>CM065592.1:214529377-215832433 GCA_033119425.1 Bufotes viridis | reverse complement strand
TCTCCTCTGTCTGGGTGCTGGTCCAAAATACATAAGAGTGGCCTTCTTCGGTGGTGGTTGATATGAGGCATGATTCCTTGCTGTGGGACCTCTCTCCTCTGTCTGGGTGCTGGTCCAAAATACATGAGAGTGGCCTTCTCAGGTGGTGGTTGATATGACGCATGATTCCTTGCTGTGGGACCTGTATCCTCTGTCTGGGTGCTGGTCCAAAATAAATGAGAGTGGCCTTCTCCGGTGGTGGTTGATATGACGCATGATTCCTTGCTGTGGGACCTGTATCCTCTGTCTGGGTGCTGGTCCAAAATAAATGAGAGTGGCCTTCTCCGGAGGTGGTTGATATGACGCATGATTCCTTGATGTGGGACCTTTCTCCTCTGTCTGGGTGCTGGTCCAAAATACATGAGAGTGGCCTTCTCCGGTGGTGGTTGATATGACGCATGATTCCTTGCTGTGGGACCTGTATCCTCTGTCCGGGTGCTGGTCCAAAATAAATGAGAGTGGCCTTCTCCGGTGGGGGTTGATATGACGCATGATTCCTTGCTGTGGGACCTGTATCCTCTGTCTGGGTGCTGGTCCCAAATAAATGAGAGTGGCCTTCTCCGGTGGTGGTTGATATGAGGAATGATTCCTTGCTGTGGGACCTCTCTCCTCTGTCTGGGTGCTGGTCCAAAATACATGAGAGTGGCCTTCTCCGGTGGTGGTTGATATGACGCATGATTCCTTGCTGTGGGACCTGTATCCTCTGTCTGGGTGCTGGTCCAAAATAAATGAGAGTGGCCTTCTCCGGTGCTGGTTGATATGACGCATGATTCCTTGATGTGGGACCTTTCTCCTCTGTCTGGGTGCTGGTCCAAAATACATGAGAGTGGCCTTCTCCGGTGGTGGTTGATATGACGCATGATTCCTTGCTGTGGGACCTGTATCCTCTGTCTGGGTGCTGGTCCAAAATAAATGAGAGTGACCTTCTCTGTTGGGGGTTGATATGACACATGATTCCTTGCTGAGGGACCTGTATCCTCTGTCTGGGTGCTGGTCCCAAATAAATGAGAGTGGCCTTCTCCGGTGGTGGTTGATATGAGGTATGATTCCTTGCTGTGGGACCTGTATCCTCTGTCTGGGTGCTGGTCCCAAATAAATGAGAGTGGCCTTCTCCGGTGGTGGTTGATATGACGCATGATTCCTTGATGTGGGACCTGTATCCTCTGTCTGGGTGCTGGTCCAAAATAAATGAGAGTGGCCTTCTCCGGTGGTGGTTGATATGAGGCATGATTCCTTGCTGTGGGACCTGTATCCTCTGTCTGGGTGCTGGTCCCAAATAAATGAGAGTGGCCTTCTCCGGTGGTGGTTGATATGAGGCATGATTCCTTGCTGTGGGACCTGTATCCTCTGTCTGGGTGCTGGTCCCAAATAAATGAGAGTGGCCTTCTCCGGTGGTGGTTGATATGACGCATGATTCCTTGCTGTGGGACCTGTATCCTCTGTCTGGGTGCTGGTCCAAAATAAATGAGAGTGGCCTTCTCCGGTGGGGGTTGATATTACGCATGATTCCTTGATGTGCGACCTCTCTCCTCTGTCTGGGTGCTGGTCCCAAAATACATGAGAGTGGCCTTCTCCGGTGGTGGTTGATATGACGCATGATTCCTTGCTGTGGGACCTGTATCCTCTGTCTGGGTGCTGGTCCCAAATAAATGAGAGTTGCCTTCTCCGGTGGTGGTTGATATGAGGCATGATTCCTTGCTGTGGGACCTGTATCCTCTGTCTGGGTGCTGGTCCAAAATAAATGAGAGTGGCCTTCTCCGGTGGGGGTTGATATTACGCATGATTCCTTGATGTGGGACCTCTCTCCTCTGTCTGGGTGCTGGTCCCAAAATACATGAGAGTGGCCTTCTCCGGTGGTGGTTGATATGACGCATGATTCCTTGCTGTGGGACCTGTATCCTCTGTCTGGGTGCTGGTCCAAAATAAATGAGAGTGGCCTTCTCCGGTGGTGGTTGATATGACGCATGATTCCTTGATGTGGGACCTTTCTCCTCTGTCTGGGTGCTGGTCCAAAATACATGAGAGTGGCCTTCTCCGGTGGTGGTTGATATGACGCATGATTCCTTGCTGTGGGACCTGTATCCTCTGTCTGGGTGCTGGTCCAAAATAAATGAGAGTGGCCTTCTCCGGTGGGGGTTGATATGACGCATGATTCCTTGATGTGGGACCTCTCTCCTCTGTCTGGAGTGCTGGTCCAAAATACATGAGAGTGGCCTTCTCCGGTGGTGGTTGATATGACCCATGATTCCTTGCTGTGGGACCTGTATCCTCTGTCTGGGTGCTGGTCCCAAATAAATGAGAGTGGCCTTCTCCGGTGGTGGTTGATATGGCGCATGATTCCTTGCTGTGGGACCTGTATCCTCTGTCTGGGTGCTGGTCCAAAATAAATGAGTGGCCTTCTCCGGTGGTGGTTGATATGACGCATGATTCCTTGCTGTGGGACCTGTATCCTCTGTCTGGGTGCTGGTCCAAAATACATGAGAGTGGCCTTCTCCGGTGGTGGTTGATATGACGCATGATTCCTTGCTGTGGGACCTGTATCCTCTGTCTGGGTGCTGGTCCCAAATAAATGAGAGTGGCCTTCTCCATTGTTGGTTGATATGACGCATGATTCCTTGATGTGGGACCTTTCTCCTCTGTCTGGGTGCTGGTCCAAAATACATGAGAGTGGCCTTCTCTGGTGGTGGTTGATATGACGCATGATTCCTTGCTGTGGGACCTGTATCCTCTGTCTGGGTGCTGGTCCAAAATAAATGAGAGTGGCCTTCTCCGGTGGTGGTTGATATGACGCATGATTCCTTGCTGTGGGACCTGTATCCTCTGTCTGGTTGCTGGTCCAAAATAAATGAGAGTGGCCTTCTCCGGTGGGGGTTGACATGACGCATGATTCCTTGCTGTGGGACCTGTATCCTCTGTCTGGGTGCTGGTCCCAAATAAATGAGAGTGGCCTTCTCCGGTGGTGGTTGATATGAGGCATGATTCCTTGCTGTGGGACCTGTATCCTCTGTCTGGGTGCTGGTCCAAAATAAATGAGAGTGGCCTTCTCCGGTGGGGGTTGATATTACGCATGATTCCTTGATGTGGGACCTCTCTCCTCTGTCTTGGTGCTGGTCCCAAAATACATGAGAGTGGCCTTCTCCGGTGGTGGTTGATATGACGCATGATTCCTTGCTGTGGGATCTGTATCCTCTGTCTGGGTGCTGGTCCAAAATAAATGAGAGTGGCCTTCTCCGGTGGTGGTTGATATGACGCATGATTCCTTGATGTGGGACCTTTCTCCTCTGTCTGGGTGCTGGTCCAAAATACATGAGAGTGGCCTTCTCCGGTGGTGGTTGATATGACGCATGATTCCTTGCTGTGGGACCTGTATCCTCTGTCTGGGTGCTGGTCCAAAATAAATGAGAGTGGCCTTCTCCAGTGGGGGTTGATATGACGCATGATTCCTTGCTGTGGGACCTGTATCCTCTGTCTGGGTGCTGGTCCAAAATACATGAGAGTGGCCTTCTCCGGTGGTGGTTGATATGACGCATGATTCCTTGCTGTGGGACCTGTATCCTCTGTCTGGGTGCTGGTCCAAAATAAATGAGAGTGGCCTTCTCCGGTGGTGGTTGATATGACGCATGATTCCTTGATGTGGGACCTTTCTCCTCTGTCTGGGTGCTGGTCCAAAAATACATGAGAGTGGCCTTCTCTGGTGGTGGTTGATATGACGCATGATTCCTTGCTGTGGGACCTGTATCCTCTGTCTGGGTGCTGGTCCAAAATAAATGAGAGTGGCCTTCTCCGGTGGTGGTTGATATGACGCATGATTCCTTGCTGTGGGACCTGTATCCTCTGTCTGGGTGCTGGTCCCAAATAAATGAGAGTGGCCTTCTCCATTGTTGGTTGATATGATGCATGATTCCTTGATGTGGGACCTTTCTCCTCTGTCTGGGTGCTGGTCCAAAATACATGAGAGTGGCCTTCTCTGGTGGTGGTTGATATGACGCATGATTCCTTGCTGTGGGACCTGTATCCTCTGTCTGGGTGCTGGTCCAAAATAAATGAGAGTGGCCTTCTCCGGTGGTGGTTGATATGACGCATGATTCCTTGCTGTGGGACCTGTATCCTCTGTCTGGGTGCTGGTCCCAAATAAATGAGAGTGGCCTTCTCCGGTGGTGGTTGATATGACGCATGATTCCTTGCTGTGGGACCTGTATCCTCTGTCTGGGTGCTGGTCCAAAATAAATGAGTGGCCTTCTCCGGTGGTGGTTGATATGACGCATGATTCCTTGCTGTGGGACCTGTATCCTCTGTCTGGTTGCTGGTCCAAAATAAATGAGAGTGGCCTTCTCCGGTGGGGGTTGACATGACGCATGATTCCTTGCTGTGGGACCTGTATCCTCTGTCTGGGTGCTGGTCCCAAATAAATGAGAGTGGCCTTCTCCGGTGGTGGTTGATATGAGGCATGATTCCTTGCTGTGGGACCTGTATCCTCTGTCTGGGTGCTGGTCCAAAATAAATGAGTGGCCTTCTCCGGTGGGGGGTTGATATTACGCATGATTCCTTGATGTGGGACCTCTCTCCTCTGTCTTGGTGCTGGTCCCAAAATACATGAGAGTGGCCTTCTCCGGTGGTGGTTGATATGACGCATGATTCCTTGCTGTGGGATCTGTATCCTCTGTCTGGGTGCTGGTCCAAAATAAATGAGAGTGGCCTTCTCCGGTGGTGGTTGATATGACGCATGATTCCTTGATGTGGGACCTTTCTCCTCTGTCTGGGTGCTGGTCCAAAATACATGAGAGTGGCCTTCTCCGGTGGTGGTTGATATGACGCATGATTCCTTGCTGTGGGACCTGTATCCTCTGTCTGGGTGCTGGTCCAAAATAAATGAGAGTGGCCTTCTCCGGTGGGGGTTGATATGACGCATGATTCCTTGCTGTGGGACCTGTATCCTCTGTCTGGGTGCTGGTCCAAAATACATGAGAGTGGCCTTCTCCGGTGGTGGTTGATATGACGCATGATTCCTTGCTGTGGGACCTGTATCCTCTGTCTGGGTGCTGGTCCCAAATAAATGAGAGTGGCCTTCTCCATTGTTGGTTGATATGACGCATGATTCCTTGATGTGGGACCTTTCTCCTCTGTCTGGGTGCTGGTCCAAAATACATGAGAGTGGCCTTCTCTGGTGGTGGTTGATATGACGCATGATTCCTTGCTGTGGGACCTGTATCCTCTGTCTGGGTGCTGGTCCCAAATAAATGAGAGTGGCCTTCTCCGGTGGTGGTTGATATGAGGCATGATTCCTTGCTGTGGGACCTGTATCCTCTGTCTGGGTGCTGGTCCAAAATAAATGAGAGTGGCCTTCTCCGGTGGGGGTTGATATTACGCATGATTCCTTGATGTGGGACCTCTCTCCTCTGTCTTGGTGCTGGTCCCAAAATACATGAGAGTGGCCTTCTCCGGTGGTGGTTGATATGACGCATGATTCCTTGCTGTGGGATCTGTATCCTCTGTCTGGGTGCTGGTCCAAAATAAATGAGAGTGGCCTTCTCCGGTGGTGGTTGATATGACGCATGATTCCTTGATGTGGGACCTTTCTCCTCTGTCTGGGTGCTGGTCCAAAATACATGAGAGTGGCCTTCTCCGGTGGTGGTTGATATGACGCATGATTCCTTGCTGTGGGACCTGTATCCTCTGTCTGGGTGCTGGTCCAAAATAAATGAGAGTGGCCTTCTCCGGTGGGGGTTGATATGACGCATGATTCCTTGCTGTGGGACCTGTATCCTCTGTCTGGGTGCTGGTCCAAAATACATGAGAGTGGCCTTCTCCGGTGGTGGTTGATATGACGCATGATTCCTTGCTGTGGGACCTGTATCCTCTGTCTGGGTGCTGGTCCCAAATAAATGAGAGTGGCCTTCTCCGGTGGGGGTTGATATGAGGCATGATTCCTTGCTGTGGGACCTCTCTCCTCTGTCTGGGTGCTGGTCCAAAATACATGAGTGGCCTTCTCCGGTGGTGGTTGATATGACGCATGATTCCTTGCTGTGGGACCTGTATCCTCTGTCTGGGTGCTGGTCCAAAATAAATGAGAGTGGCCTTCTCCGGTGGTGGTTGATATGAGGCATGATTCCTTGCTGTGGGACCTCTCTCCTCTGTCTGGGTACTGGTCCAAAATAAATGAGAGTGGCCTTCTCCGGTGGGGGTTGATATGACGCATGATTCCTTGCTGTGGGACCTGTATCCTCTGTCTGGGTGCTGGTCCCAAATAAATGAGAGTGGCCTTCTCCGGTGGTGGTTGATATGACGCATGATTCCTTGCTGTGGGACCTGTATCCTCTGTCTGGGTGCTGGTCCAAAATAAATGAGAGTGGCCTTCTCCGGTGGTGGTTGATATGACGCATGATTCCTTGATGTGGGACCTTTCTCCTCTGTCTGGGTGCTGGTCCAAAATACATGAGAGTGGCCTTCTCCGGTGGTGGTTGATATGACGCATGATTCCTTGCTGTGGGACCTCTCTCCAATTGATATTTTTTAATTTTTATTTATTTTATTTTATTTTAATTCATTTCCCTATCTACATTTGTTTGCAGGGTATTTACCTACATTTTGCTGCCTTTTGCAGCCCTCTAGCCCTTTCCGGGAGTCTTTTCCAGCTTTTTAGTGCCCAAAAGTTCGGGTCCCTATTGACTTCTATGGGGTTCGGGTTCGGGATGATGTTCGGGTTGAGTTCGGATCACGAACCCGGACATTTTCCGGAAGTTCGGCCGAACCTCTCGAACCCGAACATCCAAGTGTTCGCTCATCTCTAATATTAACATCTTCCATAGACTGGATCGTATTACAAAGTTTGGCGTCACCAATTTTTTTTAAGTCTGGCCACTGAGCATGTTTCTTCTCAGACTCGTGGCCTTGAGTATGAGAAGAAACATGCTCAGTCCTATTTTATAGGAAAAATACAGCTGTCTTCTCTAAAATGCCAAAGAAAGATTTCACCTGACAGACACATTTAGTAGCATCTACAATTACCAAGTTTGGTATATGTGCATAGTACCAAGTATAGACACAATTGCATGACACAGTCTTTATGTGGGACTGAACACCAGCATCCACAGCATTGTAGCATCCACTCATATTTTCAGCACCGTCAGATGAACAACCAATAATGTTGGTTACGCTCAGGCCCCTTTCACGGGGGTGTCATTTCCGCACGGGTGCAATGCGTGAGTTTAACGCATTGCACTTGCACTGAAGGACCTTCAGTGACGTCACTGGGTCACATGGTCCAATCACCAGCTTCCATCATGGAAGCAGGTGATTGGACCATGTGACCCAGTGACGTCACTGAAGGTCCTTCATCCCCCTCCTGCTGAAGACAGAACAGAACACCGGCAGCTACACGATCAAATGGAATAGGTGAGTTTGTTTTTTTATTATTTTTAACCCTCTATTGCCCTTTTTACTTTGCATTCTCTATTGAGAATGATATTATTTTCCTTTATAACTATGTTATAAGGGAAAATAATAAAATATACAGATTACTCAATCCCAAACTGGACTTGCCGATTTTTTCCGCGCGGAAAAATCGCAAAATGCAACATCTCCAGATAGAACAACATCTGGTTCTAACTCTGGATGAGTAGCAGCTTCAGAGCTTGAGGCTGCTTGCTGCCCAAGACTTTCACTGGTAGAACATTTTGGTTGCCATTAGAGATGAGTGAATTTTTCAAAAATTTGATTCGCCAGTTCGCCAAATTTTTTGGAAAAAATTTGTTTTGATCCGAATTTATTTGCGACAAATTTTGTTTAAAACATGCTATTTCCTGTCTGCAGAGAGCCTTTATAGTGGTGCAGAACACTGTGCCTTGCAGTAACACGCATAAGGAGTCTGGTAGAGAAATAATACTATGAGTCCGTATGACATGCAGATGACAGGCATCGCTCTTAGAATCACTACACACTTCACTTATTTGGTAAGGCACGGGGCCAAAACTGACCAAATAAAGTATGAACTCAGCCTTACAGGTCGATGTTAGCGCCAAGAAGAAGCGCACGCCTTTTACACTGTCATCAGCTGATTCCACATAGATGTCTACAGTACCTGATCTTTTAAATGCTTATCCAAGTAGAACCCCCGAGAGTGGAGAGGGTGTCAGCAGTAAGTTTGTGTTGACGTCACAGATTTTTTTGTACCCTCCTCTGATCCGTCAGAACAATAAGCCCCAAAAAACGGATCCTGTCTGTTTAGCATCCTCCTTAACTTGGTCAGCATTTGGTCAGTAATCCATCAGTGTTGCTAATGCCAAAAGAAACAGGAGTGGCTCCATAACAGAGATGACACGTGAATGAGGAGACCAAAGACTGGCCCAATGACAGAGTCTGGAGGTGGCAGCAGCATCAGTAGGAGGCCACAGAGTGGCACAATGACAGTGTGGAGGTGGTGGCAGCATCAGGAGGCCACAGAGTGACACAATGACAGTGTGGTGGTGGCGGCAGCATCAGAAGGCCACAGAGTGGCACAATGACAGTGTGGATGTGGCAGCAGCATCAAGAGGCCACAGAGTGGCGAGGTGACATAATGTGGAAGTGGCAGCAGCATCAGGAGACCACAGAGTGACCGGGTGACAGACTGGAGAGGTGGCAGCAGCATCAAGAGACCACAGAGTGACCCGGTGACAGACTGGGGAGGTGGGTGGTAGTGTTGGGCACGAATATTCGAATTGCAAATATTTATTGCGAATATTGGCACTTCACGAATATTTAGAACAGTGTTTTTCAACCTTTTTTGTGCCAAGGCACACTTTTTTTATGAAAAAAATCACGAGGCACACCACACCGCCAGCTCATCCCCCCAACCAACCGGGCTGGTCAACTCCAGACAGTGCAGGTGGGGCTGCCCTGAGCTGAGGGCTTTTCCCGCCCAGCCCTGCTCATCTCTCAACCAACGTCCATCCCCCCCTCCCATCACATTTGCCTGTAAAATTACCTGCTGCTGCTAATACAGTGCAGCAGGTGCATCCTGAGCTGAGGGCTTTTTTCCCGCCAGCTCATCTATCATTGTCAACTTCCCAGCCCTCCCTCTCCTCCCCTCTCCTCTCCTCTCCTCATATCTCAGGACCGGGTGGTGCTGTGCTTGGCTTGAAGTTAAATTGGCGTGCCTGTGAATGAACTTACTTACCTGCTCCTACGGCTCCTGTCCTGGCTCTGGATGATGAGTCCCGTCCTCCTTCCCTCTCAGTCTCTTCTCCGGCTCTGCTCCACCTCCGAGTGCTGCTGTGCAAGTCGCGCGTGGCGTATGTTCCCAAATCCCGCGAGACCTGCCGCGACCTTGAGAATAGTGTTGAGCTCGAATTATTCGCAAATATTCGTGGTAAAAAAATTGCATATTCGCGAATAATTCGAGCTCACGGACACGGCACACCGGACAATATCTCAGGGCACACTAGTGTGCCGCGGCACAGTGGTTGAAAAACACTGATTTAGAATATAGTGCTATATATTCGTATTTTCGAATATTCTGCATTTTTTTTCCATCTGAACACATGATTCCTCCCTGCTTCTTGCTTGTGGGCCAATGGGAAGGCAGCAATGTCTTTGTCTGAGCTTAGCAACATCCCTAGCAACCAATAGGAAAGTTGTCTACCCCTTTTCTATATAAAAACCTGCCCAGCAGGCATTTTCTGCATTTTTTTTTTTACAGTTCTGAGAGAGACAGCAGTGTCATTGCTGTGCTCTGTGTTTTGCTGTCACATTACATTAGATAGTTAGTTAGTATATATATATATATATATATATATATATATTAAGGATAGAAAGAAAGGATCGTCAAAACCGGAGAGGGGGAGGGGTCTGCCTTTACATAAAGTCCTGTCTAAAGCCCACACTCCGGGAAGACATCTGTGAGGGACACGAAAATGTGGAGTCATTGTGGGTGGAGATAAATGGAGCCAAAAACAATAATAAATTACTAATAGGAGTTTACTATAAACCACCTAATATACCAGAGTCCGCAGAAAATCTATTACTAAACGAGATAAACAAGGCGGCAAACAATAATCAGGTGGTTATTATGGGGGACTTCAACTACCCAGATATAGACTGGGAAACTGAAACCTGTACATCCCATAAAGGAAACAGGTTCTTGGCAATAGCCAAAGACAATTACCTTTCCCAAATAGTTCAGGACCCAACTAGAGGGACGGCCATACTGGACTTAGTATTAACCAATAGACCTGATAGAACAACAGACGTGCAGGTCGGTGGACACCTGGGAAATAGTGACCATAAAGTAATAACCTTCCAATTATCCTTCAAACGAGAGTTTCTACAGGGAGGAACAAGAATACCGGACTTCAAAAAAGCAAAATTTAGCCAACTAAGAGAGGCCATAGGCCCAATTAACTGGGACATAGTCCTCAAAAATAAAAATACAACCACAAAATGGGAGATTTTTAAAAGCATTGTAACATCAAATTGTGATCGATGCATACCTTATAGAAATAAAAGGCTAAGAAATAAGAAGAAACCAATGTGGATAAATAGAACCGTAAAAAAGCAATAAATGACAAAAAGAAAGCATATAAATCACTAAAACAGGAGGGAGCCAGGAAGCACTGATAAACTATAAGGAAAAAAATAGAATATGTAAAAAACTAATAAAAACTGCCAAACTAGAGACCGAGAGATTAATTGCCAAAGAGAGCAAAACTAACCCTAAAATGTTTTTCAATTATATAAATGGTAAAAAATATAAACCTGAAGAAGTCGGCCCTCTACATAGCAATGAGGGGAGTTGCAGAAAGCGATGAGGATAAAGCCAAGCTATTAAATATTTTCTTCACCACTGTTTTCACTGAGGAAAATAAACTGTCAGATGAAATGCAAAATGTAAAAGTAAATTCCCCTTTAAAAGTGCCCTGTCTGACCCAGGAAGAAGTACAGCAGCGACTTAAAAGATTAAAATAGACAAATCGCCAGGACCGGATGGCATACACCCCGTATCCTAAGGGAATTAAGTGATGTCCTAGCCAGACCCTTATTTTTGATATTCACGGACTCCATACTGACAGGGAATGTTCCACCAGACTGGCGTATAGCAAATGTGGTGCCAATATTCAAAAAGGGTCCAAAAACAGAGCCTGGAAATTATAGGCCGGTAAGTTTAACATCTGTTGTGGGTAAACTGTTTGAAGGTTTTGTAAGAGATGCTATCTTGGAGTATCTCAATGAAAATAAGCAAATTACACCATATCAGCATGGCTTCATGAGGATCGGTCATGTCAAACTAATTTAATCAGTTTCTATGAGGAGGTAAGTTCTAGACTTGACAGCGGCGAATCAATGGATGTCGTATATCTGGACTTCTCCAAAGCATTTGACGCTGTACCACATAAAGGTTAGTATATAAAATGAGAACACTTGGACTAGGAGAAAATATCTGTATGTGGGTAAGTAACTGGCTCAGTAATAGAAAACAGAGGGTGGTTATTAACGGTACACACTCAGATTGGGTCACGGTCACTAGTGGGGTACCTCAGGGTTCAGTATTGGGCCCTATTCTCTTCAATATATTTATTAATGATCTTGTAGAAGGCTTGCACAGTAATATATCAATTTTGCAGATGACACTAAACTGTGTAAAGTAATTAACACTAAAGAGGACAGTTTTCTGCTACAGAGGGATCTGGATAGATTGGGGGCTTGGGCAGAGAAATGGCAGATGAGGTTTAACACTGACAAATGTAAAGTTATGCACATGGGAAGGAATAATGCAAGTCACCCGTACATACTAAATGGTAAAACACTCAGTAACACTGACATGGAAAAGGATCTAGGAATTTTAATAAATAACAAACTAAGTTGTAAAAACCAGTGTCAGGCAGCTGCTGCTAAGGCCAATAAGATAATGGGTTGCATCAAAGGGGCATAGATGCCCGTGATGAAAATATAGTCTTACCACTTTATAAATCACTAGTCAGACCACACATGGAGTACTGTGTACAGTTCTGGGCTCCCGTGAACAAGGCAGACATAGCAGAGCTAGAGAGGGTTCAGAGGAGGGCAACTAAAGTAATAACTGGAATGGGGCAACTACAGTACCCTGAAAGGTTATCAAAATTAGGGTTATTCACTCTAGAAAAAAGACGACTGAGGGAGATCTAATAACTATGTATAAATATATCAGGGGTCAGTACAAAGATCTCTCCCATCATCTATTTATCCCCAGGACTGTGACTGTGACGAGGGGACATCCTCTGCGTCTGGAGGAAAGAAGGTTTGTACACAAACATAGAAAAGGGTTCTTCACGGTAAGAGCAGTAAGACTATGGAACTCTCTGCCTGAGGAGGTGGTGATGGTGAGTACAATAAAGGAATTCAAGAGGGGCCTGGATGTATTTCTGGAGCATAATAATATTTCAGGCTATAGCTACTAAAGATGGGTCGTTGATCCAGGGAGTTATTCTAACTGCCTGATTGGAGTCGGGAAGGAATTTTTTCCCCTTAAGTGGGGAAAATTGGCTCTACCTCACAGGGGTTTTTTGCCTTCCTCTGGATCAACTTGCAGGAAACAGGTCGAACTGGATGGACAAATGTCTTTTTTCGGCCTTATATACTATGTTACTATGTTACTATGATAGTTAGTGTGAGATAGTCAGTGTAGGTTAGATAGTGATATAGTGTAGCTGGTTCTGCTGTCCATACATACATGCTACAGTGCTGCGATGTAACAAGTTCACAACAATACTTTGTGCACCAATCAGTAATATGTAGTCAGATCTGCTAAAATGTGAAGTTGCTCATATTGTGCAAAAATATGCGCATCAATTGCCGATTTGCGCAATCGTGAATATATTGGAGCACTCTATCTGCATGTAAAGCTATTGCAATGTTCTGCTGTGCCAACCATTTTCTTCAGTCCCAGGCATCTTCTAGCAGCTTAAAAAATGTAGCAAAAGTGACCCACGCCTATATTGCGTGCGCAATACATGAATATTACACTGCCGATTTTCGCAATCAAGAAAATAATCGAGAATTCGTGAATATATGACGAATATTCACTGGGAGTTGTTTTTTCCCCATGCTATGACCTGAGCGCTGCAATTGGCCAGCGCTCCAGCCTGGCCGGATGGAGACAGAGACGTGCACACAGGGCAGGAGAAGAAGTCTCTCCGTCGTTCCCAGTTGGGATTAACAGCGTGCACGCGTGCCCTGGCAGCCGGCTGCAGCAGGTCAGGACCATGAGTGCACGGCAATGCGCACACAACAGTGTCTGTGCTGATTGATTGACACTTCTGTTCTGGGGGCTGGAGGGCACTGGGAGCTGCTGTTAGTTTGCTAACTTGCTGGGGTCTTACTGGGGGCTGATGGAGATTGGAGAGGCTGATGGGGTCTGATAAGAGAGGCACTGTGGGCAGGTGAGAGGCACTGGGGGCAGATGAGAGGCACTGGGGGCAGATGAGAGGCATTAGGGGCAGATGCAAGGCACTGGGGACAGATGAGTGAGTCACTGGGGGCTGGTGAGAGGCTTCTGGGGGTTGATGAGAGGCTGCTGGGCGCTGATGAGAGGACTGGGGCACTTATCTGAGGTCTGATTGTGGGTCATTCATATTGGGGTCTGATCTGAGGTCTGTTTGGGGGTCTGATCTGAGGTCTTATTGGGGTTTTATCTGGGGCTGTTAGCTGAGGTCTGATTAACATTGGGGGTCTGATTGGTAGCCTGACCAGAGGTATAATAAAAAATATTTTTTTCCTATTGTCCCCCTCTAAAACCTAGGTGCATCTTATAGGGCAAAAAATACGGTACTTGCTTGCTTCTCCTTTGGATCTCCCCTGACCTTTGCGTACGCTACGCGTCGTGACATCGTGGATGGTGAGCTGATTCGGTGGTGCAATGGGACACTTCACTGGATTTTCCCCCCAGGACTAAGGCTGCCAGCCCTCCCCTGCCTGTCACCTGTGTGCAGGGGCGTAACTAGAGTTCCATGGGCCCCAAGGAAAACTTTGAATTGCCCCCACCCCCAGTATTAAAAACTTGGAAAACCCCTTTAACTAAGTGGTCTGAAATAATTTAGAAGAGTAGTCTGTAATGAGACAAGCAGCTTGCGCGTACTAAATATCAGCGGACACGCCCGCGCTGAGTGACTTAGTGTACCCAAACAGGAATCTCTATGACACAGGATGTTGTGTGTATTGTTACCTGGCAGACAGATATTGACAATGGCCGGCTGTCCGTTTATGCTTGTGGTTGCCGTGTAGATCTCGCTCTTGTTGGCGGTCAGTAGCAGGTCTGTTCCAACTCCACGAAACAGCCAAATGTCACCTGTGACCTGTGGAAATACAGGAAAACAGAGCTATGAGGAGCGGGGGTTCCTATCCGAAATGCATTAAACTCTAATCAACATTATAGAGCGTGTGTCTTTAAAAAAAAAATGGGAGGAGGCTCTGCTTGCTGTCAGTGAAATTACCTGTAACACAGGGGCAGTTATCAGTGCCCTTTGTTTCCACTCACTGACAGCAAGCAGAGGTTTGGACAAGGATGAGAAAGTGAAGCACACAGGATAAAATGGTACACAGCTTTCACACTGACCAGGACGCACTACACAGTGTATCTACACAGCGCCCATGTACCTAGATAGGTGTGTTCATCCTGCGGCCGGTGCTCAGGGGGAGGGCCGGGTAAGGCTGCGGCCCTCCCTGGAAATTCACCCAGATGGGCTGCACAGTCCGGGAGCTCCGGTTACAGAACATAACCGCAACCAGCACCCGGCTCTTAATAGACTCCAGTCGAGCTAGACCGTCAGGCCACGGAAACCATCCCGGCATTCCGAGGCTTTAATGCAGTCAGGTAGGCTGTTGGTGTCAACATAGGAACCAACAGCGACGTCTTGCTCGAGAGTCACGTCCGCAAACTGAGACGTCACTGAAAGGAGAATGGCATTGTGGGAGTTGTAGTTTCAGCGCAGATGAGCGTTAGAGGGAGAAAACAGCACGGAGAGGGATAATTATTATATACATTCCTACTGATTATCCAAAAGAAAATGAAGGGCATGCTGCTTAATCTGCTGAGACCTGATAGCTGACATGCAATCTATTACTTTACTGATCCCGAGTTACATCCAGGGCTTTACTACGTCTCTCTTGGGGGGCCCAGTGGTCCCCCCTGACTTAGGGGCCCGGTCGCAATTACGACTGCTGCGACCCCTATAGCTACACCAGTGCCTGTGTGTCCATTTCGCTACACATTGCTTGTGCTCCAATGTCCTCCTCCTCCAGTTCAGCCCCCACATGGCTCATGTGGCCGTGAGATCTAGGCGCCTTGTCTCCAGTCCCCTGACCAGCCAGATTTACCAGCATTTGTTCCAGGACATAAAACAGTGGAATGACATAGTTCGTCCCTTATTCCTGGCGGACATTGTCGCAGGACCAACATTGTGTGACAACTTGGAGGCGGAAGTGGTGTCACCTGGCCAAGTTGCTGGTGTGGCTGTACAGGAACCACATTCACCCAGTAGCCGTAAAGGACATGTATTGTCCCTGACCGTAGCCATCAGTTTTCTGAAAGGTGCAGAGTCCACCACTTGGAAAGAGAGGGACTGCAGCACCAGCAACTTGGACAGGAGCACATTCAGCTTCTGCGCCGTTGGATGAGTGCACGCATACTGTTGTCTCTTGGCAATTGCTTCGGTGATCGATTGCTGACAGAATGACTGACGAGGAGTAGGATAAGCAGGAGCATCAGGACCAGCAGATGATGTGAAGGACAGACAGCTCTCTTCAGCTGAGGTGGTGGAGCCTTGACTGCCTGAAACCAGGTGCGTGCCACTTGGTGATGCAGCGGTTGCTGCAGCAGGTTGGACCATCACATCGGAGCAACGGTTCTCCCAGGCCCCTTTATGGTGATGCTGCATATGTAGATGCAGGGCTGTGGTGCCAACATTGGCACCCTGGCCACGCTTCACCTTCTGCCCACAGATTCTACATATGGCCATGTTCACCTCCTCTGGTGACTTAACAAAAAACTGCCACATCGCCGAGTAGGTAATTTTACCCCCAACAGTCCGCACTGATTGACTGCTACTACCGCTGCCTACGTGAACCCGTGCACTGCTACTTCCCGGGCAGGTAGGCTCCGACGAAGTGGGTGGTCTACCCTGGGCACATTTGGCTCCAGATCTCCCACTGCTGCCACCCAGCTGACACCCAGCCATGCTAGCGATTTGCTGGCTCCGCCGCTGCCTCACAGGCAAGCTGCCACCCTCTTCTCCTGATGATGATGAAGCCCCTTCGTCACCCGGCTCTCAAGTGCGATCAGCTACATTATCATTATCGAGTACTGTCTGCACGTCACTGATGTCCTCCTCTACGGTCTCTGGGTCAGGAGCCTGACCGCTCGCAACACCAGCTCCCACGCCACTCTCCTTATCACTACTTGCCCATATAGTGGAGAAAGTGGAGGATGTCTCCTCCACATCTTGGCTTCCAGTAGCTGATGAATGTCTTCTAGTAGCTTGTCCTCAGTGTATAGTGGAGCTGAGCTCACAGCATACTATACTTCTCTGGCTGAGGGAACAGAAAAGGAAAGAGGCAGGTTGAGGACAGGTGAGGGTACAGGACCTGCTCCTGGGCCATGCCAACTAAGGGTTGTGTCTGACGAAACCCACTGACTCTTGGCTGGGGGTGTCTGATGTTGCGACGAAGTCAAAGATCGAGTCAACCATTCAAGAACCGCTGGGTCGCTGGTCATGACACGATCGCTAGCTTACACTGGGGGCTCAGGCCTCTCGAAGTGACCCCTGCTGCCACGGCCCCTTACTCTGCTGCGACCTCTACCTGTGCCAGACAAATTTGGCCTCTGCCAGTCGGCTGTGCAGTGCCTGGCACTTCTCTGTCTGACATACTGTTATATCAAATAAATAAATAAAATGGAAATTAAAACACCTCAAAAAAGTCTGTCATTTTCTCACTTCACATTGGCTAATAAGCCCCTTTTTTCCCCACTAATACACACAATAAAGGGTTTTAGAACATATAAGTGCACCGCTGACCGGCAAATATATATATATTTTTTCCACTAATACACGCCACAAAATGCTTTAGAACATATAACTGCACCGCTGACCGGCAAATATATATATATTTTTTCCACTAATACATGCCACAAAATGCTTTAGAACATATAACTGCACCGCTGACCGGCAAATATATATATATTTTTTCCACTAATACATGCCACAAAATGCTTTAGAACATATACAGTAACTGCACCGCTGATCGGCAAATATATTTTTTCTTTTTCCACTAATACAAGCCACAAAAGGCTTTAGAACATATAACTGCACCGCTGACCGGCAAATATATATATTTTTTCCACTAATACAAGCCACAAAAGGGATTTAGACCATATAACTACACCACTGACCAGCAAATATATATTTAGTTTTTCCACTAATACATGACAAAAAGGGATTTAGAACATATAACTGCACCACTGACCGGTAAATATATTTTTTCTTTTTCCAATAATACACACCACAAAAAGCTTCAGAACATATAACTGCACCGCTGACCGGCAAATATATATATATTTTTTTCACTAATACACGCTACATACAAAATGCTTTAGAACATATAACTGCACCGCTGACCGGCAAATATATATATATTTTTTGCACTAATACACACCACAAAATGCTTTAGAACATATAACTGCACCGCTGATCGGCAAATATATTTTTTCTTTTTCCACTAATACACGACAAAAAGGGCTTTGGAACATTTAACTGCACGGCTGACTGGCAAATACATTTTTTCTTTTTCCACTAATAGACGACAATAAGGGCTTTAGAACATATAACTGCACTGTTGAGCGGCAAATATATATTTTTATTTTCCCACTAATATCCCCCACAAAAGGCTTTAGAAAATGTTACTGCACCGCTGACCGGCAAATATATTTTTTCTTTTTCCACTAATACACGCCACAAAATGCTTTAGACCATATAACTGCACCGCTGACCGGCAAATATATTTTTTCTTTTTCCATTAATACACACCACAAAAGGCTTCAGAACATATAACTGCACCGCGGACCGTCAAATATATATATATTTTTTTTCCACTAATGCACAACAAGAAGACTTTGTAACATATAACTGCATCGCTGACTGGCAAATATATTTTTTCTTTTTCCACTAATACACGCCACAAAAGGCTTTAGAACATATAATTGCACCGCTGATCGGCAAATATATTTTTTCTTTTTCCACAAATACATGCCAAAAAAGGCTTTAGAACATATAACTGCACCGCTAACCGGCAAATATATATGTATTTTTTTTCCACTAATACAAGACAAAAAGGGCTTTAGAAAATATAACTGCACTGCTGACCGGCAAATATATTTTTTCTTTTTCCACTAATACATGACAAAAAGGGCTTTAGAACATATAACTGCACCGCTAACTGGCAAATATATTTTTTCTTTTTCCACAAATACACGCCACAAAAGGCTTTAGAACGTATAACTGCACCGCTAACTGGCAAAAATATTTTACATTTGCCACTAATACACGACAAAATGGGCTGTGATAATTTAAGCACTTCACCACACAACGGCTAATAAGCCCTTTTTTCCTCCACAAATACAAGCCAAAAAATGCTGTAGAATATATAACTGCACCGCACAAGGGCAAATAAGACATAGAAATATTCCATTGTAATAAACCCTTTTAATGCCTGTATCAAAAAGCGCTGGCACCCTAATAAGAACTGTTTGCTGGAATTACATAGCTTTATAATTCGTGTTGAGAGCGAATATTCGAATAGGGAATTTTTTTAGCGAATATCGGCACTTTGCTAATTCGCGAATATTCCGGATATAGCGTTATATATTCGCTATTTTGATTATTTGTGTGTTTTTTTAAGTTGTTAATCCTTGTTGCTCTCTGGTTGTCTTCCCACTTCCCAAAAGCTCTTACCTGTCCGTAGGATTCCTGGCTCCCTTCCCATTCCAGTCAATGCCCATTGCCGCTTCTGACGACTTCCCGTGTGCATGGAGCGTCCCCATCACAATGGGAACGCCTCCATGCAAAAATGTACTGTCGGATGTGAGAATCACGATCTCACAAATTTGACCTAGTTGTATTCGCAATGAGATTAATATAACCAGTATTACTCGCATTGCACATTCAACTTGCATCTGTGTAGAATTAACTAATATTGAGAATATAGCACTATATTCTCAATCTTCGTTATATTCTAGCAAGCCGACCATTAGGAACCCAGCTCTAAGTTGAATTCGCAATGTGAACATATACTCGCATTGCGAATTGAACTTAGAACTGAGTTCCTAATGGTTGGCTTGCTAGAATATAACGAAGATTGAGAATATAGTGCTATATTCGATAGCTTAGTTATCTTCGTCAATTCTAGCAATCCAACCATTAGGGACCCAGTTCTAAGTTGAATTGGCAATGCGAGTATATGTTCGCATTGCGAATTCAACTTAGAGCTGAGTTCCTAATGGTCGTATTGCTAGAATATAACGAAGATAGCGAATATGGAATATAGCACCATATTCTCAATCTTCACTATATTCTAGCAAGCCAACCATTAGGAACTCAGCTCTAAGTTGAATTCGCAATGCGAACATATACTCGCATTGCAAATTCAACTTAGAACTGAGTTCCTAATAGTTGGCTTGCTAGAATATAACGAAAATTGAGAATATAGTGCTATATATTCGATATCTTCGTTGATTCTACTAAGCTAACCCAATAGGTAATTTGCCTGTATACACTGCTCAAAGTTCAATTCACAATATGCGAATATAAATTCACAGAAAATTCGCGATATATAGAATAATGACAAATATTCGATTTCAACGAATATATGACGAATATTCAATTGAATATTCGCGAAATATTGCGAAATCGGATATGGCACCTCCCGCTCATCACTATTTATAATGGCAATTTGGATCCCCAGTCAGTGCAGCAAGGTGTAATCAGATTGTTCCTATTACCCAGGCTGTAAACTACCCTACTGAACCCTGTTCAACATAAATGCTGGTGGAATGATTCCTCCCTGTCCTTTCCCTACACCTTGAATAATCTTCCCTTCATTTGTAAATGGTTTTCTTAGCACAATGAAGTTTTTTCAAACACTAGCCCTAGCGCTTTCTGACATCTATCCCTGCACTAACTACACTGGTAAATGGCAGAATCTAAGATGGCTGACGCCATTTATAGGGCTGTGACATCGCAGGGCTGGCCAGCTGCTGATTGGCTGCATGCATGGCATTATGGGTGATCCCGCCTTCCCAGAGTTCCTTGCTCCATGTCCTCACATGTGCAGCAGCCATTTTAGGAAAAAATGTGATTCGATACCACGAATCACGTGGAAATTTGGCTCAAATTTTTCCTGAATATCGGATCGAATTCCACTTCATCAGCTTCGATTCGCTCATCTCTAGTTGCCATAATGTTGCTGAACTGGGGCTAAACCTGCTTCAGCTAGCCCTTTTCCCTGATGTTTCTAGTCTTTTTTCTGCACCAGATTTGTATTTTTTTCTTTTTTTTGAACAAGCTTCTTCAGATTTGTTTTTGGAATCTAAGCTTCTTTTAATTCTAAGCTTCTGTTGGTCCATAATGCAATGCAAACATTAGCTTTTTAAAGTTACTATATACAGTATAATAAAACTAGTGACTACAGTCTGACCTTGTGTAAGAGTCTATGTACTTGGCATAGCCATGTCAACCATGAAAGGCAGCATGCAGAAACCCTATGGTTATGTGTTTTGAAACTATAGACACTCCATGTGCTTGTATCAAGCCCTTACAAAAAAATGGTGTTCCCTACATAAGAAAACCTTACAAAATATTACTAATAATGAAATCAGAAATACTACTCACAATTCCAAGGCATACAAATTGCAGATTCAAAGGTCACACACCCGGTCACTAGATTGTCTGTTAGATACTATATTCTATATTCTTAATCCAAGTTAAGGCCTCGTTCACACGAGCGTGTCCGGATTAGGTCCGGATGCGTTGCGGATGTGTTCAATGAAAACTGTGCGATTTCACAGACAAAGCCATTCAGTTTTGCCTGCGAATGCGTTCAGTTGTTCAGTTTTTTCCGCGCGGGTGCAATGCGTTTTGATGCGTTTTTCACGCGCGTGATAAAAAACTGAAGGTTTACAAACAACATCTCCTAGCAACCATCAGTGAAAAACGCAACGCACCCGCACTTGCTTGCGGATGCAATGCGATTTTCACGCAGCCCCATTCACTTCTATGGGGCCTGCGTTGCGTGAAAAACGCAGAATATAGAACATGCTGCGATTTTCATGCAACGCAGAAGTGATGCCTGAAAAACAACGCTCATGTACACAGACCCATTGAAATGAATGGGTCAGGATTCAGTGCGGGTGCAATGCGTTCACGTCACGCATTGCACCCGCGCGGAAAACTCGCTCGTGTGAAAGGGGCCTAAAGGGTCTCAAAAAATATGCGCATAAGGCCTAAAGGGAATCTTTAACCCAGACATAAGGTGCTGGGGTCCACTCAATACAAAACACACACCAGGGACTGCAGCGCCAGGATCACAGGGGGGAAGGGTTGTGGGGCTTAGAAAGAGCCAGGAGCTCATGATTATGTGAACTCCATAGTGTGTGTAGTGTATTAAGCAGACTCCAATGATTGAATAACACAGGAATTGCTAAATACAATTTTTGGCAGAAAAAACTGTCAATGGGGGAGATTTATCAAACTGGTGTAAAGTAGAACTGGCTTAGTTGCCCATAGCAACCAATCAGATTCCACCTTTCATTTTTGGCAGTTCCTTTGGAAAATAAAATGTGGAATTTGATTGGTTGCTATGGGCAACTAAGCCAGATCTACTTTACACCAGTTTAATAAATCTCCCCCACTGTGTCTAGGATGCTATGAGTTCCTGCCTCCTTGAGTCTACTGTATTGTACATGGGGGCACATTTGTCAAGGTCACCTTTTTTATGGCTTTTTGGCCATAGAATTAGGCGTATTTCATTCAGCATTTGATGAATTAGACTCAACGTATTTTTATTAGTCTTGCCTCTGGTGGTTGTTTTTCAGTTAGATAGGTTCATATTCACTTAGACTAGTCTAATTTATTTTCACATGAAAAAAGTCTCAATTTTCGCACCTTCTTCACCACTGAAAACAGATGAATAAAAATACACCAGCCCTGGGGTGGAGTACAAATTAGGCTATATGCACACGACAGTTGTTTTTTGCTGTCCGCAAATCGGGATCAGCAAAAAAAACTGATGGTCCATCAGTTTTTTTTGGAGGATTCCTTTGTTTTCACAGATCCCCTGTAATAAATGCCTATCCTCGTCCGCAAATGAGAAAAAAGTAGGACATGCACTACTTTTTTTGCTGAAGGGAAACACGGACAACGGACGCGGAACACACACGGATGAACGGTCAGCATTTTTTTGCTGACCCATTGAAATGAATGGGTTCCTGTCCTATCCGCAAAAAAAACTGAAACGGAAGCCGAGAAAAACAACTGTCGTGTGCATTTAGCCTTATACTGTTTTTGAGACTAAAATAAAGCACACTTACATAAATAGGCCATAAAAAAGGCAATAAAGTTAGAAAACTTCTGTATTAGTCTAAAAAATAGAAAAAAGATAAAATAAAAATAAGACTGTCTAAAAAAGCATTTTTTAGACTAAAAATGGGTGCAAACATTTTAGTAAATGTGACAGATTATGTGAGTAAAACACTGCAAACCTGCGGTCACGCAGGAACACACAATCATAAATTACTGTCGACAGGACTTTATTTCGTCTTACATAACGGAACAAGACAGAACTGTTATTTGTGCCAATAGAACTCTATTAGGATGGACCCACCTTACCCTTAACCCAATTGAGATGGTTTGAGATAAGTTGGACCGTAGAGTGGAGGAAAAGCAGCTTGGCACCACTGGAACTCCTTCAGGACTGTTGAAAAACTATTCCAGGTGACAGAGAGAATGCCAAGAGAGTACAAAGCTGTCATCAAAGCAAAAGGGTGCGAATGTTAAAATTTTAAAGTATAGAACAATATGGTTTATTGGATACTTTTTGTTACTACTTATTTTCTTGTGTTCCGTGATCATCGTCAAGAATTAAAACATGTGTCCCAACTTTTGAGTGTGTTCGTGTGTGTGTATATATTATTATTATTTATTATTAAAGTGCCATTCATTCCATAGCGCTGTACCTATGAAAAGGGGTATATGTACATAATACAGACAATTGCACTAAGCATGAACAAGATGAGTTACAGACTGATACAGAATGAGAGAGGGCCTTGCCCGTGAGGGCTTGCAATCTACAAGGTATGGAGGAAGGACACAGTAGGTGAGGGCAAAGTTGGTCATGGCGGTATAGAGGCAGCAGGGTCACTGGTTGTAGGCTTGTCTTAAGAGGTGGGTTTTCAGGTTTCTTTTGAAGGATTCCACTGTAGGTGAGAGAGTCTGATATGTTGGGGCAGCGAGTTCCAGAGTATGGGGGATGCACGGGAGAAATCTTGGATATTTCATTGGATTTTCTTTCATATCCTATTCACCACACCTCTGACATTCCTGTGCTTCCCCAGAGGGTATGATAGTCAGGAATTTCTGCATTCCTGAGTTCCTGTGCTTCCCCAGAGGGTATGATATTCAGGACTTTCTGGTGTGGATGAGCTTAGGATGCATACCTATGTGAAAACCAGTTACAATGTGTAGCTCTTAACCCCTTCTACACCAGGCCTGTTTTCACCTTCCTGCCCAGGTCCATTTTTACAAATCTGACATGTGTCACTTTATGTGGTAATAACTTTGAAATGCTTTTAATTATCTAACCGATTCTGAGATTGTCTTGACGCATTGTACTTCATGTTAGAGGTAAATTTAGGTCAATGTTTTTTTCTTTTATTCATAAAAGGAATGTACCGTAACATTTACAGAAAATTTGGAAAAAATGTGAATTTTCTAAATGTGAAATTCTCTAATTTTAAGACATATACCAATACTTAAAATAGTTATCAATCAACATTCCCCATATGTCTACTTTATGTTGCCATGATTTTGTAAATGGCATTTTATTTTTTAGGATGTTAGACGGCTTTGAATTTTAGATTCAATTTTTACTTTTTCCAGACATTTTCTAAAACCCATTTTTTAAAAGACCAATTCAGTTATGAAGTCACTTTTGTGGGTTTACATAATAGAAATTGCCATTAAATGAACCCATTTTAGAAACTACACCCTTCAGATTATTCAGATCTTATTTTAGAAACTTTGTTAACCATTAAGGTGCTGCACAAGATTTAAAGGAACATATCAGAGAAATTTCAAAATTTCACCTTTTTTGATCCTTTTAGATTTTAATCCTTTTTTACAGTAACAGATCAAAGGTTAACAGCCAAACAAAATTCCATATTTATTACGCTAATTATGCCGTTTATGGAAACACCCCATATATCTTCGTAAACTACTGCATGGGTACACGCAGGGCTCAGAGAGGAAGGAGCTCCATATTGATTTTGGAAGACATATTTTAGCAGAGTAATTGTCAGGCTCCATGTCGCAATTGAAGACCGCCTGATGCATCCCTAGAGAGGAAACCCCAAAAAAGTGACCCCATTTTGGAAACTACATCCCTCAAGGAATCTTTCAATTGTGTAGTGAGCACTTTAACCTCAGAGGTGTATCATAGAATTAGGAAACCTTTAGGCTAAATGAGCACGATCAGGATTGCGTGTGGATTTGCGTGCAGAAAATCCGCACCATAAGTCATGTACATTGTATTCTATGAGAATTTAAAATTAGTGCAATCGATGCAGATTTTTTCCACACGGACTTTGACCTGTGGTGCGGATTTTAAAATGTATTTTCTCCATTCACTTAGTAAAGTCCGCATGTGAAAAATCCGCACCAATTGATGCAGATTGACCGCACGGATTTGCCTGCGAACACCTGCGGATTTCAGTGCAGATTCTCTGCACATGAATCCTGGACATGTGCATGTATCCTTAATGTGAAAATGAAAAATTATCTTTTTTTACAAGAAAAAGTCATTTTAAGCTCAATTTTTTTACTTTCACAAGTGGTAACTGGAGAAAATGCACCCCATAATTTGTTATCCATTTCCTCCTGATTATGGAAACACCCAATATGTGCTTGTAGCCTGCTGTATGGGAGCACGGCAGGGCTCTGGAGGATTTTGCCTGAATTGGCAGACATGGATTTTAGATGCTATGTCGCATGTAAAAAAATTCCTGAGGTCCTCAGATGAAGTGACCTTATTTTAGAAAGTGCGCTCTGAGGGATGAGTGAACCCGAACTGTATAGTTCGGGTTTGTACCGAATTTTGGGGTGTTCGGGACACGGACACGGATCCGAACATTTTCAAAAAAGTTCGGGTTCGGTGATTTCTTCCCGCTTTCTGAAGGGCTGCACAGCAGCCAATCAGCTAGTGTTTTACTTCTTGCCCTAAGAAGCCATCACAGCCATGCCTACTAATGGCATGGCTGTGATTGGCCAAGTGCAGCATGTGACCCAGCCTCTATTTAAGCTGGAGTCACGTAGCGCCACACGTCACTCTGCTCTGATTAGTGTCAGGATAGGACGAAGCTGCAGTGAGGGCGAGATTAGGCAGGGAAAACTCAGCAAAAACACCTACTGAAGTGATCGATCTACTCTGTGAAACATTCAACTTCTGCTAGTTAATTGCTTACTGGATTGTAGGCTGCACAGAGCGTTTTTCTGTCACTTTTTTCTGTCGTGATCGGCGGCCATTTTGTGTCTTGTGGTGCAATACCATAAATCAGTGGTTTCAGCTGTGGCTGGCCAAGTTTAATAGTGTCCGGCAAAGGATATATTTTGTTCTGGGGTGAAATTCAATTGCCAAAATAGCAATACCGTAAATCTGGTATTCCAGCTGAGACTGGACAAGTTTCATAGTGTCTGTCATAGGATATATTATTTTCTGCGGTGAAATTCAGTTGCAAAAATAGAAATACCGTAAATCTAGTGTTCCAGGTGTGACTGGACAAGTTTAATAGTGTCCGGCAAAAGATATATTTTGTTCTGGGGTGAAATTAAATTGCCAAAATAGCAATACCGTAAATCTGGTGTCCCAGCAGTGGCTGGCCAAGTTTAATAGTGTCCCGACAAAGGATTAATTATTTTCTGGGGTGAAATTCAGTTGCCAAAATAGAAATACAGTAAATCTGGTGTTCCAGCTGTGACTGGACAGCTGGACAAATTCAATTGCCAAAATAGCAATACCGTAAATCTGGTGACCCAGCAGTGGCTGGCCAAGTTTAATAGTGTCCGTCAAAGGATTTATTATTTTCTGGGGTGAAATTCAGTTGCCAAAATAGAAATACCGTAAATCTAGTGTTCCAGCTGTGACTGGACAAGTTTCATAGTGTCCGTCATAGGATATATTATTTTCTGAGGTGAAATTTAGTTGCAAAAATAGAAATACCGTAAATCTGGTGTTCCAGCTGTGACTGGACAAGTTTAATAGTGTCCGGCAAAGGATATATTTTTTTCTTGGGTGAAATTCAATGGCCAAAATAGCAATACCATAAATCAGTGGCTTGCCAAGTTTAATTGTGTCCGGCAAAGGAGAGATTTTTTTCTGGGGTTAAATTTAGTTGCCAAAATAGAAATACAGTAAATCTGGTGTTCCAGCTGTGACTGGACAAGTTTCATAGTGTCCGTCATAAGATATATTATTTTCTGGGGTGAAATTCAGTTGCCAAAATAGAAATACAGTAAATCTGGTGTTCCAGCTGTGACTGGACAGCTGGACAGATTTCTGTCCGTTAAAGGGTATTTTACACAAAGTGTTAAAATACAATTGCTGTAGGCAATTGCTGTGCGTCTCCAAGTGTATATCTGTCCGGCAAAGGATATATTTTGTTCTGGGGTGAAATTCAATTGCCAAAATAGCAATACCATAAATCGGGTGACCCAGCAGTGGCTGGCCAAGTTTAATAGTGTCCGTCAAAGGATTAATTATTTTCTGTGGTGAAATTCAGTTGCCAAAATAGAAATACAGTAAATCTGGTGTTCCAGCTGTGACTGGACAAGTTTAATAGTATCCGGCAAAGGATATATTTTGTTCTGGGGTGAAATTTAGTTGCAAAAATAGAAATACAATAAATCAGTGGTTTCAGCTGTTGCTGGCCAAGTTTAATAGTGTCCGGCAAAGGATAGATTTTGTTCGGGGGGGGGAAATTCACTTGCCAATATAGCAATACCCTGAATCTGGTGTTCCAGCTGTTGCAGGCCAAGTGTAAATCTGTCCATAAAAGGATATCTTTCATCCAGGGCCTAAATACTAGCCCTTCAATTGATATTCCCCTAAATCAGTGGTTACTGCTGTGCTTGGATTAGTGTAAAACGGTACATAAATACATAGGCATAGTGTTAAGTGCCTGTAAAAAAAAAGCCTGAATTTGAAATCAATACATTGGGCAAAATATTTTTTTTCTTATTGTGGTGCTTGGTGAATGGTAACAATGAGGAAAACATCTGGTAAGGGACGCGGACGCAGTTGTGTTAGTGGACCCTCTGGTGCTGAGAGAAGACGTGGCCATTCTGCCATAGCCACACGTCCTAGTGAACCAACTACCTCAGGTTCCAGTACCCACCAGAATTTACAGCGATATTTGGTGGGGCCCAATGCCGTTCTAAGGATGGTAAGGCCTGAGCAGGTACAGGTGCTAGTCAATTGGGTGGCCGACAGTGGATCCAGCACGTTCACAACATTATCTCACACCCAGTCTTCTGCAGAAAGCGCACAGGTGGTGCATGAAAACCAAGCCCATCAATCTGTCACATCACCCCCATGCATATCAGGGAAACTGTATGAGCCTCAAGTTATGCAGCAGTCTCTTATGCTGTTTGAAGACTCTGCTGGCAGGGTTTCCCAAGGGAATCCACCTAGCCCTTCCCCAGTGGTGAAAGACATAGAATGCACTGATGCACAACCACTTATGTTTCCTGATGATGAGGACATGGAATTACCACCTCATTGGAGTCCGCACGTCTCTGCTGCATCTTTCTGCAGTGTGCAGACCGAACAGGAGGTCAGGGAGGAAGACTGTGTGGAAGACGATGCAGGGGACGATGAGGTCCTAGACCCCACATGGAATGAAAGTCATGCCACTGACTTTCATAGCTCAGAGGTAGAGATGGCCCGAACTATCCGCCGGCGAACAGTTCCCGGCGAACATAGCTTGTTCGCGTTCGCCTCTGCCGGGCGAACATATGCGATGTTCGGTCCGCCCCCTATACATCATCATTGAGCAAACTTTGACCCTGTACCTCACAGTCAGCAGACACATTCCAGCCAATCAGCAGCATACCCTCCCTCCCAGACCCTCCCACCTCCTGCACAGCATCCATTTTAGATTCATTCTGAAGCTGCAGTCTTAGTGAGAGGAGGGAGACTATAATTGCTGCTGATTTAATTGGGAAATCGATAGCTAGGCTAGTGAATTCAGTGTCCACTCCAGTCCTGAAAGACTCATCTGATCTCTGCTGTAAGGACAGCGTCCTGACAGCACCCCAAAAAGCCCTTTTTAGGGCTGCAACATTAGTCTGTTTTTTTTTCCTTTATATACATATTGCAGTTGCCTGGCCTGCCTGTGTGTGAGGAGCTGCAGGCCCACAGACTGTAGTGTGCCCACTGCCAGTGCTCACCCCTGTCATTCCGTGTGGCATGGGACTTTGCTTAAAAAAGGCACTTAATTTTTACACTTTAATCTAAGGTTAGTTGCCTGCCAGTGTGTGTCAGGCTGACTTCCACTGACTGTAGTGTGCCCACTGCCAGTGCCCACCACTCATACCGGCTGGCACAGGACTTTGCTTAAAAAGGCATTTAATTTTGACACTTTAGTGTAATTTCAGCTGCTTGCCTGCTGCTAGTGTGTGTCAGGCCGACTTCAACTGACTGTAGTGTGCCCACTGCCAGTGCCCACCCCTGTCATCCCGTGTGGCACAGGACTTTGCTTAAAAAAGGCACTTAATTTTTACACTTTAATCTAAGGTTAGTTGCCTGCCAGTGTGTGTCAGGCTGACTTCCACTGACTGTAGTGTGCCCACTGCCAGTGCCCACCACTCATACCGGCTGGCACAGGACTTTGCTTAAAAAGGCATTTAATTTTGACACTTTAGTGTAATTTCAGCTGCTTGCCTGCTGCTAGTGTGTGTCAGGCCGACTTCAACTGACTGTAGTGTGCCCACTGCCAGTGCCCACCCCTGTCATCCCGTGTGGCACAGGACTTTGCTTAAAAAAAGGCACTTAATTTTTACACTTTAATCTAAGGTTAGTTGCCTGCCAGTGTGTGTCAGGCTGACTTCCACTGACTGTAGTGTGCCCACTGCCAGTGCCCACCACTCATACCGGCTGGCACAGGACTTTGCTTAAAAAAGGCATTTAATTTTGACACTTTAGTGTAATTTCAGCTGCTTGCCTGCTGCTAGTGTGTGTCAGGCCGACTTCAACTGACTGTAGTGTGCCCACTGCCAGTGCCCACCCCTGTCATCCCGTGTGGCACAGGACTTTGCTTAAAAAAAGGCACTTAATTTTTACACTTTAATCTAAGGTTAGTTGCCTGCCAGTGTGTGTCAGGCTGACTTCCACTGACTGTAGTGTGCCCACTGCCAGTGCTCCACCACTCATACCGGCTGGCACAGGACTTTGCTTAAAAAGGCATTTAATTTTGACACTTTAGTGTAATTTCAGCTGCTTGCCTGCTGCTAGTGTGTGTCAGGCCGACTTCAACTGACTGTAGTGTGCCCACTGCCAGTGCCCACCCCTGTCATCCCGTGTGGCACAGGACTTTGCTTAAAAAAAGGCACTTAATTTTTACACTTTAATCTAAGGTTAGTTGCCTGCCAGTGTGTGTCAGGCTGACTTCCACTGACTGTAGTGTGCCCACTGCCAGTGCCCACCACTCATACCGGCTGGCACAGGACTTTGCTTAAAAAGGCATTTAATTTTGACACTTTAGTGTAATTTCAGCTGCTTGCCTGCTGCTAGTGTGTGTCAGGCCGACTTCAACTGACTGTAGTGTGCCCACTGCCAGTGCCCACCCCTGTCATCCCGTGTGGCACAGGACTTTGCTTAAAAAAAGGCACTTAATTTTTACACTTTAATCTAAGGTTAGTTGCCTGCCAGTGTGTGTCAGGCTGACTTCCACTGACTGTAGTGTGCCCACTGCCAGTGCCCACCACTCATACCGGCTGGCACAGGACTTTGCTTAAAAAGGCATTTAATTTTGACACTTTAGTGTAATTTCAGCTGCTTGCCTGCTGCTAGTGTGTGTCAGGCCGACTTCAACTGACTGTAGTGTGCCCACTGCCAGTGCCCACCCCTGTCATCCCGTGTGGCACAGGACTTTGCTTAAAAAAAGGCACTTAATTTTTACACTTTAATCTAAGGTTAGTTGCCTGCCAGTGTGTGTCAGGCTGACTTCCACTGACTGTAGTGTGCCCACTGCCAGTGCCAACCACTGATACCGGGTGGCACAGTAGCTTGCCGATAAATAAGGCATTTAATTTTTACACTTTAGTGTAATTTCAGTTGCTTGCCTGCTGCCAGTGTGTGTCAGGCCCGCTTCCACTGACTGTAGTGTGCCCACTGCCAGTGCTCAACCACTGATACCGGGTGGCACAGTAGCTTGCCGATAAATAAGGCATTTAATTTTTACACTTTAGTGTAATTTCAGTTGCTTGCCTGCTGCCAGTGTGTGTCAGGCCCGCTTCCACTGACTGTAGTGTGCCCACTGCCAGTGCCAACCACTGATACCGGGTGGCACAGTAGCTTGCCGATAAATAAGGCATTTAATTTTTAGACAGTAGTCTAAATTCAGTTGCTTGCCTGCTGCCAGTGTGTGTCAGGCCCGCTTCCACTGACTGTAGTGTGCCCACTGCCAGTGCCAACCACTGATACCGGGTGGCACAGTAGCTTGCCGATAAATAAGGCATTTAATTTTTAGACAGTAGTCTAAATTCAGTTGCTTGCCTGCTGCCAGTGTGATTCAGGCCCACTTCCATAGACTGTAGTGTGCCCACTGCCAGTGCCAACCACTGATACCGGGTGGCACAGTAGCTTGCCGATAAATAAGGCATTTAATTTTTAGACAGTAGTCTAAATTCAGTTGCTTGCCTGCTGCCAGTGTGTGTCAGGCCCTCTTCCACTGACTGTAGTGTGCGCACTGCCAGTGCCAACCACTGATACCGGGTGGCACAGTAGCTTGCCGATAAATAAGGCATTTAATTTTTAGACAGTAGTCTAAATTCAGTTGCTTGCCTGCTGCCAGTGTGTGTCAGGCCCTCTTCCACTGACTGTAGTGTGCCCACTGCCAGTGCCAACCACTGATACCGGGTGGCACAGTAGCTTGCCGATAAATAAGGCATTTAATTTTTACACTTTAGTGTAATTTCAGTTGCTTGCCTGCTGCCAGTGTGTGTCAGGCCCGCTTCCACTGACTGTAGTGTGCCCACTGCCAGTGCCAACCACTGATACCGGGTGGCACAGTAGCTTGCCGATAAATAAGGCATTTAATTTTTAGACAGTAGTCTAAATTCAGTTGCTTGCCTGCTGCCAGTGTGTGTCAGGCCCTCTTCCACTGACTGTAGTGTGCCCACTGCCAGTGCCAACCACTGATACCGGGTGGCACAGTAGCTTGCCGATAAATAAGGCATTTAATTTTTAGACAGTAGTCTAAATTCAGTTGCTTGCCTGCTGCCAGTGTGTGTCAGGCCCTCTTCCACTGACTGTAGTGTGCGCACTGCCAGTGCCAACCACTGATACCGGGTGGCACAGTAGCTTGCCGATAAATAAGGCATTTAATTTTTAGACAGTAGTCTAAATTCAGTTGCTTGCCTGCTGCCAGTGTGATGTCAGGCCCACTTCCATAGACTGTAGTGTGCCCACTGCCAGTGCCAACCACTCATACCGGGTGGCACAGTACCTATGCACGCGTAGTACCACTTATCTAAAAAAATGACAGGCAGAGGCAGGCCACCCCGCAGGGGCCGTCGTGGTCGTGGTGCTGTGATTTCCACTGTCCCTGGAATAATGCCCAGTTTTCAGAGGCCACGTGCCCTGAACCCGAAAAATTCAGAGGGCGTAGTTGACTGGCTTAGACAGGACACCCAATCTTCAACAGCTTCCGCTAAGAACCTTGGCGCACCATCCTCCTCCAGCTCAGCTTCGGTCACCTGCTCTCAAGTTACCACGCACCCGCCCGTCGCCACCACCACCACTACCACCACAGCCACCACAGCCGCTTCACTTGATCCGTCAGAGGAGTTATTTACACATCAGTTGGATGCAATTAGTGATGCGCAACCATTATTGCCAGATGATGTAGATTACGGGGATATGTCTCAGTCAGGCAGGATTACACACATGGACGTACAGTGTGATGATGATGATGATGATGTTGTACCCGCTGCTGCTTCCTTTGCTGAGGTGTCAGATACAAGTGAAGCGGTTGATGATGACGATGTGTCCACGGATGCCACGTGGGTGCCTGCTCGAAGAGAAGAAGAGGGGAAAGTTCTGAAGGGAGACAGAGAGAATGAGGAGACGAGTTGGAAGCAGGGGAGGTCGTCGCAAGGAGTTAGTGGCACAGTCAGACAGCATGTATCGGCACCTGGGGTCAGCCAGACAGCACGCCAGTCAACGCATGCTGTTGCCACCACTAGAATGCCGTCATTGCAAAGCTCAGCAGTGTGGCATTTTTTGTGTGTCTGCCTCTGATAAAAGCAATGCCATTTGCAACCTGTGCCAAAAGAAACTGAGTCGTGGGAAGTCCAACACCCACCTTGGTACAACTGCTTTGCGAAGGCACATGATCTCACATCACAAACGCCTATGGGATCAACACATGAGTACAAGCAGCACACAAACTCAAAGCCACCATGCTCCTCCTGGTCCAGCATCTTCAGCCACATCAACCACTGCTGTCCTCCCTGCCCCCTCTCAACCACCCGCCACTCCATCTCTCACCTTCAGCAGTTCCTGCTCATCTGCCCACAGTCAGGTGTCTGTCAAGGACATGTTTGAGCATAAGAAGCCAATGTCACAAAGTCACCCCCTTGCCCGGCGACTGACAGCTGGCTTGACGGAACTCTTAGCCCGCCAGCTTTTACCATACCAGCTGGTAGAGTCTGAGGCCTTCAAAAATTTGTCGCTATTGGGACACCACAGTGGAAGGTACCCGGACGAAATTTTTTTCAAAAGGCAATCCCAAACCTCTACCATGTCATTGAAAAGGAAGTCATGGCATCTCTGGCATACAGTGTTGGGGCAAGGGTCCATCTGACCACTGATACCTGGTCTGCAAAGCACGGTCAGGGCAGGTATATCACGTATACTGCGCATTGGGTCAACCTGCTGACGGCTGACAAGCATGGAATGCGTGGCTCCGCAGCGGAGTTGGTGACACCACCACGACTTGCAGGCAGACCTACTGCCACCTCCTCTACTCCTACTCCATCCTCTTCAATATCCTCCTCGGCTGAGTACTCTTCTGCTGCGGCGTCTGGCTGCACATCAACTGATTCCCCCAGCTCCCCAGGGGCTATTCCACATCCCGGATACGACAGTGTCACGCTATCTTGGGGTTGACTTGCCTGAAAGCAGAGAGCCACACAGGACCAGCACTCCTGTCCGCCCTGAGCGCACAGGTGGATCAGTGGCTGACCCCGCACCAACTGGAGATCGGCAAAGTGGTGTGTGACAATGGAAGCAATCTGTTGGCGGCATTAAATTTGGGCAAGTTGTCACATGTGCCGTGCATGGCACATGTGTTGAATCTCATCGTACAACGTTTTGTGTCTAAGTACCCAGGCTTACAGGACGTCCTCAAGCAGGCCAGGAAGGTGTGTGGCCATTTCAGGCGTTCCTACACGGCCATGGCGCACTTTTCCGATATTCAGCGGCGAAACAACATGCCAGTGAGGCGCTTGATATGCGACAGCCCGACACGTTGGAATTCAACACTCCTAATGTTCGACCGCCTGCTCCAACAAGAAAAAGCCGTCAACGAGTATTTGTATGAACGGGGTGCTAGGACAGCCTCTGCGGAGCTGGGAATCTTTTGCCACGTTACTGGACACTCATGCGCAATGCCTGTAGGCTTATGCGTCCTTTTGAGGAGGTGACAAACCTAGTCAGTCGCACCGAAGGCACCATCAGCGACCTCATCCCATTTGTTTTCTTCCTGGAGCGTGCCCTGCGAAGAGTTCTGGATCAGGCTGTAGATGAGCGTGAAGAGGAAGAGGAAGAGTTGTGGTCACCATCACCACCAGAAACAGCCTTGTCATCATCGCTTGCCGGACCTGCAGCAACGCTGGAAGAGGAGGATGAGGAAGAGGAGTCAGAGGAGGAATGTGGCGGCTTTGAGGAGGAGGAAGACCAACCACAGCAGGCACCCCAGGGTGCTCGTTGTTGTCACCTATCTGGGACCCATGGTGTTGTACGTGGCTGGGGGAAGAACAGACCGTCAATGACATCAGTGAGGACGAGGAACGGGAAATGAGTAGCTCTGCATCCAACCTTGTTCAAATGGGGTCTTTCATGCTGTCATGTCTGTTGAGGGACCCACGTATAAAAAGGATAAAGGAGAACGATCTGTACTGGGTGACCACGCTACTAGACCCCGGTATAAGCAGAAAGTGGCAGAAATGTTACCAAATTACCGAAAGTCGGAAAGGATGCAGCATTTCAAAACCAAACTAAAAATATGCTTTACACAGCTTATAAGGGGGATGTCACAGCACAACGGGAATCTAACAGGGAAAGAGGTGAGTGTAATCCTCCTCCTACCACGGCGGCAAGGACTGGACGATTTACAGATGTGTTGTTGATGGAGGACATGCGGAGCTTTTTCAGTCCTACTCATCGCCACAGCCCTTCGGGATCCAGCCTTAGAGAACGACTCGACCGACAGGTAGCAGACTACCTCGCCTTAACAGCAGATATCGACACTCTGAGGAGCAATGAACCCCTTCACTACTGGGTGTGCAGGCTTGACCTGTGGCCTGAGCTATCCCAGTTCGCGATAGAACTTCTGGCCTGTCCTGCTTCCAAGTGTCCTGTCAGAAAGGACCTTCAGTGCAGCAGGAGGCATTGTCACTGACAAGAGAAGTCGCCTCGGTCAAAAAGTGTTGATTACCTCACCTTCATAAAGATGAATGAGGCATGGATCCCGAAGGGACTGACAGTGGGGGATACGTTTGACTAACAAAAGGCCTGATTACAAGCCTTGGCCTCAAAATGGTCCCCACGCTGCTGTATTTAATGTCTGCATACCGGATGACTTTCGTGAATTCTTCACCACCAACTAGGGTTCAAGCCGCAATGTTTTAGTCACTTTTCTGCCTGGAAAACATCAATTTTCCGGCCGCTGCTACAATAGCGGCTGCAACAGTGCCATTATTTTTCAGGCATGTGTACATGCCTAATTTTTCTGTCCTATGGTGCAGCACTGTGGCTGCAAAAACAAACCCAAAAAAAGGCACATACAAGTGTCAATTCCCCTTCGTGATCGTTACCTTGTTGTGGTGAAGGGGCTTGCGTATCACAATGAAGCAATCATCATCACCTCTATAAGTGTGTTGGCAATGTTGCCACACCCCAGATGATAAGGCCGTTGCTTCATTATGGTCAGACCAAAAGCGATCGGGTGGCCACGCTACTAGACCCCGGTATAAGCAGAAAGTGGCAGAAATGTTACCAAATTACCAAAAGTCGGAAAGGATGCAGCAGTTCAAAACCAAACTAAAAATATGCTTTACACAGCTTATAAGGGGATGTCAATGGGGGATTCGACAATGGTTAATCAATTCGACCGGATAGGGTCCGTAACAGTGATTAAACTGATAGCAATAGTACTAGTTAAGACACCACTCATATAGGGTGTCACAGCACATTGCTCTGTGCACGCGCAGTGCCCCAATTTGGGAGTAAGAGGACCGACCAAGCTGCTTTTTCCATCTCCGGTTCCTGAAATCAATTCAGTTTAGTGTATGAGAGTTTGGTCTGTCACTGTGAAGGCAGTCGAAGGTACCCGGCCTAAATTTTTTTCATAAAAGGCAATTCCTGATATGGGACGTAACAGGGATTAAACTGATGAGAATAATACTACAGAAAATACCACTCATATCGGTGGAGGGAGCCAGCGTTTTTAACCATCTCCCGTTCAAAAATCTATTTAATAAATGGCCCCCAGATTGGGGAGTCGGGGACGTTAGAGGGATTAAACTGATGAGAATAGTACTACAGAAAATACCACTCATATCGGGTGTGACAGTAAATTGCACGGCGCAGACGCAGTCACCGTGGTTTAAAACAGAGTGGAGGGAGCCAGGGTTTTTTAACCATCTCCCCGTTCGAAAAATCTATTCAATAAATGGCCCCCAGATTGGGGACGTTAGAGGGATTAAACTGATGAGAATAGTACTACAGAAAATACCACTCATATCGGGTGTGACAGTAAATTGCACGGCGCAGACGCAGTCACCGTGGTTTAAAACAGAGTGGAGGGAGCCAGGGTTTTTAACCATCTCCCGTTCGAAAAATCTATTCAATAAATGGCACCCAGATTGGGGACGTTAGAGGGATTAAACTGATGAGAATAGTACTACAGAAAATACCACTCATATCGGGTGTGACAGTAAATTGCACGGCGCAGACGCAGTCACCGTGGTTTAAAACAGAGTGGAGGGAGCCAGGGTTTTTAACCATCTCCCGTTCGAAAAATCTATTCAATAAATGGCCCCCAGATTGGGGACGTTAGAGGATTAAACTGATGAGAATAGTACTACAGAAAATACCACTCATATCGGGTGTGACAGTAAATTGCACGGCGCAGACGCAGTCACCGTGGTTTAAAACAGAGTGGAGGGAGCCAGGGTTTTTTAACCATCTCCCGTTCGAAAAATCTATTCAATAAATGGCACCCAGATTGGGGACGTTAGAGGGATTAAACTGATGAGAATAGTACTACAGAAAATACCACTCATATCGGGTGTGACAGTAAATTGCACGGCGCAGACGCAGTCACCGTGGTTTAAAACAGAGTGGAGGGAGCCAGGGTTTTTAACCATCTCCCGTTCGAAAAATCTATTCAATAAATGGCACCCAGATTGGGGACGTTAGAGGGATTAAACTGATGAGAATAGTACTACAGAAAATACCACTCATATCGGGTGTGACAGTAAATTGCACGGCGCAGACGCAGTCACCGTGGTTTAAAACAGAGTGGAGGGAGCCAGGGTTTTTACCCATCTCCCGTTCGAAAAATCTATTCAATAAATGGCCCCCAGATTGGGGACGTTAGAGGATTAAACTGATGAGAATAGTACTACAGAAAATACCACTCATATCGGGTGTGACAGTAAATTGCACGGCGCAGACGCAGTCACCGTGGTTTAAAACAGAGTGAAGGGAGCCAGCATTTTTTAACCATCTCCCGTTCGAAAAATCTATTTAATAAATGGCCCCCAGATTGGGGAGTCGGGGACGTTAGAGGATTAAACTGATGAGAATAGTACTACAGAAAATACCACTCATATCGGGTGTGACAGTAAATTGCACGGCGCAGACGCAGTGACCGTGGTTTAAAACAGAGTGGAGGGAGCCAGCGTTTTTAACCATCTCCCGTTCGAAAAATCTATTCAATAAATGGCCCCCAGATTGGGGACGTTAGAGGATTAAACTGATGAGAATAGTACTACAGAAAATACCACTCATATCGGGTGTGACAGTAAATTGCACGGCGCAGACGCAGTCACCGTGGATAAAAACAAAGGGGAGGGAGCCAGCGTTTTTAACCATCTCCCGTTCGAAAAATCAATTCAATTCATCTTTTGGGGACCCTTGGTGTTGTGCGTGGCTGGGTGGAGGAAGAAACCTTCAATGACATCACCGGGACGTGGCTAGCTTGGTATCCAACCTTGTGCAAATGGGGAGTTTGCAGTTGTGCAAATGAACTGTTTGCGGTGCATTAAAAGGGAGTTTGGTCTGTCAATGTCTGTGAAGCGGGCGTAACCCTTACACTACCTGATCGATACAACATCATACCTGATCGTATACACACACTGGATGTTTTAAAGCACGTTATTCCAAACAATTTAGGAATGTTAGTTGATTTATGCCCTTTATGGATTAAAACCCGACTCTGCGTCCACTACGTAATTTTCCATGGGAGTTTTGCCATAGATCCCCCTCCGGCATGCCACAGTCCAGGTGTTAGTCCCCTTGAAACAACTTTCTCATCACTATTGTGGCCAGAAAGAGTCCCTGTGGGTTTTAAAATTCGCCTGTCTATTGAAGTCTATGGCGGTTCGCCCGGTTCGCCAGTTCGCGAACATTTGCGGAAGTTCGCGTTCGCTGTTCGCGAACTGAAAATTTTATGTTCGCGACATCACTACTCAGAGGAAGAGGCAGTGGTGAGACCGAGTCAACAGCGTAGCAAAAGAGGGAGCAGGGGGCAAAAGCAGAACAGCCGCCGCCAAGAGAGTTCGCCTGCTACCGGCCACCGCCACCAGGGACCGAGCACCCCAAAGGCAGCTTCAAGGAGTTCCCTGGCATGACACTTCTTTAAACAATGTGCTGACGACAAGACCAGAATGGTTTGCCCTCTGTGCCATCAGAGCCTGAAGCGAGGCATTAACGTTCTGAACCTTAGCACAACCTGCATGACCAGGCATCTACATGCAAAGCATGAACTGCAGTGGAGTAAACACCTTAAAAGCAAGGAACTCACTCAGGCTCCCCCTGCTCCCTCTTCTGCTGCTGCCTCGGCCTCTTCCTCCACCTCGGGAGTAATGTTGGCACCTGCCGCCCACCAAACAGAGGATGTGCCACCGACACCACCACCTGCATCACCAAGCATCTTCACCATGTCACACGTCAGCGTTCAGCTCTCCATCTCACAAACCTTGGAGAGAAAGCGTAAATTGCCACCTAGCCACCCTCGAGCCCTGGGCCTGAAAACCAGCATTTCTAAACTACTGGCCTTTGAAATGCTGTCATTCAGGCTGGTGGACACAGACAGCTTCAAACAGCTGATGGCGCTGGTTGTCCCACAGTATGTTGTTCCCAGACGCCAGACAGCAGTGCCTTCCCTGTACAACCAAGTATCAGATAAAAATCGCAATGCCATCTGTGGCACGGTCCACCAAACCACAGATACGCGGACCAGTAAGCACGGCCAGGGACGCTATATCTCCCTAACTGCACACTGGGTAAATGTAGTGGCGGCTGGGCTCCAGGCGGAGAGTTCTTTGGCGCACGTCCTTCCGCCGCCAAGGATCGCAGGGCATCATTCTTTGCCTCCTGTAGCCTCCTACTCGGCTTCCTCCTCCTCTGCTTCCACCAGCTCATCCAGTCAGCCACACACCTTCACCACCAACTTCAGCACAGCCTGGGGCAAACGTCAGCAGGCCATTCTGAAACTCATATGTTTGGGGAACAGGCCCCACACCACGCAGGAGTTGTGGCGGGGTATTGAACAACAGACCGACGAGTAGTTTCTGCCGGTGGGCCTCAAGCCCGGCCTGGTGGTGTGCGATAATGGGCGAAATCTCGTTGCAGCTCTGGGACTAGCCAGTTTAATGCACATCCCTTGCCTGGCGCATGTGCTGAATTTGGTGGTGCAGAAGTTCATTCACAACTACCCCGACATGTCAGAGCTGCTGCATAAAGTGCGGGCCGTCTGTGCGCGCTTCCGGCGTTCACATCCGGCCGCTCCAGTGTAACTTCGGCCTTCCCGCTCACCGCCTCATATGCGATGTGCCCACCAGATGAAACTCCACCTTGCTCATGCTGGCCAGACTGTGCGAGCAGCAGCAGGCAATAGTGGAGTTTCAGCTGCAGCACGCACGGGTGAGTCGCTCGGCGGAACAGCACCACTTCACCGCCAATGACTGGGCCTCCATGCGAGACCTGTGTGCCCAGTTGCGCTGTTTCGAGTACTCCACCAACATGGGCAGTGACGATGATGCCATTATCAGCATTACAATACCACTTCTATGTCTCCTTGAGAAAACACTTAGGGGGATGATGAAAAAGGAGGTGGCCCAGGAGGAGGAGGAGGAGGAAGAGGGGTCATTTTTAGCACTTTCAGGCCAGTCTCTTAGAAGTGGCTCAGAGGGAGGTTTTTAGCAAAAGCAGAGGCCAGGTACAAATATGGCCAGCCAGGGCCCACTACTGGAGGACGAGGAGGAGGTGGAGGAGGATGAGGATAAAGCAGGTTCACAGCAGGGTGGCATCCAACGCAGCTCGGGCTCATCACTGGTGCGTGGCTGGGGGGAAACGGAGGATGATGACGATACGCCTCCCACAGAGGACAGCTTGTCCTTACCTCTGGGCAGCCTGGCACACATGAACGATTACATGCTGCAGTGCCTGCGCAACGACAGCAGAGTTGCCCACATTTTAACATGTGCGGGCTACTGGGTTGCCACCCTGCTGGATCCCCGGTACAAAGACAATGTGCTCACCTTACTTCCTGCACTGGAGCGTGATAGAAATATGCGCGAGTACAAGCGCACATTGGTAGACGCGCTCCTGAGAGCATTCCCAAATGTCACAGGGGAACAGGTGGAAGCCCAAGGTGAAGGCAGAGGAGGATCAAGAGGTGGCCAAAGCAGCGGTGTCACGTCCAGCTCCTCTGAGGGCAGGGTTAGCATGGCAGAGATGTGGAAAAGTTTTGTCACCACACCACAGCTAACTGCACTACCACCTGATACGGAACGTGTTAGCAGGAGGCACCATTTCACTAACATGGTGGAACAGTACGTGTGCACACCCCTCTACGTACTGACTGATGGTTCGGCCCCATTCAACTTCTGGGACTCCAAATTGTCCACGTGGCCAGAGCTATCCTTTTATGCCTTGGAGGTGCTGGCCTGCCCAGCGGCCAGCATTTTGTCTGAACGTGTATTCAGCACGGCAGGTGGCGTCATTACTGACAAACGCAGCCACCTGTCCACAGCCAACGTGGACAAGGTGACGTTCATAAAAATGAACCAGGCATGGATCCCACAGGACCTGTCCATCCCTTGTGCAGAATAGACATTTATAACTACCTCCCCTTAACCATATATTCTTGTACTCCAGGGCACTTCTTTATTGAATCCTCTTTTTTTTCATTTTACCATTATTTTGCAGGGCAACCCAAAGTTGAATGAACCTCTCCTCCGTCTGGGTGCCATGGCCCTGAGTCTGTGAATGAGGCTTGTGGCACTGCAGGCAGACATGAATCCTTTTTGGCTGTGATGAGAACATCAACTCCCATAGCATTCCCACCTGATGCCATCCAAACCTCCTATTCCACTTCCTCCTCCTCCAATTGATATTGGTTAATTTTTATTTATTTTATTTTATTTTAAGTCATTTCCATATCCACATTTGTTTGCAGGGGATTTACCTACATTTTGCTGCTTTTTGCAGACCTCTAGCCCTTTCCTGGGCTATTTAACAGCCTTTTTAGTGCCCAAAAGTTCAGCGGGTCCCCATTGACTTCGGATGAACTTCTCGAACCTGAGCATCCAGGTGTTCGCTCAACTCTATGCGCTCCTGTATGGACATTGTAAGGGGTGGGAAAGGGCACTATTGTCCAAACAGGTGTCTCAGAGGAATGAATATGTAGTGGTTGGTAAAAAGACTAAATCAGAGATATAAGGTGGTAAAACTACAGGGTACATAAAGGATAAATTTCATATATCCATGGATGAGTGGCAGATGCTGAAACACTCCTGCATGCACAGGCCAGTTTTTTCTGGGTAGGTTTCGCAGTGGTAAATGGCATCTTTCCTAATCCCCCTTTTGGAACAAACCCTGCATCTGTTTTGGGTCCTTCCCTTCCTTTCTGTCTAGGGGACTTCGGCCTCATGCATACGACCATATGTGTTTTGCGGTCCGCAAACCGCGGATCCGCAAAACACGGAAGCTGCTCTGCGTTCCGTTCCACAATTTGCAGAACAGTAAGCAGCCCATTGTAGAAATGCCTATTATTGTCCGCAAAACGGACAAGAATAGGACATGCTCTATTTTGTTTGCGTGGCCACGGAACGGAGAAACAGATGCGGACAGCATACAGAGTTCTGTCTGCATCTTTTGCGTCCCCATTGAGGTTAATGGGTGCGCGCCCGAGCCGCAAAATATGCAGCTCGGACGCGGACCAAAGCAACGGTCGTGTGCAGGAGGCCTTTACCTGGGAAATGTTGCCCTGGTATATCACAGGCAACCATAACTTGCAGAAGTATTGGGGCCCTAAAATGCCTAATTTGGAAAAATAACATAAACATAACATAAAGTCCAGACTTTTAGCTTTCATTTGAGGGTATCCACATTCATAATTGAATGAAGGGCTTAGGAGTTTCAACTCCTTTAGGCCCCTTGCAGACGAGCGTGTCAGGATTATGTCCGGATGTGTTGCGGATGCCTTCAGTGAAAACTGCGCGATTTTGCAAACAATGTCATTCAGTTTTGCTTGCAATCGCGTTCAGTTGTTCAGTTTTTATCGTGCGGGTGCAATGCGATTTACTGCGCGTGATAAAAAACTGAATGTGTACAAACAACATCTCTTAGCAACCATCCGTGAAAATCGCATCCACACTTGCTTGCAGATGCGATTTTCACGCAGCCCCATTCACTTCTATGGGGCCAGTGTTGAATGAAAATCACAGAATATAGAACATGCTGCGATTTTCACACAACGCAAAAGTGATGTGTGAAAACCACCGCTCATGTACACAGACCCATTTAAATGAATAGGTCCAGATTCCGTGCGGGCGCAATGCGTTCGCATCACGCATTGCACCCGCGTGGAATTCCCGTTCGTGTGAAAGGGGCCTTACACGTGGCACCGTTTTTGAAGGGACAAAAAGCAATCGGACAATTGACTCAAAGGCTGTCTCATGGGCAGGTGTGGGTAATTTCTTAATTATTTCATTATCAATTAAGCACATAAAAGGCCTGGAGTTGATTTGAGGTGTGGTGCTTGCATTTTGAAGATTTTGCTGAGAAGTAAATGTTCAGTAACATGACAGTAAACATGCAGTCAAATGAGCTCTCCATGCAGGTGAAACAAGCCATCCTTCATCTGCGAAGACAGAAAAAACCCATCCGAGAAATTGCTACACTATTAGAAGTGGCAAAATCTACAGTTTGGTACATCCTGAGAAAGAAAGAAAGAACTGGTGACCTCAACAATGCAAAAAGACCTGCACGCCCACGGAAAACAACAGTGGTGGACGATCGCAGAATAATTATCATGGTAAAGAGAAACCCCTTCACAACAACCAAGTGAGCAACACTCTCCAGTATATAGGCATATCAGTATCCAAATCTACCATAGAGAGAAGACTGCATGAAAGTAAATACAGAGGGTTCACTGCACGGTGCAAGCCACTCATAAGCCTCAAGAATAAGAAGGCTAGATTGGACTTTGCTAAAAAAACATTTTAAAAAACCAACACACTTCTGGAAGAACATTCTTTGAACAGATAAAACCAAGATCAACCTCTACCAGAATGATAGAAAGAAAAAAGTATGGTGAGGGCATGGTACAGCTCATGATCCAAAGCATACCACATCATCCGTAAAACATGGTGGAGGCAGTGTGATGGCTTGGGCATGCATGGCTGCCAGTGGCACTGGGTCCCCTTTATTGATGATGTGACACAGGACAGAAGCAGCCAGATGAATTCTGGGGTTTTCAGAGACTGTGTTCTCAAATCCAGCCAAAGGCACCCAAACTGATTGGTCGGCGTTTCATAATACAGATGGACAACGATCCAAAACATAAAGCCAAAGCAACCCAGGAGTTTATTAAAGCAAAAAAGTAGAATATTCTTGAGTGGCCGAGTCAGTCACCTGATCTGAACCCAATAGAGCATGCTTTTCACTTGTTAAAGACTAAACTTCAGACAGAAAGGCATCAAACAAACAACTGAAAACCGCTGCAGTAAAGACCTGGCAGAGCATTAAAAAGGAGGAAACACAGCGTCTGGTGATGTCCATGAGTTCAAAACTTTAGGCAGTCATTGCCAACAAAAGGTTTTCAGCCAAGTATTAGAAATGAACATTTTATGTACAATTATTTAATTTGTCCGCTTACTTTTGAGCCCCTGAAATGAAGGTAGTGGGTTTAAAAAATCCTTTAGTTCCTCACATTTTTATGCAATCATTTTGTTCAACCCACTGAATTAAAGCTGAAAGTCTAAACTTCAACTGCATCTGAACTGTGTTGTTCAAAATCGATGGTGGTAATGTACAGAACAAAAATTAGAAAAATGTAGTCTCTGTCCAAATATATATGGACCTAACTTTATATCATATGCCATTTACTGAACTGATACAAACCCTTTAATTCCTTTAAGCATAAATGTCTGGCAGGAAATTTACCAAATCTTAACCTCCTCATAGTGCACATAATCTACATTGTAATTAAAAGGGTTGTCCTACCATAATGACCTATTGCATATCTACAGAATAGGTGATAAATATTATTGTTGGGTGCGAATATATTAATTGCGAATTTTAATCGCGAATATCGCAACTTCGAAAATTTGTCAATATTTAGAATATAGTGATATATATTCGTATTTTCGAATATTCTACTTTTTTTTTCCCATCAGTAACCTCCCGTTTTGCTTGTGGGCCAGAGAAGGCTGCAATGTCTTTGTCTGAGCTTAGCAACATCCCTAGCAACCAATAGGAAATTTGCCTACCCCTTTAGTATATAAGAACCGCCCAACAGCCATTTTCTACAGTTTATTACAGTACTGAGAGAGGCAGCAGTGTCATTGCTGTGCTCTCTGCTTTTCTGTGTCACATTAGATAGTTATTTAGGTAGCTTAGATATATATAATACAGATAGTTGAATAGTGGGAGATAGTCAGTGTAGGTTAGATTGTGATATAGTGTAGCTGTGCAGGGTGTTAGGTAGTATGATAGGTTCTGCAGTCCATATATACATGCTACATACATAGTGCTGTATATATGTATGGTATGTATGTTACATACATACATAGTGCTGTGATGTCACAAATTTATAACAATACTTAGTGCACCAATCACTAATATGTAGTCAGACCTGCTAAAATGTGACGTTGCACGTATTGCGCAAAAATATGCGCATCATTAATTGCTGATTTGCGCAATCGCGAATATGTCGGAGCACTCTATCTGCATATAAAGCTATTGTAATGTTCTGCCGTGCCATCCATTTTCTCCAGTCTGAAGAAACTTCTAGCAGCTTAAAAAATGTATCTATAGTGACCCACGCCTGTATTGCGCGCGCATTGCACGTATATTACATTGCCGATTTCCGCAATCAAGAAAACCGTGAATTCGCGAATATATGACGAATATTCTACCAAATATCGCAAATTCGAATATTTAACTGCCGGTCATCACTGAAAATATCAGATTACTGGGGTCTGACTGCTGGAACACCCACTGATCATGAAAAAAGGGGTCCTGAGACATTCAATTACATTACCACCAATCTATGTACACAAGGGTCTTAAGACCACGTTCCCTTGATCATGGGGGTCCCAGCAGTCAGACCCCCATCAATCAGACCTTATCACCTGTCGTGTCATAGCTGTTGGACCTTTTCACATTCCTTATTCTTAAATGTTTTTTTGGAGTGTCAAAAAAATAAATAAATATTAAAAATCTGTGTCAAACTAAAATAGATATGCTAGCCTGGCAGGGTAATAGTGGTAATCCTGGAGCAGAGGTATTAGGGGGGCAACTGGAGAAGAGGCAATATTAGGGGTGCATTTAGAGTGGAGGCATTGGGGGGCCTCTGGAGCTGTGGCACTAATGGGGGCGCACCTAAAGCAGAGGCATTGGGGGGACCTAGGGCAGAGTCCCCCCAATGCCACTCTGAACTCTGCAGAGGGCAGCACATATACACAGATCTGAGTCTACTATAAACAAATCCCCTATTTCCCCCTTACAGTCTCCTACAGCACACTACTGTCATACACCTGAGAAATCAGCCCAGCACCGCAGAGGAGTCCTTTTCTCCAGCAACCGCAGTTTTCTGACAGCAGGGAGGGCAGGAGGTTGGCCAGACATGTTCTCTCCTCCTTCACTGCCAGTAGCCCGGGAAGCTTAGAAGATACTGGGGTCCTTCTGTACAATTTACACCAGTAGGAGGCTACATCACTGTGCAATACTGTCACCTAGTGGCTACAATAATTATCTCTCCTGAGAAATAAGAGAAATAATTACTCCTCCGTCTTATCTCCGGGTGCAGGAGACTGAGGGGCTTCCGAGGAATCCTCCGCCTCCCCGGTGGGCCAGTCCAAGCCTGGTTGGTGGCCATCATTTCTGCTCAGCATGAATCAACTTTCATCAGTGAACAGCAGTGAAGCCCACTGGTCCCTCGTTCAGTATAGATGCTCGCTGACCCATGCAAGAAGATGATGCCTGTGGTCAGGTACCCTTGCAGGTCTTCTAGTACGTAGACCACGCTGATGTAAACCATTTCAAATGGTCTGGCATGACACTTGGGTGCCTCTTACATCACTTAACCCCTTAGTGACCACCCATATGCCTTTTTATGGTGGTTACTAAGGGGCCTTAGGCTGGGCTGCCGCTTTTTTTTACGGTGGCCCAGTCTAAGTGCTGCACAGGTCTAACAGCCTGGACTGTACGGAGTGCCAATCCGAGCTGTTTAACACTTTACATGCCGTAGACAATAGCGCCTGGCGCATGTAAAGTGCTGACTGAGGGAGCAGACTCCCTCGGTCTCCCATTGGCACCCCGCAAATGTGATCGCAGGGTGCCGATGTGTGTGAAGACTGGCAGAGGTCTGATGTAGGCCCCAGACCAGCCTTGAGTAATTTCCAGCAGCCTGCGCCTCTCTAGAAAGAAAAATAAAAAAGTTATGGGTCTTAAGAAGCAGCAATGCAAAAACATTTTTATTGCAAAAAAGTTGTAAAACGTATTTGGTATCACTGTAATCGTACTCACCCAGACAATAAAGATATTATGTTATTTATACCGAAACATTAACGCCGTAAAATTTAAAACGTAAAAACTTTCTTTTTTTCACAGAAAAGCAGCGAAAATCGCTGTGCACCACTAATCCCAAACAGCAAAAAGGGGCACAGAACCTTTCTGCATACAGTCACTAGCTAGAATGGCAGCATGCAGAGGGATTCTTCCTGTTCCCTCTGATGCTATACCGCTGCCATTGGCTGGAGCTTTATTCCAGCCAATCACAGCACTGAAAGGGGACGCCAAACACTGGTGTCCCATGCCTGACCTCGTGGGATACAGGCGCTGACTCATTCAGCACCAGTCACCTTCATATGACCCCTCCATAAATGGTTAAAATGTAGCTTACGCTGCGGTGGGCCAGTATTCATTGACTGGACAATCACAGCGATTGGGGCTGCAGGGGGCAGAAAGACGTCATGCTGCTCTTAGCTGACATGGATGACTGCTGGTAAGAGCAGCAATCCTATCCCGGTTTTCCCCCGTGACCCTATTTCCGTTGCGCCATACATGTACAGTGCTGGAGCTTAAATCACGTGCTGCAGCACCATAGATGTACAGCGCTGATCATCTACGGGTTAAGATTCCGTATTAAGGGTCCATTCACACATCCGCAAAGTGGATCCGGAACGGATGTGGACCCATTCATTTTCAATGGGGCCGGAAAAGATGCCGACAGCACACAGTGTGCTGTCCGTATCCTCACTTCCGTTCCGCATCCGCACTTCCGTTCCGCAAAAAAATACAACATGTCCTATTCTTGTCTGCAGACACGGACGAGAAAAGGCATTTCTATTAAAGTGCCGGCCATGTGCGGTCCGCAAAATGCAGAACGCTCATGGCCGGGTGTCCGTGTTTTGCGGATCTGCAATTTGCGAAACCACAAAACAGTTGCGGACGTGTGAATGGACCCTGAAGCTTGATTTTGTAACCTGGGAACTGCCATAATGGCAGATGGCTGTATACAAATACAGTCCATCACTAAATGACCAATTAGGATGTGCAACATTATAGTCATAGTAATGGATGACCCAGATGAATAAAGGGTTTTGGTTTAATCAGTTTTTCAAAAAGCCATTGGCCAAAAAATACCCAATTTTCATTTATCTCTTTTAATATGTCCCCCCAATAACATCAACCTTAATTCATATTTCCTCAAAGCTATATCTCCTATGACTGCTGCTGCTTTGTTTACTTTGCTATAGACCTGAGGCTGAGGGCATTAGGGTTGGTGCACACAACCTTTCTATTCCTATCCTACGCTCAGCACATTTTATCAATAGTCCCTGAAGGCTAGCAGCAGTTTTGCAGTATTAAAACCATTTCAACACTGCCCCCGACATGTTTCTCCAGATCCGTGGCATCCTCAGGGGTTTAAGGCAGTGTTTCCCAACCAGTGTGCCTCCAGCTGTTGCAAAACTACAACTCCCAGCATGCCCGGACAGCCTTTGGCTGTGCGGGCATGCTGGGAGTTGTAGTTTTGCAACAGCTGGAGGCACACTGGTTGGGAAACACTGGTTTAAGGCACAGGTATATCATACATTCCCTCAACCACCATACTGTACCTGTACCGTATTGAGCCACAGAACAAGGACGTCATGTCAATTTTAGCACACAGCCCCACAGCCAGCTATAGAGGCCTATGAGGCCCAGCCCCCAGACTGGGTCTCATAGGCGAACTGTCACCTGTCAGTGTATTAATGACAGTTTAATGCAGTTACAATAGAGCATGTATTGTACTACAATAAAATAAGGATCAAACCATCCAAAGTTAAAGTCTCAGTTTGAAATAGGGATGAAACTGTCCAAAGTTGAAGTCCACTGTAAAAAAAAAAGTGTTTTATAAAAATAAAAAATAAAGATTTCAAGTGAAAAAAGTCAGATTTCCCTTCATCAAGCCATTTACAAAAAAATACACATACGTGTATTAGGTAACACTATGTCTAAAATGACCATCTCTAAAAAAAATCACGTGATTTACCCCATCAGGTGAATGGCGTAAAAATAAAAAAAGTCAAAATGGTGCCAAAACATAAATTTTTAATTCACCTTAAGTGTAAGGCCTCTTGCAAAAGAACTTTTTTTTTCCGTTTATACATTCATGTCAATGGATCCGCAAAAAAATGGAGGGTACTCCATATGCCTTCCGTTTTCGTATTTCCGTTTTTCCATTCCGTTCAAACTGTTCAAACATAGAACATGTCCTATTATTGACCGCATAACGGACAAGGATAGTACTGTTCTATCAGGGGCCAGCTGTTCCATTCCGCAAAAAAACGGAATGCACAGGGACATTATGTGTAGTTTTTGCGGATCTGTTTTTTGCGGACCGCAAAATACTGAAAAATCCATACGGTCTTGTGCAAGAGGCCTAAGGGCTCATGCACACGAACGTATTATCTTTCCGTGTCCGTTCCGTTTTTTTTGCAGACTATATGCGGAACCATTGATTTCAATGGGTCCGCAAAAAAACGGAAGGTACTCCGTGTGCATTCCGTTTCCGTATGTCCGTTTTTCTATTCCGCAAAAAAATAGAGCATGTCCTATTTTTTTCTAGTTTGCGAACAAGTATAGGCATTATTACAATGGATCCGGGAAAAAAAACGGATGCCATATGGAACATCATCTGTTTTTCTTTGGGGATCCGCAATTGGCGGACCGCAAAAACATATGGTCGTGTGCATGAGGCCTAATATTGAGGGACAAAAAAGTACTATGTTCACCAAAAATGCAAAAAAATTAGCCATAATAGAAGACAATCGCCAGAAGAAAATTAAATTATGGCGTTTAGAAAATGGAAACACAAAGACTTTTTTTTTTTTTTTTGGTATAGACATACTAAAGGAGTTTTGTCACTTCAGGAAGTGGTATTTATCACGTAGAGGAAGTTAATACAAGGCACTTACTAATGTATTGTGATTGTCCATATTGCCTCCTTTGCTGGCTGGATTTATTTTTAAATCAAATTATACACTGCTCGTTTCCATGGTTATGACCACCCCGCCATCCATCAGTGGTGCTCGTACTTGCACTATAGGAAAAAATGCCGGACGTTTTGGTGACCGTGGGAGTGCTAATAGACTGGTGCTTTTTTATAGTACGCAAGCACAGCCATGCTGATGAATTGCGGGGTGGCTGTAACCATGGAAACGTGCAGTGTATTACGTGATGGAAAAATGAATCCAGCCAGCAAAGGAGGCAATATGGGCAATCAGAATACATTTTTAAGTGCCTTATATTAACTTCCTCTACATAATAAATGCTATTTGCGGAAGTGAGGCAACCCTTTTAACCCCTTAGTGACAAGCCTGTTTTGGGCCTTACTGACCAAGCGTTTTTCTTCCTTTTTTCATTGTTGCATTGTTATAACTTTTTTATTTTTCGTCTATATAGCTTTATGAGGGCTTGTTTTTTGTGAAACAAGCTTCAGTTTTTAATGGCGCCATTTTGGGGTACACATAACTTTCTGATTAACTTTTATCGACTCTTTCTGGGAGGGAGATGGGAAAAACAGCATTACTGAAAAGAAAAAAAATGCTTTTACATTGCCGCTTCCCAAGACCTATAACAAATTGCGGTCCCCAATGCACGGAAAGGACCCACAATGACCGTGTGCAAGAGACCTCAGAGTGAGGCCTCTCTCACACGAATGTTTTTTTTGCGAGTGTACGGGCCGTTTTTTTGCGTTCCGTATACGGAACCATTCATTTCAATGGGTCCACCCAAAAAAATGGAAGGCACTCCGTATGCATTCCATTTCCGTATTTCCGTTCTGTTCAAAGATAGAACATGTATTATTATTGTCCGTATCACGGACAAGGATAGTACTGTTCTATTAGGGGCCATATGTTCTGTTCCGCAAAAACGGAATGCACACGGACGTCATACGATTGTTTTGCGGATCCGTATTTACGGACCTCAAAACCATACGTCGTGCAATAGGCCTGAGGGATTAGTCCATAAATAATGTTTGCATCTATTGTGTTAGTGCATTATTTTCCATGATTTTATAAATGTAGCCATGCACCTCCACCTATTCATTATCATATGGTGCAGGATGTTTTGTATCTTTTTCCATGGTTTTTGATTAGTCTTGAAGAAGTGTCACCTTCAGGTGTGAATGCGCTTCTATTTTATCTGGGGATTTTTGTGCACTTTTTCCCCACCTATCCTACAGACGACCCTGATTAGGTGGTATATATAGCTGTGCGTGCTCCTCTTCTCATTGGTTGCTTGATGCATACAGAGGTAACTAGGAGCCGCACACGTTTATTGTGTTAGTGCATTATTTTCTGTGATTTTTCTTTGATGACATGGTCTACCCCATCAGGTGAATGCTATAAAAACAAAATAAATAAAAAAATTGCCAGAACAGCCATTTTTAATTCACCTTGCCTACAAAAAGCATAAGCGTATCGAGTGATCAAAAAGTTGTATGTACTCCAAAGTGGTACCAATAAAAAAGTCACCTCTTCCCACAAAACATGAGCTTTCATGCAAAAACATGATGTAGCCTCTCATATACAGTGATTTATTCTAATATGCTAATTAGTGTTGAGCGAATCAAAGCAACCAAAGCGGAATTCGATCCGAAGCTTAGGAAAAGTTCAATTTTCCGCAAAGCCGAATTTCGTCACGCTCCTTGCTAATGAATAATTTTTCCTAAAAATAATTTCTTTGAGTGAAAAAGACCTGCCGAAGGACCTGCGCTGAGCATGAAAACGTCACCATGCGCTGAGCGTGATCACCGGGACGCAGTAACCCCGCCCCTTGTCTGGGTGTGCACACTCCCGAGGATGCTGATGACTTAATAACAGCCTCTGCTCAGCAAAACAATAGCAGCCTCAATGCAGGTTGCTTCACATGCCTGCAGCCTTACTTTATATGCTCCTGACCTGCTCCCAGGTTACTGCCCATGCTGGGAGCAGCTCACAGTGTATAAGGTGGCCGGGACGGGAGGGAGCTACTGAGCATGAGCAGCTATTTAAGATACTGTACATCTCCATATATGTGCTTTCATCATTTAATAACCTCATATCCATCTCTTACTTATGAGTCCCTGTCCATGATCACCATGTTATCACCTTTGTCGGAGGATTTAATTATTATATTTAGAGATAAGTAATTCGAAGCTGACTAAGTGGAATTTGTTTAGAATTTCAGGAAAAATTGGATTCGCATGAATGCGTATTTCCTCGCGCTTTATGGTATTGAATTGTAATTTTTCCTAACATGGTGGCTACAATGGTGGCTAAAATAGCGGCTTCACTTGTGAGGACATGGGGCAAGGAACTCTGGGAAGGCTGGATGACCCATAATACCATGCATGGAGCCAATCAGCAGCCAGCCAGCCCGATGATGCCACAGCCTTATAAATACGGTGGCCATCTTAGATTCTGCCATTTAGTATTGTACTTTGTTCAGAGACAGACGTCTATGCAGGCGCTAGGGAGAGTGAAAGAAAAACTAATTGTAAAAAAAAGGGAAAGAAGCGATTTACTAGTGCAGCAAAAGGATAGTGAGAGGAATCATTTCACAGGCAGGGAGAGACATGTGCAGATGCTAGGGAGAGTCATAGGAAAATCCTCATTGTGAAAAAAAGCGATTTACAAGTGCAGGGAAACATTATTTGGGGATCCAGATAGTGTCATAATACAGCTCTGTCATTCCAGCAATTAGTTATTAGTGTGCAAGTGCTATGTTGAAAAGCCTTTAGTGGCTTTTATCTGAGAAAAAATATAAATATATACACAGGTCACTTTTGTTGTTATTTACGCTAAAATCATTTACATTCGATATTTCAGTAATACACGAAAAATATAAACGCACTGCACGTTTGCATCAATTTCTGGTGAAAGGTTTTGGGCGGTATTTCAGTAATACACGAAAAATATAAATGAACTGCACGCTTTAATTGGTTTCTGGTAAAGCCTATAGTGGCCTTTTTCTGGCCAACAAGAAATATATATTCTCGGGTCACTTCTGCAGTTATTTCTGGTGAAAGGGTATAGGGGTCTATTACAGTGAAAAAATTTATATATATATATGCACTGCAGTGTTGCAGTGATTTCTGTTGAAAGCGTATAGGGGCGTATTTCATTAAAAAAAGAAAAATATATACGCACTTCACTGTTGCAGTTATTTCTAGTGAAAGCGTATAGGAGCCTATTTCAGTACCACAAGAAAAATATATACGCACTTCACTCATTAATTGTTACTTAGTATATAAGACCAAAAAAATACATTTTTCCATCCAGTTCGGGCTGTTTCCTACAAGTTGATCCAGAGGAAGGCAAAAAAACCCTGTGAGGCAGAAGCCAATTTTCCCCACTTAAGGAGAAATAATTCCTTCCTGACTCCAATCAAGCAATCAGAATAACTCCCTGGATCAACGACCCCTCTCTAGTAGCTATAGCCTGTAATATTATTACACTCCAGAAATACATCCAGGCCCCTCTTAAATTCCTTTATTGTATTCACCATCACCACCTCCTCAGGCAGAGAGTTCCATAGTCTCACTGCTCTTACAGTGAAGAATCCTTTTCTATGTTTGTGTACAAGCCTTCTTTCCTCCAGACGCAGAGGATGTCCCCTCGTCACAGTCACAGTCCTGGGGATAAATAGATGATGGGAGAGATCTCTGTACTGACCCCTGATATATTTATACATAGACATTAGATCTCCCCTCAGTTGTCTTTTTTCTAAGGTGAATAACCCTAATTTTGATAATCTTTCTGGGTACTTTGGTGCCCCGTTACAGTTATTACTTTAGTTGCCCTTCGCTGAACCCTCTCCAGCTCTGCTATGTCTGCCTTGTTCAAAGGAGCCCAGAACTGTACACAGTACTCCATGTGTGGTCTGACTAGTGATTTGTAAAGTGGTAGGACTATGTTCTCATCACGGGCATCTATGCGCCTTTTGATGCAACCCATTATCTTATTGGCCTTGGCAGTAGCTGCCTGACACTGATTTCTACAGCTTAGTTTGCTGTTTATTAAAATTCCTAGATCCTTTTCCATGTCAGTGTTACTGAGTGTTTTACCATTTAATATGTACGGGTGACTTGCATTATTCCTTCCCATGTGCATAACTTTACATTTGTCAGTGTTAAACCTCATCTGCCATGTTTCTGCCCAAGCCTCCAATCTATCCAGATCCCTCTGTAGGAGAAAACTGTCCTCTTCAGTGTTAATTACTTTACACAGTTTAGTGTCATCTGCAAAAAATTGATATTTCACTATACAAGCCTTCTACAAGATCATTAATAAATATATTGAAGAGAATAAGGCCCAATACTGACCTCTGAGGTACCTCATTAGTGACAGTGACCCAATCTAAGTGTGTACCGGTAATAACCACCCTCTGTTTTCTGTCACTCAGCCAGTTACTTACCCACATACAGACATTTTCTCCCAGTCCGAGCATCCTCATTTTATATACTAACCTTTTATGAGGTGTCAAAATGCTTTGGAGAAGTCCAGATATACGACATCCATTGATTCGCCACTGTCAAGTCTAGAACTTACCTCCTCATAGAAACTGAGTAAATTCGTTTGTCATGACCGATCCCTCATGAAGCCATGCTAATATGGCGTTAGGACTGTTTTCTTGTTAAAGCGTATAGTGGCCTTTTTTCGTCCAACAAGAAATATATATTCTAGGGTCACTTCTGCAGTTATTTCTGGTGAAAGGATATAGGGCTGTATTACAGTAAAAAAAGAAAAATATATATACAACTGTTGCTGTGATTTCTGTTAAAAGCATCTCGGGTTTTTTCATTTTTGCATTTTCGTTTTGCGCTCCATGCCTTCCGAGAGCCATAACTTTTTTATTTTTACGTTCACATGGCCATATGAGGGCTTTATTTTTGCGGGACAAGTTGTACTTTCCAACGCCACCATTTAATATTGCATACGATGTAGTGGGAAGCGGGAAAAAAATTCCAAATGGGGTGAAATTGCAAAAAAAAAACAATTCTACCACAATTTTACGGGTTTTTAAATTACGACGTTTGATGTGTGATAAAACTGACCATTTAGTTTTATTCTACAGGTCAGTACGAATCCGGCGATACCCAATATGTATAGTTTTTCTTGCGTTTTGATAGTGAAAAAAAATTCAAAAGTGGGAAATTTTTTATTTTATTTTTTTGTCGCCATATTTTGACCCCTATAACTTTTTTGTAATTAAGTGTATGGCATTGTATGGGGGCTTATTTTTTGCGGGGCGATCTGAACTTTTAGTTGATACCATTATGGGGTGTGTGGGACTTTTTGATCACATTTTAATTAATTTTTTTTGAGGAAATGAAGCGTTCAAAAATGGCGAATCCGCCATTTGGGCGCTTTTTTCCGTTTGTCTGTTTACCATATGGGGAATATATTTTTATATTTTTATACCACGGGCGTTTTTGCACATTGCGACACCCATGATGTGTATTTTTTTAAAAAAAAATATTATTTTATTTTAATTTTGGGGAAAGGGGGGTGATTTGAATTTTTAGGTTTTTTTTATTTATTTTTTTATTTTTTTTATTTCTTTTATTTTTCTTTTACACTTTTATATAGGTCCCATAGGGACCTATATAAATCAGTCATCTGATTGCTTCTAACATAAACTCCAATACACTTGTATTGGAGTTTATGAGATTTACTACTTTCCTATGAAGCCCTATTGCTAACAAGGGCTCCATAGGAAATAGTAAGTGATAGCCTCAAGCTGAATGAAAGGCTTGAGGCTATCCCTTACAGCGCTCCGATTCTCCCGATCACCACTAGGGGGAGCCGGAGAGCTGCCGAAAGTTTTACTTTCGGTTTTAGCGCGCGCAGATGCCGTGGTCAGGATTTACCACGGCATCTGCGGGGTTAAATGATTGCGATCGGCATCGCTGCCGACCGCGATCATTAGCCGCGGGGGTCAGCTACAGGAAACAGCTGGACCCCCGCAGCGATCGCGCCCACAGAGGGCAGGAGCGGGCGCCATACTTAGGGATCGGACCCATGACGTACCCATACGTCATGGGTCCTTAAGGGGTTAATTTTCATTTAATTTGTTTAGTTCAGCTACAAGTATGTCAGGCAGAGAAGATCCAGGCCATGCACAGAGGAGTGGCTGAGGCCTGAATGTTTCTGGTACAAGCAGAGTTCGCAGCAGAGTTAGGTGTCATGGCAGCAGTAGTCACAGCGAGAGGCCTGAGCTCCCAGTGTCATCTACCAGTCGTGTCTTGACCAGTAACCCAGCAGTTCTTGATTGGTTAACTCGGTCATCCAAGTCATCCCAAGTGACATCAAACACCTCCAGCCAACAGTCGGTGTGTTCGTCAGACACAACCCTTAGTTGGCATGGACTGGGAGCAGGCCCTGTGCTCTCACCTGTCCTCAACCTGCCTCTGGCCTTTTATGTTCCCTCTCCACGAGAAGTACTACATGCAGTGGGCTCAGTTTCACTTTTCAGAGAGGAAGAGCTACTAGAGGACAGTCAGCAGCTACTGCCCAGCCAAGATGTGGAGGAGACATCCGCCGCTTCCTCCGCTAGGACGGCAAGTAGTGATGAGGAGAGTGGTATGGGAGCTTGTGTTGCGAGTGGTCAGGCTCCTGAGCCAGAGTCTGTTGAGGAGGACATCAGGGATGTGCAGACCCTACTCGATGATGATCAAGCCGATCGCACTTGGGAGCCGGGTGAAGAAGGGGCTTCGTCATTATCAGGAAAAGAGGGTGGCAGCTTGCCCGTCAGGCAGAGGCAGTAAGTCGCTAGCATGGCCGGGAGTTAGGAGGGTGGCAGCAGTGGGAGGTCGGGAGCCAAACTGGCTTTGCAGCAGCATACCTGCCTAGAAAAGAGAGGTGCACGGGTTCACGGAAGCAGCGCCATTAGCAGTCAGCCAGTTTAGTAGTGTTGGGGGGAAAATAAGATACTCGGCGGTGTGGTAGTTTTTTGTGAAGCTGCCGGAGGAGGTCAACATGGTCATATGTAGAATATGTGGGCAGAAGGTGAAACGTGGCCAGGGTGCTCGTACTCTTCGTCAGTCATTCTGTCAGCAATCGATCACCGAAGCGATTGCCAAGAGACAACAGTATGCATGCACACATCCATCTGCGCAGAAGCTGAACGTGCTCCTGTCCAAGTTGCTGGTGCTTCAGTCCCTTCCTTTCCAAGTGGTGGACTCTGCACCTTTCAGAGAACTGATAGCTTGTGCCGAGCCGAGGTGGAGAGTCCCAAGCTGTCATTTCTTTGCGCAAAAGGCAGTACCATCCCTGCCCACACATGTAGAACAGAAGGTGGGCCAGTCCTTGAGCCTGTCGGTGTCTGCGAAAGTGCACGGTAGCGCCGACGTGTGGAGCTGTAACTACAGTCAGGGACAATACATGTCCTTTACGGCCCACTGGGTGAATGTAGTTCCTGCACAGCCACACCAGCAACTTGGACAGGTCACACTGCTTCCGCCTCCATGTTGACACGCCGTTGGTCCTGCGACAATGTCCGCCTCTGCCACCTCAGCCTCCACTGCAGGGACAAGTCACAGTGCCCCTCCAACATACCACATGTGCAGGGCTCGTTGTTCTGCACCTGGTTTGCTTCGGCGAACAGAGTCACACAGGGGAGGAACGGCTCCGTGTGATGCATCAAGAAATCGAATCCTGGCTTTCTCAGCGACAACTGAAAATTGGAACCATGCTGACCGACAACAGGAAGAACATGGTGTCGGCGCTGTGTCAAGGAAGGCTGAGCCATGTGCCCTGCATGGCACACGTGTTCAATCTGGTTGTCAAAAGGTTCCTGAAGTCTTCCACCCATCTGCAAGACATCCTAAAAATGAGCAGCAAACTTTGCATGCACTTCAGCCACTCATACACCGCAAAGCACACCCTCCTTGAGCTGCAGCGGCAGATTGGCATCAACCAACATAGGCTTATATGCGACGTTTCCACCCGTTGGAATTCCACCCTCCATGTGTTGGACCTACTAAACGAATAGAGAAAGGCCATCAACGATTTCTTGATGATGCAAACGGATAGGAGTACTCCCCTGTGTAACTTAGATGTCAGCCAGTGGCAGATCATGAATGACACCTGCTGTTTGCTCAGGCCCTTTGAGGACGCCACGTTATTTGTCAGTCGCCAGGACTACAGGAAGCATAACGTCATTCCACTGCTTCATGTCCTGGAACAGATGGTGGTAACAATGGCTGGTCCGGGGACAAGAGATGTGCCGCCTCGATCTTACAGCCACATGAGCCCTGTGGGGTCTGAGCTGGAAGAGGAGGAGGAGGACATTGGAGCACTGGCAATGAGTAGCCAAATGGGTGGTTTTTCTACTCAGCTGACAGGACAGGAGGAGCAGCCAGAGGTGCTACAGGGCGATGAGGAAGACGAGACAGAGGACCGCGACACACCATGGCAGTATGCAGTGGAGATGGAGGCAAGGAGTCCCTCTGAGTCACTTGCACAAATGTCACCATTCGGCAGAGGGAAGACTTCTGGCTCTCCACTTTGTTGGACCTACTGAGAGGGAGGACAAACTGAACTACTACAGAGACATCCTATGTAGTCAGTTGGCCACTGCCTATCTGAGCCATCATCCATCCTCTCGCAGGTCTGACCAGGGGGGCCCTCTGCGCTCATGTTCCACTGCCATTGCTGCTGGTGAGGGGTGGGGTGGAAGGGGCAGTACCAGCTCCATCAGCAGCAGCCTGAGTGTACAGTCGCTGATGAGTAGCTTTCTTCACCCGCATAGTGAAGAAACTTCTCACCAGAAGCAGCAACAGGTAGACCTGGAGTGGCACCTGAACCAGCAGGTGGTGGCATACTTAGACTGCACCCTGCCACCCCATAGTGAAGATCCGCTGGACTACTGCGTAGCCAAACTGGATTTGTGGCAGCAACTAGCAGAGTTTGCCCTGGAAAAGCTGTCCTGCCCAGCCAGTAGTGTGGCATCAGAGCAGGTGTTTAGCAGGGGGCCATAGTTACCCCAAGAAGAACCCGCCTGTCGACCCAAAATGTAGAGAGACTGACCTTTGTCAAGATGAATCAGGCGTGGAACAGCCAGGATTTCCAACCACCAGTTCCTGATGCATCAGACTAGATCAGGAATGGGCAAACTGCGGCTCTCCAGCTGTTGCAAAACTACAACTCCCAGCATGCAAAAACTGCTTACAGCTATCAGCCTACAAAAGGGCATGGTGGGAATTGTAGTTTTACAACAGCTGGAGAGCCGCAGTTTGTCCATCCCTGGATTAGATCATCCATGGTGCCAGACCAACACTTTGATACAAGAGACCGGTTTCTTCAGACTACCTGTCTCCGCTACTACTTTGATGCTGCAACCCGCCTTATGTCACACATCTGATGCCAAGTGCTCCTTACTTCATCCACCTTCGTCAGCGGGTACTGGTATTGCCACCCACAGCCCCACTCTGTTACCGGGTTACTTCGTGATCTCCTGATGCAGCTGCTGCTGCCAGCTCAAAACTATGTCACCTTGCCATTCTGTGGTATCCTCCTGAAGTTGCTGCTGCTGCTACTGCCATCTTCACATTATGTCACCTAGCCACTCTGTGGTTTCCTCATGCTGCTTTCACCTACATACTCGGTCATTATGCCACTCTGTGGCCTACTCATGCTGCCGACACCTCCACACCCTGCCATTGTACCACTCTGTGGCCTACTCATGCTGCTGCCACCTCCACACATTGTCATTGTGCCACTCTGTGACCTACTCATGCTGCCACCACCTACACACTGTTATTGTGCAACTCTCTGGCCTACTCATGCTGCTGCCACCTCCACACTCTGTCATTGTGCCACTGTCTGGCCTACTCATGCTGCTACCACCTCCAGATTCTGTCATTGTGCCACTCTCTGTCCCACTCATGCTGCTGCCATCTCCACACTCTGTCATTGTGCTACTCTCTGGCCTACTTATTCTGCTGCCACCTCCACACTCTGTCATTATGCCACTCTGTGGCCTACTCATGCTGTCGACACCTCTGCACTCTTTCATTGTGCCACTCTCTGGCCTACTCATGCTGCTGCCACCTCCAGATTCTGTCATTGTGCCACTCTCTGTCCCACTCATGCTGCTGCCACCTCCACACTCTGTCATTGTGCTACTCTCTGGCCTACTTATTCTGCTGCCACCTCCAGACGTTGTCATTATGCCACTCTGTGGACTCCTCCTGATGCTGCTGCTGCCGACACCTCCACACTGTCATTGTGCCACTCCTCCTCATGCTACTGCCACATCCACACTTTGACATTGTGCCACTCTGTGGTATCCTCATGCTGCTGCCACCTCAAGACTCTGCCATTGTGCCCTCAGTGGTCTCCTCATGCTGCCGCCACCTACAGGTCATTGTTCCATTCGGTGGCTTCGTCATACTGCCGCCACCTTAAGACTCTGTCATTGTGCCACTTGGTGGCATCCTCATACTGATTCCACCTCCAGACTCTGTCATTGGGCCATTCTGTGGTCTCCTCATACTGCTTCCACCTCATCACTATGTCATAGGTCCACTCTGTGGACTTTTCATGCTGTTCCCACCCTCCCACTTCATGACTGGTCCACTATTGTGGCTTTTGGCCTGGCTGACATCATCATTTATTTGACACTTCTTCAGATCTGTCAGAAGGAAGAAAAATGAGACACACAACTAATTCTGTCTGTGTAGCAGCTTTATGGCCTGTATGGTCCCATCAGAAATGACTTATGATTTGGTAGCCAAAAGCAGGAGAAGGTCCAAAACACAGAAGATTTGCAAATATTCCATTCACGTGTCATCTCTGTTTTAGATCCACTCCGTTTTTTTTTGCCTTTAGCAATACTGAAGTATAATTGAGCAAATGCTGACCGGGTGAAGGTGTATGCTCCACAGACAGGATGTGGGTTATTGTTCTGACGGTTTAGAGGAAGGCCAAAATAATCGGTGACGTCAACACAAACTTACTGCTGACACCCCCTACACTCTGTCAGGGGGGCTCTACTTGTATAAGCGTTTAATAGAATAGGTTCTGTAGACATCTATGTGGAATCAGCTGATGAGGGTGTAAAAGAAGTGTGCTTATTCTTGACGCTAACACCCACCTGTAAGGTTGAGCTGCTACTTGAGTTGTTTGGTCAGTTTTGGCCTGGGGACCAGCCAAATAAGTGAAGTATGCAGTGATTCTAAGAGCGACGCCTGTCATCTGCATGTCATACGGACTCACGGTATTATTTCACTACCAAAGCAGACTCCCTATGCGTGTTACTGCAAGGCACAGTGTTCTACACCACTATAAAGGCTCTCAGCAGCCAGGAAATAGCCGTTTATTAACGTAATTTGCCGCGAATATATTCGGATCTAATCAAATTTTTCCCAAAAAATTTCCCTTCCTGACATCGGGGGAGACATGTGCTGACTAGTTCAGCACCAGTCACCCCTGTTTAACCCCCTTGCAGCTCCATGAATGGTTAAAAAACCATCCTGAGCTACGATTGGCCGATCTGCAGTGGCAGGACTGCAGGGGGGCGGAAAAACCTTCCTGTACCCGTAGGAAAGACGGCTGCCTGCCCTGCAGAGCAGCCATCGTACCCCGGTCACTGAACAATTTTGCTCAGGGACCGGATGTACACAGCGCTGTAGCTGTACAGCGTTGAGATTTCCGAACCACTTTCCAGCACCGTACATGTACGGCGCTGGTATCCTACAGGTTAACTGACAAGCTCCTTTGCTATAAACTATATGCAGCTATTTGCAATCACTCCCACAAAATCATACTCAGCACCAACACTCCGGTACTTTTTTAAACTCCACTTATTCAGAAGCCCACTTAGTACAGCAAACCCAGGTAGTTTTTTTTATTTTTTGGGTGATTCTTAGGTAGGGTCTCATTTTTTGCATGATGAGATGACAGTTTGATTGGCACTATTTTAGGGTGCATACGACTTTTTGATCTCTTGGTACAGGCTCGGACTGGCCCACAGGAGTACAGGGGAATCCCTCGGTGGGCCCCTGAGCAAGGTGGGCCCTTAGTCTACCACCCACTGCACAAGTGGAACATAACACATTAGATTTACTGCACTACATACATATATTCAATGTACAGCACCTCAATCAGCCTATGTTCATATAAAAAAAACTTAAATTATTTATGATATTTGAATGTATCCGTACTGGTAAATTTTACTGGTGGGCCCTAGGTACCCCAGTCCGACACTGTCTTGGTATTATACTTTTTATGATTTAAGGTGACAAAAAATAGCTTTTTTGACACCGTTTTGATTATTTGTTTTTTTTTACGGTCCACCTGAGGGGTTAAGTCATGTGATATTTTTATGCAGCAGGTCGTTGCAAACATGGCAATACCTAATATGTATACTTTTATTTATTTAAGTTTTACACAATCAAAACATTTTTGAAACAAAAAAAAAAATGTTTTAGTGTCTCCATATTTTGGGGGGTGATTGACTTAGGTGTGGTCTCATTTTTTGTGTGATATGATGATGGTTTAATGGGTACTATTTTGGGGTGCGTATGACTTTTTGATAGCTTAGAATTACACTTTTTGTGATGTAAGGTGACAAAAAATGGCTTTTTTGACACCGTTTTTATTTTTTACGGTGTTCATCTGAGGGGTTAGGTCATGTATATGACCTAACCCCTCAGGTGAACACCGTAAAAAATAAAAACGGTGTCAAAAAAGCCATTTTTTGTCACCTTACATCACAAAAAGTGTAATAGACCTGGTTGTTACGGACACGGCGATAGCTAATATGTCAACTTTTTAATTTTAATTTTTACCTTTAACACAATAAAAACATTTTTGAAACAAAAAAAAAAAAAACGTTTTAGTGTCTCCAGAGTTTTATTATTTTTTGCCCTATTGTTTTATGTAGGGGCTCATTTTTTGCGAGTGACGTGTCGGTTTGATTGATACTATTTTGGGGTGCATACACCTTTTTGATCGCTTGGTGTTGCACTTTTTGTGATGTAAGGTGATAAAAAAATGATTGTTTTAGCACAGTTTTTTTTTTACGGCGTTCAGGTGAAGGGGTGGATCATGTGATATTTTTATCCTCACGGACGCGGCAATACCCAATATGTCTGGTTTTCCTTTTTTTTTCAATTTTTTTACAATTTTATGTGTTTTATTTTGGGAAATTTTATTTATTTATTTTTACTTGAAACTTTATTTTTTATTATGAAAAACACTTTTTTTATTATTATATTTGTCCCACTCTGGGACTTCAACTTCTGGGGTCTGATCCCCCCTGCAATGCATTACAAACAACCTGTATTGTAATGCATTGGCGGTTAACACAAAATTCTACATATGGGATAAAAACATTCGAGAGTGATTTCAGTAATATAGAGTCCAGAGGTTGGTGGCACTATGGCAAATGGCAACTTATCGCATTCACCACCGGTCATATGGTGAAAACGGGGGGTCACGATACTCTCGCAATTAGGTGGTGCGCTGCTGGTAAGATCCGAATATAATTCCACAAATAGAGATAAATAAGCGGCACTCACAATAAGATGCGACTTTTCTTTATTGGTGCAGAGAGGGGAAGATCAAACAGTGCAATCACAGGAGCATGGCGACGGCCGTTTTGCGTATCACCGCTTCATCTGGCCATGACTGAGACTCATTGGCCTGAATTCCGTCATCTTTTATGCGCCAAATGCGCTAAACTAGGCGCACAATGCTGGCGTGGAATGTCGCACATGATTGCGAATGCAGACCACGTCAGAAAATGGGGAGTGTCAGTATTTAAGTGAAATGTCAGTGAAACATTAAAAACAATAAAAAACATTGAAAAAACATACATGTAAAATTGAGTCATTACAAAAAGACACTCATATCAAGTTTTTCATTCAATCCCAGAGGGCCGGTGGCGTTCGAGCGCAAAATCCATCTGCCTTCTTTTCTTAATAGTTCATGTCCTCTATCACCACCTCTTGGTGGGTTCTGGACAACTTCTAAGCCCGCAAATCTCAGGACTGAGCTGTCCCCATTATGTGCGGACTGTATATGTTCAATGAGGCGTGGAACACCTTTGCCAGTGATAATTGAATGTATATGTTCGCGGATACGTTCAAAGAGGCAGCGCACCGTCTTACCAATATAGAATCTACCACATTTGCATAGGATCAGGTAAACTACATATTTACTTCTGCATGTAATTAGTGTACTCACTGTATGGGTAATACCTCCAAAAGATATATGGGACCATTGTGGGTTAAACACCTGCCACACCTCCTATTGCCTTTAGGTGACCAACCATCTAGCCAAGTATAACTTTTTGTTGTTTCTTTAAAATGGCTGCGGTATCTCGTGAATGCAATAAGGGGGCGGACATCTTTAATATCTTTCAGATTGATATCATTCGCTACAATGTTCCAGTTGTCTTTGATAACCTTTTTGATTATGTCGGCCATTGGGCTGTACTTGAATGAAAATATGAAGGGGCGGGATGTCCCCCTGGTAGTTGTTTTGTGTGGGGGTTTAGGGTATGGATAGATTTTTCGGCCTATGGCGGTGGCCTTTTCCATGGCTGTGTTCAATAATTCAGGGGGATAACCCCTTGATCTTAACCGTGTTCTCAATTCCATGGCTTGTTTATTATAACTTTCCTCTGTTTTATTAATACGTGCCAATCGCCTAAATTGGCCATAAGGTACAGCACTTTTCACAGCTGCTGGATGATAACTGGAAAAATGCAGGAGAAAGTTGGTCGCCGACCGCCGTGGGCTTTCTGAAACCCTCGTTCACCAACTCTCCACTGCTCACAGAGATGAGCACATCCAGATACTCCAGTTTGTCCCCTCCGAATTTGTAAGTGAAACGGATATTCATATCATTCTACCTATTTAAGTGGTCCACAAATTTCTTGAACTTGTGCTCAGTGCCCCACCATACGATTAACACATGGTCTATGAAACACAGATATGTCTGTATATATTTAATATAAGGGTTGGACAAGGAGTACACATGCCTATCTTCGAACCGTGCCAGGTATGGCAAATGTACATGCAACCAGGGTACCCATCGCGGTACCAACATTCTGTTTGAACCACGCATTCCCGGACATAAAGGCATTATTTTTCAAAATTATTTCTAGACCATTTCTGATGAAATTCTTAAAGACCTCACTTTTGTCTGTGTTTTCTAGAATTTCCATCACTGCTAGAATGCCTCTGTCCTGGGGGGATGCGCATATAAAGACCCTCTACATCATGGGACACTAAATTAAAGTCCTCCTGCCACTGGAAGGAGTCCAGCGCCAGGAGGAAATCAGATGTGTCCCTAAGGCTGGGTTCACACGAGCGTGATGGATTTAGGTCCGGATGCGTTCAGTGAAAACTGTGCGTTTTCACAGGCAAAGCCATTCAGTTTTGCCTGCGATTGCGTTCAGTTGTTCAGTTTTTTCCGCGCGGGTGCAATGCGTTTTGATGTGTTTTTCACGCGCGTGATAAAAAACTGAAGGTCAACAAACAACATCTCCTAGCAACCATCAGTGAAAAATGCAACGCACCCGCACTTGCTTGCGGATGCTATGCGTTATTAACACAGCCCCATTCATTTCTATGGGGCTGCGGATGCGTTAATAACGCATAAGATAGAGCATGCTGCGATTTACACGCGTTGCAGAAGTGATGCGTGAAAAAAAAACACTCATGTACACAACCCATAGAAATGAATGTGTCAGGATTCAGTGCGGGTGCAATGCGTTCACATCACGCATTGCACCCGCGCGGAAATCACGCTCGTGTGAATGCAGCCTAAGGGTAGCCAATCAATGTACCTGGACAGTGGTTCGGTCACTGACCCCACCCCCGAGACAATCGGCCTCCCGGTGGGGGTGGGTCAGTGACTTGTGGACCTTCGGGAGAAAGTACCATGTTGGTCTATTCGGATGCATGGGGAACAATTTTTCAGCTTTATTTTTGGATAACATGTTGGCATCAACATACCTATGCAAAAAGCTTCTCAACAGATTTTGTATTTTGAAGGTTGGATCACTCGACAATTTTTCATAGGTCCGAGTATCATTGAGCTGTCTGTGGGCCTCTGCTATATAGTACTATTTACTGAGTAGTACTATCTTGTCCGCCGGTTTCACAACAACATCTTCTTGTGACTGTAACCATTTAAGTGCCTGCTCCTCTCCTTGAGAGATATTTTTGTGCGCTTGGGGGTAAATCAAAGATTTAACTCCTTCGAGCACTTTTTGTTGCCGGCGGGAAAGGTGAGACAAAAAGTGGAGGGGTGTCCACTGGTGAATTCTGGAATAGCTCCCACCTCCGGAGAGATATCAAGGTTTGCTTCAGCCAACCATTCCAGACAAGAAATCTCTGTCTGATTGAAGTTGGCATGTGTGCTGAAACCTAGAAGGCCGATGGCTGCAGGTCATTCTCCCTCTTTTTGTTCAGCAGAACGTGGGGTAGAAGAATCATAAATTCCTCTGAGATTAAATTTTCTAATGCCTTTAAAAAGGTCAATTTCAAAATCTACTGGGTTGAAGCCCTCCATTAGACTGTAATTAAGTCCCCGGTTAAGGACCCTCTTACAGATTTAACACTATATTTTCGGTTTTCTCTAGGGAACGAGTGATTTGTTTACATGATGAAAACGGGTCAGGAGAGTCCAGACTGAAAAAAAAAAAAACATAGGTAACATGTACCTGAGGTAAGTAACTACAGTACATGAACATATCTGGAATTCCACTTTAAAACAGAGATGTACAGTCCACAAATGGCCATTTATAATGTAGGTCTATGATTTGCCTTTTGAAAGTACATAATATAAAAGAAGGATACCTTTGTACCTAAGCTTGTAATATCATGATCATACTGCTAAGACATAAATGGCAATGAGTATTAGAAGGTGTGTGATTGTAAAGAATATAGATTTATTTCACAGATCTGTTGATTGTAATCTTAACTGTGTCATTGACAATCATACATAGTAATAAGCCACAGTGGGGGCATATACAATTTAAGTGAAACAATTTAGTAGAAAAGGTAGAAATACTTTAAAAGTTACTAAGTATTTTATATTACCTATGGTAATGAGTGTCACTAAATTATAATGATATAATCAGTGTAGTTATATTCCCCAATTATTACACATTACTCGGTTGTGTTTTTAATATGAAATGAAGAACACCCTGCCCTGCAGTTCAAATCTCTGTGTTTATCTATTCCAGAAGGAATGTCTTCCATTTCCTTCGCCATCTTCCAGTCCTGGCGAATTCTTTCTAGCAAATCCGGGTTGAAGATCACATCTAATGCAGTCATTGCCAATGATTTTGCAGTCCGGAGTGTGTAATATTGAGCTTCTTCTGAGCCTGTTAAAAAGGAAAATACATTAACAGAAAATGAATAGAGAATAATTTACACATTAAAGATTGGCCAGGTAGTCAAATGGACTTATTGTAGGGACACTGATGTTGCCTTATCTTTGTACTATTGAAATATCTATCGAACATTCTCTTAAACAAGTTGTCTGGCCTTGGAGCTGACAAACTCTGTGGTTCTCACCTGTGCTCCTGAACATAAAAACCCCCACTCATCTGTCCAAAGTCCTGCTACTGCTCGATTTCTGCCCACTTCTTGCCCCCCAAGGACCAGGAAGTAGCTTAGTCCCTTTACCGCTGCAGCCAATAGCAGGCCTTAGTGGTCACAGTGGCTTAAATGCTACTTCACAGCAGTGAAGTACTGTTCCAGCCACATGAATGCGGAAACCTGTGATTGGCCACAGCAGTCATAGGACCAAGCTGCTTCCAGGTCCTGTGGTGAGTGGGTTTTTTCATGTTCAGAGACACAGGTTAGAACCCAAGGTAAGACAACCCCTTTAAATGGTCAACATTTGCATTTCACTTAAAGGGGTTGCCCTAGTTCTAGGTATTGATGAACTATTCCATTCAAGTGAATGGGAGATGAGCTGCAGTAACCCAGCATGGTCACTACACAGTGAACAGATTGTTTTCTGGCTCCATCCGCTGCAATTTTATAATGCTGGGTAGATGCTAAGAAAAGCTTATCATGGGGGATATTGTTTTTGGATCGCCAATTGTTCTGATGATCTGTCTTGAGGATACAGTAGGTCATCATTATCTAGAATCTGGACAACCACTTTCAGTAAATGGCTTTTATCTTTTGTATACATTAGTGCAAAGTTTCATGCACAGAAGGATATAAAGCCGAAAGCTTTATAAGAGGTAAAATACGTTTCAAACGTTTTAACGAATCTGTTGGGCAGTTCCGTTGACGGAACTGCCTGACGGAATCCTTCAACGCAAGTGTGAAAGTACCCTAAGACCCAACCAATAGAATGAATAAGCTACAATATACCAATTCTTGTGACCATTAGGGATCAATAACAAATGACAGGACAGGTGCACACTGCGGTCTTACCAAGCCCTCAAACTGATGTTAAAATTGAGAGATTAGTCAACAGGTCCTGCAATGGAGGACATGTCTAAGCCCAAGCACCACGCCAAGGTTTCTCAAGTAGCTCAGGACCTAACACTCACCTACCTGTGCCATATGGGCAATACCAGGGGCCAGTGGGCGAAATTACAGGAAAGTATAGGCCGACTCACAGCAGACTCCTCAGTTACCTCCAGCATGTAACCATGCCTGCGGGCATCCTCCACCGTATGCATTTTTGCTGGGGATCGCCATTAGCAACGGGCCACAAGTGCAGGATATGCTCCCCTGTATTTATATGCACAACTGTATTTTTGAGTTGAGCACATCCTGCTTCATGCCACCTTTCAGTTGTTTTGTATATATAATTTTTTGGAGGTGTATAGACTCCTATGTAAATGTAGCCTGTTTTCCATCCACAGGCTACATTTAGGTGCACCTATGAGGCCTGGGCCATATCAGCCAGTCTTGGGTGGGGCTCACAGCCTTCTACTTCCTCCCATTGCAGGCATGGTTACATGCTGGAGGTAACTGAGGAGTCTGCTGTGAGTCAGCCTATACTTACCTGTAATTTCGCCCACTGGCCCTGGTATTGACCATATGGCACAGGTAGGTGAGTGTTAGGTCTCGAGCTACTTGAGAAACCTTGGTGTGGTGCTCGGGCTTAGACATGTCCTCCATTGCAAGACCTGTTGACTAATCTCTCAATTTTAACATCAGTTTGAGGGCTTAGTAAGTGTGCACCTGTCTTGTCATTTGATATTGCAATATTGTTTCCATCCACACAATTGCCAGCACCTTGGGCCAATGATCAAAATAAATGACAGTAACTTAAAAATATCAGATTCAGGACATATGTAGACCTCATAAAAAAAAAATGAGGAGCTCCAATGTTCTGTAGATACATAAATGAATCCACACACCAAAAATGACCCCACTATAACTTACAAAGCAGGCTTTTTCCCAATAATATACTTTTCCCTAACAGTTTCGATTTAAGTGCTTACCCGTAGCTTCAGTAAATTCTGCAGTGTGATTAAAGGTTTTCGAACCAATGTAAAAATAGGGATGAAGTCCAGGAACTTCATAGGTCACATTTCCAAAATCTGTTGACCCTAGAAATACATAAGATGCAAAACAAAGGTTACACTTTCTAATGATAAACTTTTATGAAATCTGTATAAATGTAATGTTTGCTTACTTTATTAGCAGGGTGTATATGGGGTATGTTATATTTCATGTAAATCACTAGTCTGCACAATATATGGACAGTGACAAATGCAGGCAGCAGTCTTGTAACATGGTTGCTAACTACTATGAGATCACTATGTTACAAAATGACAGACACATAAGCTGATTCCACATTATTGAGTAAGGAGGAATTCACATCACTAATAATTTCAATTGTTTTGTTCTACTGAATGTTCTCCTCATCCGTGGAGTCTTTGGAGGGAAAACGACCTTTGAGATGATAACGTGACATGCACAACTAATCATATCTAGAAAGAAAAATAACGGAAATGCTGTATTCGGCACACCTGAGAAAAACAGAGCTGAACTATTGACTACAATGGAGTTCGTTCAGTTTCCATTGGGCAACCTGTTTTTTTCACTGGACAAAAAAGTTGTGGCATGCCAGATTTTTATTTCTGGTCTTTTTGATGGAATCTCAAATGGAAGCCCCCAACAGAGCTTCCAACACATATGTTAACATGCCTTAATATGTGCTGTCAGAAAACAATGTCTTGAAAAGTTCTAGCTGACAAAATCATGAAAATTCTAACAAGCAAGTGTTGAGAAGCTTGTACTAACCAGCTCAAGTCTGGGACACTTCCACCACTCAAACCCCCGACCCCCCCCACCCACCCAACCGCGACCCCCCTCCTGACTTGCCAAATTTTTTTTTTATGGGGTTTATATTTTTATACCCTGTAAAATGTTTTAAAAAACCTTTTGTGATTTAATTGTTAAATAGCCTAAAGTGGAACTAAGATATTTTTTCTTAAATTATGTCCCTTTTCTGTTACAGCATGTTCAAGCAAGTGGAGAAAAGGAGTTGATAATGTTAGTACCATTTGTCACAACAAAGGCCCAGAATTCAATTTCTCTACAAACATTTAAAATAAAAAATAAAAAAAAGCATTTTCCATTTATATCCATTTTACTGTAACACAACAATGGTTAAAAGGCAAACAAAACTTAACATTTATTACCCTGATTCTGCAGTTTACAGAAACACCCCATATGTGGTTGTAAACTGCTGTATGTGCACATGGCAGGGCACAAAAGAGAAGGAGGCCATATAGATTTTGGAGGTCAGATTTCACTGAAATAATTTTAAACTGCCATGTCATATTTGAAGACTCCCTGAAGCACCCCTACAGTAGAAACTCCCAAAAAGTTACCCCATTTTGAAATTTGATGCAGCCCTCTGAGCTAATTTGACCGAGTGCTGTTCAATTCTGTTCATAGTAATTCCTCAGAAATATGGTAGGTGTGTGGCAGTGGCGTTGCAAGGGGGGTGCGGGCCACACCGGGTGACACCACTGATGGGGTGACACCAGTGTCGGCAGGAGAAGATAATTTATTCACTGCACTTGCCTGAAGCCTGATCTTACATTGTCAGTATGCTTGAGGACACCCAATGTATTTTAATCTAATTTAGCCTCTTTTTCTGAAAGGTTGCTACCAGGATTTAAACTCACAAGCTTTCACATCAGAGGCAAGAACACTAACCGCTGAGCTATGGAGCTCAATGGTAAACTGTGCTAGAAAAACCTCATAGTATTTTATCAAGTATTAGGTATTCCCATACAGCAGAAGTATAATTTTATATATATATTTTTTCAGTAATTGTAAAAAAAATGTATGACACAAAATAAATGTGTAATTACTATATATATATATATATATATATATATATATATATATATATATATTTATTTATGTAGAAACACCGAAATAGAGCAGCACTGTTCAGGTGTGGGTGGGTGCAATTCCTCAGGAAAACAGACGATCTTCCTCAAATATAGTCGCTCAGATATGAGGCAGCACACCGATGCAGATAGTGGTGACCCAATTTTATTCCAAAGCTACGTTTCTGCCTTCTCAATGAGGCCTTTGTCAAGCTGTACAACCAGTGTCAATTGCGAACTTAAATACCCTTGCCGGGTCATGTGACGTAGGCGTAGCAAAATGACATCACAGTGACATCACATGTTTTCTTCACATTAATCAAAGTGCATAAAAGTGCAAAATAAACAATCAGAGTATGCATCAACATACATTTAAGGTGCTGTGTCAATTCAATACTAGAAAAAGTCCATATGAGTGTCCATAAAAGTGTCCAAAGTGGACTTTTTCTAGTATTGAATTGACACAGCACCTTAAATGTATGTTGATGCATACTCTGATTGTTTATTTTGCACTTTTATGCACTTTGATTAATGTGAAGAAAACATGTGATGTCACTGTGATGTCATTTTTTGCCACGCCCACGTCACATGACCCCGGCAAGGGGTATTTAAGTTTGCAATTGACACTGGTTGTACAGCTTGACAAAGGCCTCATTGAGAAGGCAGAAACGTAGCTTTGGAATAAAATTGGGTCACCACTATCTGCATCGGTGTGCTGCCTCATATCTGAGCGACTATATTATATATATATATATATATATATATATATAGTAATTGCACATTTATTTTTTTATTTAATTATACTTCTGCTGTATAGGAATACCTAATACATGATAGACTACTATGAGGTTTTTCTAGCACAGTTTAACATTGAGTTCAGTGGTTAGGGCTCTTGCCTCTGATGTAAAATTTTGTGAGTTTAAGTCCTGGTGGAAGCCTTTTAGAAATAGATGCTAAATTATGCATTCATGTATATCAGAAGTATGATAATATATATTTATACTTCTGTGCAGGACACTGATGGGGGGATGTGTGCAGGACACTGATGGGGGGGATGTGTGCAGGACACTGATGGGGGGATGTGTGCAGGACACTGATGGGGGATGTGTGCAGGACACTGATGGGGGATGTGTGCAGGACACTGATGGGGAATGTGTGCAGGACACTGATGGGGGGATGTGTGCAGGACACTGATGGGCGGATGTGTGCAGGACACTGATGGGGGTGTGTGTGCAGGACACTGATGGGGGGATGTGTGCAGGACACTGATGGGGGGATGTGTGGATGACACTTAGGGGGAATGTGTGGATGACACTGATGGAGGGATGTGTGTAGGACACTGATGGGGTAGGTGTTGAGGACACTGATGGGGGATGTGTGGATGACACTTAGGGGGGATGTGTGGATGACATTTAGGGGGGTCTAGGGAGGGGTGTGGGGATGTTGGGATGGGAGGTCCTGGAGGGGTGTTTGGGTGGAAGCTCTGGAAGGGGTGGGAGGACCGATAGGTATGTCGGGGTGGGAGATCCGGGAGGGGGGAGCCCATAAAAATTTTTTGCTATGGGGTCGGGGCCATAAAATGTTTTGCTGTGGGGCCCAGTCATTTCTAGCTACACCCCTGTGTGACACCACCAGGAGATGAGCGCTTGCATTATTGAAGCACTCATCTCCCTACATTCATCTGTACCGCAATACAGATGAACACTGTGGCAGGGCAAGGGAGAGGCCTCTCCCTTCTCTGTTCCTCTGATAGGCTGCTGGCCTTGTGCCGGCAGCCTATCAGAGGCCGGCGCCTGAGCCATACTGCATCGCATCACTGCCATTTTTTTGTTTTGTTTTGTTTTTCTGTGAGGCGCTGGGCTGGGCTGCACTGGGGGGTCATTGCTGGCATAAAGGGGACACTTTGGGGCATTATTGCTGGCACTTGAGGGACACTATGGGGGCATAGCTGGCACATGGGAGACACTATGGGGGAATCTACTGGGGGCATTGCTGGCACATTATGGGGACACTATGGTGTTGGAGCGGAGAAGAATACTATGGGGGTATATTATATAGGCACATTATGGGGGCACTAAGAAGGGGCATTTAATACTGGCACATTCTGGGGGACACTATGGGGGAATCTTATACTGGCACATTATGGGGAAGAGGAGAGGAGCACTATGTGGGCATTTACTAGGGGCATTATATAGGGGATTTTATACTTGCACACATTATGGGGACATTAGCTCAACTGGCGGGACTGAGGGAGTTTTTTTGCACTGGCACACAGAATGGGAGCACTTTTGAATTAGTGCACATTATTATTATTACTATTGAAGGTGGCAGATGAGTTGTTAAGAAGGTAGGGGGGGGATGGAAAAGTAGGAACCTAAGATGTCTTTTGTCAAACTACAGAGACGAGAGATGGGTGAAAAATCATCATGGCGGTCTAGTCTGAAAGGAGAAGATGAGGAAAGAGAAGGTCTGCATGAGAGAAGTTACTGGATGAAATGTATGTGGGGCTGTATTCTGGATAGCACAGAATATAATATGCATGCAAATATGTGAGGGGGTGGTAAGCAGACAGAAGACAGATCGCCAGGGGATGGGGTGGGGGGGGCCTGTTGGGAGGGCTATAATTTGAACCCAAGCAATAACATAGATGGGGGTTTGGATAGTAAACAGACAGCTGACGTGGGGCGGGGCTAAGCAGACAGTTCGCCGACGGAGGGGGGGGTGTTGTGCTTGGGGGGGGGGGGGACACCATTTTCTACCGCACCGGGTGACACCAGCCCTAGCAATGCCACTGTTGAGTGGAACCACACTCCTTCTGATTTCATACATGGCATGCTCTTTCAGATGCCATATTACAGCAGTATTCTCCCATAAAACCATAGTTTCTAGGGGGCATCCAGCAAAGCAGGTAGATCGGCACAAGGAGTCCATGTGGGTTCCTAGTTTGGAGCTGCATTGAGTTTCTGAAGTCCACATGAAATTTACACATTTCAAATTAAATTGTTTTTGCTGTCTAGCACTGCAATGACTAGGAACCATTCAGTTTGAAAGGCGTACAGTATGTATTATGTCAACATTAAAAAACGTTGTGTTTCTGTCACATTTTAACTTAGATTCTGCAATAAAGCATTAGGATTTTGTTTGAATTATGCTGGAACGTAATTCCTTTACATACCCAATCAAAGCCAATCTGAGGACGGGTCATTTTGTAATTTAGCATATAGAAATTCTTATTTCAATTTACTACTACAGACTATCATTATCATTTGTCAGAAATGAGGCTTTAGTGCATGGGACAGAGCTGTCATACCCAGAAAAGCCATTACCAAGTGCTCTGGGTTCCCGGCCATGTAAACACTGAAGAGGTCACAGTGCTTGCACAAGAGCCAAAGCCTCTTCAGACAGCTGATCGGTGGTTCTATTCTTAAGGCCACCATACACATTAGTGGATTATCGGCCAAACCCGCTGACAATAAGTTTGGCAGACATTCTTATGTATAAGGGAGGTCTCAATTCATCCCCAACAGATGATGTTAGAGAAAGATTGGGAGAAGTGAATATTTTCTCGAATGCTTTCTTCTCCCAGGAGATAAGCCACCACCAGAGGTGTTCAGCTGCAGCTTTCTTCACTCTCCCCACTGAAAACACATACGGTACATGTTCAGCAGCACCAAATGTATATGGGCAAGTCATGAGAGATAGCTGTCGGATGTCTGGGGGCCTAAAGGATAGGTCTTGAATATTGTTATCACAGGAAGCAACGGGGATACAGTCTTTTATATCCCCTCAACAAACAGATAAACCCATAGAACACACATCAAAAAAATCAGTTGCTGGTAACAAAATTGTGCTGTTTAGAAAGTATATAGATTAGCGCTAAACATGCTGGATTCCCTTCCACATTAAATATTTAAAACTACTCACTAAAAGTTTACACATACTCAAACTTTACCTGCCATAGTGTTTATCCCTTTGTCAAGACTAACAAACTGTATTCCCAGTTGATTGCCATTCTCCAAGTATATACTTCCCAGAGTTTTATTTGGAAGCACCTCATAAAAATCATAACTAGAAGTAGACAGCTCCACCTGGAAGAGATAGATTGCCAATAACAGAAGAAAGGGAAAAAAGTCAGCGGTGGCATTATGTTAGTTTTAAGTTAAAAATATAACTTGGAAGTATTAATAAGTGTGGTGGCTCACTCCAGAATAGTAATATGGAAGTGGTGCTCAATCCTTTGGAAGCTTACCCAGTGCTTCCTGATCAGAAATGTATAGATAAATGGAAAGATGGATGGCACTCACATCAAATAGAGTACATGGATTTTATTATAGTATCTTGATAAAATTTCACACTTTTAAAACAACTTTTGTAAATAAATAACTTTTGGTGTTGTTCGGATGTGCGCATTCCTTTAAATGATGTAGTATATACCAGTACCTAAATGTGTACTGGTACATCCACAATATAGATATATATATAAATTAACCCCTTTGGGACACATGACGTACCGGTACGGCATGTTTCCCGAGTCCTTAAGGACACATGACGTACCGGTACGTCATGAGTTGTTCCGATCACTGCTGCTCAGCTGGCAGTGATCGGAACAAGGTACCTGCTGAAATCATTCAGCAGGTACCTTGTTACAATGCCCAGGGGGGTCCTGTGACCCCCCCATATGGGCGATCGCTGCAAACCGCAAGTCAATTCAGACCTGCGGTTTGCAGCGCTCATGCGATCTCTGATCCCCGCGGTCTATGACCGCGAGGATCAAGAGTTAATGTCCCCAAACAGTTTTTAACCCCCTGCAGCCCCCAATCATACTGTGGCTGCGGGGGTGCAGAGGTGGTTGCGGCGGCGCGAGGCGGGCGGGAGGCGGGCGGAGGCGGGCGGTGCGGCGGGCGGGATCGCGATTGCGATCCCCGCCCGCCTCCCTGTAATCTATCCCTGGTGTCTAGTGGTTCTATCAGAGTGTCAGCACATTGCTGACACTCTGATAAACGGCTGGCATCTGTGCTGCAGATGCCAGCCGTTTAACCCTTCCGTACCGCGGTCCGTACGGACCGCGGTATGGAAGGGTTGACAGGAGGAGCGCTCCCTCCCTCTCCATCGGGGGCTGCTGTGCCTTTGCAGCCCCCAACAGGATGGGATCGAAGAGGAGGGTGCTCCCCTCCTCCTATCCATCACCCCTGCCCAGTTATGGCAGGGGGTGATGGTGCCATGGAGACAGGACGCTTTCAGAAGCGTCCTGCTCTCCATGGTGCTGAAAGTCTGAATAGACCTGCTAAAGGTCAATTCAGACTTTCTAAAGATACAAAATACAGTACAGTGCACTATATAGTGTACTGTACTGTATTATACAGACACCAGATCCACTGGATCTTTCAGAACCAAGTGGGTCTGGGTCAAAAAATGTAAAAAGTGAAAAAAAGTAAAAATGAAACAAACACATAACACTGAATAAAAACTAAAAAATAAAATACACTACACATATTAGGTATCGCCGCGTCCGTAAAAACCTGCTCTATAAAAATATCACATGACTGAACTCCTCAGGTGAACGCCATAAAAAAAACCCAAAAATGGTGTAAATAAGCCATTTTTGGCACATTACATCACTAAAAGTGTAATACAAAGCGATCAAAAGGCGTTTGCCTCCCAAAATAGTACCAATCAAACTGCCATCTCATCCCATAAAAACGAGCCCCTACCTAAAACAATTGGCCAAAAAATAAAAAACTATGCCTCTCAGACTAAAACATGATTTTTTGTTTCAAAAATGCTTTTTAGTGTTAAATGTAAAAAAATTAAAAAGTAGACATATTTGGTATCTACACGTCCGTAAGAATCTGCTCTATAAAAATATCACATGACCTAACCCCTCAAGTAAACACTGTAAAAAAAATAATAAAAACTTTGTCAAAAAGCCATTTTTGCCACCTTACATCACAAAAAGTGTAATAGCAAGCGATCAAAAAGTCATATGACCCCCAAATAGTGCCAATCTAACCGTCACCTCCTCCCGCAAAAATGATACCCAACCTGAGACAATTGCCTAAAAACTGAAAAATATATGGCTCTCAGACTATGGAGATACTAAAACATGTTTTTTTCATTCAAAAGGATATTATTGTGTAAAACCAAAACAAATAAAAAAGTATACATATTATGTATCGCCGCGTCCGTAAGGACCTGCTCTATAAAAATATAACATGACCTAACCCCTCAGATGAACGCCGTAGCATAAAAAATAAAAACGTTGTCAAACAAGCCATTTTTTGTCACCTTACATCACAAAAAGTGTAATAGTAAGCGATCAAAAGTCATATGCACCCCAAGATGGTGCCAATCAAACCGCCATCTCATCCCATAAAAAATGAGCCCCTACATAGGACAATCGCCCAAAAAAATATATATATATGGCTCTCAAACTATGGAGACACTAAAACATGATTTTTTTTTGTTTTAAAAAATTATATTATTGTGTAAAACTTATATAAATAAATAAAAAGTATACCTATTATGTATCGCCGCGTCCGTCACAACCTGATCTATATAAATAACACATGACCTAACCCCTCAGCTGAACACAGCAAAAAAAAAAAAAAAAAAATACGGTGTCAAGAGCCATTTTTGTCACCTTACATCACAAAAAGTGTCATAGCAAGCGACCAAAATGTCATATGCACCCCAAGATGGTGCCAATCAAACCGCCATCTCATCCCGCAAAAAATGAGCCCCTACATAACACAGTCGCCCAACAGCCAAGCAAAACTCAATATTTATTGCCCTGATTCTCTTGTTTGCAAAAACACCCCATATGTGGTCGTAAACTACTGTATGGCCAAACGGCAGGGCACAGAAGGAAGGGAACGCCACATGGTTTTTGGAAGGCAGATTTTGCTGGACTGGTTTTTTGACACTATGTCCCATTTGAAGCCCCCCTGATGCACCCCTACAGTAGAAACTCCCAAAAAGTGACCCCATTTTGGAAACTACGGCATAAGGTGTCAGTTTTGTTGGTACTATTCTAGGGTAAACATGATTTTTGGTTGCTCTATATTACACTTTTTTGAGACAAGGTAACAAAAAATAGAAATTCGGAAATTTCATCTCCATTTGCCAATAACTCTTGTGGAACACCTAAAGGGTTAAAAAGTTTGTAAAACTGGTTTTGAATACCTTGAGGGGCGTAGTTTCTTAGATGGAGTCACTTTTATGGAGTTTCTACTCTAGGGGTGCATCGGGGGCTTCAAATGGGACATGGTGTCAAAAATCCAGTCCAGCAAAATCTGCCTTCCAAAACCATATGGCGCTCCTTTCCTTCTGCGCCCTGCAGTTTGGCCATACAGCAGTTTACGACCACATATAGGGTGTTTCTGAAAACTACAGAATCGGGGCAATAAAAGTTGAGTTTTGTTTGGCTGTTAACCCTTGCTTTGTTACTGGAAAAAATGGATTCAAACGGAAAATTTTACAAAAAATCGAAATTCTGAAATTTTATCTTTATTTGCCATTAACTCTTGTGGAAAACCTAAAGGGTTAATGACGTTTGTAAAATCAGTTTTGAATACCTTGAGGGGTGTAGTTTCTAGAATGGGGTAATTTTTGGGTGGTTTCTATTATGTAAGCCTCACAAAGTGACTTCAGACCTGAACTGGTCCCTAAAAGTGGGTTTTGAAAATTTCTGAAAAATTTCAAGATTTGCTTCTAAACTTCTAAGCCTTGTAACGTCCCCAAAAATGAAATAGCATTCCCAAAATGATCGATACATGAAGTAGACATATGGGAATGTAAATCAATAACTTTTTTGGCAGTATTACTATGTATTATAGAAGTAGAGTAATTGAAACTTGGAAAATTGCAAATTTTTCAAAATTTTTGGTAAATTTGGTATTTTTTTTTATAAATAAAAATGAAATTTTTCGACTTCATTTTACCACTGTCATGAAGTACAATATGTGTCGAAAAAACAATCTCAGAATGGACTGGATAAGAAAAAGCGTTTTAAAGTTATCACCACATAAAGTGACAATGGTCAGATTTTGAAAAAATGGCCTGGTCCTTAAGGTGAAATAGGGCCGTGTCCTTAAGGGGTTAAAAAATTATTCAAAATTTTTTTTCTTAAAAGTGTAGAAAAATAAAAATATATACAGCGAAATATAGATATAGAGATCAGTATATATATATATATATATATATATATATATATATATAATAAAATAGATATATATTTATCCACAAGATATTAGGAGTAATTGTCCACAAGGATGATCAGAATTTAGACATGATTTTAAATCAAATATTGAGCATCATTAAAGATCAAACATGTAAGAGTAGTTCATATCTGTTTCATCCGTATACTCTAAATAGAGAAGTCCACATATATAGAATTATGTCATAATATATGCCAGCCAAAAGTCCTATTTTTTACAAGGTTCTCCTGGTACTTGTCTCTACTTGAGATGTAGATAGTTCAATTATTCCCTTATAGGGCTTCAGGCTGTATACTATGTATTGTTTTTAGTATGTCAATTGTTTGGAAGGGGTTCAGTACATTACCCTACTTGTGCCCCGTTCAGTCCTTCCTTGTTGGTCTCAGTAGTGTGCTGCTGCGCGCGCAGACAGCACGTGTTCCGGACGCCTAGAGAGCTGCGTCCGATACCCGGTGACGTCCCTTCCGGGTATCGGCGTTATCTTCCTCCTGTCGGCGTTCCACGTGGGTTTAAAGGCGCGCTTTTTCTTGCGGTCTGACAGTCAGACAGGATATTGAACTTTCACGGATCCTGGTTACATTAATGGCCAAAATCTTTTTTATGAAACTTGTATATGAGACTTATGGCTCCTCTATTTCCCCATACGCGTTTCGGAACATACAGCTCCTTCTTCAGTGGGTGTAGGCGGCCATAGTCCTTTTGCCCATATTTATTCAATTTTTGGTGATGATTGCTTCATTACTGGGAGGGGCTTAACTTGCTGTATATATTTTTATTTTTCTACACTTTTAAGAAAAAAATTTTTGAATAATTTTTTAATTTATATATATATCTATATTGTGGATGTACCAGTACACATTTAGGTACTGGTATATACTACATAATTTAAAGGAGTGCGCACATCCGAACAACACCAAAAGTTATTTATTTACAGAAGTTGTTTTAAAAGTGTGAAATTTTATCAAGATACTATAATAAAATCCATGTACTCTATTTGATGTGAGTGCCATCCATCTTTCCATTTATCTAAAAATATAACTTGTTAGCTTCATAAATAGGTTAGAAACACTGGATTTGGAGCATATTAGATTTTTTTTTAGTTACGCAGAGAATCGACAGGTTGGTCTACAGACAATTACAAGATGATTTTCCCTCCTAAAAAGTCCCAACACAATAAGGTTAGCAAACAAAATACATATGTGAAAAAGAACAATCTATTTAATGTAGTTGACTAGGTTAAACCTCAAAACCAGGCGCTAACTGCATTCTTTTGCTAAAAGTATTTGGCCACTCTTCCTAATGATTGGGTTCAGATGTCTTGCACATTTCAAACACGTGCATAAAATCAAGGATAAAGAGCTTAGTGGCTTTAAATGCAGCATTTTTCCAGGATAACACCTTTTCTACAAGTGTGCATTTAAGATTTCTAAACTGCTAGACTTGGCCCGGTTAACTATAACTATTATTGCAAAGTGGAAATGTCTAAAGGTCTTGGTATAACAATAGTTTAGTCAAATACCATGGGTTGGGTACAACAGATGCTATAGTACCTCTAGAATGTAAAGTGCCTAATGTAAATTTTGTTGAGTAAAGGATAATGGTGTTGGGTTATATTTCAGTTTGGGTCAGGCTGCTTATTTCTAGTGAAGGGTCATGTTAAAGGGGTTGTCCAAGTTATATATATTGATGACCTATCCTCAGGATAGGTCATCAATATCAGATCGGCGGGGGTCCGACACCCGGCACCCCCGCCGATCAGCTGTTTGAAGAGAAGGCACGCGCCATGCCAGCGCTGCCTCCTCGTCATTGTTTACATGCTGGCCGTTGCATCTGCAGCGGTGAGCAGGTGTAATTACACCCAAGCCGTTCCATTCATTTCAATAGAATGGCTCTGTAGTATACACTTGTATAGAAACGAGCCGTCCCATTGAAATGAATGGAACGGCTTGGGTGTAATTACAACTGCTCACCGCTGCAGATGCAACGGCCAGCATGTAAACAATGACGAGGAGGCAGCGCTGGCACGGTGCTCGCCTTCTCTTCAAACAGCTGATCGGCGGGGGTGCCGGGTGTCGGATCCCCGCCGATCTGATATTGATGACCTATCCTGAGGATAGGTCATCAATAAATATAACTTGGACAACCCCTTTAAGGCTACAGTATAGCTAATTGTAAGCTCCCAACTTTGAGTAAGCATGACGGTACCCCTGAGCATAAAGGCAGTACCATAAACATGCGTGTTGAGGTGTAGAGGAACTATAGTATCCTGCATAGCCCTGACTTCAAACTCATCAAAAACATTTGAGATGGAATGGAATGCCAGTTGCAACCTTCTGGTTGTGAACATCAGTGCCTAATCTCACAAATCCTCATCTAGCTGAATGGGTAAAAATCTGGCCTCTTGCACACAAACGTTTTATTTTTTTTCGCTTACGTTCCATTTTTTGCATTCCGTATACGGACCCATTCATTTGAATGGATCCACAAAAAATGGAAGGTACTCCGTATGCCTTCCGTTTCCGTAATTCCATTTTTCCGTTCCGTTCAAAGATAGAACATGTCCTATTATTGTCCGCATAACGGACAAGGATAGTACTGTTCTATCAGAGGCCAGCTGTTCCGTTCTGCAAAAATGGAAGGCACACGGATGTCATCCGTATTTTTTGCAGATCCGTTTTTTGTGGACCGCAAAATACTGAAAAAGCTATACAGTTGTGTGCAAGAGGCCTCACACTCCAAAGTCTTGTAGAAAGCCTTCCCAGAAGAGAAAAGGGTGTAATAGCTGTGAATGGGGTCCAGTTTTCTATATTAACACCTATGGTTTTGTAATGGGATGTCCAAGCTCATATTGGTGTGATGGTCAGGTGCCAACATATTTTTGGCCATACAGAGCAGGTCATGTAACTCAAATTGTAAGATGTGATTCACTCACAATTTGTCTCTTTAACCTTAGAGGACCCTGCTATTTTCCGTTTTTGTGTTACTCCTCCTTCCCAGAGCTTTTTTTATTTTTCAGTTCATATAGCCGTATGAGGGCTTGCTTTTTGCACAACAAGTTGTACTTTCTAATGCCACTATTAACTATTACATATGATGTAGTGGGGAGCTGGGAAAAATTCCAAATGGGATGGAACAGGAAAAAAGACAAAACACAATTCTGCCGCAGTTTTATGGGATTTTTTTTTAATGGCGTTTCATGCAGTAAAATTGTTACCGGTTACATTCATTCTCTAGGTCAGTACGATTACAACTATACCCCACTTGTATAGTTTTTGTTGCATTTTAATACTGAAAAAAAATACTAAAGATAAAAAAATCCTTTGAAAAGAAATTACGCTTACATTAGTGAAGTGATAAAGAGCCACCGGCCTCAACATAACTTCGGCGCATCCAGCGCTGGTCTAAGTTTAAGACAGCTTCCTTGCTGGCTTACATTTAGACCATTTGCTAAGCCAAAAACAAGTGTAGAAAATGATGAACGAAACGGTCCTTACTGAAAAGAAATTAGGGGGTCATTTACTATCCACAAATACACTTACATTAGTCGTATTTCTGGGACAAATTGCAGAGCAAAGGTTATTTACGCCATAGTCTGACTTTTCCACACCCGCACTACACCGACTTTTTTAGACCTGGTGTAAGCTGGGAAAAGATTGTGGCTCTAATAACCTTCTGCGCTGCAATCCATGCCAGAAATACAACTAATGTAAGCATATTTGTGGATAATAAATGACCCCCTAATCTCTTTTCAGTAAGGACCATTTCATTCATCATTTTATACACCTGTTTTTGGCTTAGCAAATGGTCTAAATGTAAGCCAGCAAGGAAGCTGTCTTACATTTAGACCAGCGCTGGATGCGCTGAAGTTATGTAGAGGCCGGTGGCTCTTCATTAGTGTTGAGCGAACAGTTCGAGCATAGTTCGTGTTCGCACCGAATTTTGGGGTGTTCGGGACATGGACCCGAACCCGAACATTTTCAAAAAAGTTTGGGTTCGGGTTAGTTGTTCGGCGATTACTTCCCGCTTTCTGAAGGGCTGCACAGCAGCCAATCAGCTAGCGTTTTACTTCTTGCCCTAAGAGCCCATCACAGCCATGCCTACTAATGGCATGGCTGTGATTGGCCAAGTGCAGCATGTGACCCAGCCTCTATTTAGGCTGGCGTCACGTAGCGCCGCACGTCACACTGCTCTGATTAGTGTAGGGAGAGGACGCAGCTTCTGTGAGGGCGAGATTAGGCAGGCAAAAGTCAGCAACAGCACCTAATGAACTGATCGATCTACAGCTGTGAATGATTGAACTTCTGCTAGTTACTTGCTCACTGGTTTTTAGGCTGAATCTGGTGTCCCAGCTGTTGCAGGCCAAGTGTTAATCTGTCCGTAAAAGGGTATATTTTGTTCTGGGGTGAAATTCAATTGCCAAAATAGCAATACCCTGAATCTGGTGGTCCAGCTGTTGCAGGCCTAGTTTAAATCTGTCCGTAACAGGGTATATTTTGTTCTGGGGTGAAATTCAATTGCCAAAATAGCAATACCATAAATCAGTGGTTTCATGTCTGGCTGGCCAAGTTTTATAGTGTCCTGCAAAGGATATATTTTGTTCTGGGGTGAAATTCAATTGCCAAAATAGCAATACCCTGAATCTGGTGTTCGAGTGGTTGCAGGCCAATTATAAATCTGTCCATAAAAGGCCTAAATACTAGCCCTAAAAGAGATATTCCCCTAAATCAGTGGTTACTGCTGTGCCTGGATTAGTGTAATACGCTACATAAATAAATAGGCAGATAGTGTTAGGTGCCGGTAAAAAAAGGCCTGAATTTGAAATCAATACATTGGGCAAAATATTTTTTCCTATTGTGGTGCTTGGTGAACGGTAACAATGAGGAAAACATCTAGTAAGGGACGCGGACGTGGTCGTGGTGATGTTATTGTACATTCTGGTGTTGGGAGAGGACGTGGCCATTCTGCCACAGCCACACGTCCTAGTGAACCAACTACCTCAGGTTCCAGTACCCGCCAGAATTTACAGCGATATTTGGTGGGGCCCAATGCCGTTCTAAGGATGGTAAGGCCTGAGCAGGTACAGGCGCTAGTCAATTGGGTGGCCGACAGTGGATCCAGCATGTTCACAACATTATCTCCCACCCAGTCTTCTGCAGAAAGCGCACAGGTGGTGCATGAAAACCAGCCCATCAGTCTGTCACATCACCCCCATGCATATCAGGGAAACTGTCTGAGCCTCAAGTTATGCAGCAGTCTCTTATGCTGTTTGAAGACTCTGCTGGCAGAGTTTCCCAAGGGAATCCACCTAGCCCTTCCCCAGTGGTGGAAGACATAGAATGCACTGATGCACAACCACTGATGTTTCCTGATGATGAGGACATGGGAATACCACCTCATCAGAGTCCGCACGTCTCTGTTGATGACGAAACACAGGTGCCAACTGCTGCGTCTTTCTGCAGTGTGCAGACCGAACAGGAGGTCAGGGAGGAAGACAGTGTGGAAGACGATGCAGAGGACGATGAGGTCCTAGACCCCACATGGAATGAAGGTCGTGCCACAGACTTTCATAGTTCAGAGGAAGAGGCAGTGGTGAGACCGAGCCAACAGCGTAGCAAAAGAGGGAGCAGGGGGCAAAAGCAGACCAGCCGCCGCCAAGAGAGTTCGCCTGCTACTGGCCACCGCCACCAGGGTCCGAGCACCCCAAAGGCTGCTTCAAGGGGTTTCCTGGCATGGCACTTCTTTAAACAATGTGCTGACGACAAGACCCGAGTGGTTTGCACGCTGTGCCATCAGATCCTGAAGCGAGGCATTAACGTTCTGAACCTTAGCACAACCGGCTTGACCAGGCATCTACATGCAAAGCATGAACTGCAGTGGAGTAAACACCTTAAAAACAAGGAACTCACTCAGGCTCCCCCTGCTCCCTCTTCTGCTGCTGCCTCGGCCTCTTCCTCCGCCTCGGGAGGAATGTTGGCACCTGCCGCCCACCAAACAGAGGATGTGCCACCGACACCACCACCTGCGTCACCAAGCATCTCCACCATGTCACACGGCAGCGTTCAGCTCTCCATCTCACAAACCTTGGAGAGAAAGCGTAAATTCCCACCTAGCCACCCTCGAGCCTTGGGCCTGAATGCCAGCATTTCTAAACTACTGGCCTTTGAAATGCTGTCATTCAGGCTGGTGGACTACAGACAGCTTCAAACAGCTGATGTCCATGGCTGTCCCACAGTATGTTGTCCCCAGCCGCCACTACTTCTCTAAGACATCCGTGCCTTCCCTGCACAACCAAGTATCCGATAAAATCAAGTGTGCACTGCGCAGCGCCATCTGTGGCAAGGTCCACCTAACCACAGATACGTGGACCAGTAAGCACGGCCAGGACGCTATATCTCCTTAACTGCACACTGGGTAAATGTAGTGGCGGCTGGGCCCCAGGCGGAGAGTTCCTTGGCGCACGTCCTTCCGCCGCCAAGGATCGCAGGGCATCATTCTTTGCCTCCTGTAGCCTCCTCCTCCTACTCGGCTTCCTCCTCCTCTGCTTCCACCAGCTCATCCAGTCAGCCACACACCTTCACCACCAACTTCAGCACAGCCCGGGGTAAACGTCAGCAGGCCATTCTGAAACTCATATGTTTGGGGGACAGGCCCCACACCGCGCAGGAGTTGTGGGGGGGTATTGAACAACAGACCGACGAGTGGTTTCTGCCGGTGGGCCTCAAGCCCGGCCTGGTAGTGTGCGATAATGGGCGAAAACTCGTCGCAGCTCTGGGACTAGCCGGTTTGACGCACATCCCTTGCCTGGCGCATGTGCTGAATTTGGTGGTGCAGAAGTTCATTCACAACTACCCCGACATGTCAGAGCTGCTGCATAAAGTGAGGGCCGTATGTGCGCGCTTCCGGCGTTCACATCCTGCCGCTGCTCGCCTGTCTGCGCTACAGCGGAACTTCGGCCTTCCCGCTCACCGCCTCATATGCGACGTGCCCACCAGGTGGAACTCCACCTTGCACATTCAGGAGAGACTGTGCGAGCAGCAGCAGGCCATAGTGGAGTTTCAGCTGCAGCACGCGTCAGTCGCACTGCGGAACAGCACCACTTCACCACCAATGATTGGGCCTCCATGCGAGACCTGTGTGCCCTGTTGCGCTGTTTCGAGTACTCCACCAACATGGCCAGTGGCGATGACACCTTTATCAGCGTTACAATACCACTTCTATGTCTCCTTGAGAAAACGCTTAGGGCGATGATGGAAGAGGAGGTGGCCCAGGAGGAGGAGGAGGAGGAGGATGAGGGGTCATTTTTACCACTTTCAGGCCAGTCTGTTAAAAGTGGCTCAGAGGGAGGTTTTTTGCAACAGCAGAGGCCAGGTACAAATGTGGCCAGCCAGGGCCCACTACTGGAGGACGAGGAGGATGAGGAGGAGGTGGAGGAAGATGAGGATGAAGCAGGTTCACAGCGGGGTGGCACCCGACACAGCTCAGGCCCATCACTGGTGCGTGGCTGGGGGGATACGGAGGACAATGATGATACGCCTCCCACAGAGGACAGCTTGTCCTTACTTCTGGGGAGCCTGGCACACATGAGCGACTACATGCTGCAGTGCCTGCGCAACGACAGCAGAGTTGCCCACATTTTAACGTGTGAGGACTACTGGGTTGCCACCCTGCTGGATCCCCGGTACAAAGACAATGTGCCCACCTTACTTCCTGCACTGGAGCGTGATAGGAAGATGCGCGAGTACAAGCGCATGCTGGTAGATGCGCTCCTGAGAGCATTCCCAAATGTCACAGGGGAACAGGTGGAAGCCCAAGGCGAAGGCAGAGGAGGAGCAAGAGGTCGCAAACGCAGCTGTGTCACGGCCAGCTCCTCTGAGGGCAGGGTTAGCATGGCAGAAATGTGGAAAAGTTTTGTCTCCACGCCACAGTTAACTGCACCACCACCTGATACGGAACATGTTAGCAGGAGGCAGCATTTCACTAACATGGTTGAACAGTACGTCTGCACACCCCTCCACGTACTGACTGATGGTTCGGCCCCATTCAACTTCTGGGTCTCCAAATTGTCCACGTGGCCAGAGTTAGCATTTTATGCCTTGGAGGTGCTGGCCTGCCCGGCGGCCAGCGTTTTGTCTGAACGTGTATTCAGCACGGCAGGGGGCGTCATTACTGACAAACGCAGCCGCCTGTCCACAGCCAACGTGGACAAACTGACGTTCATAAAAATGAACCAGGCATGAATCCCACAGGACCTGTGCCTCCCTTGTGCAGAATAGACATTTATAACTGCCTTCCCCTCAAACATGTATTCTTGTACTCCAGGGCACTTCTTTATTTAATCCTCATTTTTTAAACTTTACCATGATCTTGCGGTGCAACCCAAAGTTGAATGAACCTCTCCTCTGTCTGGGTGCTGGGGCCGAAATAACTGAAAGTGGCCTTCTCCAGTGGTGGGTGATATGACGCATGATTTCTTGCTGTGGGACCTCTCTCCTCTGTCTGGGTGCTGGGCCGAAATAACTGAAAGTGGCCTTCTCCAGTGGTGGGTGATATGACGCATGATTCCTTGCTGTGGGACCTCTCTCCTCTGTCTGGGTGCTGGGGCCGAAATAAGTGAAAGTGGCCTTCTCCAGTGGTGGGTGATATGATGCATGATTCCTTGCAGTGGGACCTGTATCCTCGGTCTGGGTGCTGGGCCGAAATAACTGAAAGTGGCCTTCTCCAGTGGTGGGTGATATGACGCATGATTCCTTGCTGTGGGACCTCTCTCCTCTGTCTGGGTGCTGGGGCCAAAATAACTGAAAGTGGCCTTCTCCAGTGGTGGGTGATATGACGCATGATTCCTTGCTGTGGGACCTCTCTCCAATTGATATTGGTTAATTTTAATTCATTTCCCTATCCACATTTGTTTGCAGGGGATTTACCTACATTTTGCTGCCTTTTGCAGCCCTCTAGCCCTTTCCTGGACTATTTTACTGTCTTTTTAGTGCCTAAAAGTTCGGGTCCCCATTGACTTCAATGGGGTTCGGATTCGGGATAAAGTTCGGGTCGAGTTCGGATCCCGAACCCGAACATTTTCGGGAAGTTCGGCCGAACTTCCCGAACCCGAACTTCCAGGTGTTCGCTCATCTCTACTCTTCATCACTTCACTAAGCCCAAAAAATATCAAATAAAGACCCTAAAATCAACATTTTATTCAAATCATTTGAAATTTAGACCCAAAGGGTCACGCTATTAATTATCACTTCCCTAATCAATAGGTAGGTACATAAAAAAAGGTGTATGAAAAGAAAAAACTAAACTATTGATGATATGAGACGAGTAGGGGTTAGGGAGAGTAGAGGTTTTCCCAGTGGGTAAATTTTCCCTACCAATACCCTGTCTACACCCTCAGCCCGAAGACAACTCCTGGCGGTGGAGCCTCTCCGTCCTTGTGCCTGTTTGACCCTACTAGGCCCTGATCATAAAAGTTATTCCCTTTTTACCCTGACGCTTATCCCCCAGCTCGGGTTCTTCAGGGGGTCCATATGGGAAGAATATAGGGGCCAAAATTGCAATACTTAAAAATAATAAATCTTGATAAAGGAAAAAATAAAAGAAGGAGACTGGCTATATAGATATACAAAATTGGGGCACAGATATCACATGCGGTGTCAGGTAATCCGGATAAAACGGTTTCACCTAGAATAGAAAATTACATAATGTCAAAGAACAGATAAACTTGGGCTGTGGCATTAAAATAATAGTGCCATAAGCCGCTACTCACATGTGCTGATCCCCAATGAGAGGTGACTCATGCTGCAGAGACATGGATCATAGACTACATGATTTAAATAGTGGCGTCCGGCGATCTTTCTGCCCGACATTTCTGGACAGTGGAATGCACCGCCGTAAGACCCCGCCCACTTCTGGACTAGTGGGTGGAATGCACACAATCCTAGTAAGTAGGTGGAACGCAGAGCTGAAATTCAATGGAGCGCGGACACTGCTTCCACAGCCAGGAGGCGGGGCTCTACTCAAGGGCGTAAAGAATGACAGGTGGAATGCAGCGCTGCGGATCTATGGAGCGCAGACGCTGCTTCCACAGTTAGGAGGTGGAGTGTTAGTAAGGGGCACTATTATAGATCCATTGTGATAAGGTGTATACCATATAATCGCCTATTGGAGGGGAGGGGGAAAACAGAGAGGAGAATAGGAATGAGAAGGGAAGAGACCAGGATATTCAGATGCCTTCTCTTTTATACCTCAACTCCACAGATTGTCACCCAAATTCAAATAAAGCAAGTCCTCTACTTCAATTACTATACCTCCAAATATTCAGTGCCTCTTCAATTATCCACTCAAAACCTCTCAAAACTCAGTCCTAACATATGAAAAAATATATCCAATACCCAAAAATTTATTGTAGAATTTCCTACTTTTCCATCCTCCTCCCACTTTCACAACACTGCAATACAGTGCTAACTGTGCTCCCCAATACTATACCACAGAAACAGTTCCCCTGAAAATTCCAGTACCACGCAGTTAGTGCCCTCTCAATAATTATCGGCCCTAAAAAATAACTGCACCTAGGAAACAGTGTCCCTGACACTAATAGTGTACACATAATGTCCCCCAAAAATAATTGTGCTGATACTGTGCCAGGGTGCCCCCCAGAGTATTAGTGTTCCCCAATAGAAATAATTATCTGCCAGAATACACTTAGTGTTAACAGTGGAACCAAAAGTAATAATGCCCCCATTGTGCCATTACTAGTAATCATGTTCCACAATCATGTGTGCCAGTAGAAAAACACCCCCTTACAATGTTCGCCAGAAGAAAAAAATACCACCATATGTGTGCCAGTGCAAAAAATACTCCCATATAATGTGTTCCAGTACAAAAAATACCCTTGCACCATTTAAACCAGACTCTAAAATCACGCCTGAGATCAGACTCCCATATCAGACCTCAAATCAGACTTCCATATCAGACCTCAAATTAGACACCCGTATCAGATCCTCAGACCCCCATATCAAACCCTCATTCGACCTCCTTGTCAGACCTCCATATCAGATCCTCAGACCAGACCAACATATCAGACCTCAGATCAGACCCCCATATAAGGTCCCCGAATCAGACCTCAGATTATACGCCCATATCATATCTTAGATCAGACCCCCATATCAAAACAGATCCTCAGACCCCTTATCAGATACTCAGACCCTCATATGAGATCCTCAGGCCCCCATATAAGACCTCAGATCAGACCCAAAGTAAATAAACTTACCTCTACTGTTCAGCAGCTACTCTTCAGGTCCGACGGCCTCTTCCTGAATTCTCAGCTCCTAGTCTTCTATGGACCTGCACTGAACTGTGAAATGACTGCGTGCAGAGTGAGGTCATAGTATACACATTATGTCCTGACGCTGTATGCAGTCAGGACAGTGCAGAGAGGGTCCGGAGAAAACCAAAGAGAAGAGGTGAGTACAGCGGTTTACTAACCTCTGCCCCCACCTACTACATACTAGTGAGCGCTTCTATTATGGAAAGTATTTGCATCTTATAAAGCAAAAGATACAGTAATTGGCGGTGCACAAATGGCAAAGAAGGCCCTGTGGCTCTTGGTTTAGGAGCTTAGTCGCAATTTGCGACTGTTGCAACCCCTATGGCTACACCAATAAATATAGCTGGTTTCTCTAACACCATGAATTTTGTAGGCTTAAATTAGGCCCAGGAGAGGCAATTCACGTTACCCTGCTTGTTTTTTGCATTTAAAAAATAAAAAATAAAATTCCACTTTTGGTTAGTACTCCCAATTCCCTATTTTTATTGTATTTTATTAGCACTTTTTTCTAGACCTTTTCAAGAGCATTTCCAGCAGTATAGATCAGCTGCTGTTGTGTGACTTGCCTTCCCTGAGTTCCACCTTGCGATATGCCTGCAGTCAAGGATTTTTAAACTCTTGTACATTTGTGGGTTTCCACTCTCTGAAATATATAGATGAGGAATGTTGAACAATGTACTGTACATACAAATTTGTTTGGTGGACTATATCAGTTATATCAGCCCCAAAACATAACCTAGCCTCCTCCATGTTTCACAGTAGGTAAAATGTTCTTTTTTTGTATGTTTCATTTTTGGGTCTGTGAGCCTAGAGCTGATGTGGCTTGCCAAGAAGCCCTAGTTTTGTCTCATCTGTACAAAGGACATTCTCCCAGAAGCTTTGTGACTTGTCAATGTGTATATTGGAAAATTCCAGTCCCGCTTTTTTATGGTTTGCTTTCAACAGTTGTTTCCACCTTAGTCGTCTTCCATTAAGTCCACTTTGGCTAGGCGATGGATGGTGCAATCTGACACTTATGTACCGGAGTTCACCTATAATCTCTTTGGCAGTTGTTATGGACTCTTTGGTTACAATTAGGGATGACCGGAGCACTGGATGTCCGGGTTCTAGGGGTTCGGCCGAACTTAATTTCAAAGTTCGATTCGGGTTCCGAACTTGACATAAACTTGACCCCGAACAACGAACCCCATTCAAGTCAATGGGGACGTGAACTTTGGGTCACTAAAATGGGCTGTAAAAGGCTCCAAAGTGTGCGCAAAAGCAGTGCAATTGCCCTGCAAACAAAAGTGAATAGGGAAGTGACTAAAAATGACATAAAAATAAAAAATTACAATCTTGAACCAAGAGGTGGAGGTCCAAAAGGAGTAGAAAGTCCAGGAGGCTTGTAACAGCTGCTGCTGTGTGCCACTGTTCCCCTGCTTACCACCGCGGTCCCGGGGGCCATGCTCAGTAGTAATCTGTGGCCAATGCTTCCCATTCACCACTGCAGTTCTGGTCTCTGTCTGCGTAGGTACGGTTGTTCTGGGATCCGCTCCACAGTTTCCTCTCCGCCCCGGCCACAGCATGCTTGCTGCTTGTTTCTTGCAGCACTTCATAAGGGCTGGCGCACGTCACCTCCTGGGCTTTATGGGTTTCGTCATGTGATCTCACTGACCAATCCTAGCCGTCCTGCACATATATAAGGGGCTCAGACTCGTTCCCAGATGCCTCAGTGTCAAGGTCCTTGTGTTCTGCTAAGGTTCCTGATATTCACTTGTGTTCCTGTATTCTTGACTTGTACTTGTGTTCCTGGATTCTGCTACCCCTCTGATCCCTGCCTGCTTGTCTCGACTCTCCTGTTGCCAACCCGGATTGCCTGACCTGTACCTGTGCCACTTGCCCTGACCTTTTGCCTATCGGACTACGCCTCTGGCTTATCCTTCGGTCCTGCCCTGTTGCTCCTGGGAACGACTCCGCCTGCCTGACAACGCCTGTACTTCTAGAACCTTTCCCAGGTACCTGCCTCATGTGCCTATCCTCCTCAAGAGGTAGCGACCTGGTGTTCCCCTCGGGAAAGTCTAGCCCCACCATCAGGGGTACTGTGAAGAATGGAGGGGTACACTTAGACAACACCCTTAGAAGAGGTAGGACACGTGGTACAGTGGGTTTATACCTGCTGGTTCATGACAGTACACTGAGGCCATGGACCCCGCTGGTCACCCCAAGCCTGTCGTTCAGGAATTGTTACATGAAGTGGGGCATCAGAGCGAACGTCAGGATGTCAAGATGCAGTTCATGCAAAATGTGATTGCTCATCTGGATGCCATCTCTTCTCCAGCTATTGCAGGGTCTTCAATCGCTGCTACTCCTGTAATTCCCACACTGGTGAATCTGGATTTGTGTGCCGCTGGTGTCCAACACCCTCTGCAATCATGCTATGGTGGAGATCCAAAAACCTGTTGTGGATTCCTGAACCAGTGTCTGATACACTTTGAGTTGCATGGGCAGAAGTTTCCCAATGAGCGGTCCAAGGTTGCCATCATAGTGTCCCTGCTGTCTGATAAGGCCCTTGCTTGGCAAATTCTATTTGGGAACATGGAGGTCCAGAGACCACTAATCTGCGGTCTTTCCTGGCTACCTTCCGGCTTGTCTTCCGCAGCTCAGCTCTGCGGCGTCTACGACAGGTGTTCCTCGTCTTTGGGTCAGTACGCCATCCAGTTTCATATCGTAGCTGCCGAACTTGCATGGAGCAATGAGGCTCAACTGGTTGTGTTCTGGGAGGGCCTTTCTGACTAGATTAAGGATGAATTAGCTGGTCGCAACCGTCCGTCTACTCTGAATGACCTGATAACCTTGGCCACAAGGATAGATATGCGTTTCAGGGAACGTTCTAAGGAGGTCGCATGCACCAGAAGACCATCTCGTTTGGCTCCATCATTCCAGAGGCTGGTTCTTCCTCTAGTGTCCACCCCATCTGAAGAGCCCATGCAAATAGAGCGCCTTTGATTATCTGACCAGGAACGTTTACATCGCAAAGTAGAGAACCTGTGTCTGTATTGTGCAGGCAAGGCCCACTTTGTGCGTAATTGTCCACAGAAGCCAGGAGATGTCTAGGATCAGTTGGAGAGGTGGTCAAGGAGAATTCCTCTCCGAAACTTTCAGTTCCGGTGACTCTCTCTCACAAGGGAGTCACAGTGTCTGTGCTTGCATTCTTGGACTCTTGGGTCAGCTGATAACTTCATTCAGCAAGCTCTGGTTCATCAGTACTGGCTTACTACCATCCCTCTAGAATGGTCTCTGTCAGTGGCTTCCGTAAATGGACTACCACTCCCTGAACCTATGCTCTCTGTTACTATGCCCCTTAAGTTGCAAATAATTTTTCATCTCTTACATCTCCGATCCCCTTTACTAAGAAAGGGGTGAATGCCAGAGACTGGACTCCTGAGACAGAGGCCGCCTTCATATATTTAAAGAGGTCCTTTGCTTTTGCTGTTTTACTACAGAAAGGTTCCAAAGGCAAGATGTTTACATGTGGATTCTCATCCAAGCTCTTCTTCCATGCTGAGAGGAATTACTGTATAGGAGACAGAGAGCTTCTGGACATAAAACTTGCCTTGAAGGAGTGGCGTTATCTATTGGAGGGGGGTCCAGCATCCAGTGATAATCTTCACCGAACACAAGAACCTTACATTTCTGCAGACTGCCCAGCATCTGAACCCTCGCCAAGCCAGGTGGGCACTTTTCTTCTCCCGTTTTGATTTTAAGCTTTACTTTCGCCAGGCCGAGAAGAACCTCAAGACGGATGCTCTGTCTTGGTCATTTGACTTCTCCGACCGGCAGGAAGAGCCCCAGTACATTGTAGATCCTGCTCGCTTGATCATAGTGGCTCCTGTCCTAATAAAAGACATCCCTCCTGCGATGACATTCGTGCCATCTGCCAAGAGAAAATGTATTCTAGCTTGGGGACACAACTTCAAACTGGCTGGTCACTCAGGGATCCGCAAGACCACAGAACTTATGTCTTGCAACTACTGATGGCCCACACTGTTTAGGGATGTGCATGGTTATGTGTCTGCTTGCACCGTCTGTGCTCAGAATAAAGTCTCCAGGACCAAACAGCGCGGGCTGTTGTTACCTCTTCCTGTTCCTGATGCCCCATGGCAACACATTGCCATGGACTTTGTTACAGATCTACGGTCCCTCTTCTGCCAGATGTACAGCTATTTGGGTGGTCATGGACCGCTTCTCCAAGATGGAGCACTTCGTTCCTTTAGTTGGACTGCCCTCGGTTGCTGAACTTGCTAAACTGTTCATGAGACACATATTCCCCTTGCATGGTCTACCTTGGCATATTGTTTCCGATCGCGGAGTCCAGTTTACAGTACCTCTAAGTTTTGGAGAGCTTTTTGCTGGCTGCTCAAAATGGAGCTGGACTTCTCTTCCGGTTATCATCCCCAGACGAACGGGAAAGTAGAGCGGGTCAATTAAATATTAGAGAACTATCTCCAGCATTTTGTTTCAGCCCAACATGACAACTGGGTACAATTGCTACCTTGGGCTGAGTTCTTCTATAACAACCACACTAGTGAGTCTACTAGATCCTCTCCATTCTTTGTCGTTTATGGACAACACCATTGTACTCCTCTCCCTGTTCCTACATCTTCTGGGATACCAGCTGTGGATTCCTCTTTTAGGGATTTTTTGAAGATTTGGCGTGACACCAAGGACTGTATCAACAAAGCGGTGACCCTCATGAAAGCGAATGCAGACAAGAGAAGAAGAAAACCACCTCAGTTCTTGTCAGGAGATAAGTTATGACTCTTCTCTAAAAATATCCGCTTAAGGGTTCCCAGTTTCAAGTTTGCTCCTAGGTTTTTTGGAACCTTTGAAGCATTGAGGAGGATTCCTAATGCCTTCCACATGTTCTTACTGAAACCATTTGTTCTTAATCTCTTCTCTACGGCTCCTTCTACTCTGACTCAAGTATATGGAGATTCTGACCAGCTATTTGAGGTCAAAGACATCCTGGACATCAAGAAGCATGGCAAGAAGACCTACTATCTTGTGGACTGGAAAAGCTTTGGTCCTGAGGAGAGGTCTTGGGAACCAGAGGAGAACATACAGTGCGCCGCTGTTACCCTGCTTACTACCGCGGTCCCTGTTGGTACCTGCATTCTCTAAATTTAATGGAGGCCATTTTGGCACCAAAAATTATAAAAAGCAGAGTGGACCCAGCGTGTATGTGGAATCTGCGCTCCCTGGATTTTATGGTGGCCGTTATGGCACATAACAGGTAGCATTTAATGTTAGGTTCCCATCTTACAGAGATCGCCTTGATGTCTGGCAGACAGGCCCAAATAATTTTGTACAAAATGTATTTGCCAAGAATTTCAAATTTACAAAATAAGCATAGCATTAGCCCCAGAATATTTTCTATTACTATGGCATTATTGTACTTTATTTGGTTTGCCGAGTGCTGTTGCATTGTGTTTTTTTCTTCACATTCATAGTTAATCCGCTCTATAGGTATAGTGCCATCAGTATTACAGGCAGTTGTAATTCACCGCCGTTTACAACACTGTGCAGGGCACCAAGATTCAAAGCTAATCCCTTCTATTAGCTGTGTAATTACTGTACGTTAGCATTATAGGTCCATAAAACCGTCAGGTCTAATTTATCACAGTGGGCTCAACTGTGCAGTGCCCCAAGATTCAAGTAGTGGCCCCATTACAGAGTGGGAAGGGTGGCAGCAGCAGCAGTAAGGATATGTTAACATCACTGTTTATGTTTCCGTTATTCTGATCCATCAGAAGTACATAAAATGAAAAATTAAAAAATCCTGTATTTTGAGCAACCATAAGGCTTCTTTCAGACGGCCAGCATTTTGTCCGTGTTTTGCATCAGTATTTGATCAGTAACTGTAAGCCAAAAACAGGAGTTCCACTCCTGCTTTTGGCTTAGAAATTCTGTTCAAATACTGATGCAAAACACTGGCTAATAATTTTTATTTAATTTTTGAATTAAAAAAATTATAATTATTGTCTCTCAAAACACTGGCCAAACACTGCTAAAAGAATGTATTAGCTACAGGTCGAGTTGGTGGAGTGATTTGTGTGGTTCATTCCAATAACCAATGACACTCTGCCCGTATGGCAAAAATCCAGCTGCCATATTTCATCCATCCAGCAGTTCGGCCCATCTGGTTTTAATCCTAATACATGTTGAATGCAAAATACCATTAAAGGGATACTGACAGGCCGTTTCATCATATAAAGTGTTTTATATGACCCTATTGGTCTTAATCTGCTTAATCCAATTATACTATTTTCCCCCCTGTCTGCCTCTCCAATGCTTTTAAAAACGTTTTTCTTGATATGCAAATTACCTGAGTTTGTGCCCAAGGGGCGGTCCCTCTTCCTGTTTTGTGCCCAGCCATGCCCCAACTGCCGTCTCCTAGTGCTGCCCAGCTCATTAGTATTCACTCCACTGGGCGGCTTTTCATGATCCTGATGCAGCGAAATCCAGCGCAAGCCCAGTACTATATTGCTGGCATCAGCCTCACATGGACGTTGTGCGCCTGTGCTGGATACGGTCCCCGGCACCCTCCAGCTCCAGTAACGGAGTGTGCCTGCGCCACATAGAGTAGTTGGCCGCGGCTTTAGTTACTCCTCCTGCGCCTGCCGGGGACCGTATCCAGCACAGGCGCACAACGTCCATGTGAGGCCGATGCCAGCAATATTGAGAGCAATATCTGGTGAGTGACATCTAGCTTTTTTTCAGGGACAGTATGTTATGCAGAGCTGTTTAGCTAGTTATAAGTGTCCCTCAGGGAGTTAGTTCTGTTAGCTAGCCATGCAATCTATGTATAGATAGCCATTTTGGACATGTGCCCAGTGTTAATGTAATGTTATAATACATGCTGTTCTATGGTTTCTGCTTATACACGCTAACCTGTGGCTCTCCAGCTGTTGTAAAACTACAATTCCCACCATGCTTTGCTGTAGGCTAATAGCTGTTGGCAGTCTGGGCATGCTGGGATTTTTAGTTTTGCAACATCTGGAGAGCCTCAGGTTGGCCATCCCTATGCTATGCTATATACTTAAACATGTTATTTGTATTCTTATAGTTTTACCAATCAATTGATCGCACACATCAATTCACAATCCTGTTGACCAATAAACAAGTTAGACTACAGCAAACAGTTCTCTTATTTGGAAGACAGGAATGATTTATGCTGAATGTCAGACTGCACACTGTGTGAACGTGTATAAAGACAGAACAGTAAAACAGATGCTAGTCACCAGCGATAGTGGATCTGACTACAAGGAGCCACCATCACAGATGCGGTCCTGCGTATAAGATTGCAGCGGCTGCCATACAGTCAAGTCACAAGAAGTGAGAGTGCAGCCCCCAGAAAGTGCAACACGTTCTAGACCACGCTGAAGTACGTTTCTATATAGACTGAGTCCGCACAGAGACATTAAGCAGCCAACAAACAGGCACACAATGTCCACTAGCCGGGCAACCTCATACAAGACCAGGTCACAAGCAAGCTGCTCTAGCAAATCTTCAATAATAGAAAAGGCTGCTCTCGCACATGCAGAAGCTGAAGCAGCAAAAGTAAGGTCTTCCGTTGCCGCAACTAAAACTAAGGCAAGCAGATCAAGAAACAGAAAGAGCATGCGTGCATGTAAAAGGAGAGAGTACGCTTGCAAGCATCAATGGAGGAAAAGAGAGTAATCCTGCAAGCATCATTGGAAGAAGAGAGAGTACGCCGTCAAGCGTTATTGGAATAAGAGAGAGTATCTATTAAACAAGGTGAACACTGTTTAATTAAATAGTTCTGTGAACTACACAGGGATTGAGGTAAAGTGGGATGTCTCCTATGGATCCCTTCAGCTTTGAATTACAGAGTTTGCACTGTACCTGCAGTTTCCCTATGCTCTCCCTATGCTCATCCTACAGTGTGTAAACCCCCCCCCCCTACGATCTCCCTACACTGTCCCTGGACTATCCCTGCAGTCTCCCTATGCAACATTTCACAATTAAATGCTGCTTACATACTGTCTCTAGCGCTTGTCACGTCTTTCCCTATGCTCAGTTCACAGTGAAATGGCTGACACCGCAGAGCATGACGCCTTTATAGGGATATTAAGTTACAGGGGCTGGGACGTGTAGCCACTGTTTTAGGAAAAAAATGAATCGTTACCACTAGTGTTGATCGAGCACCAAAGTGCTCGGGTGCTCGGGCCGAACGCATCTAGAGAGCACCCGAGTATAATGGAAGTCAATGGGAGAACCCGAGCATTAAACCAGGCACCCCCTGCTCTGAAGAGGGGAGGGTGCCTGGTTCATAGGAAAAGGTCAGAAATTGCTGGAAACAGCATCAAAATGGTTTGGGAACAGCATAGGGAGGATGTCTGGATGCATCCTGGACTCACAGGTAAATGCTAGGAACGATGTTGTCCGAGTAGTACGCCACTTTTACAGACTGACAATAATACGCACAAAACCAAATATAAAATCGTGGGATGGCCGCCGACATCAGGCTGCGGAAGGCCTCAGTGTCCATAAGCCCAAATGGTTATATTTCCATGGCCAGTAATTTGGAAAGCTGCGCATTTAGTGCTATGGCCTTTGGGTGGGTGGCTGGGTATTTGCACTTGTGTTCAAAGGCCTTGAGTAAGGACATTTGGACGCTGTGCTGGGACACGGAAGTGGATGTGGTCGCTGCTGGTGCTTGCGAAGGTCCAGGTGCAGGGCGGGAGGCATCCGGGCCTGCGCCTTCGACAGGGTATTGGCCAGCACATCACATAGGGGAAGAGAAGGCAGTGGTGTGACCCCCAGACACAGATTGTGGATCCAGGCGTTCGTCCCACTCATTACCAGTGTTCACGCCCTGGCTCATTTTGGTATGGCACAGGTTGCAAACTAATATTCCTTTGTTGTCCGCACTTTCTTTAAAAAAGCGGCATACTGTGGAACACCTACCCCTTGGCAAGGAAGATTTCCGCAAGGGGGTGCTTTGTGGAACAGTTGCAGGCCTGTTTGGTGCGGCCCGCCTTCTCCCTTTTGCCACCCCACTGCCTCTTCCAGCCTGTTGAGGTGCTGCAGATCCCTTCCCCTCTGTACTGCTGTCCTCGCTGGTCTTTCCACCTTCCCAGGTTGGGTCAGTGACTTTATTGTCCACCACCTCATCTTCCACTTCCTCACTCTGTTCATCCTCCATTGACTTGTTGACCTAACCACAACCTCAGTGATTGACAACTGTGTCTCATCCTCTTCATCAACCTCTTGAGACAGTAATTGCCGTTCACTTATTGGCAACTGTGTCTCATCATCATTCACCTTATTAAACAGTAATTAACGTTCCCCACTGTCATCTTCTTGTGCTCAAGAGTTTGGGAATCAGGGCACAAGATTTGTCCCTCTTCAAGCGTGCTTGGTGAGAGGGCCAAATCAAGGAATGGTGCTGAAAAGAGGTCCTCGGAATATCTGAGTGTTGGATCACTTGTTTGCCCAGACTCTTCATGGTGGGAGGAAGGAGGATCAGGGTGAGGATTGTGTGGACCAGACTCTTGGCTACTGAGACTGGACTTGGTGGAAGACAGGGTGGTGCTTAACCGACTGGAAGCATTATCTGCTTCAATCCAACGGACCACCTGGTCGCACTGGTCTGACTTCAAGAGTGGTATCCTGCTCCGCCCTGCAAACTGGGACATGAAGCTAGGTATCGTAGAATATTGTTTTTCTTGTGATCTGGCAGCAGGTACAGTTTCAACGCGCCCAGGTCCATGGCCTATGCATGCACCATCAGCATCACGGCCACTTCCCCGTCCCTTACTGCTCACCCTTTTCATATTAAATGTTATATATGCTTGAATGTATGCCACACGTACAGTAGCGCATGATTTGGAAGAGTATGCGCAAAAAAAATGTAAAAAGGTATTTGGGATGTGGAAACATCACTCAGGAGTAGAGATGAGCGAACTTTAAAAAAAAGTTTGGCGTTCGGGTTGTGGTAACTTGCCCATCCCGTTATGGATTCCACTATCGCGGCATATGGAATCCATAAGGGGCGGCTTCCACCAACCCGAACTGTTGAACAGCCGAAGGACCTGGGGTGACGTCACCATCATGTGATCAGTGAAGGGGGCGTGGCTCAGCACTGGATTTGATCCCGGCTGCAGCCATCGCCGTTGGTGCCCAGCGCCGCCTTCCCAGAGTTCTGTGCCGCCTCTCCCTCCTCCCGCTGTGAGATGCCGCGCGTGCACACAGGCTCAGCCTGATGTGCCCGTATGGACTGCTTGGATGCTTCTTCTCTAGCGAAGTGCCAGCGCATGCGCACTACGCTAGAAGAAGCCGATGTCAGCAGTCCGTGCACATCAGGCTGAGCCTGTGTGCACGCACGGCATCTCACAGCGGGAGGAGGGGGAGGGATAGGCGGCACAGAGAAGTAGGAGGCAGCGCAGAACTCTGGGAAGGCGGCGCTAGGCACCAATGGCGATGTCTGCAGCCGGGCAACCTGCATCCCTGGACCTCCCCTTGGGCACCTTATTTTTATGATTTACAGGTTAGTAAAACCTGTTTTTTGGCAAAACTAAGCTACAGATCGCATTTATAAGCCCACATTAGGAATCATGAAGAGACCCTGAGCACGAGCATATGTTTAGGGGTGAAAACTGGTGACAGAATCCCTTTAAAATGACTTTTGGGTCTCTAAAAAGTTTTTCTAATAAACATATTCCTATATCACTCCCCACACTGTCTGTCCCTTTCTCAGCACAGCTCTGCCTGACTAAGACTGAGCCGAACACGCGTCATCGGGTGCTATATAGCACACGATGACGCGTTCTGGCCAGCCAGTCACTGTAATGCCAGTAACCAACATGGTTACGGCTTTACAGTGAGGGAAGTATTGTACTTACCTGCACGTTTATTGGCTGCATAGCAGCCAAGAAATGTGCGGGGAGGAGAGGAGGATCGAGCATTGCGCTCGAGCACATGCAGTATTGCCGAATGCCGCCATGTCCCGAGAATAGCGATGCACGAGTCATACTGGTGTTCGGCCGAGCATGCTCGATCATGCTTGATCAACACTATTACCACTAGTTAGTGTTGAGCGAACTTATGATTTGCAAGTTTGGCGTTCGGGTTATATAAGAATTCCATAATGGATTCCCTTACTACAGACCATAACAGAATTCTATGACGGCATGCACCACAGAAGCCTATAAGAGGCATTCCGTCATAATAGAAATAGTAGGTCTATGCTGGCCATATGTCGCAAGTTCTCAATACTAGTTACCACAAAGCACGAGGAAATTCCGAATATTACACTAGACATAACAAATATACTACAATCAGGTAGCATGCTGAGACATCAGTAGTTTTCAGTCAGGTTAACCACTTCCAGACCGGGCCATTTACCCCCTTTCTGACCAGGCCTAGTTTTGCAAATCTGACATGTGTCACTTTATGTGGTAATTACTTTGGAACGCTTTTAGGGTACTTTTACACTAGCGTTTTTCTTTTCCGGCATTTAGATCCGTCGTCGTGACTCAATATTGGAAAAAAACGCTTCAGTTTTATCCTAATGCATTGTGAATAGATAGAAATCCATTCAGGGTGCATCAGGATGTCTTCAGTTCAGTCACCGTACCGCAGCACACTTTCCATAATGCCGGATCCGTCATTAATTTCCATAGGAATGTATTAATACCGTATTGACGGATCCGTTCTTCCTGTCTGCGCATGAGCAGACCTTTAAAAATATGAAAAAAATACATAACGGATCTGTTTCTCTGGATGACAACCGGAGAGACGGATCTGATCTTGCAATGCATTTGTGAGACGGATCCGCATCCGGACCGTCTACAAATGCTGTATGTTTCAACACAGATTGCCGGATCCGGCAGGCAGTTCCGTCACCGGAACTGCTTACCGAATCTCTCTGTCGCAAGTGTGAACATACCCTTACTTATCCAAGCCATTCAGAGATTGTTTTCTTGTGACACATTGTACTTCATGTTAATGGTAAATTTGAGTCAATATGTTTTACCTTTATTTATGAAAAAAAATCCAATAGTTAACGAAAATTTTAAAAAATTTCTAAATTTTTTAAAATTTGAATCTCTCTACTTTTTAGGGCTCATGCACACAACTGTATTTTCTTTCCGCTTCCGTTCCGTTTTTTGTGCGGCCCATATGCAGAACCATTCACTTCAATAGGGCTGTAGAAAATACGGAAGTTACTCCGTGTGCATTCCGTTTGTCCGCATGGCCGTTCCGCAAAAAAGAAGTGCATGTCTTATTATTGTCCGCAAATCATGGTCCGAGGCCCCATTCAAGTCAATGGTTCCGCAAAAAATACAGAACGCACACTGAACACATCCTTATGTCATCCGTATTTTGCAGATCGATACTGTAGTAATGCTCTGCCAAGCCCATATTGCTCATGTGTTTGGTGATTAATAAGTTACTGTTGCCGTTTCCGTTCTGCAAACAACTGATCGCATACGTAATCCATACGGATATGTTTTGTGGAATAACGGAACCGAAGAGGACTTAAATCAGAGAAAAAAAAACTTCAGATGTGGAACAATGGATCCGTGAAAAACGAACCGCAAAACAACAACGGTCGTGTGCATGAGCCCTAAGGCCCTTTTCACATGGGCATTGCGAATGGGGCCAGATAGGATGCGGGTGCGTTGCGGGAAAATGCTTGATTTTTCAGCGCGAGTGCAAATCGTTTTAATGTGTTTTGCACACGCGTGGGAAAAATCGGCATGTTTGGTACCCAGACCCGAACCCGGACTTCTTCACTGAAGTTCGACTTTGGGTTGAGTATTCTGTAGATTTTATTATTTTCCCTTATAACATGGTTATAAGGGGAAAATGATAGCATTCTCAATACAGAATGCTTAGTAAAATGTGGATTGAGGGGTTAAAAATAAAAAAAATTAACTCACCTCATCCACGTGATTGCGCAGTTGCGTTCTCTTCTTTCTTCTTCAATCATAAGCTGCCGGCTAAAAGACCTGTGGTGACCTCACTGCGCTCATCACATGGTCCAATCACATGGTCCATCACCATGGTGATGGACCATATGATTGGATCATGTGATGTGATGTCACCACAGGTCCTTTAGCCGGCAGCTAGTGATTGAAGAAGAAAGAAGAGATCGCAACTACGTGATCAAGTGGATAAGGTGAGTTATTTTTTTTTATTTTTAATCCTGTACTGAGAATGCTATTATTTTCCCTTATAACCATGTTATAAGGGAAAATAAAGATCGGGTCCCCATCCCGATCGTCTCTTAGCAACCTTAGCAACGCACAATATAGAGCATGCTGTGATTTTCACGCATCGCAGAGTGAAAATCACCGCTCATGTGTTCAGCCCCATAGAAATGAATAGGTCCGGATTCAGTGCGGGTGCAATGCGTTCACGTCACGCATTGCACCATTTACATATTAGAACCAACCCATATATGACCCCATTTTAGAAATGACACCACTCAAACTATTCAAAACTTGTTTTAGAAATATTGTTAACCCTTTAGGTATTTCACAGGAATTAAAGCAAAATAGAGGTGAAATGTCAAAATTTCACTTTTTTTTGCAGATTTTCCAGTTTCATCAATTTTTTCCTGGAACACATCAAGAGTTAACAACAAAACAAACTTGAATATTTATTACATTGCAGTTTGCAGAAACACCCCTTATGTGGTTGTACACCGCTATATGGGCACACGGCAGGGCACAGAAGGCAAGGAGCGCCATATGGTTTTTGGTAGGCAGATTTTGTTGGAATAATCTTAGGGCGCTACTTTGCATTTGAAGAGACCCTGAGGTACCACCACAGTGAGAACCCCCAAAAAGTGACCACATTTTGTAAACTACAGCACCCAAGGAATTTTTAAGGGGTGTAGCAAGTACTTCACTCAACAGGTGTTTCATAGAATTTTTAATACTTGGGTGGGAAAAAAAGAAATGACATTTTTTTAGAAGAAAATGGGCCCAAAATGTCTTTTTCACAAAAGATAACAGAAGATTATCCTCCCACAATTTGCTACCTACTTTCTACTGAATACAGTAACACCCCAATTGTGGTCATAAACTGTTATTTGGGGATATGCCAATGCTCAGAAGGGAAGGAGTATCCAGTTTGAAAATAATGAAAACTTATCATAAAAACTGACCTACCTTACATCCAGTTGCTGTAGCTGCAGAATTAAAGCAGGCATATACCTTTGCCTGTAAGTTGTAGAGCTCTTTCAATGATGGTGCACGCAAATAAAATTCTAGTTCAGTGTAATCTGGGATGATGTTAGGTTTCACACCACCATTTTTTATTATTCCTGAAAGACAAAATATCCATAGGTGAAGCCATGAAGTGTCAATCCTCTGGACACTAAAATATTACATATAAATGTGACACAACACTACTAGTTAAAATTGTTATACATATGCTTGTGTGTTATGTTCCCAAATTATTGGATTTTATGCATATGAAATAATCTTAGGGGTTTGGTCTGTATATATACTTCAAGATAATTATAATTAGATTGACTATTGGTATAGTGTTTGAGTGGTAGTTTCTATATTATTACTAGCGATTAGCGAATTTTTCTAAAATTCGATTCGGACAGTTCGACGAATTTCCCAAAAAGATTCTATTCAATTGGAATTTCTTTGTGACGAATTGCGTTAAAAAATTAGCTATTTCCTGGCTGCAGAGAGCCTGTATATTGTGTAGAACACTGTGCATTGCAGAAACATGCATAGGGAGTTCGCTGTGGTAGTGAAACAGTTACTTTGTGGCTGTATGACAAGTGTCATTTTTAGAATCAATTCACACTTCACTTATTTGGTCAGTTACGGGGCCAAAACTGACCAAATAATCACGGGTGAGTGTTAGCGCCAGGTATAACGAACCATGCAGTGGCCCAAGATTCTGCTATAGAGTAAAAGAGTGCAACGTCGTCAGCTGATTCCAAATAGATTTCTACAGAACCTGTTCTGTTACATGCTGATACAAGTAGTGTCCCCTGACAGAATGGAGAAGGTGTCAGCAGTAAGTTTGTGTTTACACAATTTTGAGCATCCACCTTCACATGGTCAGCATTTGGTCAGTAATACATCAGTATTGCAAAGGCCAAAAAAAAACAGGAGTGGATCCAAAACAGACATGACACGTGATTGGAAAGTATGCATGTGTTCTGTCTTTTGTACCCACTCCTGCTTTTGGCTTCCAAATCATAAGCAAATCCTGATACAAAATAGGGACTGTATATTATAGGCCTTACGGCTGCTCCAAAGACAGGATCTTTTGTGTTTCTCATTTTTCCATCCTTCTGACAGATCAGAAGGGTAAAATAAATGGTGATGTCAACAAGGCCAAACAGGGACAATATTGGCCCAGTCAGAGGGGTGAGGTGGCAACTGCATGAGGAGTCAACACAGTGGCCCAGTGACAGAGTGATTAGTATGGCAACATCAGGAGGAGTCAACACAGTGGCCCTGTGACAGAGTGGTGAGGGTGGCAACAACTAGTGATGAGCGGCAGGGGCAATATTCGAATTCCCAATTTTTTGTGAATATTTGGGTGATTATTCGTCATAAATTCGCAAATTCGAGAATTCACTATTATTTTCTTGATTGCGAAAACCGGCAATGTAATATGAGCGTATTGCAATCCAGGAGTGGGTCACTCTTGCTACCTTTTTCAAGCTGCTAAAAGTTTCCTGAGACTGGAGAAAATGATTGGCACAGCAGAACATTACAATAGCTTTATATGCAGATAGAGTGCTCCAATATATTCACAATTGCGCAAACCGGCAATTAATGATGCACATATTTTGGCTCAATACGTGCAACCTCACATTTTAGCAGGTCTGACTACATATTACTGATTGGTGCACTAAGTATTGTTGTGAACTTGTGACATCACATCACTATATCTGTAGCTTGTATGATTCTTATATAGTAAGGGGTTGGACAACTTTCCTATTGTTTGCTAGGGAGGTTGCTAGGCTCAGACAAAGACATTGCAGCCTTCTCATTGGCTCACAAGCAAGAAACAGGAAGGGATAATGGGTTCAGATGAAATAAAATCGAGAATATTCGCGAACACGAATATATAGCACTATATTTTAAATCTACGCAAATTCTCAAAGTCGCAATATTCGCAATTAAAATTAGTGATTTGAATATTCACGCGCTACAGTAGCAACAACACGAGGGGTCAACACAGTGACCCAGTCACAGAGTGGGGAGGTGGGTGGACAAAAGCAGTGTGTCACGAAGTAAGGGGAGGGGAGGAACACCAGAATGACAACAGAAGGGAAAAGACAAGGAACTAGGCCTCAAAGCTATGGAAAGGAAAACGGTCACCACCTAAGGAAACCCTAAACCTAGCCCTGACTCCTGTCAGTATGAATAGACCATGAAGGTGGGAATATTCATACAGTGAAAACCTAGGCCCTGGTAACCCTGAATAGCCCTAGGAGTAGTGACAGGGTCTGAGACCACTGGTTCCTTCCCAGATGTATGAACTAATGTCTCCCTGAGGCCTATAAAACAACAAGCAAATGGGAACAACTAAATACAAAGGGAAGAACCCTTATCTTCAATAGAAGATGGATGAGCAGGAACTCAGAAGAGGACAATACACCAGCTCTTCCAACTCCTGGCAGAGAATATCAACCTCATGGTATGAAGTGTGAGTGCAGACTAAATAGAGAAGCAGTAATGATCACAAGCTACACCTGTCACAAGAGGTGTGGTCATTACCAACAACAACACTGCAACATGTGAAAACAGAGAGGCTGTCAGAAAACCTCACGTGCAGCCAGTCTCTCAGATCTTCTAACCTCTGCCACGTGAGGGACCGTGACAGTACCCCCCCCCCTTCTACGGATGACCTCCGGACACCCAGGACCGACCTTATCCGGATGAGCCCTGTGAAAGGCTTTCACAAGGCGACTAGCATTAATGTCAGCCGCCGGAACCAAAATTCTCTCCTCTGGACCGTAACCCTTCCAGCAAACGAGGTACTGAAGGAATCTATGGAGAATTCGTAAGTCCACTATCCTGGCGATCTGAAATTCAAGATTACCATTCACCATGACAGGAGCGGGAGGCAGGGAGGACGGTTCAGCAGGTTCGACATATCTCTTCAGTAATGATTTGTGGGAAACATTATGAATTTTTAAAGCCTGCGGAAGTTCAAGATGAAAGCATACCGGGTTAATAATGGCAGAGATCTTATATGGACCAATAAACCTTGGACCCAACTTCCAAGAAGGTACTTTCAACTTAATGTTTCTGGTGGACAGCCACACAGAATAAGTCACTCTCAGGTCCGGACCACTCATACGTCTCTTGTCAGCCAGCCATACGTTTATACTTGTTGCCAAATTTCGTTTTTATTATTTTGAATTTTCCACCAAATAGATGACAAGGAAAAGGAATATACCAGAAGTCTCAGTACCAGAGAATGTGTCAAACTGTGGATGGTACCCATATTCTCCAAAAAATGGCGACTTATCAGTGGACTCCTGCCTACGGTTATTTAAGACCAAAATGAAGACCACTCCTCCTGATTCTCTGAGACAAAACATGTCAAATAAGTCTCCAGATTCTGGTTAGTAGGTTCAGTCTGTCCATTTGACTGGGGATGAAACACTGAAGAGAAGGACGATTGTACTAGTGATGAGCAGTAGGGGAGATATTCAAGTTTGCGATATTTACATAGTATATAAGACCGAAAAAAGACATTTGTCCATCCAGTTCGGCCTGTTTCCTACAAGTTGATCCAGAGGAAGGCAAAAAACCCCTGTGAGGCAGAAGCCAATTTTCCTAACTTAAGGGGAAAAAAAATTCCTTCCGGACTCCAATCAGGCAATCAGAATAACTTCAAGAAAAGAAGGATGTCTGGCACTGCTGGATTGTCTGGTGCAATTTCTTCCTTTTATTAACGTGGCAACAAGGATTGTACACACACACTGTACAGCGGTAAAATTGACGCGTTTCGGACTGTAAAGTCCGTAGTCGTAACAGTAGGTGAGACAAACTACAGGAATATATATACAGGTTATACTGGCTGGGTGCCGCCCCTATCCCATCTGGTCAGGGAGGAACCCAGCCTTATTAGTAACCATCTACACCTGAGTGTCCCACCCACTGGTCGTACTACAAGTACAAAATTAACACAATGAAATAAAAAGTATATATGTATACATGGTTGTGTGTCAAGACAATAAATATGGTACCGTTCCTATATCTGTCTGTCTTGCAGCAATCAACACTAAAACTTAGTATAAACAGTGTTAAAATAAAACCAAATATCTTCAGGAACATGGCTGAAAAAAAATCGCATAGTGTGAACTGTTGTCTAAACATACAAGTACATGAGTTCCCTACGTAAGTTTAAACCATTGGGTGCTCTGGTATTGAGTTTTAAAATCCAGTATGCTTCCCGCAATAGGATTTGTTTCTTGTGGTCTCCTCCTCTTATTGATTTTTTTGACCCTTTCTATTGCAAATACTTTGAAAGATTGCACCTTGCGGTTGTGAACCGCAATAAAGTGTCTTGCTGCATTAGAAATGTTGAGGGCTGAGGGGCTAGTAACATAATTAACATGTTCCAACACTCTGGTTTTTAGCTTGCGAGATGTGCTGCCTACATACATCATATCACAGATGGTACATGTGATGATGCACACTACACCTTCGCAGTTGCAGTTATATATTCCTGTAGTTTGTCTCACCTACTGTTACGACTAAGGACTTTACAGTCCGAAACGCGTCAATTTTACCGCTGTACAGTGTGTGTGTACAATCCTTGTTGCCACGTTAATAAAAGGAAGAAATTGCACCAGACAATCCAGCAGTGCCGGACATCCTTCTTTTCTTGAAACTACTTCTCAGATGCTTTTCTGAACGACCGTGCACGCTGAAATCAACATATGGGTGAGCTGGAAATTTTCTTTGAATGACCAAGTTACCAAGTGTTTCGTGCACACCTAAACCAGTTTTGTTGCATTGGGTGCCATTCCTGAAAGGCAATCAACACAAGGTTCAAGTACATGCTAACACACTGTTGTTGCGGTTTGTCCCTGCTGATCGCCATTTAAAGGCAGACTCTGTGTTCTCAATGAATGCTGCAGCTTTAAAAAGTGATTTTGATGTAAAAAAGAAAATGCTGGACTTAGAGAAATTAATGACGCAAGAAATACGCATCTAGTGGGATCACACCACCCTTTTTAAATATTTAGAAAAGTCCATGATTCCGAGAGGACTAAGAATAAAAAAAGTCCCTACTACAGTTTTTTCCCATGGCTTTGTGAAAAAATGGAATGATATCTTGACTGACTGTTCTATGCAATTAATGTCATCAATAGTGGGACAAGAATCGATAAAACTGAAATACAAACAGAAATCACCAAATGCCGTGACTGCTTGAAAGCACGAGGCAACCCAAGAATACCAAAATTTGGAACTAAAACTGATGAATAATATCAAAGAATTAGAGGACCAAATAATGGAAACAAAACATGTAAAGTTCCAAAGAGACATACAGGACTATACGCTTGATCAAGTAAACGAATGGGGACGCAGGGACAATTATTATTCCACTCCGAAATCCATCTTAAAGAATCGCATAAGAAAAAACTAAAATGTACAGAAAAGAACACCCAAAGTAAGCTTTTCCTCTGAAATAGAGTGCTCAGAAGATACGGATACCTCCCAGGATTCTATTCCTAACATGAGTTATGTCTCATCTCTTCAACCTTCTAGCGTGTCTTATTATAAACGAAGCAAAAATAATAACAAGACCAAAAATGTTAAAGATACAGAAGAAGGGTCAAAAAACGAAGACGCGCAGGCAGAAAACACAGGAAAGGAACCAAATATATCTACCCGACAACAGAAACGGAAAACCTAGAGAAACCCTCAGACATTCCACTAGATGTGGTAAACCTTTCACTTGTTAAACTTACTGCAACACAACAAGAAGTTCTCTCTTTGGGCTTGAATTTTGTTCCCACTACTAATTTTGATTTGTTTTCCACATTGTTAGATATTAATAAGTTTATACGCAATCTTACTGTTGCAAAGCATTTTTTTGATGTTACCACCCCTGCTTCAGCTCCTATAGAAAACACACCCAGGGAATTCAATAATATTTACCAAAACAAACAGTTTGATGAACAGCTCTCCCTGGTGTGTCTTCGGGAGCTTCAGCAGGAAAGTTAAAATTGTGATATGCTGAAAAAAGGGGGACCAAACCAAAACCTCAAATCCGTCCTTTTATCCAATTATGTCTCGCACACCAGGTATGGATGTCTTTCAAGACGTTGTAGAAAAGGAGCTGAGAGCCCTATCTACACACACATACCCTGGAGATAGGAATTCTAATCTCACCCCCCCCACAAAGAAAGGCATTAGATGATTTACAAAAGTATGACCAGATAATAATAAGAGCGGCAGATAAGGGGGGTGCAGTGGTGGTGCTAGACAAACAAATGTATTATGAACAAATGATGGGAGAGTTGTCGGATAGTTCCACCTACAGGAGACTGGAGAGTAATCCCCGTGAGGTTTTTAAAATTAAGTATCAAACTTTGATTAATAAAAGGAAAAATTTGGGTTTGTTTGACCCTAATCTGTCCACTTTCCTGTCGGTGGAAAATCCGATTACTCCAATAATTCATGCACTCCCCAAAATACACAAAGGTCTGGATCCACCACCACTGCGTCCTATTATTTTGGGGATAGGCTCCCTAAATGAACGTCTGGACCAATGGCTGGATTCTGTTTTCCAGCCTTTGGTCAAAAGAATACCAGGCTACCTGCGTGATACAACGGATGTTTTACAATCCCTTTATGATGTCAAATGGGATGACAGCTTTTTTTGGATAGCAGCAGATGTTGTGTCATTATACCCTTCTATCCCACATGAAACAGCTGCTCTAGCTATAGAATATCACCTCCATAAATATAGCCGTCATTCCCATGAGTTCATTGACTATGTCTTGGAAGTGACGCAGTATCTACTGACACACAACTACTTTTCATTTGATTCGAAGTTCTTTGTGCAGGTGAGGGGAGTTTCTATGGGGGCAAAATTCTCTCCGTCCCTTGCCAACTTGGTTATGGCATATTGGAAGGAGAGATTTATATATAATGACAAAAATCCTTTTCATGGAGTTATAGTCTGGTATGGCAGATATATCGATGACCTGCTCCTTATCTGGAAGGGAGGTGTGTCTGCCATACCAGACTTACTGTCATATTTCAACAATAACCCCTACAACCTCCGCTTCACCTGCCAAAGTAACCCGAATACTATTTGCTTTTTGGACTTGAAACTAACAGGAAATCTCCAGAGCATTTCTACGGAAACGTATAGAAAAACCACTGCTGGCAATACGATATTACGGGCTAACATCCATCACCCCAAACATACTATAAAAAGTGTGCCAGTAGGGAAATTTATACGTGCCCGCAGAATTAATTGTAGCACATTAATTGCCTATGAACAAGAATGTAGGATTATAAATTCTCGTCTGAAAGCCCGAGATTATCCACAGTGGATGCTAGAAAGGGCTTATAGAATAGCATCTAGCAAAAATAGATATGATCTGCTCTTTAAAAATAAAACACATTTTCCTAATGAAACAAAAAAAAAAAAAAATACAAAAGATCCCAGATTCCTATCATCCAGAAATGCAGATCACCTTCCCACTCTTGTTCTTGCTTACAGTCGACAATTTAATGAAATTTGCTCAATTGTAAAAAATTGTATACCCATCTTATTTGAAAATGAGGTTCTCCAGATATTTTAAGAGAAGTGTGTCGAATTGTGTCTAGACGAGCTCCCGCCCTAACTACACGCTTGTCCCCTTCCCTCTACACCACAGAAAAACGTACTTCTAAAACCTGGATGTGCTACACAGGATTCACACGGTGCAGCAGTTCTAGATGTAAAACCTGCAGCTATGTGATTCCTATCAAGGAGTTCCACAATGCAGACCATACAGAGACATTTACAATAAAAAATTACATTAACTGCAACAGCGAAGGTGTAGTGTACATCATCACATGTACCATCTGTGATATGATGTATGTAGGCAGCACATCTCGCAAGCTAAAAACCAGAGTGTTGGAACATCTTAATTATGTTACTAGCCCCTCAGCCCTCAACATTTGTAATGCAGCAAGACACTTTATTGCGGTTCACAACCGCAAGGTGCAATCTTTCAAAGTATTTGCAATAGAAAGGGTCAAAAAAATCAATAAGAGGAGGAGACCACAAGAAACAAATCCTATTGCGGGAAGCATACTGGATTTTAAAACTCAATAACAGAGCACCCAATGGTTTAAACTTACGTAGGGAACTCATGTACTTGTATGTTTAGACAACAGTTCACACTATGCGATTTTTCCAGCCATGTTCCTGAAGTACTATTTGGTTTTATTTTAACACTGTTTATACTAAGTTTTAGTGTTGATTGCTGCAAGACAGACATAGGAACGGTACCATATTTATTGTCTTGACACACAACCATGTATACATATATACTTTTTATTTAATTGTGTTAATTTTGTACTTGTATGACCAGTGGGTGGGACACTCAGGTGTAGATGGTTACTCATCAGGCTGGGTTCCTCCCTGACCAGATGGGATAGGGGCGGCACCCAGCCAGTATAACCTGTATATATATTCCTGTAGTTTGTCTCACCTACTGTTACGACTACGGACTTTACAGTCCGAAACGCGTCAATTTTACTGCTTGTTGCAATCCTTGTTGCCACGTTAATAAAAGGAAGAAATTGCACCAGACAATCCAGCAGTGCCGGACATCCTTCTTTTCTTGAAACTACTTCTCAGATGCTTTTCCGAACGACCGTGCACGCTGAAATCGACATATGGGTGAGCTGGAAATTTTCTTTGAATGACCAAATCAGAATAACTCCCTGGATCAACGACCCCGCTCTAGTAGCTAAAGCCGGTAATATTATTACACTCCAGAAATACATCCAGTTCCCTCTTGAATTCCTTTATTGTACTTACCATCACCACCTCCTCAGGCAGAGAGTTCCATAGTCTCACTGCTCTTACCGTGAAGAATCCTTTTCTATGTTTGTGTACAAACCTACTTTCCTCCAGACGCAGAGGATGTCCGCTCGTCACAGTGACAGTCCTGGGGATAAATAGATGATGGGAGTGATCTCTGTACTGACCCCTGATATATTTATACATAGTTATTAGATCTCCCCTCAGTCGTCTTTTTTCTAAAATGAAAAACCCTAATTTTGATAACCTTTCAGGGTACTGTAGTTGCCCCATTCCAGTTATTACTTTAATTGCCCTCCTCTGAACCCTCTCCAGCTCTGCCTTGTTCACAGGAGCCCAGAACTGTACACAGTACTCCATGTGTGGTCTGACTAGTGATTTGTAGAGGTAGGACTATGTTCTCATCACGGGCATCTATGCGCCTTTTGATGCAACCCATTAGCTTATTGGCTTTGGCAGTAGCTGCCTGACACTAGTTTTTGAAGCTTAATTTGCTGTTTATTAAAATTCCCTAGATCCTTTTCCATGTCAGTGTTACCGAGTGTTTTACCATTTAATATGTACGGATGACTTGCATTATTCCTTCCCATGTGGATAACTTTACATTTGTCAGTGTTAAACCTCATCTGCCATTTCTCTGCCCAAGCCTCCAATCTATCCAGATCCCTTTGTAGCAGAAAACTGTCCTCTTCAGTGTTAATTACTTTACACAGTTTAGTGTCATCTGTAAAAATAGATATTTTACTGTGTAAGCCTTCTACAAGATCATTAATAAATATATTGAAGAGAATTGGGCCCAATACTGACCCCTGAGGTACCCCACTAGTTACAGTGACCCAATCTGAGTATCTACCGTTAATAACCACCCTCTGTTTTCTGTCACTCAGCCAGTTACTTACCCACATACAGACATTTTCTCCCAGTCCGAGCATCCTCATTTTATAATGTCCTCTTACAGCTCCCATCGTGGGCAGAGCTCTTGTTGCAGAGTGCTGTTATATTTTTGTGTTTGTATGTATAATTGCCATAACCTACGTGCACCTGCATACAGGGAGTGCTGACTGAAACCCCCCCTTTTTGTTTTTACTTAGTATATGTTGGAGGTGTGGCGACCTCCTTCTCAGTCGTGCACACCTGACTAGTGTTTCTGCCCTAGATGCTGGTTTTCAATCAGAGTGAGTATAAAGCTGAATGTGTACTCACATTGCCTGCTAGTAGTCATCTGGCTCCAGGAGGAGTGCACAGTGGGCTCGGCATGCATGTTGGTACCTGCATCCCTGGATCTAATGGAGGCTGTTGCAGCACCAGAAGGGGTTAATAAGTAAGGTCTATCCCAGCGTGCATGCTGGGCTCACACTCCCTGGATTTTATGTGGCTGTTGTGGCCCATAACAGGTAGGACTTAGCGTTAGGAGGATTTTATGTGGCTGTCATGGCCTATAGTAGGTCAGATTTAGCGTTAGTACCCACTCTAGGAGACAACAGTGTCGGGGTGAGTGGGCTTACTACCTTTTGATCAAAATGTAAACCAATGTCTCCACTGTTTGCATGCGATATCAGTAATGTCCTCTTACAGCTCCCATCTTGGGCAGAGCTCTAGTTGCAGAGTGCTGTTATATTTTTGTGTTTGTATCCTTATTTTATATACTAACCTTTTATGAGGTACGGTGTCAAATGCTTTGGAGAAGTCCAGATATACGACATCCATTGATTCGCCGCTGTCAAGTCTAGAACTTACCTCCTCATAGAAGCTGATTAACTTTGTTTGGCATGACCGATCCCTCATGAAGCTATGCTGATATGGCGTTATTTGCTTATTTTCATTGAGATACTCCAAAATAGCATCTCTTAGAAACCCTTCAAACAGTTTACCAACAATAGATGTTAAACTTACCGGCCTATAATTTCCAGGCTCTGTTTTTGGACCCTTTTTGAATATTGGCACCACATTTGCTATGCGCCAATCCTGTGGAACATTCCCTGTCAGTATAGAGTCCGTAAATATCAGAAATAAAGGTCTGGCTATGACATCACTTAATTCCCTTAGGATACGGGAGTGTATGCCATCTGGTCCTGGCGATTTGTCTATTTTAATCTTTTTAAGTCGCTGTTGTACTTCTTCCTGGGTCAGACAGGGTACTTTTAATGGGGAATTTACTTTTACATTCTGCATTTCATCTGACAGTTTATTTTCCTCAGTGAATATAGTGGAGAAAAAAATATTTAATAGTTTTGCTTTATCCTCGTCGCTCTCTGCAACACCCCCCTCATTGCTATGTAGAGGGCCGACTCCTTCAGATTTATATTTTTTACTATTTATATAATTGAAGAACATTTTAGGGTTAGTTTTACTCTCTTTGGCAATTAATCTCTCGGTCTCTAGTTTGGCAATTTTTATTAGTTTTTTACATAGTCTATTTTTTTCCTTATAGTTTATCAGTGCTTCCTGGCTCCCCTCCTGTTTTAGTGATTTGTATGCTTTCTTTTTGTCTTTATGGTTCTATTTATCCACATTGGTTTCTTATTGTTTCTTAGCCTTTTATTCCTATAAGGTAGGTACCTCTCACAATTAGATGTTACAATGCTTTTAAAAATCTACCATTTTGTGGTTGTATTTTTATTTTTAAGGACTTTATCCCAGTTAGTTAGGCCTATGCCCTCGCTTAGTTGGCTAAATTTAGCTTTTTTGAAGTTCGGTATTTTTGCTCCTCCCTTTAGAAACTCTCTATTTCGCGAATATTTGGTAGAATATTCGTCATATATTCGCAAATTCAAAGTTATTTTCTTGATTGCGAAAATCAACAATGTAATATGTAATATGCTTGTAATGTGTGTGCAATACAGGCGTGTGTCACTATAGCTACATTTTTCAAGCTGCTAGAAGTTTCCTGAGACTGGAGAAAATGGTTGGCACGGTAGAACATTACAATAGCTTTATATGCAGATGTTGGCTGCTTGCATTACAGTGATTGGCTGGCCGTAACGCGATTTTGCACCCGATGACACATGTTCGGCTCAGGTGTAGACAGGGAGAGCAGAGCGTAGGAAGGGAAAGACAGTGTAGGAAGCGATTTTCACAGTTTTTATTCTGAAAAAGCTTTGCCAAGACCCAAAAGTCCTTTTAAGGACTACTGTATGTGTGTGTTTTACAGCAGCAATCTATTTACCTCTTGCAGTCTCAGGGACAGTGCTTCGGAAGGGACAGATAGTGTAGGGAGAGACATTTGCTGTTTTTACTACCAAAAGATTTTCATAGACCCCAAAGTCCTTTTAAGGACTATTGTGTGTGTTTGACAGCAGCAAGATATTTTTATTTTATACCTATTAGTGACATATACTGTATATCATCCGCAGACTGTGTCTTTGGTTGTTCTGTAACCAATACTGTAGAACATCTGCAAACAGTGTCTGTATTACAAATTCCAATAATCTGGGCCACATCTAGTGTCCATAATCTATGGTGTTCTGTAACCAATACTGTAGAACATTAGCAAACAGTGTCTGTATTCAAATTACAATAATCTGGGCCACGTCTAGTGTCCCTAATTTGTGGTGTTCTGTAACCAATAGTGTAGAACATCTGCAAACAGTGTCTGTATTACAAATTCCAATAATCTGGGCCACATCTAGTGTCCATAATCTGTGGTGTTCTGTAACCAATACTGTACAACATGTGCAAACAGTGTCTCTATTACAAATTCCAATAATCTGGGCTTAATATAGTGTCCATATTCTGTGGGTTTCTGTGACATATACTGTCCTGCATCCGAAAAAATTGTCTGTAGCGCAAATTTTAATAATCTGGGCTTAATGTAGTGTCCATACTGTGTGTCTTTCTGTGCCAAATTCTGTACTACATCATAAAACAGTGTCTGTGATTTAAATAATTTGTGCAAGATGTACTGTGTATGCGTTTAAGACATATCACTGACATATACTGTACTTTATCCGTAGACGGTATATGCTAGTCTGTGACATTATCAGGGCTACATCTCCTGTGCAATGTGTGCGCATCCCAAATGCCTTTTTTAATTTATTGGTGCATACACTTACAAATCCTACGCTACTGTACGTGTGACATACTTTTAAGCATATATAACATTTAATATTAAGAAGGCAGCCAGTAAGGGCCATGGAAATGGCTGTGATGCTGATGGTGCACACAGAGGCCGTGGCCCTGGGCACGATAAAACTGAATAAAAGAATGTAGCTGAGGGCCTCCAGGTGCGCTAACCCTCTATAACATAATTTGTGAGTGCCTTCAGGGCAGCTGACCCTGTAAAACATTATTTGTGAGGGCCTGCAGGTGAGCTGACCCTCTAAAACATTATAAGCGAGGGCAGCCTAAAAAGTATGTTGATATGATGGTGGAGGAGGAGGAGGAGGAGTAGAGAAGTCAGGGGAAATCCAGGCCTTGTTCATTTTTATGAGTCGACCTGTCAGCATTTTCAGTTGACAGACGAATACGCTTATGAGTTATTATGCCCCCAGCAAGACTAAATACCCGCTTTGACAAAACGCTGGCAGCAGGACAGGCCAGCACCTCTGAGGCGTAGAGTGGCAGTTTGTGCCACTTGTCCAGCTTGGACACCCAATAGTTGTAAGGCATAGAGGGATCACTGCGGACGCTGACATGGTCTGCTATGTACTTCTTCACCATCTTCCAAAATTTTTCCCACCTTGTGACACTAGGCCGTGCATCAGGATGAGGATGCTGGCGGGGTGTCATGAAACTGTCCCAGGGATTGGAGAATTTTGCCCTGCCTCTATTGGAACTGCTGCGTGTTCCCTTCATCTCCCCTCCTGGGTTGCACAGGGAACTACATTCTCTGACGCCAGCCTTGTCTGCTGTAAATTTATCGACAATGACAGTCTGTTCTATTATTATTATGGTTTGTGGTTGTATTATTGTTGGTATTATTATTGTTATTATGGTTTATAGTTGTAAAATATGTTATTGTTATTTGGTTATTGATGAGTTAATTAACAGGCCATGCCATTAGTTTACCACCACTCTCGTGTGCTATGTTTTTAGTTATATTAATGTATAAGTTTGGGATGTTTTTTGTGCATGGGACATATATACTATATGATTGCCAAGTCTGTGAGCTTGCCAAGCTCCAAAGCTGCCAACAAGTTACGCCAATTTTCAGACACAACAACCAACCATGCCTGGTTGTAGGTTGAGTGGCGAGAGCCACAGCTCAGTCTGGTCCCTTATACCCTGCCACAGCTCTGCGGCGGTGCGCTGTTTGTCACCTAAGCCAATGAGTTTCAGCACGGCCTATTGCCACTTCCCCACTGCTATGCTACACTGCTTCCAGCTACTGACTGATGGCTGACTGGTGCTACAAGATGAGAAATCAGAGGTGGAAGTGGAGTAGGAGAAGGGCGGTTTGCTGCAACTAATGTAGGTGGTGGTGAAAATCCTGATGGAATGGGGTCCCGCAATCTTTGGCGTCGGTAGCACCTGTGCCATCCCAGGGTACGACTAGCTACCGGCCTCCACAAGGTTCACCCAGTGTGCTGTCATGGAAATGTAGCGTCTCTGGCCAAAAGCACTTGTCTGTGTGTCAGTCGTTAAGTGGACCTTCCCAATACCTGCGTTGGTCAGGGCACGGATGATATTACGGGACACAATTGCTGGTGTAATACAGGGACGTCACACCGAGAAAAATAGTGGCAGCTGGGGACAAAGTAATGAGGGACGTCTTCCGACCATGAGGCTGAGGAAAGCCTCAGTATCCACAGGCCCAAATGGCAACATTTCCAGATCCGCAATTTTCAAAGGTGTTCATTTAGTGCTATGGCCTGTGGGTGGGTGGCTGGGTATTTGCAGTTACGTTCAAAGGCATGGGTTAAGGACATCTGTACGCGGGCCCATTTTGTGTAGCCCGCCTTCTCCCTTTTGCCATCCCACATCCTCTTCCAGCCTGTGGTGGTGCTGTGGATCTCTCCCCCTCTGTACTGCTGTCCTGGCTTGCCACCTTCCCGGGTTGGGTCAGTGATGTCATCGTCCACCACCCCCTCTTCCACTTCCTCACTCGGGTCATCCTCCTGACTTGTGTTGTTGACCTAAAAAGACCCTCACTTATTGACAAATGTGTCTCATCTGCATCATCCACCTCATGAAACACTAATTGCCATTCCCCACCGTCATCTTCTTCTGACTGTGGATGCTGAAGAGTTTGGGATTCAGTGCACAAGATTTCCTTCAGGGAGGGTCAGGTCACCTGCAGGCCCTCACCTACAATATTTGTGAGGGTCAGCTCATCTGCTGGTCCTCACCTACAATATTTGAGAGGGTCAGCTCACCTGCAGGACCTCAACTACAATATATTAAAGGGTCAGCTCAGCAGCAGGCCCTCTTGTACAATAATTTACAAGGTCATCTAAGCAGCAGGCACTCGCCCATAATTATTTGCAATGCTCAGCAGCAGGCCCTCGCCCCTAATGTTTTTGAGGGTCACCAGCAGGCCACCAATCATAATTTTTCAAGGGTGTGTATCATGTCCTCCTTTATGTGTAATAAAGGGTGTATTGGAGTGCCGGTTCCTTGTAATTTTTGACAGCCCTTTCACTTAGTGCATAGGCTTTATGAGTTATGAGTCCCACTACCTGAACAATTGTACCACAATGTGAATGAGGCCCTACTTTATGTGATAGGCAGGCTGTTTCGAAGTGCCTCCTGCTTGTAATTTTTGGCAGCACTTGCACTTTATATACAATTGAATATACAGGAAAGAATGTTTCCTAACAATTTTTCCAGTGAAATAGTTTATTGTTTTTTTTTGGGGGGAGGGGGGGGGGTTGTGTGTATTTCTGTCAGTCTGTAAAAGTGGCGTACAACTCGGACAACATGGTTCCCAGCAGCGACCTAGGGAGTCTAGGAGACATCGTCTCCATGCTGTTCCCGATCCATTTCGGTGGTGTTTCTGTCACTTTCTGACCTTTTCCAATGGACCAGGCACCCCCCCTCTTCAGAGCAGGGGGTGCCTGATTGTCTCCCATTGACTTTTATTATACTCGGGTGCTCGGCCGAGCACACGAATATAGCAATATGTTCGGGCTGAACACCCGAATACTTTGGTGCTCGATCAGCACTAGTAGGCAACTTTTCTACTGGTTGCTAGGGATGTTGCTAAGCTCAGTCAAAGTAATTGCAGCCTTTTTATTGGCCCACAAGCAAAAAGGGAGGTTACTGATGGAAAAGAAAAAGTATAATATTCAAAAATATGAATATATATCACTATAATCGAAATATTCACAAATTTTCGAAGTTGCGATATTCGCGATTCAAATTCGCGATTCGAATATTCCCACCCAACACTAAATTGTACCCCCAGGCAAGTACAGAACGCCTTCCAGAATCTGGAAACAAACTAAGTCCACCTATCAGACACCACATCAGAGGGAATGCCATGTAGCTTTACGATGTTATGAACAAACACTTGTGCGAGAGTTTTTGCATTAGGTAGACCTGATAATGCTATAAAGTGCGACATCTTGCTGAAGCGATCAACAACCACCAGAATCACAGTTTTTCCAGAGGAATTCAGCAAATCTGTGATAAAGTCCATGGATAAATGAGTCCAAAGTCGGGACGGGATGGGCAACGGAAGTAGAGATCCTAAAGACCGAGTATGTGTCACCTTAGAATGTGCACAAGTGCAACAAGCTGACACATAGTCCTCAACATATTTACGCAACCTCGGCCACCAGAATCTACAGGGATCTGCTCCCAGGTTGTCCTGTAAGGAATGTACAGTGATGTTCCTCGAATACCTTGTGCCATAATTCAGAAAGAACAAACAACTTTCTCAGAAGGACAGGAATTGGGTACATCTCCCTGGGCCTCCAACACCTCTGCCTCAAGGTCAAGATAGAGGGTGGATATTACCACCAATTCAGCCAATATCGGATCAGGATCTTCCAAATCCTAAACCCCCCAGGAAAGCTACGTAACAAAGCATCCGCCTTGACGTTCTTAACCCCAGGGCGATAGGTTGCAACAAAATTTAATCTGGTAAAGAACGACCATCTGGCCTGCCTTGGGTTCAGACGTTTAGCCGACTCCAGGTAAGCCAGATTTTTGTGATCGGTAATTATTGTAATAGGATGAATCGTTCCTTCCAACCAATGACGTCATTCCTCAAAAGCCAACTTAATGACAAGCAACTTTCTAATTTCTACGTCATAATTTCTTTTAGTAGATGAGAGCATAGATATTAGATATCCCCTCAGTCGTCTTTTTTCTAAAGTGAATAACCCTAATTTTGATAACCTTTCAGGGTACTGTAGTTGCCTCATTCCAGTTATTACTTTAGTTGCCCTCCTCTGAACCCTCTCCAGCTCTGCTATGTCTGACTTGTTCACGGGAGCCCAGAACTGTACACAGTACTCCATGTGTGGTCTGACTAGTTCGGTAGGACTATGTTGTCATCACGGGCATCTATGCCCCTTTTGATGCAACCCATTATCTTATTGGCCTTGCCAGTAGCTGCCTGACACTGTTATTTACAGCTTAGTTTGCTGTTTATTAAAATTCTTAGATCCTTTTCCATGTTAGTGTTACCGAGTGTTTTACCATTTAGTATGTACGGGTGACTTGCATTATTCCTTCCCATGTGCATAACTTTACATTTGTCAGTGTTAAACCTCATCTGCCATTTCTCTGCCTAAGCCTCCAATCTATCCAGATTCCTCTATAGCAGAAAACTGTCCTCTTCAGTGTTAATTACTTTACACAGTTTAGTGTCATCTGCAAAAATAGATATTTTACTGTGCAAGCCTTCTACAAGATCATAAATATATTAAGGTGACCCCTGAGGTACCCCACTAGTGACAGTGACCCAATCTGAGTGTGAACCGTTAATAACCACCCTTTGTTTTCTATTACTCAGCCAGTTATTTACCCACATACAGACATTTTCTCCCAATCCGAGCATTCTCATTTTATATACTAAACTCTTATGAGGTACAGTGTCAAATGCTTTGGAGAAGTCCAGATATATGACAGCCATTGATTTGCCACTGTCAAGTGTAGAACCTCATAGAAACTGATTTTGGACCCTTTTTGAATATTGGCACCACATTTGCTATGCGCCAATCCTGTGGAACATTCCCTGTCAGTATAGAGTCCGTAAATATCAGAAATAAAGGTCTGGCTATGACATTACTTAATCCCCCTAGGATACGGGGGTGTATGCCATCCGGTCCAGGCGATTTGTCTATTTTAATCTTTTTAGGTCGCTGTTGTACTTCTTCCTGGGTCAGACAGGGCACTTTTAATGGGGAATTTACTTTTACATTCTGCATTTCATCTGACAGTTTATTTTCCTCAGTGAATATAGTGGAGAAAAAGAATATATGAAATGTTGAAAAACCGCAGGAGCATTGGTTAACCCAAAAGGCATGACAATATTCTCAAAATGACCTTCAGGGGTATTAAAGGCCATCTTCCATTCGTCCCTCTCCTTGATACTTACCAGAAATTTATTCCCCCCTCAAATCCAACTTAGAGAACACCTTGCCACCGACAATCTGATTGAACAAATCCAGGATCAAAGTAAGGAGATAAGGATCACGGACCGTAGTGCGATTAAGCTCACTGAAGTCCAAACATAGCCTAAGAGTTCGGTCCTTTTTCTTAACAAAGAATAACCCTGCTGCTACTAGGGATTTGGATGGTCTAATATTACCTTTTGCCAAACTCTCTGTAATATTTTTGCATGGCTGCTCTTTCGGGTTCAGAAAGATTATACAACAGAGACTTGGGCAACCTAGCTCCGGGAATAAGGTTGCAAATGCCCCCACTAAGTAATTTGCCCCCACACTAAGTAATTTTGCCCCCACATGTCCCTCCATTATGTAGTTTGCCCGTCACACTGACCCCCACTAAGTAATTTGCCCCTCCCCCCACAAGTTAATTTTACCCCCAGACAGCCCTGCATTATGTAATTTGCCCCCACACTAAGTCATTTTGCCCCCACACGGCCCTCCATGTAGTTTGCCCGCCACAATGACCCCCCACTAAGTAATTTGCCCCCACACAAGTTAATTTTGCCCCCAGACAGCCGTCCATTAACCACTGGCTAGACTGTGGTATGGAGTCTAAGCAATGCCTTAGGCCTCATGCACACGGCTGTTATGCGTCCGTTCCATGCATTGGGGACAGCAATTTGTGGTCCCCAATGCACTGGCAACATCCGTGCGGCGACCAGGACAGATCAAGAGCCATTCATCTCGACAGGACATCCCTGCTCCCATTCCGTACTGCATCCCCTTGAATGCAGAGCCATTCAAGTGTAAAGGTGCCTCATGCTCCTGCCCCCCACCTCCAGCTGCCATGGCAGTGGAACATGAGCACAGAGCCCCGCCCCCCCCCCCCCCGTCAGAACTTCATGAGGATGGGCGATGGCGCACATAGACAACGGCCAACTGACTACATAGGATGTGTCAATAGTAGTTCAGTTCATCCTCCCTTTCAGCAAGTGGAAAAAAGGCACCCATTTTAGAGCAGCATCGAGCGTCTAACATGGTGGAGAACCAGTAGTCATCCCTCTGCCAAATTGTGATAATTCACTACGCAGCAACTGAGCATGCATCTGCCCATTTGCACAAGGCACTCAGAGGGACTCTCTGCCTCTATCTCCACTGCATACTGCCACCACGTGTCGGGGGTCATCTGCCTGGTCTTCCTCATTGCCCTCTAGCTGATCCTGTTCCTCCTACTCCTCTCCTGTCACTTGTGCAGAAAAATGCCCCATTTCTGTATATATTGCTTCTGTGTGAATGTCCTCCACCTCCAGTTTAGCCTCCACAGGGCTCATGTGGCCGTGAGATATAGGCACCATGTCTCCTGACCCCTGGTCAGCCATATTTACCAGCATCTGTTCCAGGACATGAAGTAGTGGAATGATGTCGCTCATCCCATAGTCCTGACAACTGAAAAGGTGGTCTCCTCAAAGGGCCTTAGCAAACGGCAGATGTCACGCATGAGCTGCCACTGGCAGCTAACATAAAAGTTACACAGGGGAGTGCTCCTGTCTGCCTGCATCATCAAGAAACCATTTATGGCCTTTCTCTACTCATATCGGAGTTCCAACGGGTGGAAACATCACATATCAGCCAATGTTGGGGAACGTCATTCTGTCTTTGCAGCTCAAGAAGGGTGTGCTTTGCAGTGTAACAGTGGCTGAAGTGCATGCAAAGTTTCCTGGTGACACGTTGAGGTGTCACCACATGTTGCTGCTTTCCAGAAGGGATGGTAAGGCGTGGTGCATCCCAATGGGAAATAAATAAGTCCAGAGAGTCAGGGTCTGCAGTAAACCAGGGTGCTTCTTTACTGGAAGAATTCAGGTACAAAACAATACAGGTGAGGCATTGGGCTGGCTTCTCCAGTGTCCTCCCTGGCAGAAGAAGCGCTTGATGCTGAGGAAATGCATGAGCTAGCTGTCCCTCTTTCTCTTTAGAAGGCTGGAAACATTGTCCAAGACTGGTGATCCAGGGTCTGTGGCAGCGTATTCCCGTCTCAGAATCTTTTTCTGGTCACACAGTAGTCTGGCAGAGTCTCCTCTTCTAAGCACTGTTCCCTAACTGTAGCAAACTAGGGGCTCTGACTGCTCTCCTTATACATAGTTTTAGCTAGACTAGAACCTTCTAGTGGGAGGGGTGGAATGGAGAAACTCAGCACAAAGAAATACATTGTTTCAACTCCCGTTTGGTATAGACTTACATTAGAGCTTCAATGATACTCAATGGCAATGACAGAGCAGATTTTTAAGACAAAAACAAGTTTCCAGACATAACAACATAGCTGAAAAAAGACATTTAAAAGGTCATACTGTCTGCTTGGTGGTAAACAAGTCTGGGTTTTCCCTCCAAAACAGGGTGGTAAATAAGTCTGGGTTTTTCCCTCCAAATCATGGTCTTCTTTAAACCCCATGGCAGCGGTAGAATACTACCAGCTTTTCAATCAAAGTCCTAACAGTCTCTCATTCATTAACACTTTCCACAGAGCCATGTAAATACAGTGATAATGAACAGGATATATATTACTACATATATATAAAATGCAGTAACACCATATTAAACAGTATAAGTTAACCCTTTCAAGAGAAGTAAAGTAAGAGGTTTTAACTTTGCATAGGGGATATAGGCAAATGTCCACAAATGTACTCCCTACTCCAGGGCACTACACATGTGCCTTTTTCGGCGCTTGGCTCAGCCCTCCTTGATGCAGTGCCGATACAATGTTCTTCCTCTTGTCGGTGACCATGGTTCCGATTTTCAGTTTGCGAAGAGACAGCCAGGATTCAATTTCTTGATGGAGGATGAAGAGCAGTTTGTTCCCTGTGTTACTCCATTTGCCTAGGCAAACTAGGTGCAGAACAGTGTGACACCGCTATGCCCTGCACAAGTGGTATGCCAGAGAAGCACCCCAAATTGTGCCTGCAGTGGCAGCTGTGGACAAGGTGGAGGATGAGGAAGCAGAGGAGGACATTGGCCCCGGACCCACAGCTTGAGAACTTGGAGGCATCAGTGCCGTCACCTGGTCAAGTTGCTGGTGTGGCTGGGCAGGAACCACATTTACCCAGCGGGCCATAAAGGACATATATTGTCCTTGACTGAAGTCACAGCTCCACACGTCGGCGCTGCCGTGAACTTTAGCAGATACAGACATGCTCAAGAACTGGCTTACCTTCTGTTCAGCATTCGTGTGCAGGGCTGGTACTGCCTTTTTTGAGAAGTAATGACTGCTTTGGACTCTCCAACTTGGCTCTGCACAAGCCATCAGTTCTCTGAAAGGTGCAGAGTCCACCACATGGAAAGGGAGGGACTGTAGTACCAGTAACTTGGCCAGGAGCACGTTCAGCTTCTGCACAGTTGGATGAGTGCATGCATGCTGTTGTCTTTTTGCAATCTCCTCTGTGATCAATTGCTGATGAAATGAGTGACAAGGAGTAGGAGGAGCAGGAGCATCAGGACCAGTAGATGATGGGAAGGAAACACAGCTCACTTCTTCTGAGGTGCTGGAGCCTTGACTGCTGTAGAATAGGTGCGGGCCACTGGCTGATACAGCGGTTGCGGAGTCAGGTTGTACCACTCTACATTAGCAGCACGGTTTTCCCAGGCTACTTTAAGTGATTCTGCATATGTGGACACAGGGCCATGGTGCAAACATTGGCGCCCTGGCCACGCTTCACCTTCTGCCCACAGAATCTACAAATGGCCATACTGATGTCCTCTGATGGCTTGATAAAAAATTGCCACACCGCCGAGTATAGCATTTTCCCACCCACCACTCCGTACTGACTGCCTGCTACCGCTGCCTCTGTGAACCCCTGCACTGCTATTTCTTTCCGAACAGGTAAGCTCCTGCATAGCGAGCGGTCTACCCCGGGCACATTTAGCTCCCGACCTCTCATTGCTGCCACCCTACTGACTCATGACTACACTACCACCCTGCTGGCTCAGCCCTTGCCTCATCCACAAGCTGCCACCCTTTTCTCCTGAATATGTCTCCCTCTTCACCTGTCTCCCATGTGTGATCGGCTACATCATCGCCCACTACTGTCTGCACGTCACTGATATCACCCTCCCCAGTCTCAGGGCCAGAGTCACTTGCCTGACTGCTCACAACACCAGCTCCCACAACTCTCATCGTCACTATTTGCCCGCCTACCGGAGGAAGCAACGGATCTCTGCTCCAGATCTTGACTGGGCAGTAGCTGCTGACTGTTCTCTAGAAGCTCGTCTTTGCTGAAAAGTGGAGCCGAGCCAACGGCATACAATACTAATCAAGCTGAAAGAACAGAAAATTACACAAGCAGGTTGAGGAAAGGTGGAGGCACAGTGCTTATTCCCAGGCCATGCCAACTAAGCACCATGTCCGAGGAACCCGCCGACTCCTCGCTGGGGTTGTCTGATGTCACTTCCAATGAAATAGAAGACCGAGTCAACCATTCAAGCACAGCTGGGTTGCTGGTCAAAACATAACCTCTAGATGACACTGGCAGCTATGGCCTGTCGTTGCGACTGCTGCTACCACCCCTTTTCCCATCTTCTGCTGCTACTTCTGCCAGCTCCAGAAATATTTTGTCCACTTTCTGTTCCCTTAGAAGGGCCTGTCACCTGTCTATCCGACATACTGTAAATTGAAAGAAACTGCAAGGGTAAAAGAGCAATAGTATCAGGCCGCAATTTCACCCCAGAAGCAAGGATGAATGTAAGTACTTATATATCAACTAAATATACCCCAAAACTGTTTGTATCAGACTGCAATTTCTCTCCAGAAGCAAGGATGAATGGAAGTACTTATATATCAACTAAATACACCTCAAACTAGTTGTATCAGACCGCATTTTCACTCCAGAAGCAAGGATAAATGGATCTTCTATTTGATCTATATCTTGAACCACTGGCCGTTAGTGTGATACAAGACGACGTAATTAAAGGCTTTGGGGTAATGGTAGTGGAGGACCGCATTTCTTTAATTTTTATATGCCAACGATGTATTATTCTTTATAGACCATACTAATAAGACTCTCCCAATAATTATTCAGGTAATCAGTGTGTTTGCAAAGGTTTCTGGTCTTGATATTAACTGGTCTAAAACCACTTTGATGTTATTAGATAGATTCGACCTTGTCGTTCAGGGATCTTTAAGTATGATTACTGTTTCTGAATCTATTGAATATCTAGGTGTGAAGATCTCCCCCAAAATATAAGAATACACACAGTTAAATGTCTCTCCTGTAATCACTAAAATAAGATCCAAGGTTGTAGTTTAGAATAGACTTTCTATATCTAGAGCCGATAGAATTTCCTTAGTTAAAATGGTAATCTTGCCTCAATTTCTATATGTTATTCGGAATTCACCTATTTGGATCGAAAACAAGTTCTTTAGATTGATGAAGAAACTTAATGATTTACTCTGGGGAAGGAAGTGAGTAAGGCTAAAGTTGGAGTATCTTTATAAACCAATGGAGCTGGGAGGGTTAAACCTCTCTGGGGACTCGCTCTGGTAGACAAGGTAGGCGGGTGCAGTATAGAGGCAAAAACACGTTGTAAATCATCTGCAGTGTTTATTCACACTTTAGGCACAACACAACAGTCACTTTTCAGGCTTTGGTGCTTGTTCACACACAGAAAACAAAACAATGTTGGTGCTTGATCTTGAACGGCAAAACAGAAACAGAGTTCACCTGGGATCCTAGGTGTCAGTTCATACCTGGCAGTAGTGCAGCTTTTACCTCTTGGTACTTCCACCAGCCCCAAGGCTGTGCAACCAATTCCCTTGGGGAGCTGGGCTCTCTAGTCCGCCTGACTAGGACCCTGCGACCCGAGCCTTGGTGTCGCTCTGTGCCCCCCAAGTCCATACAGACAGAGCCAGTCCAAGGCCTCTGTCTTTCAAGCTTTCCGGTACCCTTTGCCAGGTCCCCAAACGCACACAGAGCGACTTGCATAAACCTAGCTATCTTTTAAAGGCAGCTAGGCATTAACCCAAAAACCCGGACCGGCACCAAAAATCCAGCCCAGTATGTGCCCTCACCTGGCTGCAATCAACCCAGCAGCACAGACTGAGAGGAAAATACCTGTTTTTTATCACCAAACCTCTCACTGTGTCACACCTCCCATACTTCAAAGGGATACTTCCTAGCTGCGCAGCTGTAGTTGTGGAGTGAGTGGGAAAAAGATCCTCTTTGTAAGATCCTGGTAAACACCTCGACATATCATAACATATTCACCTTGTTTGAGTCTGGACAGTTTATGGGAGACCATAATTATAGGATGAGTAGAATCCTTTTTTCTAAGGCTTGGTCCACAATTATAAAATGGTTGGGGATAAAGGGATCTTTATTATGCACCCCCCTTTTGTACAATTATACTTGAAGGATTTGTTTGAAATTTCTGAGAACCAATTTTGGGAAAAAAGCAATATTTTATTTTTAACACAAGTGGTGGAAAATTGAGAAATTCTCCCTTTATCATTGCTAGCACAAAGAGGGAATATGGAGGGTTTAAGTTGGTTTAGGTATTTTCAGTTAAGATCAGCACTGTCAAATATTAAAGGGGTATTCCCATCAAGCTCTTTCATACTTACCTGCTCCTGGCACACCATCCACTTCCTGGTATCATCAGGGGGCAGGCTCCATCTTGATTTACGTCTTCTCCCGGCCGGGCCATGCCCTGGACTGAACGCGCACTCCGCAGCGCATGCACCCTGGTGACTTCTATACTGGCCAGAAAGAAGTCACAGTAGCGCATGCGCAGCGTCAGCGTGCGCTTTCGTGACTGCGCGCAGCCCGGCCGGGAGAAGTCGTCTGCCCAAGCGCGGCCACCGTGATTCGGGAGAAGAGCGGTGGCCGTAACCAGGGGAGACGGAAGACAACAGTCAGGTAAGTATATCTTCATTTTCTTCTAAGGGGAGGGAATTAGTTAATCAAATATATTTAGAAAAATGATCACTGTTAAATCATTAACAGTGATCATTAAGATGGGAATATCTCTTTAAGGATAAATTAAGGTTGATAATTTAGTCAAGTAGTACACATCAAAACAGGAAGATTTCTCACGTTTATAAGGTATTAAGTAAATCACGGTTTGGGAGCTTAGACTCCCCTGGCCAAAAGGCCTGGGTGGTCAAACCCCTCAACAGTGTTACACCAGAATTTAAGGTTTGCATCTCACAACTTCATGCAGTAGTGCAATTTAATATTATACACAGAACATACATCATGCCGATTTGGCTGAATAAATGTGGGCTGAAGGAAAATTCCAACTGTCCAAGATGTAATTTACCTGAAGCCGACTTTTTGCATATATTCTGGTCTTGTACAGAGATAGGTGTCTATTGGTATTCAATTTCCAACTATATATTACAGACATTAAGGATAGCTACACCAATGTCTCCACAACTATGTACCATATTTTTCTCCCCATAAGACGCACTCCTCCCCCCCAAAAAAGTAGGGGAAAAATGCCCCTGCGTCTTATGGGGCGAATGCTGACAATTTATATCGCAGTCTGCGATGCTCCAGCATCGCAGGCTGCGATGTATGAGCGGGGAAGGAGGAGGGGCTGGAGGCTGGTAACTTAAGGCGGGCCCGCTGCAGTCACTGTACTGACACCTGGCTCTGCTTGTACGCCTGCTCCGCCCACTTTATTAATGAAACAGGCGGAGCAGGCGTGCAACACCAGCGAGTGACGTAACCCAGCCAGCTGCTCTGCCTGCTACGGAGGATTTCTTGTAAGTTATAATAAATGAGAGATTGCAGCTTTAGTTAAACCTATTAAGAACTTAAGCATTGGTGTTTAGAAATACTATGCAGAGCAGCAAGGCCCGGTGTACTGCAGGACATTGTTATAAGGGGGATCTGTGGATGACACATATTATAGCAGTGTCATCCACAGATCCCCCCCCATAACAGTGCCATCCACAGATCCCCCTTCCCATAACAATGCCATCCACAGATCCCCCTCCCCATAACAATGACATCCACAGATCCCCCCCATAACAGTGCCATCCACAGCTACCCCAATAACAGTGCCATCCACAGCTCCCCCCATAACAGTGCCATCCACATGTCCCCCATAACAGTGACATCCACAGCCCCCCCCCATAACAGTGCCATCCACAGGCCCCCATAACAGTGCCATCCACAGCTCCTCCATAACAGTGCCATCCACAGGTCCCCCATAACAGTGCCATCCGCAGCTCCCCCCCCCCTTAATAGTGCCATCCACAGCTCCCCCCCCAATAACAGTGCCATCCACAGATCCCCCATAACAGTGCAATCCACAGATTCCCATAACAGTGTCATCCACAGATCCCCCATAACAGTGTCATCCACAGATCCTCCATAACAGTGTCATGCCCAGATCCCCCATAACAATGCAATCCACAGATTCTCATAACAGTGTCATCCACAGATCTCCCATAACATAGTCATATAGTCATATAGAGTCATATATAAATCCACCATAATAGTGTCATGTAAAGACCAGCATTAGTTCAAAACCCACCAAAAGCACACCTTTTGGTTAAAAAAAATGTTTTCTTATTTTCCTCCCCAAAAACCTAGGTGCGTCTCATGGGCCGGTGCGTCTTATAGGGCGAAAAATAAGCTATATTAAATGACACCTCTATAATGAATTGTACTAAGGATACTAGGATACTTCTTACCAGAATATTGTTTTTAGCTCGTCTCCTGATTGTAAGACTATGGTTTTCACGAAACTCGCCAAGCTTAAATACATGGGTGAGCTTGGTAAAAAAAAAGTTAAGGAATATGAAAAAATCCTATACAAACAAAGAGCTATTGGTGAAAAATGGAAGAGGATATGGTCAACCTGGCAGGATTAGGAACCGATATGTTAGGCTTACTGGGTTTATTTGAGGACTCCCCAACTCCCCGCATCCTCCCTAATTAATGTTCCGCTTTCCAAGAGACACATCGCAAACAGGGTGGGTTAAGGGTGGTATAGGGTTTTTCTTTTTTTCTGTTTCTTTCTTCTTCTTTTTTTTTTGTAGGGGTTTAAATTAATTGAAATATTAATTTTTTTTTCTGTCTGAGATTTTTGTTTTTTCAGTTGAAATTTGTTAATAAAGATTATTTAAAAAAGGAAAAGAAAAAAAAAAAAGGATAAATGAATGTACTTATAGATAACATAAGTACACCCCAAAACTGGTTGTTTCAGACTGCAGTTTCACCCCAGTAGCAGAAGCAAGGATTCCTGGAATTAATGATATATCTAAGAATGCAAACAACCGAAAATCAGTAGCATTTGGATCCCCAATTAGTGCAGCAAGGTGTAATAGAATAGCTCCTATTACCCAGGCTTTACACTGTTCTATTGGTCCCTGCTCTCTATCTACAGTGTGGATAATACCTCCCTACTATATCCCTACACTATAAATAGTCTTTCCCTGAACTGCTCATTGTTCAATAGTTTTTCTTGTGAATAAATTGTTTCCTAATAGTGTTGAGCGAACAGTTCGAGAATAGTTCGGGTTCGTACCGAATTTTGGGGTGTTCGGGACACAGACCCGAACCCGAACATTTTCAAAAAAGTTCGGGTTCGGGTTCGTTGTTCGGCGATTACTTCCCGCTTTTTGAAGGTCTGCACAGCAGCCAATCAGCTAGCGTTTTACTTCTTGCCCTAAGAAGCCATCACAGCCATGCCTACTAATGGCATGGCTGTGATTAGCCAAGTGCAGCATGTGACCCAGCCTCTATTTAAGCTGGAGTCACGTAGCGCCGCACGTCACACTGCTCTGATTAGTGTAGGGAGAGGACGCAGCTGCTGTGAGGGCGAGATTAGGCAGGAAAAAGTCAGCAAAAGCACCTAATAAAGTGATCGATCTACAGCTGTGAATGATTGAACTTCTGCTAGTTACTTGCTCACTGGTTTTTAGGCTGCACAAAGCGTTTTCCTGTCACTTATTTTCTGGGGTGATCGGCGGCCATTTTGTTACTTGTGGTGCACCAGAACAAACTGTCACCAAGTCCATCAATACTAGTTTTTTTTTTTTTTGCTATATCCTACATCAGGGGCTTGGCTGTGCTAATTGTCAAACCTAGAAATTCAGGATAGCAATTTCTATATTTTATTAAGGGTTTAAATACAATTGCCCAAATACCAATCCCCTAAATCTGGTGTTCCAGCTTTGGCTAGCCAAGCATAATACTGTCTGCTGTCTGGCAAAGGATAGATTATTTTCTGTGGTGAAATTGAAATTGTCAAAATAGCAATCCCCTAAATCTGGTGTCCCAGCACTGGCTGGCAAAATATAATAGTGTCCGCAAAACATATATTTTGTTCTGGGGTGAAATTCAATTGCCAAAATAGCAATACCATAAATCTGGAGTCACAGCTATTGCTGGCAAACTATGATAGTGTCCACAAAAACATATATTTTGTTCTGGGGTGAAATTCAATTGCCAAAATAGCAATACCATAAATAAGTGGTTTCAGCTGTGGCTGGCCAAGTTTCATAGTGTCCTGCAAATTATATATTTTGTTCTGGGGTGAAATTCAATTGCCAAAATAGCAATATCATAAATCAGTGGTTTCAGCTATGGCTGGCCAAGATTCATAGTGTCAGCAAAAAAAATATTTTGTTCTGGGGTGAAATTCAATTGCCAAAATAGCAATACCATAAATCTGGTGTCACAGCTGTGGATGGCAAAGTATAATAGTGTCTGCCAAAACATATATTTTGTTCTGGGGTGAAATTCAATTGCCAAAATAGCAATACCATAAATCAGTGGTTTCAGCTTTGGCTGGCCAAGTTTCATAGTGTCCGCAAAAACATATATTTTGTTCTGGGGTGAAATTCAATTGCCAAAATAGCAATACCATAAATCAGTGGTTTCAGCTGTGGCTGGCCAAGTTTCATAGTGTCCGCAAAAACATAAATTTTGTTCTGGGGTGGAATTCAATTGCCAAAATAGCAATACAATAAATCAGTGGTTTCAGCTGTGTCTGGCCAAGTTTCATAGTGTCCTGCAAATTATATATTTTGTTCTGGGGTGAAATTCAATTGCCAAAATAGCAATACCAAAAATCAGTGGTTTCAGCTGTGGCTGGCCAAGTTTCATAGTGTCCTGCAAAGGATATATTTTGTTCTGGGGTGAAATTCAATTGCCAAAATAGCAATACCCTGAATCTGGTGTTCCAGCTGTTGCAGGCCAAGTGTAAATCTGTCCATAAAAGGATACCTTTCATCCAGGGCCTAAATACTAGCCCAAAAAGAGATATTCCCCTAAATTAGTGGTTACTGCTGTGCCTGGATTAGTGTAATACGCTACATAAATAAATAGGCAGATAGTGCTAGGTGCCTGTAAAAAAAGGTCTGAATTTGAAATCAATACATTGGGCCAAATATTTTTTTTCTTATTGTGGTGCTTGGTGACCGGTAACCGGAAAACATCTAGTAAGGGACGCGGATGCGGTCGTGGTGGTGTTAGTGTACCCTCTGGTGCTGGGAGAGGACGTGGCCATTCTGCCACAGCCACACGTCCTAGTGAACCAACTACCTCAGGTTCCAGTACCCGCCAGAATTTACAGCGATATTTGGTGGGGCCCAATGCCGTTCTAAGGATGGTAAGGCCTGAGCAGGTACAGGCGCTAGTCAATTGGGTGGCCGACAGTGGATCCAGCACGTTCACAACATTATCTCCCACCCAGTCTTCTGCAGAAAGCGCACAGGTGGTGCATGAAAACCAAGCCCATCAGTCTGTCACATCACCCCCATGCATATCAGGGAAACTGTCTGAGCCCCAAGTTATGCAGCAGTCTCTTATGCTGTTTAAAGACTCGGCTGGCAGGGTTTCCCAAGGGAATCCACCTAGCCCTTCCCCATTGGTGGAAGACATAGAATGCACTGATGCACAACCACTGATGTTTCCTGATGATGAGGACATGGGAAAACCACCTCATCGGAGTCCGCACGTCTCTGATGATGACGAAACACAAGTGCCAACTGCTGCGTCTTTCTGCAGTGTGCAGACCGAACAGGAAGTCAGGGAGGAAGACTGTGTGGAAGACGATGCAGGGGACGATGAGGTCCTAGACCCCACATGGAATTAAGGTCGTGCCACTGACTTTCATAGTTCAGAGGAAGAGGCAGTGGTGAGACCGAGCCAACAGCGTAGCAAAAGAGGGAGCAGGGGGCAAAAGCAGACCAGCCGCCACCAAGAGAGTTCGCCTGCTACTGGCCACCGCCACAAGGGACCGAGCACCCTAAAGGCAGCTTCAAGGGGTTCCCTGGCATGGCACTTCTTTAAACAATGTGCTGACGACAAGACCCGAGTGGTTTGCACGCTGTGCCATCAGATCCTGAAGCGAGGAATTAATGTTCTGAACCTTAGCACAACCTGCATGACCAGGCATCTACATGCAAAGCATGAACTGCAGTGGAGTAAACACCTTAAAAACAAGGAACTCACTCAGGCTCCCCCTGCTCCCTCATCTGCTGCTGCCTCGGCCTGTTCCTCCGCCTCGGGAGGAACGTTGGCACCTGCCGCCCACCAAACAGAGGATGTGCCACCGACACCACCACCTGCGTCACCAAGCATCTCCACCATGTCACATGGCAGCGTTCAGCTCTCCATCTCACAAACCTTGGAGATAAAGCATAAATTCCCACCTAGCCACCCTCGAGCCTTGGGCCTGAATGCCAGCATTTCTAAACTACTGGCCTTTGAAATGCTGTCATTCAGGCTGGTGGACACAGACAGCTTCAAACAGCTGATGTCCATGGCTGTCCCACAGTATGTTGTTCCCAGTAGCCACTACTTCTCCAAGACAGCCGTGCCTTCCCTGCACAACCAAGTATCCGATAAAATCAAGTGTGCACTGCGCAACGCCATCTGTGGCAAGGTTCACCTAACCACAGATACGTGGACCAGTAAGCACGGCCAGGGACGCTATATCTCCCTAACTGCACACTGGCTAAATGTAGTGGCGGCTGGGCTGCAGGCGGAGAGTTCCTTGGCGCACGTCCTTCCGCCGCCAAGGATCGCAGGGCATCATTCTTTGCCTCCTCTAGCCTCCTCCTCCTACTCGGCTTCCTCCTCCTCTGCTTCCACCAGCTCATCCAGTCAGCCACACACCTTCACCACCAACTTCATCACAGCCCGGGGTAAACGTCAGCAGGCTATTCTGAAACTCATATGTTTCGGGGACAGGACCCACACCGCGCAGGAGTTGTGGCGGGGTATTGAACAACAGACCGACGAGTGGTTTCTGCCGGTGGGCCTCAAGCCCGGCCTGGTGGTTTGCGATAATGGGCGAAATCTCGTCGCAGCTCTGGGACTAGCCGGTTTGACGCACTTCCCTTGCCTGGCGCATGTGCTGAATTTGGTGGTGCAGAAGTTCATTCACAACTACCCCGACATGTCAGAGCTGCTGCATAAAGTGCGGGCCGTCTGTGCGCGCTTCCGGCGTTCACATCCTGCCGCTGCTCGCCTGTCTGCGCTACAGCAGAACTTCGGCCTTCCCGCTTACCGCCTCATATGCGACGTGCCCACCAGGTGGAACTCCACCTTGCACATGCTGGAGAGACTGTGCAAGTAGCAGCAGGCCATAGTGGAGTTTCAGCTGCAGCACGCACGCGTCAGTTGCACTGCAGAACAGCACCACTTCACCACCAATGATTGGGCCTCCATGCGAGACCTGTGTGCCCTGTTGCGCTGTTTCGAGTATTCCACCAACATGGCCAGTGGCGATAACACCGTTATCAGCGTTACAATACCACTTCTATGTCTCCTTGCGAAAACGCTTAGGGCGATGATGGAAGAGGAGGTGGCCCAGGAGGAGGAGGAGGAGGAGGATGAGGGGTCATTTTTACCACTTTCAGGCCAGTCTGTTAGAATTGGCTCAGAGGGAGGTTTTTTGCAACAGCAGAGGCCAGGTACAAATGTGGCCAGCCAGGGCCCACTACTGGAGGACGAGGAGGATGAGGAGGAGGTGGAGGAGGATGAGGATGAAGCAGGTTCACAGCGGGGTGGCACTCGACACAGCTCAGGCCCATCATTGGTGCGTGGCTGGGGGGATACGGAGGAGGATGACGATACTCCTCCCACAGAGGACAGCTTGTCCTTACCTCTGGGGAGCCTGGCACACATGAGCGACTACATGCTGCAGTGCCTGCACAACGACAGCAGAGTTGCGCACATTTTAACGTGTGCGGACTACGGGGTTGCCACCCTGCTGGATCCCCAGTACAAAGACAATGTGCCCACCTTACTTCCTGCACTGGAGCGTGATAGGAAGATGCGCGAGTACAAGCGCACGCTGGTAGACGCGCTCCTGAGAGCATTCCCAAATGTCTCAGGGGAACAGGTGGAAGCCCAAGGCGAAGGCAGAGGAGGAGCAAGAGGTCGCAAACGCAGCTGTGTCATGGCCAGCTCCTCTGAGGGCAGAGTTAGCATGGCAGAAATGTGGAAAAGTTTTGTCTCCACGCCACAGTTAACTGCACCACCTGATACGGAACGTGTTAGCAGGAGGCAGCATTTCACTAACATGGTTGAACAGTACGTCTGCACACCCCTCCACGTACTGACTGATGGTTCGGCCCCATTCAACTTCTGGGTCTCCAAATTGTCTACGTGGCCAGAGTTAGCATTTTATGCCTTGGAGGTGCTGGCCTGCCCAGCGGCCAGCATTTTGTCTGAACGTGTATTCAGCACGGCAGGGGGCGTCATTACTGACAAACGCAGCCGCCTGTCCACAGCCAACGTGGACAAGCTGACGTTCATAAAAATGAACCAGGCATGGATCCCACAGGACCTGTGCCTCCCTTGTGCAGAATAGACATTTATAACTGCCTCCCCCTCAACCATGTATTCTTGTACTCTGGGACACTTCTTTATTGAATCCTCATTTTTTTAACTTTACCATGATCTTGCGGTGCAACCCAAAGTTGAATGAACCTCACCTCTGTCTGGGTGCTGGGGCCAAAATAACTGAAAGTGGCCTTCTCCAGTGGTGGGTGATATGACAACGTATTCCTTGCTGTGGGACCTCTCTCCTCTGTCTGGGTGCTGGGCCGAAATAAATGAAAGTGGCCTTCTCCAGTGGTGGGTGATATGATGCATGATTCCTTGCTGTGGGACCTCTCTCCTCTGTCTGGGTGCTTGGTCCGAAAAAACTGAAAGTGGCCTTCTCTAGTGGTGGGTGATATGACGCATGATTCCTTGCTGTGGGACCTCTCTCCTCGGTCTGGGTGCCTTGCCTAAATAACTGAAAGTGGCCTTCTCTAGTGGTGGGTGATATGACGCATGATTCCTTGCTGTGGGACCTCTCTCCTCTGTCTGGGTGCTGGTTTCCGAAATAACTGAAAGTGGCCTTCTCCAGTGGTGCGTGATATGACGCATGATTCCTTGCTGTGGGACCTTTCTCCTCTGTCTGGGTGCTGGGTCCAAAATAACTGAAAGTGGCCTTCTCTAGTGGTGGGTGATATGACGCATGATTCCTTGCTGTGGGACCTCTCTCCTCGGTCTGGGTGCCTGGCCTAAATAACTGAAAGTGGCCTTCTCCAGTGGTGGGTGATATGACGCATGATTCCTTGCTGTGGGACCTCTCTCCAATTGATATTGGTTAATTTTTATTTATTTTATTTTATTTTAATTCATTTCCCTATCCACATTTGTTTGCAGGGGATTTACCTACATTTTGCTGCCTTTTGCAGCCCTCTAGCCCTTTCCTGGACTATTTTACAGCCTTTTTAGTGCCTAAAGGTTCGGGTCCCCATTGACTTCAATGGGGTTCGGGTTCGGGATAAAGTTCGGGTCGTGTTCGGATCCCGAACCCGAACATTTTCGCGATGTTTGTCAGAACTTCCCGAACCCGAACTTCTAGGTGTTTGCTCATCTCTATTTCCTAATTATTTACATTTTGGGAATTCCCAATTGAATGCCTACTCTTGACACTTTTCCCAATATCGATAAAACATAACTTTTACTGGATATTTTTAATAATAATAAACGTGCCCTTTTTTGTAATTAAAATCTAAGATGGATTCCACTTGTGGCGATGGACAGACTCCCGATTTTCTTATGTATATATATATCTCTGCCTTTCTATGTGCAGGCAGGTCGCGCGTCACCACTGCCCACAGTGACTAGATTGATTCAATATTTCTTATTGTTCATAGTCATCTCACCACATGGTTTCCACCTATTTTATCTAAAACCTATCGAGCACTGCCCCCCGACATGTTTCGCCAAGAGACTCTTCAGGGGATCGGTCAGTGTGCGCTCAAATTGATGTGAGCGGGACCTTTTAAGCCCTCTTGTTGCCTCCCACATTGCTGCATCATAACGGACAAGCCAATCACTCCTCATATAGCTCCTGGCTCTTATTCTCTCTCATGATTTACGCCTTCTTATTTGCGGTGTACTAGCATAGGGGCGGGCATCCTGATGGTGATGTCATTTTATGTATGCAGTGCCACTAAGTTATGCGCATGATTCTGGATTTAGCTGCTGGGAGCTACCGCTTGATTGAAAGTCTCACTAGTCTGTGCATGACAATGGCCTTAGTCTGGTAAGTCACTCATTCTTATAGCCTATTGCGCATGACCTTTAAACCACCTCCTCACTGCGCAGGATTCCGAACTTTACTTCTAGAGCTCAGCTGCGATGGACTCTTTTCTGGTCTGCGCATGATACTTGACTTAGTCTTGTAGATCCATTTCTTCTATAGTCTTTTGCACATGACATATGACTTAGTTTTTTTAGGAGATATTGATAGCCTCTTTATTGCGCATGTTTGCAGACTTTGCCACTAGGAGCTCCGCTTCAAAAAGATTCTCACTATACTGTCTTTTCCTTACATAACATTTGGCTTAATCAGCTGGGACTTAACACTCATGATGCCTAATTTAGTCTTCAGAAGGTATTGACACATTCTTCAACTGGGTCCGGTCATAATATGGGTACATTAAATGGATCCGGTCATAATATGGATACATTATTGTGATCAGTATTCACTGTCCTCATTACTATTCTTAGGTTTATGCTCTATGTGTATATTTCATCTCAATTATCCATATTATCCCATATTCACGATTAACATCTTATAATTGTAACCGATTATTAATTAGGAATCTCAAATGCCTATAGTTATTATAGCTGCTGGATATTAGATTTCACAATAATTTGCACTTAATGCTGGGCGATCTATTTATTTATCAAAATGTAGGGAGAACTACCCTCAAGGGAGACAATGTAATTACAATACTTGATGTAATGCACTCATTAAATTTACTATAACTCGGTGCCGTTATCTTGCTTAATACCATTTTACAGGGCAGGTTGCATCAATTAATTGTATGTTAACATGTTATATGTAGTTCTTCTTTAGCCGCTGTGGTAAAAAAAATGCAAATGTAAAGCCTTCATATAACCCTTCAGGGAACAGGCTGTTCAGCCTGTAGATCCATTTTGCCTCCTCCTGTTGCAGTCTTCTGTCTATATTGCCTTTCCTAGGACCAGCTTTTACCTTCATAATTCCCCAAAACGTCACATTTTTGGTGTTGCCGCAATGTTTGTCATGTATATGTTTGGATAGCGTAGTATCGGCTTTCTTATTTATGTCACTAATGTGCTTGAAGATCCTCCTTCTGAACTCCTGCATTGTTTTTCCTATATAAATTTTAGAGCAGCTACATTTTGCTCCATAGACTATGCCCTTTGTTCTACAGTTTAAGCAGTACGTAATTTTTAATAGGCGATTGTCAATTGGATGCTGAAAAGATTTTTGAGATATAATTAATCCACAGAAACTTAATCTCCACACAGGTACGACCCACTGTGTGATAGCCATGTTTCGGATTCCTTTGTTTGTGAACATTTTTGATAATGACTATGTACCAGATGTTGTTTCAAATTGTTTCCCCTTCTGTAAGTCACAGAGGGGTATGGTGTCAAGACAGACTTCAAGTCCTCATCAGCTCTGAGAAAATGCCAATATATGGTCAAAATTTGTTTTACTTTCAGATGCTGAACCTCGTAGGTACCTATACATCTAATAACCGTATTTTGTTGTAGGGGATTATCTCTCAACAGATCCTCTCTTCTCATGTTTTTTGCTTTTCTGTAGGCCCTATGCAGGACCTTTTTGGGATAACCCCGATCCAGGAATCTCTGATATAATACCTTGCTCTCCTCTTCAAAGGCTTGTTCTGTGGAAGAATTTCTTTTTGCCCGGTGTAAGAGGGTGCAAGGTACCGTAGTCGACGGGAGGTACGTGTCACCGAGGTTCCTGGCCTCGGTGAGGTAAGAGCCGGGTTTTCTTGGGTGTCAGCAGCAGCTAGTGCTGCTTGACACATTTGTATTTAGTTTGGCCGCAAAGCCAATCCGGGCCGGCTCTTACTGGGAGTAGGCAAAGAGTTGGGCGGGTGCCTATTCCCCACGGTCCAGGCCGGTTTTTCCGGGGCCTTTAAAACACAGCCAGCACCAGCAGGTGTGGGTGTGATTGTCCTGGAGCTGCGGTTAGTGCTGTGGAGCTCTCTGGGCTGGAAGCAAGAGCCCAGCAAGGAGGAGTGCAGACGGCCTGGAAGCCTGAGGTCGATTGTCTTGCGGCTGGACTGACAGCCAGGTGCGAACCTGCACCTAAAACCTCCCAGGTGACTGGAACCTGTATTGGACTGTTTTGTTTTGCCTCATGATTTCTGATGTGTGTGAATTAACACCAAGAGACTGTTTACCGTTTATTTTGTGCAAGTGTGAATAAAACACTGTTTATTGCACTTTCTGGACTCCCTTTTGCCTCTGTACTGCACCCGCACCGCTATCTACCAGAGCAACTCCCCACACCGGATATACTGACCCACAGGTATACCTTTTTTCAGTGGGACCAGGTGGTAACTCTGCCAGGACAGAAAGTTATTAGTAGACGTCGGTTTTCGATAGACTTCCGTTCTTATTCTCCCATTATCGTCTATGTTTATTGTTAGATCCAGGAAGTGCAACTGTCTTGGGTTTATCTCTTCTGTAAGTCTAATACCAAGTTGATTGTCATTTAATATAGAAACTAATTCCTGTAATGTATTTTTGGTGTCCTCCCAAAAAATCAAAACATCATCCATATACCTTCCCCAAAATAAAATGTGCTCCGTAAATTTTGTATTGACATCCGTGAAAACCAAATCTCTCTTCCCACCACCCAAGAAATAAATTAGCATAATCCGGTGCACAAATTGTCCCCATTGCCGTCCCAGTGATCTGCAAATAATATTTTGTGTCAAATATAAAATAATTGTAAGTGAGAAGGAACTGAAGAAGTGTAAAAATAAATTGATTATGCTTTTTGAAGTGATTCCCCTTTGTGCTTAAATAGTGATTTATCGCCTCTAACCCCAAATGGTGCTGCATGCTAGTGTAGAGGGCCTCTATGTCTAAACTAGCAATTATTGTTCCCTCCTTTAAATGTATCTCTTCTAGTTTCTTCAGGACATCTTTTGTGTCCTCCAGGTATGATGTTAGAGTTGGTACAAAGGGGAGTATAATCTCATCAATATAATTGCTAATGCCCTCACTTAAACTTTGATTACCCGAGACAATTGGTCTTCCTGGAATGGGGTTTTTTCCCTTATGTATTTTTGGGATTACATGAAAGGTAGCTATGGTAGGAGTAGGATTATAGAGTACTTTGAATTCTTCTTTGGTTATTAGGTTTTCTTGTACTGCTGATTGTAACATCTCCTTTAACTCCTTAGCATACCTTTCTGTTGGATCATTTGGTATGACTCGTATGTATTTTTGTCTTCTAACAGGTTCCTCACCACGTCCTGTTTCTCCATCACCACCACATTTCCACCCTTATCAGATGGCTTTATTTCCAGACTTATATCTGAGGTAAGTTGCTTAAGTGCTATCTTCTTTTGTTAGATTGATATTCATATCCGCCTGTTTGGTTTTAGTTTTTTGTAAATCTCTTGTCACCAGATTCACAAAAGTTTGGATATTACTATATTTTGTGAAAGGTGGGGAAAATGTGGATTGCGGTGATAGGGAACTAAAAGGTGGTTCGGGTTGATGTACTTGTCCCAGATTTTCTCCCAATAATTCTTCCAAAATTTGTACCGCGCGTTTTTCTTTTTCTTGAATTCGTACTGGGTCATTTTCTTTATTTTTAAATTCTTTCTGTAATGCTAATTTTCTTGCAAACAGATTAATATCTTTGACCCAGGAGAAACAAATGAATTGGGGATGCTGGTACAAAAGATACTTTACGGTACAAAAGATCCTTTACGGATTAATTTTTCATGTTCCGAATTGAGAATAGTTTTTGAGGTATTAAATATTTGTAGACTTATATTTTGGGTGGTTGGTACCCCCATTTGTCCCGATCCCTTAATTGGACTCCTGGGACTAAAAAAGTAGAGGAGGGATATATTGGGGTCGTCCGAATTATTGTCATTGTTGGTAGCTGTGATGTTACAGCAGAGGAGGAAGGTAGTGACAAGGCAAATTGTGATTTTCCCCTATAGGGTTTTGTTGTTCGCCTGGTGGAGTACTGTTTGCAATACATTTGGGACCACTATTAGGATTGTATCTTCTCTGGAATGGACCCAATCTGTTTTTGGCTTTCCTTTTAATTCCTGATTTTTGAAGACTAAATTAGGCATCATGAGTGTTAAGTCCCAGCTGATTAAGCCAAATGTTATGTAAGGACAAGACAGTATAGTGAGAATCTTTTTGAAGCGGAGCTCCTAGTGGTAAAGTAAATAAATATGCGCAAAATATGCCATGCGCAAAAGACTATAGAAGAAATGGATCTACGAGACTAAGTCAAGTATCATGCGCAGACCAGGAAGGAGTCCATCGGAGCTGAGCTCTAGAAGTAAAGTTCGGAATCCTATGCAGTGAGGAGGTGATTTTACACCCCTTCAAAACTAAGTTAAAGGGCATGTGCAATAGGCTATAAGAATGAGTGACTTACCAGACTAAGTCCATTGTCATGCGCAGACTAGCGAGACTTTCAATCAGCAGCTAAGTCCGGAATCATGTGCATTAGTTAGTGACACTGCAGACATAAAATGACATCACCGTCAAGATGCCCGCCCCTATGCTAGTACACCGCAAATAAGAAGGCTCTTAGAATAAGAGCCAGGAGCTATATGAGGAGTGATTGGCTTGTCCATTATGATGCAGCAATATGGGAGGTAACAAGGGGGCTTAAAAGGTCCCGCTCACATCTATTTGAGTGCACACTGACCGATCCCCTGAAGACGCCAAGTCTCTTGGCGAAACATGTCGGGGGGCAGTGCTCAATAAGTTTTAGATAGAATAGGTGGAAACCATGTGGCGAGATGACTATGTACAATAATAAATATTGAATCAATCTAGTCAGTGTGGGCAGTGGTGATGCGCGACCTGCCTGCACATAGAAAGGCAGAGATATATATATTGTTCTGTTTCAGTATCTTGCATTGTGTATTGGTATGCTCCTCTCTTTCCTCCCCCCTCTGTTTCAGCTTCTACTTGGTTCAGTCTAGCCACTTCCTGTTTTCCCTGTCATGCATTGCTGTTTGTGTGTGCTGTAATTCTGAGGAGAATCTGAGGAAAATCTGAGGAGAATCTGTGTAGTATCTCATCTTCTTATCAAGGAGATTATTAGAGGCATAATTATTTTGCCATCTGGATTCCCTGCATATCTTGTAATACAATCTCCGGATTAAAAACTACTTGATTAACTCCTGGGTGTCTGATGCGTAAACTGTAGGTGGAGAATGTCTGATTCAACAAGACACCTCACAGATGCGTGATTGTATAAGGCTGACATTTCGAAACGCCAGAGTAAAAGAATTGTCTTAGTACTCTCCTTCTCCCGCTAAGAAAAGAATATTCTCCTCCTCCAAGTAATAGCCATCATCATTTGTCTCCTGTTATGCTAAAGTGTAAGGTAATATCTTATACTGCTCAGTACTGCATTCACTAGGATCGCAGAAGCTTCTAGCAATTTCAGTTTCATACAGACTAGGAACTGTATTCAGCTTGTTTTCTGAGGTAAATATCGTGCTTGCTGTGGGCTATTAAAAGACTGAACCACCACTAGAGGTCGCTGTTGTGTTACAGATGGAAATGCAGGACACAGCTAGAAGGATTTCTAAACCCTCATTAAAAATGAAAGAGGCCATTTTAACCGACAAAATTGAGATATGTGATCATTTGTCCAGTTTGGGAAAAGACTGAACAATGTATGGATGCAGCACATGGATCAGGCTATAATGAAGATCAATTAAAGGCCATGTGTACAAAATTGAATAAGGCCTATGAAGGTTATAAGAAACTGTCTGAAAAATATTCTTCTCTGTTATCAAGTCTCAAGGACTTCATCTTAGAATTAAAGAACCACACTGTACTTAATGATGAAAGATATAGCAAATTTATGGCAGTCAAGTCAATGCTAGAGGACAAGATATTACAACAATATGAAACTACGTCCCACAATTCTAACTTTTCAAAGCACTCCAAGGCTTCATCCCGTTCCTTGAAATCTATTGCTCAGTCCTCATCGCTAAGGTCTCGCTCACAGCACTCTTCGCTAAGTACATCATTGGTGTTAGCACGTGCAAAGGCAGAAGCAGCGAAGGCACAAGATTCCTGCATTAGAAAGGAAGCAGCCATTAAGGCACAAGTCGAAGAGACACAAGCCCAGTCTCAAGCTTATCAAGCAGCCATACAGGCTCAGGCACAAGCGACCAAAGCCAAGGCTGAAGCTGAGTTGGAGGTTCTACAGAAAGAAAGGGAAGAAGCAGCAGCCATGGCTGAACTCAGAGTTCTTGAAGAAGCAGCTGAAGAAGAAGAAGCTTATCATCCTATGTCCAAGATATCTAATAACTCAGAAGGGCGTACCCTGCAATTGGTCCAACACCAAAGCAATGTCAATGCATTTGCACCAGAAGATTTGGCCTCTGCACGCCAGCCTGCTAAACTTATGCGAGTAGAAAAAGAGGCAGCTGATAACTATACAGTTGACCCCAGTCCAGTGGACGTTTCTCATTCTTTCAAACCTCTGGCACCTTACACAGTATTTCAGGCGCCATTAGAGACCAAGCCACTTCAAGCTTATCAAATCACATTAAAACCTCCTGAGACTAGTTACATCGCAACCAAGAAGCTGGCGCCAAGATTACCAGATGTGAAGCCTTCATTTACGCTCAACCCAGCTGCCACTCCATTCCATCTTCCAACCCCCAAACATAGGGTATCAGATGGTGCCAACAACACCAGCGAGGGAGAAGTTCCCATCGCCATGGTGCAGGAAAGAAATAACGCATCAGAAATCGCTAAGTACCTCACTCTCAGGGACCTCATCAGTACTAGCCTTATGAACTTTGATGATCGCCCAGAGAACTATAGAAGTTGGAAGGCCACCTTCAAGACAACAGTTCAAACCCTTGCTGTACCGCCTATGCAAGAACTTGATTTACTAATTAGATGGCTAGGTCCATGGTCGTCAAACTGTGTTAAGAGACGCAAAACCGTTCATATCTACGAACCAGTCAAAGGCTTTCGTCTCGCATGGGAAAGAGTAGAGCAGACATACGGCGGCTCGGAAGTAGTTGAACGTGCCTTATTTAAATGACTATATGACTTTCCAGGATTATCCAATACAGACCGCCAAGGGTTCCAGAAATTAAGCGATCTTCTTCTTGAGTTTGAAATCATCAAGGGAGACCCGCAGCTACCAGGTCTCAGCTTTCTTGATACCTCCCATGGTGTGGGCCTGATCGTGGAGAAATTACCCCTCAATATTCAAAACCAATGGGCAACAACAGGTTCAAAATACAAGGAGCAACATCGTGTTCCCTTTCCACCATTTTCATTCCTCTGTGAGTTCATCAAGGACTTAGCTAGAGCTAAAAACGATCCGAGCTTCAACACCTTGGGAACCAACATCTTTGGCTCTACTAAACAGACACGAGACTTTCAGTCCCAGAGAGGGGGTCCCTATGGTCTAATTTCAGTAAAAAAGACAGGGGTTGTGCCCACTACTAACAATGGAAATGAAAGCCCCAAGGAACCCGATCATCATTGCCCTATCCATGATAAACCACATCCTTTAAGGAAATGCCGTGTCTACATAGCAAAGCCCTTTGAGGAATGTAAGGAGTTCCTAAGGAGTCATAATATCTGCTTCAGATGCTGTGCATCCACTGAGCACTTCGCCAGAGACTGTAAGGTTCCAGTCAAGTGTTCTGAATGTAATAGTGGTCTACACATGTCCGCTGTTCACCCAGGACCAATCAGGCGGAACCTAGAACCAGTTAACTGGCACAAGCACCATTCCGATCAAGGCGGGTAGAGTCATGGCGGGGAGATTGCCGACCGACCAACCACAACCGTCACACCCAGATGCACAAAGGTATGTGGAGAAGGACTTGTGTGCGGTAAGTCTTGTTCTAAGATTTGCCTCATGGATGTGTTTCCTACTGCACAACCAGAGAAGACCATAAGAATGTATGCTATTCTAGATGACCAAAGTAATCATTCCCTAGCTAGCCCTAAGTTCTTTGATCTGTTCAGGATAGAGGGAGAGACTACACCCTACACCCTGGGAACATGCTCTGGTCTTGTGACAACCTCAGGAAGAAGAGCTAAAGGTTTCACCTTGAAGCCCATCAAAGGAGATAAGAAACTCTCTCTTCAAACCCTTATTGAGTGTGACAAATTGCCGGACACAAGGGATGAGATTCCCACACCTGAAGCCGCACAACATCACCCTCATCTCAGGAACATAGCCAGAGAGATTCCTCCCCTTGATAACCATGCCGAGATCTTACTCTTGCTAATGTGGGGAGTCGCTCTGGTAGGTAGCAGTGCGGGTGCAGTACAGAGGCAAAACAAGAAGTCCAGAAAGTGCAATAAACAGTGTTTTATTCACACTTGCACAAAATAAACGATAAACAGTCTCTTGGTGTTAATTCACACTCAGCAAACACAAAAAAGCAAAACCAAAGAGTCCAAAACCAGGTTCAATCACCTGTGAGATGGTTAGGTGCGCGTTCGCACCTGGCGGTCGGCCCAGCCGCAGGGTAATCTACCTTCAGGCTTCCAGGACGACTGCACGACTCCTTGCTGAGCTCATCCTTCCAGCCCAGAGAGCAACACAACACTAGCAGCAGCTCCAGGACAATCACAGCCACACCTGCTGATGTGGCTGCCTTTAAAAAGCCCGGCAAAGTCCGGCCTGGACCGTGGGGAGTAGGCACCCACCCAACTCTTTGCCTACTCCCAGTAAGAGCCGGCCCGGATTGGCTTTGCAGCCAAACTAACTATCAATGTCAAGCAGCACTAGCTGCTGCTGACACATAAAACCCGGCTCTCACCTCACCGAGGCCAGGAACCTCGGTGACACGTATCTTCCGTCCATGACGGCACCTTGCGCCCTCTTACATACCTCCCCCTTTGTTCAACCCCGACAGGGTGAACACACGCCAAACACTGTACTCGAGACAGTGCATCCGCATTTCCTTGCAAGCGGCCTGCCCTGTGTTCCACTGTGAACTTGAAGTTCTGCAGAGACAAGAACCATCTGGTGACCCGAGCATTCCTGTCTTTCGCCTGGCACATCCACTTTAGAGGGGAATGGTCGGTCACCAGACGGAACTTTCTCCCTAGCAGATAATAGCGGAGAGACTCTAGTGCCCACTTGATGGCCAGGCACTCTCTCTCCACTATACTGTACCTGGTTTCGGCTGGGGTGAGTTTGCGACTCAGGAAAACCACGGGATGCTCCTCCCCATTGATTTCCTGAGAGAGTACAGCCCCGAGGCCCACTTCAGAGGCATCGGTCTGTACCACAAACTCTCTCCTGAAGTCGGGCGTCACCAAAACCGGGGACCCACACAGGGCCGACTTCAGAGCAGAGAAAGCCTTATCCGCCTGCTCATTCCACTGGATCGACACTGACCTGCGTCCCTTTAAAAGGCTTGTCAATGGAGCAGCAATTGTAGCGAAGTTGGGAATAAACCTCATGTAGTATCCCACCATGCCCAGGAATGATTTTACTTGCCGCGTAGTGACAGGTCGGGGCCAATTCTTAATTGCCTCAATTTTGTTTACCTGAGGTTTGACCACCCCCGCCCAATGACATACCCTAGGTATTTGGTCTCTTCTAACCCTACCACACACTTTTTTGGGTTAGCAGTTAAGCCAGCTTTCCTAAGGGAGTCCACTACGGCCTGTACCTTCGGTAGGTGACTCTCCCAGTCGGTGCTATGGACAATGATATCATCCAGATACGCTGAGGCGTACCGTCGATGTGGACGAAGCACAATATCCATAAGCCTTTGAAACGTGGCGGGGCGCCATGTAGACCAAAGGGTAATACCTTGTACTGATACAACCCCTCCGGTGTGATAAAAGCAGTTTTTTCCTTGGCAGCCTCCGTTAAGGGTACCTGCCAGTACCCTTTGGTGAGGTCCAAGACAGAAAAATACCTGGCTTGGCCCAATTTTTCAATGAGCTCATCCACCCTCGGCATGGGATATGCGTCAAACTTGGACACCTCATTCAGCTTGCGGAAATCGTTACAGAACCTCAATGTCCCGTCCGGCTTGGGTATTAAGACTATCGGACTGGCCCAATCACTTTTTGACTCCTCGATGACACCTAACTGGAGCATCAGCTGCACTTCCTTCACAATGGCTTGTCGCCGAGCCTCGGGTACCCGATACGGCTTTAACCGGACTTTGGCCTGAGGCTCAGTGATAATGTCATGCTGGATTAGGGATGTGCGCCCAGGGAGGTCCGAGAACACATCCGTGTTCCGACTAATGAACTCCTTAACTTCCTGGACCTGTTTGGAGGATAGGCTATCTGAAATTTTTACGGTGGCTGCTGCTTCCCGGACTTCGAGGTGAGGGGCTGGATCCTTCTCACCTAGAAGCCCTGGCCGGGGCTGTCATCGCTGGACGAGTTCCTATCCTTCCATGGCTTCAGCAAATTCACATGATACACCTGCTCCGGCTTCCGCCGCCCTGGCTGGTGCACCTTGTAATTTACTTCCCCACTTTCTCGAGCACTTCATAGGGCCCCTGCCACCTAGCTAGAAATTTGCTGTCAAGGGTGGGTACCAGAACTAAAACTCGGTCTCCGGGATTAAAGTCTCGCACTCGAGCCTGACGATTATAGACTCTACTTTGGGCCTGTTGTGCTGCCTCCATATGCTCCCGGACCAGCGGTAACACCCTCTCCATACGTTCCTGCATCTGGGTAACATATTCAATTACGCTTTTGTGGGGACGGGCTGTTGTTCCCACGCTTCCTTAGCGATGTCCAACAGGCCCCGTGGGCGTCTGCCATAAAGCAGTTCGAAGGGCGAGAACCCAGTAGAGGCCTGGGGCACTTCTCGCACTGCAAACATGAGATAGGGCAGAAGCAGATCCCAGTCCTTCCCATCTCGGGACACCACCCTTTTAGCATATTTTTTAAAGTTTGGTTAAATCTTTCCACAAGGCCGTCCGTTTGCGGATGGTAAACGGACGTCCGCAATTGCTTTATATGCAACAGTTTACACAATTCCCTCATAATCTTAGACATAAAAGGGGTCCCTTGGTCCGTCAGAACCTCCTTAGGTAGGCCCACCCGGGTAAACATCTCCATTAACTCCTTTGCAATGAGCCTAGCCGATGTGTGTCGCAGAGGCACCGCCTCTGGATATCGAGTAGCATAGTCCAGAATCACCAGGATATGTTGGTGACCCCTAGCAGACTTCGGTACGGGTCCGACCAGATCCATGGCAATACGCTCGAATGGGACCTCAATTATTGGGAGAGGGACCAAGGGACTTCTGTAATGCGGCTGGGGGCTATTTACCTGACAGGTCGGACAGGACTTACAGAACTCCTCTACTTCCTTAAACAAACCGGGCCAGTAAAATCGCTGTAGTACGCGGTCCTGCGTTTTCTGCCACCCCATGTGTCCCCCAAGAACATGTTGGTGGGCAAGCTCCATAACAAGCTTGCGATATGCGGTGGGCACCACCAACTGTTCAACTGGCTCACCTCGGATTTGGTTCACCCGATACAACATATCCTGAAGAATAATAAATCGTGGAAACATTAATTCAGCCCCAGGTTTCTGGGGTTTACCATCAATCATTACAACACTTTCCCAGGCCCTGGTTAGGGTTTGGTCCCGGTGTTGTGCGGTCCCAAAATTTTCCCCGGAGACATTGAGGTCTGCCAACTCAGGTCCCGGTGGCAAGTCCTCCGTGTCTCCCACCATTACACTCAGTGGGGTTGTCTCCCCTCTACCGCTGGAGCAGTGGTCACCCCTACTGCTGGCCCTTCAGATTCGGGCTCCCAGGGTTCTGGCCTTCCAGTGGTATCAGGCCACTCTACTAGGGTTACCCCTGTCTCGGGCCCATCAGACACTTTTATAGCCGGCCACAGCGCCGGGAAACCTGGGAAGTCCCTCCCAAGTATCAGTTCATGTGGGAGTTTGGTAGCGACAGCCACCTCGTGGGTCCACTTACCAGCAGCTGTGGACAAAGTCACTAATGCAGTGGGGTAGTCTTTTAAGTCTCCGTGGATGCATAGGACCCCGACTTTACGGCCGGTATACTCCGCAGGCCGTACTAGGGCAGCTCTTACCAGGGAGACTAAACTCCCGGAGTCCAGCAGGGCCACCGCCAGAGAATCTCCCACCTCTACCTGACACAGGTGGTTATTGTCCTGCCCCTCACGGGTGCCAGTTGCACACAGCTTCCGGGCATACAGGGAGTGGCGATACCCGTAGTTCACATCCATCGGCTCACCCTGATGCGGACAGTCGGCCCTGATGTGGCCTGGCTCCTGACACCTCCAGCATACCACGGGAGGCGGATCCGCAGGGGATACATTCCGTGCAGGTCTCTCTGTCGCCGGTCGTCGGAACTGGGGTGGAGGCCTCCAGGGTTTGACTGGCCCCTTCCCAGCAAGACCCCCTGCAGGTTTCTGGTGGCCTCGTAACGCTCCACCAGGTCGACCATCTCCAGGGCACTTACCGGAGACGCCTGGCCGACCCAGTGCTGGAGGGGATAAGGCAGGGCCCTCCAAAAGATGTCCGCCAACAGTCGATCCAGCATGGCAGTGGGACTTAGTAGATCAGGCTGCAGCCACTTTTGCAGCCTGTGCAGCAGATCGTAGTACTGCGGCCTAGCAGGTTCAGTCGCTTTAAAGTCCCACTGGTGGACTCTTTGAGCGCGGACCAGCACGTTCACCCCCAGTCTGGCTAGGATCTCTCCTTTCACGGTGTCATAATCGGCCGCTTGGTCGTCCGACAAGTCGAAAAACACCTGCTGGGGTCCGGAAGCCAGGAACGGAGCGACCACCTCAGCCCACTGGTCACGGGGCAGCTTCTCCCTCACGGCCACTTTTTCGAAGACTGCCAGGTAGGTCTCGGCATCATCCTCGGGGTCATCTTGGGAATTGCTGCACGGACCGCTTCCGGGCATCATGGGCACGGTGAGAGGCTCCAGTCGCTTGCAAAGCCATTACATGTTGCAACAGCAGCTGGTTTGTCTCCTGCTGCTGCTTGTTGGCCTCCCGCTGCTGTAAATTGGCCTCCACGAGAGCCTTTACAACTGCCTCCATCTTATCAGAGTTCACGTGTTGAAACTTTGCCGGCTTGACATATGACATTCACTTTGGGAAAAAACTTCGGCGTTACGCCAGCCTCACTGCGCATGCCCGCATCCTCCACCAAATGTGGGGAGTCGCTCTGGTAGGTAGCAGTGCGGGTGCAGTACAGAGGCAAAACAAGAAGTCCAGAAAGTGCAATAAACAGTGTTTTATTCACACTTGCACAAAATAAACGATAAACAGTCTCTTGGTGTTAATTCACACTCAGCAAACACAAAAAAGCAAAACCAAAGAGTCCAAAACCAGGTTCAATCACCTGTGAGATGGTTAGGTGCGCGTTCGCACCTGGCGGTCGGCCCAGCCGCAGGGTAATCTACCTTCAGGCTTCCAGGACGACTGCACGACTCCTTGCTGAGCTCATCCTTCCAGCCCAGAGAGCAACACAACACTAGCAGCAGCTCCAGGACAATCACAGCCACACCTGCTGATGTGGCTGCCTTTAAAAAGCCCGGCAAAGTCCGGCCTGGACCGTGGGGAGTAGGCACCCACCCAACTCTTTGCCTACTCCCAGTAAGAGCCGGCCCGGATTGGCTTTGCAGCCAAACTAACTATCAATGTCAAGCAGCACTAGCTGCTGCTGACACATAAAACCCGGCTCTCACCTCACCGAGGCCAGGAACCTCGGTGACACGTATCTTCCGTCCATGACGGCACCTTGCGCCCTCTTACACTAGGTAGAGACATTCTTGAGGCTCATAAGGTCCTTGAACTTCGCAATGGCCCTTTCAACGCTCCATATGCCCAGAAACTTACAGTGGGTTGGATCATCGTGGGGGATGTATGTCTGGACAGAACCCGCAGACCCTACCAAGTACACTCCTTCAGAACTGAAGTATTAATAGGGGGGTGAACTTCTTACTTTAGACAGTGTCCTAACCACTACTATGTGCAAGATATGTCTTGCCCAAATATTCTAAAAACGTCAGAAAGCAGCTTAAATCCCAAGGAGTCAGCTGCAGAAGAATGTTCCTGGACAGAAGGGCAGCTTGTAGAAAGGCCTTCAGGATTTCAATTGGAGCCCTCTTCAAGCCCTTCCCAGCTTTGCAGTCCTCACACAGCTCATCATAATGAATCCTATATCATCACTGACAACAAGCCTTCTGATTTATGTAGTTCTGATGAGATACAGCAGAAACGTGAGCCTTCCAGTCTACTGTTTAACAATGAGTTTAATTCCTCCTTCAACAGAGGAAGAGTTCATTTCAGATCTTTGCAAGAACCTTCAGTTCCATCTGCAGTTGTTGATTGCACTCAAGAGGATCACAGTTCTTCCCAGTCTTCAACGGATGAGCACCTTCATATTGCTCAGCCTTTTCTAAAAACCACAGGGAAAAGTTCACCACCAATTTCCATGACAAATACTGCATGTCACCAACCCAAGTCTGTACATACAAAGACAGATCCTATTTCAGAAGTGAAAAGCAGACATGAGCATTTGCATTCTCGATTCAAAGACAGAAAGCAATCTACATGTAAATCAGCCTCACAAAATAAGCTCTCTCGCTCTAAATCAGTGACACAGACAGAGAAGTCACATTCTAAATCTTGGGTAAGATCAAGGAGAACCAAATCTCGCTCAGCTTCTAATGAAAGCAACAGACAACCTCCTGTAGTAAAAAAGAAGAAATCCACATCTGGGGTGCAAAAAACATCACTGAAGAATAAACCAAAAAATATAGGAAATATTCCTGTGCCATCTGGCATTTTCAAAGAGCACAACCTTTATAAGTTTCGGTGGAAGCAGGTAAAACATCTCGCCAGTCAGTTCTGGAAAAGGTGGATAAGAAAGTACCTCTACCTCTAGCAAGAATGCAGAAGGTGGCAAGAACCAAGGCCCAATATAAAGGAAGGAGATTTTGTTCTGTTAAGAGACAAACAAGTTAATGGTCTACTGGACTTATTACTAAAGTCGTTTCCAGTTCGGATGGAAAGAACTTCAATGTTGAGATTCCTTCTACCAGAGATGCTCATCATCTTCTAGGATTGTTTCCAGTACCAGCTCTATGGGTCTGAACTGAAGACATATCCTTTTTTGGTTTGAATAAATGTTCATTGCATGTTTCCTTTTCAGGTTTATGGACATTATTCATCTGTCTATTCTTCATGTTTATGGACATTATTCATTGTTATTTATACAATTCCATTGTATGCATATACATAGTGGTATCTACCGATACCAGCAGGGGAGTGTTCTGTTTCAGTATCTTGCATTGTGTATTGGTATGCTCCTCTCTTTCCTTCCCCCTCTGTTTCAGCTTCTACTTGGTTCAGTCTAGCCACTTCCTGTTTTCCCTGTCATGCATTGCTGTTTGTGTGTGCTGTAATTCTGAGGAGAATCTGAGGAAAATCTGAGGAGAATCTGTGTAGTATCTCATCTTCTTATCAAGGAGATTATTAGAGGCATAATTATTTTACCATCTGGATTCCCTGCATATCTTGTAATACAATCTCCGGATAAAAAAACTACTTGATTAACTCCTGGGTGTCTGATGCGTAAACTGTAAGTGGAGAATGTCTGATTCAACAAGTCACCTCACAGATGCGTGATTGTATAAGGCTGACATTTCGAAACGCCACATATATACATAAGAAAATCGGGAGTCTGTCCATCTCCACAAGTGGAATACATCTTAGATTTTAATTACAAAAAAGGGCACGTTTATTATTGTTAAAAATATCCAGTAAAAGTTATGTTTTATAGATATTGGGAAAAGTGTCAAGAGTAGGCATTCAATTGGGAATTCCCAAAAAGTAAATAATTTCTGTCGCTGCCTTTACACTATATCCCATGGTCAAAGAAATATAAAAGTGTGATTTTCAATTGCTAGTTTCCTAAACACTGTCCCTAGTGCCTGTCACGTCTCTCCCAGCACTAAGTTCACTGTAAAATGGCGGAGACGGAGCAGGCTGAAACTTTTTTATAGGGCTGTGACATTAAAGGGGTTGGCTACCTGATGATTGGCTCGCTGGCTGAATGTATGGCATTGTGGGTGATCTCTCGTTCCCAGGATTCTTACTTCTTCGTTCTAGTATGTGCAGCGTTTTAGAAAAAAATCTGATTAGTTAGCACGAAGCACAAGGAAATTCTACCTCAGGATGAATCTAATTTTTCGAATTCTATTTTGTTAACTTTAATTCGTTCATCATAATTGTTACGATATGCCATAAATATTGAGATGGGAAAACTCCTAAAATGTGAGAGTATTTCAAAGTTTCTCATTTTGTAAGTGTGAGCCCAAAATGATAGATTTTTGAAATTTAAACAACACCTTTAGCTCCCATAGCATGTAGATTGTGAGCCAAAACTGCATCAAGAAACCTGAATCTGCAGCTGTACACTAAGAGAGCAATTAAGGATAGGTTTGCATCAAAGTTAGTAATTCCATTATAGTGTTCCGTTATAACAGAGTTATAACGTAATATAACAGAATTTTGGGACAGGATGCAAAACGTAGCTCTTTAAGAGGCATTCCGTTTTGCTCCGTTCTAATACAAATAATGGTTCCATTTTTTCCTGTTATGCATAAGGGAAAATAAGTCCTGTAGAACAAAACAGAACCATTGGTATTTAGGACAGAGCAAAATGGAATGCCTTTTAAAGGGTTCTGTTTTGCATTCCGTCCTAAAATTCAGTTATTTTCCAATATAACTCTGTTATAATGGAACACTATAACGGAATCAAGAAGCTAATGCGAACCCACCCTAATAGATAAAAGTGAATAAAATATTGAAACATATAATGTGCAGAAGTCCAATCTCTGCAGAATTCTTAAAACTTTTAGAAACTTAGTCAGTAGATTTCTCACCATGAACTCTCCAGGTGGATTTCATTTGCTGTCTTAAAACAGAGACATTGTTGTATGCAAGAATAGCAGCATCTAAAGCGTTAACTCCTTCCCATGGGTATGCAGAAGCATGAGAAGCTTTTCCATAATACTTCACAGTCACACTAGAAAATAAAAATAACATTTTAGCAATTTTTTCTCTTTTCTCTGAATTCCAAACAGTACTGTACACAAGTTAAAAAGTGTAAAACTATGAAGGTACTGACTTTGCTCATTTAAAGTGGTATATAAATATATATATATATATATATATATATATATATTTGTGTAAATGTATTAAGAATGAGGTTTCTGCTGTGTATTACATTACATGAAGGGGAGCACTATGGGCAATATTACATAACCGGGAGCACTATTCCACTTTCTTGCTCTACCAGTCACATCTATTTTTCACACACCGTTTCATTACAAGGTTCAAAGATCACTACAGGGTCATCAAATGTTACACCAGTAGAAATAAGAGAGAAAAAACAAAGTTTCAAAAATGTAAGTGCACTAATGGTGAATTCACAAGTCGCAAGTCTGTGCAGATAAATTCCACAGTGGATTACAGTAAAAGCAGTGGCATAGCTATAGGGATCGCAGTAGTCACCATAGTGACCGGGCCCTTAAGCCATGGGGGCCAACAGTGATACAATTTGATACTGAGACGGGGCACAGGAGTGATGTTTCTCTGCCCTGCCATTATTTCTGATAGGCTTGGTGCCTGTAGCCTTTAAGAGGCTAGCAAGTAGATGCGATGATGTAATCATCATGGCACCTCCTGAGCCGGGTAGTGTATGGCTCAGGAAACAGGAATCAGAAGAGGCCTGATGATCACAAGTATTTGAGTTTATTGTTTTCTTTTTTTATCTTGCACCATGATGTTGACCCACCATGGGGGGGGGGGGGTCGGACACTATAGGGGCATCTACTAGGGGCACTAATTTTGTACCAGAGGGGCATGTTCTTGCACTGGCATGCATTATGAGGTGGGACAATGGGGACATTTTCTCTACTGGGGCCAGGGGCGTAGCTAGAAATGACTGGACCCCTAGCAAAAAAAAATTATGGCCCAACCCGAACCCCCCTACGCCCAATAGCAAAAAAATGTGATGCCTCCCCTCCCAGATCTCCCATCCCCACATACCTATCGGACCTCCCACCCCTTCCAAAGCTTCCACCCAAACAGCCCTCCAGGAGCTCCCATCCCAACATCCCCACACCCCTCCCTAGATCACCCCTAAGTGTCATCCACACATCCCTCCTAAGTGTCATCCACACATCCCTCCTAACTGTCATCCACACATCCCTCCTAACTGTTATCCACACATCCCTCCTAAGTGTCATCCACACATCCCCCATCAGTGTCCTCCACATATCCCCCCATCAGTGTCCTTCAAACATCCCCCATCAGTGTCCTTCAAACATCCCCCATCAGTGTCCTCCACACATCCCCCATCAGTGTCCTGCACACATCCCCCCATCAGTGTCCTGCACACATCCCCCCACAGATCCCTCCATCATTGTCCTGCACACATCCCCCCTAAGTGTCATCCACACCCCTCCCCTGTGTCATCCACACATCCCCCCTAAGTGTCATCCACACATCCCCCCTAAGTGTCATCCACACATGCCCCCCATCAGTGTCCTCCACACTTCCCCCCCATCAGTGTCCTCCACACATCGCCCCATCAGAATCCTCCACACATACCCCCATCAGTGTCCTCCAAACATCCCATATCAGTGTCCTCCACGCATCCCCATCAGTGTCCTGCACACATCCCCCCATCAGTGTCACCCACAGATCCCCCCCATCAGTGTCCTCCACACATCCCCCCCATTAGTGTCCTGCACACATCCCCCCATCAGTGTCCTGCGCACATCCCCCCCATCAGTGTGCTCCACACATCCCCCCATCAGTGTCATCCACACATCCCCCCCATGAGAGCTTCATATTAACCTGCTGTACTAATATTATGGCTAAAAACCTCAGTAATAGTTTCCCATATAAAATACATACATATATATATATATATATATATATATATTGTGGTAAGGTGCAGGGTGCCGTCCTAGATGGCAGGTACGTGTCACCGAGGTTGCTGGCCTCGGTGAGGTGAGAGCCGGGTTTTTGTCTGCAGCAGCTAGTGCTGTTTGACTTTGTTAAATAGCATGGCTGCAAAGCCGATCCGGGCCGGCTCTTACTGGGAGCAGCTAAAGAGTAGGGTGGGTGGCTGCTCCCCACGGTCCAGTCCGAGTTTTGGGCTGGGTTTATAAACTCAGCCAGCACCACCAGCTGTGAGTGTGATTATCCTGGAGCTGCTAACAGGGCTGGGAGTTCTCTGTCCTGGAGGAAAGAGCTCAGCAAGGAGGTGTTGTGTTCCTGGCTACCTGAAGCTGGATTCTCCTGCGGCTGGGCCGACAGCGTGGTGCGAACCTGCACCTACACCTCCCAGGTGACTGAACCTGTGTTGGACTGTTTTTGTTTGGCTACGTTATTTCCGTTGTGTGTGAACTGTCACCAAGAGACTGTTTTTCATTTTGTGTGCAAGTGTGAATAAAACACTGTTTGTTGCACAATCTGGACTCCTGGTTTTGCCTCTAAACTGCACCCGCACCGCTGTCTACCAGAGCGACTCCCACATTTGGTGTCGGATGCGGGCATGCGCAGTGAGGCTGGCGTGAACGCCGAAGTTTTGTTTTTCTAAAGTGTATGGAATATATTAAGCCAGCAAAGCTGCAAGCAGGAGTTTCTGACAACATGGAGGCTGCTGTGAAGGCTCTCATAGAGGCTAACGTGCAGCAGCGGGAGACCAACCAACTATTGCTACAACATGTGATGGCGTTACAGGCGGCAGGAGCGTCCCACCACGTCCATGATGCCCGGAAGCGGTCCGTGCGGCGATCCCAAAAATGACCCCGCAGACGGCGTTGAGGCGTACCTGGCGGTTTTGAGAAGGTCGCCGTGAGGGAAAAGTTACCCCGTGACCAGTGGGCTGAGGTGGTCGCTCCGTTCCTGGCTTCCGGACCCCAGCAGGTGTTTTTGACTTGTCGGACGACCAAGCGGCAGATTATGACACTGTGAAAGGAGAGGTCCTAGCCAGACTGGGCGTGAGCGTGCTGGTCCGCGCTCAAAGAGTCCACCAGTGGGACTTTAAAGCGACTGAACCCGCTAGGCCGCAGTTCTACGATCTGCTGCACAGGCTGCAAAAGTGGCTGCAGCCCGATCTACTAAGTCCCACTGCCATGCTGGATCGACTGTTGGCGGACATCTTTTGGAGGGCCCTGCCTTATCCCCTCCAGCACTGGATCGGCCAGGTATCGCCCACCAATGCCCTGGAGATGAGTCGACCTGGTAGGCGCTACGAGGCCACCAGAAACCTGCAGGGGACTCTTGCGGGGAAGGGGTCAGTCAAACCCGGAGGCCTCTGCCCCAGTTCCGGCGTCCGGCGACAGAGCGGCCTGCCCGGAATATACCCCCTGCGAGTCCGCCTCCCGTGGTATGCTGGAGGTGTCAGGAGCCAGGCCACATCAGGGCCGACTGTCCGCATCGGGATGAGCCGATGGATATGAACTACGAGGGTCGTCACTCCCTGTATGCACGGAAGCTGTGCGCAACTGGCACCCGTGAGGTGCAGGACCATAACCACCTGTGTCAGGTAGAGGTGGGAGACTCTCTGGCGGTGGCTCTGCTGGACTCCGGGAGTTTAGTCTCCCTGGTAAGGGCTGCACTTGTACGTCCTGCGGAGTATACTGGCCGTAAAGTCGGGGTCCTGTGCATCCACGGAGACCTGAAAGACTACCCCACTGCACTAGTGACTTTGTCCACCGCGGCTGGTAGGTGGACCCACGAGGTGGCTGTCGCTACTAAACTCCCACACGAACTGATACTTGGGAGGGACTTCCCGGTTTTCCGGCGCTGTGGCGGTAATAAAGGTATCTGAGGGACCCGAGACAGGGGTGACCCTAGTGGAGTGGCCTGATACCACTGGAAGGCCAGAACCCTGGGAGCCCGAGTCTGACGGGCCAGCGGTAGGGGTGACCACTGCTCCAGCGGTAGAGGGAGACAACCCCACTGAGTGTAATGGTGGGAGACACGGAGGACTTGCCACCGGGACCTGAGTTGGCAGACCTCAATGTCTCCGGGGAAAATTTTGGGACCGCACAACACCGGGACCAAACCCTAACCAGGGCCTGGGAGAATGTGCTGGAAATTGATGGTAAACCCCAGAAACCAGGGGCTGAATTAATGTTCCCACGATTTATTGTTCTGCAGGATATGTTGTATCGGGTGAACCAAATCCGAGCGAACCTGTTGAACAGTTGGTGGTGCCCACAGCGTATCGCAAGCTTGTCATGGAGCTTGCCCACCAACATGTTCTTGGGGGACACCTGGGGTGGCAGAAAACCCAGGACCGCATACTGCAGCGATTTTATTGGCCCAGTGTGTTCAAGGAGGTAGAGAATTATTGTAAGTCCTGTCCGACCTGTCAGATAACTAGCCCCCAGCCACATTTCCGTAGTCCTCTGGTACCTCTGCCAATTATTGAAGTACCGTTTGAGCGAATCGCGATGGATTTAGTGGGCCTGTACCAAAGTCTGCCAGGGGCCACCAACACATTCTGGTAGTTCTCGACTATGCCACTCGGTATCCGGAGGCGGTGCCTCTGCGACATACCTCAGCTAAGCTCATTGCCAAAGAGTTAATGGAGATGTTTTCCCGTGTGGGCCTGCCAAAAGAGGTTCTGACAGACCAAGGGACCCCTTTTATGTCTAAAGTAATGAGGAACTGTGTAAATTGTTGCGTATAAAGCAGATTACGGACGTCCGTTTACCATCCGCAAACAGACGGTCTTGTGGAGAGGTTTAACCAAACTCTAAAAAATATGTTAAAGAGGGTGGTGTCTAGAGATGGGAAGGACTGGGATCTGCTTCTGCCCTATCTCATGTTCGCAGTGCGAGAGGTGCCCCAGGCCTCTACTGGGTTCTCGCCCTTCGAACTGCTTTATGGCAGACACCCTCGGGGCCTGTTGGATATCGCCAAGGAAGCATGGGAACAACAGCCTGTCCCCCACAAAAGTGTCATTGAGTATGTCGCCCAAATGCAGGAACGGATGGAAAGGGTGTTGCCCTTGGTCCGGGGAGCATATGGAGGCAGCGCAACAAGCCCAGAGTAGGGTGTACAATCGTCAGGCTCGGGTGCGGGACTTCAATCCGGGAGATCGGGTTTTGGTTCTGGTACCCACCCTTGACAACAAATTCCTAGCTAGGTGGCAGGGCCCCTATGAGGTGATCGAGAAGGTAGGGAAGTAAATTACAAAGTACACCAGCCAGGGCGGCGCAAGCCGAGCAGGTGTACCACGTGAATTTACTTAAGCCGTGGAAAGATAGGGACGCGGCCGGCGACCACAGCCCCCGGCCAGGGCTACTAGGTGAAAAGGGTCCAGCCCCACAGTTCGAGGCCTGTGAAGCCGTAACCACGGTAAAAATTGCAGACAGCCTATCTTCCAAACAAGTTCCAGGAAGTCAGGGAGTTCCTCAGTCGGAACACGGATGTGTTCTCGGACCTCCCTGGCCGCACGTCTCTCATCCGACATGACATCGTCACTGAGCCTCAGGCCAAGGTCGGTTAAAACCATACCGGGTACCCGAGGCTCGGCGACGGGCCATCGCGGAGGAAGTGCAATTAATGTTGAAGCTTCGATGTCATTGAGGAGTCGAAAAGTGAGTGGGCCAGTCCCATAGTCCTAATACCCAAGCCGGATGGGACGTTGCGGTTCTGCAACGACTTTCGCAAGTTAAATGAAGTATCCAAGTTTGTGGCGTATCCCATGCCCGAGTAGGCGAGCTTGTTGAAAGTTTAGGACAAGCCCGTTATTTTTCTGTGCTGGACCTCACTAAAGGGTACTGGCAGGTACCCTTAACGAGTCGGCTAAGGAAAAAACCGCATTTGTTACCCCGCAGGGCCTGTATCACTACAAGGTGTTACCCTTTGGCCTGCATGGCGCCCCCGCCACTTTCCAAGGTTAATGGACATAGTGCTGCGACCACATCGTCGGTGCGCCTCGGCCTACTTAGATGATGTAGTCATCCACAGCACCGACTGGGAAAGCCATTTACCCAAGGTGCAGGCGGTAGTGGATGCCCTGAGGAAAGCCGGTCTGACCGCTAACCCAAAGAAGTGCTCCATAGGGTTAGAGGAGACAAAATATCTGGGATATGTAATTGGGCGGGGAGTCATCAAGCCTCAGGTAAATAAGGTAGAGGCAATACGGAGTTGGCCCGACCGGTCACCACCAGGCAGGTAAAGTCGTTCCTGGGGATTGTGGGGTATTACATGAGGTTTGTGCCCCACTTTGCTACTATTGCTTCGCCATTGACAGAGTTGTTAAAGGGCGTAAGACAGGGATGGTCCGCTGGAATGAGCAGGCGGAAAAGGCTTTCTCCGCCTTGAAATCGGCCCTGTGTGGGTCCCGGTTTTGGTGACACCCGATTTCAGGAAGGATTTCGTAGTCCAGACCGACGCCTCTGAAGTTGGCCTTGGTGCGGTACTGTCGCAGGAAGTCAACGGGGAGGAGCATCCCGTTGTCTTCCTCAGCCGCAAGCTCACCCCAGCAGAGACTAGGTACAGTATAGTCGAGAGAGAGTGCCTGGCCATCAAGTGGGCACTCGAGGCCCTCCGTTATTACCTGTTGGGCAGAAGCTTTCGCCTGGTGACCGACCACTCCCCACTCAAGTGGATGTCCCAAGCCAAAGAGAGGAATGCCCGGGTCACCAGGTGGTTTCTGTCTCTACAGAATTTTAAATTCACGGTGGAGCACAGAGCGGGCCGGTTATTAAAAAATGCAGACGCGCTCTCCCGGGTACACTGTTTGTCCTGTGTCCACCCCCTCAGGGTTGAACAAAGGGGGGGGGTATGTGGTAAGGTGCAGGGTGCCGTCCTAGATGGCAGGTACGTGTCACCGAGGTTGCTGGCCTCGGTGAGGTGAGAGCCGGGTTTTTGTCTGCAGCAGCTAGTGCTGTTTGACTTTGTTAAATAGCATGGCTGCAAAGCCGATCCGGGCCGGCTCTTACTGGGAGCAGCTAAAGAGTAGGGTGGGTGGCTGCTCCCCACGGTCCAGTCGAGTTTTGGGCTGGGTTTATAAACTCAGCCAGCACCACCAGCTGTGAGTGTGATTATCCTGGAGCTGCTAACAGGGCTGGGAGTTCTCTGTCCTGGAGGAAGAGCTCAGCAAGGAGGTGTTGTGTTCCTGGCTACCTGAAGCTGGATTCTCCTGCGGCTGGGCCGACAGCGTGGTGCGAACCTGCACCTACACCTCCCAGGTGACTGAACCTGTGTTGGACTGTTTTTGTTTGGCTACGTTATTTCCGTTGTGTGTGAACTGTCACCAAGAGACTGTTTTTCATTTTGTGTGCAAGTGTGAATAAAACACTGTTTGTTGCACAATCTGGACTCCTGGTTTTGCCTCTAAACTGCACCCGCACCGCTGTCTACCAGAGCGACTCCCACATTTGGTGTCGGATGCGGGCATGCGCAGTGAGGCTGGCGTGAACGCCCGAAGTTTTGTTTTTCTAAAGTGTATGGAATATATTAAGCCAGCAAAGCTGCAAGCAGGAGTTTCTGACAACATGGAGGCTGCTGTGAAGGCTCTCATAGAGGCTAACGTGCAGCAGCGGGAGACCAACCAACTATTGCTACAACATGTGATGGCGTTACAGGCGGCAGGAGCGTCCCACCACGTCCATGATGCCCGGAAGCGGTCCGTGCGGCGATCCCAAAAATGACCCCCGCAGGCGAGCGTTGAGACGTACCTGGCGGTTTTGAGAAGGTCGCCGTGAGGAAAAAGTTACCCCGTGACCAGTGGGCTGAGGTGGTCGCTCCGTTCCTGGCTTCCGGACCCCAGCAGGTGTTTTTGACTTGTCGGACGACCAAGCGGCAGATTATGACACTGTGAAAGGAGAGGTCCTAGCCAGACTGGGCGTGAAGCGTGCTGGTCCGCGCTCAAAGAGTCCACCAGTGGGACTTTAAAACGACTGAACCCGCTAGGCCGCAGTTCTACGATCTGCTGCACAGGCTGCAAAAGTGGCTGCAGCCCGATCTACTAAGTCCCACTGCCATGCTGGATCGACTGTTGGCGGACATCTTTTGGAGGGCCCTGCCTTATCCCCTCCAGCACTGGATCGGCCAGGTATCGCCCACCAATGCCCTGGAGATGGTCGACCTGGTAGGCGCTACGAGGCCACCAGAAACCTGCAGGGGACTCTTGCGGGGAAGGGGTCAGTCAAACCCCGGAGGCCTCTGCCCCAGTTCCGGCGTCCGGCGACAGAGCGGCCTGCCCGGAATATACCCCCTGCGAGTCCGCCTCCCGTGGTATGCTGGAGGTGTCAGGAGCCAGGCCACATCAGGGCCGACTGTCCGCATCGGGATGAGCCGATGGATATGAACTACGGGGTCGTCACTCCCTGTATGCACGGAAGCTGTGCGCAACTGGCACCCGTGAGGTGCAGGACCATAACCACCTGTGTCAGGTAGAGGTGGGAGACTCTCTGGCGGTGGCTCTGCTGGACTCCGGGAGTTTAGTCTCCCTGGTAAGGGCTGCACTTGTACGTCCTGCGGAGTATACTGGCCGTAAAGTCGGGGTCCTGTGCATCCACGGAGACCTGAAAGACTACCCACTGCACTAGTGACTTTGTCCACCGCGGCTGGTAGGTGGACCCACGAGGTGGCTGTCGCTACTAAACTCCCACACGAACTGATACTTGGGAGGGACTTCCCGGTTTTCCGGCGCTGTGGCCGGTAATAAAGGTATCTGAGGGACCCGAGACAGGGGTGACCCTAGTGGAGTGGCCTGATACCACTGGAAGGCCAGAACCCTGGGAGCCCGAGTCTGACGGGCCAGCGGTAGGGGTGACCACTGCTCCAGCGGTAGAGGGAGACAACCCCACTGAGTGTAATGGTGGGAGACACGGAGGACTTGCCACCGGGACCTGAGTTGGCAGACCTCAATGTCTCCGGGGAAAATTTTGGGACCGCACAACACCGGGACCAAACCCTAACCAGGGCCTGGGAGAATGTGCTGGAAATTGATGGTAAACCCCAGAAACCAGGGGCTGAATTAATGTTCCCACGATTTATTGTTCTGCAGGATATGTTGTATCGGGTGAACCAAATCCGAGCGAACCTGTTGAACAGTTGGTGGTGCCCACAGCGTATCGCAAGCTTGTCATGGAGCTTGCCCACCAACATGTTCTTGGGGGACACCTGGGGTGGCAGAAAACCCAGGACCGCATACTGCAGCGGTTTTATTGGCCCAGTGTGTTCAAGGAGGTAGAGAATTATTGTAAGTCCTGTCCGACCTGTCAGATAACTAGCCCCAGCCACATTTCCGTAGTCCTCTGGTACCTCTGCCAATTATTGAAGTACCGTTTGAGCGAATCGCGATGGATTTAGTGGGCCTGTACCAAAGTCTGCCAGGGGCCACCAACACATTCTGGTAGTTCTCGACTATGCCACTCGGTATCCGGAGGCGGTGCCTCTGCGACATACCTCAGCTAAGCTCATTGCCAAAGAGTTAATGGAGATGTTTTCCCGTGTGGGCCTGCCAAAAGAGGTTCTGACAGACCAAGGGACCCCTTTTATGTCTAAAGTAATGAGGAACTGTGTAAATTGTTGCGTATAAAGCAGTTACGGACGTCCGTTTACCATCCGCAAACAGACGGTCTTGTGGAGAGGTTTAACCAAACTCTAAAAATATGTTAAAGAGGGTGGTGTCTAGAGATGGGAAGGACTGGGATCTGCTTCTGCCCTATCTCATGTTCGCAGTGCGAGAGGTGCCCCAGGCCTCTACTGGGTTCTCGCCCTTCAAACTGCTTTATGGCAGACACCCTCGGGGCCTGTTGGATATCGCCAAGGAAGCATGGGAACAACAGCCTGTCCCCCACAAAAGTGTCATTGAGTATGTCGCCCAAATGCAGGAACGGATGGAAAGGGTGTTGCCCTTGGTCCGGGGAGCATATGGAGGCAGCGCAACAAGCCCAGAGTAGGGTGTACAATCGTCAGGCTCGGGTGCGGGACTTCAATCCGGGAGATCGGGTTTTGGTTCTGGTACCCACCCTTGACAGCAAATTCCTAGCTAGGTGGCAGGGCCCCTATGAGGTGATCGAGAAGGTAGGGAAGTAAATTACAAAGTACACCAGCCAGGGCGGCGCAAGCCGGAGCAGGTGTACCACGTGAATTTACTTAAGCCGTGGAAAGATAGGGATGCGGCCGGCGACCACAGCCCCCGGCCAGGGCTTCTAGGTGAAAAGGGTCCAGCCCCACAGTTCGAGGCCTGTGAAGCCGTAACCACGGTAAAAATTGCAGACAGCCTATCTTCCAAACAAGTTCAGGAAGTCAGGGAGTTCCTCAGTCGGAACACGGATGTGTTCTCGGACCTCCCTGGCCGCACGTCTCTCATCCGACATGACATCGTCACTGAGCCTCAGGCCAAGGTCCGGTTAAAACCATACCGGGTACCCGAGGCTCGGCGACGGGCCATCGCGGAGGAAGTGCAATTAATGTTGAAGCTCGATGTCATTGAGGAGTCGAAAAGTGAGTGGGCCAGTCCCATAGTCCTAATACCCAAGCCGGATGGGACGTTGCGGTTCTGCAACGACTTTCGCAAGTTAAATGAAGTATCCAAGTTTGACGCGTATCCCATGCCCCGAGTAGACGAGCTTGTTGAAAGTTTAGGACAAGCCCGTTATTTTTCTGTGCTGGACCTCACTAAAGGGTACTGGCAGGTACCCTTAGCGAGTCGGCTAAGGAAAAAACCGCATTTGTTACCCGCAGGGCCTGTATCACTACAAGGTGTTACCCTTTGGCCTGCATGGCGCCCCGCCACTTTCCAAAGGTTAATGGACATAGTGCTGCGACCACATCGTCGGTACGCCTCGGCCTACTTAGATGATGTAGTCATCCACAGCACCGACTGGGAAAGCCATTTACCCAAGGTGCAGGCGGTAGTGGATGCCCTGAGGAAAGCCGGTCTGACCGCTAACCCAAAGAAGTGCTCCATAGGGTTAGAGGAGACAAAATATCTGGGATATGTAATTGGGCGGGAGTCATCAAGCCTCAGGTAAATAAGGTAGAGGCAATACGGAGTTGGCCCCGACCGGTCACCACCAGGCAGGTAAAGTCGTTCCTGGGGATTGTGGGGTATTACATGAGGTTTGTGCCCCACTTTGCTACTATTGCTTCGCCATTGACAGAGTTGTTAAAGGGGCGTAAGACAGGGATGGTCCGCTGGAATGAGCAGGCGGAAAAGGCTTTCTCCGCCTTGAAATCGGCCCTGTGTGGGTCCCGGTTTTGGTGACACCCGATTTCTGGAAGGATTTCGTAGTCCAGACCGACGCCTCTGAAGTTGGCCTTGGTGCGGTACTGTCGCAGGAAGTCAACGGGGAGGAGCATCCCGTTGTCTTCCTCAGCCGCAAGCTCACCCCAGCAGAGACTAGGTACAGTATAGTCGAGAGAGAGTGCCTGGCCATCAAGTGGGCACTCGAGGCCCTCCGTTATTACCTGTTGGGCAGAAGCTTTCGCCTGGTGACCGACCACTCCCCACTCAAGTGGATGTCCCAAGCCAAAGAGAGGAATGCCCGGGTCACCAGGTGGTTTCTGTCTCTACAGAATTTTAAATTCACGGTGGAGCACAGAGCGGGCCGGTTATTAAAAATGCAGACGCGCTCTCCCGGGTACACTGTTTGTCCTGTGTCCACCCCCTCAGGGTTGAACAAAGGGGGTATGTGGTAAGGTGCAGGGTGCCGTCCTAGATGGCAGGTACGTGTCACCGAGGTTGCTGGCCTCGGTGAGGTGAGAGCCGGGTTTTTGTCTGCAGCAGCTAGTGCTGTTTGACTTTGTTAAATAGCATGGCTGCAAAGCCGATCCGGGCCGGCTCTTACTGGGAGCAGCTAAAGAGTAGGGTGGGTGGCTGCTCCCCACGGTCCAGTCCGAGTTTTGGGCTGGGTTTATAAACTCAGCCAGCACCACCAGCTGTGAGTGTGATTATCCTGGAGCTGCTAACAGGGCTGGGAGTTCTCTGTCCTGGAGGAAAGAGCTCAGCAAGGAGGTGTTGTGTTCCTGGCTACCTGAAGCTGGATTCTCCTGCGGCTGGGCCGACAGCGTGGTGCGAACCTGCACCTACACCTCCCAGGTGACTGAACCTGTGTTGGACTGTTTTTGTTTGGCTACGTTATTTCCGTTGTGTGTGAACTGTCACCAAGAGACTGTTTTTCATTTTGTGTGCAAGTGTGAATAAAACACTGTTTGTTGCACAATCTGGACTCCTGGTTTTGCCTCTAAACTGCACCCGCACCGCTGTCTACCAGAGCGACTCCCCACAATATATACATATATATATATATATATATATATAGTATATCATTCAATATATCCTACTCACAGGGCTACTGTTATATCGTAATGCAGGCCGGCCGACTGACGTCACATGCCTGCCCGGCCTACTTTATGAATGAAGCAGGCGGCGCAGGCACGTGAGTGACGTCAGTCAGTCACGCTGCTGCTCGTCTGCCCGGCCGGCCTGCATTACAATATAACAGTAGCCCTGTGAGTGTAGGATATATTGAATGTTATAATACAGAGGGGGCAGCATGAATCATTATTAATTGAATTACACATTTTATAACTGTACTCCTCCTCCCAGTCCCTCCCCACTGATGCTGGAGCATCGCAAGCTGCAATGTCAAAATGTCAGCATGGTAGGTGGCGGAACGCCGTTTCCGGTGCTTTCCGCCAGAAAAAAAGCCCTGTATATAAATAAATATATCTGAAGTATAAATATATATTATCATACTTCTGATATACATGAATGCATAATTTAGTCTCTATTTCTGAAAGGTTTCCACCAGGATTCGAACTCACAACCTTTTACATCAGAGGCAAAAACCCTAACCATTGAGCTAGGGAGCTCAATGCTAAACTGTGTTAGAAAAACTTCATAGTAGTTTATCACGTATCAGGTATTCCTATACAGCAGAAGTATAATTTTATATTTTTTACACATATTTAGTAATTACACATTTATTTTGTGTCATACATTTTTTTTTTGAATTACTGAAAAAATTTGATATATAAAATTATACTTCTGCTATATAGGAATACCTAATACTTGATAAACTACTATGAGGTTTTTCTAGCACAGTTTACCATTGAGCGCCATAGCTCAGTGGCTAGGGTTCTTGCCTCTGATGTATAAGGTTGTGAGTTTGAATCCTGGTGAAACCTTTCAGAAATAGAGGTTAAATTAGACAATTACTTACAACGCTTGGGGATACCCCCTTCATGTTCAAAGCACTGACTCCATATATGGACACATGTCAGAGCTGGGACTCCTAAGCTGCAATTGCATGCACTTCTCTTCAATTACACAGGCAAGTGCAGTGAATAAATTATGTTCTGCTGGGCCGGACCCCAGCCGCGGCAATCCCTCCGCCACTGACTGGGGGCACTTTTTGTACTGGCACACAGAAGGTGCCTTTTTTTGTACTGGCATACATTTTAAAGGGGCATTTTTCAGACTTGCACGCATTATAAGTGGGTATTTTTTTGCAGGGGCATTCATTAAAGGAGTATATCAAATAGAAAGAAAATATCACCAGTCCTATGTGAGACGCTGCGATTCCGTAATGTGTTGTGGGTATTCAACACTAAACAGTTTTGAGGACAGGATTCAGACCGCGCGTAGGAATCGAAAGTCCCAAAAAGCAGTTCACTTATCCCTCCAGGAAATGCTGAGGTCTGCAGATATCCTGGATATAGATATCCTGCAACTTGTAAAAGATGTACAATAGTGAAGTTCCGTGAGGTTCCTCACCTCTTAATTGCTCAGTTTATACTCACAAAAGTAGCAGGTTTTCAGGCACATCAAGCTGGAGTTGCACTTCCACCCTTCACAGGATCCGGGCACACTCCACAGTAGCAGATAAAGGTGCAGTATACGCTCAGGAACCCACCGACTTCAGATGAGGCTTCCTTTCTTTTCAAACAAAACAAATTTCTTTAAAATCACATGAAATCAGCGCTTTGCAATCCTCTCGCCCAACCCGGGTTTCGCTCCCAGAGCTTCGTCAGGGGCTCGCTGGCGAAGCTCTGGGAGCGAAACCTGGGTTGGGCGAGAGGATTGCAAAACGCTTGATTTTATGTGATTTTAAAGAAATTTGTTTTGTTTGAAAAGAAAGGAAGCCTCATCTGAAGTCGGTGGGTTCCTGAGCGTATACTACACCTTTTATCTGCTACTGTGGGAGTGTGCCCCCGGATCCTGTGAAGGGTGGAAGTTGCAACTCCAGCTTGATGTGCCTGAAAAACCTGCTACTTTTGTGAGTATAAACTGAGCAATTAAGAGGTGAGGAACCTCACGGAACTTCACTATTGTACATCTTTTACAAGTTGCAGGATATCTATATCCAGGATATCTGCAGACCTCAGCATTTCCTGGAGGGATAAGTGAACTGCTTTTTGGGACTTTCGATTCCTACGCGCGGTCTGAATCCTGTCCTCAAAATTCATTAAAGGAGGCATTTTTTTGCACCAATATGCATTATAAGGAGGTATTGTTTTGCTGGCTCACATTATAAATGAGAATTTTTTGTATTGGCGCACATTATACGGGTTTATTTTTTGCACTGGCACACATAATAAGGGAGTATTGTTTGTGATGGAACACATTATAAGGGTGTATATTTTGCACTAGCATGCATTATAAGGGGCCATTTTTTGCACTGGCATATTATAAGGGGGTATTTTGGTGCCCTTGCACATTATAAGGGGTATTTTTTGTACAAGTTCACATTGTAAAGTGGTATTTTTTGTAATGGCACACATTATAAGGGGGTATTTTTTGTACTGGCGCACATTGTAAGGGGGTATTTGCACTGATGTACAATACAGGGGGAATTATATGTATTGGGGCACATTATAGGGGGGGGGGGTTGTACTGGCACACATTATAGCAGGGGTGCACCAACAATGAGGTCAGGGGAGGCGATCACCTCAGGCAGCACCAGGAAGGGGCAAGAGGGGGGCAGCGGAAGGGCCATGGGCATTGAGCAATTTAATTGTGGCAAAGGGGTTAGGTTAAGAAATTGGCATGGGGGGGGGCATTTCAGTTTTCGTCTCAAGCAGCAGAAAGGCTAGGTGTACCACCCCTGCATTATAGGGGAATTTTTTGTGCTGGTGGCATATATTATAGGGGTATTTTTTGTGCTGGCACTAGTGTTGAGCAAGTCAAAGTACACAAACTGGACTTCAATATGAATTTCAGGAAAAATATGATTCACTGCGAAGCCGAATTTCCTTGTGCTTTAGGGTAACTAATCTATTTTCACTGAAATGGCAGCAAATATTTTAAAAAATCATACTTACCTCATCAATTTGAGCATGATGAGGCCGCCACAGCCATCTTAAAGAATCTGCGCAAAATCTCATGTGTGGTGACGTATGACATTACTGCGCATTGCATGAGATTTAACACTGGATCTTCAAGCAAAATGGCCGCAGTCGCCTCTTCTCAATCAAATAAATGAGGTATTATTTAGGTTTTTTTTATTTGCAAACCGTAAAATGCTTTAATATGGATCTCAGATGCCACAATTAGCGATAAAATGCCTCATCGGATGGGTTCAATGATGGGGGACGGAGCATTCGCTGTTCCTTGTCATTGTACCCTCTATTATCAATAAAATGTACTTTGAGAACTTTGCTCATCTCTAGCTGGCACACATTACAAGGAGAATTATTACTACTGGGGGACTAAGGGGAACATGATTACTAGTATGGGCACAATGTGGGCATTATTACTTTTGGGGGCACTTTGGCAGATACTGTAATTGATGGGACTTTGGGGAGCACTATTACTGTGGACACCCTGGCACAGTATCAGCTTAGCACAATTATTTTTAGGGGACATTATGTTTACACTATTAGTGTCAGGGACACTATTTGCTGGTTATTTTTTAGGACACTGTGTGCCAATAATTATTAAAGAGGGCACTATATTGTGTTGTACTTGTATTTTCAGGGGGGACTGTTTCTGCAGTATAGTACTGGGGAGCACAGCAGGCACAGGATGGGGTATTCAGAAGGTGGGAGGATGATGGAAAAGTAGGAAACTAAGATGTCTGTCAAACTCCGCAGAGACAAGAGATGGCCGAAAGAAATTATCATGGCGTTCTGGTCTGAATGGAGAAGATGTGGAAAGAGAACATCTACATCAGAGGAGACATCATTGTATGTAAGAAGTATGTGGTGCTGTATTACCCTGTATGTTTTGCAGTGCTGTATGTAATGTTTCCCAAGTATGTCTTTAACGCCAGACACACAAGTGAGTTGAGTGTGATAAACTCGCAGTGGGTGTAAGTGACAGTTCCAGTTCCCGTTCTGGATAGGATTGCAAAGCATTATACTGATTTATAATGCTGTGTCACCCTTAGAGTCCTGAAATGTATTGTATTATTGGAATAATGCTGTCAGTGTAAAACAATAGATCTCAGGACTTTTTAGGCTGCATTTCACTGGCCGATAATCGCTAACAAGCGTTCACATGAACGTTTGTAACCGTTCATCTTGCAGTGTAATACTGCTGCCGATTGCAGTGAGAGCAAAATTCCAAGTGCAAAACAGATACGGGTGTAAATTACAGAGCAAGTTTTCTTGCCTTCATTGAAGCAAATTGGTCAATGACCTTTTCAAAGTCAATTTGCTTTGCCATTGCATAATCAATGGAAAGAATGGCAAGATTTGAAAGTCTCTCTTGTCCCATACTGGAGCGTAAATATTTTTAAATAAGTTTTAACTTGCTGAAACTTCTTTGACATGATGCTGTGACAGGTGGAGTCACAAATATTTGCAACACCGTTTCAATATTTGGATAGCAATAATCAGTGAATAATCATAGATCATTTGACAGATATCAATAACTGTTGCCGACATAGCTTGTGGCAATACACCTGAAACCTAAAGCTTTCAATTTCTGAAGACAGCTCTACGGCATCTAAGTCTTTGTTATACTTCAGAGCCAAATCGGAAGCAGCCTTCTGTAACTCTGCCATATCCAGTGTAAGAAGTGCAGGACAAAAAAGAAACTCAAAATATTGGGATGTTTCCATTAGTGCTTTTGATTTCCAAGTTAAGTCAGAAATTAGAATGTCAAGAACCTGTTTTTCAGTAATTCGGAAGTTGTCCTCAGAAGTCAGATTGGCTCCTTCATCAGTGGATTCATAAGGTGCTTTGTTTTTTTTTCTTTCTTTGCCTTTTTTGAGGAAACATTGCAGGGATGTCAAGTTTTCCACATGCCTCTGAAGCATACTGGTATACTTCCTGAAAATCAATATTCCTCATTTCTTGAAAGGTTCCTCTTAAACCGTCAATCGTTTTTGAAGCCTGCAACACAGAAACGCCTTTGGCCTGTATGGCTTGATTTACTCTGGCGACATGACCCAAGATTCTGTTCTAAACAAAAAGTTTGCACAGGAAACCATAGTCCACTTGCATCACCAGACTTTCTGCCGTTGAAACTGAATCTGGATTTGCTGAATTTTTCGCAATGTCTGTGAGTGATTCACATATTTCAGTGATGTGTGTATACAAAGCCTTCACTGCACTTGCTCTGGATGACCATCAAGTATCGGTATGGCCTTTTAAAGTAGTTTTAACATGCTGTGGAACTGGAGAAAAAAGTAAAAATTCTTTGAACTGTCCCAAAAAAGGTTTTAATGTCAGGGTTCACAGATGCTGCATGTACCCCTGCCAAATTAAGACTATGTGCTGCACATGGAACAAATGTAGCATATTCATTTTCCTGAAGAAGTCTTGCTTGTACTCCATTATATTTTCCTGGCATATTGGTTGCATTGTCATAGCCTTGCCCTCGTGCATCTTTAAGGTCGAGTCCATCAGTCTGTAGCTTGTTCATTATCTCAGAAGCTAATCCACTTCCAGTTTTTTCCTTAGTGTGGATAAAATCGATAAAACTCTCTTCTATTGTCACCTTTCCATTCACAACTGAAACATAACAGATTATTTCGCTCATTTGTTCCTGATGGGATATATCAGGAGTGCAGTTAAAAAGAATTGAAAAAAAATTAGCTTCCTTTATTCTATTAATGATTTGAGAGCGGACTGTATCCCCCAAAATACTGATAAATTCGTTTTGAATCTTGCTTGAAAGGTAATTGACACAGCGCTTCTGATGAGTCTCAATCTTCTCTTTCAGTGACATGTTGTGATGACTTATTACCTCCATTAGCTCAAGAAATATGCCAGCGTGTGGACTTCCAATAATGTCTTCAGAACCTCTGAGTGCAAGGTTGTTTTTTGCACAAAACAAAATTCCATCCAAGATGCACTTCAAGACACCTCGCCACTTTTATTTCTCAGTCAAAACCATTTTCGCTATAGTGCTGTCAAAAAGCTGGCCGGTTTTCATGTTCTTTTTCATTACTTTCAATATATAATAGTTTGTCCGATGCTCTGCTGAATTTTCATGTGTGGGGATACGTGGGTTTAGGTTTTTCCAATCAGAAAAAACATTTCATGGATTCGTTATTGAAAAATTGTGCTTTCCGAATAAGATACATGGAAAACAAAACACTGCATTTGATGTTTTGTAGTATATCAACCATGCACGGTCAATTTTCCTACCACCAGTTAGATGTTTTATAAACCAACTGGGATAGAATGTACGCCCTTCTTGGAACTGAGATCTTCCAAAATCTGCATCGATTCCTTGATGTGGGCCCTGTTCTATTAAATAACGTCGAATTTGGTCTGTGATATCAGGCCATGAGGGTGGATCATTCAAATTAAACGTCATCCTGCTGGGCTCTTCAGCTGCCATTTCTTCGGGAATGAGTTCACTTGGTATTGCCGATGTGTCTTCAGCTTCTTGCAATTATTCTTCACCTTCAATCTGTTCACTTTCTGACACATTGTACTCCGGAATTCTGCCATTTTAATGAAAAAAACAAAATATGGATCTGTAGGACTGCAACCAATCTCTGTAGCAGTTGAGGTTGGCTCTCTGGAACTTGAACTTGCTCCTGCTTCTGAATCTGTGTCTGTACCTTTGCTTGGCTGTAGCCATTTTTGCAATTTTTGAGAACTCTTACTTGCTTCCTCTTCCCTCAACTTTCTTCTTTTTCTGAACTCTGCTCCAGAAGGTTTTTTAGAAGAAATTCTGTAATAAGCAAATAAAAAACATAGGAGGTTCCCAGTAGTGACAGCAACTGTGTAAGCATAAGGTCAGGTGTAATTTCATACAATTATATATATTTTTTGTTCCACAATTATCTATTTTTAATCATGTTTGACAGATATTTTTCATCCAGGATGTCTCTGTACATTGCTGCAGTTATCTTTCCCTTTATCCTGAGTATTCTCCCAGTTCCTGCCCCTGAAAAACATCCCCACAGCATGATGCTGCCACCATCATGTTTCATTGTAGGGATGGTATTGGCCTGGCCTGGCGATGAGCGGTGCCTGGTTTCCTCCAAACATGACACCTTGTATTCAAACCAGAGTTCAATCTTTGTCTCATCAGACCAGAGAATTTTGTTTCTGATGATCTGAAAGTCCTTCAGGTGCCTTTTGGAAAACTCCAGGCAGGCTGCCATGTGCCTTTTACTAAGCCATCACTAATTTTGGCGAGGCTGGGTGAGTATTTTTGGGGGGAGATTTTTGCTTTTTTGGCCGATTGCTCCAGTAACAGGCAAGCACATTTATCTGGCATCAGGCGATCCCTGCTGGTGCCAGATACTGAGGACTGGTCTGCTGTAGTAAGTAATTTTAATTGCCTGGTACCTTTCTCTGATCTTAAACCAATACTGAAAGGAAAAAAAATTACAAAAAATACAGATACAGGTACTTACCTATGGAGAGGGAAGGCTCTAATTCCTATACAGCATTCCTGTTCTTATAACGTCTTCTGGTTCCAGTGCTGTCACCCCCTTAAGAATCTGTCGCTGTGGAAGGCATTGGGAGCCTGAGTGCTCCCAAAGATAGGCGGCTCCATGCAGGGCCAGACTGGGGATGAAAACCAGCCCTGGAAGAAATTACATACCAGCCCCATAGCATTGCGTAATTATAGCAGCACAACGGCAGTGGCTGGTGCGATTGCAGACCTGGCGGAGTCTGCGTCGTCGGCCGCATAGAATCTAACAGGAAATAATATTACTGTATTTTTTGCCCTATAAGACGCACCTGCCCATAAGACGCACCTAGGTTTTTGAGGAGGAAAATAAGAAAAAAATTTTTTTTAACCAAAAGATGCTTTGGGTAGGTTTTGAACTAATGGGGGGTCTGTGAATGAGACACTGTTATGGGGGATCTGTGGATGACACTGTTATGGGGGGTCTGTGAATGAGACACTGTTATGGGGGATCTGTGGATGACACTGCTATGGGGGATCTGTGGATGACACTGTTATGGGGGATCTGTGGATGACACTGTTATGGGGGATCTGTGGAGAACACTGTTATGGAGAATCTGTGGATGACACACTTATGGCGGACCTGTGGATGACACACTGTTATGAGGGAATCTGTGGATGACACACTGTTATGGGGGGATCTGTGGATGAAACACTGTTATGGGGGGATCTGTGGATGGCATTGTTATGGGGGATCTGTGGATGACACTGTTATGGGGGATCTGTGGATGACACTGTTATTAGGGATCTGTGGATGACACACACTGTTATTAGGGATCTGTGGATGGCACACTTATGGGGGACCTGTGGATGACACACTGTTATGAGGGAATCTCTGGATGACACACTGTTATGGGGGACCTGTGGATGACACACTGTTATGGGGGACCTGTGGATGACACACTGTTATGGGGGACCTGTGGATGACACACTGTTATGGGGGACCTGTGGATGACACACTGTTATGGGGGAATCTGTGGATGACACACTGTTATGGGGGGATCTGTGGATAACACTGTTATGGGGGGGATCTGTGGATGACACTCTTATGGGGGGATCTGTGGATGACACTGTTATGGGGGATCTGTGGAGGACACTGTTATGGGGAGATCTGTGGATGACACTGTTATGGGGGGATCTGTGGATGACACTGTTATGGGGGATCTGTGGATGACACTGTTATGGATTGCGATTCACAATGGATATTGGGGGCCAGCAAATTACAAGGAAGGCAGTGGTGGGGGTGTGGGATTAGAGCATTATAGCTGCAGGAATAAATAACATCTAAATGTCTGGTGGGGTAGATGGGGGGGGGTTGAGGGCTTGACTTGAGTCATCTACTGATCAGAGCATTAGAATTGGTGGGTCTGTGAATGAGACACTGTTATGGGGGATCTGTGGATGACACTGTTATGGGGGGTCTGTGAATGAGACACTGTTATGGGGGATCTGTGGATGACACTGTTATGGGAGATCTGTGGATGACACTGTTATGGGGGATCTGTGGAGAACACTGTTATGGGGGGATCTATGGATGACACTGTTATGGGGGATCTGTGGATGACACTGTTATGGGGGATCTGTGGATGACACTGTTATGGGGGATCTGTGGATGACACTGTTATGGGGGATCTGTGGATGACAGTGTTATGGGGGGATCTGTGGATGACACTGTTATGGGGGGATCTGTGGATGACACTGTTATGGATTGCAATTCACAATGGATATTGGGGGCCAGCAAATTACAAGGAAGGCAGCGGGGGTTGTGGGATTAGAGCATTAGAGCTGCAGGAATAAATAACATCTAGTGGGGTAGATTGGGGGGTTGAGGGCTTGACTTGAGTCATCTACTTATCAGAGCATTAGAATTGCTGGAATAAATAACATCTAAATGTCTGGTGGGGTAGATGGGGGGGGGGGTACGGGTAGATGGGGTGGTAGGACAAGGGCTGATGGGGGAAGGGGGGCTGGGTTAGATCATCTAACCCCCCCCCCCATCTACCCCACCAGACATTCCATCTATTTATTCTTGCAGCTCTAATGCTCTGATGATCACTGATCAGTAGATGACTCAAGTCAAGCCCCCCACCCCCGCCATTTAGATGTGTATGTTTGTTATTAATCAGACATGGTGATATATTTACAAAGAATACAACAAAACAAGCAGCCATCGTGACATTATCAAGCCATACCAATGGAAGAAATACAAACGGTGTGTGACATTACTTTGAAAGCGGATATAATGCGGCATAGAAGGTGTGTGTGTGTGTGGGGGGGGGGGGGGGGGATCCAGGGAGCTGCAGGGTAACCAGGTATTTCAGATAAAGCTACATTAAAGTATAGCACCCGGGAGAGGCACAGCATAAGTGCTCGTAATCCAAGCCATCCACTGATTAAGAGCCTTAACTCTAGCTCGGAGATCAGGTGAGTATATGATTTCGTGCTGCATATGCTAGTTAACCAGCTGACTGACTTCAAAGAACGTGGGGGGGGGGGGGTAATTTCCTGTTTCCAATGACGAGCTATCACCTCACGGGTAGCCATAAGTATATGTGCAACCACCCATCTCCGATCGCAGGGATATCTGATAACCCAATACATAATATAGCTAACTGAGTGGTTAGAGCCAGAGTTTGCGGCCCCTGTCCTCCTGGACCTCCCTCGTGCGATCAGCTGTGTTTCTGCCCGCAGTGCCGCACAAGAGAGCTTACAGCTTCTTCTCCTGCTCTGTAGCAGAAGCAGGACAGCCGGGGGAGCGTGGAGAAGGCAAAGGCAGTTGATCAGCGCTTCTGCCTTCTCCTCAGATGTGCATTGTAGACCCGGCTTAGGGGCAGAGGAGCGCAAAGCTGCAGGGTCAGGAGTCCCTGATCAGCCCTGCCTGTGTATAATGCCCCCACAGCAGGCTGGTTTCCTCTGTAATCGGGGCTTCTTTGGATGCCCCAGTTACAGTGGAAATGGTGCAAAAAAAAAGTCTGTGTCCCTAAAGGTCTTTCAGTAACAGTTTGGGACAAATTATGTGGAAAAATATATATTAAAAAATAATTAAAATATATTTTAAAAAATGAAAACAAAAAATATAATACAACACAAAAAAAATAAGATGTGGTAAATAAAATAGAAAATTATATATAAAAAAAAAAATTAAATAAAAGTGTTCACTGTCTTTTTATGATCCCTTGAGGGGCACATTACGTGGCAAAAATATATTAAAAAAAATAATAGAAAATAAAAAATAAAAAAATAAAATACAAATAACAAGGAAAAAAAAGTGCAAAAAGTGTTCATTGTCCCCCAACAGTCTTTTTAAAACATCTTGTGGGACATATTATATGGCAAAAATATATTTAAATAATAAGTAATAAACCCCCCAAAAAATATTAATAAAATATTAATAAAATACAAATAAAAGTAAAAAATAAGGCCTCATGCACCCGAGAGTATTTTCTTTCCATGTCCGCTCCATTTTTGGGGGGATCGTGTACGAAACCATTCATTTAAACAGGTCTTCAAAAAAAAAATGGAAGCTACTTTGTGTGCATTCCATTTCCGTATTTCCGTTCCACAAATAAATAGAACATTATCTATTATTGTTCGCATTACGGACAAGGATAGGGCTGTTCTATTAGGGGCCAGCTATTCTGTTCTGCAAAATACGGAATGCACATGGATGTCATCCGTATTTTTTGCGGACCGCAAAATACATACGGTCGTGTGCATGAGGTCTAAACAGGAAAAAGTTTAAAATTAACAAAAAGTGTCAGTGTCCCCCAAAGGTCTTTTTATGACCTCTTGGGGAATATTATTTGTAGCAGAAATATATGAAAAATGACCATATTTCTCATCCCATAAGATGCAGATTTTTCCCCCCAAAGTGGGGGGAAAATGTCCCTGCGTTATGGGGTGAATACTTATGAAGCGCTTCCATTATGGAAGCACTCATTAGTACCGGAGGATCGGGAAGCGGTGAAGGCTCTGTACTCACCACTTCCTGGTCCTCGGCTGTCAGCCGTGCAGGCTGCGCACAGCGTGAGGGCGCTCTCTGACCTCACGCTGTGCACGTCAGATCACAGCACAGCCAATGGAGGAGGTGGAGGAAGAGGATTGAGATGTAGGTGAGGAAAGGCGGAGTCCGGAGCATTGGTGTGAGGGAGGGGGCTCATCTGCTGGGGCTGATGTGAGTCAGGGGGCTGATCTGTGACATTGGGGGTCATTTAAATTGAAGTTTGAGCTGAGTTCTGATTTATGGTCTTATTAACATTGGGGGTCTGATTTATGGTCTGATCTGACATCTTATGAAAAATATTTTTTTCTTATTGTCCTCCTCTTAAACCTCGGTGCATCCTATAGGGCTAAAAATACGGTAAGTTGAAAAAGAAAAAATAATATTAATGCATAAAAGAAAAAACACCAACCAAAATTGTCGCCATCATCGCCCCATTCATTCAAAATGACCGACACAAAATAGGGAACTAATTATAATTATTTATTTTGGTGGCAGCTTGCATATTTAAAGAATAAGGAGCTATAGTATGAAAAAAAAATACTTTTTATAAAATGTTTTGTACAGTTTTCCCAAAATAAAACTAAAAAATAAATTATAAGGCCCTATGTCTTAAGTGAAAAATTATTGCAAAAATTATTTTGGCAGTCCCAACACAAAAAAGTTACAACTGTTTGAACCACCACGTGTGCTAAAAATCACAAAAAAGTGTCTGTTCAAGCCTGGTTATTAAAGTGTTAACAAATAAGCACTTTCTCCATTAGTAAGGGAGAAAGCTTACTGGTTTTTACATGGCGCCTGTAACTGGGGGGCAGGAGGTGGTAATTGCGCCGCACATCTCTCTGTGTAATCAGGGATGTGCTAATGATAATCAATATAACTAAATGAAGGAGAAATGACTGTGATAGCGATCACTCCTCCACAGTCACTTTACATTGGCATGATGCAAATGAGCACCAATCAACATTTTTTTTAATTTGCGGCCCCTTGAAATAGAGCGATGTGACAATGCGGCCCTCAGACCAAAAAAGGTTGTGCACCCATGGGTTAGAGTAATAGTTAGGTCAGTAACAGCAGTGATCATGGCTCGCACCCGATGCCATAGTGGCGCCACAAGAGGGCAGAACCACCTCATGTATGTAGGTGTACCTCTGTGGCCACAGCCACGCCAACACATGGGCGAATAACCTACTGATATATGCGCTATTCTGTCAGGTGTAAGATACCATCTTAATTGGATTTTCCTATTTTGTTCCGCATGGTTTATGCACTTAGATGGTTTAATCGCCCAGAACATGGCACATTGCCAATCCGAAAGAGTGAACTCAGATTTAAGTTCCTTCTCCCATTTGGTCATAAAAGGCAATTTTTGTTCAGAAAGATGAGACATCTAAAGTTGGTACATTATAGACAGCCCTCTCTTTGCCGAGGAAGTCAGTGTGAAAAATTTAACAGTCGCTGCGATCTTAGGTGGGGGTTCACACAAGGGAAAGCGAGGGCAGGAATTCAAATGGTGCCTAATCTGGAGATATTGATAAAAACAGTTATTGGGCATGTTTAACGTGGAGAGACTCAAATTGTAGCATAGATTGGCCCTCAAATATCTTTCCCACCGTATCAACACCTATGGTATGCCATGAAGAGAGCGACAGTCCCTGAATGAGATACTCTAACGACCTCAGAGGGAACTGTTTCCAGTCCAACAATTTAGAGAAGCCAAAATTATATAATAACCTCCTCCAGGCCGCAGAGGGAAGGGTTTAGATTGAGAATTTGAGGAAAGAGGGGCCCAAGCTGAACTCTAGCACCAGGACCCATGAGCCTTTAGCTACACCCCTGAGTACAAAGCAAGTTCTGCAAGTCTGCTTCTTCAGACAGCTGATTGGCAGAGGTGCCGGGAGTCTCACCACCACCAATCAGATATTCATTATATATATCCTCAGGATAGGCATCAATATCAAAATCACAGAAAACACCTGTAAGGTTGTAACTATCCAGTGGGTTTCGAATTAAAATGTTCTGATGTTTTTTGCCATGTTAACAATGTCAATGTCACTATTGTGTTACTCACTCATGTATAGCAACATCTGGAAGATAAGCTGCATCGCCTTGGGCAGGATGAGCCATAAACACGACATCCATATCTTCAAAAGCTCCAGCCTTGATAAGATCTATTTTCCCTCCACCATCTTCTTCAGCAGGTGTTCCTAACACTGTGATCTAAGAAATGGCAAACATCTGCATAAATATAAACTTGTAGAAATATAAGTTGTAATAGTAATGAAAGAGCTAATATATGTGCATATAACTGGTAACTACATACTGTAGTAATGTCTTTAGTAGAGCAGAATATGGAATTAGAATAAGTAGTCAGGATCTTTAATTGTAGTTCTGTACTTCACTAAGTTTTACAATGCATTCAGAAAATATTCGGACCCTTTTATTTTATTCACATTTTGTTATGTTGTGGCCTTGTGGTACAATTTCAAAAAGACTAAATTTTCCCCATCAGTTCAGCACTCAATACTAGGGATGAGAAAATTTCATGTTATGAAATTCGTTTGAGCTCCGTTTGGTAGTAAAAGCAGAATTACATTATGGACTCCCCTGCATAGCGGAAACCCTACGGATCCGTTTTGCAGCCCATAGACCTCTATTATGACGTAATGAATAACGGAATGCTTCTAAAGGCATCCCGTTATGCATTCCATCATAGAATTGCGGTATAGTCCGTGGTAACAGAATCCATAATGGAATTCTGCTTTTACCAGCAAACTAAGCGCAAACGAATTTCAAAATATGAAATTCGCTCATCTCTAATCAATACCCCATAATGAGAAAGTGAAAACAGAATTTTAGACATCTTTGCTAATTTATCCAAAAGGAAATATTTTGCATGGACATATTTATTCAGACTTTTTGCTACGACACTTGAAATTTAGCTCTTCGCGTCTATTATTAGGCTGGCGGCCCTTGCCCTTGATTTCCCAGGCAGGCACGGAATCTCTATACTTACCCTATGTGTATTGGGACTAGTGCTCAGTGAACTTCCTTACAGATCTTCAGGAGTTAATCTTTCCTTCGTGTTCTCTGTCCAGCTTCTGACTATGGTGCCGATCATCCTTCCTATTTAGCTGGGATGGTGGTTCTCTTGCCTGACTACCCGTGCACTGTACTTAGCCTGACTACTGATAATACCCTAGCCACCTGCCCCAAAATGGAAATTGCTATCTGGATTAAACACTTACTCAGCTTGCCCTGACCTTGGAATTGCTATCTGGAATACACATGTACTCAGCCTGCACTGACCATGGACTGTATTCAGACTATGCATTTTCCAGATTCCTTGGTATCTCTGACCCCCGTGGTCTACTTCAGGATTTAGCGGCCTGTTTTTTTTTCCCTGCAGCGAAATCCAGATCCTTGTACAGGGGTTAAAGGGCGAATACCAGAGAACTGCCTAGACAACGCCCTTAGGTTTAGCCCCAAGTCAACCTGGTCAGTTGGAACAGTGGGTTCACACCCACTGACTGTTCTATCTATATAAGGTCTTACAGTTGACAATGCATATCACAGAGAAAAAAAAAGCCATGAGGAGGAAAGAGTTGCCTATGGAGCTCAAAGACAGGATTGTGTGTAGGCACAGGTCTGAAGAAGGATACAAAACATTTCTGCTGCACTGAAATTCCCCAAGAGCACAGTGGTCTCAATATTTATTAAATAAAAGAAGTTTGGTACAGCCAGGACTCTTCCCATGACCACGACCAAGAATTCTAGCTAAGCACCAAAGATCCTGTGTACAGATGAAAAAGCTTCCGGAAGGTCTCTGCCAATCTGGGCTTTATTGCAAAAGAGCCAGAAACAAGCCTCTCCTCAGTAGACACAAATGAAGCCCAACTGGAGTTTGCAAAAAAGTACCTGCAGGACTCAGACTGTGAGAAACTAGATTATCTGGTCTGATGAAACAAAAATTTAACTTTCTGGCCTGAATTCTAAATCATGTCTGGAGGAAACCAGGTACTTCTCATCACCTGCCCAATACCATCTCTACAGTGAAGAATGGTGGTAGCAGCATCATGCTTTGGAAGTATTTTTCAGTGGCTGGGAAGGGAGACTGGTCAGGGTTGAGGGAAAGCTTATTGGAGCAAATTACAGAGATGTTCTTAATGAAAACCAGATTCAGAGAGCTTTGGATCACAGACTGGGCCGAAGGTTTTCCTTTAACCCCTTAAGGACTCAGGGTTTTTTCATTTTTGCATTTTCGTTTTGCGCTCCATGCCTTCCGAGAGCCATAACTTTTTTATTTTTACATTCACATGGCCATATAAGGGCTTTTTTTTGCAGTACAAGTTGTAATTTCCAACGCCACCATTTAATATTGCATGCGATGTAGTGGGAAGCGGGGGAAAAATTCCAAATGGGGTGACCATTTAGTTTTATTCTACAGGTCAGTACAAATTCGGCGATACCCAATATGTATAGTTTTTCTTGCGTTTTGATAGTAAAAAAAAATTTAAAAGTGGGAAATTTTTTATTTTTATTTTTTGTAGCCATATTTTGACCCCCTATAACTTTTTTGTTATTAAGCGTATGGCATTGTATGGGGGCTTATTTTTTGCGGGGCGATCTGAACTTTTAATTGATACCATTATGGGGTGTGTAGGACTTTTTGATCACTTTTAATTTAATTTTATTTGAGGAAATGAAGCGTCCAAAAACGGCGAATCGGCCATTTGGGCGCTTTTTTCCGTTTTTCTGTTTACCATATGGGGAATATATTTTATATTTTTATACTACAGGCGTTTTCGCACATTGCGACACCCATGATGTGTATATTTTTTATTTTTTTATTATTTTATTTTAATTTTGGGGAAAGGGGGGTGATTTGAATTTTTAGTTTTTTTTTTTTTTTTTCTTTTTTTTCTTTTTTTTTTCTTTCACACTTTTATATAGGTCCATAGGGACCTATATAAATCAGTCATCTGATTGCTTCTAACATAAACTCTAATACACTTGTATTGTAACAAGGGCTGCATAGGAAATAGTAAGTAGTAACCTCAAATAATTCTTTGAGTTCGAGGCTATTAGGCTATTACATACAGCGCTGCGTTTCACCGATCACCACTAGGGGGAGCCGGAGAGCTGCCGAAAGTTCTACTTTCGGTTTTAGGGCGCACAGATGCCGTGGTCAGGATTGACCACGGCATCTGTGGGGTTAAATGATTGCGATCGGCATCGCTGCCGACCGCGATCATTAGCCGCGGGGGTCAGCTACAGGAAACAGCCGGACCCCCGCAGCGATCGCGCCCGCAGAGGGCAGGAGCGGGCGCCATGGTTAGGGACCGGACCCATGACGTACCCATACATCATGGGTCCTTAAGGGGTTAAACAAGACAATTGTAACACCCCAGAGTGGTGTTACCACTTCTGCACCCTGCTACTGTCTCTAATGGTGTAACATAAATGTTATCTATGTATTCTGTCCCAGGTTCACCACAATGTGCATCTATAATATTGCTATGCAACTGTTATAAATGTAATATGCCAGTGGCAGCAGGTGGCAGCAAACATGGCAGAGCTATAGTTAGAGAGAATGGAATTTTCCATTCCATTCTGAACCCCCTCTGGAGAGAAGTGGGCTAGTCCTGCTTCCTGCTGGAAGGGTAGGGGCAGAAGTTTCTAGTGAGTTCTAGTTTTCCCTAGACAGGGATGCCAGGCCACGGTGGCCTTCTCACATAACCCCACGGTAGTCAACTACCAGCTTCCCTGGAAGATGATGTCGGCAGCAGCCAAAGTTCCTCGATTTCCTTCTCCACCAGCTGGGATCCAGCTACCACAGCCCCTGCAGCTGGAGATCCTTAGTTCCCCTGTCCCGGCAGTAGGTTCCGGCAACCTAAAGCAACAATTGGCCACAGCCATCGCAAATTTGACTACCCGGTCATTACCTGATATCCCCACAAGAGGGCCGTGGAATACCGCAACCACAGCGTGGATTGCTGACAAGGACTCCTAATGTCCTTCAGCAGCTCAAGCGGTGAGGAGGATTTCAGGTTCCTCTAAGGAGTTGTCTTTCAGTCAAGATACAGAAAAAAAAATCATGAACTATTGGAGCCACATTGCCACACTGGACTTGAAGGGTAAGAACTTGTTGGCCCATCTGTTTTGTTCCGTTGCCCTGTCTGGCCCTCACCCAGATGGACATGATTTGTCAGGACTCCCCTCATCTGTGAAATACCTGCAAGTTGCGCTCAAGAGTGCCAATCCCCTTGTTTCCCCCTTCTCAGGTTAAGAGGAAACCCCACATGTCTTAAATGGTTCTCATTAAAATTGCTGCTATGTGATACCATACCTTATGTGGATTACAAAATGACTTATCTTTTTGCACTATTTTTGCATTAACGATTTACAGGTTCTGCAACGTTTAAGCACTTAAGCTAATTGTATGGACTCTGTTACGGGTACAACAATGTGACCTCTTATGCACTTTTTGAATTGACTTTTGACTTTATACTGACTCTGAGGACACTGAATACTAATCCCAAAGTCCCACTTTGCCCTGTGTTAGTTCAGAAAGCCTAGGTATTATATTGTATAATTTGCATATGTCCCTAACCTTGTTCTCTCCACAAACTTGGGAGGGAAAGGAGCCAGTATGTCCTGTGTCTTTAGGATCATTTGTTGTTGCTACACAGGGAGGACCAAGTGATAAAGTCACAAGCAGTCTTAACATCTTTAAAGGGTAACCCTGCTGCTTAAAAAAAAAGGGATAACAGAGTACATGACACCCCCATGCTTCCACTGGTACTAGAGCTCGGTATCCACACAAAACAAGCACTTGGTGCAGACTTTTTGGTTCTCTGGTTTATACCAAGAGGGAAACAGGAAATCAACACCCTACTCAAACCAGCAGAGACCTGTAGGTAGCCATTGCTATGTTATTTTTTTTGTATACAGTAACAGGAAAGCAGTCTAAAGCAGCACTTTAACTTTTAAAGGGAACCCTACAGCATATCCTAAGCACAAGCCGAGGGCGGCTTGGTTTTAAGTAAGGGGGTATGTAACACCCCAGAGGGGTGTTACCACTCCTGCACCCTGCTATTGTCTCTAATGGTCTAACATGTCATTTATGTATTCTGTTCCAGGTTCACCTCAATGTGCATCTATAATAATTTTATGCAACTGTTATACATGTAATATGCCTGGTTCACCAGCAGGTGTCAGCAAACATGGCAGAGCTATAGTTAGAGAGAATGGAACTTTCCATTCCAAACCCCCTCTGAAGAGAAGTGGGCTAGTCCTGCTTGCTGCTGGAAGGGTGGGGGCAGAAGTTACTAGTGAGTTTTAGTTTTCCCTAGACAGGGGAAGGGAATGCAGGGGCACATCTCTGCTGCACATTCCCATGCCAGTCAGAGCACCCTAAGCTCTGCTGGCCATGGAGGCAGAAACTTGAAGCCTCAGAAGCCAAAAGTATAGGCCTCTGGCAGAGCCAAAGTCCGACTAAGGAGAGATGTGCAGCATAAAGAAGGAATCAAAGTTACTCAGCTAGCTTGTCAGTACAGCAGAGAGAAAGAGATAAAGCAAAGTTGAGTTTGCCTGCCAGTTCATGCTACAGCCTGCTGGAATCAAGACAAAGTCAGAAAATTGTTTAGAGAAACGCTTATTAAAGTAAAGCTGCCATTGAACTTAAGATGAAGTTATTCTTTCAAATTCCTCATTTACCCCCTCTATTTATTGCTTCGGAGCCAAAGCCTAGGGTCCAGCGGTATCCAGGTAAGAGCAGCGTGACACACATAATGAAACATTTAGGCCACACCACACCACTCGGCATTCCTACTACACCTGGGACGCGATGTAAAGGGCCCTGGGGGGAGGCGCATGTTGCATGACCCTAAGCGCACAGCCAAGACATCACATGGTTGAAGGATAACTCTGTCAATGTCCTTGAGTGGCCCAGCCAGAGATCTTGCGTGAATCCAATCGAACATCTCTGGAGAGACCTGAAAATGGCTGTCCATTGATAGTCCTCATCAAACCTGACAGAGTTTAAGTGGATCTGCAGAGAAGAATGGCAAAAAATATCTAGAGCCAGGTATGCAAACCTTGTGGAATGATACCCAAAAAATATCTGCCAAAGGTGCATCAACTAAATACTTAGAGACTGAATACTTTTATGTCAATGCAATATTTTAGTTTTTCTATTTCAATAGCAATTAGCAAAGATTTTGAACATTCTGTTTTCACTTTGGGGTATTGAGAGGAGAATAACAGGGAACACTTGATTTTTTTATTTTTATTTTAGTACAGCCTTGTACTAAACGTGAAAAATATGAAAAAAGTGAAAGGGTCTGAAGACTTTCAGAATGCATTGTATAGCAGTAACCACAGCTTAGGGTTTGTCACTTGGAGACTCCAGGACTTAAAGTGTAACTGCCATGCTATTTTTATTTGTGTAATGTATAGGGGCAGTGACACTGACCATTTTTGTAATATACTTTAATTAATGAAATTATACATTTCTATTAGAAAATAGCTCTAAAGTGGCCCATTTTGAGCCTTAGCAACGCTCCTCTGTCTTCTGTTTACATAACAGTGGAGACTTGCTCAACCTTCACTGCGTTATGTAAACAGAAGACAGAGGAGCGTTGCTAAGGCTCAAAATGGGCCGCTTTAGAGCTATTTTCCTTAGAGCCCATTCAGGCGGCCGTAGTGCTTTGTGGATCCAAAAAACCCGGATACTAGCCGTGTGCGTTCCGCAATTTGCGGAACGGAACCATGGATGCTGACAGCACACGGTGTCCACATCTTTTGCGACCCCATTGAAATGAATGGGTCCGTACCCCTTCCGCAAAATTGCGGAACGGATGCGGACTCATTCATACGGCCGTCTGAATGAGCCCTAATAGACATGTATGATTTCAGTAATTAAAGTATATTACAAAAATGGTAAGTGTCACTGCCGCTACACATTACACAAATAAAAAAAAAATGGCAGATACACTTTAAAAGGGTTGTCTGAGTTAAAATTGAGTTAAAATAAAATAAAAAATAAATAAATGGCAGGTTAGGGTGCAAAATTAGTGTAGAGAAGCAAAACATTTGAAACCGAATTCGGTCCGAAGTTTAGGAAAACTTCTATTCACAATGAAGCTGAATTTCCTAACTCTTTGTGTTAACTAACCAGGTTTTCCTAAAATGGCATCTGCACTTGTTACAAAGTGAAAGTAAAAAGCTTGGGAACGTGAGATCACCCATAATGCTGTGCAGCCGCAGGTAGCCATATTTGTGATCTCACAACTAGTGTTGAGCGAACTGTAAAGTTTGGGTTCGTACCGGACTTTAGAGTTTTTGGTACCCGGACCAGAACCCGAACATTTCCATAAAAGTTTGGGTTCGTTGTTCGGCCATTTAATAAAGCTTGTTGAAAGGCTGCAGGGCAGCCAATCAACAAGCGCTTAAGATGTGTGCTCTTAGAAGCCATTACAGCCATGTCTACTAATGGCATGGCTGTGATTGGCCAGTGCAGCATGTGACCCAGCCTCTATATAAGCTCTATATAAGCTGGAGTCACATAGCGCCGCACGTAACATCAGCTTTTACTAGTGTAGGGACAGGATGCTACTGCTGTGAGGGAGAGATTATGAAAGAATCTGATATCAGAGCTTGGTATTAAGTCTGCGATCTACAGCGATTTTTTTTTTGTGGGTGCAATGCAACATTTTTGTACCCTGCCCTGAGCCCAGTGACACAGAAAAATACGTTTTAATCCGTCTGTTAGTTAGGTGGGCGTCAGCGGCCATTTTGTGCAAGCAACAATATTGCGAGGAACAATAATTTGCCAGGGACAATAATTTAATCCTGTTCTTGTAGTTCAGTGGGCGAAATATACCCATTTTTTAAGTGCACCTGCACTGCATATGTGCCAGGGGAAGAGGAAATAATATAGGTAATCCGTCTGTGAGTTCAGGGACCCAGGGGGTGACATATTTACATTTTTTTTCTGTAAAGTTCCCCTGTGCTGCATATGTGACAGTGTATTCCTTGCTATAGATCCAATTCTGAGGCATAAACCCCTCAACGCAATCAGTATGCAGTACCATGGAGCAGGGGGTATCTGCAAATGTTTTGTCAATTATGTGTTATGTTATGTACTATGTTATCCATTGTAATGCTTGTATACTGCCAGCATAGCTCTGTATAGTAGTGACGGAGTTAACTAACTCAGACACAGTCCTTTGCGGGAGGTGTCAAGGTAGTGGCTGGCTTCACCCCTGGCTCTAGAGAGTTCTAGAGAGAGTTTAAGAGAGGAGGGAAGCGGTTCTATGTGCTCCTTCTTCTTAGGCCTCAAGTTCCAGGAACTACCAGATCTCTGTGTGAATTGCTGCAAGATCAACAGCATGAACAAAAGAAAGAAAAGTGAAACTTGGAATCAGCATGACAGAGTGAACAGAGTCTGTCAGTAAGGTAATCGCCATTGACTTTACTGCTGTGAAGTGAATACTGTTATATACCCTACACACTTAAAGGGGTTGTCGCATGAAAAACATTCTACAGTTTTTAAACCAGCGCTTGGATCTCAATACTTTTAGAATTACATTTAATTTCAAATATATTATTCAATAAAATATTGAATAATTAAAAATATAAGTTATTCAATAAAATATATCTGTGTTCCGCCATCTGCTGTTTGTTTTTTTTCTTATTTCTTTGTCTGGCTCACTTGGAAGGGCGCTCATGCTCAGTTTTATCCTTCAACTGCCTCCTGAGCTGTGATTGGGAGAAAGCTCCAGCAGAAAAGACACACCTCCTGAGCTGCAGCAGAAAAGACACTCCCCTTGAGCTGCCAGCTTGATAGAAATCTATCAAAGCAATGAATGGGGAGATCTTTGGATCCATGAGAGGTACACGGCTGATTTGTTAGAAAGAGAATATCATGTACTACATGATGTCTGATTTTCATTTTATACATTATTCATGGTTAAACCCCTTTAAGCAATGACCCAGCCAGTCGTATCATTCCACCTGTATGCCGCTGTGCGCATTACAGGTATAACTTTAAAAGTACAGTTGCCTACTAGCGATGAGCGGCAGGGGCAATATTCGAATTTGCGATATTTCGCGAACATTTGTTAGAATATTAGTCATATATTCGCGAATATTCGTATTCGAGATTATTCTATTGATTGCAAATAATCGGCAATGTAATATTCTCTTAATTAATCAAACGAATGGAGGGGCTACACCTTTTCTGGGAAACACAAAGGAATAGCCTAGTGCAGATATAAACCTTTTATTCCATACGTAAAATCACAAGTGGCCCAAACTCCTTTATAAGTGTAACATACGCAGATATCCTCACTCTCTTTGTATATAGTAACAACTCAGTGCAACATACGGCTCTGTGCAAACTCCTTTATAAGTGTAACATACGCAGATATCCTCACTCTCTTTGTATATAGTAACAACTCAGTGCAACATACGACTCTGTGCAAACAAGCTCTGTATAAAAGTTCCTGTGCAAAAACGCTCTGTGCAAAAATAGCTCTGTGTGAAATAATGCCGTGCAAAAAATACAGTCAATTCGTGCAAAAAACGCTAGGCCAAACAGTGTGGACTCTTTATGTCCTTGAGTCCCCAAAATTAGGTATCCATTGCAGCTTTCACTATATTGTCCTTGTGGAGATATCCACTTAATATCGTCCAGTAGCTCTTACAGTCCACCCACATATATATTAAACTGTCTTACCCTCCTCGGGCGTACCTCTCTCTGTCTGCTTCCCAGCGCTTGCCAGCTGCAGTGTTTGTGTCTCCGCGACGGCGTCCCGCGCACTTCCGGGTTTGAACGCGGCGTCCCACGTGACCCGGTACTGGCGGCAGAGATTGAATGCGCTTGCGCAAGTAAAGATTCACTGCGCTTGCGTGGTTACCTTTCGGTGTAGAAGATTCTTCGATCGAAGCAGAGACTGTTTTCTTTGGGAGGAAAATGGTACCTCCACTGTGGGTGTGATTGTAGCTCCTGTTCTCACTGCTGTGCACACCAAACGCGTTTCGGGGTTCGACCCCTTCTTCAGTGGTTGTTCAGCAGTGAGTATCCGTCCAACTTAAGTAGGTCCATAACTCCTCCCATTGCACGTCATGTGGGTTTTGCACAAAACTTGGACTGGATCAATTCGATCCCCCTAGCCATTCGGAGTTGGTTCCATTCTACACAATCTCAAACAACATAAGTGCCTGTAGGTGGATGTGGATATAAGAACATAACACTATACATCATACACCTAATTAGTGAATCTGATAAAAATGCAATATATATCACTTGCATGAAATAAAAACTGTGCTCTTTATTAAAAAACTCTTTAAAAACTCCTCAAAATGCTACTAAAAATACTTGGAGTGACTGAAGTTGCGAAAAATATAGGGTCCAATTGCCCATATACCGGGTTCCCGTTTCATGAAGAAAAATTGTTAAATGATTGATTGAAGTATAGAGGTGCGGGATTGATAAGGAGGGGAGATCGAAGTGTCGATAGAACGACCTGACTTCGAAGTCCCGTCATCACCAGTCCCACATCTCACAGAAACCCGAATATTTCATATTCAGCATTCAGTCCTCTAGGTATCAACGTATCAAGATCAAAAATCCTCCTAGATTCTTGACGAGACATCCTGGCTATGTGATTTCCCCCTCTCCATGTCTTCCTTATCTTTTCTATTGCGGCAAACTTCAGGGATGAGGGGTCACAATTGTGGCATTCTTTGAAATGTTTGGATAATGAATGCAATTGATAGCCCTTCCTGATGTTGGCCAGATGTTCAGAAATCCTTTTTTTTAGAGGTCTCTTTGTTCTCCCCACATACTGTTTGGGGCATGAACACTGGATTACATAGATCACATCTGTAGAATTGCAAGTCAACCCCTCTTTGATCTCTATAGAAAATTTATTCCTAACAGAGTCTACTTGAGTTGTTTTCCTAGGAAATGATGTAGCCCTACACCCTGCACACCTACCACATCTGAAGAAACCGGATAAGTTCAACCATGTTGTAATTCCCACAGGGTTTCTTCTTCCTATTGAGGGGGCAATTTTGTTCCCCAGATTTGATGCTTTTGTATATGCTATCTGTGGTCTCTCCCCCATGTGTGCTCCAATTATTTTATCGTTCCCTAAATGGTGCCAGTGTCTCTGGTTTATTCTTTCTACCGTTCTGTATTGTGAGTGGAAGGGTAAAATTAATCTTAGGACTTCATCCTTCTCCTCTACTTCCTTCGGGTTAAAGAAATTTATCCTTTCCATGTTTCTAACCTTATTCAGGGATTTATTGATATTCTCCTCCGGGTATCCTTTTTCAATGAATTGTTGCTTGAGTATCTGGGCCTCTTCCTCAAATTTTAGTTCTTCCGTGCAATTACGTTTTAGCCTTCTAAACTGTCCTGTAGGGACATTCATCAGCCACCTCGGTAGGTGGCAACTGGAATATTTGATAAAGCTATTTCTAGCAATAGGTTTAAAATAGGTATTGCAAGTTAATTTATCATTTTTGACTTGGATTTCTAGGTCCAGGAACTCTACTCGATCCTGACTAATGGTAGGAGTAAATCTCAAACCCTTATCATTTGAATTAATTTCCTCTAGAAAGATCTCTAATGTATCCTCTGTGCCTCGCCAAATAAATATAATGTCGTCGATGAATCGACGCCATAGCACCAGATTCTCCCCCAGCTTGGGGGCAATGGCATCTGCCTCCCACTGCGCCAGAAGTTAGCATAGCTGGGGGCGAATCTGGTGCCCATGGCCGTCCCTGTTGTCTGGACATAATAGTCCTGCCCAAAACCAAAATAATTATGAGTTAGGATGTATTGGATTCCCTCTAAGATATCTTAATGCGAATATTCTAAAACACGAATATATTTGTTTTTTAGAATATTCGTCATTTTTTCCCATCTGAAGTCATGATTCCTCCCTGCTTAAGTTGCTTTTGGGCCAATGACTGTTCACATTAAATTGGAAAAAATGATGAATATTCTAAAAAAACGAATATATACCACTATATTCTATAGTGCTATATATTCGTGTTCTAGAATATTCGCATTACGTGAATATTACATTGCCGATTTTTTGCATAAAAGACAAAAAATTTAATAATGAAGAATATTCTAATTCACTACAGACTACAATATCGCAGCCTTCTCACATTGGCCCACATGCAAGAAGCAGGTAGGTATACTAGGTAATAGGTTCAGATATAACGAATATTCATTTTTATGAATATATATCACTATATTCGATTTGCGAATTCTCGAAGTGCCAATATTCGCGATAAAAATTCGCAATTCGAATATTCCCGCTCAACACTATTGCCTACCAGACATTCTACTGAGAGAGACTTTAGCAAGATTGAGAACAAGGAGGGCCATTTCTCATCCTTACCTCAATCTATACACTGCCATCTGGGAGAGAATTGCACTGTGCACAAAAAAAACTAAAAGTGGCCCCATTTTGGAGGCAAGTCCAAATTAACAGAAGGCGGGGCAACACAAGTTGGTGGGGTCAACAATACCATAGTGTAAAATACTATCCCAGCAGAAGCAAATAACACCATGTAGCACAATATACTGGCCCAAAAGCTTTCCGTCCGTGGTGGCCATCAGTAGCTACCATCTTCTGTCGTCCTCCTCCTCCAGTTGTCTATGAAGCAGGGGGCTTAGGAGGTGAGGTGTGGGTCACAGTTGTTGAATTCAGGACGTGTGGTCACTGGCTGGGTACATAAGTACCTTGTTTGCAAATTGTTAATTACCGTTGAGAGCTCATTATGTACCCGGTCAGCGGCAGACAGGAGGACTTGGGTGGCCCCCTGGGGCATCGGCCCACCGGGAAATTTCCATGTAGGATATATGGCCAATCCTCCCCTCTCTATCTTGCACCCATCCAAACACCTAACATCATGGGCACTTCAGCTACCATCAGGCAAGAGGCACAGAACTACTGTGTGCCCAGAGGGAAGAAAGGGTGCCCACTCCTGGCTGCACTGACCCTTAGGGCTCATTCACACGACCATGGTTTGGTTCCACATCCAAGCCGTTCCGTGGTCCCCGCAAAAATTATGAGTCATGTCCATAAAACAGAGTTCAAATCAGTGGCACTACCCTCGGTCAAAAACATGACACATTCAATAAACATTCAGGCTTGAGTGCAGTCCCAAACTTCAAGTATTCCAGTTTCAAGCGGTGCACAGCTCTACTTTACTCTACAGATCCACAAATACTTGTATATAAGATGTAACTGAGCAGCACTGACATCTTATATACAAGCATCATGAGTCATGTCCTATTCTTGTACGTTTTGCAGACAAGAAAAGGCATTTCTATAAAGGGCCTTCCATTACGTTCCGCAAATTGCGGAAGGCACATGGGTGTCATCCATGTTTTGCGGATCCGCAATTTGCGGACCGCAATATGCTGCACGTTCATGTGAACAGGCCCTTAGTAGCAGCCACTGTGATACACTGGAGGAGAAAGTCGCTGACAGGCATTTCTGGTAGCAGTTTATCTCCTGAGAGAACAAAATGATTCTCTCCCCCAAAATCATCAGTTAGAACGTCCCCATAGACATTACACTGTCGGTCGAACCCGAAGCAAAAGATTTTTTTTATTTTTTTATGTGTGATTTTTTAATTTTTTTTTATAAGCTCAGTAATTTCAATATCGAAACTATTGGATTTTTTTTAGAGCATACAAAGAATAAGGGGGAGATTCATCATTCCCTTCGCGTCTGAAAAGTGGCGTTAAAAAGTCACAGGTGATATTTTTTTAAAAATTGCATTTCCCCTTTTTCACCATCCTTGCCACTTTTCTAAAAAAGGGTGTGGCAAGGGCGATGAAGAGGGTGTGGCTAGAAGCAGCAACAAATTTATCTTCATTTATGCCAATTTTCTGGGGTAAATAAAGACAGAGATCAATGGAAGCTCGGAGCTGTCGTAGATTTCTGGTTCAGGAAAAACCTCATCATAAATTAGGCTCATCCTCTAGCAGTGCAGGGGATACCAAGACAGGCGGAGAAAGTATCTTGATAAATCTCCCCCTAAATGTATTAACGTTTTAATGTTAATAAATTTAGACTGTATGCTCTAAAAAAATCCATAGCCCCTGTTAGACCATACAAATGTAGGCATGCATGTTACTATTAGTGGTTGGTTTTGTCTGAGTGGAAAGTGAGTGCAATATTGAGTGCAGATTAAACAAAATGAGAAAACCGCGCTGCTCAGAATAGGTATAACTTCACATTAGGAATAAAAAAGGAGTTTCTTTGCGATGTTATTCCTAAGTATCCTGTGTGGATTATCACAAAAGTCGATGCACCTGACGAAGCAGAAGCGAAACCCGGGTCGGGAGTTTGAAGAGAGGACGTGCACAATTTATAAGATTGTAGTTTTATGGATCTTGTGAGTAGAATAAATCCTTGTATATCAACTCAGTTGGCCATACTTCACTATGTCGGGCAATTTCATCTGTTCACTAGGAGATTAGAGCATCAACTTTTGTGATAATCCACACAGGATACTAAGGAATACCATCTCTTTTTTTACTTCTAATGTGAACTTAGACCTATTCTTAACAGTGCGGTTTTCTCTTTTTGTTTGGTTTTCAGTTAATTGTGAAAGGTGCCCACCTCACAACAAAGACCGCAGCACAATTAGTGAACATTGATTTAACTGCGTGTTAGTTTAGGGCTCTTTCACATCTGCGCTTTTGCTTTCCGTCCTAGAGTTCCGTCCTCGGGGCTCTAGGACAGAAAGATACTGATCAGTATTATCCCAATGCATTCTGAATGGCGAGAAATCTGTTCAGGATGCATCAGGATGTCTTCCGTTCAGTATGTGAACGTTTTTTGGACATTGACAAAACCGTAGCATGCTGCGGATTTGTCTCCGTCCAAAAATCCGGAACACATGCCGTAACGCCGGATCCGGAATTAATGCCCATTGAAGTGCATTAATCCGGATCCGGCATTAAGCTAAACATCGTTTCGGTGCATCGCTGGATCCGACGTTTAGCTTTTGTGAATGGTTATGTAAGATAAAAGAGACAGGGAAAGAGGATAGCGCCTCATGTGTGGTGTTGCTGGAAATCGTAAAAACAATATAAATAATGTAGTATGCTTACCAGATGCTGTTGTGAGAAAGTCACAACAGCTATATGGGCTCCTGCTAGTATTTAAGACCCGACCAGCGTACGGGGGCTTGGCTGCAGCCAAGGTTCCTTCCTGTGCTCAAATGGTGTGAGCATCAGAGTAGAGGTCAATTATGGGTAAAAAGGAAAATCGGAACCTATTCCATCGGCGCTGCCAAGGATCACAAGACAGTAGGATGTCTGCTTGTATAGTATTTATTTGTCTACGCATTTCAGGGGTGAAGTACCCCCTTCTTCAGGACAATATTACATAGAGAAGCACATTACAAACATTTATATAGCCATGTACCATGAGTATTGACGCCAAACACAGGGGGAGGAGGGAGGGGGCGGGATTCCTGGGGGTGTCTAGGGAAAACCTCCCAGGTGTATTGTCGGGGTTGCTGTTAGTATTTACATATGTTAGATAAGTGTGTGGCTTGCTATTCGCTATTCAGCGATGTCAAGCCAGTAGGAGGGGTGAGGGTTATATCTCCGTCCACATGGGAGCGTGATTGGTCGTGCTCCGGTAAGGGGAGAAATATCATTTTATCGTTTCTAGGGAGGAGTCACGAGCATGCAGAAGAAGCGTCCTTCAAGAAACATGTCAATCCTGGAATACACATTGTGCACCCCAGAATGAAATGTATAGTCTCTGGCAGAATTCATAGAGCTCCTCCTTCCAGAAAGTAGTGGCTAATGAAGGGTTGTTCCGCGATGAAGCAGAGGAGGAGTCCACGGACGGATCAGCTGTCAAATTAAAATCGGCACAAATCACTAGTTTTCCCTGCCTTCTCTTATTAACCAGCTTCACCAGCTTCCTGAAGATATGTACTTGCTCAGAATTAGAGGCATAGAGAGAGACTATTGTAAAAAGCTCATTATTAAGGGTATATATTAGTATAATAAACCGTCCGTGGGGGTCAGCGTAGTCCTCCACATGAGAGAATGCCACCATATGTTTAATAGCCAGCATGACTCCCCTGGACTTAGAATGAAAGTGCAATTGATATATATGAGGATACAACACATGCCTCAGGCTAAAACCATCTCACTGAAGCAGGTGCGTCTCCTGCACCCCCAACACATCACACTGTAATATTTTAGATTCCTTCCACAAATACATTCTTCGCATTGGGCTATTCAGACCGTTAGCATTTAAGCTGGCAAATGTGATTACCATGATACAGTAAGATAAACAGCATTTTAAAACCAGCAAGTATTAGGACAGAGGCCAGACACAGAGCGTCTGCCAGCGAGGACGCCTGCATCAGAAGGACATAGGCAGCACGTAAAAAAGTAGGCAATAGACAGGCACCAGACAAATTAACCCCCCTGGAACATAGGAGGTGAAACATCCAGATTAAACATAAGCAGAACATAACCAGCCCTAAATGGGCTAGATACTACAAAAAAGGGCAAAAGTCCCGTCTGTGACCTAGGAAGAAAACAGGGTTAGGATGATAGAACCTGTAAATAGTAAGGCACCGGAGGGCAAGTCACTCTCGCCAAAAGACGTAGTTCAGTGTATTCTGGACCAGTCTTTGCGAACTTTGGCTGGTGCAGGCTGTTGATCTTCATCTGAAGGAGTAACAGGGATATTCCATCCGTGCAGGAGAGCAAGACCCTCTTCTAGGGTTTTGATCGTATGAAAATCTCCTTTGTGGTGTATCAGCAGGCGAACCGGGAAGCCCCAGCGATAAGGCACCTGGGCACGATGTAAAACTGATGTAATTGATGACAGGGCTCTTCTCATACGTAGAGTGGATGCAGATAAATCCGCAAATTAGAGGACTTTATGAAATCGGAGCAGGGAGACCGCCATTTTTCCTAACAACGGTCAATAGCTGTTCCTTGATTTTAAAGAAGTAAATCCTGGCAAGCACATCGCGGGAAATCCAGTCGTCGAGATGTCGTGGACGGGGACCCTGTGTGCCCGGTCAATTTCCAAATCCCGCTCAGAGCAATCTGGGAGGGCAGCTTTAAGAAGGAAACGTATACAATCAAGAATGTCCTTGGGCGACACCGATTCCGGTATTCCCCTGATCTCAATATTATTGGGCTGGCTCCGATCCTCAAAATCGGCCATTTTGGCCTTGATTGCTGCCACTTCTGCCTCCAACTCTGTATGTGCATCAATTAGGTAATTGTGCGAGGTGGCAAAGTCCCCAAATTTATTTTCCAAATGATTCGTTCTAGCACCTAGCTCATCAATGTAAGAGCACAGAGGTGCAATAATAGCCTTCATGTCCAGTAGCATGGACTGCCACTGAACGAGCAGCATGTCACGCATAGCGGTATCTGTAAGGGCCGTATTGGCCACCTGCAGCTTTAAGAGCGCTGTTTCCCCGTCCTCTGCAGGGGTTACAGGGGAGTCCTGTGCGGCCCCAAGAAGGGGTGAAGACCCAGGGGAGCATCGGGCACCAGAAGACAGGGGGTCCCGTGATGGTAGATGAGAAGCAGCAGAAAGCTCCGGTGAGATGGAGCGGGGCGTGGAGCCGCGACTCACCAGACTCGGTCAGGCCGAGAGTTTGTCCTGCTTCCCTAGCTGGAGAAGAGCTGGTTCCCAGGTCTGGATGGTCCCGCTTGGTCAAGAGCGCTGGATCAGATAGAGAGTGCTGCAGGTCCGAAGCAGAAGGGCTGTGTGGGCGGTCCGGCGAAGCCGCACGCTCAGGGAGGGAGATAACTTGCAAGTCCCCAGCATCTGTGGAGAAGTAAAATTTTGTGAGCTTCGGCTGTTTGGCCACTCATTTTTTGCGCCCAGTCATGTCAAGGGACGGGCTCCTCAGGGCACAGGCAGGGCAGAAGTACACTGAGCGGTAATATGTCGCTTTTTAGCGGTGCTTACAAGAGAGCTCCAGCTCTATTCACCCATCCATCTAGGCAGCCAGACCAGGCCCCCCTTCTTTCTTTCAAAGTACCCCTGCACTGCATACCTGACTGGGAAATATATTCAGTAAACTAGGTGGCCTTCAAATTGTTGGGTGATCTTTAGCCCTTCTTTCTTTCAAAGTACCCCTGCACTACATAACTGACAGGGAACTAATAAAGCCTTTTTTGGCTGTGAAGCCAAAGGTAGTCACCAACAACAATGTGTTTTGCTTTATTTATTTTTTAATAAATTGGGGTAGACTCCAAAACATTGGGAAATATAAAAAAGAAAAGAAAGAGTAAGTGCGCTGTAGTATAACAATGGTTGGGTGAGGCCTGTATACATGTCTATTCTGCATAAGGTACGAACAAGTCCTGTGGGATCCATGCCTGGTTCTTTTTAATGAACGTGAGATTGTCCAAGTTGGCTGTGGACAGGCGGCTGCGCTTGTCTGTGATAATGCCCCCAGCCATGCTCAACACACATTCAGACAATACACTGGCTGCAGGGCAGGCCAGCACCTCCAAGGCGTAAAGGTGAAGCTGAGGCCATGTCCCCAATTTTGAGACCCAGAAGTTGAATGTGGCAGACCCGGTGGTGTAGCTAGAAATGACTGGGCCCAACAGCAAATTTTTAAATTGGGCCCCCCTCCCCCGGTAATTTTTTTTTTCAACCCCTTCCTTTCATGCTGCCCCCATTCCTGTGGCTACTAAAGATTGCTCACTCAGACCAGGCAGCTGTTCCATCCGTTTTCAACAATGTCTATACTGCCACTGTATATAATTTCATTGTATAATACTTTTGAGGGGGCCCTGACAAAGTCCTTTAGTCCTCCTCATCCTGGATGGGCCCATTCTTAGTCAGGGCTCCAAAGCAGCCGCTTTCCATGCTTCCCCTGTAGCTACGACCCTGGGCAGACCCATCAGTCAGTACGTGTAGGTGTGTGCACAGACACTATTCCACCATTTTGCTGAAATGCTGCCTCTTGCAAAGACGTTCCATATCTGCTGGTGGTGCTGGTTGTTGTGGCGTGGTGACAAAGCTTTCCCACATTTCAGCCATGCTAACCTTGCCTTCTGAGGTGCGGGCGGTGACCCACCTGCGTTGGCGACTTCTTGGCTTTAGCCTTGTGCTTCCACTGAGCCCCTGGTGTCATGTGTGAATGCCATCAGCAGCGCGTCTACCAGCATTGGCTTCTTCCGATCACGCTTCAGTGACGGAATTAAGGACGGCACGTTGTCCTTGTAACGGGGATCCAGCAGGGTGGCCACCCAGTAATCTGCACAAGTTAGAATGTGGGCAACTCGGCAGTCATTGCGCAGGCACTGCAGCATGTAATCGCTCATGTTTGCCAGGCTGCCCAGAGGCAACGACAAGCTATCCTCTGTGAGAGGTGTATCATCTGTGTCCTCCTTATCCCCCCAGCCGTGCTCAAGTGATGGCCGTGAGCTGCTTTGGGTGCCACCTTGCTGTGAACACGGTTTCATCTCCTCCTCCTCCTCCAGAACTGTTTTTGTTACGATTTATAATAAAAAGTCCTGATAACCGTGGAAATGTTACCCAGCAATCTACCAGACAGATTTAATAAAATTATGTGCCTGTCACATCTGCGGCTCAGGCCTTAAGCACCAATAAAAGTGAATTTGTCCTACCAGAATCTAAGAGCTGGATTAACTGAATGGATTTTTACTGTTCAGGAATTTCTGCACCACCAAATTCAGCACATGTACCAGGCAAGGAATGTGTGTCAAACTGGTTAGGCCCAGAGCTGCCACGAGATTTCGCCCATTATCACATACTACCAGGCCGGGCTTGAGGCTCAGTGACACCGACCACTCATCAGTCTGTTGTTCCATGCCCGTCCACAGCTCCTGCGTGGTGTGGGGTTTGTCCCCCAAAAAGATACGTTTTAGAACAGCCTGCTGTCGTTTCCCCTGGCTGTGCTGGTGTTGGTGGTGAAGGTGTTACGCTGAAAGGATGAGAAGGTGGTAGAGGAGGAGGAAGCGGAGTAGGAGGAGGAGTAGGAGGAGGAGGCAACAGGAGGCAAATAGAAATTCCCTGCAATCCTCGGGGGCGGAAGGACATGCGGCAAACTGCTATCCACCTCTTGCCCAGCCGCCACTACATTTACCCAGTGTGCTGTTAGGGAGATATAACTTCCCTGCCCATGCTTACCGGTCCACCTATTGGTGGTTATGTGGACCTTTCCAAAGATGGTGTTGCGCAGTGCACAACTGATTTTGTCCACCACATGGTTGTGCAGGGAAGAGATGGCTCGCCTGGAAAAGTAGTGGCGGCTAGAGATGGCCCGAACTATCCGCCGGTGAACAGTTCCCGGCGAACATAGCTTGTTCGCGTTCGCCTCAACGGGCGAACACATGCGATGTTCGGTCCGCCCCCTATACATCATCATTGAGCAAACTTTGACCCTGTACCTCACAGTCAGCAGACACATTCCAGCCAATCAGCAGCATACCCTCCCTCCCAGACATTCCCATCTCCTGAACAGCATCCATTTTAGATTCATTCGGAATTTGCAGTCTTAGTGAGAGGAGGGAGAGTGTAGTTGCTGCTGATTTAATTAGGAAATCGATAGCTAGGCTAGTGAATTCAGTGTCCACTCCAGTCCTGAAAGACTCATCTGATCTCTGCTGTAAGGACAGCATCCTGAGCCTTTTTAGGGCTGCAACATTAGTCTGCTTTTTTTTTTCTCCATATACATATTGCAGTTGCCTGGCCTGCCTGTGTGTGACGAGCTGCAGGCCCACAGACTGTAGTGTGCCCACTGCCAGTGCCCACCCCTGTCATCCCATGTGGCACAGGACTTTGCATAAAAAAAAAGGCATTTCATTTTTACACTTTAATCTAAGGTTAGTTGCCTGCCAGTGTGTGTCAGGCTGACTTCCACTGACTGTAGCGTGCCCACTGCCAGTGCCCACCACAAATACCGGCTGGCACAGGACTTTGCCTCAAAAAAGGCATTTAATTTTTACACTTTAGCGTAATTTCATCTGCTTGCCTGCTGCTAGTGTGTGTCAGGCCGACTTCCACTGACTGTAGTGTGCCCACTGCCAGTGCCCACCCCCGTCATCCCGTGTGGCACAGGACTTTGCATCAAAAAAAGGCATTTCATTTTTACACTTTAATCTAAGGTTAGTTGCCTGCCAGTGTGTGTCAGGCTGACTTCCACTGACTGTAGTGTGCCCACTGCCAGTGCCCACCACTCATACCGGCTGGCACAGGACTTTGCATAAAAAAAGCCATTTAATATTTACACTTTGGTGTAATTTCAGTTGCTTGCCTGCTGCTAGTGTGTGTCAGGCCGACTTCCACTGACTGTAGTGTGCCCACTGCCAGTGCCCACCCCTGTCACCCCGTGTGGCACAGGACTTTGCATCAAAAAAAGATATTTCATTTTTACACTTTAATCTAAGGTTAGTTGACTGCCAGTGTGTGTCAGGCTGACTTCCACTGACTGTAGTGTGCCCACTGCCAGTGCCCACCACTCATACCGGCTTGCACAGAACTTTTCATAAAAAAAGGCATTTAATTTTTACACTTTAGTGTAATTTCAGCTGCTTGCCTGCTGCTAGTGTGTGTCAGGCCGACTTCCACTGACTGTAGTGTGCCCACTGCCAGTGCCCACCCCTGTCATCCCGTGTGGCACAGGACTTTGCATCAAAGAAAGGCATTTAATTTTTACACTTTAGTGTAATTTCAGTTGCTTGCCTGCTGCTAGTGTGTGTCAGGCCGACTTCCACTGACTGTAGTGTGCCCACTGCCAGTGCCAACCACTGATACCGGGTGGCACAGTAGCTTCGCCGATAAATAAGGCATTTCATTTTTAGACAGTAGTCTAAATTCAGTTGCTTGCCTGCTGCCAGTGTGTGTCAGGCCCACTTCCACTGACTGTAGTGTGCCCACTGCCAGTGCCAACCACTGATACCGGGTGGCACAGTAGCTTGCCGATAAATAAGGCATTTAATTTTTACACATTTGTCTAATTTCAGTTGCTTGCCTGCTGCCAGTGTGTGTCAGGCCCACTTTCACAGACTGTAGTGTGCCCACTGCCAGTGCCAACCACTGATACCGGGTGGCACAGTAGCTTGCCGATAAATAAGGAATTTAATTTTTAGACATTAGTCTAATTTCAGTTGCTTGCCTGCTGCCAGTGTGTGTCAGGCCCACTTCCACAGACTGTAGTGTGCCCACTGCCAGTGCCAACCACTGATACCGGGTGGCACAGTAGCTTGCCGATAAATAAGGCATTTAATTTTTAGACAGTAGTCTAAATTCAGTTGCTTGCCTGCTGCCAGTGTGTGTCAGGCCCACTTCCACTGACTGTAGTGTGCCCACTGCCAGTGCCCACCCCTGTCATCCCATGTGGCACAGGACTTTGCATCAAAAAAAGGCATTTAATTTTTACATATTAGTCTAATTTCAGTTGCTTGCCTGCTGCCAGTGTGTGTCAGGCCCACTTCCACAGACTGTGGTGTGCCCACTGCCAGTGCCAACCACTGATACCGGGTGGCACAGTAGCTTGCCGATAAATAAGGCATTTAATTTTTAGACATTAGTCTAATTTCAGTTGCTTGCCTGCTGCCAGTGTGTGTCAGGCCCACTTCCATAGACTGTAGTGTGCCCACTGCCAGTGCCCACCACTGATACCGGGTGGCACAGTACCTAGCACGCGTAGTACCACTTATCTAAAAAAAAATGACAGGCAGAGGCAGGCAACCCGCAGGGGCCGTCGTGGTCGTGGTGCTGTGATTTCCACTGTCCCTGGAATAATGCCTAGTGTTCAGAGGCCACGTACCCTGAACCCGAAAAATTCTGAGGACATAGTTGACTGGCTTAGACAGGACACCCAATCTTCAACAGCTTCCGCTAAGAACCTTGACGCACCATCCTCCTCCAGCTCAGCTTCGGTCACCTGCTCTCAAGTTACCACGCACCCGCCCGCCGCTGATAAGAATAGTACTAGTTAAGACACCACTCATATAGGGTGTCACAGCACATTGCTCTGTGCACGCGCAGTGCCCCAATTTGGGAGTTTGAGGACCGACCAAGCTGCTTTTTCCATTTCCCGGTTCCTGAAATCAATTCAGTTTGGTGTATGAGAAATTAGTCTATCACTGTGAAGGCAGTCGAAGGTATCCGGCCTAAAAATTTTTTCACAAAAGGCAATCCCTGATATGGGATGTAACAGGGATTAAACTGATGAGAATAGTTTTTTTAACCATCTCCCCGTTCGAAAAATCAATTCAATAAATGGCCCCCAGATTGGGGACGTTAGAGGGATTAAACTGATGAGAATAGTACTACAGAAAATACCACTCATATCAGGTGTGACAGTAAATTGCACGGCGCAGACACAGTGACCGTGGATTAAAACAGAGTGGAGTGAGCCAGCGTTTTTTTAACCATCTCCCTGTTCGAAAAATCTATTCAATAAATGGCCCCCAGATTGGGGACGTTAGAGGGATTAAACTGATGAGAATAGTACTACAGAAAATACCACTCATATCGGGTGTGACAGTGAATTGCACGGCGCAGACGCAGTGACCGTGGATAAAAACAAAGGGGAGGGAGCCAGCGTTTTTTTAACCATCTCCCCGTTCGAAAAATCTATTCAATTCACCTTTCGGGGACCCTTGGTGTTGTACGTGGCTGGGTGGAGGAAGAAACCTTCAATGACATCACCGGACGTGGCTAGCTTGGTATCCAACCTTGTGCAAATGGGGAGTTTAGCGGTTGTGCAAATGAACTGTTTGTGGTTGTTTATGTGCATTAAAAGGGAGTTTGGTCTGTCAATGTCTGTAAAGTGGGCGTAACCCTTACACTACCTGATCGATACAACATCATACCTGATCGTATACACACACTGGATGTTTTAAAGCATGTTATTCCAAACAATTTAGGAATGTTAGTTGATTTATGCCCTTTATGTATTAAAACCTGACTCTGCGTCCACTACGTAATTTTCCATGGGAGTTTTGCCATAGATCCCCCTCCGGCATGCCACAGTCCAGGTGTTAGACCCCTTGAAACAACTTTCCCATCACTATTGTGGCCAGAAAGAGTCCCTGTGGGTTTTAAAATTCGCCTGCCAATGGAAGTCTATGGCGGTTCGCCCGGTTCGCCCGTTCGCGAACATTTGCGGAAGTTCGAGTTCGCTGTTCGCGAACGGAAAATTTTATGTTCGCGACATCACTAGTGGCGGCTGGGAACCACGTACTGTGGGACAGCCACCGCCATAAGTTTTTAAAAGTCTCTATCCATCTCCACCAGACAGAATGACAGCATTTCAAAGGACCCGAAATTTTGAAATCCTGGCATTTAGGGCCAGGGATCGCAGGTGGGTAGGGGGGTACTTTCTTTTCTATTCCTCTTTCTAATTGGGAGATGGACAGCTGAACGCTTCCATGGGATAGTGTGGAGATGCTTGGTGACAGTGAAAGATGTGTTGGCGTTGCTGCCACATCCTTTGTTTGCGGGGTGGCAGGTGCCACTGTCACTCACTTGTGCTCAGGTTTAGAACGTTAATTTTTATGTATTTTATGTTATTTTTAAGTTATTTCCCTATCCAAATTTGCATGGCACTTGTCCTACTCTTACCCCCATTTTGCTTCAATTTCCAGCCCTCTAGCCATTTCCAGGACTTTTTTAGACCCATTTTAGTGCCCCAAAGTTCGGGGTCAAGTTTGGGTCCCGAACTCCAGGTGTTCGCTCAACTCTAGCCACGGCTCTTATCTATAAATGCACATGTAGTCCATAAAAGTAAAAGACTTTTTACCAGTGTCATGGAGAAGCTTGTGTAAGTTGCTGTGATTGTAATTAACATTTTACATTAAATAATAATTGAATAACATCAAAGCAGTGTCAATAGAAGCCCCCATAGCTGCAGACACTTTGCCAGAAATTAGTTATTTTTCTCACATAAAGGCAGCTGCTGACTAACATGAGATAGTTGTATTGCCCCAAGCAAGACAAACATGAAGTAATGCTAGGGCGCTGTGAACAGCAGAGAGTTGTGGAAAGCAGCCTATAGTTGACTTTATGACTGTCCACAGTCCACACCTTGTTACTTTTGCTGTGACTCACTCTTGTGGTGTCAGAGATGTACCTGCTCTGCCCGGGCTCCAGGAATCCACCCCCCCCCCTCCCCAACATTTTTGGGAAACTCGCATACAAGCTGCGAGAATAGGCAAATATGTATTTCAGAAATATGTGTTTTTTTAACTGTACTAACCTATGTATATGTAACATCAGACTCTTTACCTTAACCTGCCGTGGTGGTTGCACACTCTCCAAAGCTCCTCTCAGTCCCAGTGCAGCAGCAGCCCCGACTTCAGCAATCAGGTTGTGCCCACAGGCATGCCCTATATCAGGCAGAGCATCATATTCGCACAGGAAGCCTACATGCAGACAAGGGCTGTCAGTGGCTTCAGAGGTCCACTGTGCTCGAAATGCAGTATCCAAATGGTAGTGGGCTTGTACCTCCCATGCCCGGCTGGAGAAGAAGCTAGTAAGGAGTTGATGAGCTGTGTGTTCCTTATAAGCCAGCTCTGGGGTCTTCCATATATCCTGGCTCAGGACATATAATTTCTCTGACTCTTGGTCTATCATATCGCATACTCGTTGTTTTCTTTGCTTTAGAAGAGCCATTTCAGCCATTTCTGCCTCTGGTACACTGCTCTCTGTCACTAACGTTAGTTCTGTTGTAAGTTAATGATGAGGACTGCCTGAGGATGACAGCTTTCTTCAGCTACAGCTACAGTATGTCACATTATATATGGTACAGTGCAAATCTAAACTCCACCCACACCACTCTCCTTGCCTACTTAATCGATCCGCCCTAAACTGCTGCCCCCAGCTGGGTGATAGTCCCTAGCCTGCACGGGATCTAACCTCAGGGAAAGTGTAGGGAACACAAAACTGTGACAGAGCCAAAGAGTGACAAACCAAGTGACAAACAAAAGAGTCGAAAACACAGCATGGTCAGATACCAGGAGGTAACGTCAAAGAAAGTGTCAAATACACAGCAGAGTCAACAATCAGAGGCAAAGTCACTACAGGCAGAAGATCAGTGATCTAGGAATCAAGGAAGTGGCACAAGAACGCTTGTATGGCAAGAAGACCAATCACAGGCAACTGTGGCCGGCAGTTGCTTGTTTAAATACCCTGATGACAGGAGGCATGAGGCAACAGCGCCGAGCCTCATTGGTGTGGCGTCCCTCCTCTCTGATAGGATGACCTGCCCTACTGTAAGCCGGCTGGTTCCCACAGTGATGGATTGGCACTAGCGGCACCACATTAGAGAGGCCAGACTCACTGCAAGAGCACAGACGGTCAAGTACATGACACAGTGAACCTGAAAGCTGGCTCTGTGCCAAAGCATGCAGAATATTACAATTGCGGCCTGCTGGGAACTGTAGTCAGTCAAAAGAACACTATGCTTGGTATTAGCATCCCACAGACTTCAATTTCCAGAATTACCTAGGCCTGTGATGGCTAACCTCTGGCACTCCAGTTGTGGTAAAACTATGACTTCCATGATGCTCCCTTGCTTGGCTGTTCTCAGAACTCCATAGAAATTAATGGAGTATACTGGGAGTCAAATGGAGTATGCTGGGAGTCGTAGTTTCACCACAGCTGGAATGCCGGAGGTTAGCCATCACTGACCTAGGAGGTTATTTATCTTCTCTCTCTCTAGAAACTATTCTTGGAATACACATGCTATCTCTGCTATCTAAATAAATACCTAGTGATTATGTATTTTATTTTTATTATATTTTTACAGTAGTAGTAGCTGCACAGATGTACCAAAATGATGAATTAAAATGGATAGTTGGCATAGAGACTATTTACTGTAACCTCTACTGACATGTCTGTTTTATAAATCCTTCTATTACCTAAGCAAGAACAATTGTGAAGCTTCATCGTTTACAACTCTGGGGTAAGTCTGTACACTATGGTACAGTCCATTCAGTGCTTACAACCTACTAACAAGAGAAAATTGTAATCACGGTTATCAAATTATTCATACACTTCCAAGGAAGAACAACAGAGTAACAGCATATCAAAGTTTTAATAAAATGTGCTGCAGCGTTGCATTTTTTATGGGGAATACAAATGCATACTAAACCAGACATATCAGAAGAGCTTACATGCCATCCTGTTGGTAAAACGCTAATTATATTCCTACGCAAGGTGTTCCCACGTAGGTGAGCTTCTGGCTGCACACTGAAAGGTTCCAGCTTTTATGCTGTTTAAACAAAGAGCTTCATTCCCTAGTGCCGTGATGGCGAACCTATGGCACGCGTGCCAGAGAGGGAACGCAGAGCCCTCCCTGTCGGTACGCGCGCCTTGGGCCACATGTAATAGAGAGGAGTATCGCCGTCCCGTTTTGTATATGCACTAGTCCTGTAATGAAACCACCGAGCTGAAAGGGGAGTGAGGGGGGAGGGACTTGAGTCACTGCACACCTCCTGCAATCAGCAAGCAGAGAGGGCGCAACATGTGACATGGGAGGGGCGGAGGCAGAGCTAGAGGACCGAACCGAACATTGCAGGGGCGAACACTAACCTACTGTATTCGGTCAGTCAGTGCTTGTGGTTTACAGGTACAAGCCTAACGCTGGTTGGCTGAGATACTGCCAAATGCCAATCATCGTTATGCTTCTTCCTCTGCTGTGTGAACAGGCCATCAAGCACAGCATCTTCTTGCTTTGTGAGTGTTCCTGAGAGCAAAGCAAGCAGTGAGAGAATCACATTAATCTGCCCTGGTATAAGTCAACACCTAATCTAAATTATAAAATGTATCACGGATATCCTGGAGCAGCATTGATCATGTGCAGGGGAGCACACAGCATCATAGGTTACTATGATGCTGTGCACGTCAGGCTACCTGCAGGACTATTGTCCCACACTCATATAATCTTATGAGTGCGGGACAATAGTCCCGCTGGGAGCCCAACATGCACAGCATTACAGTAACCTATGATGCTGTGTGCTCCACTGCACACGATCAATGCTGCTCATTCAGTTCCATTGTTCAGTTCAGTTTTGTCCCCATTGACAATGAATGGGGACAAAACTGAAGTGTTTTTTTCCGGTATTGAGCCCCTATGATAGATCTCAATACCGGGAAAACTAAAATGCAAGTGTGAAAGTAGCCTGTTAGGGAGTGTTTAAATGACCTTTATTTTTCCATTCTTCTGAATAAAGAAAAAAAAAAGGAATCTGTAAAAAAAACAAATCATGTGCATCAGTTGCACATTTAGCATTCATTTGAGCCATTTCTGTGTGATCCTTCAGGCTACTTACATACCTGCGCTTTGCGTTCTGGCAGGCTGTTCCCTCTGAGAACAGCCCGCCAGGATGAACTTGATTCGGCACAGCCAGATGAAAATGCAATATCTTCCAGACCCATTGAAGTATAATGGGGTACTGATGACATTGCATTTAAAGTATGTTTTGCCCTATAAGATGCACCTAGGTTTATAGAGGAGGGCAATATGTCCTGTCCTCGTTACCACGTGTACCCCTGGGGCGTGTATGGGCTTGGCAGGCAGATAAACACCCTCCTACTACTCAGTAAATTGAGACCAGGTAATGATCTGTAGCTTTAATGAGCCGAAGTAAGTTGGTGTGAAACTGTCAACCAGTAACATAAAAGATGCAATAAGTACATGAACTGCAAATATACATATCATAGAACAGCATACAACATGTCTGCAAGGCCCTTACTTTACATGTGAACTACTAACTAGCTGCCTACACAGAAATACACATAATGCATGTCTATAGCTAGTAATAATCATGTAGACATGAAAGAACAGCAAGAAATAATGCCTCACTGGCTATGCAGCCTATAGTAGAAGTTTAGACAGTCTTGTACAGCAGAGCATGTGAGGAGAATGGCAACTTCTAGAAGACTACTCCCCTTCTTGTAGATAAATGAGGACACAAAGAGGAGGAGAGAACAATATAGAAGTCGTCAGAAGGTGGCGCTAATTGACCATGTTTTAATACAGGAAGAACCCTATATGAATTAGCACACATTTATGAGAAGCTGTCTGGAGACATGACACTCCCCGTCTGGTATTGATTAATACCACTATAAAGTCATCAGGAGATAACAGGAGAATGAGTTCACACACTGGTCTAAGGAACAGCTTGGTCTCTTGTGATCTGCAGACCTTTACTTCCACTTTACGGACATTCCCATCCTCGCTTGGAAATGTCTTTGTGACAAGTCCTAGGGGCCACTCATTTCTTTGCAACTGACTGTCCTTTAGAAGAACAACATCCCCAAGTTTCAGGTTGGGCCTGACAGTTTGCCATTTGTTTCGTGGTTGTAAAGTGGATATATACTGTTTCTTCCACCTGTCCCAAAATGTATTGGCAAGGCACTGTACTTGTCTCCATTGACGTTTATAAAGATCTTTGGTGCTGAACTAACCAGGAGGAGTACTCACTTTCCCAATCTTCTGGGTAAGGAGGGTTGCAGGAGTGAGAAGGAATGGTTCCTCTGGATCGCTCAGAACTGGAGTCAAAGGTCTAGCATTGATGATGGCTGTGACTTCAGCCATGAAGGTTACAAGGCTCTCATGAGTAAGTCTAGCAGTTCCTACTTGTAAGAAGATGGAATCCAGGATTCTGCGGGCTATACCAATCATCCTCTCCCAAGCTCCACCCATATGAGAGGAGTGAGGTGGGTTAAAGGTCCAAGTGCAATCCTGATCCCTCAGGTATCTCTCCACACTCTTGCCATCAATATTGGAGGAGATCTTTAGTTCTTTAGCTGCTCCAACGAAATTGGAGCCTCTGTCAGAGCGAATGTGCTTTACAGGACCTCTAATTGCAATAAAACGTCTAAGAGCGTTGATAAAGCTTGAGGTATCCATAGATTCGATGACTTCAATGTGAACAGCTCTGATGGTCATACACGTGAATAAGACTGCCCAGCGTTTGCTGTTTGCTTGGCCTCCTCTAGTTTGACGTGTTGTGACAGACCAGGGTCCAAATACATCCAATCCGACGTTGGTGAAAGGAGGATCCATACTGAGTCTATCAACAGGTAGATTTGCCATCTTCTGTGTCTGTAACATACCACGAAGTTTACGACACATGACGCATCTGAAGATAATGCTACTCACACATCTCTTCGCCCCAACTATCCACAATCCAGCAGTATGTAGAGCTCCTTCTGTAAACAGTCTTCCTTGGTGCTTCACTTGGGTGTGATAGTATTGTACAATCAAAGTAGTAACGTGATGATTCCCAGGAATTATCAGAGGATTTCTTTCCTCGAGCTCGAGGCTTGCTTGTTTAAGACGACCTCCTACTCTCAGTAGACCGTCCTCGTCCAGGAATGGGTCAAGCTTTTTTAAAGAGCTATTTTTAGGGATAGACTTATGGTTGGTGATGCAGTCAATCTCTTTGGTAAAGACTTCATGTTGTATGGTATAAATGATGATTTTTTTGACTGCTGGAATTCTGTCACAGTGTAAACCTCTTGGCAGTGGTGCCAGCCTTTACACTGCCTAACATCATTACAATTGGTCTCTTTAAAGGCACGAGCTATGTGGGCTAGACAGGTAATGGCTCGTACGAGTGATTTCCAAGTGGAGAATCTTTTGAAGCGATGAGAACCAAGGGAGTCGAAGGATGTCACTGTGTGAAGTGCAGACACTTTGGGACGGATCTCAGTGTCCGAGTCTTCGTCCACTAGTTCGCATATGTTGTTCTGGTGAACAGCTGAACCTGGATTACGTAAGAATGCAGGACCAGTGAGCCAGGTTGTGTCTTTGAGACGACTTGCTGCAACAGCTCTTGTAGCATGGTCTGCAGGATTATTGTCAGTAGGCACATAATGCCATTGTTCTGGACAGGTGGATTTCCTAATCCGAAGCACTCTGTTATTGACATAAACATAGAATCGTCTGGATTCATTATAGATGTAACCCAAGACCACCTTGCTGTCTGTGTAGAATTCAACCTTTTTAAGGTCAATGTCCATCTCAGATGTGATTAGCTCGGCCATTTCGACGGCCAAGACTGCAGCACAAAGTTCAAGTCTGGGTATAGTGTGTTCAGGTTGTGGTGCGAGTTTTGCCTTGCCCATAATAAACCCAACGTGGTATTGTCCGTTAGTGTCCACAGTTCTGAGATAGGCTACAGCAGATATAGCTTTAACAGAAGCATCGGAAAATACGCAGAGTGTATGGTCTTGGACATCAGTAGATGGCACAGGAGCATATGGGCGTGAGACATTAAGGCTAGACAGAGCTGTCAGGGAGTTTCTCCATTCTACCCACATATTCTTCTTTTCAGGGGATAATGGAACATCCCAGTCAGTAGTTTCACGGATTAAATCTCTAAGCAAGGCCTTACCTTGGATAGTGACAGGAGCTACAAAACCCAAAGGATCATACAGGCTGTTGATTGCAGATAGGACACCTCTGCGGGTGAAAGGTTTTTCTTCTTTGCTAACTTGAAAGGTGAAGGTATCGGATTTCAAGTCCCATAGAAGTCCAAGGCTGCGTTGGACAGGTAAAGTATCTGACCCCAGATCCAAATCTCTTAGGTCATTGGAATGATCTTCAGTAGGGAAGGCTTCCATAACCTCTTTGCTGTTTGAAGCAATCTTGTGGAGTCTCAAGTTGGAACAGGCGAGCATGTCCTGGGCTCTTTTGAGGAGACTGATTGCAGAATCAATAGAAGGTAAAGATTTTAAACAGTCATCTACGTAGAAGTCTTTTTCTACAAACTGTCTCGTATCTGACCCGTATTCTCTCTCTCCTTCCTGAGCAGAACGTCTGAGTCCGTAAATAGCAACAGCAGGTGAGGGGCTGTTCCCGAAAATGTGTACTCTCATGCGGTACTCTATGATATCTTTTAAAGGGTCATTGTCTTTAAACCAGAAGAATCTGAGGAAGTTTCTATCCTTCTCTCTAACAAGGAAGCAGTGAAACATCTGTTGGATATCGGCAATCAGACCGACAGAATCCTTGCGGAAACGGAGGAGTACCCCTAGCAGTTTGTTATTCAGGTCAGGGCCTGTTAAGAGTACATCGTTTAAGGAGATGCCTTCATATTTAGCACTAGAGTCAAACACGACTCTGATCTGACCTGGTTTTTTTGGATGATATACTCCGAAAATTGGGAGGTACCAGCATTCTTCATGAGCTTCAAGGGGTGGTGCAATCTCTGCATGATTGTTCTCAAATATTTTCTGCATGAAAGAAAAGAAGTGTTCTCTCATCTCTGGCCTTCTTTGGAAGTTACGTCTAAGAGAAGAGAAACGTTTAAGTACTTGTACTTTGTTGTTAGGTAGGCGTAGCCTCGGAGTTCTGAAGGGAAGAGGCGCAACCCAACTGTTAGTGCTGTCCTTCACGAAATCTTGTTCCATTATTTCCAAGAACAGCTTGTCTTCGATAGATAGTGCCACTTGATTGTCATCTTTTGTCCTTTGGAAGACTGTGCATCCTAAGTGATCTTGGTCCCTGTCACTAGAGACATCTGTGAAGGAACAAGGTAGATGGGAAGCACACGGTAGCTCCTTTATGAGGAAGTTGTTGACACATGGTTGGAAAAGTGAGGGGCGCTTACTTGCTAGTGTGCTTGTAAACATATTGTGAACTGACTCTGGCTTGTGCACACTCCCAAGGCAGACTTCTCCTATTAATACCCATCCTAGATCCAGCCTTTGAGCATAAGGAGCGTTGCCAGGACCATTTATGTGCTGTCTCACTTTATGGACTCGTAGGATGTCCCTCCCGAGTAGCAATATTATCTTAGCCTGTGGGTCAAGTTCTGGGATCAGGTGGGCTATATGCTTTAGGTGTGCATGATGCATTGCGACATCTGGAGTAGGAATTTCAAATCTGTGATCAGGAATTTGATTGCACTCTATTAGAGTTGGTAAGGGCAAGCTGATCTCTCCGTTTATCGCTTCAACTTGGAAACCGGATGCTCTTCTCCCCGCCGTCTCCACAAATCCCGCACAAGTCCTTAGTGAGTATGGGAAGCTGGGGCTTTTAATGTTGAATATGTCAAAATAGGTTGAGGTGGCTAGAGACCTATTGCTTTGATCATCTAGAATGGCATACATTTTGACTGCTTTGTCTCTTTGTCCTGTTGGGTAGACTCGGACTAGACATATTTTGGAACAGGATCTTCCACTTATGGATCCTTTGCAGATCTCAGTGCACTGTGGAGTGACCTCCAGGGTAGCGATAGCAGTGTTACCCTCCTCTCCACCATGCTGAATGGTATTGTAAGCGTGTTGTAAAGTCCATGGAGCTGGTCCAGGATGTAATGCTGTACTATGGTCTGTGCTATCACATTCTTTACACTTTTCACTAACCTTGCAGTCTTTGGCTAAATGAGCGGTTGAAGAACAGCACTTGTAGCAGATGTTATTTTCTCTAAGGAAGGCTTTACGCTCCTCGATGGGTCTTTCTCTAAAGCCCCTACATGTCAGGAGAGAATGTGGTTTTCGGTGTATAGGACACTGCTTACCAGGGTTTTTAACTTTGTTTGTTGCATGGTAGGAACCAGCAGACCTGTGGAGAGAGTCTGAAGGGAACAGTTCAGTCTTGTGAACCGCCACTGAAGCTCTACGTGAAGGAAGACCTGGAACAGAAGTACATGCCAGTGTAAAATCAAAACTAGGATCATTTCTTATCTTAGCCTGGTCACGTATGAAGTCTACAAACACAGAAAATGGAGGAAATGAAACATGGTGTTTTTTCTTATAGTTAGAACCACATTTGACCCACTCATTTTGTAAGCCGGGGTTAACTTTTTGTACTATGAGGTTAACGCCCTGGCAGTGTCAAAGAATGTGAGTCCCGACAGATCACCTTCAGATTTGGCTACTTGAAGTTCCATTAATAAGTCACTAAGTTCCCTAAGTTTCTGAAAGCCTTTGGGAGCTATTCTAGGAAATCTTCTATCCTTTTAAAGAAAGAGTTTTCTATTGCCTCTGCTGAACCATAACATTCGTCAAGTCTGTCCCAAACCATTTTTAGTCCGATCTCTGGGTTTCTTATATTAATGGACTTGATTCTTTTTACATGCTCAGCAGATGCAGTCCCTAGCCACTTAGCTAAGAGGTCTATCTCTTCGCTGGGGATAGTCCAACATCTTTGATTGTGTTCTTAAAGGAAGAGCGCCAGGCCCTATAACTCTCAGGGTGATCATCAAACTTCCCAAGTCCCTTGGCAACCAGCTCACGCCTTGTGAGGAACTTAACAATGTCCATGCTGGTTTGATCAGGAGGAGAGTAAGCCGGCAGTGTGTTGCGATAGTGAGAAAATGGTGTATAATCATACCTGTCAGTAGTCTCTCTTTTAGGTTGGACTGTATCATACCTTCTAGGCACGAAAGAGGATGTTTCTGGAGCATTATGCGCAGGCTGGAACTCCTGATGAGAAGGCGGGTGGTCCCTACTTAGTTCATTTCCTGGATTGTCCTCTGGCCTGCGGGTTAGAGACTTATCCTGGACTTCCGGGGTTGCTGTGAGGCGAGTTCGATGAAATCCGTCGATGAGGTCTTGTTGAAGATCTTCTGTCGGCTGGAGAGTGTCGATCATTCTGGAATGTCGATGGACATACTCTGAAGTGCGCTGCAGGGAATCTTGATGGATGAGATCTAGGCTGGCTGGACCGCTGCATCTTTCGTCGTCTGGGTGAAAGAGTGCTTCCAGGGCCTCTGCTTTGGCAATGGCTGCGGCAGCTTCCTTCTGCGCTGAGAGCTTCTCCAGTGCTGCTTGCTGACTTGCCTTTTCAGCTTCAAATGTTGCTTGTCGTAGCTTTAGTTGCATCTCTTGCTCTGCAAAGGCAGCGCGTGCTTTTGCCGCCTCCGCTTCTGCACGTGCAATGGCGGCGGCATTGCTGACTGATGGATCTTGTAGAGCGACTGGCTTTAGACCTTGTCTTGTAAGAAGTTTGGCTTTGTGACATGATGCTGCTGTTAAGGATCTTGACTGTGAAGAGACTGCTGCGTTCTCATATGCAGGTAGCTGCGTGGTGGGATAGCGGCCTCTGAAGTCTGTATCTTATTTTCCACTCGCCAGGTCGCAACCGTTTCACAGTACTGTCCTTGTTACCACGTGTACCCCTGGGGCGTGTATGGGCTTGGCAGGCAGATAAACACCCTCCTACTACTCAGTAAATTGAGACCAGGTAATGATCTGTAGCTTTAATGAGCCGAAGTAAGTTGGTGTGAAACTGTGAACCAGTAACATAAAAGATGCAATAAATACATGAACTGCAAATATACATATCATAGAACAGCATACAACACGTCTGCAAGGTTAGCTGACTAGGCCCTTACTTTACATGTGAACTACTAACTAGCTGCCTACACAGAAATACACATAATGCATGTCTATAGCTAGTAATAATCATGTAGACATAAAAGAACAGCAAGAAATAATGCCTTACCGGCTATGCAGCCTATAGTAGATGTTTAGACAGTCTTGTACAGCAGAGCATGTGAGGAGAATGGCAACTTCTAGAAGACTACTCTCCTTCTTGTAGATAAATGAGGACACAAAGAGGAGGAGTAACAAAAGAGGCTGAACATACACAGAGAACAATATAGAAGTCGTCAGAAGGTGGCGCTAATTGACCATGTTATAATACAGGAAGAACCCTATATGAATTAGCACACATTTATGAGAAGCTGTCTGGAGACATGACACAATAAGAAAAAAATATTTTTAATTAGACCTCTGGTTAGACCACCAATCAGACTCCCAATTTTAGTAAGACCCTCAATCAGACCTCAGCTCAGACCCAAATGTTATTGTGCCCCAATGAGACCTCAGATAAGAATTGCCTCTCATCAGCCCCATGCCTCTCAGATCAACCCCCTTGCCTCTCAGGTCATCCCTCATGCCTCTCATCAGCCCCAAGCCACAGAGCGTATAAAATAAAAAAAACACTTACCTTTCCTGCTCTGGACGCCACCGCCAGAATTGAAGCGCTCATTAGTATTCGCCCCATAAGACGTTGGGGGAAAAAATGCGTCTTAGGGTCCATTCACACGTCTGTAAGTGTTTTGTGGATCCGCAATACACGGACACCGGCAATGTGCGTTCCGTTTTTTTTTTTGTGTGTTTTTGTAGACTCCAAGTCTTGAACACCCAAAAATGAGCGCAGCAAAAAAAGCAAAAAGAGATAGTGGAAGATCATTCCAAGAGGCATGGACAGAGTCATTTGGAGTGATTGAACGCAATGGGAAAGCATTATGTATTCTGTGTAATGAAACTGTTGTGTGTCGCACATCAAGTGTGGACACCAACCACAAAGTGTTTCACTTGGTGAAACTGAAAGAAAAGAGTTTCTTGAGGGGACATTAAGAAAATATAATTCCCAGTATCGTAGTTTTTGCAACTATCTTTCTAAAACAAATTATTTGACAAATGCCAGTTTTCAAATTTCACTATGCCTATCAAAACATGGTAAGCCCCTCTCCGATGGGGATATTATCAAAATGGCCATGTTGTCTGGGAGTAATTCCCTTTACCATGATTTCCCAAACAAGGATAAAATTATTCAGCGCATCTCTGAGATGCCACTTAGCAGAAATACTATTAATGATCGAGTCCAGCGCATGGCAAGTGATGTTAGTCAGCAGCTTACGACTGGCTTACAAAAGCCAGCATGTTACTCCATGTGCTTGGACGAAAGCACAGATATAAATAATCATGCAAAGCTAGCGGTAATTTTGTGTTATGCTGTTGGTGACATCATGAGAGAAGAGCTGGTGAAACTAGCGTCTTTGCCTAAAAGAACACAAGGGATAGATAACTACAATGCTGTGATGGAGGTTTTTTGTCACAAGACATAAGACCAGAAAAAGTGGTTTCAATTACTAGTGATGGGGCATCTTCTATGGTGGGGGCAACATCTGGTTTCATACAGTCCTTTGTTAAAGAAATCAAAACATGAAGTCATTCAGTTCCATTGTATTATACACTAAGAAGCTCTTTGTGCCAGGGAAAGCAGCAAAAAATGTGACGATGTCCTCCAAGATGTCACAAAAATGGTGAATTACATCATGGCTCGCGCTCTGAATTTTCAACAGTTTTTGGCACTTCTTGAGGAGGTTCGGGCACAGTATAATTGTTTACTTATGTACAATAATGTACGGTGGCTGAGCAGAGGACGAGTCCTGGAGAGATTCGTAGCCCGTTTGGATGAAATTAGGCTGTGTGTGAATGAAAAAGAGCAGGAATATCCACAGCTCACTGATATGGCCTGGATTACCAACCTCATTTATGTTTTTTACAGATTTTACGCTTCACTTTAATGTACTGAACAAACTGCTGCAAGGTGTAGGGAAAACAGCAGAAAGTATGTTTTGTGATATCAAAACATTTGAGAGAAAACTACAGGTTTTTGAAAGAGACCCTGAAAGTGGGCAGCTAAAATATTTCCAAAATCTAAAAAAGCATTTGGAAAATGCTACAGCATTTGCAGACAATCCTACCAGCCACCAGGAAATCTACAAGGAATTTTCTAGCATCCTAACAGCTGCGGAGGTGAATTTTAGTAAAAGATTTTTATAGTTCCGTAAATTGGAGACAACCTTGTGTTTTTTCTCACTTCTCCAGATAAAGCCAAATTTGAAGAACTTGATCTTTCCTGCTTACACTGGGTAGATTTAGGAAGTCTGGAAATGGAGCTATTGGAATTTCAAGAAAGCTCTATCTTTAAAAATAAATTATCTGACCTGCGTGAAACACTTGAGAAGATGGAGAAGGCAGCACACTGACCCTGGGTTCACACTTGAGCGTTTTACAGCACGTTCCTACGCGCTGTAAAACGCTCAACAGGCGAAAACCCATGTTTCCCTATGGGCATGGTTCTCACCTTAGCGTTTTACAGCGCATACGAACGCGCTGTAAAACGCCCTACACCCAAAGAAGTACAGGAGCTTCTTTGGGGCGTTTTGTCGCGCGTATTGTGATTGACGCCAGAGTGGTCAATCACACGAACGCGCATACAACGCGTGTTTCCTATTTCCAAAAACGCGCGTAAAACGCGCGTATCAAATACGCTCAAGTGTGAACCCAGCGTTAGTTCTGAAAATGAAATCCTTAAAGTGTGGAATTCTCTGCCAAATAACTTTACGTCTATGAAAGAACTTGTGATTGCTTTCCTTACTTTGTTTGGATCATCTTATGCTTGTGAGCAGCTGTTTTCAGCTTTGAATTATATCAAATCTGACATCAGAAACAGACTAACAGACGACCCCAGTGCTGCATGTGTTGGTCTCAAACTTACCAAGTATGAGCCAAGATTTGACAAATTGTCAGCATGCATACAACATAAAAAATCACATTAATTGCAATCTATTACCTTTTTAGTTTTTAATGAAAAGTTGTTTGTATCATTGAAAGCTCTGTTATTGTGTTTTTCTTTTAAAGCAAACGATGTGAATGTATGAGTTTTTCTAAAATACTTATACTTATCTGGTCCTCATCACTGGCTTTTGGTTCGATCACTTAATGGCCACATCCACAGGTCCCGAGTCTCTGGGAATGAACATCCTGTTAATGGTTGTCATGTGACCGCTGCAACCAATCAATGGCCGCAGTAGTTACCAGTCACCTACACATACTTCAATTCCTTCATACCCTCTACTTACCCACATCTCTCTCCATATATGTGAGATGGATTCAGTCATTAGGGGATAGATAGCGGTGGGCAGGAATATATTGCACTCTGCTACTCTCTCTAAGGCCTGCATTTTGTCAATGAAGATAGAAGGGGTGTTGTGATATTTTCTTACACATCATAACACTTTCTATTCTGCTCTGTTCAGCCTGTATGGATATCAGTAACTATTATCAGCACAGCACCAGTCAAATGTCTGGACACACCTTTTTTTTTTTACTTACTCATATTGAAGATCAGAAAACAATAAAGGAATTATGCAATAAATAAAAAAGTCTTAAACCAGAATATGTTGAAGGTTATACATTCTTCAACAAGGCTCCCATTTGCTATGTAAGGGCTTTTCGACCAAGAAGGAAAGTAATGGAGTGTTGTGTAAGATGATATGGCCTCCACAATCGCTTGATCTAAACCCAATTAAGATTGGGAAGAGTTGGACCTCAGAGTAAGGCCTCTTGCCCATGACCGCATGCCCTCCGAGATATTCAGTCCATGAGCGGGCCATATCTCCCGGAGCAGCATTGATCGTGCGCATGGGAGCGCACAGCATCATAGATTACAATGATGCAGTGCATGTCGGGCCGCCCGCGGGATTATTGTCCCACACTCATATGATCCGCTCACGGACCGTGTATCTCGGAGGGCATATGGTCGTGGGTAAGAGGCCTAAAGAAAAGGCAGCCAACAAGTGCCTCTTTCGGAAATCCTTCAGGACTGTTGAAAAATTATTCCAGACGCCTAACTAATGAAGCTGAGTGAGAGAATGCAGTCAATCACTGGTAATGGGATCTAGGGTTCTTCTCAACATCAGCCCTTGTTGCATTAAGAGCTGTTTTCACTGTCTCCATAGCTTGAGTAGCTCAGGGTCTGCATTTCTCTCTGGCATTCTTCAACTGGTGAAGAAGTCTTGTAGTTCTCCTAACACTTGACTTTCAGCTTGAAGCTTGACCCACTTTCTTTTTTTAATTATGGTTATGGATGTTTCTGCTGTTGGTATTTAAAAGCTTCTTTACCTTTGCCTTTCATGGAGATGACATCCTGCTGGCAAATTGCTTCTAGAAAGCCAGCATCTCTACTTCTTCGCAGGTTTCTTCCTGCTCAGTAAGGTCTTCTCTAGTAGGCAGACAGGATAATGCATTTGCATTCTCATTTGAATTGTGTGTTCTGTACTTGACCACGAAGTTGTAGTTTGCAAGACTTGAGGCCCATCTCTGTTCTAGAGCTCCTAATTTGGCTATGTTCAGGTGCGCCAACAGGTTGTTATCAGCATAGGCCATGAATGGTGTTGCTGCAACGTAGTCTTTGAATTTCTCAGTGACAGCCCATACAAGGAAGTGCAAGGAATTCCAGCTTGAGCCTACATGCACACGGCAGTGTTTTTTTGCGGCCTCCATTCCTTTTTTTGCGGATCCGATAGTTTCCCATTTATTTCTATGGATCCGTTAAAAATGCGGATGCCTCTTCCGTTGCCTTTCCGCATCCGCTGTCCACATTTCACGTCCGCAAAAAAAATATGGCATGTCCTATTCTTGTCCGCAAAAAAACGGTTTGCGGACCCATAGAAGTCAATGGGTCTGCAAAAAATGCGGATGACCAACGGAAGCCATCCGTTTGTCATCCGCATCCGTTTTTTTGCGGATGGTTGCTTGGAAACCAGGGCACATGTACAGGTACTTTAAGTAACTGATTTAAGGCATCCGTTTCTTTTGCGGATCTGCAAAAAAAACAGAAGACACATGGAAACACAACCTACAAAATTTGCGGACACACGGAACGGATGTGGATGTGAAAAAAAAAAGGAAGATGGAGCCGCGAGTTGCGGACAGCAAAAAACAACTGTCGTGTGCATGTAGTCTAAAGGAACTGTAGTTCTGGTCATTTCTTTCAGCTCCTCTAAGAGATCGGCTGGCGTAGGCAATTGCTCTTTCCTTACCATCTTGCCCTTGCGAAAGGACAGCTCCTAGAACTTTCCTGCTCGCATCTGTGTAGAGATGGAATGGCTGACTGTTATTAGGATAGCCTAGGACAGGTGGTTCAGTCAACTTCTTCTTCAGTAGTTGAAAGGAAATTTCTCTGTCTTCATTTCAATCAATGGATATTTGGGTCTTTTGGTACATCTTTGGATGTCCTTTTCAGGAATTCCTGCAGAGGTTCAGCAACTTGGGCAAAGTGAGGGATGAAGCATCTGTAGTAGCCTGCAAAACTAATAAAACGTCTCACCTCTTTTACGGTGGTAGGGGTAGGCCAGTTTCGGGCTGCAGCTATTTTCTCTGGATCAGGCTTCACACCTTCATTGCTGATGACATGTCCCAGACTTCTGGTTTCAGCAGATGACGTTTGGAATACTTGACCTTGAGACCATGCTTAATGAGGACTTGGAAGACTTCAGCCAGATGATGTAGATGGTCTTCATAGAACTTGGAGTATATGATGACATCATCCAAGTATAGCAGAACAGTTTCAAAGTTCTTGTGACCCAAGTAGGGTGACCACATGTCCCGGATCGCCCTGGACAGTCCCGCATTTGGAGAGTCTGTCCCGGTCACCCTCATTCCGGGACAATACAGTGTCCCGGAATGACCTGAGCCGCAGCCGCCGACCGCTGCTGATTGCTCTGAGGCAGCAGGCTCCATCACACATTCAGTCCACTCCAATCACCTGCAGAAAACCCGGACAGAAACCTTCGGTGATCCGCCACCGCCAGACCCAGCATGACGTCACTTGCGCGGCATCACACCGCCACTAGGTCTCCGGCTGATGACGTCAGAGTGAATTGCAAGCAGGTATAGGCGGCGCAGTGTGCTGAGGTAACTGGGTGGTCCGGATGACGGTGTTCGTATAATACTTATGTATGCCAGCAGACAAGTATGTCACGTTTCACTCTACTGTCCATTCATGTCGTGATAGATTAGGGGTATAGGGATGAGCCATAGATTACAAGTAGAGTGGAGGTTTATGGAAATGATTGTATTATATACTACTAGCAGGAGACACTTTATAGTATATTGTCTGCTCTGTATTACTGGGCTGCATTCAAAGGAAAAACCAAACTTTTCCCCAAACTAGTAAAAACTTGTGAAAAAAAAATACCCCCTTTCCTGGATAAGGCTGTGTTCACACCTAGTATAACCTATGAGCAGCAGAGCCCCCAACCGCACATGTGATCAGAACTTTACCACGCGTAAAAATGCACAGGCAGATATGTTTTTGCCACTATAAGGCCTCATGCACACGACCGTATGTGTTTTGCGGTCCACAAACAGCAGATCCGCAAAACACAGAAGCTGCTTCACGTTTTGTTACTCAATTTTCTGAACGGAACGCGGCCCATTGAAGAAATGCCTATTCTTGTCCGCAAAATGGACAAGAATAGGACATGCTCGATTTTTTTTTATAGATTTTTTATTAGAATTTTACATATTCTATTTTTTTCTTATAGTTTATCAGTGCTTCCTGGCTCCCCTCCTGTTTTTGTGATTTATATGCTTTCTTTTTGTCATTTATTGCTTTGTTTGAAGAATAGATGGAAGGCTATTACTTTATGGTCACTATTTCCTAGGTGTCCCCCAACCTGCACATCTGTTGTTCTGTCAGGTCTATTGGTTAATACTTAGTCCAGTATGGCCGTCCCTCTAGTGGGGTCCTGAACCAGTTGGGAAAGGTAATTGTCTTTGGCTATTGCCAAGAACCTGTTTCCTTTACGGGATGTACAGCTTTCAGTTTCCCAGTCTATATCTGGGTAGTTGAAGTCCCCCATAATAATGACTTCATTATGAATTGCCGCCTCGTCTATCTCGTTTAGTAATAGATTTTCTGTGGACTCTGGTATATTAGGTGGTTTATAATTAACTCTATTAGTAATTTATTATTGTTTTTTGCTCCATGTATTTCTACCCACAGTGACTCCACATGTTCATGTCCCTCAGAGATGTATTCTTGAATCGTGGGCTTTAGACAGGACTTCACAAAGATGCAGACCCCTCCCACTCCTTTCTAAACAGATTGTAACCTTTTATATTAATTAGCTATCATCCAGCCATGTCTTAGTTATTCCCACTATGTCATAGTCCTCCTCACACATCACTAATTCCAGTTCACCAGTCTTGTTAGTCAGGCTTCTGGCATTAGTATAGATACATTTGAGATGTTTATGTTTATTTTTTACCCTACACCTTTCATTCTGAACTGTTCTAGTCCCCCCTTCCATTCCTCCCCCAGTCACACTATGTCGCCCCTGGTCTCTACCTGCACCTACCTATCTTCCCCTCCTATAATGTAATTACCCTTCCCCCAGTCCCTAGTTTAAATACTCCTCCAACCTTCTAGCCAACTTTCTCCCCAACACAGATATCATGAGGGTGTCACAACCTATCGCTAACTCTGTTGTGCCTGGGGTCAGAAGGTCGTAATGGGTTGCTACTCGCTTGGTTTCAAGAGATCGCTGCATGACCTAGTGGTAGGAATGGATTCCGGTCCAGGTTTTCCTGCTTAGGTTTGCGATCCTCTTTGTCCCATTTAGGAATCTGTAGCTTTTCCCTTCAGCTGTTCTCTGTCAGCCACTCCCAGCTACTATACAGTCGTGGCCAAAAGGTTTGAGAATTACATAAATATTGGAAATTGGAAAAGTTGCTGCTTAAGTTTTTATAATAGCAATTTGCATATACTCTAGAATGTTATGAAGAGTGATCAGATGAATTGCATAGTCCTTCTTTGCCATGAAAATTAACTTAATCCCAAATAAACCTTTCCACTGCATTGCATTGCTGTCATTAAAGGACCTGCTGAGATCATTTCAGTAATCGTCTTGTTAACTCAGGTGAGAATGTTGACGAGCACAAGGCTGGAGATCATTATGTCAGGCTGATTGGGTTAAAATGGCAGACTTGACATGTTAAAAGGAGGGTGATGCTTGAAATCATTGTTCTTCCATTGTTAACCATGGTGACCTGCAAAGAAACGCGTGCAGCCATCATTGCATTGCATAAAAATGGCTTCACAGGCAAGGATATTGTGGCTACTAAGATTTCACCTCAATCAACAATTTATAGGATCATCAAGAACTTCAAGGAAAGAGGTTCAATTCTTTCTTAAGAAGGCTTCAGGGCGTCCTAGAAAGTCCAGCAAGCGCCAGGATCGTCTCCTAAAGAGGATTCAGCTGCAGGATCAGAGTGCCACCAGTGCAGAGCTTGCAGAGCACATCTGCACGCACAGTGAGGCAAAGACTTTTGGAAGATGGCCAAGAAGGGCAGCAAAGAAGCCACTTCTCTCCAAAAAAAAACCCATCAGGGACAGATTGATCTTCTGCAGAAAGTATGGTGAATGGACTGCTGAGGACTGGGGCAAAGTCATATTCTTCGATGAAGCCTCTTTCCGAATGTTTGGGGCATCAGGAAAAAGGCTTGTCCGGAGAAGAAAAGGTTAGCGCTACTATCAGTTCTCTGTCATGCCAACAGTAAAGCATCCTTAGATCATTCATGTGTGGGGTTGCTTCTCATCCAAGGGAGTGGGCTCACTCACAATTTTGCTCAAAAACAAAGCCATGAATAAAGAATGATACCAAACAAAAACCTCCGACAGCAACTACTTCCAACAATTCAACAACAGTTTGGTGAAGAACAATGTATTTTACAGCACGATGGAGCACCGTGCCATCAGGCAAAAGTGATAACTAAGTGGCTCGGGGACCAAAACGTTGACATTTTGGGTCCATGGCCTGGAAACTCCCCAGATCTTAATCCCATTGAGAACTTGTGGTCAATCCTCAAAAGGCGGGTGGACAAACAAAAACCCACTAATTCTGACAAACTCCAAGAAGTGATTATGAAAGAATGGGTTGCTATCAATCAGGATTTGGCCCAGAAGTTGATTGAGAGCATGCCCAGTCAAATTGCAGAGGTCCTGAAAAAGAGGGGCCAACACTGAAAATACTGACTCTTTGCATAAATGTCATGTAATTGTCGATAAAAGCGTTTGAAACGTATGAAGTGCGTGTAATTATATTTCACTACATCACAGAAACAACTGATACAAAGATCTAAAAGCAGTTTAGCAGCAAACTTTGTGAAAACTAATATTTGTGTCATTCTCAAAACTTTTGGCCACGACTGTATATTCTCCCTTTCTGCTTCCCTTGTTGCCAAAGATAGCCTTTTTTTTCCAGATCTTCTATTCTGACCTCTGGTAGAGTTGGAGTTGCTGTGGAGCTGTTGAAACTGGTGCTGTCGGATCTCTGGTGCTCTTCTGTTTTTCTGTCTCCTGTTTGTTGTCTCCCTTCTGGGATTGTTTGTGGTGTTCGTGTTGTTTGTCCTTTCCCTGTTGTTACCCTAGGTGTGAGTGGTGAGGACTAGTACTACCACCGCCCTACTCACTACCTAGGGCTTATTTCAGGGTAGGCCAGAGAAAAGGCATGTGATCGGCGTAGGGGTTAGCTGCCTGTCTAGGGACGTCAGGGCAGCCAGGTGCCAGTGCTAGGTGAGTTAGGGGTCACCACTCCTCCATCTCCCTAGTGAAAGGGTACTCCCCTTTCCTCCCCTCTGCGCCGCACCTCTGTTACCTGCCATATCAGACGTGATAGATTCCTCTACCTGCCATATAAAAATTTTGTCCTCAATAAAACACCTGCCAAAGGAGCAGGTGCACCGGTAACTTGCCAGATAGGATAATAGTAAGCTCCTCCTACCTGCCAACAGAATGATTTGTGAAACCCGATGCGAAACTGGTCCCCAACACAGTTCTGAAACTGCACAGTTTGTGAACTGTATGTGTAATAACCAAGAGTGGCATTACCACCTATTTTGGGTCCCCCCACTATCTGTTATGTGTGTGATCCTGTGTCATTATTCATATTTATTGCCATTTCCTACAAAGTGTATATGTTAATTTCCTTGCAAATGTAATGTTAAAGTGTAATGGGCCTGGCTCACCAACAGGTAGCAGCAAATCTGTGAAGAGCTAGTTTCCCTGGAGAGGAACCTTCTAGTTTCATTCCAGCCCTCTCTAAAGAGGGAGGAGTTAGTTAGTCTAGTCAGTCTAGTCTACCCCTTCCTAGGGGAAGATTGTGTGTTGGCCAGCAGAGCGCTGCCTGCATTGCTGAGCCTGCAGGCTCTGCCTGCAAAAAGTCCTTTATGGTTGCTTGTCCCCTCCTGGGCTTGCATTGCCTTAATGCCAAACTAAGAGAGCTTGATGCCAGGAAGAAGTTCCTAGGATTAAAGATAACGTAAGAGACAGACTACAGACAGCTGGCAGAAGAGGAAAAAGTTCTTATTTAAGCCAGCCAGCAGAGCTGAGATTGTTTCAGAAGCGTTTACCTGTCAGAGTTAAGCCAATACCTGTTGATGACCAAGATAAACTGTGGAACTGTTTGGATTACCGTTTATGCCAAGTAAATCTGTGCTCAGATTTTTGTGGTCAGTAAGCACAGTAATAGGATGAATAGCTCCTTCCAACCAATGACACCACTCCTCAAAAGATAACTTAATGGCCAGCAACTCTCTATTACCCACGTCATAATTCCTTTCTGCAGCCGAGAGTTTCATAGAGAAGAAAGCACATGGGCGCCATTTACTAGGTTAAAGACCCTGCGACAACACTGCTCCTACCCCCACCTCGGATGTGTCAACTTCCACAATGAATGGTTGTGGCACATCAGGCTGCACCAGTATAGGAGCAGAAGAAAAACACTCCTTCACCGCAGAAAAGGCTTGTAATGTAGCATCACACCAGACTGAGACATCCAAACCTTTCTTAGTCATGTTCGTCAAAGGTTTGACCAGAGTCGAGTAGTTCAAAATAAATTTACGGTAGTAGTTGGTGAATCCCAAAAACCGCATAAGCGCTTTCAGATTTTCGGGTCAATCCCAGTCCAACACAGCACGGACCCAATACATACAAAAAGCTGAAGATGAGAGTTGGTAACCCAGGAATTGCACTTCCTGAACTGCAAATACACACTTCTCCATCTTATCATACAAATTATTCTCTCTTAGGATCGGCAACACCTGTCTGACGTGATCCTAATGAGTCTCCAAATCTGGATAATAAATTAATATGTCATCCAGATACACAACCACAAACCTCCCCACCCAGGCTCGGACTGGCCCACAGGGGTACAGGGGAATCCCCTGGTGGGCCCCTGAGCAAGGTGGACCCATAGTCTCTCACCCCCTGCACAAATGGCACATAACATAGTAGACTTACTGCACTACATACATATATACAATTTACATCACCTCAACCAGCCTATGTTCATTTAAAAAACCTGACAGATTATTAAAGAAACTCCCCAGTTTATTATTAGACAGATCAGAGCTGAGATGACTTCTAGGTATAGAGGAAAGCCACCCGTGTCCTCTTCTCCCCAGGACCTACCTTCTCAGGTGCTGCATTGACCCCCATATTCAATCATCTGGTAGCATCTTGCTGCTGTGTAAGCAGGTAATGATTGAATGTATCTGTATCGTGGATCCCCAAAATAAATTTTACTGGTGGGCCCTAGGCTCCCCAGTCCGACACTGTCCCCACCAGATGATGAAAGATATCATTAACAAAATGCTGAAAAACCGTGGGAGCATTAGTTAATCCAAACGGTATGACCAGACTCTAAAAATGACACTCTGGGGTATTAAACGCCGTCTTCCATTCATCCCCTTCCATTATCCTGACCAGATTATATGCCCTCCTAAGGTCCAACTTGGAGAACCCTTTGGTACCAACAATCTGATTAAACAAGTCAGGAATCAAAAGAAGGGGGTACGGATCACGGACCAAAATCTTATTGAGCTCACAGAAGTCAAGGCATGGCCCAAAGGTTCCGTCTTTCTTCTTTACAAAGAAAAACCCCGCTGCCACTGGGGACTTGGAAGGTCTAATATGTCCCTTAGCCAAACTCTCGGCAGTATACTCTCGCATGGCCGCTCTTTCGGGTTCAGAGAGGTTATATAACCCAGATTTGGGCATCTTCGACCTGGGAATAAGATTAATAGGACAATCATATTCCCGATGTAGGGGTAACCCCTGGCAACCACTCTCAGAAAATACATCAGAAAAATCTGAAATAAAAGAGGGAACAGCATTAGTGGTCAGGACTAGTGTTGAGCGAACAGTTCGCGCATCGTTCGGGTTCGTACCGAATTTTGGGGTGCCCGGGACCCGGACCCGAACCCGGACATTTTCAAAAAAGTTCGGGTTCGGGTTCGGTGTTCGTCGATTTCTTCCCGCTTTCTGAAGGGCTGCACAGCAGCCAATCAGCTAGCATCTTACTTCTTGCCCTAAGAAGCCATCACAGCCATGCCTACTAATGGCATGGCTGTGATTGGCCAAGTGCAGCATGTGACCCAGCCTCTATTTAAGCTGGAGTCACGTAGCGCCGCACGTCACACTGCTCTGACTAGTGTAGGGAGAGGATGCAGCTTCTGTGAGGGCGAGATAGGCAGGGAAAAGTCAGCAACAGCACCTAATGAACGGATCGATCTGCAGCTGAGAATCAGTGAACTTCTGCTATTTACTTGATTGCTGGTTTTTTGGCTGCACAGAGCGTTTTTCTGTCACTTATTTTCTGGGTTGATCGGCGGCCATTTTGTGACTTGTGGTGCTCCAGAACAAGCTGCCACACATCCATCAATGCTTCAATACTATTTTTTTTTTTGCTATATCCTCCATCAGGGGCTTGGCTGTGCTAATTGTCACCCCTAGAAACTCAGGATAGCAATTTCTATATTTTATTAAGGGGTTAAATACAATTGCCCAAATACCAATCCCCTAAATCTGGTGTTCCAGCTTTGGCTAGACAAGCATAATACTGTCTGGTGTCTGGCAAAGGATAGATTATTTTCTGGGGTGAAATTCAATTGGCAAAATAGCAAAACCATACATCAGTGGTTTCAGCAGTGGCTGGCAAAATATAATAGTGTCCGCCAAAACAGATATTTTGGTTTGGGGTTAAATTCAATTGCCAAAATAGCAATACCATACATCAGTGGTTTCAGCAGTGGCTGGCAAAATATATTAGTGTTTCCTCCAAAACATATATTTTGTTCTGGGGTGAAATTCACTTGCCAAAATAGCAACACCCTAAATCTGGTGTCACAGCTGTGCCTGGCAAACTATATTAGTATCCGCAAAAACATATATTTTCTTCTGGGGTGAAATTCACTTGCCAAAATAGCAACACCCTAAATCTGGTGTCACAGCTGTGCCTGGCAAACTATATTAGTATCCGCAAAAACATATATTTTGTTCTGGGGTTAAATTCACTTGCCAAAATAGCAATCCACTAAATCTGGTGTCACAGCTGAGCCTGGCAAACTATATTATTATCCGCAAAAACATATATTTTGTTCTGGGGTGAAATTCACTTGCCAAAATAGCAATCCACTAAATCTGGTGTCACAGCTGAGCCTGGCAAACTATATTATTATCCGCAAAAACATATATTTTGTTCTGGGGTGAAATTCACTTGCCAAAATAGCAATCCTCTAAATCTGGTGTCACAGCTGAGCCTGGCAAACTATATTAGTATCCGCAAAAACATATATTTTGTTCTGGGGTGAAATTCACTTGCCAAAATAGCAATCCACTAAATCTGGTGTCACAGCTGAGCCTGGCAAACTATATTATTATCCGCAAAAACATATATTTTGTTCTGGGGTGAAATTCACTTGCCAAAATAGCAACACCCTAAATCTGGTGTCACAGCTGAGCCTGGCAAACTATATTAGTATCCGTAAAAACATATATTTTCTTCTGGGGTGAAATTCACTTGCCAAAATAGCAACACCCTAAATCTGGTGTCACAGCTGAGCCTGGCAAACTATATTAGTATCCGCAAAAACATATATTTTGTTCTGGGGTGAAATTCACTTGCCAAAATAGCAACACCCTAAATCTGGTGTCACAGCTGTGCCTGGCAAACTATATTAGTATCCGCAAAAACATATATTTTGTTCTGGGGTGAAATTCACTTGCCAATATAGCAACCCCTAAATCTGGTGTCACAGCTGAGCCTGTCAAACTATAATAGTATCCGCAAAAACATATATTTTGTTCTGGGGTGAAATTCACTTGCCAAAATAGCAATCCACTAAATCTGGTGTCACAGCTGAGCCTGGCAAACTATATTAGTATCCGCAAAAACATATATTTTCTTCTGGGGTGAAATTCACTTGCCAAAATAGCAATACCCTAAATCTGGTGTCACAGCTGTTGCAGGCCCATTGTAAATCTGTCCATAAAAGGATACCTTTCATCCAGGGCCTAAATACTTGCCCTAAAAGAGATATTCCCCTAAATCAGTGGTTACTGCTGTGCCTGGATTAGTGTAATAAGCTACATAAACAAATAGGCAGATAGTGGTAGGTGCCTGTAAAAAAGGCCTGAATTTGAAATCAATACATTGGGCCAAATATTTTTTTCCTTATTGTGGTGCTTGGTGAGCGGTAACAATGAGGAAAACATCTAGTAAGGGACGCGGACGCGGTCGTGGTGGTGTTAGTGTACCCTCTGGTGCTGGGAGAGGACGTGGCCATTCTGCCACAGCCACACGTCCTAGTGAACCAACTACCTCAAGTTCCAGTACCCGCCAGAATTTACAGCGATATTTGGTGGGGCCCAATGCCGTTCTAAGGATGGTAAGGCCTGAGCAGGTACAGGCGCTAGTCAATTGGGTGGCCGACAGTGGATCCAGCACGTTCACAACATTATCTCCCACCCAGTCTTCTGCAGAAAGCGCACAGGTGGCACCTGAAAACCAAGCCCATCAGTCTGTCACATCACCCCCATGCATATCAGGGAAACTGTCTGAGCCTCAAGTTATGCAGCAGTCTCTTATGCTGTTTGAAGACTCTGCTGGCAGGGTTTCCCAAGGGAATCCACCTAGCCCTTCCCCTGTGGTGGAAGACATAAAATGCACTGATGCACAACCTCTGATGTTTACTGATGATGAGGACATGGGAATACCACCTCATCGGAGTCCATACGTCTCTGATGATGACGAAACACAGGTGCCAACTGCTGCGTCTTTCTGCAGTGTGCAGACCGAACAGGAGGACAGGGAGGAAGACTGTGTGGAAGACGATGCAGGGGACGATGAGGTCCTAGACCCCACATGGAATGAAGGTCGTGCCACTGACTTTCATAGTTCAGAGGAAGAGGCAGTGGTGAGACCGAGCCAACAGCGTAGCAAAAGAGGGAGCAGGGGGCAAAAGCAGAACAGCCGCCGCCAAGAGAGTTCGCCTGATACAGGCCACCGCCACCAGGGACCGAGCACCCCAAAGGCAGCTTCAAGGAGTTCCCTGGCATGGCACTTCTTTAAACAATGTGCTGACGACAAGACCCGAGTGGTTTGCACGCTGTGCCATCAGATCCTGAAGCGAGGCATTAACGTTCTGAACCTTAGCACAACCTGCATGACCAGGCATCTACATGCAAAGCATGAACTGCAGTGGAGTAAACACCTTAAAAGCAAGGAACTCACTCAGGCTCCCCCTGCTCCCTCTTCTGCTGCTGCCTCGGCCTCTTCCTCCGCCTCGGGAGGAATGTTGGCACCTGCCGCCCACCAAACAGAGGATGTGCCAGCGACACCACCACCTGCGTCACCAAGCATCTCCACCATGTCACACGGCAGCGTTCAGCTCTCCATCTCACAAACCTTGGAGAGAAAGCGTAAATTCCCACCTAGCCACCCTCGAGCCCTGGGCCTGAATGCCAGCATTTCTAAACTACTGGCCTTTGAAATGCTGTCATTCAGGCTGGTGGACACAGACAGCTTCAAACAGCTGATGTCCATGGCTGTCCCACAGTATGTTGTCCCCAGCCGCCACTACTTCTCCAAGACAGCCGTGCCTTCCCTGCACATGCCAGGGACGCTATATCTCCCTAACTGCACACTGGGTAAATGTAGTGGCGGCTGGGCCCCAGGCGGAGAGTTCCTTGGCGCACGTCCTTCCGCCGCCAAGGATCACAGGGCATCATTGTTTGCCTCCTGTAGCCTCCTCCTCCTACTCGGCTTCCTCCTCCTCTGCTTCCACCAGCTCATCCAGTCAGCCACACACCTTCACCACCAACTTCAGCACAGCCCGGGGTAAACGTCAGCAGGCCATTCTGAAACTCATATGTTTGGGGGACAGGCCCCACACCGCGCAGGAGTTGTGGCGGGGTATTGAACAACAGACCGACCAGTGGTTGCTGCCGGTGGGCCTCAAGCCCGGCCTGGTGGTGTGCGATAATGGGCGAAATCTCGTCGCAGCTCTGGGACTAGCCGTTTTGACGCACATCCCTTGCCTGGCGCATGTGCTGAATTTGGTGGTGCAGAAGTTCATTCACAACTACCCCAACATGTCAGAGCTGCTGCATAAAGTGAGGGCCGTCTGTGCGCGATTCCGGCGTTCACATCCTGCCGCTGCTCGCCTGTCTGCGCTACAGCGTAACTCGGCCTTCCCGCTCACCGCCTCATATGCGACGTGCCCACCAGGTGGAACTCCACCTTGCACATGCTGGAGAGACTGTGCGAGCAGCAGCAGGCCATAGTGGAGTTTCAGCTGCAGCACGCACGCGTCAGTCGCACTGCGGAACAGCACCACTTCACCACCAATGATTGGGCCTCCATGCGAGACCTGTGTGCCCTGTTGCGCTGTTTCGAGTACTCCACCAACATGGCCAGTGGCGATGACACCGTTATCAGCGTTACAATACCACTTCTATGTCTCCTTGAGAAAGCGCTTAGGGCGATGATGGAAGAGGAGGTGGCCCAGGAGGAGGAGGAGGAGGAGGATGAGGGGTCATTTTAGCACTTTCAGGCCAGTCTGTTAGAAGTGGCTCAGAGGGAGGTTTTTGCAACAGCAGAGGCCAGGTACAAATGTGGCCAGCCAGGGCCCACTACTGGAGGACGAGGAGGATGAGGAGGAGGTGGAGGAGGATGAGGATGAAGCAGGTTCACAGCGGGGTGGCACCCGACACAGCTCAGGCCCATCACTGGTGCGTGGCTGGGGGGATACGGAGGGACGATGACGATACGCCTCCCACAGAGGACAGCTTGTCCTTACCTCTGGGGAGCCTGGCACACATGAGCGACTACATGCTGCAGTGCCTGCGCAACGACAGCAGAGTTGCCCACATTTTAACGTGTGTGGACTACTGGGTTGCCACCCTGCTGGATCCCCGATACAAAGACAATGTGCCCACCTTACTTCCTGCACTGGAGCGTGATAGGAAGATGCGCGAGTTCAAGCGCACGCTGGTAGAGGCGCTCCTGAGAGCATTCCCAAATGTCACAGGGGAACAGGTGGAAGCCCAAGGCGAAGGCAGAAGAGGAGCAAGAGGTCGCCAACGCAGCAGTGTCACGGCCAGCTCTTCTGAGGGCAGGGTTAGCATGGCAGAAATGTGGAAAAGTTTTGTCTCCACGCCACAGCTAACTGCACAACCACCTGATACGGAACGTGTTAGCAGGAGGCAGCATTTCACTAACATGGTTGAACAGTGCGTCTGCACACCCCTCCACGTACTGACTGATGGTTCGGCCCCATTCAACTTCTGGGTCTCCAAATTGTCCACGTGGCCAGAGTTAGCATTTTATGCCTTGGAGGTGCTGGCCTGCCCGGCGGCCAGCGTTTTGTCTGAACGTGTATTCAGCACGGCAGGGGCGTCATTACTGACAAACGCAGCCGCCTGTCCACAGCCAACGTGGACAAGCTGGCGTTCATAAAAATGAACCAGGCATGGATCCCACAGGACCTGTGCCTCCCTTGTGCAGAATAGACATTTCCCTCCCCATCAACCATGTATTCTTGTACTCTGGGGCACTTCTTTATTGAATCCTCATTTTTTTACTTTACCATGATCTTGCGGTGCAACCCAAAGTTGAATGAACCTCTCCTCTGTCTGGGTGCTGGTCCAAAATACATGAGAGTGACATTCTCCGTTGGTGGTTGATATGACGCATGATTCCTTGCTGTGGGACCTCTCTCCTCTGTCTGGGTGCTGGTCCAAAATACATGAGAGTGACATTCTCCGTTGGTGGTTGATATGACGCATGATTCCTTGCTGTGGGACCTCTCTCCTCTGTCTGTGTGCTGGGCCTAAATAAATGAGAGTGACATTCTCCGGTGGTGGGTGATATGACGCATGATTCCATGCTGTGGGACCTGTATCCTCTGTCTGGGTGCTGGTCCAAAATACATGAAGTGGCCTTCTCCGGTGGTGGGTGATATGACGCATGATTCCATGCTGTGGGACCTGTATCCTCTGTCTGGGTGCTGGTCCAAAATACATGAAGTGGCCTTCTCCGGTGGTGGGTGATATGACGCATGATTCCATGCTGTGGGACCTGTATCCTCTGTCTGGGTGCTGGTCCAAAATACATGAGTGGCCTTCTCCGGTGGTGGGTGATATGACGCATGATTCCATGCTGTGGGACCTGTATCCTCTGTCTGGGTGCTGGTCCAAAATACATGAGTGACATTCTCCGGTGCAGGGTGATATGACGCATGATTCCTTGCTGTGGGACCTGTATCCTCTGTCTGGGTGCAGGGGTCAGAGTCTCTCAAAGTGGCCTTCTCTTGTGGTGGGTGATGTGAAGCTGATGTTTGTGCCATCTGACATGGTTGCCGGGGTCCCATTAAATGGTGTCCTACTCCTGTGGTGGGTGATCTAAATGCCTGATTCTCTGCTGTGAAAACCCCTCTCCTCCGCCTGGGTGCAGGGGTCAAAGTCTCTCAAAGTGGCCTTCTCTTGTGCTGGGTGATGTGAAGCTGATATTTGTGCCATCTGACATGGTTGCCGGGGTCCCATTAAATGGTGTCCTACTCCTGTGGTGGGTGATCTAAATACATGATTCTCTGCTGTGAAAACCTCTCTCCTCCGTCTGGGTGCAGGGGTCAAAGTCTCTCAAAGTGGCCTTCTCTTGTGCTGGGTGATGTGAAGCTGATGTTTGTGCCATCTGACATGGTTGCCGGGGTCCCATTAAATGGTGTCCTACTCCTGTGGTGGGTGATCTAAATGCCTGATTCTCTGCTGTGAAAACCCCTCTCCTCCGCCTGGGTGCAGGGGTCAAAGTCTCTCAAAGTGGCCTTCTCTTGTGCTGGGTGATGTGAAGCTGATGTTTGTGCCATCTGACATGGTTGCCGGGGTCCCATTAAATGGTGTCCTACTCCTGTGGTGGGTGATCTAAATGCCTGATTCTCTGCTGTGAAAACCCCTCTCCTCTGTCTGGGTGCTGGTCCCAAATAAATGAGAGTGGCCTTCTCCGGTGGTGGTTGATATGACGCATGATTCCTTGATGTGGGACCTGTATCCTCTGTCTGGGTGCTGGTCCAAAATAAATGAGAGTGGCCTTCTCCGGTGGGGGTTGATATGACGCCTTATTCCTTGCTGTGGGACCTCTCTCCTCTGTCTGGGTGCTGGTCCAAAATACATGAGAGTGGCCTTCTCCGGTGGTGGTTGATATGACGCATGATTCCTTGATGTGGGACCTGTATCCTCTGTCTGGGTGCTGGTCCAAAATAAATGAGAGTGGCCTTCTCCGGTGGTGGTTGATATGACTCATGATTCCTTGATGTGGGACCTCTCTCCTCTGTCTGGGTGCTGGTCCAAAATACATGAGAGTGGCCTTCTCCGGTGGTGGGTGATATGACGCATGATTCCATGCTGTGGGACCTGTATCCTCTGTCTGGGTGCTGGTCCAAAATACATGAGAGTGACATTCTCCGGTGCAGGGTGATATGACGCATGATTCCTTGCTGTGGGACCTGTATCCTCTGTCTGGGTGCTGGTCCAAAATACATAGAGTGACATTCTCCGGTGCAGGGTGATATGACGCATGATTCCTTGCTGTGGGACCTCTCTTCAATTGATATTGGTTAATTTTTATTTATTTTATTTAATTTTAATTCATTTCCCTATCCACATTTGTTTGCAGGGGATTTTTCTACACTTTGCTGCCTTTGGCAGCCCTCTAGCCCTTTCCTGGACTATTTTACAGCCTTTTTTGTGCCTAAAAGTTCGGGTCCCCATTGACTTCAATGGGGTTCGGGTTCGGGATAAAGTTCGGATCGAGTTTGAATCCCGAACCCGAACATTTCCGGGAAGTTCGGCCGAACTTCTCGAACCCGAACATCCAGGTGTTCGCTCATCTCTAGTCAGGACAGAAAGAGATGTATTAAGACAGTTACCCATGCAATAATCTAGGTTAACACCTGCCCCACTGTCAATAAACACCAATCCAATCATGTGCAGCCAGTCTCCTCGATCTTCTAGTCCCTGTTACAGTCGGGACCGCACCACAGTATTGGGAATTTCCACTATGAAGATACACAAGGGCGGAGTGACACTCTACAGTGGATTAGTTTACCACCAAAATGAACCAGAGGCTACCAGACCAGTACCTAAAACAACAGTTCAGCAAACCCTACTGCGTATGGGGTCTGTTAAGACGCCTCCTGTGTCTTTAAACCAAACCGCCGTTTAGTAGACCTTCCCCGGCTGCTGTACACATAACCTCCGTTCGCATAAACTGGAGGGCACGAACCAAATGCAGGGGAAGCGGCAATCTCACGAACGGCTCCAAACACACGAACGGTAATCCACGAACTGCTGCAAGCTGCCGAATAATCACACTCACCAAGCGGCTTCCATTTCCATTCAGCAGTCTCTAAACGCCAATAATAAATCCCCCCAATAACGAGACAGAAGCTCCGCATTGAGGGTCAAATAAGAACTCTTTTAATGACCACACAAGCATTTCCTTTTATACATATTTTCCAACAAGGTTACCACCCACGTGGTATAAACATAGCAGTCAATCATTTACAGTTTCACATTTTAAACAGAACCCATTCGTCAATGTACATTTAATAACCACAATGAGCATTGTCCGTGATCCAATCAACAACACAATGACATTGTCCGTGATATAATCAACAACACAATGGCATTGCCCGTGATACAATCAACAACACAATGACATTGTCTGTGATACAATCAACAACACAATGACATTGCCTGTGATACAATCCACAACACAATGACATTGCCCGTGATACAATCAACAGAATAATGACATTGTCTGTGATACAATCAACAAAATAAAAGTTAGGAATCCAGGCAATAACAGGTGTTCTGTTGTTTCAGCGGTGTTCGGCAGAAAAAGTGTCCGTTTTTAGTTTCATGAAAATAGAGCCGAACACCGCTGGGCTTTCGCATAGTTTAAAATGGCCGCTGCCTCGTGGTCGACATACGAACGACGACCACTCTGAATTCGTGTAATTGAGAAGTGTCTGCGGTTAACCACAACGTTCTAATTGGGATCAATCGGTTAACCAGCAGCACACTTCTCTCCTGGGTGGCCGTCCGTTCGTCTAGTTCATTCGGGAAAAACAGTCATTCAAATGGCTGGGCTATAGAAAACAGCCATTCATACGAACGGAATGCAAACAGACGAATACAGCAGGGAAACAAGCATTAAAAAAGAATAATCAGACAGATGGTTCTGTCACAGGGTCACTGCTCCTCTGCTAATGAAGTTGGCAGAAAAGGCTTACATTATTGCAGCAGTATCAGAATTTGATCTCTGCCGATTGGCAAAAGGTTCACTTCTCTGATGAGTCACGAGTTCTGCTTCATTGAATGGATAGACGTTAGCTTGTCAGGTGAGGAACATCAGAGAACAAACACCCTGCAACAATTACTAGAAGAAAACAAGATGGTGATGGCAGTGTTTTGGTCTGGGAAGTGTTTTCATGGCAATCTCAGGGCCCATTTGTCCATGTGGAAGTAACTCTCAGTCTCAAATGACTTGGATATCAATCCATCCTTGCAGATCACATACACCTATACATGCTGAATGTATATCCTGAGATGGATGGGATCTCCCAGCAGATCAATACAATATATCCCATAGCTAAAAATCTCAGACATTGGTTGGAAAAGCATGGCCAAGACTTTCAAGTACTACCCTGGCTCGCTAATTTGGCAGACTTAAATTCAGTTGAGCATCTGTGGGACAACCTTGATTGACATGTCGCTTTACGGATACTGTCACACACCGTCTCCAGCAGCTGTGAGAGGCAATGCAGTCAGCATAGCTCCAGATACCTGTGACAACCTACCTGAACCTCCCAGCCTGTCTAGATGCTGTTCATGCTGCACACGGAAGTTAATATGGATATTAGTCGGTGGTCTTAATAATGTGAATTGACTGTGTATGTATGAACAGGATGCAAAAACAGAATGCTTTTTACAAATAACAGAAGAACAATGCAGAAAAACAGCTTTTCTAAATTGCGTATCTATAAATACTAATCTGTATATATAAATATATTTTAATGTGAACTGATAACCAATGTGACACCCTAACAGGATGCAATAACAGGATGCCTTTTACAAATAGAAGAACAATGCCCAAACAGCTTTTCTAATATGCGTATCTTTGAATACTAATCTCTAAATATAAATATATTTTAACGTGAGAACCAATGTGACACCCTAACAGGATGCAATAACAGGATGCCTTTTACAAATAACAGAAGAACAATGCCCAAACAGCTTTTCTAAATTGCGTATCTATAAATACTAATCCATATATATATAAATATATTTTAACGTGATACCTAACAGGATGCCCTATCAGGATGCATTTTACAAATGACAGGGAAAAATATCCTAAAGAGCTATTTTGAACGGTGTATCTGTATATACCACAAGAAAGGCAAATGATGAGGCAGCACTCCAATGCAGTAAAGGGTGTCAGACCCGTTTATTTCTCCAGTCACAACGTTGCGACTGGGGAAATAAATGGGTCTGACACCCTTTACTATATTGGAGTGCTGCCTCATCATTTGCCTTTCTTGATATTATTCACTGATTTTCTGCCTGAAATCCCAGAGGATTTGCACCCATCTACACTCCTGCTGTTTCCCTTTGTTTATTGTATATACCACTAGATAGATAGATAGATAGATAGATAGATAGATAGATAGATAGATATTTTTTACATGACGTCCTAACAGGACTCCCTAAAGGACACCCTAGCATGACGCCCTAAGGTTGCCCTGACATAATGTCCAAATGTGACACCTTAACAGAGAGATACTTACAAAAGCTTAGTGATGCCTGGTCTAGATTGTCAGTGGACTGTATATGCAGTCCTGTATCTGAGTATACAATGTGTTTTTTGTGATTTTAGTGATTTTTCACAGTAAATCTAACTTCAAGATATTTATAAAATACCGGTAATGTGATCACCATGATTCTTTCTCATGGTGATCACATAATCAGGGGACATTGGTAATTGGTCCCAAATTGATCCTTTTGGTACCTGGAATCTGGGACAGCTTTCACAAGCCTAAGCAATACAGAGCTTTGTTCCAAGTGGTTCTCCGGAACAGCCGAGGACCAAGCGCCCATTTTATATCTTTTTATTTTTTATATACTTAACAGGTTTTTTTATTTTTTGTAATGATTTTGAAGCTCATAGATGAACATACAAAATCTATTTTTTTAATTTTTAATTTTGAACAATCATGTATTTCTAAACTGGACTGGTATTATTGAGAATTGCTAATTTCTTATGTTGGCCTGCCATCTGATCGCCAAAATAAAAATTGCACTTTAAATGTTCTCAGCCTGTTCAGCAAGGCTGAGCCCATTCAAATCAATTACCTGGTTGCCCATTGGCCACAGGGGACGCACATTTAGATGCTGTGATCTCACTTGATCACGGCATCTAAAACCTTTAATTACCACGACTGTGTGAAACAGCAGAGACTTGCCGGCCATGACGCCCGCTGCACGGGTGAGCAGGCGCCATGTTTGCCTATCACTCCAGCGCTGTACATGTACGGCTCTGGTAGAGAAAAGGTTAACAATGTTTTCTGAGACATTTTAACTAAGGATGAACAAATTTCTTGATATTCGTTTTGTGTCTAATTCGCTGAATTAAAAGGAAATAAAATGATTCATACCCGAATAATTTGTCATATATCAAAGTTACTCCAATTGCCCTGATAATTGATATATAAAAACCTCTTTCCCCCATCCCCAAGCTCTGGAATGCAATGACAGCAATAGTACATAATGTCAGAGTGACACTGACATACATAGCCATGGGTAAACACATGACTGTGTTAGCAAACATTGGGGGTCATTTATTATCCAGAAATATGTCAATTTTAGGAATATTTCTGATGTAGATTACGGCACAACGGTTAGTTGAGCTGAAATCTGCAACTTTTCCCTGCTCCTGCCAGGTCTAAAAAGTGGGCATGGTGTAGGCGGGGTAGGGGACAGGCCAGCAGGCTCGTCTCAATTATCCTTTTCTACGCCTGTTTTAGGTGTAGAAAATGGTCTACTTTCATACAGTAACTTCAGAGGAACCACCGCCAGCACAGGGCCTTTATTAAGACCGGCGTCTAAAACGCTGATCTTAATAGATGACCCCAATTGTGTGTATAAACACGCCACGCCGGCATGTCTCATGATTTTTCGTATTACAAAGCTTCCAAAAATTGGCCCTTATCGGGGGCAGATGGTGTTTAAACTCACACAGTGTTAATGTGAGATGGGGAAACAACTTTCATTGTCTGAACACTGTATGTAACATAGTAACATAGTACATAAGGCCCCTCTTGAATTCCTTTATTGTACTCACCATCACCACCTCCTCAGGCAGAGAGTTCCATAGTCTCACTGCTCTTATCGTAAAGAATCCTCTTCTATGTTTGTGTGCAACCTCCAGACGCAGAGGATGTCCCCTCATCACAGTCACAGTCCTGGGGATAAATAGATTATGGGAGTGATCTCTGTACTGACCCCTGATATATCTATACATAGTTATTAGATCTCCCCTCAGTCGTATTTTTTCTAAAGTGAATATGCAGTATACGGGCACTTTAATACCCGTTTACCACCAATCTGTTATGCTCCTTTAAGTGTCTCATATAATTGCCTGCAGCAATGTGAAGGTTGTCATGTAGGTATTAGACCACTGGGGGGAGCTGGTGAGCAGGATATATATATAGCTAGGCCAAGGCAGGCTAGTGTTAGTGCAGACCCTGGAGTCTGTGAAGGCCACATGTCTCAGGCCTAAGCGAGTCAGCAGAAGTCAAGCAGAGGCAATCCCTAGAGCAAGAGGTACTAAATGCCAAGAGGAGGTACACTGTCTACTGGAGATTCAAGGATATAAGCCAGAAGTAGGGCATTGGGGCCTTGAAGCATCAATTCCAGTCAGGACAAGTCAGGAAGAAAGTAAGGTTCACCTGCAATTCTAAGTCCTGTTGTCTTTCCCTCTGTTATACCTTGCTGGATGTAAGCCTGCTGTAACTGCGACTGTACAAACGTCTATTCTCTGCAACAAGAACTGTGTTAAGAGGTTGCCTGCTGTATTTTCTACGGTTTTCAGTAAAGTTGGAATTCTGTTTTCAAGTTACAAGTCTGCACCTCTGTTATTCCTACTATAAATACGGTGTGCCACCGTTTACTGGCACTGGCGTCACGACACCTCAGGGACCCAGCCATAGGCACGTTAAACTACAACACCAAGGGCACCTCACATTCCACCTGGCTGTGTCCCGCAAGAACCCAGAGAGTGCCCCAGAGGAACAGCGTGCCGGCCTCTCCATCACTGGCATTCCCCAGGTTAGTTCCATACATTGCCCTGACTTGGGGATGCTACATTTTGGCGTCACGAACAGGATACGCACGTTTTACGGACTGTGAGCAAAAACGTGAACTTTGTGCCTTAACCAGTTTGCCAAGTGACAAAACGCCTGTTTATTTGAAGTAAACTTTGAGGACTTAAAACGTACAGAAAAGTGTCCCAAAACCTCCAGGAAGCGCTGTGCAGTGTTGCGCTATCAAGAGGAAGAAAATCGCCACTTCAAAGTGCATTTTTGTGGACTTTTATGCTGTTTTACTACCGCTGCTTGCTGTCATTGAATTGATGCATCATGGCGCCCAAGATGGCCGCCTGAACTGTGGACTTATCTACTGCGCCATCACTACTCATTGCTGGCGGGAAAACTTAGCGCCAAACTCTGCAGCGTCACCACTTTATTCAAATTTTCCAAGCTGGACTCCACCTACCTTGGACTTGGAAGAACGCAGACGCTGTTCCCCGTCGGAGCAAGTCCGAAGCTCCGCCCTCCAGCCCGACGTCCTCGCGGGAAGGACGCTGCGCAAGGGATTCTCGAAGACGCCCTTCCGGATCTCGCGAGATTTGGACCGCCTGCACCGGAGTAAGTACAAACTCCTGGGAGAAATAATCCTACACCGGAGAGGGGTCGCCTGGTTAGTAAGGCCCAAAAGGGGATACCAGACTCTGTCCATCGATCGCGCCACCGGCCAGTAACCCCGCCAGCGCGACATCGGACCTATTGCTAACTCTTAAAGGGACCGCTCAACAAATTAATCTGCATCATGTCGGACTCAGAAGTAGCCGAGCAGCCTGCCCCCAGGGAGCCAGTGGCCACCAACGGTATTGCAGCTGCCAACATGATGCCGCTGACGATGCCGTACTACTTTGGGGCTCCATGGTTTCCCGTTATGCCGGGAGGCTCATAATTTAAAAGACTTCCAAGACAAAATCCTGGCTCTGTTCCGGCTCTATCCTATTAACCCGGAGCAGCAAATGGAGATTCTGTTAGCCCAGTTGGAAGGAGCGGCCCGTCGAGAAGTCATGTCCTGGCCCAGTTCTGAGAGGAGTACCATAGAGCAGATCTTTGACCGCCTCAGCACTACCTTTGAAGTCAGGACGGTGTCTGAAATAAAGATGCGCTTCTTCAGTAAGAAACAAAAGCCTGGTGAGTCACTCCGTGATTTTGCTTTATCCCTCCAAGAGGCCTGGAGAGCCGTCATTCATATAGACCCTAGAGAGATTGACACCCAGGATCAAACTCTGAGAGAGCAATTTATTGCGGGTGTGAATAGCGAATCTTTAAAAACACAATTGAAAATGTTGTCGGCTCAGCACCCTAAGGCCCCTTTCACACGGGCGAGTTTTCCGCGCGGGTGCAATGCGTGAGGAGGACGCATTGCACCCGCACTGAATCCGGACCCATTCATTTCTATGGGGCTGTGCACATGAGCGGTGATTTTCACGCATCACTTCTGCGTTGCGTGAAAATCGCAGCATGTTCTATATTCTGCGTTTTTCACGCAACGCAGGCCCCATAGAAGTGAATGGGGCTGCGGAAAATCGCAAGCATCCGCAACCAGCGCGGATGCGTTGCGATTTTCCCGCATTGTTGCTTAGCAACGGGACTCAATCTCTATTATTTCCCTTATAACATGGTTATAAGGGAAATAATAGCATTCTTAATAAAGAATGCATTGTTAAATGATGAGGAAGGGTTAAAAATAATAAAAGTTAACTTACCTTAGCCACTTGATCGCGTAGTCGCGATCTGTCCTCTCTTTCCCTGCAGCATCTATGATCTGAAGGACCTGTGATGATGTCACATCACATGGCCCATCACCTGCTCCATCACTATGGTGATGGAGCATGTGATTGGGCCATGTGATGCTGTGACATCATCACAGGTCCTTTACCTAGTAGCTAGCTAACGGAGAGGATGCCGGGCTTCGCGATCAAAGGGACCAGGTAAGTTATGATTAGTTTATTATTTTTAACCCATTCAGCACCGGGTTCAACATTAGGAAGATGGCCAAGGGTATTATTTTACATTATAACTATGTTATAATGTGAAATAATACCAGCGGGACCATTTCGGACCCGAACATGCACTTCTGTGAAGAAGTGCAGGTTCGGGTCTGGGTACCAAAAGTGCAGATTTTTCTCCCGCGCGTGCAAAACGCATGACAGCGCTTTGCACTCGCAGGGAAAAATCGCGGCGATTCCCGCAACGCACCCGCACTGTTTGACGGAGTGCACCCGCAACGCCCGTGTGAAAGAGGCCTAACAGTGTTTTCCTGGACTTTAAGGAACTGGCCATCAGTATTCTGGGACAACATCTGCCAACGGAACCAGTGGCCCATCCCGAACCTCCTGTCCGTAATCCTAAGCCAACGGATACCAGCCTGCCAGGGGCCAGCCAAGCCGCCCAGACTCCAGTTCCTGATACAGTAGCTGCTCTGATGGAACAGGTCAATTATCTCACTAAGAGCCTGGAAAAAGTCTGCAGGAAACTGGAAGAGTGGGAGAAACCCTTAATGCTGGAAGATGAACTCCTTTTGCCTCAAAAACCTGGCCCCCCTGCGTATCAAGAAGTTTATCCCAGAGATCCTGGAAGACGTTCAAGTGACCGGTTTAGGAACCGCAAGCGACCTTCCTGTAATTACTGCAAGAAGTTGGGTCATACTGAATCTGCTTGCTGGCAGTTAAGCGGGTCACCCTCGAGGCTGAGGACCGCCCTCGGGAGGTAGAACAACAGGTCCAAGGGATCCAAACTGGATGCCCCGTTATGTGGGGTCCCGTCCCAAAATAAACGTCCGGATCAATGGAGTGCCTTTTGAAGCGTTGCTGGACACTGGATCTCAAGTCACCACTATTCAGCAGTCCACCTTTAATCAGTTCTGGAGTTCCAGCCTGCTTACCCAGCCACCTGAGTCCTGGTTGGAGATAATTGCAAGCAATGGTAAGCCCATAAAGGTCCATGGATACTGGGAACCCACGCTCCAGGTGGGAGAAGCCACTTTACCACAGCAAGGAGTGATCGTGGTACAAACCGGGATAAAGGGGGTCACCCTGTGATTGTTGGGACTAATGTTTTCAAAAATTGCTACCCTGAGGTACTTGAAGCTCTCCATCAGTCCCTGCCTGCAGCTTCCTCTGCCTCCAAGAAGGTCCTCCAAAAGACCATCAGCGTACTGTGTGCTCAGCAGAGGTTTGCAAATGAAAAAGGAGAGATCTGCACCGCCAGGATCGGTGATAATAGACCAGTGACTCTACCTCCAAACTCCCAAACTCTCCTGTGGTGCCGTGCTGTCCTGGGAGTCCAGGGCCAAGACTATCCGGCCCTGGTGGAACCTGTCCAGATGGAGAACTACCCATATGTGCGAGCTGCCAAGTGCCTGGCGACCGTCTCCCAAGGTAAAGTACCTGTCCGTCTGATTAACCTCAGCGATCATCCTGCTGTGCTTACTAAGCACTGTCCTGTTGCCCAGCTTTCCCAGGTTTCCTTCCAGGATGTCATCCGCCTGCCTGTCACCGAGAAGCCATCAGCTGCCACTCGAGGACCTCTTCCTGCGGACGACTCTCCAGTGCCCTGGTGGAAGGAACTCCATGTCGGGGACGAAGCTACCCCGCAGCATCAACTAGAGGGACTCCTGAACCTAGTAAAGCAACACCATCAAGCCTTCAGTAAGCATGCAACGGACTATGGAGAGGTCAGTGTTATCCAACACACCATACCCACTGGCTCTCATCCTCCCATTAAAGAGAGGTATAGACCCATACCACCAACTTCATACCAAACTGTTAAAGAGATGATCCAAGAAATGAAAGACTCAAACGTAATCCGGGACAGTCGTAGTCCCTGGGCTGCCCCCTGGTTTTAGTAAAAAGAAAGATGGTGGCATCCGGTTTTGTGTAGACTATAGAAAGATAAATCAGATCACTCACAAAGATGCTTACCCATTGCCACGTATTGAGGAGTCTCTAACTGCTCTAGGCTCCTCCGCCTATTTCTCCACCTTAGATTTAACCAGCGGATATTGGCAAGTGCCCATGGCCCCTGAAGATAGGGAAAAGACTGCTTTCACCACCCCTATGGGCCTGTTTGAATTTAATTGCATGCCATTTGGACTGTGTAATGCCCCGGGACCTTTCAAAGATTAATGGAGCGGTGCTTAGGCCATAAGAACTTTGAGACGGTGCTGTTGTACCTGGATGACGTTATCATCTATTCTAAAACGTATGAGGACCATTTAAAACATTTAGCTGAGGTGTTTGAAATCCTTATTAAATACGGCCTCAAGATTAAACCGTCCAAATGTCACTTGCTGAAACCTGCTGTAAAATACTTGGGACATGTTGTAAGCGCAGAGGGGTCCAGCCTGATCCTGATAAGTTGGCTGCTGTCCGAAATTGGCCGGTTCCCACTACAGTGAAGGAAGTGAGGAGTTTCCTTAGCTTCGCTGGCTACTACCGGCGCTTTATCCCCCACTTCGCTCAAATAGCGGATCCAATCCAGGAACTCCTGAGGGGCAACCAAAAAGAGCCCAAAGACTCCTGTCCCCATTGAATGGAATGAAGAGAGGGAGGTTGCATTTCAGTTGTTAAAGAAGAAGTTGACTGAACCTCCTGTGCTGGGGTACCCAGATTACAGTAAGCCATTTCACCTTTACACAGATGCCAGTAAGAAAGGCCTGGGAGCAGTGCTGGCTCAAGTGCAAGAAGGGAAAGAGAGGGTGATAGCTTATGCCAGTCGGTCCTTAAAGGGAGCTGAAAAGAATGATCAGAATTATAGCTCTTTCAAATTAGAGTTTCTGGCCTTAGTGTGGGCGGTAACAGAAAAATTCAAAGACTATTTGGCTGCCACTCCATTTATTGCCTTCACTGATAATAATCCTCTGGCCCACCTGAACACCGCCAAACTGGGGGCCTTAGAACAGAGATGGGCCTCCCGCCTTGCTAATTACGACTTCACCGTAAAATACCGGGCTGGCCGTTCAAACGATAATGCTGATGCCCTGTCAAGGCTCCCCACTGAGATAGCACCAGATGACAAACGGGATGCCTGGGAAGATGTAGAGATGCCAGCATTTTACAACAGGTTTGCTCAACAGGACCAAGCTCAAGCTGCCAACAGTGGAACCTCTGACCCTCCATCCTTTGATAAGCCTGCATCCAGAGAAGAAAAGTGGATTAAGTTGCAATCAGAGAGTAGAGTTCTCGGTGAACTGCTGGACTTCTTCATCAGTGGCAGAACCCCTGAAAGAATTCGGCGAAAGACCGCAGACCCAGAACTCATCAAATTGTGGAAGCAACGTCAACAACTGTTCCTTCGAAAAGGCCTGTTGCTGCGACGAAGCCTGGATCCAGTGTCAAATGACAGAGTGCACCAGATCCTCATCCCACGTCGTGATGCAGGTATGGTTCTAGAAATGTATCATGATAGGTCTGGACATTTTGGGGTTCAAAAGACTGAGGCCACTATCCGTAGGCGGTTCTACTGGGTTGGAATCAGAGAGGACATTGAGAAGTGGTGTCGGGAATGTACAGCCTGTGCCCTAAAGAGAGGTGAATATCATGATCAGAGAGCACCGCTGCACCCTATTATAAGTACCGCCCCTCTTGAACTGGTTGCGATTGACCACGTGAAGTTAGAGCCCAGTCACTCAGGGTATGCCTATGCCATGACTATTATTGACCATTTTACTAAGTTTGCCGTAGCAGTGCCTGTGAAGGACCTAACAGCCAAGACGACCGCTGAATTGTTCTGGAAACACTTCCTCCTGCCTTACGGCTGCCCAGAAAAGATCCTCACCGACCAGGGGTCTGCGTTTGAGTCTCATCTGTTCCAGGAGCTGTGCCGACTACACAATTGCCAAAAGGTCCGGACCACGGCCTATCATCCACAAGGTAATGGACTCTGTGAAAAGATGAATCAGACCCTGATTGAAATGTTGAGAGCCGTGCCTCCTGAGACCAGAGGAGATTGGCCTAACCTGTTACCACAGCTCATGTATACGTACAATAATACTATCCATTGTTCCACTGGATACACTCCTTTCTACCTGTTGTTTGGGCGTCAGGGTAAATTGCCTGCAGACCATTCCCTGGACGTACAAGTGCTGGACGACATTAATCCCCTGCCTAAAACTGACTGGGTAATGGAACATCAAAGGCGCTTGCTTAATGCCAAAGAAATTGTCCAGGAGCGCATGGAAGGTGCCCGGGAGCGACAACAAAAAGACTATGATTTGGCGGCCCATGCAGAGCCCTTGGCTGTGGGGACACCGTGTGGTTAAAGAACAATCACCGTACCAGTAAGCTGGACAGTAAATGGGAGAGAACTCCCTATCTTGTGTCTGCCATCCCTAATGCTGAAACTCATACCTATGAGGTCACCAGAGAGGGTAAGGGTCCCCAAATTGTTCACAGAAACCGCCTAAAACTCTGCATGACAAAGGGGCCCATTGCTGGAGACTCCGGACCCCAGTCTCCTGTGCCAGGACTTGCTGCTCAGCCTGTGGAGCCTATGCAGGCTGTGGCAGATCTATTTAATGATGCTGAACCACTTCATTGGTTCCTCACACCCTGGTTAAATTTGTTAGTGCCCGCTCCGGCACCTACTGTGCCTTCACCTCCCGGAAGAGCCGGTTCAAAATGTCCCGGATCCAGTCCCCCTTGTAGAGGATCCTCCGGCTCCTGTTGTTCCTGACCAGGGTCTCACTGGTGGAGACCCTCCTGTTGCTCCTCTCCCTTCTACCTCGATTCTAAGGGAGGAGGACACTCCTGTGTTGAGAAGGTCCACCCGGATGAACAGGGGACGTCCGCCAGTCCGTTTAGGGGACTTTGATTATACTGGTGGTGTCTCCTCCCGGGCAGTTACTACTGGAAATAGTTTGCTTGACGTTTGTGCGCAAGAATGGACTCCTCCACGTGAGCCCTTGCCTGTTATACACCCCCAGGACACCTCTGTGTGAGCATCATCCTTTTTAAGTTTGTGCCCAGAGATGGACTCCTGTGTGCGAGCCTCTGTGATATGTTCTTATTATGAACTTATACATTTTCATATGGACTATGTGATGTTTTATTATGTTCTTATTATGGACCCTGGCATTCTCTTATGGACTATCCTGGTGTTAACCATTGATTTGCTGTACCAGGTCAGCATCACAGCTCTGCATTAATAGCCTGCAAGCAGAGGACGTCGCCCTTGTCACCGCGCTCCACCTTTTCCAGCTGGACCTGATATGATTATTTATGCAGATGTCATTCATTTGTGTCTATGTATGCCTGCATGTTTTCCTTTGTCTTTCAGGAGAAGAATCCAGCTGGGTGGACCCCTGTGGGAGTACGAGGTCGTACTCAGTTTAAAGTCGTGGGGTATGCAGTATACGGGCACTTTAATACCCGTTTACCACCAATCTGTTATGCTCCTTTAAGTGTCTCATATAATTGCCTGCAGCAATGTGAAGGTTGTCATGTAGGTATTAGACCACTGGGGGAGCTGGTGAGCAGGATATATATATAGCTAGGCCAAGGCAGGCTAGTGTTAGTGCAGACCCTGGAGTCTGTGAAGGCCACATGTCTCAGGCCTAAGCGAGTCAGCAGAAGTCAAGCAGAGGCAATCCCTAGAGCAAGAGGTACTAAATGCCAAGAGGAGGTACACTGTCTACTGGAGATTCAAGGATATAAGCCAGAAGTAGGGCATTGGGGCCTTGAAGCATCAATTCCAGTCAGGACAAGTCAGGAAGAAAGTAAGGTTCACCTGCAATTCTAAGTCCTGTTGTCTTTCCCTCTGTTATACCTTGCTGGATGTAAGCCTGCTGTAACTGCGACTGTACAAACGTCTATTCTCTGCAACAAGAACTGTGTTAAGAGGTTGCCTGCTGTATTTTCTACGGTTTTCAGTAAAGTTGGAATTCTGTTTTCAAGTTACAAGTCTGCACCTCTGTTATTCCTACTATAAATACGGTGTGCCACCGTTTACTGGCACTGGCGTCACGACACCTCAGGGACCCAGCCATAGGCACGTTAAACTACAACACCAAGGGCACCTCACATTCCAACTGGCTGTGTCCCGCAAGAACCCAGAGAGTGCCCCAGAGGAACAGCGTGCCGGCCTCTCCATCACTGGCATTCCCCAGGTTAGTTCCATACATTGCCCTGACTTGGGGATGCTACAAATAACCCTAATTTTGATAACCTTTTAGGGTACTGTAGTCCCCCCATTCCAGTTATTACTTTAGTTGCCCTCCTCTGAACCCTCTCCAGCTCTGCTATATCTGCCTTGTTCACAGGAGCCCAGAACTGTACACAATACTCCATGTGTGGTCTGACTAGTGATTTGTAAAGTGGTAGGACTATGTTCTCATCACGGGCATCTATGCCCCTTTTGATGCAACCCATTATCTTATTGCAATCACCAGCAAGAGTGTCAGTGATTGCTGGTGATTGCCATTAGCAACGCACTACAAGTGCAGGATGTGCTCCCCTACAGAAATGCACAACTGCATATGGGTATGAGTGCATCCTGCTTCCTTATCACCACATTTTTTGATGGTTTATATATATATGTATGGAGGTGTATAAACTCCATTTTAAATGTGCCTGTTTTTCATCTTCAGGTCACATTTGGGTGCACCTGTTTGGCCTTGGGCTATATCAGTCAGTCTTGGGTAGGGCTCATAGACACCTCCCACCTCCCATTGCAAGCATGGCCACATGCTGGAGGTAACAGAGGAGATGTTTGTGAGTCGTCCTAATGCTCCTGTAATTGCCCACTGGCCCCTGATATCGCCCATATGGCGCAGGTAGGTGAGTGTTAGGGCCCACGGGCTACTTGAGAGACCTTGACGCTGGTGCCCGAGGCTTAAGACACGTCCTCCTAGTAGGATATGTCGAACTAACTCTCAATTTTTAACATCAGTGTGAGGGTTTAGTGTGACGGCAGCGTGCACCTATCTCTGGTTCTGTGTTTGTTCCATTATCTTATTGGCCTTGGCAGCAGCTGCCTGACACTGTTTTTTCAGCTTAGTTTGCTGTTTATTAAAATTTCTAGATCTTTTTCCATGTCAGTATCACCGAGTGTTTTACCATTTAGTATGTACGGGTGACTTGCATTATTCCTTCCCATGTGCATAACTTTACATTTGTCAGTGTTAAACCTCATCTGCCCAAGCCTCCGATCTATCCAGATCCCTCTGTAGCAGTACCTTGTCCTCATCCGTGTTAATTACTTTACACAGTTTTGTGTCATCTGCAAAAATTGATGTTTTACTATGCAGGCCTTCTACAAGATCATTAATAAATATGTTGAAAAGAATAGGTCCCAATACTGACCCGTGAGGTACCCTAAGGTATGTGTAAATTAAGTTAAATGATCTCGAATGACATTCTGCCTTGTAGCACAAAGGTCTCAGCCTTTGGGCTGGGTGTATGTAAATTTATTGTGTATTCCCAGCATTTCTGGTTGTGCTCATTGACACTTTTAAGTAAAATATTGTTTTGGCAAAATCTGGTATTGGAGTTGCTCTCCTCGTTCGTGACTTCTCTGTATCCTGGGGAGCCCAAAAATTAGGCATCTACAGTGGCAGATGTCTGCTCCTGTTTATTTACACACACATGTTAATTTTTACACACAAGTGTTAATTGTTAGAAGACAGAGCGGCTTGTTCTCAACAAGCCTGGAAAGATTCTCCCTTTCAATTGGGAGTAGCTGTACAGTGTGGATGTGGAATGAGGCAGCAGTAGCAGCACTGCATGGAACAGACAAGGCAGTAGATGTGTGTAGTAGTAGTGGCTACTGTGTAATGGTATTGGCAGTAGGGGAAGTGGAAATGGCAGTAGGGAATTAGCAGCAGAGAATGGCAGCTGCAGCAGTGGCAGAAACAGCAGTCACTCTTCGTGTTTTCAGCCATGGCAACGTGCACCTGAGCATTGGGATGTGCTGACTGACCCCTTTTTCTTTGAAGTTTGTACCAGAGGTGTGGCTGACTCTTCAGTTGTGCACTCCTTCAAGCCTGTCTGCCCCATAAGCTGATTTTAATTAGTGTAAGTATAGAGCTTAGCCTACTCTCCTTCACTCACTGGAAGCCTTTTGGCACCAGGAGAGGTATAGGGTGGACTCTCATTGTATTCATTGGGGGCCATCTAACACCAGGAGAGGTGTGAAGTGGGCTCAGCATGCATGTTGGTACCTGCATTCCCTGGATTTAATGGAGGTCATTTTGGCACAAAAAATGACAAAAATTAAGGTGGGCCCAGCATACATGTGGAACCTATACTCCCTGAATTTTATGGTAGCCGTCATGGCACATAACAGGTAAAATTTAGTGTTCGGTTCCCGTCTTACAGAGATCGCCTTGACGTGTGGCAGACGGGCCCAAATAATTTTGTACAAAATGTATCTGCCAAGAATCTCAAATTTACTTAATAAGCATAGCATTAGAATACTTTTTTTTACTTTATGTGGTTTGCAGAGTACTGTTGCATTGTATTTTTTTCTTTGTGTTTTCAGCCATAGCAACGTGCACCTGGACATTGGGATGTCCTGACTGACCCCCTTTTTCCTAACAGCAGTCATACAGTACGAACCTTGATGGCAAGCAGACAGCACAGTGGCAGCATAAATTGGCAGGATAAATTTCTCAAAAATTTGATTCGGCTGGTTCGACGAATTTTCGGAAAATAGCGATTTCCGGCTGCAAAGAGCCTTTACAGGGGTGTAGAACACTGTGCCTTGCAGTAACACGCATAGGGAGTATGCTTTGGTAGTGAAATAATACTGTAAGTCAGTATGACATGCAGATGACAGAAGTCGCTCTTAGAATCACTAAGAATCACTAATACTTCACTTATTTCGGCAGTCACTGGGCCAAAACTGTCCAAATAACTCAAGTATGAACTCAGCATTACAGGTCGATGTTAGTATCAAGAAGAAATGCACTCCTTCTACATCATCGTCAGCTGATTCCACATAGATGTCTACAGAACCTGTTCTATTAAACACTCATACAAGTAGAGCCCCCCCCCCCCCATTAACAATGCAGACCACCTAAACAATGTTGTCTTTATTAGTTTAACTAGAGCCCTCTATGGCGCAGACAGCCATGTGGTAACTGAACACAGCACGGCCATGTCACAAGCACCACACGAGCATGTCATTTTGTTGTGCCCTGCAGTCACAGGGAGCCCACAGGACACAAGGAACTCACACAGAGGCCTAAGGGGCACAGCAAAACACAGAGCTGACAGTGAGAACTCACAGGTCAGTGATCATCAGTACTTAAGGGCAGTGCAGGGCTGCTACAATGAGAGTGTGACCCCAGGAGCCCTGCACCCCCTCCTCCACAGACACTGCTGCATGCTTCTTACTAGATGGACTTACTAGGTGCTTTAATAGGAAGGTCCTGGGAGCTCCAGCAGTCCGGCAGCTGAGGTCAGAGCCTGTGGGTCAGATGCAGCAGATGGCCCAGTCACCCAGTCTGATGTTTGGGCATTGCAGCCTATAGCAAGTACAGGCAAATGCTGGGGGCAGGGCTATGTTTCCTCCGCCCACACAAAACATCCTCATGCTGGCCTGTCACTGAGCTCTGGTGAGACTGGGGGGGAGGGACAGGGGCAGACTGAGAGGTCCGAGGGCACTGCCGGGAAGGGGGCCCGCAGAGGCAGGTTACAGGGAGATGAACGCTTCCATTGTGAAAGCATTCATCACCATAGTCATCTGTATCGCCATCCTTGGGACAGCAATACAGATGGCTTTGCTGTGGGGCAGGGGAGGTAGAGGCGTCTCCCTTCCCTGTTCCTCTGATAGGCTGCCAGCACAAGGCCTGCAGGCTATCAGAGGCCGGTGCAGGCGGCGCGATGGCGTCATCGCACCGCCTGAGCCAGATAACAGGGGACACAGGCCGGAAGAGGCCTGCATCAGAGCGGAGGTAAGTAAAAGTGTTTTTTTTTATACCGGACTATCTGTTGCGAGCATATGGGGGGGGGAGAGGCACTTGTTACTGGCGCATGGTGGGGAGGGAGGCATTTGTTACTGGCATATGGGGGAGAGAGAGGCACTTGTTATTGGCATATGGGGGGGGGAGAGGCACTTGTTACTGGCACATGGGGGGGAGGCGCTTGTTGCTGGCATTTGGGGGGAAAGAGAGGCACTTGTTACTGGCACATGGGGAGAAGAGAGGCACTTGTTACTGGCACATGATTGGGGGGCATCTATGGGGGGCACTTGTTACTGGCACATTATTATGGGGCACTATGGGGGCTTCTACTGAGGCCACAAGGAAGGGGTATATTATATGGGGGGCTCTGTGTGGTACTAGTATTATCAGGGGTATTATCTGTTTCTGCAGTATAGTATTGAGGAGCACATCGCCACAGTATTGGGGGTAGTAGGATGATTTGTCCAAAAAATGGGAGGATAATGGAAAAGTACTAAAGTAAGATATTTGGTTTTGTTGTCAAACTGCAGAGACGGAAAATGGCGACAAAATGGTGGTCTGGTCTGAAGGTCTAAAAGGAGAAGATGAAGACAGAGAACATCTACATCAAAGGAGACGTCACTGGATGTAAGAGCTATGGGGCGATGTATTTCTGTAGTGATGGGATCAGGGTTGTAATGATCGCGGTGCGACCACGATCGGGTTGTGGAGGCGGGATATGGTTGTGGCTGGAGGCGGAACATGGGTGGGGCCTGGAAGGGGGCCCTTGATTTATTTTGGCCGGGAGTCCTGAGGGTTCTCAGTTCGCCCCTGGGGGGGGGGTGAAATACTTAGATATCTAACAGCAGGAGGACCCTGCATGGCATGCATGGCATTATGAGTGATCCTGCCATCCCAGAGTTCCATTCTCCATGTCCTCACAAGTTCAGCACCCATTTTAGGAAAAAATGCGATTCGTTCCATGAATGGCGAGGAAATTCAGATTCGATGCGAAACGAATAATTCCTGAAATTCGGATGGAATTCCACTTCGTCAGCTTCGATTAGCTCATCTCTAAATATGATGATAGGCAGGAAGACAGCGGCAGTGACGGAATGGGGCCTTGTCAGCTAAGGCAAATCTATTCATTGGCCTAAGCCAGAGGAGTGTGAAAATTCTCAAGGATCCAAGCCTCATTCATCATTCAAAAGTGATGTTTTGGACATTGGCGGTGGACACTGGTCTGTTTGGGTTTCACAACCCCGCTGGCACACTGAAAATCCTCTCTGAGCTGACACTGGAGGTTCAGCAAGAGAAAGCCTGGCCAGAAACCCATGGGGTCAGGGAACATGGTATGCGTTGGGGAAAGGCAAACATTTAGAGAACGAGACAATTTCGAACAATTTTTCTTTATAAAAAAAATAGATAGCTGGCCAGAAGTACAAATATCATACAGCAAAATACAATTTGGGTGTCGACATGGAAGTCTGCTACATTTGCTGTCACGTAGTGTTGGGGGGAGGGAACCCCACACCGACAACAGGAGGGAAGGGGAAAGGTACTAGGCCTGAAAACTAGGAATAGGGGCGAAGTATGCGGACAAGCAGGAACTCAGAGAAGAACCAACACCAGCGCTTTCACAGCCAAAAGGAGCTATCAACCGCATAGCATGATGGGTGAGGCCAGACTAAATAGGAATTGGAATGACCAGCAACAGCACAGTAAAACCATAGAGGCTGTCAGATCACATCACGTGCAGCCAGTCTCTTAGATCTTCTGACCCCTGTCACTGGAGAGACTGTGACATTTGCGTGACAACGAGACAGTTTATAGTACTTTTGCTTGCCTGGCCAGGAGCCCAACACACCATACAGGCCAGAAAAATTTAATTTGGGCGAAGGCATGGAAGTGGGCCACAGTTCCAACAACTAAGTGACACAGCAGCAATTGCACCAGCAATCTGGCTATTTGGGAGTTCAGTTCACACATAAGCTATCCTAGAACCACCCTAGAAAAACACTGCATGATACAGTCCTGATTAAATGTTTAAGACCACTTGAAAAATGGCAAAAAATCATATTTTACATTGTTGGATCTTAACAAGGTTCCAAGTAGAGCTTCAACATGCAACAAGAAGAAATGAGACAAAACATTTTTTGAGCATTCAATTAATTGAAAATAACGATTAAACTGAAACAGGCTGTTTTTCAGCTGATCCAAATTTTAGGACCACATGCCTTTAAAAGGCCAAATCTGTGCAAAGATGTGGATTCCTTGTCATTTTCTGTCAGGTAGTCACACGTTGTGATTAGTGATGTCGCGAACATAAAATTTTCCATTCGTGAACAGCGAACGCGAACTTTCGCAAATGTTCACGAACCTGCGAACAATGCGAACCGCCATAGACTTCAATAGACAGGCGAATTTTAAAACCCACAGGGACTCTTTCTGGCCACAATAGTGATGGAAAGTTGTTTCAAGGGGACTAACACCTGGACTATGGCATGCTGGAGGGGGATCCATGACAAAACTCCCATGGAAAATTACGTAGTTGACGCAGAGTGTGGTAAGTTGTAATCGCAATGTGATTAATACAGGTTATATTAACCAGTCCCGGACCACCGTACGCAGGATTGCGTCCTGCGGGCGGCCGGGATCTTCTGAGTAGACGCCTCGGCGCGTCCTCTCGCGAGACCCGTGAGTTCCTGTGAACGCGCGCGTCTGGAGAGTTAAACTACAGCCTGCCAGCGATGATCAATCGCTGGCAGGCTGTAGATGCGATATAAATCGCATCAAACATGTATACCAGACGCTGTTTTGTGAACAGCGTCTGGTATACCTGCTACCTGGTCCTCTGGTGGTCCCATTTGCTGGGATCGACCACCAGAGGACCAGGTAACACAGTTCAGTTGCACCAAACACTACACTAACCCCCCACCCCCTCACCTATTAACCCCTTGATCACCCCATCTAGACCCCTGATCACCCCCTGTCATTGATCACACCCCTTTTATGTGTCCATATGTGTTTTGCGGATCCGTGGATTCACGGATCCGTGGATCCGATCCGCAGATCCGATCCGCAGATCCGATCCGCAGATCCTCAAAACACGGACACCGGCAATGTGCTTTCCGCATTTTGCAGATCCGCACATTGCCAGAACTATATAGAAAATGCTTTTTCTTGTCCGCAATTGCGGACAAGAATAGGACATGTTCTATATTTTTGCGGAACGGAAGTGCAGACCCGGAATCGCGGATCCGTAATTCCGGATCCGAGCGGGACAAAGTCTGTCCCCATAGAAATGAATGGGTCCGCAATTCCGTTCCGCAAACAGAATTGCGGACGTGTGAATGGGGCATAAGGGTCCCTTATCACCGCCAGTTAGTTAGCTACTTGTTAGGTAGCTAGCGCCCAGCCCACCGCACTGCAGTCACTGATTTTGGCAGAGATTTTTTCATCCACATTGACCGATGCGAATGAAAAAATCTGTGCCGTTCATTTTTTTTTTTTCAGCGCAGAGGCTGAACGGAAAAAAATCTCATTACCCGTATGCTCAATATACGGAGAATCGCAGAAACTCCTAATGCTGGCCATACGTGTAATGATTGCGGAGACCCTCAAATGCCAGGGCAGTACAAAACCCCACATGTGACCCCATTTTAGAAAGAAGACACCCCAAGGTATTCCGTGAGGGGTATGGTGAGTTCATGCAAAATTTTATTTTTGTCACAAGTTAGTGGAATATGAGACTGTAAAAAAAAAAAAAAACAATTTCCGCTAACTTGTGCCAAATTTTTTTTTTCTGTGAACTCGCCAAGCCCCTCACGGAATACCTTGGGGTGTCTTCTTTCCACAATGGGGTCACATGTGAGGTATTTATACTGCCCTGGCATTTTAGGAGTCCTAAAGCGTGAGAATCCAAATGCGTAAAAATGCCCTGTGAAATCCTAAAGGTACTCATTGGTTTTAGGGCCCCTTTGCGCATCTTGGCTGCAAAAAAGTGCCACACATGTGGTATCGCCGTACTCAGGAGAAGTAGGACAATGTGTTTTGGGGTGTATTTTTACATATACCCATGCTGGGTGTGAGAAATATCGCTGTAAACGACAACTTTTTAAATTTTTTATTCAAAGTTGTCAATTTACAGAGATATTTCTCTCACCCAGCATGGGTATATGTAAAAATACACGCCCAAACACATTGCCCTACTTCTCCTGAGTGCGGCGATACCACATGTGTGACACTTTTGCAGCCAAGATGCGCAAAGGGCCCAAATTCCAACGAGTACCTTTTAGGAGGGCATTTTTACGCATTTTCTTCTCACGCTTTAGGGCCCCTAAAATGCCAGGGCAGTATAAATACCCCACATGTGACCCCATTTTGGAAAGAAGACACCCCAAGGTATTCGCTGAGGGGCATAATGAGTTCATGAAAAATTAAACTTTTGTCAAAAGTTAGCGGAAAGGGAGACTTTGTGAGAAAAACAATAAAAATCAATTTCCACTAACTTGTGCCAAAAAAAAAATATTCTATGAACTCGCCATGCCCCTCATGGAATACCTTGGGGTGTCTTCTTTCAAAATGGGGTCACATGTGGGTATTTATACTGCCCTGGCATTTTAGGGGCCCTAAAGCGTGAGAAGAAAAATGCGTAAAAATGCCCTCCTAAAGGTACTCATTGGAATTTGGGCCCTTGCGCATCTTGGCTGCAAAAAGTGTCACACATGTGGTATCGCCGTACTCAGGAGAAGTAGGGCAATGTGTTTTGGGGTGTATTTTTACATATATCCATGCTGGGTGAGAGAAATATCTCTGTAAACTGACAACTTTGAATAAAAAATGTAAAAGTTGTCGTTTACACGATATTTCTCACACGCAGCATGGGTATATGTAAAAATACACCCCAAACACATTGCCCTACTTCTCCTGAGTACGGCGATACCACATGAGTGACACTTTTTGCAGCCAAGATGCGCAAAGGGGCCCAAATTCCCATGAGTACCTTTAGGATTTCACAGGGCATTTTTATGCATTTGGATTCTCACACTTTAGGGGCCCCTAAAATGCCAGGTGAGTATAAATACCCCACATGTGACCCCATTTTGGAAAGAAGACACCCCAAGGTATTCCGTGAGGGGCATGGTGAGTCCACAGAATTTTTATTTTTGGCACAAGTCAGCGGAAATTGTTTTTTTTTTTTTTATTTTGTTTTTACAAAGTCTCATATTCCACTAACTTGTGACAAAAATAAAATTTTACATGAACTCACCATACCCTCAGAGAATACCTTAGGGTGTCTTCTTTCCAAAATGGGGTCACATGTCGGGTATTTATACTGTCCTGGCATTTTAGGGGCCCCTAAAGCGTGAGAAGAAGTCTGGAATCCAAATGCGTAAAAATGCCCTGTGAAATCCTAAAGGTACTCATTGGTTTTAGGGCCCTTTGCGCACCCAGGCTGCAAAAAGTGGCACACATGTGGTATCGCCGTACTCAGGAGAAGTAGGGCAATGTGTTTTGGGGTGTATTTTTATATATACCTATACTGTGTGTGAAAAATATCTCTGTAACGACAACTTTTAAAAATTTTTATACAAAGTTGTCAGTTTACAGAGATATTTCTCTCACCCAACATGGGTATATGTAAAAATACACCCCAAACACATTGCCCTACTTCTCCTGAGTACGGCGATACCACATAAGTGACACTTTTGCAGCCTGGGTGCAAAGAGGCCCAAATTCCAACGAGTACCTTTAGATTTTACATGGCGGCTCACAATTTAGCCCCGCCCAAAATGCCAGAACAGTAAACACACCCCACAAATGACCCCTTTTCGGAAAGTAGACACCCCGAGGTATTTACTGAGGGGCATAGTGAGTCTGTCTGAGATTTCTTTTTTTTTTGCCAGAAGTTAGCAGAAATTGAAACTTTTTTTTTTTTTTCTCAGAAAGTGTCATTTTCCGCTAACTTGTGAAAAAAAATGAAATGATACATGAACTCACCATGCCCCCCCGTGAATACTTTGGGGTGTCTTCTTTCTAAAATGGTGTGATTTGGGGGGTATTTATACTTTCCTGGGATTCTAGCACCTGAAGAAACATGACAGGCGCTCAGAAAGTCAGAGCTGCTTCAAAATGCCGAAATTCACTTTTTTGCACCATAGTTTGTAAACGCTATAACTTTTACCCAAACCAATAAATATACAATTATTGGACTTTTTTTTATCAAAGACATGTAGAACAATAAATTTAGAGAAAAATTTATATAGTAATGTAGTTTTTTTTGAAAAATTTTACAACAGAAAGTGAAAAATGTCATTTTTTTGCAAAAATTTCGGTGATTTTTGATTAATAGCAAAAAAAGTAAAAATGTCAGCAGCAATGAAATACCACCAAATGAAAGCTCTATTAGTGAGAAGAAAAGGAGGTAAAATTTATTTGGGTGGTAAGTTGTATGACGGAGCAATAAACGGTGAAAGTAGTGTAGTGCGGAATTGTAAAAAGTGGCCTGGTCATTAAGGGTGTTTAAGCTAGGGGGGCTGAAGTGGTTAATCGCATTGCGAATTCAACTTAGAGCTAGGTTCCTAATGGTTGTATTGCTAGAATATAACTTATATTCTAGCAATACAACAACCATTAGGAACCCAGCTCTAAGTTGAATTTGCAATGCGATTAACACAGGTTATATTAATCGCATTGCGAATTAAACTTAGATCTGAGCTCCTAATGGTTGTTGTATTGCTAGAATATAACGAAGATTGAGAATATAGTGCTGTATTCGTTATCTTTGTTATATTCTAGCAATACAACCATTAGGAACTCAGATCTAAGTTGTAATCGCAATGCGAATAATACAGGGTATATTAATCGCATTGCGATTTACAATTACTAACACTGCAGCTTCAGAATGAATCTAAGATGGATGCTGTCACCAACACTGAGCCGAAGGATCCAAGACACTGGACGATCCTCGACCCAAATTAAGGCCCTTACTGGTGCTGACTGCAGCCCCATAACCATCAGATTGCATCTGAGACTGAAGGGCTTCAAAAACAAAAAACGTCTTCAAAGACATCGTCTGCTTGAACGCCACAGAACTGCTCGTTTGGACTTTGCAAGAGAGCACCAAACATGGGACATTCAAAGGTGGAAGAAAGTTTTATTCTCTGATGAGAAAAAAATTTAACCTTGATGGTCCTGATGGGATCCAACGTTACTGGCATGACAAGCAGATCCCACCTGAGATGTTTTCTACGCGCCACAGTGAAGGGGGGCGCCATAATGGTCTGGGGTGCTTTTTCTCATTCCTCATGACTGAGGGCCCTCGTCTGTGTGGTAACGGTTTTTCAACAGTACAACGCTACAGTACACATTGCCTGCAGGACAAGGGACTTCTTCCAGGAGAATAAAACCACTCTTTTGGCCCATCAGGCATGTTCCCCTGATCAAAATCCAATTGAGAACCTTTGGGGATGGATGGCAAGGGAAATTTACAAAAATGGACAACAGTTCCAGACAATAGATCGGCTTTGTGCGGCCGTCTTCACCACTTCGAGAAATGTTCCCACTCACCTCATGGAAACACTTGCATCAAGCATACCGAAACTAATTTTTGAAGTGATCAACAATAACGGCGGAGCTACTCAGTACTGAGTTCATGTTTGGAAGTTTGATTTCTGTTTTGGGGGGGTTTAGTTTTTTTTTTGAAGGTGTGGTCCTAAACTTTTAAACAGCTGTAAGACAGCCTGTTTCAGTTTATTCATTGTTGTCATTAAATTGAATGCTCACTTTTGTCTCACTCCCATTTCTTCTTGTTGCATGTTGAAGCTCTACTTGGAACCTTGTTAAGATCCAGCCATGCTAAATATGATTTTTTTGCCATTTTTCAAATGGTCTTAAACTTTTGATCAGGACTGTATAAATGATAATCATGAATAAAAAAACATATATAATAATTAGAGATGAGCGAATTTTTCTAAAATTCGATTCGGCCAGTTCGCTAAATTTCCAAAACGTTTTGATCTGAATTTATTTGCGTCAAATTACGTAAAAAAGTCTATTTCCTGGCTTTATAGTGGTGTAGAACACTGTGCCTTGCAGTAACACGCATAGGAAGTCTGCTTTGGTAGTGAAATAATACTATGAGTCCGTATGACATGCAGATGACAGGCGTCGCTCTTAGAATCACTGCACACTTCACTTATTTGGGCAGTTACGGGGCCAAAACGGACCAAATAACTCAAGTATGAATTTAGCCTTACAGGTCAAAGTTAGCGTCAGAGTGGAGAGGGTGTCAGCAGTAAGTTTGTGTTGACATCATTGATTATTTTGCCCTTCCTCTTATCTGCCAGAACAATAACCCCCAAAAAAACGGATCCTGTCTGTTGAGCATCCGCCTTCACTCGGTCAGCATTTGGTCAGTAATCCATCAGTATTGCTAATGCCAAAAAAACAGGAGTGGATCCAAAACAGAGATGACACATGAATGGAATATTTGCATATCTTCTGTGTTTTGTACCACTTTGATTTTTCCTTCCTTCTAACAGATCAGAAGAAGGGTAAAATAAATGGTGATGTCATCCAGGACAAAAAGGCAAAATAGTGTACGGTCATGGAGTGGGGAAAGTAGGGGGACCAGCTTGAGAAGTCCACAGAGTGGTCCAATGCCATAGTAGTGAGGTGGAACCAGCATGTGGAGACCACAGAGTGGCCCAGTGACATAGTGGTGAGGTGGCAGCAGCAGCATGAGGAGGCCACAGAGTGGCAAGGTGACATTGTGTTGAGGTAGCAGCAGCAAGAGTAGGCCACAGAATGGCACAATGACAGAGTGTGGAGGTGGCAGCAGCAGCATGAGGAGGCCACAGAGGAGCCCAGTGACATAGGAACGTCTCATTAAGAGAGGCTATTCTGTGAAGATGTTGGACACTGTTATGCAGAAGGCTGGGGAGTTTTCCTAGCGTGATCTACTCTCTCGTAGTACTAAATGTCAAGACAGTAAAGGACAGAATGTGTTTACGGGTGAGAAGCACCATAAGAGGTTTGTATTCTCCTTTACATTTAGCTCAATTGCGAATAATATACATAGGGCCATATATAAACACTGGGATATGCTGAGGAGAGATGCTTGCCTTGCTCAGTATGGTGATAAATAGAGTTGAGCGAACACCTGGATGTTTGGGTTCGAGAAGTTCGGCTGAACTTCCTAAAAATGTTTGGGTTCGGGATCCGAACTCGACCCAAACTTCACCCCGAACCCGAACCCCATAGAAGTCAATAGGGACCCAAACTTTTGGGCACTAAAAAGGCTGTAAAATAGCCCAGGAAAGGGCTAGAGGGCTGCAAAAGGCAGCAAAATGTAGGTAAATCCCCTGCAAACAAATGTGGATAGGGAAATGACTTAAAATAAAATAAATAAAAATTATCCAATATCAATTGGCAACTTGGAGGAGGTGGAATAGGAAGTTGGGGTGGCATCAGGTGGGAATGCTATGGGAGTTGATGTTATCATCACAGCCAAAAAGGATTCATGTCTGCCTGCAGTGCCACAGGCCTCATTCACAGACTCAGGCCCCTGGCACCCAGACGGAGGAGAGGTTCATTCAACTTTGGGTTGCCCCGCAAAATAATGGTAAAATTGAAAAAAGAGGATTCAATAAAGAAGTGCCCTGGAGTAGAATATATGGTTAGGTAGTTATAAATGTCTAATCTGCACAAGGGATGGACAGGTCCTGTGGGATCCATGCCTGGTTCATTTTTATGAACGTCAGCTTGTCCACGTTGGCTGTGGACAGGCGGCTGCGTTGGTCAGTAATGAGACGCCACCTGCCGTGCCGAATACATGTTCAGACAAAACGCTGGCCACCGGGCAGGCCAGCACCTCCAAGGCATAAAAGGCTAGCTCTGGTCACGTGGACAATTTGGAGACCCAGAATTTGAATGGGGCCGAACCATCAATCAGTACGTGGAGGGGTGTGCACATGTACTGTTCCACCATGTTAGTGAAATGCTGCCTCCTGCTAACACGTTCCGTATCAGGTGGTGGTGCAGTTAGCTGTGGCGTGGTGACAAAACTTTTCCACATCTCTGCCATGCTAACCGTGCCCTCAGAGGAGCTGGCTGTGACACACGTTAAAAAGTGGGCAACTCTGCTGTCGTTGTGCAGGCAGTGGCACTGCAGCATGTAGTCGCTCATGTGTGCCACGCTGCCCAGAGCTAAGGACAAGCTGTCCTCTGTGGGAGGCGTATCGTCATCGTCCTCCGTTTCCCCTCAGCCACGCACCAGTGATGGGCCCGAGCTGCATTGGGTGCCACCCCGCTGTGAACATGCTTCATCCTCATCCTCCTCCTCATCCTCCTCGTCCTCCAGTAGTGGGCCCTGGCTGGCTACATTTGTACCTGGCCTCTGCTTTTGCAAAAAACTCCCTCTGAGCCACTTCTAAGAGACTGGCCTGAAAGTTCTAAAAATGACCCCTCTTCCTCCTCCTCCTCCTCCTCCTGGGCCACCTCCTCTTCCATCATCGCCCCAAAGGCCTCTTTCACACGGGCATCATGTTTGACGCCTGGATTGAATGCAGGTGCATTGCGGGAATATGTGCGATTTTTCCGCGCGTGTGCAAAAGTTTGTAATACGTTTTGCACGCGCGTTGGAAAAATCACCATGTTTGGTACCCAGACCTGAAGCCGGACTTCATCACTGAAGTCCGGTTTCGGGTTGAGTATTCTGGTGAATTTATTATTTTCCCTTATAACATGGTTATAAGGGGAAATAATAGCATTCTTAATAAAGAATGCTGTGTAAAATGAGGATTAAGGGGTTAAAAATAAAAAAACTTAACTTACCTTAGCTACTTGATCGCGTAGTTGGCGATCTGTCTTCTCTTTTCAAGCTTCAGCTACCAGCTTAAGGACCTGTGATGACGTCACATCACATGGTCCAATCACAAGCCTCTGTTTGGTGGGCGGCAGGTGCCAACATTCCTCCCGAGGCGGAGGAAGAGGCCGAGGCAGCAGCAGAAGAGGGAGCAGGGGGAGCCTGAGTGAGTTCCTTGTTTTTAAGGTTTACTCCACTGCAGTTCATGCTTTGCATGTAGATGCCTGGTCATGCAGGTTGTGCTAAGGTTCAGAACGTTAATGCCTGGCTTCAGGCTCTGATGGCACAGCATGCAAACCACTCAGGTCTTGTTGTAAGCACATTGTTTAAAGAAGTGCCATGCCAGGGAACTCCTTAAGCTGCCTTTGGGGTGCTTGGTCCTTGGTGGCGGTGGCCAGTAGCAGGCGAACTCTCTTGGTGGCGGCTGTTCTGCTTTTGCCCCCTGCTCCCTCTTTTGCTACACTGTTGGCTCGGTCTCACCACTGTCTCTTCCTCTGAACTATGAAAGTCAGTTGCATGACCTTCATTCCATGTGGGGTCTAGGACCTCATAATCCCCTGCATCGTCTTCCACACAATCTTCCTCCCTGACCTCCTGTTCGGTCTGCACACTGCAAAAAGACGCAGCAGTTGGCACCTGTGTTTCGTCATCATCAGAGATGTGCGGACTCCAATGAGGTGGTATTACCATGTCCTCATCATCAGGAAACATCAGTGGTTGTGCATCAGTGCATTCTATGTCTTCCACCACTGGAAAAGGGCTAGGTGGATTACCTTGGGAAACCCTGCCAGCAGAGTCTTCAAACAGCATGAGAGACTGCTGCATAACTTGAGGCTCAGACAGTTTCCCTGATATGCATGGGGGTGATGTGACAGACTGATGGGCTTGGTTTTTAGGCGCCACCTGTGCGCTTTCTGCAGAAGACTGGGTGGGAGATAATGTTGTGAACGTGCTGGATCCACCCAATTTACTAGCTCCTGTACTTGCTCAGGCCTTACCATCCGTAGAATGGCATTGGGCCCCACCCACTGGAACCTGAGGTAGTTGGATCACTGGGACGTGTGGCTGTGGCAGAACGGCCACGTCCTCTCCCAGCACCAGAGGCTCCACTAACAACCCCACGACCATGTCCGCATTCGCGTCCCTTACTAGATGTTTTCCTCATTGTTACCGTTCACCAAGCACCACAATAAGAAAGAAATTATTTGGCCCAATGTATTGAATTCAAATTCAGGCCTTTTTTTTACAGGCACCTAACACTATCTGGCTATCTATTTATGTACCGTATTACACTAATCCAGGCACAGCAGTAACCACAGATTAAGGGGAATATCAATTGTAGGCCTAGTATTTTGGCCCTGGATGAAAGGTATCCTTTTACGGACAGATTTACACTTTGAGATGCACAGTAGCGTGTGAAAAAATATATAGGATTATGCTTTCAGCACTTGTATTTTAACACTTTGTGTAATATACCCTTTAACGGAAAGAAATACACTTAAAGATGCAAAACAGAACACCAGATTTACGGTATTTCTATTTTTGCAACTGAATTTCACCCCAGAAAAAAATATATCCTTTGCCGGACACTATTAAACTTGGCCAGCCACTGCTGGGACACCAGATTTAGGGGATTGCTATTTTGGCAATTGAATTTCACCCCAGAAAATTATCTATCCTTTGCCGGACACCATTAAACTTGGCCAGCCACAGCTGAAACCACTGATTTATGGTATTGCTATTTTGGCAATTGAATTTCACCCCAGAAAATTATCTATCCTTTGCCGGACACTATTAAACTTGGCCAGCCACTGCTGGGACACCAGATTTACGGTATTTCTATTTTTGCAATTGAATTTCACCCCTGAAAATAATATATCCTTTGACGGACACTATGAAACTTGTCCAGTCACAGCTGGAACACCAGATTTACGGTATTTCTATTTTTGCAACTGAATTTCACCCCAGAAAATAATATATCCTTTGACGGACACTATTAAACTTGGCCAGCCACAGCTGAAACCACTGATTTACGGTATTGCTATTTTGGCAATTGAATTTCACCCCAGAACAAAATATATCCTTTGCCGGACACTATTAAACTTGGCCAGCCACAGCTAAAACCACTGATTTACGGTTATGGTATCTAGGGGTGACAATAAGCACAGCCAAGCCCCTGATGTAGGATATAGCAAAAAAAAAAAAAACTAGTATTGATGGATTGATTGACTTGGTGGCAGCTTGTGCTGGTGCACCACAAGACACAAGATGGCCGCCGATCACCCCAGAAAAAAGTGACAGAAAAAAGCTCTGTGCAGCCTAAAAACCAGTGAGCAATTAACTAGCAGAAGTTGAATGATTCACAGCTGTAGATCGATCACTTCATTAGCTGCGTCCTATCCCTACACTAATCAGAGCAGAGTGACGTGCGGCGCTACGTGACTCCAGCTTAAATAGAGGCTGGGTCACATGTTGCATTTGGCCAATCACAGCAATGCCATTAGTAGGCATGGCTGTGATGGCTTCTTAGGGCAAGAAGTAAAACACTAGCTGATTGGCTGCTGTGCAGCCCTTCAGAAAGCAGGAAGAAATCGCCGAACAACGAATCCGAACCCGAACTTTTTTGAAAATGTTCGGGTCCGGGTCCCGAACACCCCAACATTCGGGTTCACTCAACACTAATGATAAACCATTAGTAACATTCAGGAAAAGCCACACTATTAAGGATAAGTGGGTTAGAAGCCGTTTTACAGAGGTGACAAAAAGTAATTGGCTACATGATAGTAGACTGAAGGGGAATTTTAAATGTGGGAATTGCTCCTTTTGTTTATTTAACTCTCAGAGAAAAGTACTATATTTTGGAGGGGTGCAACACAGAGTCAAGGATTTAATTACATGCAGGAGTACATTTGTAGTGTATTTACTTACATGTAGTTGTGACTACTTCTATATAGGGAAGACCATCATATGTTTATTTGAGAGAGTCAGGGAGCATATTATCTCTATGCATTTAGGAAAAGGCTGCCCTAGATTCATATGAGGGAAGTACAGTCGTGGCCAAAAGTTTTGAGAATGACACAAATGATAGTTTTCACAAAGTTTGCTGCTAAACTGCTTTTAGATCTTTGTTTCAGTTGTTTCTGTGATGTAGTGAAATATAATTACACACACTTCATACGTTTCAAAGGCTTTTATCGACAATTACATGACATTTATGCAAAGAGTCAGTATTTGCAGTGTTGGCCCTTCTTTTTCAGGACCTCTGCAATTCGACTGGGCATGCTCTCAATCAACTTCTGGGCCAATTCCTGACTGATAGCAACCCATTCTTTCATAATCACTTCTTGGAGTTTGTCAGAATTATTGGGTTTTTGGTTGTCCACCCGCCTCTTGAGGATTGACCACAAGTTCTCAATGGGATTAAGATCTGGGGAGTTTCCAGGCCATGGACCCAAAATGTCAACGTTTTGGTCCCTGAGCCACTTAGTTATCACTTTTGCCTTATGCTAGGTGCTCCATCGTGCTGGAAAATGCATTGTTCTTCACCAAACTGTTGTTGGATTGTTGGAAGAAGTTGTTGTTGGAGGGTATTTTGGTACCATTCTTTATTCATGGCTGTGTTTTTGGGCAAAATTGTGAGTGAGCCCACTCCCTTGGATGAGAAGCAACCCCACACATGAATGTTCTCAGGATGCTTTACTGTTGGCATGACACAGGACTGATAGTAGCACTCACCTTTTCTTCTCCGGACAAGCCTTTTTCCAGATGCCCCGAACAATCGGAAAGAGGCTTCATCAGAGAATATGACTTTGCTCCTGTCCTCAGCAGTCCATTCACCATACTTTCTGCAGAAGATCAATCTGTCCCTGATGGTTTTTTGGAGAGAGGTGGCTTCTTTGCTGCCCTTCTTGACACCAGGCCATCTTCCAAAAGTCTTCACCTCACTGTGCGTGCAGATGTGCTCACACCTGCCTGCTGCCATTCCTGAGCAAGCTCTGCACTGGTGGCACTCCGATCCTGCAGCTGAATCCTCTTTAGGAGATGATCCTGGCGCTTGCTGGACTATCTTGGACACCCTGAAGCCTTCTTAACAAGAATTGAACCTCTTTCCTTGAAGTTCTTGATGATCCTATAAATTGTTGATTGAGGTGCAATCTTGGTAGCCACAATATCCTTGCCTATGAAGCCATTTTTATGCAACACAATGATGGCTGCACGTGTTTCTTTGCAGGTCACCATGGTTAACAATGAAAGAACAATGATTTCAAGCATCACCCTCCTTTTAACATGTCAAGTCTGCCATTTTAACCCAATCAGTCTGACATAATGATCTCCAGCCTTGTGCTCGTCAACATTCTCACTTGAGTTAACAAGACGATTACTGAAATGATCTCAGCAGGTCCTTTAATGACAGCAATGCAATGCAGTGGAAAGTTTTTTTTGGGATTAAGTTAATTTTTATGGCAAAAAAGGACTATGCAATTCATCTGATCACTCTTCATAACATTCTGGAGTATATGAAAATTGCTATTATAAAAACTTAAGCAGCAACTTTTCCAATTTCCAATATTTATGTAATTCTCAAAACTTTTAGGCATGACTGTAGATGATTGAAGTTGTAACACTCTGAGGTTTGCTGGCATCGAGCTAGTCCCTAATCCACAACTAGGGGGAGACAGATACCATCTATTGCTGCAGAAGAAAGCCAGATGGATTCTGCGAACAGAAGCACTGGGGAGATTAGGACTTAATGACAGAAATTATTTGAGCGTCTTTCTGTAAGTTTACATTCAACAATTGATTTAATGTTACAACAGTGTTATTGGTTTTAAATGTGTGCACCAGGGTGTGTTGTTTGTGATATGTGTCCATGACAACCACACCCAGGTTGCTTAAAAGACAGCGCGAGAGCCTGCGCTGACATCAGTTGCCTGAAGAAGCGCGAACTTGCGTGAAGTGGCCATCGCCGCTACTTTGTGTGGGATGCATCCGTACCGCCCCTGCCTGTTACCATGAAAAGTGTTTTTCAAGAATAAAGGACTGCTTTTATAGTACTACAGTGGTGAGTGCTGCCCTATTCATTTCTTTATTCAGTGGACTTTCTAATATAATGAAATCTTAGACTCTCAGTCAATATATTTTGATCCAAACACATCTATGCCTGCCTAATTACGCCAAGGTGGTCTCCATCAGGCAGGTCTTACTTTAAACCTACCTATGCGGTATGGGCATTACATTAAAGGGACACTGACAGTCCGATTTTGCATACAAACATATTGGTATCATGATATCAGTCTCCATTATGTCATTAAAAATATACTAGTTTTACCCCCACCTGTAGTTTCATTTGCGATAAAAATAGGTTTTATGTTTATGGTAATTACCTTCCTAGCGTGCCCAAGGGGCTGTTCCTCCGGCCGTTTGTGCCCAGCCACACCCTTGATCTCTGAGCCCAGTGCCGCCCCGCTGTTAATTTATTCATTCCTCTCCGTCCTTTTTTTTCTCTCAGTGCGCCGTAATCCTGCACTGGCACATGCGCGATAACAGGCTCTGAGGCTGCTGCCAGGACACCGTGCGGCGCAGACATGTGTGACATCAGCGCATGCACAGGATTACGGCGCAATGAGAAAAAAAAGAGGACAGAGAGGAGTGAATAAGTTAACAGTGGGGCGACGCTGGGCTAAAATGAGTCAAAATATTTCATTTTTATTTATTAAAAAAAATATGAAATTTACCAACAATTTTGAACAGTTTTCACAATTTTCTAAATAAAAATTTCTCTCGTTTTAAAACAGATAGTGATACCTCCTAAAATAGTTATTACTTTACATTTTCCATGTCTACTTCATGTTTGGATTATTTTGTAAATTACATTTTCTTTTTTTGGGATGTTAAAAGGCTTAGAAGTTTAGAAGCAAATCTTGAAATTTTTCTGAAAATTTCTAAAACCGACTTTTTAAGGACCATAAACGGCCCATTTTAGAAACTACACCCCTCAAGGTATTCAAAACTAATTTTACAAACTTTGTTAACCCTTTAGAATTAAAGGAAAATGTAGATGAAATTACAGAATTTCACTTTTTTGGCAGATTTTCCATTTTAATCCATTTTTTCCGGTAACAAAGCAAGCGTTAACAGCTAAACAAAACTCAACGTTTATTACCCTGATTCTGTAGTTTACAGAAACACCCCATATGTGGTCGTAAACTGCTGTACGGGCACACGGCAGGGTCGAAGAAGGAAAGGAACTCCATATGGTTTTTGAAGGGCATATTTCACTGGGACAATTTTAAGTTGCCATGTCACATTTGAAGACCCACTGATGCACCCCTACAAAAAAAGACACCATTTTGGAAACTACGGGATAAAGTGGCAGTTTTGTTGGTACTATTTTAGGGTACATATGATTTTTGGTTGCTCTATATTACACTTTTTGTGAGGCAAGGTTACAAAAAATAGCTGTTTTGGAACCATTTTTATTTTTTGTTATTTACAATGTTTATCTGACAGGTTAGATCATGTGCTATTTTTATAAAGCAGGCTGTTGTGGACATGACAATATCAAATATGATATTTTATCAGTTTTACATAACAAAGCATTTTTGAAAAAAAATATATTATTTTGTGTCTCCATATTCCGAAAGCCATAGTTTTTTTATTTTTTATAGGGCCTCATTTTTTTTGGTATGAGATGATGATTTTATTGGTACCATTTCAGGGTGCATATGACTTTTTGATCACTTGGTATTACACTTTTTGTGATATAAGGTGACAAAAAATTGCTTTTTTTACACACTTTTTATTTAATTTAGTTTACGGTATTCATCTGAGGGGATAGGTCATGTGATATTTTTATACAGCAGGTACTTACGGATACGGCGATACATAATATGTATACTTTTTTTATTTATTTAAGTTTTACACAATAACAGCATTTTTAAAACAAAAAATCATGTTTAATGTCTCCATATTCTGAGAGCTATAGTTTTTATATTTTTTGGGCAATTGTTGTAGGTAGGGTCTTATTTTTTGTGGGATGAGATGACGGTTTGATTGGTTCAATTTTGGGGTGCGTATGACTTTTTTTATCGCTTGGTATTACACTTTTTGAAATGTAATGTGACAAAAAATTGCTTTTTTGACAACGTTTTTATTTTTTACGGTGTTCATCTGAGGGGTTAGGTCATGTGATATTTTTATAAAGCAGATCATTACGGACGTGGCAAAGGCTAATATGTATACTTTTTCAAATTTATTTAAGTTTTACACAATAATATAATTTTTGAAACAAAAAAAAAGGTCATGTTTTAGTGTCTCGATAGAGCAATAGTTTTTTTTTTTGGGCGATTGTCTTAGGTAGGGTATAATTTTTGCGGGATGAGATGTCGGTTTGATTGGTACTATTTTGGGGTGCATATGACTTTTTGATTGCTTGCTATTACACTTTTTGTGATGTAAGGTGACAAAAAATTGCCTTTTTTACACCGTTATTATTTTATATTTTTTACGGTGTTCATGTGAGGGGTTAAGTCATGTGGCATTTTTATAGAGCAGGTTGTTACGGACACGGCGATACATAATTGGTCTACTCTTTTATATTTTTCACATTTAACACAATAAAAGCATTTTTGAAACAAAAAAAAATCATGTTTTAGTTTCTCCATAGTCTGAGTGCCATAGTTTTTTATTTTTTTGGGCGATTGTCTAAGGTAGGGGCTCATTTTAGGTCATGTGATATTTTTATCTGAACCAGTCGATACAGACGCAGCGATACCTAATATGTTTACTTTTTCTTCCCTATTTTTTACAAAAAATTATTTACTTTATTTTGGGAAAAAGACGCTTTTTTTTACTTGAAACTTTTATTTTTTGTAAAACATTATTTTTTTAACTTCTTTTTTCACTTTATTTTTTGTCCCACTCTGGTACTTCAACTTTTGGGGTCTGATCCCCTTTACATTGCATTACAATACTTCTGTATTGTAATGCATTAGCTGTAAGTGTATTACACACTTACAGCTTCTTGCCTGTGAGATCCAGGGGGCTGGATCTCACAGGCTGTCATGGAAGGCAGCTACGATGCCTAAGGAAAGGATCGGGCTGCCTGCCCTGCCATTGGGTCCCTGTCACGGGAGCGCGGAGACCATGGCAGTGCGAGGGTTAATGCACCGACATTAGTGTTTTCTCCAATGCTGGCGCATACAGCAGGGGTCCGGATATCAGTGATTGCCAGACCCCTGCAGCTGATCGGGCGGGCGCAGCTTCTGCACCTGCCCGATCAGCATGACGTACATGTACGTCACTGGTCTTTAAGTCATGGCTGGATATGACGTACATGTACATCATGGGTCCTTAAGGGTTTAATAAATTTACACACACGCACGAGGGTTGCCAGCACCCGGGCAAGCCAAGTATTGCCCCTCCACACACACACTAAACCTGTGTTTACGCCCCTTTTTTTTTTTTACAGATAATGTAGTAGATGTCACCTGCAGTCCTATGTAACACCACAGATAACATGGTGATAACTCTCTGTGTACAGATAATGTAGTAGATAGGTATGAGGTCCCAGTATTAAGAACACTCACAGTGTGACCTACAGTCTGGAGCCAGGCTGCGGCAGTGTGGGCCAAATTCTATATCCATCACCCCCTTACCGTAAACAGATGTGTGGATGGACATTACATACATTGCTATATATATACAGTAGAATACAGTAGCACATAACTCATACATCCAGTGACATCTCTTTTGATGTAAACCCTTTCCTCAATGTCTTCATTCGGAGATAAGACCACTATGATACCTTCTTTAAGCCGCGTCTCTGCAGAGTTTCACAGAATTTTTTTTTAGATTCCTCACTTTACTATCATCCTCCCCCTCCTGGTGCCTTAACACTGTCATCCTGCTGCTATCTCCAATACTGTGCTAGTACCAGGCAGATAGTCCCCCATAATATTATTCCCCCTGTATATTATAGTTTACCTGTATTATTATTATAATGGTCCCCTCTGTATTATTATAATGGTCCCCTCTGTATTATTATTGTAATGGTCCCCTCTGTATTATTATTACTATGGATCCCTCTGTACTATTATTCTTATGGCCCCCTCTGTAGTATTATTATTATAATGGACCCCTCTGTATTAATATTATTAATATTATAATTATGATTATGATTATTATTATTATTATGATAATGTCCCCCTTTGTATTATTATTATAATACTCAAAGACCTCTATGATCCTACTCAAATAAACAATAGTGGAAACATAAATTTGGGGGCGAAAAAGTATCAAGGCTTCCAAGCCTCCCATGTCTTAGTCCACTTCTCCTGACTATTTCTTTGCCTATATAGGACCATCTCATAGTTTTTAACCCTATTAACCAGATTTATCCAAGTATTCAAATTTGGAACATCTCTTGAGAACCAAACTCGATTAATCAGAAGTCTTGTTAAGAACAATATTCTATTCAACAGCAATTTACCTTAGAGAGATCACTCAATATACAACATTCAACCAGAAATGGAACCGGGAGTCTAAATTTTTGATCCATAAAGTTATTAATGACAGACCAGTATTCTTTTAATTCTGGACAAGACCAGAACATGTGTAGGTGATCACCCCCAAGAAGACACTTAGAACTATCTCTTAACCCACATCTATTAAGCCACAAAGGTGTGACATATAATCTATGTAAGATATTAAATTGTATCACTACGTGATTAAAATTATATGTACTCAAATTCGCTAATATATTTCCCCATCCCTCTAATTGGATCCTTGGGCAATCAACTCCCCAGGCCCTTTGTCCTGGTGAATGTGTTTTATTAAATAGTGCCTTGAAGGGAATCTGTCACCAGCATATTAGCTGAAAAAAAAAATCTTGAATCCATGTGTAATAAATTACCTTCTTTCCATCTTGTTTTACTTGTGTGCCCTGTCATTTCTTCAAAAAAACACTTTCTATGATGTAAAATCGCCTCCCAGAGGCGAGGCTTAGTGCTCCCCCCCCGCCAGCTCCTTTCTCTGCTGCAAATATTCCTGATCCGCGTCTCGCCGGCAGCCTGAAATCCCGCGCAGGCGCAGTGACGCTGTTGAGGCTGTTTCCCTCAGTTTCCATATAATCGCGCAGGCGATCGCTGGCACTGTGCCTGCGCGCGATTTCAGGTTGCCAGCGAGAGACGGATAGGGGATCTTTGCGGCAGAGAGAGGAGCTGGCGGGGGGGGGGGAGCACTAAGCCTCACCTCTGGGAGGCGATTATACATCTTAGAGGCGTTCTTCTTTTTAAAATTTAGGCAGGCCCGACACATCAGGGGGGCGTTCCTGTGCACCTTGGTAAAGGAATAACGCCCCTCTGGGCTTCTTACAGCTTAATTTGCATATCAGAAAAAGCGTTTTTTTGAAGAAATGACAAGGCACACAAGTAAAACAAGAACACATATGGAAAGAAGGTAATTTATTACACATGTATTCATGGAAAATAAAATTTGCTAATATGCTGGTGATAGATTCCCTTTAAGTAAAAATTTATACAAATATGTGATCTTAACCCTTTGGTCTAAATTCCCTAAGAAATCATTTAAGGAGGAGAAAGTATCTATCTCCAACAGTGATTTTTTTTTTTACACTAGAAAATGCTGAACGTAATTGAAAATATCTAAACCAGTACAAACCAACCATAGTCTCAGTTTGTGCTAACATCCAAAATGGAAGTATCTCTCCATTCTTCACTACTTGTCCTAAATATAAAATATTTTTTTTTTTTGCCAATACCGGTCCCCTGCTATTTTATCCAAAGCCTGTAGTTAAAAATTATGCCAGAGGGGGGTACACTGAAGAGATCCTGTTATTTCCAGCCGTCTAATAGTGTCCCATATCTTAGATAATTTTTTAGCCTCTCTATACTCCTGTTGCATATTGATCAAATGCCTAATATAGCAATATAGCCATAGTTGCCCGGCTATAAAATAGCCCTTAAAGTAGTGGAGATTCAAGCCTCCCTGATGCAGGGGCTTGTATAGATATTCCAGTTTAAGCCTTACCCTCTTTCTTCCCCACAATAATTCATTAATAAATCTCTCAATAAGCTTAAAGAACTTATCTTCTATCTATATAGGTGGATTCCTAAGGAAATAGAGGAGCTGGGGCAAAATCACCATTTTGACCAGGGAGACTCTATCCACTCTGGACAAAGGAAGTCACAGCCATATCCCAATTTTGGATCTCAACTTAGTTTATAATGCAATCAAGTTAAGCTGTACAAAATCTTTAATCCTAGAAGATATAGTCACACCCAGATATTGAAAAGTATCGGAGACATTCAACGTGGCCAGAGTTCCTTCAGTAGCGAGTACAAAACTATCCACTGGCATAAGAGTTGTTTTTGACCAGTTTATATCTAGGCCTGAAAAATTGTCAAAAGAATTAACTAAATGGATAAGCCTTGGAAGAGTTGAATTAGTATGATCTCTAAACAATAGAACATCATCCGTGTATAAAGAAATATGGTCAGGGCCAGAGCTAAGGGCTCAATACAAATAACAAATAATAATGGGGAGAGAGGACAGCCTTTGTGAGTACCCCTGTTCAAGGTGAAGCTCTCTGTCAAGCTCCCATTAATATTCAGTCTCGCCAAAGGAAATCTATACAATAATTTGATCATGTCTATAAATCTATTTCCAAAGCCCATCCTACCCAAAACCTTCCAGAGGAATCTCTACTCCCCCCTGTCAAAAGCCTTAGAGGCATCCAAAGACAGAATGGAGCGAGAGAACCCCCTGGGGGACTGAATGTTAGTAAAAAACTGATGAAGATTAAAATTGGTACCCTTACCTGTAATAAACCCATTCTGACAGAAAACAGAGGGTGGTTATTAATGGTACACACTCAGATTGGGCAACTGTCAATAGTGGGGTACCTCAGGGGTCAGCACTGGGCCCTATTCTTTTCAATATATTTATTAATGATCTTGTACAAGGCTTGCATAGTAAAATATCAATTTTTGCAGATGACACTAAACTGTGCAAAGTAATTAACACTGAAGAGGACAATATACTGCTACAGAGGGATCTGGATAGATTGGGGGCTTGGGCAGATAAGTGGCAGATGAGGTTTAACACTGACAAATGAAAAGTTATGCACATGGGAAGGAATAATGCAAGTCACCCGTACATACTAAATGGTAAAACACTCGGTAACACTGATATGGAAAAGGATCTAGGAATTTTAATAAACTGCAAACTAAGCTGCAAAAACCAGTGTCAGGCAGCTGCTGCCAAGGCCAATAGGATAATGGGTTGCATCAAAAGGGGCATAGATGCCCGTGATGAGAACATAATCTTACCACTTTACAAATCGCTAGTCAGACCACACATGGAGTACTGTGTACAGTTCTGGGCTCCTGTGAACAAGGCGGGCATAGCAGAGCTGGAGAGGGTTCAGAGGAGGGCAACTAAAGTAATAACTGGAATGGGGCAACTACAGTACCCTGAAAGGTTATCAAAATTAGGGTTATTCACTTTAGAAAAAAGACGACTGAGGGGAGATCTAATAACTATGTATAAATATATCAGGGGTCAGTACAGAGATCACTCCCATAATCTATTTATCCCCAGGACTGTGACTGTGACGAGGGGACATCCTCTGCGTCTGGAGGAAAGAAGGTTTGTACACAAACATAGAAGAGGATTCTTTACGGTAAGAGCAGTGAGACTATGGAACTCTCTGCCTGAGGAGGTGGTTATGGTGAGTACAATAAAGGAATTCAAGAGGGGACTGGATGTATTTCTGGAGTGTAATAATATTACAGGTTATAGCTACTAGAGATGGGTCGTTGATCCAGGGAGTACTTCTTTCCTCTGGATCAACTAGCAGGATGACAGACTGAACTGGATGGACAGATGTCTTTTTTCGGCCTTATGTACTATGTTACTATGTTACTATGGTCAGGGTGTATGACCGAAGAGAAAACCTTAGAAAGAGTCTTGTAGCCAGAATCCTTGGAAGAAGGTTAACACCGGTATTCAGGAAGGATATAGGTCTATATGACCCCAGGTCCAAAGGATCCTTACCTTTTTTAATATTAATATTATTACTGCTTGTGTCATTGACTCTGGAAGAATCCCATCCTTTAATGAATCAACAAATACCTTCAATAGGCTAGGGAGAATAACTTCACTATAGCTACGATAAAATTCATATGGAAATCCATCTGACCCAGGAGAGGAATTGCCAGAGCATGCTTTAATTGCAGCCTGTACTTCTTGTAGGGAGAAATCTACCTCAAGCGATTCACTTTCAGTATCTGTAAGAACAAGAAAAGAAATAGCATCCAAATAAGAATCCATCATTTCATCAGTGATATAAATATCTGCTTTATATAAATCTGAAAAATGGTTAAAAAAAATCCCCGTTATAAACTCTTGATCATTAACAATTCTACCATCTATTAAGCGTATGCTACCTATCTGTTTTTTTTTTTATCTTGAATAGAGATCACTCTGGACAAAATTTTCCCCGTGGTGACCAGATTTAGTAAAGTATTTCTGACCCTTATAAAAAAAGCCTCTATTGGGGAACAGGTGAGGAAAGTGCAACAGGTGGGAAAGAAAGCATGTCACAGGTCCGGGCAGCCAAGGAGCAGGGACAGGAGTCCACATACAGGCAAGTAGGGCTAGATTAACAATGCCAGAATACTATTACTGGGTCTTCACAGAGAGGAGGCAGCAGAGGGCAAGGAGACTTCGTCGTAGCTGCGAGCAGCCAAACACTCGCCAGCTCCAAAGCCTCTGAACAAGCAGATGGCCTCAGCAAGGTCCACCACAATCAAACAGGCCGGCCAGCAGAGCGGGTCTTCCAATTTAACAAGAACACGGGAGCAGACCAAAAGCACCAGACACAAGAGGACACAAGAGGATGGAGGCATGGAGAAGCGTGGCAGGAGGGGCCATTATTATAATAATAATAATAATACAGAGTGGCCATTATATTTAATAGTTATGCAGAGGGTCCATAATAAATTATAATACTACAGTAGGGGCCTTTATAATACAGAGGGGCCATTTTAATAATACAGAATAGCCCCACTGTATCATTATAATAGGCCCTCTGTGTTGTAATGGCCCCCTCTGTAGTACTATTATTATGGACTCTCTGAATAATTATTTTAATAATGGCCCCATTTTTTCTATATATAATTGCCTCCTTTTTCTTCTGTGATAACGCCCCCTCCATAGTGCCCCCAGTTTGGCCTGCATTAGAGTACTTACATAAAAAAAAAAAAAATTGTCACCTTTCTTCCTCACTCCATCACCGCTTGTGGCGTCCTGGCGCAGACGGTCATGAACGACCATCACCTCATGTTGGTGCATGATAATGCATGGCCCCATTTTGCAAGGATCTGTACACAATTCCTGGAAGCTGAAAACATCCCAGTTCTTGCATGGCCAGCATACTCACCAGACATGTCACGCATTGAGCATGTTTGGGATGCTCTGGATCAGCGTATGCGACAGCGTGTTCCAGTTCCTGCCAATATTCAGCAACTTTGCACAGCTATTGAAGAGGAGTGGACCAACATTCCACAGGCCACAATCAACAACCTGAACTACTCTATGCGACGGAGATTTGTTGCACTGCATGAGGCAAATGGTGGCCAAACCAGATATTGAGTGGTTTTCTGACCCTCCCCCAGTAAGAATAAAACTGTGCACATTTCAGAGTGGCTTTTTATTGTGGGAAGTCTAAGGCACACCTGTGCAATATTCATGCTGTCTAATCAGCACCTGGATATGCCACACCTGTGAGGTGAGAAGGATTATCTCGGCAAAGGAGAAGTGCTCACTAACTAATATTTGAGAGTAATGTGTCTTTTGTGTATGTAGAAAATCTTTCAGATTTTTCAGTTCAGCTCATGCAAAATGGGAGCAAAACCGAAAGTGTTGCATTTATATTTTTGGTCAGTGTACTTTCATTATGTTCCTAGGGGATATTAGACAGGATTATATTTATATTTTTTGTCATAGTGGTAAGGTGGCAGCAGCATGAGGAGACCACAGAGTGGCCCAGTGACAGAGTGGTGAGGTGAAAGCAGCATGAGGAGACCACAGAGTGGCCCAGTGAAATAGCGGTGAGGTGGCAGCAGCATGAGGAGACCACAGAGTGGCCCAGTGACATAGTGGTGAGGTGGCAGCAGCATGAGGAGACCACAGAGTGGCCCAGTGACAGAGTGGTGAGGTGGCAGCAGCATAAGGAGACCACAGAGTGGCCCAGTGACAGAGTTGTTAGGTGGCAGCAGCATGAGGAGACCACAGAGTGGCGCAGTCACATAGTGGTGAGGTGGCAGCAGCATGAGGAGACCACAAAGTGGCCCAGTGACAGAGTGGGGAAGTGGGGGCAATACCAGTACCAGCTGAAGACGGTGGGTGGCAGAAGGAGCACCTGGCAGCAGGTGTGGCATCAGGCGGGTGGCAGCATCAGAATAGTAGCTGAAGCAGGTAGCCAGAAGAAACAGGTCTCTTTTGACAATGTTTAGGTGTGGCATCATGGATGATCTAGTCTGATGCATCAGACACTGGTGTTTGAAAAACCTGGCTGATCCACACCTGATTCATCTTCACAAAGGTCAGTTTCTTCACATTTTGGGTCGACAGGTGAGTTCTCCTTGGGATAACTATGGCCCCCACCGCACTAGACATCTGCTCTGATGCCACACTGCTGGCCAGGCAGGAAAGCTTGTCCAGGGCAAACTCGGCCAGTTGCGGCCACAAGTCGATTTTGGCTGCCCAGTAGTCCAGGGGATCTTCGATGTGGGGTGGCAGGGTGCACTCCAAGTATGCCACAACCTGCTGGTTCAGGTTCTGCTCTATGTCTTCCTGCTGCTGCTGGTGAGTAGTTTCTTCAGTACGCAGGTGAAGAAAACTGCTCATCACCAACTCTAGACTTAAGTTGCTACTGATGGAGCTGGTACTGCTCCTTCACACCGACCCCCCCAGCAGCCATGGCAGTGGAACATGAGCGCAGAGGGCCCCCCCTCCTGAAGCAGACCTGCCTGAGGGTGGGCGATGGCACACATAGGCAACGGCCAACTGACTACATAGGATGTCTCGATAGTAGTTCAGTTTGTACACGTGCGGGTGTAAAAAAGGCCCCCATTTTGGACCGGTAGCGAGAGTCTAACATGGTGGAGAGCCAGTAGTCATCCCTGTGCCGAATGGTGACAATTCGGCTGTCACTACGCAAGCAACTGAGCATGCATTGGGCCATCTCTGCAAGTGACTCAGAGAAAATCCCTGCCTCCATCTCCACTGCATACTGCTCATGTGGCCATGAGATGAAGTCGCCAAGTCTCCTGTACCCTGGCCAGACAGATTTAGCAGCATCTGTTCCAGTACATGATCAGTGGAATGACGTTGTTCATCCCGTAGTCCTAGCGACTGAAAAATAAAGTGGCCCATTCAAAGGGCCCAAGCAAACCGCAGGAGTCACACATGAGCTGCCACTGGCTAACATGGAAGCTACACAGTGAAGTACCTCTGTCCGCCTGTATCATCAAGAAATCATTTATGCTCTTTCTCTGTTAATAAAATCAGTCCAACATGTGGAGGGTGGAATTCCAATGGGTGGAAACGTCGCATATCAGCCTATGTTGGGGGATGCCGTTCTTCCCCTGCAGCTCAAGGACGGTGTGCTTTGCGGTGTACGAGTGGCTGAAGTGCATGCAATGTTTCCTGGCTATTTTCATGATGTCTTGCAGATGGTGTGAAGGCTTCAGGAACTGCTTTACAACCATGCAGGGCGCATGGCTCATCCCTCCTTGACGCAGCCCCGATGCCATGTTCTTCCCGTTGTCGGTCACCATAATTCTGATTTTGAGTTGTCAAGGAGAAAGCTAGGAGTTGATTTCTTGATGAAGGACGCGGAGCAGTTCCTCTCCTGTGTGACTCAGTTCTCCCAGGCAAACTAGGTGCAGAACAGCATGACACCGCCGTGCCCTGCACATATGTTATGCTGGAGCAGCACTGTGAATTGTCTCTGCAGTAGAGGCTGAGGACATGGTGGAGGATGAGAAGGCAGAGGCGGACCTTGTCGCAGAACCAACGACGTCAGAACATGGAGGCGGAAGTGGCGTCACTTGGCCAAGTTGCTGGTGTGGCTGGGTAGGTACCACATTTACCAAGTGGGCTGTAAAGGACATAAATTACCCTTGACCATAGAAACAGCTCCACACGTCGGCGCTGCCATGCACTTTGGCAGACACCAACAGGCTCAAGGACTGGCCCACCTTCTACATATGTGTGCAGGGCTGGTGCTGCCTTTTTTGCAAAGAAATGATGGTGTGAGACTCTCCACCTTGGCTCGGCCCCAGCCATCAGTTCTCTGAAAGGTGCAAAGTCCACCATTTGGAAAGGGAGGGACTGCAGCACCAGTAACTTGGCCAGGAACACGTTCAGCTTCTGCGCCATTGGATGAGTGCACACATACTGTTGTCTCTTGGCAATCACTTCGGTGATCGATTGCTGACGGAATGACTGATGAGGAGTAGTAGGACGAGAAGCATCAGGACCTGCAGATGATGGGAAGGACAGACAGCTCCCTTCAGCCTGAGGTGGTGTAGCCTTGACTGCATGAAATTGGGTGCCTGCTCCAGAAACATTTTGCTCACTGCCCGTTCCCTTTGAAGGGCCTGTCACTTGTTTGTCTTACATACTGTAAAATAAATGAATTAAATTAAATTAAATGTAAATTAATACACCCCAAAACAGGCTGTATCCCCAAAAAAATTCACCACTGAATGGCTAATAGACATAATTAGATTTCCTATTTGTACATCCCAAAACAGTCTGTATCCTAAAAAAATTTCACCACTGAACAGCTAATAGACGATTATTCCGTTTCTATGAAAGAAAGTCTGCATTCACCGAGCAATTTGTGCAAAACAAGCTGTAGCCCAAAAAAAGTCACCACTGAACGGCTAATAGACACAATTATATTTCCTATTTATACACCCCAAAACAGGCTGTAGCGCAAAAAAAAACTAATCACTGAATGGCTAATGGACGCAATTAGATTTCCTATTTGTATACCCCAAAACAGGCTGTAGCCCAAAAACATTTCACCAATGAATGGCTAATAGGCGATTATTCAGTGCCTATGGAAGAAAGTCTGCATTGACTGAGCAATTTGCGCAAAACAGACTGTATCACAAAAACATTTCCTGAACGGCTAACAGATGATTATTCAGTCCCTAGAGAAAAAACTTAGCATTCGCTGAGCAATTTGCGCAAAACAGTCTGTATCACAAAAAAAGTCACCACTGAACCGCTAATAGACAATTATTCAGTCCCAACAGAAGAAACACAGCATTCACCAAGCAATTTATGCAAAACAGGCTATATCACAAAAAGATGTCACCACTGAACGGCTAATAGATGAAATTTGATTTCCTATTTGTACACCCCAAAACAGGCTATAGCCCATAAACATTTCTCCACTAAATAGCTTATAGACGATTATTCAGTCACTATGGAAGAAAAGTCTGCATTCACCAAGCAATTTGCGCAAAACAGGCTATATCACAAAAAAATTTCACCAATGAACGGTTAATAGATGATTATTCAGTCTCTTCAGAAGAAACTCTGCATTCACCAAGCAATTTGCGCAAAACAGGCTGTATCACAAAAAATGTCACCACTTAACAGCTAATAGACGATTATTTAGTCCCAACGGTAAAAAAGTCAGCATTCCCCAAGCAATTTGTGCAAAACAGGCTGTAGCCCAAAATAATTTCACCACTGAACGGCTAATAGATGATTATTCAGTCCCTACCTAAGAAACTCAGCATTCACCAAGTAATTTGCGCAAAACAGGCTGTATCACAAAAAAAATGTCACCACTGAACGGCTAAGAAGATTATTTAATCCCAACAGAAGAAACACAGCATTCACCGAGCAATTTATGTAAAACAGGCTATATCACAAAAAAAATTCACCACTGAATGACTAATAGATGCAATTAGATTTCCTATTCGTGCACCCCAAAACAGGCTACAGCCCAAAAACATTTCACCCCTGAATGGCTCATAGATGATTATTCAGTCACTATGGAAGAAAAGTCTGCATTCACCGAGCAATTTGCGCAAAACAGGCTATATCACAAAAAAATGTCACCACTGAATGGCTAATAGACGATTATTTAGTCCCATCGGAAGAAACTAAGCATTCACTGAGCAATTTGCGCAAAAAACAGGCTGTAGCCCCCAAAAAATGTCACCTCTGAACGGCTAATGGATGATTTTTCAGTCCCTACAGAAGAAACTCAGCATGCACCAAGCAATTTGCGCAAAACAGGCTGTATCAAAAAAATGTCACCACTGAACGGCTAATAGACACAATTAGTTTTCTTATTTGTACACCCCAAAACAGGCTGTATCCCCAAAAAAATTCACCACTGAACGGCTAATAGACGATTTTTCAGTCCCTACGGAAGAAAGTCTGCATTCACCAAGCAATTTGAGCAAAACAGGCTGTATCCCCAAAGAAATGTCACCACAGAATGAGAATGTAAATTCACCGCAGAACAGCTAATAAAAACTACTTATTTTTCCTATTAATAAACCCCAATAGAAATTTTTCCTATCAATAAATAGATGTAGTACAACATAACTTCATCGCTGAACGGCAATTATATGACATATTTTTTCCTTTTTTTTTTCCTATTCTCCACACTATGTCACCTTGCCTCTCTGTGGTATCTTGCTGCTGCCATCTCTACACAATGTCACCTTGCCACTCTGTGGTATCCTGCTGCTGCTGCTGCCATCTCCACACTGTCACCTTGCCACTTTGTGGTATCCTGATGCTGCTGCTGCACCCATCTCCACACTATGTCACCTTGCCATTTTGTGGTCTCCTGATACTGCTGCTGCACCCATCTCCACACTATGTCACCTTGCCTCTCTGTGGTCTCCTGATGCTGCTGCTGCCATCTCCACGCTATGTCACCTTGCCACTCTTTGGGATCCTGATGCTGCTGCTGCCATCTCCACAATGTCACCTTGCCATTTTGCGGTCTCCGGCTGCTGCTGCCATCTCCACACTATGTCACCTTGCTATTTTGTGGTCTCCTGCTGCTGCTGCCATCTCAACACTATGTTACCTTGCCTCTCTATGGTATCCTACTGCTGTCATCTCCCCACTATGTCCCCTTGCCCCTCTGTGGTACCCTGATGCTGCTGCTGCCATCTCCACACTGTCACCTTGCCACTCTGTGATATCCTGATGCTGCTGCCATCTCCACACTATGTCACCTTGCCATTTTGTGGTCTCCTGCTGCTGCTGCCATCTCCACACTATGTCACCTTGCCACTCTGTGGTATCCTAATGCTGCTGCTGCCATCTCCACACTATGTCACCTTGCCACTCTGTGGTATCCTAATGCTGCTGCTGCCATCTCCACACTATGTCACCTTGCCATTTTGTGGTCTGCTGCTGCCATCTCCACACTATGTCACCTTGCCACTCTGTGGTATCCTGATACTGCTGCTGCCATCTCCACACTATGTCACCTTGCCACTCTGTGGTATCCTGATGCTGCTGCCACCTCAAGACTCTGTCATTGTGACACTCTGTAGCCTACTCATGCTGCTGCCACTTCCATACTTGGCCATTGTGCCACTCTGTGGCCTCCTCCTGATGCTGCTGCTGCCACCTACAGACTCAGTCAATGTGCCACTCTGTGGTATCCTGATTCTGCTGCCCCCTCCAGACTCTGTCATCGTGCCACTCGGTGGCCTCCTCATACTGCTGGCAACTCCAGACTCTGCCATGTGCCACTCGGTGGCCTCCTCATACTGTTTACACCTCCAGGCCCTGTCATTAGGCCACTCTGTGGTGTCCTCATGCTGCTTCCACCTCACCACTATGTCATAGGTCCACTCTGTGGACTTATCATGCTGTTCCCACCCTCCCCACTTCATGACTGGTCCACTATTTTGGCTTTCGGCCTGGCTGACATAATCATTTATTTGACCTTTCTTCTGATCTGTCAGAAGCAAGCAAAAATTAGATGCACAACGGATCCTGTCTGTGTAGCAGCTGTAAGGCCTGTATGGTCCAATCAGAATTGGCTTATGATTTGATAGCCAAAAGCAGGAGTGGGTACAAAACACTGAAGACATGCAAATAATCCATTCACTTGTCATTTCTGTTTTAGATCCACTCCTGTTTTTTTTTTTTTTGGCATTAGCAATACTGATGGAATATTGAGCAAATGCTGACCAAGTGAAGGCATATGCTCCACAGACAGGATCCGCTTTTTGTGGGTTATTGTTCTGACAAATCAGAGGAAGGGCAAATTAATCAGTGACGTCAACACAAACTTACTGCTAACACCCTCTCTACTCTGTCAGGGCGACTCTACTTGCATAAGCGTTTAATTGAGCAGGTTCAATTTAATTGAGCATGTGTAGACATCTACAGTTGTGTTCAAAATTATTCAACCCCCACTGAAATTGAGTGTTTTGGCCAGTTTGACATTGATTTTGATAATTTCAGTCATCTTGTTTACAATTAAATCAAAGAGGCACTTGTAAGTCAGACAAATATAACATAACATTTATAATGAAATAACCACAAATGTCTATTCTGTGCTCACATCATTATCAGTTTTATTCAACCCCCAAGTGACATTCAATCTTAGTACTTAGTACAACATCCTTTTCCAGTTATAACAGCTTTTAAACGTGAAGCATAGCTTGATACAAGTGTCTTGCAGCGATCTACGGATATCTTCGCCCATTTTTCATGGGCAAAAGCCTCCAGTTCAATCACATTCTTAGGCTTGCGTGCTGAAACTGCTTTTTTTAAGTCCCACCAGAGGTTCTCAATCGGATTTAAGTCTGGTGACTGCGATGGCCACTTCAAAATGTTCCAGCCTTTAATCTATAACCATGCTCTAGTGGACCTGGAGGTATGCTTGGGATCATTGTCCGGTTGAAAGGTCCAATGTCTCCCAAGCCTCAGGTTTGTGACGGACTGCATCACATTTTCATCCAATATCTCCTGGTACTGAAGAGAATTCATGGTACCTTGCACACGATGAAGCTTTCCTGTTCCTGTAGAAGCAAAACAGCCCCAAAGCATGATTGATCCCCCGACATGCTTCACAGTAGGCAAGGTGTTCTTTTCTTCATAGGCCTTGTTCTTCCTCCTCCAAACATAGCGTTGCCCAAACAGTTCTAATTTTGTTTCATCAGTCCACAGAACACTATCCCAAAACTTTTGTGGTTTGTCCACATGACTTTTGGCATACTGCAGTCGACTCTTCTTATTCTTTGGAGACAGCAAGGGGGTGCGCCTGGGAGTTCTGGCATGGAGGCCTTCATTACGCAGTGTGCGCCTTATTGTCTGAGCTGAAACTTCAGTACCCGGATCTGACAAATCTTTTTTCAGTTCCTCAGCAGTCACACGGGGACTTTTCTCCACTTTGCGCTTCAGGTAGTGCACAGCAGTCGAAGTCAGCATCTTCTTTCTGCCACGACCAGGTAGCGTTTCAACAGTGCCCTTTGCCTTGAATTTGCGAATGATGCTTCCTATGGTGTCTCTTGGTATGTTTAGCATCTTTGCAATCTTCTTATAGCCATTGCCCTTCCTGTGAAGAGAAATCACCTCTTCTCTTGTCTTCCTGGACCATTCTCTTGACTTCACCATGTTTGTAAACACACCAGTAAATGTCTAGAAGGAGCTGAGTATCACAGTCCTTTTAAATCTGCCTAATTGGTGCTTATTATGCTTGATTGCTGCTCCTTGACATCCACAGGTGTTTTCAATACCTGATCGAAAACACTTGAATGAACCTCTGTTCTTAAGAGTGGTAGTCTTTAAGGGGTTGAATAATTGTGTCAATGAAGAAATCACAAAAAAAACATTTAATACTGTATTACAAAAACAATTGATGTCATTTTAGTTGCATTTGGTTCTTTAAAGAGTCCTTGTAAGATTTCATTCTGAACACAATTACAAATGTACACGAAATTCCCTAAAACCCTTTACAGCATTGGGGGTTGAATAATTTTGAACACAACTGTATGTGGAATCAGCTGACGAGGGTGTAAAAGGACTGCGCTTCTTCTTGACGCTAACATCAACCTGTAAGGCTGACTTCATACTTGAGTTATTTAGTCAGTTTTGTCCCCGTGACTGTCCAAATTAGTGAAATATGCAGTGATTCTAAGAGCGACCCCTGTCATCTGCTTGTCATACTGACTACAGTATTATTTCACTACCACAGCAGACTCCCTATGCTGTTACTGCAAGTCACAGTGTTCTACACCCCTATAAAGGCTCTCTACAGCCCGTAAATAGCCTTTTTTTTACGCGAATAAATTCGGATCGATGCTAATTTTTCCGAAAAATTCGGCCAACTGGCCCAATCGAATTTTTGAAAAATTTGCTCATCTCTACTTACTACATCAAGGATAAGCAACCTTTAGCACCGCAGCTGTTGTCAAGCTACAACTCCCAGCATTCACACTCTTCATCCCGGCGTTCTTGTTATTCCCATAGAAATTAAAGGAGGATTCTGGGATTTGTAGTTTCAGAACAGCTGGAGTCCAGGAGGTTGGTGATCCAAGTACTACATTAATACAGTAACTGCACCGAGCATACATTTGTAAGAAGACAAAAAACATCTTCCTTATCATTGTAAAAAATACAAAAAATACAGAACACCTGAATGCGATTTTACACACATGTTCAATTTGACTTACACGCACACAAACAGCAATACTATTTTACATACACACAGTGGCACTCATAGCAATACATCTTACAAACAGAGGAGCACTTTAATACAGATATACACACACAGCAACACTTTTACATATACACACCAGGGCAATTCACCACCAGTGGAGCATGCAGCCTCAAGTGGAGCTCCATAGCTGGCAGTCTGCTGCAGGGGCTTGCAGAAGGAGCAGTGAGGCACTTGGAGCAGGGGGAGCAGAAGGAAAAGGCAGTAAGCCACCTGGGGTAGGGGGGAGCAGAAGAGGCAGTGAAGCACCTGGGGCGGGGGGAGCATAAGGGGCAGTGAGGCACTTGTGGTGGGGTGGGGGGAGCTGAAGGGGCAGTGAGGCACCGGGGGGAAGCATAAGGGGCAGTAAGGCACTTGTGGTGGGGTGGGGGGGAGCCGAAGGGGCAGTGAGGCACCGGGGGGGGGAGCATAAGGGGCAGTGAGGCACGTGTTGCAGGGGGGGAGCAGAGGGGGCAGTGAGGCACTTGAGCCGGGGGAGCAGAAGGAAAAGTGAGGAAACTAGATGCAGCGGAAGATGAGAGGAACTGTTAACCTGAGGAGGAGAAGTTAGGTTCCATGCAGAACCGCAGAACCTATTCAGCAGAGTAAGGAGCCTTTTCTTTTCAAATCAGCACACTAACTAATGAGCTCTTCTCATTTTATCCTGGTCAGTGAAACAACCAATCAGCACCTCTGTTCTATTTCATGAGGGAAGCACTCATTGGTAAGGATACTTTCACACTAGCGTTATTCTTTTCCGGTATTGAAATCCGGTAAATGGTCTCTATAACGGAAAAAAAAAATGCTTCCGTTTTGTCCCAATGCATTCTGAATGGAAAGCAATCTGTTCAGTATGCATCAGGTTGTCCTCCGTTACGACCCTTGTAGGTTTTTGACCGGACAAAATACCGCAGCTTGCTGCGTTATTCTTTCCAGCCAAAATTCCGGAAAACAAACGCACTTGCCGGATCCGGCATTAATTTCTATTGAAATGTATTAATGCCGGATCCGCTACCAAGTGTTCCGAAATTGATGCATCGCCAGATCTGGATTTCTGGTCTGCGCATGCACAGTTCTTTCTAGCTTTGAAAAAATTAAATACCGGATCCGTTATTCCGGATGATACCGTAAATACAGATCGGGCATTTCAATGAATAAATCTAACGGATCCGGATCCGGCAAAATAGCTTTCAGTTTGCAAATGGTTTGCCAGATCCGGCAGGAAGTTCCGTTGCCGGAACTGCCTGCCGGATCCGAACAACGCTAGTGTGAAAGTACCCTAAGCTGGCTCTGTGGTAAAGGGGCAGCCCCTTACATTGATTAGGAGGTTCTTGACATAGCGCCATGATCTAAGCCTCCACAGTGCTTCTGGCTAATCAGCCACTGCTGAGATTAAGACAACAGTGCTGATCTGGTCGGTCAGGTATTAAACTGCTGCACAGCGCCTTTGTCCCTCTCAGCAATGGGGGATTAAATCTGCCAGAAGTACAACTAGAGCTGAGATAGCCTTGCAAATTAAACTTAGAAGCACAGCAATGCAGGGACAATTTTTCCTTATGTGTCGCCAACAACTTGCTGCCATGTGGCGCCCTAAGTAGTTGCCAATCCCTGCCTACTCTTCATCCCGGCGCTGCCTTCAAGAACATGAGATTTTCTGTTTCTGCATTTTTGTTTCTTACTCCCAGCCTTCCAGAGCCATAACTTTTTTTAAATTTTCTTTTAACGTAGCTATATGAGGGCTTTTTTTTGTGTGGGACAAGTTGTATTTTCTAATGGCACGATTTAATATTGCATACAATGTAGAGAGAAGCAGCAAGAAAATTCCAAATGGGGTGAAATATGGTAAAACTGACCAGCATCCTTCATTCTCTGGGTCAGTACAATTACAGCTGTACCAAATTTTTTTTGTTTTTTGGGGTATTAATACTGAAAAGAATAAAAACATTGGAAAAAAAATACTTTTTATTGCCATATTCTGACTCCTATCATCTTTTTATAGTTGTGTCTATGGTGCTTGGTAATTTTTTTAATTCCATTTTTAATGGAGGTGAAGTGACGAATAGTGGTGAATTGGCCATTTTTTATTTTTTTCCATTACGCTGTTTGCTGCATTGGATAAGTATTTTTACATTTTAATAGTACAGGCGTTTCTGGATGCAGTGATGCATATGATGGGGGGGAGTTAAAAAATTTTTTAATTTTTTTATTTAATTTTTTACTTTAATTTTAACTTTTATATTTCTTAATTTTTATATTTTGTTAAAACTTTATTTTACTTTTTTTAAAATCACGCTAGGTGACGATAACAATCAATCATAAGATCATTTGGATGCTGTAATGAATTTTTATTCAATACAGAATATAGCATTCAGTGTAAGCCAATGCAGTGCTGCCACCTGCAGGCCTGTATTGGAATATACCAGTGCATACATGCATGGCGGATGTCCTGAACGGGTTAAACAAATCTCATTGTAAAAGTAAAGTTCAAAATGGAGGCTATTCAGCCTGTAAAGGCCCTATTGCAGAAAGAGAAGATTCTGTAGCCACCATAGATCTGTGTATAATTTCACGGCACACTCAATAATGTAGTTTTGAAGGTAGATTCGATTCTATTTGAAAATCACCAACTAATTTACAGAAAATCGTCACTTTTAGTATAGGGCCAACGTTTCGGTCCACCCGGGACCTTGATCACGGCCTACAAACATATAAAATAAGTATATAGTTTTAGCTAAACAATAATAGTAGGGTGAACAAATGAACAGCAGGAAGAAAGAAAATTAGAAAATCTGAAATAATTCAAGTTACAGGAACAAATCGACTAAGGAGTTAGACAGAAATGTCTCATATATATAGATAAACAAAAGGCTGGTATGTATGTATATCATCATACAAAAAATATATATAAATCAAATATAGACAATCTGTCTATTGGCTGTATATTTACAGCAAGTCTTGAAGAAGATATATGAGATGTGCGCTGCATAATAAGTTATATAGCATAGGTACAAGGCATAAAGGACATCATTTGAAATCAACCTATAAGATAAGTATGGCGTCATAAGGTAGGTAATAGAACATAGATACTGGGCATCACATGCATAGTATATCAAGGAGTCACAATGTAATGCGGCACTGTGGAGTAACCTAGTAATACTCGACATACCTCGTGTTCGACGCTAAGTGCATGTTCGTTAGTGGCGTGGTGGAGACAGGGCCGAGGACGCCAGTTTAAATAGTATGGGGAGAGCTCACATTGGCGCCTGCCAAATGACGTAACAAGCGGGAACACGTCATTAATCCGCGAATGTGTTTGTCTCCGGGCAAGGAGAAATGATGCACTGGTCACATGATCGGACTGTCCGGTCATGTGATCGGGAGAAAGATCGCAACCCGAATAAGTGCAAATACAGGAAGTAAGTCGAGGTATAGATGTAGCGCCAGAGTGACATATGGAGCATATAATTCCAAATGCAGATACTGAGCCCAGTATATGTAAGTTCTATTAGGAGCACACCTGATATTAGTAGTAGATATAGGATATATGAATAGCAATAATAGATGAAACCATATTGTTTTATAGATGGCATTATTAGTTTGATTAGAAATGGACGGAATATATCTAAGATTAAGGGTTATATCATATATGACATGTATCATATCATACCTGCCCATCTGGGTCATCGAGTCTAAATTAGAAAATCACAAGATATGAATGTTGGTATAGACATTGTAGGATAATATTCAGGTTAACAAACATTCCAATGACAAATAGTACAATGGAGTTACAATATTTAACAGAATAGTATTCACAGTGATCTAGTAGGAATAATGGTCTAATATAAATCACAGTAGTATATCAAATTCTTGATTAAGTCCATTAGGTGTAAGTGTTTTAAGCTCATAGATCCAAAATGACTCTCTTTTCTGTAATAGAAGTTTCCGGTTACCCCCTCTCCTTGGTATGGGAACATGATCAATGACCTGAAATTGGAGTTGACTTATCCGATTCCTATGTTGCATCTGGAGAAAGTGGTGTGGTATAGGGAGTTCAGACTTTTTACATCTAATATCGGATTTGTGTTTGCAAATCCGGTCTCGTATACATTGGGAAGTTTCACCTATATAAGCCAAACCACAGGGACACTTAATCATGTAAACAACAAAGGAAGATGTGCAGGTGTAAAATCCCTTGATATTATAGGTTTTCCCAGAATGGGGATGTGTAAAGGTACTACCTTTTTTGACAATTGTGCACTAAGCACAGTTAAGGCATGGAAATGTACCATTCTTGGAAGTAGCTAAGGTGGTCTGGATAGACCTAGATTTACTTGGACCAATATCAGCAAATTTCGTGGTCTCTTGTAGCACATTCTTACAGGATGCCCAAATTCAGGGACATTGGGATAAAATTTACTTAGTAAGGGCCAATGTTTACGGATGATCTGTGTATTTTAGGTATGAATAGATGATAGATAGTAATGAATGGAAGACGTAAGGAAGACTGGGATTTGATGGATGGTGATTGAGTACAAGTTACTTTGTGTAATTTTTGGTTTAGAAGTGATCGAGTATACCCACGTTCTATAAATCTATTAGACATTTCTTGTAGGCGAATTTTTTTGGTATTCGGGTCACTTACTATACGATTGACTCTAGTAAATTGAGACCTAGGTAATGAGTTTTTTGTATTATGGGGGTGGTTACTAGAATATAAAAGAAGAGTATTCCTATCAGTAGGTTTTTTGTATAGATCAATGGAAAGTTTACCATCCACACCTTTAGGTATAGAGGTATCCAAGAAATGAATCGTAGAATCACTGACAGTTGCAGTGAATTGTAAACCTGGTACAATATGATTAAGATATGTATGGAAATTGTCAAAGGAATCACGAGTACCTGACCAAATTAGGAAAATATCGTCAATAAAACTACGCCAAATAGTAAAATATGGTTGGAAAAGTTGATTAAAGTACATGTGGACATTTTCAAAGTCCGCCATGTAGGCATTAGCATATGGGGGGCTACATTAGGCCCCATAGCTGTACCTTTGCGTTGAATATAGTAGCGGTCACCAAACATAAAATAATTGCGTTGTAGCACCAATTTGAGCAAGTCAACACAAAAGGTTTGTTGTTGCGTAGAAAGTGAGGAGGACTTCAAGATGTTAGAGGATGGAGGTATGGAGGTATATAGGCTGCACACATCTAGGGTTACAAGGAGAACATTATCGGAGATGTTGTCTAAGGAGATGATATTCAAAAAATGGGTGGGTCTAATAAAAAAGAGTCAGTTTTGCGAATTAGTGGAGTAAGAATCTTTTCCAAGTAAATGGATAGAGGCGATAACAGAGAGTTAGTAGAGGCAACGATAGGGCGACCAGCGGGACTTTCAAGATTTTTGTGTATTTTAGGCAAGGTATATAGAACTGGCATGATTGGATGCTCATTATGTAAAAAGGTATATGTAGCTTTATCTATAATACCATAGTGAAGTGCCTGGTCTAATAGTGTGTTAATTTCCTGTTGTATATTGTATGTTGGATTGAATGAAATTTGTTCATAGGTCTCCTTATCAGCCAATTGAGTTTCTATTTCATGAATGTAATATTTGGTATCCATGACAACTACCGCTCCGCCTTTATCGGCGGGCTTGATTGTAATACTGTTATCTTGCGACAAGGTTTGTTAACCTGAATATTATCCTACAATGTGTATACCAACATTCATATCTTGTATTTTTCTAATTTAGACTCGCTGACCCAGATGGGCAGGTATGATATGATACATGTCATATATGATATAACCCTTAATCTTAGATATATACCGTTCATTTCTAATCAAACTAATAATGCCATCTATAAAACAATATGGTTTCATCTATTATTGCTATTCATATATCCTATATCTACTACTAATATCAGGTGTGCTCCTAATAGAACTTACATATACTGGGCTCAGTATCTGCATTTGGAATTATATGCTCCATATGTCACTCTGGCGCTACATCTATACCTCGACTTACTTCCTGTATTTGCACTTATTTGGGTTGCGATCTTTCTCCCGATCACATGACCGGACAGTCCGATCATGTGACCAGTGCGTCATTTCTCCTTGCCCGGAGACAAACACAGTCATGGCTCAATGACGTGTTCGCGCTTGTTACTCACGTCATTTGGCAGGAACCAATGTGTGCTCTCCCCATACTATTTAAACTGGCGTCCTCGGCCCTGTCTCCACCACGCCACCAACGAACATGCACTTAGCGTCGGACACGAGGTATGTCGAGTATTACTAGGTTACACCACAGTGCCGCGTTACATTGTGACTCCTTGATATACTATGCATGTGATGCCCAGTATCTATGTTCTATTACCTACTTCATGTGCCATACTTATCTTATAGGTTGATTTCCAATGATGTCCTTTATGCCTTGTACCTATGCTATATAACTTATTATGCAGCGCACATCTCATATATCTTCTTCAAGACTTGCTGTAAATATACAGCCAATAGACAGATTGTCTATATTTGATTTTTATAGATTTTTTGTATGATGATATACATACATACCAGCCTTTTGTTTATCTATATATATGAGACGTTTCTGTCTAACTCCTTAGTCTATTTGTTCTTGTAACTAGACTTATTTCAGATTTTCAAATTTTCTTTCTTCCTGCTGTTCATTTGTTCACCCTACTATTATTGTTTAGCTAAAACTATACACTTATTTTATATGTTTGTAGGCCGTGATCAAGGTCCCGGGTGGACCGAAACGTTGGCCATATACTAAAAGTGACGATTTTCTGTAAATTCGTTGGTGATTTTCAAATAAAATCAAATCTACCTTCAAAACTACATTATTGAGTGTGCCGTGAAATTATACACAGATCTACGTTATGGCCTGACAGCCTCTTCACGTAGCACCCCTCATTGGATCAAAGTTATCCTCCATTAGCGGAAGTGCCATTCAGTTTAATTGAATTATTTCTGTAGCCACCAGACTTGACAGATGCATACCTGCATGTTCCAGTACTCCCCAAGCATCACAGGTTTCTTCTGATAGCTTTGAAAACCTGGAATTGTCTTCAGCATTTTCAATTTACCTGTCTACTATTCAGGATCTCGGTAGCTCCCAGGATATTTACCAAGATAGTGGTGGTGTTATCAGCAGCCCTGAGGTTGAGATGGGTCAGCATTATTCCCTACCTAGACGACCGGCTTCTAAGAGCTCCATCAGCAACTCAGTTACTAGAATATCTACAGACGACAATTAAGTTATTACAGGAACACCTTTTTTTTGTGAATTACAAGATATCTAACCTCACTTACACTGAGAATATCAAGTGTCTGGGCTTTATGGTGAATTCTTGCCGAATGACGGTGAAGCTGTCACTTGAAAGGACATTGTACAAGGAATCAATCACCTGATTACTCATCACAGAGTTACCATCAGAAAGTAAATGAGGGTGCTATGTTTCCTGTCTTCTATAGGTGCTGCCCCGTAGGACTAGGCTCACATGCAGAATCTCCAGAGCAACATCCTATCAATAATGATCTAGAGGCAGTAATCCCTATTTATCCCTCAACGCATTGGGGTCTACAGTGGTATCTTTTACCATCTCTAGTGATGAGCAGCAGGGGCAATATTCGAATTTGTGATATTTTGCGAATATTTTGGCGAATATTCGTCATAAATTTGAGAATTCGCTATTATTTTCTTAAATCGGCAATGTAATATTCGCATAATGCGTGCCCAATACAGGCGTGGCTCACTATTGCTACATTTTTCAAGCTGCTAGAAGTTTCCTGACTGGAGTAAATGGTTGGCACGGCAGAAGATTACAATAGCTTTATATGCAGATAGAGTGCTCCGATATATTCGCGTTTACGCAAATCGGCAATTAATGATGCGCATATTTTTGAGAAATACGTGCAACTTCACATTTTAGCTTTTCTGACAACATATTAGTGATTGGTGCACTAAGTATTGTGAACTTGCCTGTAGCATGTATGTATGGACAGCTACACTATATCACAATCTAACCTACACTGACTATCTCCCACTAACTATCTGTAATTATATATATGCTACTCCACTGGCTGATTTTTTAGGACAAGGCCCAGATCCAGAGATGGAGGAAAAGACAGGCACTAAAGACCACAGAGGAATGTCAACACCAAGAGAAAGAACTGATATCATCTGGGGACAGCCTTGTGGTAAATATCTCTTCTATTGACCTTTCGGAAGTACAATGTGAATTGTTGAACAAGGGATTGTCATTTTGCCCTTATGTTGCGACCGACTGGTTCCAACTTGAATTAGACCTCCACTGTTTTTTCAGGTCTATCAAGTTGAAATTATGGTCACAGGATCAACATCGTGATGTTGGGACTTCTTCCGGTAATCTCAATCTGGAATTAAAACTTAAAGATCTGGACTTGTATCTCAAGAGTGATTTTACTCCTGTTTTAAATCATCCAGCTGTTGACACATTCATCGAAGCAGTTAAATTACATATGATTGCTCTTAAAGATGGTAATTATGTAAAAATAATTTATGCAGGAAAGAGAAATCCGCCCTCAAAGAGCTGACCAGTAATACCATGCTAACTATCAAACTGCCGATAAGGGGGGTGCGATAGTTATTATGGATACAGAATAAATATGTCCAGGAAATCAGGAGACAACTTCAAAATAGCGAGGTGTATATAAAAGTGAGTGGTGACCCAAAATTCAAGTTTATGAGGAGGCTTAGGACTATATTGGATGAGGCTAAGACCCGGGGGATTATTGATGAAAAACTATGGTCCTTCATGTATATTGAACGACCTTGGACCCCAGTGTTTTATGTGTTGCCAAAAATACATAAATCTCTGGTTAATCCCCCGGGACGCCCTATAGTATCTGGATGTGAATATTTATTTTCCAATGTTGCTATTTTTCTAGATAGGGTGCTGCGTAGGTTTGCAATGGCAGCAAAATCCTATATTCGGGACACCACCCACTTTTTACAGTTGATTGAAAAACTGATTATTCCTTCAGGGGCGCTTTTGGCATCTTTTTACGTAGTAAGCCTCTACACGTCAATCAATCACGTTAAAGGCATTGAGGCTGTACAGGATTCACTATTACACTCAGAATACTCAAGAGATTGTCAGGAGTTCATATTAGAGTTACTCAGGAGTGTGTTACAGTGTAATTATTTTATGTTTAGAGATGATTTCTTTATCCAATTAAGGCGGACCGCAATGGGTTCAAATATGGCGCCAACTTCCGCCAATATTTACATGTCGCGGTTCGAGGATAGACACGTCTATGTGGGCCACCACCTCAAATATATACTGGGGTGGTGGCGTTACATAGACGATGTCTTCCTTGTTTGGACTGGTTCAACTCTGGAGTTGGAGGACTTTCACTGGTACCTCAATTCCAGATAACAGGACTTAAAATTTACTCTTACTCTTTCAGCTTTTCAAGTCCAATTTCTTGACACCCAAATATCAATCAAGGGAAGTCGTCTCTACAGTGATCTTTTTGTTAAACAAACTGATCGTAAAACAACTTATTGATGTATAATAGTGGCCATCCACGGGCCATGATAAAATCTTTACCATACAGTAAACTTCTGCGAGTAAAAAGGATCGTGGATGATGTAAATAAGGTCGAACAGCGATTGGAAGAGATGGGTGAGAAATTTTTAGCTAGGGGATATCCCAGGTCCCTCATTCAATACCATAGGGATAGGATTACACAAACCCCCAGGATTGATCTCTTAACTTCTAAAAAAGCAAGGAGTAGAGATTGGTGCCATTGTTAAGAAACATTGGTCGATTCTGGGCAGTGTCTTCAGACAAATCCCAGAATTTAATAGACCTCCTCTTCTCTCATATCGTCGTACTAGGAATTTAAAGGACAATTTTGTTAGGCAGATATGGGGACAAGTAGGGTAAAATTGGGTGCATATTTTGGATCAAAGAGGGTTGGATGTTATCCGTGTCATAATTGTGTTAATTGCCCCCTGATGCTACGGGGTGCAGAGTTTGTTCACCCAGCCACAGGTGAACAATTTAAAATTGATAAATATTTGACTTCTGACTCCACATACGTGGTATATCTTCCTGAGTGCCCATGTCGCCTCTTCTATGTGGGAAAGACGACATGGGAGGTCAAGACAAGATTGAATCAACACCATTTCTCCATTAGGGAGAAGTGCGGCATGTCAGTCTGCAGGGGATACACATGAAATGACATGTATGAAATGACAGTTCATAGGTTTTACTCACGGTTAGCAGAAAGCCTCCCTGGGCGGCAGTGCAGTGAAGGGGAAGACAGCACGAAATCCTCTGGGGCACGCTCTGTGATAGGGAAGCACCAGCCAAGATGGATGTTGAGGTGCCCTGATGTTAATGGTGCTTAGAGTGCTTGTGGCAGCTGGGTCCCTTGATGGTATTTGTCGTGACGCCAGTAACGTTAATGGTGGTACAACCAATTATAGTAGCAATATTGAAGAATGAGGTAGACAGTGGAATGATACAACTGACAATTTTTACTGTGACTGGTTTTGTTTGCAGCATAAACATCCAGATAGAATACAGTCTCTGGGTATATAGAGGAATTCTGTTGATCCACTGTTAATAGGTTTAGTTAGGTCCTGACTTAGGCTGTGGTGAAGTATGTTTACACTTACTGGTAGGTCACTCAGTTTCTGGTCCCTTTTGAATCCAGTGAAAATCTGGTGAGGTTGCCGGTGGCTAATAAATCCTTCACCTTTACTCCCAAAGGTCTTTAATGCCTGGGTAGTGGCCATTACCCTTTGGTTTAAGTCCTTTTCCACTTTGTCCTTTCTTGGACTAGACTTCACTCCTCAGCAGACTTATTGCTTGATCTCCACACAGACACTAACTACTGCTAACTGACTACAGACTAGGCCTGAGTTGGGTTAGACATCCCAGAGTGGTGGCATCCCCATCTAGTGGTGGGATGTATAAATTACACTGGACCAGCTTATGAACAGGGATTCAACAGGTGTATAAATGCAAAATGACATGCAATACAGCAATTACAATAAAACAATACATTTGCAGTTCCCACATGTCTTGAGTGGGACACTGCAGAAGCGGATGGATTTGCCAGTCTCAAGACATTTTGTTGAGGCAAGACACACTGAGCGAGACCTCAAGTTTAGGATATTGGATCAAATTCCTATTCCCAGATGAGGGGGGGATAGGGTCACCCTCCTGAAGCGCAGAGAACTTTACTGGATCTATTATTTGCATTCTTTAAAACCGGATGGGCTTAATGTGGAGTTCGGTATTATATGATCCCATATGTACCCTGTGAATCATGGTTGTCTCTGAATCGCGATGGTAGCAAAACAATAGTGTGTAACATCATTCTTTTATTGTAATATGTTATAGTACAAAAAATAGTTGATTCATTTGTTGTTCTTTTTCTTATTTTAGAATATTTTCAATCTGGAATTGGCCCGAATAATATGGAGAATTGCCAGGTCTGGACAGAATCTCTACTTCGTCAAGACTGATGCTGTTTTTTATTACTAAAATATTTTGTGCATAGAATTAATACCCAGGGGCGCTTTCAGGCAGATGTTGGTGATTATTTGACTTTTATATAGGCTGTCGGAAGGGTGGATGATTAGGTTATGGTTATTGATGTCATTGGGGAGTTACCTGACAGCAGAGTAATGGTGCATAGAAATGCACTTATTTCTCTGAGTAGTGAATAATGTGGTTTGTTTGTCCAAGTATCCCATGAGTCTGAGGATGGAGCCATAGGAATATGGTTTCTAGGCACTGGTACTCGGGTCTGAGTCGACCGGGACTGATAATCCTGGGCCGACGCAGCCCTAGATGGGTGCAGGACACTTTGATCTTAATAGGTTAATACACTATGGTTTCCCCCCCTAGACATCGCTACTGACCTTTTATTGGTTATTATAATGTATTATTCCCTCTGATTCTGAAGCCTAGGTTGCCATGGTTACAGTGTACACTAACGCTATACCATGACATGCGCACAGGCCACATGTAAATGCTTCCACCCCGCTTGTTGTTAGCCCGGATCAGGTGAGCACATGACGTCACAAGTAGGTGACGTATGTTCCTCACACAGAATTATGCACCAGCCTTGCTTGTTTTATGTCGAAGTGTCTTTGTCTATGTCGAAGTTATTCGGCTGCAAGCTTCCTGGTGATTGATGGTCCAACAATCGTGGATATGAATTTACACGGGGGGATATTACCAGACGCGTTTCGGGGATTGTTTCCAAACGACCCCCAAAACCCACAGGAACTGAGGTTGGCATAATCGGGAACCTTCATTCACGTGACCCGCACGTGCAACGCCGAGGTGAGGTACGGGGAAGGCAGCTCTTGAGACCGGACTACAATTCATATCACAGAGAAGTACCGTGTCGAGGGCACATTACTATAAACCTGGTAAGGTCCATCTAGTGGACACCACGAAGGTGGCAAGGAATCGATCGCTAACTGTACTTATATGTGCATTTGACTCAGCGGGACGCCGCGAGTGTATAATGGGGAGTGGGACGCCGCTCTCACCAGTAACAGAGGAACGATCATCATTTTAGATACGGAGACTCTATGAACACAGGGCGGACGCTGTACAATTAACCCTACATGGAGTTTGCACTTGTTTTAATGTATCTGGGACATTGATAATTACCTAATACTATTGCAATTATTCAGTTGTTGGAGCTGGTAATAGATTCGACTTGATACTTATGCACTTTATTCAGAAAACTCTGATCTCGGACTGAATTGTTTGTTATTTATGTTCTCATTATTTCAATTAATAAACCATAAGGATTTTTTAACATTGACCCATTATCACCCCTGTGGTACCCAAATGCTAGAGTGCCCTATCCACTATAAATTAATTTTTTATCCGTTTTGTAGAATTGGTGAATCTACAGCTAGGAGCACCTACTTTCTGGCGTTATACCACTCTAGTGAGACATACTACCTCTTATTAACCACATATAAATAGTTACCATATTTTTTGCTCCATAAGACACACTTTTTAACTGTAATCACAGTGTAAAGTGTAACTTTTACTGATAATCATTAAAAATCACCCAATTTGTGCCCTTAAAAAGCAATTAACAATGAGGCTGGTCAGGAAAGGAAAATGTACTCACCCTCACACTTCTCTAGCTATAGACCTTGCGTAACAAAACGGAATGGCCACCCCGATAGGGGGCGATGCCGTGTCAGGAGCCTCCTGATAGGCCCTATATGTCCCTGACAAGGCATAGATACCGCCACCCAAGAAGAGACCTAATATGACTACAGTCCAATAGTAATGGCATAAGACAATGCATGTATAAAAAAATAATAAAGTTACAACAAAAATAAAACATTTGGAGCAATGTGTACACCCTATCATTCTAAAAATTACTCTACCAGTGAGATGGCAGGTCTCCAAAATCTCAGTGAGAAAAAGGATTTAATTATTAAATCATCAGATAAGGGGAGAACATCGTGATATTAAACTATAAACAGTACAAACAGATGTGCTTATCACTCCTTTCGGACAAACAGTTATGAAATCGGTGCGGGATCCTACCACTCAGTATCAACTGCAACTGTCGATTCTACTTAAGGAGGCGGTAGACAATCATTGGATAGATCAGAATGAATATAAATTTCTATTCCCCCAACATCCAAAAATTGCTACCTTTTATGGACTTCCTAAAGTCCATAAGGGATTACATCCCCTAAAAGGGAGGCCAATTGTCTCGGCTGTTGGAAATCTGACTCAAAATGCTGGTATCTACATCGATCGAATTCTATTTTGTATTCGACTCTAAGAACTACCACCAGCTCAGGGGCACCCCTATGGGGAGTCCTTGTGCCCCAACTTATGCTAACTTGCTCCTGGGCTGGTGGGAGGATACAATAGTTTTTTCTGACCAATATGCCAACTGGGTCTCACATATTTTATTGTAGGTAAGCTATATCGACGATATTTTGATACTGTGGTCAGGTGAGAAACTAGAATTTCAGTTATTTGTCGAGGCACTTAATCAGAACAAAATTGGGTTACTTTTTACCCATGAGATACAGAAAGATTCTATTGCTTTTCTAGATATTCGGCTATGGAAAAAAGATAGTATGATTCAGACATCCCTACATTGTAAAGATACCTCCACTAACAGTTTTTTGTAATGGGGTAGTTTTCATCCTATTACATTAAAGAAGGAAATCCCAAAGGGACAGTTCCTCAGAATATGGAGGAACTGTACAAGGGATGAGGGATTGATTCCTTGGCACAGGAAGTGAGAAATGTACTTGGTAAATATTGGTCACTCCTGAAAACCGATCCCGATATTTCTGGATTCATTCCAGATTTTCCAGCAATTATGTATAGAGGTGACTGAGTGCGGCCAACTACTCTACGTGGTGCAGGCACACTCAGGTACTGGAGCTGGAGGGGGATGGGGACCGTTTCCGGCGCAAGTGCACAGCTAACATGTGAGGCCGATGCCAGTAAGACAGTGCAGGATTTTGGGTGGGAGCATGAAAAACCACCCAGTGCAGTGAATATTAATGAGCTGGGCGGCACTAGAAGACGGCAGTTGGGGCGCGGCTGGGCACAAAGCTGGAAGAGGAACCGCCCCTTGGGCACAAAGTCAGGTAATTTACATATCACGAAAAACGTTTTTTTAAAGTATAGGAAAGGCAGACAGTGGGAATAATAGTATGATTGGGTTAAGCACATTAAGACCGATAGTATGATATAAAACACTTTATATGCTGTAACGGCCTGTCAGTGTCCTTTTAAATGTGTGTGGTAGATTTTTAAAAGGGTCTCAGTAGTAGCAGCACTGTGGACATTTGGTATGTGATGCAGATGCATTCTACTTGGTCCCAAATATGTGGGAATTGTCTTTCTTTATGGCCATGAGATTTACAATTATCATTTGGGTATTACTACAAGAATATAATCTGATTCGCAAACATATTATTGCCTCCATTGCTGTATCTTTTGTTTTTTGGAATTTTTTTGTTATATGTGGTCCCCTGATGAACTGACCCCAGAGAACAGTTCAGAGAAACGCGTTGGAACATATGGTATGTGCTCCTTTTTTTTCCACTGGTGATCAAAACCTGGACGCCACTGATGTATTTGGGAGCATATATGTATTGTGTGCGATTTTTTTTGTTGTAACTTTATTATTTTTTGATACATGCTTTGACTTATGACATTACTATTGGACTGTAGTCATATTAGGTCTCTTCTCGGGTGTCTATCACTTGTCAGGGACATATAGGGCCTATCAGGAGGTTCCTGACCTGGGATCACCCCTATCGGGGTGGCCATTCCATTTTGTTAGGCAGGGCCTATAGCTTGATAGGGCAAGTGTGAGGGTGAGTCAATTTTCCTTTCCTTGTCCTGCCCAGCCTCATTGTTAATTGCTTTTTAATGATTATCAGTAAAGGTTACATTTTACACTGGTGAAGGTACTCTGTGATTACATTATAATTAAGTTACACTAGTGACTACCTGACATCTGATGTCTATATCTATCAGAATTGTGAAAAACACTTTTTAACTGGCAATGTATCTTATGAAGCAAATATTAATGAATGCTTCCATTATGGAAGCATTCATTCGTACACAGTGGACCAAGAAGCAGTGAATATAGAGCTCCTGGTGCTAACTGTACTCCCCTATCCCTGGTCTTCTGCCGGCAACCGCTGTGCTGTGTCATGAGTGCGTACAGCATTAGGACAAAGTGCACACTATCAAAAAATGGATGAATCCCAGCAGGCGTATATGAAGTATACTTTTATTCCAAAGAACAAGTGTCACAGGACGCGTTTCGGCCCGTCCAGCCTTCCTCAGTGGTGAGCTATTTTTGACTTTATAAAGTGCACACTATGACCTGATGCTCTGTGACGCCAGGTCACAGTGCAGCATGGCGCCGGCAGAAGACCATGGAGCAGTGAATGTAAGTAGAGAACACTGGATCTCACAAGAGGGGGTGCCATTCAGTGCAAGAGAGTTACATTTTTTTATTTAGTTTGTCTCATCTGAGGTCTGGGTAGGAATGGGGGTCTGATCTGAAGTTTGATGAGGAAAGGGGTGTGATCTGAGGTCTGATGAGAATTGGGAGTCTCATTTGGGGGTCTGATGAAGATTAGGTGTCTGGGGGTGATGAGGATTGAGGGTCAGTTCTGAGGTCTGATGAAGATTTGAGGTGTGATTTGAGGGTCTGGGGTCTGATCTGAGATCTGATGAGGATTGGGGGTCAGATGTTAGGTCAGATTAACATGAGGGGTCTCATCTGAGGGATGATGAGGAATGGGGTTCTGATCTGAGGTCTGATGACAATTGGGGGTCTAATCTGAGGTCTCATAAGTATTGGGGGTCTGATTAAGATTGGGGGTATGATTTAAGGTCTGATATTCCATATTTTTTCTTTTTCTCTAAATTCTATATTATTGACCTTATTGATCATTCTTTAAACCAATTATAGAAATGCAAAAAAATGCAAAAAATAGCATGACTCAGTATAATTCTTATTGATCATTCTGTTGAATTATTTAAAAGGATGGCTGTGTCACCCCTGAACTTAATTGTGCAGCATGGCTTCCTGACAGAATGTTCATCAACAAACCCATTCTATTGCATTTCTAACAACAAACATATTCTTTATGCTTTGTGTATTTAAGGGAGTCTGTCGCAGTGAAATTCAAAGTTACACCAGACAAAATGGGTATCATTTACTAAATGCCGGTATTTCACATCTGTCTTATATAAATAAAATATTTGCAAGAGATCCAACCAGTTTATTAAGAGTGCCAATCATACTGCTAAAACATAAACGGCAATGAGTATTAGAAGGAGTGTGAATGTAAGCAAAATACATTTATTTAACAGATTTGCTGATTGTAATGTTAATTGTACCATTCACATGAATACATAGTAAGCCACAGTTGGAGGATATCTAGTTAAAATGACACGATTTAGTAGAAAAGGTATAAAGACATGAAAGTATACTAGGTATTTTAGATTACCTATGGTAACGAGTGCCACTAAATTATAATGACATAGTCACTATAGTTATATTTCCCAATAATTACACATTATTTTCACTGTTTAGCATGAAGCACATCCTGCCCCGCTGCTCGAGTTCTAGCTTTGTTAGCTATTCCAGAATGAATCTCTTCTTCCACTTGCCTCACCATCTTCCAGTCCTGGCGAATACTTTCTAACAATTCAGGGTTAAAGATAACATCTAATGCAGACATTGCCAATGATTTTGCAGTCCGGAGTGTGTAATATTGAGCTTCTTTTGAGCCTGTTAAAATGTAAAATACAATGACAAAAAATGAATGCAGAATAATTTACATGTTGAAGATTGGCCAGGTAGTCAAATAGATTTGTAGGGACACAGATATTGGCTTACCTTTGATAAGATAATGAAGATCTGAGTGCATTTTGACTCCTCCAGCGTAATTGTTATCTGTGACCCTCACTCTGTGCTTACATCCCAGCGCAAGACTCATGGGGAGTGTCTGTAGAATCAGGTCTCTGCCTGTCCTTTCCCTCCTAGATGGAACATCACAGAACCAAGCAGGACTGCGAGCCTCATTAGTATTCACTTCAGTGCAGTGAATACTAATGAAGCCGGATTGGATAAAGGTTGATGAAGGGGCTCTCTTCTAGCATAGGAGCACATGTCAAGGCCAACCCTTTCTGTGCTGGCCTTGACATCCCCTGCGCTGCTGGAGGATGTGCCTAATTTATGACTAGGCTCACGCTTTCTCATATACTACATGCATCCTCCAGCAGTTTGTGCTCCTAGACAGAAATCTTCGACAGCTCAGAACTAACAAAGATTTCTGTCTTCATTTAGGCCACAAAACTGTTGAAAATTAAGAGAAATTTGTTGTAGCTGCTGGCCAAGTCCATCCCCACCACGCCCCCTTTTCAAAAAGCGGATAGGATGGCATAAAAATGACACTCAAATGCAGGAAGATGATAACAGGTCCTCATTTGGGTTTGAATCCCAGACCTTCTGTATGGCAGGCAGAATAGTTACCATTATATTACCAACCTGCTCTTAAAAAGACTGAATTTTCGGTGCTTAAAAAACAGTTTTTATTCACAGGCATAACACTAAATAAATAGTATATTACTGAAATGAAGGGGGAAAAAATGCACCATTTACAAATTACCATAAGTTATGTATTCACTATATTGTATGAGTTCTTATCGTTACAGGGATTGAAAAGTGTAAAAAAGTAGCAAGTCATGTCAACTGGGACATTTTTGCAACATTTTGTGATCCTCACCACTTTTCAAAGTGGCCTATGTTTAAGATGTAAAAGTGAGTTTACTATGGCTCATCTACTATGTGCGACTTTTGCAAAAGTTGCAAAAAGTCGCAAACTAGGCCAGGCCACCCCCTGGTCTACTTTTACACTCAAAGGTATAGACCACATTACACTCACGCCACATATGTCTGCAGGCACACAAAGCAAAGCAAGACTTAAAGCAGGGTTCAAATCTCAACCTTAACATGTTAAAAAAACAAACTTAAAGGGGTTCTCCGGGAATAAGGAAAATGAAAATACCTAAATATTACTTTATTATAAATATATTCCCAAATATTTTTCATTAGTTATAATAGCTCGTTTTGTCTGGGGAGCAATCATTAGGAGAAATAAAATGGCCTCCTTACTACTAGTACAGACTAGTACTACTACAGAGATTCGGCTGAAGATCATATTAAACCATATTCAGGACCATTACCCCTGACAAACAGAGCAGATAGGAGCATGATGCCGCTCTTAAGCTCAGTGTTCTGAAGTAACTTGTCCTCATGTGTCATTAGGACAGGTTTTGTATTTACTAATAGGACGGCGGACATTTTATTTCTCCTAATAATGGCTCCCCAGAGCCATTATTACTAATGAATGGTATTTAGAAATTTATTTATAATAAAGTAATATTTACACATTTTAATTTTCTTAATTCCCGGAGAACCCCTTAAAATGATAAATTATGCCCTCTACTTTTCTGCGATAACCTTTTCTATAAAGATTATTTTACAGATCCCAATGAGATTTCTGTAAAGTAACCAGCCGCCTTACTCTCTACTCTATAGAAAAACTTTGCTGTAAATATGGGATTTTTGTATGACATAATATTACTGCTTTTTATATTAATTGTTGCATTTGGTATCATTATAATCATAATAACTCCTACAATATAGTGAACATATTATTTATGTTGATTTCTAAACAGCGTACATAAAAATGGGGGGGGGGGGCACATAGTTTGCCTGTATGGAGCCCTAAAATTCTTTATGTGAGCTCTGGATTTAAGCCTGCTTTTAGCTCTGCTGGAAAAATCCTCACCTATGACACAGCATCATTTTTGACATCACCTCTACAGGGCAGGGACCAGGAGAACAAACAGAACACCATACTGAGATTCAAGGAAATTGATCATGTTGTGTCTACGGGGCAGAAACTTACAAGTCATGTCAAGCCAATGTCGTGTAGACATGATGTAATTTGGATAGAGAACCAACACAGTGAAAAATAGTGCATGACCACAATGAATTACAGGAAAACGGGCATTAAAGATAAACAATCACTATCAGTAAGTGATAATATGTTGTTTCCTGTCAATCAATGCTGAAAGTTGCAAAACTGAAATACCCCTTTTAACACATTATTCAGCCTTGGAGTTGACAACACCCGGGGCCAAGACCTGTGCCTCTGAACATTGAAAACTACACTCACCTGTCCAAAGTTCCACTATTGCCCTGTTCCCAACCACTTCTTGTTCTCCCAGGACCAGGAAATGGCTTTGTCCCTTAAACCACTGCAGCTAATTACAGGCCTCAGCAGTTGGAATGCTACTTTACAGCAGTGATGTACCATTCCAACTGATGTGACTGCTGATATCTGTGATTGGTCATGGAACCAAGCTGCTTGCAGGTCCTATGGGGATTGGAAGCACCCAAAAATGCAGCAGCAGCTTTGGGCCACAGACTGGACCACCCCTTTAAGGCAACATATACATTTCACTTAAACTAGTTGTCCCAGTTCTCTATATTGATGACCTATTCCATTTTAGTGACTCGGAGCTGAGCGGCAGTAATCCAACACGTTCACTACACAGTGGACTGAGTTTTTTCCCGCTCCAGCCACTGTTTTTCTAGTGCTGTTTGTTCATTATTCTCAGAAAAATATAATCCCAAAGCTTTATGAAGGGTAAAGGCAAGTGTATAAGTGTGTATACAGGAGATCTGCAAGTTATAGCGCTCTGGTAGTCTGCTTGTGGTAGAGACACGTCACAAGTTGTAATCAGTCAGGATTTGGTGCAGAAACCTGCGCCAGTTGCTACAAAAAATAAGTGACAATATACCAATTCTAGTGACCATTGGGGATCTCAGCACCTGGGGCCAATGATACCAATCAACAGAAAAAACATCAGGACACAGGTAGACCTTGGAAGAAGATAAAAAAAAATGAGGCGTCCCAATTTTAAATGGGTTGCCTCACTTCAGCAAATAGTATTTATTATGTAGAAGAAGTTAATGCAAGGCACTTACTAATGTATTGTGATTGTCCATAGTGCTTCTTTTAGTGGCTGTATTCATTTTTCCATCACATTATATAATGCTTGTTTCCATGGTTACAACCACCCTGCAATCCATCAGTGGTGGTCGTGCTTGCACACAATAGGAAAAAGCACCAGCCTATGTGCGGTACCATGGTCCCGGCCACTTGCCCATCCTCTTGCAAGCTCAGAGGCAGTTTCTCCTCTCTTGATGCTGAAGGACTTGCTGAAGGACCTGCCCTCAAGTATGATGACATCACCACGTGCTCCTACCATGATCACGTCATCACCTTGAGCACAGATCTTTCAGCAGGTCCTTCAGAATCATGAGTGGAGCGACTGCCTCTGAGCGTGCAAGTGGATGAGGTGAGTAATTATTTTATCCCTAAAAAGCCATATTGCACCAGTGTACCCATTTTCAACAGAAGTTAGACAGTTGCACTCCTGTCTAACAGTCATTAAAAACAGTCCAACAATAGAACATAGAACTATTCACCAGTTGTTAAAAAAAAAAAAAAAAGTGGCCATGTGAATAGCCCTCAATTTGTTCTAAAAACAGCTGTGTGACTGCTGTTACAAAAAGGTCCGTCACAAGGCCGTGTGATTGAAGCCTATAATGTGATGGAAATGTGATGGAATCAAGCAAGCAAAGGAAGCAATATGGACAATCACAATGCACTAGTAAGTGCCTTGTATTCACTTTCTCTACATAATAAATGCCATTTGCTGAAGTAAGACAACCCCTTTAAGTGTTTACCTGAAGCTTCAGTGTATTCTGCAGTATGATTAAGGGCTTTTGAACCAATGAAAAAATAGGGATGAATTCCAGGAACTTCATATGTCACATTCCCAAAATCTGTTGACCCTAGGAAAAAAAAAACACATTATAAGATGCAAAACCGAGGTAACACCTTATAATTATCAACTTTTATTAAATCTGTATGGATTGTACGTCATTGATTTTATTTTGTGCTTTAGTTTAACCCCTTAAAGACCAATTTTCATTTTTCATTTTTTCTCCCCAGTTCCCACATAATGTCCATAACTTTTCAAATTTCCTGCTCACATAGCCATATGAAGGCTTATTTTTTGCGGGACAAGATGCATTTTTTAATGGCACAATTTAATTTACCATGTCTTGTATTGGTAAATGGGGAAAAAATCTTTGAGTAAAACTGGAAAAATATATATATATAAATTCCACCACTTTTTTGGGGTTTTGATATTAAAATGTCCACTGTGTGCTAAAAATAACAAGATGTCATTCTCTGGTTCAGTACATTTTAGGCAATACCAAATTTGTATAGTTTTCATTTTGTTTTATTACTTAACCCCCTTTGCGCACCAGGGCATAACTGTACGCCCAGGTTAGCAGTAACTTGGCGCACCTGAACATACAGCTACTCCCAAATCGTTCAGCACTGCTAGGACACGCAGTAGTGTCAAAGCACCTCGCTGTCGCGGACAGCGGACATTCCGGTGATGACAGCAAGGGACCAATCAGAGTTGTCCCAGAAATCACTCTGATTGGCTACTCTGCTCAGACTAGCCAAATCAGAGCAGTAAATAGTTAAAGGCCGGCAAAGAAGCCGGTTACAGGCTCCGATCTCCTCACAGCTTGTCAAAGTAGCGAGGAGAGCAGAGCCTGTGTAGCTTTGCTGCCCCCTCAAGTAAAAAAAATTAACCCCTTATTAACCCCTCAATCTCCCTGTGATATCCCTCATCACTCCCATTGTAAAAGGTAGCATTTTTTTTTATAAAACTGAAAAAATATATATAAATTTACTAATTAGGTGTTAGATTTAGTTTAGCTATTTAGGCAGACATCCCTTTAATTTAGTAATTTGGATGTTTAACAATTACAAACTGGACTTAAAAAAAATAAAAAAAAAATAAAAATCTCATTGTAACCCCTAGATGAATAAATACATGGTTCCTGAAAATTATTCTTGTGAAATCTGCCCTCCAAAATCCATATGGCACACCTTCACTTTGGGGCTTTGCTGTGTTCGCACACAGCAGTTTGCGACCACATATGGGGTGTTGCTGCATTCAGGAGAAAACAGGGAACAAATTGTGGGGTGCCTTTTTTCTTGTTACCCCTTGTGAAAAAGAAATATGTGGAACTAAAGTAACATTTTCTGCAAAAAAATGTAATTTCTTATTTTCACTGTGTTTTCAAATTCTATGAAATGCCTGTTGGGCCAAAGTGCTCACGAGACATCATGAAAATTTCCTTAGGGAGTATAGTTTCTGAAATTACCGTATATACTCGAGTATAAGCCGACCCGAGTATAAGCCGACCCCCCTAATTTTACCCAAAAAAAACTGGGAAAAGTAGTGAAAGTAGTGGAAATGGATGTCACTGTTATGGGGGATCTGTGGATGACGCACTGTTATGGGGGGATCTGTGGATGACGCACTGTTATGGGGGGATCTGTGGATGACGCACTGTTATGGGGGGGATCTGTGGATGACGCACTGTTATGGGGGATCTGTGGATGACGCACTGTTATGGGGGATCTGTGGATGACGCACTGTTATGGGGGATCTGTGGATGACGCACTGTTATGGGGGATCTGTGGATGACGCACTGTTATGGGGGATCTGTGGATGACGCACTGTTATGGGAGGATCTGTGGATGACGCACTGTTATGGGGATCTGTGGATGACACTGTTATGGGATGGGGGCTGTGGATGGCACTTATGGGATGAGGGGATGTGGATGACACTGTTATGGGAAGGGGGATGTGGATGGCACTTATGGGATGAGGGGATGTGGATGACACTGTTATGGGAAGGGGGATGTGGATGGCACTTATGGGATGGGGGCTGTGGATGGCATCCACATCCCCCATCCCATAACCGTGCCATCCACATCCCCCATCCCATAACAGTGCCATCCACATCCCCCATCCCATAACAGTGCCATCCATATCCCTCATCCCATAACAGTGCCATCCACATCCTCCCATCCTCCATTACCGCTCATGTATAGTTTTTAAATTTGATTATACTATACACTTATTCTTACTATAATTCTTGCCCCCTCTGTACCTCAATACATGCGGCAGGCGGGCAGTGAATACTTCAGGCCGGGCCTGAGAGCGAGCGCAGTGTGACTGACGTCACGTGCCTGCGCCGCCTGCTTCATTCATAAAGCAGGCCTGGCAGGCACGTGACATCAGCAAGTCACGCTGCTCTCGGCCTGAAGTATTCACTGCCCGCCTGCCGCATGTAATGAGGTACAGAGGGGGCAAGAATTATAGTAAGAATAAGTGTACAGTATAATCAAATTTAAAAACTATACATGATCGGTGGGGCCGGAGCGCAGTGAGCGCATCGGCCCTGCCGCAAATGCCCGCCCCCAGCTCCTCCCCCCGCTCCTCCTCCCACTCCGCTCTTCAGAGTTTTAATTTATGACTCGAGTATAAGCCGACTTCGGGTTTTTCGGCACAAATTTTGTGCCGAAAAACTCGGCTTATACTCGAGTATATACGGTAGGTCTATTTTGGGGTTTTCATTATAGGAGGGCCTCAGGGTCTCTTTAAATTAAACATAGCGCCTGAAAATTATTCCTGTGAAATTTGGCCTTCAAAAGCCATATGGTACGCCTTCCATTCTAAGCCCTGTGGTGTGACCATACAGCAGTTTGTGACCTTATATGGGGTGTTTCTGTAAACTACAGAATAAGGTTAATTAATATTTACTTTTTTTGCTGGTAACTCTTGATATTTTACAGAGAAAAAATTGATAAAATGGAAAATCTACAAAAATTTTTTAAATTTTAAGATTTCACCTCCATTTCCTTTTAATTCTTGTGGAACATCTAAAGGGTTAACAAAGTTTGTAAAATTAGTTTTCAATAATTTGATTCTAAAATGGGGTCCTTTATTGGTGGTTTCTATCATGTAAGCCCCTTAAATTTACTTCAGAACTGAACTGGTCCTTAAAAAAGTCGGTTTTGAAAATTTTCTTTTCTTGAAAATTTGGAAAATTGCTTCTAAGGCTACTTTCACACTAGCGTATTGGCTTTCCGTTTGTGAGATCCGTCATGGGCTCTCACAAGTGGTTCAAAATGGATCAATGGAAAAGCATCCACTCAGAATGCATCAGTTTGCCTTCGTTCAGTCACCATTCCGCTCTGGAGGCTGACACCAAAACACTGCCTGTCCGTCCTGGGACGGATCCATTTTCTATTGTGTCAGAGAAATCAGATCCGTCCCCATTGACTTACATTGTGTCTCATCCATTTTCTAATGACTTTCAATGGAGTTTATGGTCTATTTATTGGCTATATAAGAAATAATACAACAGGATCCGTTCATGACGGATGCATGTGGTTGTATTATTGTAACGAAAGCGTTTTTGCTGATCCATGATGGATCCACAACAAACGCTAGCGTGAAAGAAGCCTAAAATTCTAAGCCTTGTAGTGGCTTAAATAAATAAAATTACATTTATAAACCTATGCCAACATAAAGTACACATATGAATAAAGTTCCGCAATAACTATTTTATGAGGTATCACTATCTTTCTTTATTGCTTAGAAATTCAAATTTAGAAAATAGCAATTTTTACCAAATGTTTAGTAAATTTGGTATTTTTTTTATAAAAAAAAGGTAAAACACATCGACTCAAGTTTACCTTTAACATGAAGTACAATGTGTTCTGAAAAAAACAATCTCAGAATGACAAGGATAAGTACAAGCATTACCATTTAAAGTGAGACTTGTGAGATTTGAAAAATTAGGGTTGGTCACGAAGGTAAAAAATAGTCTGCTGCTGAAAGGGTTAAAAAAAAGAAAAACCTTAGAAAAAAATAAACATTTTCATTGCATCATCATTTTCTGACAGCTATAATTTGTATTTTTGTCTAACTAAGCTGTATGAGGGCTTTTTGTAAGGCAAACTGTAGTATTAGTACAATTTTTGTACATATGATTTTTGATCACTGTTATTCAATCTTTGGGGGGAGACAAGAAATACAAAAAAATGGTGAATCACGTGTTTTTATTTTTTTTCCGTTATGGTGTTCACCGCTCACAAAATATTTTGATATTTTAATAGGTCAGACTTTTTCAAACATGCCAATACCTGTTATGCTTATTTTTTATTGTTTATTTGAAATTTTTTAAATTTTTATTTATTTATTGTTTTTACTTTTTACTCACTACCTTTTAACCCCCTTAGGGGATTATTATATGCAATCCTCTGATCACTTGTCCCATGGATCCTAATAGAAAACTATTATGGTCTATGAGAATTTCATTGCCTGCCTGTGAAGCTGTGCCTCGTGCACAGCTTTAGGCCCCCTTCACATGACTATGGGTCCACAAAACATGGGCACCGGCCTTGTGCATTCCACATTGCGGCAACAATTTACCATGATAGGCCTGGGAAACTTCAGCAGGCCTCAAATTGTCATCATAACTGATCGGAGACCAGCAATTTCTCCACCTAACCTCAAAGATCTTTAAAGAAACCTTAAAGATTCTGCTATTGAACACAGCATCCGAGGAGTTAAATTACCCATTTCAGCGGCGTTGCCAATCCTGGTCATTGCAGCAGGGTGCATGCTGTATTATACACAGCAGCACTCAGCACAGCAGCCCGCTCTATACAAGCCCTTGCACATGTATGGCATTATGCATTAAGGGGTTAATGTTCCATTATTTTATTAGGGGGGCATACATGTGGATTTTTAATGTTATATTTCATGTAATAATATCACAAGGCTGTACAGTATATGGACATTGACAAGTCCAGGCAGCAGTCTTGTATAATGGTTGTTAACTGCTATGAGATCACTATATAACAATGACAGACACTGAAGCTGATTCCACATTATGGAGTAAGGAGGAGTTCACATCACTAATAATTTCCATTGTTTTTCTCTGTTATGGGAGCAGAACAACAATAATAAGAAAGTGCTGGATTTGGCAAGGCATGTAACTGACACGAATGGAGCTGAACCATTGACTGCAATGGAATCTGTTCAGTTTCCATTTGGGAACCTGATCTTTTACTGGACAAAAAAGTTCTGCATGCTGGACTTTTATTTCTAGTCTTTTTGATGGAATCTGCTACAGAGGCCCTGAACGGAGCCTGCAACACAAATGTGAACACACCTTAACATCTGCTGTCAGAAAACAATGGGGCATAGTTGAAAAATAATCGCCTTTTAAAAAGTCCCCTTTTTATTAGGCTGTGCAACTAAATATTGCCAGTTCACCAGTTGGACAGGATGGGGGGTGTTGGCGGTTGTGTTGGGGCCGGGAATCCAGGCCCAGAAAATTTACTAACATTTACTCCTGGAAATAGTGTAAATGTTGGTGATAAACTACACCAGCTAGGGGGCATGCCTTGTCATAAATTAGCCAAATCTTACAGAAGCACAAAGGGCAAACTAAGACTGGCGTGAAATGCAGGTCTTAGTCAATGTGCCCCAATGTCTTTAAAAGGTCTGACAAACCCAGTCAGCACAAATTAATAAAAGCTTTAGCAAGCTAGATGTGTTGCTACATTTTCCATTTTCTTAGCATAGGCCTCTTTAAAAACCATAACATTTTTTGTGTTTGATTATGTAAATAATTTTGATGCTTTTTTTGGCAATACATGGGACATTTTTATTTTAGTGGGTTTTTTTATTCTTATACCCCGAAAATGTTTTTTAAAAATGGAAAAAACTGTCTGCTTTTCAGTTTCTTTTTAATTTTTTTTTATATAACACAAGGTGAAACTAAAATGTCCTTTTTACAGCGTGTGAAAAGACGCTGACAGGGCCAGATTTACTAATCGTAAAGATGGTATAAACTTAGGCCTGTATTACACTGACCAGGGGTCGGCCAGATTATTGCTAACAAGCATTTGTAGAAAGGCTCATTAGCGATGAGTCACCGATTACTCGACTAACAAGCTAGTTCATCAGGCAATTGCATCTTTTATGCAGGCTAAAAAAATAATTGTTTGCTGGAAGCAGATCTTGCTGTCTAATGACGACGTGCTGCCAGCAAACAATGATTCTGTATGGGGGACGAGCAATGGCATTAGCGATCACTTCTCTACATACTGTGGAGGAGATCGCTACAAGTGATAGCAGCAGTCTCCTTCACTGACCAGCAGGCGATTGTCAGAGAGGAACACTTCCTTCCTGACAATTGTAAGGCTCATCTGTCTAATACAGCCCTGAGAAAGGCAAATTTATCACAGGAGCTAATTGAGATCATAAATCTAGTGAAGGGATAGACACTCTTCACTGACTTCATCCCAACTATTGTTTGAGATTTTTACACTTGAATTGTGCAGTAATTTTGTGCAAAATGGTGCATTTTATGCCCTGTCGCCTTTGCTGTGAAGTTCTGCCCACTTTCTGCTAAACCCCGCCTCACTGTTGAGCATTTCGGAAAGAGGTGTAGAAACTCTAGGTGTGCCAATGTGCACCACTTTTTTAGACAGCTGTTTGGCACAAACATGTTTATAAATCTAGAGCAATGTATATTCATCCAGTGTATGGTATTAAGGAAGCTCACCTTTATCAGTTGTGCTATAGGCAGAGCAATAGTGAAGGCTTTAAGTAAACGTATCTGCACCTGATGCTACAATCCCCTTGGTCTGGCTTGCTGAACAAGGTAAGGGAAATGCTCAAAAACAAAAAATAATCAGGATAATCAGCTGCAAAAAAGGGCATCGGGGTGTGAGCAAGCTTTCAACAGAAGAAAATTCCAAGCTGGGAAGCTGAAAAAAATACAATTCCACCATAGTTTATGGGTTTCGTTTTTAAGGCCTTTCTGGTACAACAGACCAGTTACTTATATTCTCCGGGTCGGTACAATTACAATGACATTTAAATATTTTTGTGTGTGTGTTTTTGACCCCTTAGTGACCAAACTTTTCTTTCCACGGAGCTGTGTGAGGGCTTGATATCTCCGGGACAACTTGTTATTTTCATTAGTATAATTTTGGGGTACTTTATATTGTTATTTTTTGCAAAGAAGTAAAAGGCTATTTTATTTTATTTTTACAGCATTTACCATACGGGTTAAATTACATGATAATTGTGTAGTGTAAGTTATTATGGGCATGGTGATACCAAATATGTGGAGGAGATTTTATTTTTATAATTTTTTTTATTGAAAACTTTTTGAATTTTTTATTTAATAAAACTTTTTTACTTTTTTTATAAACATTTAATAGTTGCACAAGGAGACTATAATAGGCGATCATGCTTCGCCAGAGAGGCCCAGCCTGCTAGGACACACTGTACAGACCACCATTCAGTGATCTCATTCATGGGGTGTGGATAGGAGTCTGATGACTATTTAACTGCTTACATGCTATTGGGTGCTATTGTCTGTGGCATCTTAGGGGTTAAACAGCCCAGATTTGTGCCTCTGCCAGTCCGGGTTGATAGAGCAGGAGCTCGGCTCTCATGCGGGAGCAAAGCCCCCACTATCCACTGCACAGGAGGCTTGCAGAGGCTGGCACTGCAGAGGGAGACCCATTCAACGCTTATACTTGGCCGCCCCTTAGGCTACATTTACACGATAGTAAAACAGATTCACTGTCCAATTTTCATAGCCATTCTGCATCCATGTGTGCATCCATTTTCTGGTCCTTTGTCTGTTTTTAATGGCAGTTTTGCATCCATTTCTCTTGGCTGTTAAAAACAACCATGAAAAAAGATGAATTTCATTGTTTGTTTTTTTAGCATCTCAACCCTTACAGTGCCCTCAATATCGATAATGGCCCTCCTGTAGTGCCCGATATAAGGCCCCCCACAATGCACCTGTATATAATAAGCGCCCCACAGTACCTCCTGTATATAAAATACCCCCAATAGTGCCACCCTGTATAAAAAAAAATACCCCAAATAGTGCCCCTGTATATAAAATGCCCCAGTAGTGTTTCTCTAGTAAAACTGCACCAATTTTGCTAGTTACAAAATAAAAAAAATAAGTGCAAGGATATCTCTTCAACATGCCCAACAGTGCCAGGTACTTATATTTTATTGTCAGGACCGGTGAAAGGTCCTATTTATGTATTAACCACCAATACGCCTTTTTATGGCGCCACTAAGGCTACACTCAGGTGACAATGAAAAATAGCTTTTTTTAAGAACCAAAATCAAAATCCATGGGGCTATTCACATGTTGCTTTTGCTATGTAGGCATTGCTATTAATGTGGACTTTTAAAAACTTTGTGTATCTGTCACAAGTTTTAACTTAAATTGGTCAATTAAACTTTTTGATTTTTTATGATTATGATGGAAATCCTTCCTTGTTCAGATATCCCATCAAAGCCAACCTGAGGACAAGGCACTTTGTAATTTAGCATATAGCAATTCTTATTTGAATTTGCTACTACAGTCAGGGTGAGCATACTATTTATCATTTGTCACGAATGAGGCTTTAGTGCATGGGACAGAGCTGTAGGACCCCAGAAAAGCCACTACCAAGTGTTCTGTGTTCCTGGGTACACAGCCATGTAAACATTGAAGAGGCCACAGTGCTTGCCCAAGGAGCCAGAGCCGCTTCAAAGAGCTGATCGGTGGTTCTATTCTAAAGGCCACCATACACATTAGTGTATGGCCAAACCCGCCTACAACAGAGAATTTGTCTGCCCCGACAGATGATATTGGGAAAAGATGAATTGGGAGAAGTAAATATTTTCTCCCAGGAGATAAGCCTCCAACAGCAGTGTCTGTCAGCGGCTTTCTCCGTTCTCCCCATTGAAAACACATACATGTTAAGACGAACTGAACATATATATGTAAGGGGAAATCATGAGCTGTTGGCTGTATGGGGGCCTTAAGGATAGGTCATCAATATTGTTATCATGGGAAACAATGGTGATACAGTCTTTTATATCCCCTCAATAAACACATAAGCCCACAGAACACACGTCATAAAAGATAATCAGTTGCTGGTAACAAATATGTGCTGTTTAAACCACGGGTGCACAACATTTTTTGTCCTGGAGTCCGCATTTCCCATTGCTCCATTTTAAAGGGCCACAAAAAATAGTTTATCGTCACTCATTTGCATCGGCTGTTTGCATCGGCCAATTACAGAGTTCCCCATTTTATGTAGTCATTTTTATATTTATTATGCAAAGTTTCATGTGAATAGGGTGATAATGACAACAGTTTCTTTTATTTTACACTTTTTTCTATTATTTGTATTTTATTATATATATATATATATATATATATTCATACAAACAAATTGCTGCAGTGCTCACCTCCACCCTTTAGCTCTGGAAGCACGGATGAGAGACCCGAACCAGGTCCTTGCGGTATATTCATAGAAAAAAATCCAATCCAGCTTTCCTTAAAACCGATTCCTTTATTGATTTCTTGTATACGTAAAATCCACGGACAATGTCAGAGTACACACAAGGTTGTACTCTGACATTGTCCGTGGATTTTACGTATACAAGAAATCAATAAAGGAATCGGTTTTAAGGAAAGCTGGATTGGATTTTTTTCTATGAATATATATATATATATATATATATATATATATTTTATCATTTTAGTTACTTGTGGCAAAAATATATTTAAAAAAATGTCCCCAAGAGGTCACTAAAAGTCTTTTGGGGGACACAAACTTTTTTTGTATTTTGCACTAATTCCACTGTAACTGGAGCATACAAAGGAGCCCCAGTTACAGGGAAAAACAGCCCCCTGTGGAAACTTTCTACAAGGCAGTGCCAATGAGGGTCCCTGCTAAGACCCTGATGCTCTGTTCTGTCCCAGAGACACTAGGTGATCATTGACTACTATGCACCTACAGTGCCTTGCAAAAGTATTCACCCCCCCCCCCCCTTGACTTTTTTGTATTTTGGTGCCTCACAACCTGGAATTAACATGGATTGTTTGAGGATTTGCATCATTTAAGTTACAGAACATGCCTACAACTTTGAAGATGTTTTTTTTTTTTTCGTGAAGCAAACAACAAATAGGACAAAATAACAGAAAAAGTCAATGTGCATAACTATTCACTCCCCTAAAGTCAATACTTTGTAGAGCCACCCTTTGCAGCAATCACAGCTCCAAGTCACTTTGGCTAAGTCTCTATGAGCTTGCCACATTTTACCACTGGGATTTTTGCCCATTCCTCCTTGCAAAACTGCTCCTTTAAGTTGGATTGTTTGCGCTTGTGAACAGCAATCTGACCACAGATTTTCTATTGGATTGAGATCTGGGCTTTGACAAGGTCATTCCAATACATTTAAATGTTTCCCCTTAAACCACTTAAGTGTTACTTTAGCAGTGTGTTTGGGGGCATTGTCCTGCTGGAAGGTAAACCTCGGTCCTAGCCTCAAATCACGCACAGAGTGGTACAGGTTTTCTCAAAAATATCCCTGTATTTAGCACCATCCATCTTTCCCTCAACTCTGACCAGTTTCCCAGTCCCAGACCATTGAAAAACGGATGGTGTTCCTTGGGTGATGTGTTTGCGGCAGACATAGCGTTTTCTTTGATGGCCGAAAAGTTCAATTCAAGTCTCATCTGACAAGAGCATAACTTTTGGGAGTCTCCCACATGCCTTTTCGCAAACTCACAACGTGCCTTTTTGTTTTTAGCTGAAAGTAATGGCTTTCTTCTGGCCACTCTGCCATAAAGCCCAACTCTATGGAGCGTACGGCTTATTGTCGTCCTATGTATAGATACTCCAGTCTCTGCTATGGAACCCTGCAGCTCCTCCAGGGTTACCTTAGGTCTCTGTGCTGCCTCTCTGATTAATGCCCTCCTTGCCTGGTCCGTGAGTTTTGGTTGGCGGTCGTCTCTTGGCAGGTTTGCTGTTGTGCCATGTTCTTTCCATTTGGTTATGATAGTTTTGATGGTGCTCCTGTGGCTCATCAAAGATTTGGATATTTCTTTATAACCAAACCCTGACTTTTACTTCTCAACAACATTGTCCCTTACTTGTTTGGAGAGTTCCTTGGTCTTCATGGCAGTGTTTGGTTAGTCATGCCTCTTGCTGCGGTGTTGCAGCCTCTGGGGCCTTTTAAAAAAGGTTTGTATATGTAATGACAGATCATGTGACACTTAGATTGCACACAGGTGGACATCATTTCACTAATTATGTGACTTGTGAGGGTAATTGGTTGCACCAGAGCTTTTTATGGGCTTCCTAACAAAGGGGGTGAATACATACGCACATGCCAATTTTCTGTTTTCGATTTCAAAACAATAGTTTTATTTATATATTTTTCTTATTTCACTTCACCAACTTAGTCTATTGTGTTCTGATCCATCACATAAAATTCAGATTAACAAAACATTGAATTTAAGGCTGTAAAGTAACAAAATACGAAAAAAAGTCAAGGGGGTGAATAATTTTGCAAGGCCCTGTATCTGAAGAGAAGGCAGAAGCGGTAAAAAAACACTTCTTTCTCCTTGCTCAGGACCTGCTAGTCTGCAGGAGTAGGACCTTTAATCCACTGTGTGTAGCTCCTGTCAGAAACACAACTGATCGCACAATAAGCTGTGTTTCTGTCCAGCAGGACAGGGGCTGCAAACCGTGGCCCTGTAGGACGCATGCACCTACAGGCCACGTGTTGTACACCACTGGTTTAGACAATGTATAGAGAAACGCTAAACATGCTGGATTCACTTCCACATGAAATATTTAAAGCTACTCACTAAAGGTTTACACATACTCAAACTTTACCTGAAAGAGCATTTAACACCAGGTCATCAGTAGTAAACTGCATTCCAAGTTGCTTGCCATTCTCAATGTATGTTTTCGCAAGAGTTTTATTTGGAAGCACATTAAAATAATCATGGCTAGTAGAGGACAGCTCCACCTGGAAGGTACAGATTGCAAAAAAACAGCAGGAATAAAAAAATCTGTGGTAGCATTGTGTTAATTTTTAGTTAAAAATATAACTTGTATTGGTTTCATAAATAGGTTACAAACTCTGGATTTTGGAGAATATTAGGTTTTTTAGTTACGCAAAGAATTAACACTGTGATCTACAGACAATTACAAGGATAATTTTCCTTCCTGAAAAATCACAACATAATAAGGTCAGCAAACAACATACATATGTGAAAAAAACGGACATTCTACATACAGTATTTAACTAGGCTAAACTACAACACCAGCCATTAAATGCATTCTTTGCCAAATGTATTCCGACACTCTTCCTAATCGTTGCATTCAGGTTTCTTGCACATTTCAAACAAGTGCATAAAATCAAGTATGAAGAGCTTGGTGACTTTAAATGCAGCAATGTTCTAGGATACCACCTTTTCTACAAGTCTGCACGTGCCAGATTTGCCCCAGTAAATTGTGCTATTAGTGCAAATTGGAAGTTTCTAAAGGTCTAGTGATAATAACAGCTCAGTCGATTGTCAAACGGTAGACCACGCAAATCATAGAGTGCCAAGTGCTGATGTTTGTTTCAAAATGTCCCTGGAAGTGACAACAGCACAATAATTGGGAGCCAGTCACTTCAAGAAATTGGTTTCCATAGTCAAGTAGCTGCACACAAGTCTAATATCACTAGGCCCAATGCCAGGCATTGGCTGGAGGGCTGTAAAGCAGACCACCATTGGACTCTGTGGCATGTTTCACTATCTTGCATGCTAATGGACAACATAAATCTTAGAGTTAAAGATGATGGCATTGAGCTGTATTTAAGGGTTTGGGTCAGACTGCTTATTTTTTAGTGAAGGGTGATGTTAATGCTACAACATAAAGACAGGTAGCCAATTGTAAGCTTCCAACTTTGAGCATGAGTAAGCATGACTGTACCCCTCAGTAGAAACGGAATACCATAAAGGTATGGTTTGACAAGTTGGACGTAGAGGAACTCTAGTGGCCTGCACAGCTCTACTTACTTCATATTCAAAACATTTGGGATGCAATCGAATGCCAGTTGTACTAGACCTAGACCTTCTGGTTGTGAATTTAAGTCCCTGATCTTGTTTAGTTGAATGGGCACAAATCTCCAGAATCACACTAGAAAGGCTTGTAGAAAGCCTTCCTAGAAGTTGAGGCTGTGAATTAAGTACCTGCCTGCAACTTACTTGTGATGTCTCAGCAGGCTACCTGATTGCAGCACGTGTGATGTCACAGCAGCTTACCTTATGGAAACACATTTTTATGTCACAGCTACCTTTCAGACTGTAACATTCTAGTGACAGATGAGTGTATATAAAGCAGTATTTTGGGAATAAAATAGACAAATTGTGAGGGGATCACATCTTGCAATTTGACTCACATGACCTGCACTATAAATGGCCAAAAATATGTTGGCACCTAACCATAACACCTATATATACTTGTTGAACATCCCATTACAAAACCATAGGTGTTAATATAGAAAATTAGACTACATTCACAGCTATGACGGCTATGACAGCCTCAACTCTGTATATATGTATATGTATGTCCTGCCCATTGATTGGAGCTGGTAGATGAGACTGCCACCTGCTACATGATCCATCTGAGACATTTTATCATTTAGATTAGTCTCATTACCACTTACAGTAACCACTCCTGTATCAACTGCCATATCTTCTTTTCACCTCTGTTTTTCTATCTTTCTATCTATACGTCTATGTATCTTTATCTTGAGTAATTATACACCCATGACATTGACCCCCTGAGGAACCCTTTGTGTTGGTAGAAATGCGATGGAATAGTAACACCCTTATGGGAAGTAGGGGTAGGAATACCTGTTTTTGGGTACCAGGACCCACTTTGGAATATCTTGGGTGATTTCTAGGGTTTTTAGACCCGGTAGGAATATACAGGGTGTGTTTAGCCCAGGTACGAGGACAGGGAGTCCCCACCATTAGGGGCCATCCCTAGGCTGAGGTATAAAATAGGGATGTTCTAGGGAAAGATTTCCCGACTCCCCACCTGATACCTATCTCTACCACCTGCACTATTTCAGTTGGTATCTGATTATCTAACTGTGACATTACTGACCATCACCCTTATCATTTCTTGTTTGGGGTATTTGATTTTAATGAGATTTAATAAAATATAAGTATACTAAAGGGTTATTTTTTTGCTGGAACTTATATTTTGTACTGATGACTCAGCTATAGTATATCTACATTGCTAAATGCTGGACCTCCAACAAGAATGTTAATGTGAGGTGAATAGGGTTGAGCGAACCCGAACGGCAAAGTCCGGGTTCGTACCGAACTTTGCGAGGTCGGGTACCCGAACCTGGACTTTTTCACTAAAGTTCGGGTTCGGTGTTCGGGTGATTTATTATTATTATTATTATTATTATTATTATTCATGTTATAATGGAAAATAATAGCATTTTAAGACAGAATGCTAAATAAAATGACCATTGAGGGGTCAAAAGTAATTGAAAAAAAACCTCACCTCATCTGTTTGATCGCGCAGCCGGTATCTTCTTCTTTCTGCAGGACCTGCAAAATGACCTCCGATGATGTCAACGCACTCACCACGTGGTGAGCACGGTGACATCATCGTAGGTCCTGCAGAAAGAAGGGGATACCGGCGGTGTGATCAAGTGGATGAGGTGAGTTTTTTTTATTATTTTTAACCCCTCAATGGCCATTTTATTTAGCATTCTGTCTTAAGAATTTTATTATTTTCTGTTATAACCATGTAATAACGGAAAATAATAAAGTGAAGTTCGGGTCCCCATTGACTTTAATGGCGTCCAGGTTTGGGGTCAGCTTCAGGTCCCGAACTTTGACCTGAAGTTCGGCCGAACTTCCACGGGTTCGCTCATCCCTAAAGGTGAACTATTGTGATGTGAGATGGGAAAACAGCACTCATTTTGTGAACATTGTATTAGTGTAAATGAAGTTAAATGATTTGGACTGACATTCTGCTGTTTGGCCACAGTTTCCTAAGCATAGTTAGAAAGGACTGCATTTCTAGATCCATTTCATGTTGAAAAATTTCAGGGGTGGGTTAAAAGTCTGGAAATGAAGTGAAGGATCCTCCATCTTAGGCCTCTTGCACATGACCGTATGGCTTTGTGGACCGTTTTAAACTGATCCTTTTTTCCTTTTTTTTTCAGTAGTGTTTCCACTTTGGTTCCGTTGTGCCGGATACGGTAATTACATAAAAAATTGGGCTGCACATAACATTTTCAATAGAAGTTTCCGCAAGAATGGATACGGAACACAAACGGATGCATTTCGTATCCGTTCCGTTTTTTTTACAGCGACATTAACTTGAATGGAGCCACGGAACATGATTTGTGGGCAATATTAGGACAAGTTCTATCTTTTAGCAGAACGGAAATACGGAAAAACAGAAACGGAATGCATACGGAGTACATTTCGTTTTTTTGCGGACCCATTGAAATGAATGGTACCGCATACGGACCGCATACGTTTAAACACAAAAAACGGCCCATAAATGGAAAAAAAAACTTTCACGTGCAAGAGGCCTTAGGGTGAGCTTGGAAGAGGCATCCAGGAGCTGTGTGTGAAGAGAATCCCTTAAGATCCAAGTGTGAGAGCATCCTCCAGGGACCAGAGCTGCAGCCAAGGGCAGCTGATTGTGTCCATGACCCTGATCTTGTCCAGCAGAGGAAGTTGAACTGCTGCCAGGATCGCAGATGGGAGCTGATGTCACAGTGGGGAGCGGGGGGAAAAAAACCACTGTACAATGTCGGCAGATACTAGGCCTATAATCAGGTGTAAGGGAGCAGGAAACAAACTAAGCATCCCTAAAACCAATCCCTGACCTCCTGACTGTATGAGCCACCCTTGAAGGTAGGGGGGCTCATACCCATGAACATGGGCCCTGCAGACACTATCGGTCCCTGCAATATGGTCAGGAATGAGAGACAACCGGTTCATCCCAACCACGAATAAACCAGAGGCTCCCACTGGCCTAGCAAGCAATATACTGACTTGACATCTGGTTCACCCCTCCGGGAAACCATTAAGCCTACTTCCGCAGGCACAACAGACCGGGAAACGCCTTGCATTCAAGCCGGACATAACACACCAACTGACCAGACATGAAGCAACAAGACGTACACCACACCCGTCCCTGAACATAAACCCAACCCAAACATCAACACAGGTAAGGTAGAGAACATGGAAGATACATAAGGAAGACATCGCTGGAGACATCGATGTCCCACTAGGTGACCTTCAAGGACTAGGCAGCTGGAAATGCCCAGGACTGGAGCAGAGCTCCAGCACCAACCACAGCTGAAGTACAACTAACTCCAGCAAGAGTGCCACAGGTAATAAAACCCTAGTGGCCACACACAGCCAGGAAGTTAACCCCTCAAGCACCACCAGGGGAGGAACCAGGAGAAGGGGGAAGGGAAAGCACATACAAGCCACAACATATTGCCCCTGGCAACTGGCATGCACGTCAACGTGTCACGCGCACAACACCGAGGCCGTGACACTCCCACCCCTAAAAGCCCTCCCAACTGAAAAAGGGGAACACCCAAAACAACAGGGGGAGAAAAAAAAATTGCAGAATCAGTGTCAGTGCAAGAGAGTCTCCAGCAACACCAGAGCCAGTACAACAAGGAATGCAGCTAGCCACCACAACACAAGCAACTTAACCACTGAGAAATGGATGAGAGGAGACACAAACACAAGTGATGGTTAACACCTACTGCAACCACAATGTCACAGAGAACCGCACTATTAACAGGATCTCCTCTTTCCTCCTCCCTCCGGAGGACAAGCATGCCTGCCACAAAATGGAAGGTGATCCATGCTGCACCCACGTCCGCAGGACTGCACAGAGTGGCCTTAGTGGGACATACTGTCACGTGGGGAGTGGGGGAAAACCTCCCATCGTGCAATGTCGGCAGATACTAGGCCTAGAATCAGGTGTAAGGGAGCAGGAAACAAACTAAGCATCCCTAAAACCAATCCCTTACCACCTGACTGTATGAGCCGCCCTCAAAGGTAGGGGAGCTCATACCCATGAACCTGGGCCCTGCAGACCCTATCAGTTCCTGAAATATGGTCAGGAATGAGAAACAACTGGTTCATCCCATCCACAGATGAACCAGAGTCTCCCACAGGCCTAGCAACCAATACACTGACTTCTGGTTGACCCCTCCGGGAAACCATCAAGCCCAATTCTGCAGGCACAACACACTGGGAAACACCTTGCTTTCAAGCCGGACATAACACACCAACTGACCAGACATGAAACAACAACAAGACGTACACCACACCCTGAACATAAACCCAACCCAAACATCAGCACAGGTAAGGTAGGGGGACATGGAAGATACATAAGGAAGACATCGCTGGAGACATCTAGGTGACCCTTAAGGACTGGGCAGCTGGAGATGCCCAGGATTGGAGCAGAGCTCCAGCACCAACCACAGCTGAAGTACAACTAACTCAGCAAGGGAGCCACAGGTAATAAAACCCTAGTGGCCACACACAGCCAGGAAGTTAACCCCTCAAGCACCAAACAGGGGAGGAACTAGTAAAAGGGGGGGGGGGAAGCACATACAAGCCAAAACACATTGCCCCTGGCAACCAGCATGCACGGCAACGTGTCATGCGCACAAGACCGAGGCCGTGACAGTTGAGGAGTAAAGCCACAGACACTGCAGTATCGCCCGCTGGTACTTGTTCCATCCACACTCAGACCTGGGTTAGCAAGACTAATCGTGCACACATCTCATACAATTTTGGCGCATAGTATCCTAGAGACTAAGATCAGGCCTGTAGTTAGTTAATTGGGTTTGCTGTTTGTGTAAGGCCACAAGTGTTATTAACTGCTCTTAGGCTACTTTCACACTAGCATTAATATTTTCCGGTATTGAGATCCGTCATAGGGTCTCAATACTGGAAAAAAAACGCTTTTGTTTTGTCCCCATTCATTGTCAACGGAGACAAAACGTAACTGAACAGAACAGAATGCTCCAAAATACATTCCGTTACGTTCTCATACCGGAGACCCCTGCAGGATCCAGCAAAAACGCTAGTGTAAAAGTAGCCTTAACAAAGAACTTCACATTTAAAGTGTCAGTTCACACCTGAGAGCTGAAAAGCTTCACAACTAATTTAAGCCAGCCTGGTGTTTTCAGGAGAAACACTATAGCACATGCTGTTTAACCAGTTGTTGGGGGAGGAAATTATTTTAGCATGGAATAAGATTGTATGCTGTTGTGCTCTACCACAGGCTAGCCCACATTATGCACCCAACAATTGTTCCTGACCCTAAGGTAATAACAGGTAAGGCATGGCTGGTCTATTTGATCCAGCCAGTAGGTACATTTACTGCTAATACCTCCAGCATCCACCGGAGGGCGCCTGGATCCAACAAAAAAAATAATTTTTTGCCATTTAGAAGTGGCATTCGTGATCTACATATTGAGGGACATTTATCAAGACTGTCATACCCATATTTCTTCATCGACTGCTCTGGCGTGAGGTATGCCTAATTTATTAAGAGGCAGATGCATCTAATAAAATTAGGTGCATTTCTGTCCTGCCATGTGCCAGAAACTGAAGTCCATGGCAGTCAGGGGTGGCGTAGACTTCAGCTATAACTTACACCAGTTTTTGGTGAAAGTTATAGTAAATCCGGTGGCCCGCACAAAGCCTCGCCTCTCACACTAAGCCCCACCACCTAAGCCCCTGGGAAAAGTGTTGAAAAGCTCAAAAAGTTGCAAATATTGCATGTGTCACAATAGTGGTGTAAACACTTTAGTAAATGTCATTCATTATCATCTGCATATGTTCCCACTTTCTAAACTACAAATATGTGCAAGAAGATCAAAGCTGAAAAGGTCCAACATCTCAAGTTTTCAGGTCTAAGCAAGACATTTAAATACCTCCATTGTTATGTTCTAAAATGATTACAACTTAGCTCATATTGACAAGTTATCATACGAACTGACCTACCTTACATCCAGTTGCTGTAGCTGCAGAATTAAAGCAGGCATGTGCCTTTTCCTGTAAATCAGCAAGATCTTTGAGTGATGGTGCACGCAAGTAAAACTCTAATTCAGAGTATGTTGGGATGATGTTAGGTTTCACACCACCATTTTTTATTATACCTGAAAGAAATACGTCCGTAGGTCACTCCAGGAAGTATAAATCTGCAAGACGCTAAAGTATTACATAAATGTGACAGAGCTTTATAAGCTAAACTTGTTATACTCTGTGCTCTTTAAAAGTATATTATATACAAAATAACTTATTTATATGATCATCTGGTTGTTGAAAAAAATCTGCAAAAATAAGTTGCAATAGAAGCATGCCCGGCTGTTCTCCCTTCACTTCAGGTACCCCATTCTGTACACTGGAGCAGATCCCAGAGGTGGCAACCAAACCTGACATTTGAGGCATACCCTGGCGATATGCCATAGATCATATCGATCATTTAGGATCATGTATGACTTTTTTTAATCACTCTTTATAAAAAAAAATGGGGAGTTGAAACAATAAAAAAAATGCAAATTGACCATTTTGATATTTTTTTCCGTTATGGCATTCGCTATATGGGATAAATACATTTATATTTTCATAGTAAGAGCATTTTGGGATGCAGCAGTTCAAATAATCATAATTTTTTTGATTATTTTTTTGTGAATATGAGGAAAGAAGAAGTGATTTAAATTATATATATTTTTTTATATTTTTAAAAACTATTTTACTTTCTTTTTTTTACCTCACCTTAGAGGAATATGCAAACTTCAGATCACTTCTCCATTACACTGCAATAAGCTACCATTGCAGTGTATGGGAGATTCACTATGTTCCAATGGAGCCCTCCATAGAAACTACAGCTGTTATAGCATCAGTTCCTTCAGAGAGACCAAGGCTATTATACAGAACAAATGGCTTCCCCTATCTCTGAGCTGGGAAGCCATTCTGGCCCCAGCATCTGAGGGGTTAAATGTCTATGACTGGCACTATCTCCAATCATAAACATCTTTAAAACAACAGAAACCTGGTGGCTATGGTACCCTTTACACCCGTGAGCGGGCACCATTTGTAAATATGGGATTTCCGGAGTACATATACAATGGAGTTCCAACAATATATAATTAGAGGGCCTACTGTTATAGTGTGCCAGTTTCTATATTTTTACGATATGTCACAAATGTTGAGGTCGGAAAACTCCTAAAAAGTGAGAATATTTCAAAGTTTCTCATTTTGTAAGTGTGAGCTCAAAGTGATAGATTTTTAATATTCGAACAACACCTTTATCTCCCATAGCATGTAGATTATGAGCCAAGCAGTAATGACATGGATGAGGGCACGGTACTTTGCAGAATTTCTGATCTTATGGTCAAGCACATTCCAGCAGCATATTACTACAAAGTTAGTGCATGAAAAGCTTATGATGAGTTTGGTTTCTCTAATGCATAGAGATAATGCACACAGTAAAATTGTGGGATAAGGAGCACAGTGAAGTTACAGCACAGGGATAATGCAGTCAGTGCCATGTGCCACCTTGCTCAGGAGCCCCCCAGGGGATTCATCTGTTCCCCTGTAGGCCAGTCCGAGCCTGGAGCTGTGTACACTGTGACATCACAACACAAAAATGAAAAACATAATGATGTCGTCATGCAGACATAATGAACACATGATGCCACCAACAGGGGGCAGTAATCTCACAAATAGGAATATTGTAATAAGTAACGCACCCATCCATAGTCGTCAGTAACTGCATGTTTGCAACTGCTATACCTGCTACTAGAGATAAGTAAAGTTTTGAAAAATTCGATTCGGCTGCTTCACTAAATCTCATGAAGAAAGCATTTCTTTGTAAGTAGTGGCCGCAATGACGGGGAACGGCCATTGAAATGCCCCTATTAATGAACCGCTCAGATGCTGCATTCATCACTGACAGTAGCATCTGAGAATGATAGTGAGGGCTTTCCAGGGTTTTCGGGTATTATCCATTAAGAAATAATTAAATGATACTCATGATTAGAAAAGCCGAACCCGCACTGACTTAAAGCAAATCCAACAGACAGGGGGCGTAGCTAGAAATGACTGGGCCCCAGAGCAAAAAAAATGTATGCCCCCCCCCTCCCGGATCTCCCACCCCCACATACCTATCGGACCTCCCACCCCTTCCAGAGCTCCCACCCAAACACCCCTCCAGGACCTCCCACCCCAACATCCCCACACCCCTCCCTAGATCCCCCTTAGTGTCTTCCACAGATCCCCCCCCAAGTGTCATCCACAGATCCCCCCTCAGTGTCATCCACAGATCCCCCATCAGTGTCATCCACAGATCCCCCATCAGTGTAACCCACAGATCCCCCCTCAGTGTCATCCACAGATCCCCCCTCAGTGTCATCCACAGATTCCCCCACAGTGTCATCCACAGATCCCCCTCAGTGTCATCCACAGATTCCCCCTCAGTGTCATCCACAGATACCCCCTCAGTGTCAACCACAGATCCCCTCAGTGTCATCCACTGATCTCCCCTTCAGTGTCATCCACAGATCCCCCTTAGTGTCATCCACAGATCCCCCTCAGTGTCATCCACAGATCCCCACCTCAGTGTCATCCACAGATCCCCCCTCAGTGTCATCCACAGATCCCCCTTCCGGATCTCCCACCCCCACATACCTATCGGACCTCCCACTCCTTCCAGAGCTCCCACCCAAACACCCCTCCAGGACTTCCCACCCCAACATTCTCACACCCCTCCCTAGATCCCCCTAAGTGTCATCCACAGATCCCCCCTAAGTGTCTTCCACAGATCCCCCCTAAGTGTCATCCACAGATCCCCTCTAAGTGTCATCCACAGATCCCCCCTTAGTGTCATCCACAGATCCCCCATCAGTGTCATCCACAGATCCCCCATCAGTGTCATCCACAGATCCCCCATCAGTGTCATCCACAGATCCCCCCTTCTCTTCCATATCAGAGGCAAGTGCAGTGAATAAATTAGCTAGGAGGCGGCGCTAGGCGGGGAGGAGCGGCGTCGGCACACCCAGCAAGAGTGCGCTCCTCAGCCGCGGGCCCCCAGTGGCATATGGCCCCATAGCCATTGCTATGGCTGCTATGGCGATCCCTACGCCACTGCCAACAAATCTATATATATGAAACACAATCGGTACTTGCCGTTGGTAATGTGATGCAAGTCCTGTCCAGATTGGTTTCGCTTTCACTCTCGCAAAGGGAGATATAGCAGATAGCACACTCTTCAGCTTCCTTCCTCCCAAGCGCGCGGTTCCGTATGGTAGCTCTCACGCACGAGGGGTAGCCACGCTGCTGTTTCCAGGAGAACGAGCCTTCAGTGTGACATCAGGAAGCTGAAGAGTGTGCTATCTCCTACATGTATATCTCTCTTTGCCAAAGTGAAAGCGAAACCAATCTGGACAGGACTTGCATCACATTACCAACGGCAAGTACCAATTGTGTTTCATACATGTAGATTTGTTGGATTTGCTTTAAGTCAGCGCGGGTTCGGCTTTTCTAATCATTAGTTTTATGTATCATAAAAGGTATTGGCAGTTAACCCTTACAATCACGAACCAAGCAGCGACAAAACTATTAAATTGTAGATTTTTGTAGTGGCAGCACAGGTATCAATTAATACTTTGTAGTATAATAATACTCACCTTATCCATTTGAGAGCGAAGAGGCCACCTTAGTCATCATGCTGGCCAGCATGGTGATGTCATACATCACAGTGCATGAGATTTCTCGCAGGATCTTCAATCAAGATGGCTGCGGCAGCCTCTTCGTGCTCAAATGCATGAGGTGAGTATGTTGTTGGTTTTTACCATCATTTCAGGGAAAATTGGTTAGTTACCTTGAAGCACGAGGAAATTCAGCTTTGCGGCGAATCTAATTATTCCTGAAATTCGGATCAAAGTTCACTTTGGATACTTCGATTCGCTGAACACTACCTATTATCCTAGGAGTTAGGTCCATGCTGTTCTCCTCTTCTCCACAGATCTATGCTTTTAGCTATGGACATATAAAGAAGACCAAGAAATTAAAGTTGTTTACCCCTTTCATGACCGGGCCTAAAAAGGCATAAATGTCCAGGCAACTTTTTGTGATTTTGTATACGTGGAGGTTTTAGTGACCGTAGCTTTTTTATTTGTTTGACTACGAAAATGATTTTTGCGAAATTTTTTTTTTTACTTGACTTCCTGCTCCAACCACCATGCGCTCGTGCAGCGCTCTCCTTCCGACACTGGAAAAGGCAGAAGCAGGAGCTTTAATCCCGCCTGCACATATATATACGTGCTATCTGAACTGGGCATTTGCAGATAGGACGTATATACATATATACACAGTGGGCACTCGGGAAGGGGTTAATGTAGCTTTATAATGTACAAGTTTTCATCAAAAGTGGCCATATGCATCTGATTTTTTCCAAACATTTCTGAGTACTAAAGATGAGCGAATCGAAGTCGATGAAGTGGAGTTTGATCCGAATTTCAGGAAAAATTTGATTCGCACATTTCTCAGTACTAGAGAGGAGCGAATCGAAGTTGATGAAGTGGAATTTGATCCGAATTTCAATAAAAATTTTATTTGCACAGAATACGAATTTCCTCATGCTCCGTGGTAACGAATTGTATTTTTTCCTAAAATGGCTGCTGCACGTGTTGGGACATTGACAAAGGAACTCTGGGAACAAGAGATCACCCACAATGCCATGCATGCAACCAATCAGCAGCCAGCCAGCCCAGTTATGTCACAGCCTTGTAAATAGCCTCAGCCATCTTGGATTCAGCCATTTTCCAGTGTACTTAGTGCAGGGAGAGATGTTAGCAGGCGCTAGGGACAGTGCTAGGAAAGACTTGAAAATGTATATTTTGCTCAATAGAAGTTCAGGGAAAGAGCAAGGATAAGGAGGAATTATTTCCAGTATTGAAGCAGAACAGGGTTCGGTAGGGGAGTTTACAGCCTGGGTAATAGGAACAAATCTATTACACCTTGCTGCACTGTCTGCAGATCCAAATTGCCATAATACAGCTCTGTTTGATACAGCCATTAACAGGTTTTATTACAAGGAAATATTTCTACATCTTATTTGCCCTTGTGCGGTGCAATTATATGTTCTAAAGCATTTTTTGGTGTGTAGTAGTGGGAAAAAAGGGATTATTAGCCAATGTGTGGTGAAGTGAGAAAATGACAGCCCTTTTTGGCATGTATTAGCATAAAAAATATATATATTTGCCGTTCAGCGGTGCAGTTATATGTTCCAAAGCTCTTTTTGGAGTGTATTAGTGGAAAAAAAGTAAGCAACTACGTATCAAAAATTAAAGAAAAATCCGACTCAAGAGTTCAAAAAAGAAATGACCACCTTGGTAAAAGAAGGACTTAGTTTGGGAATACTAGATAAGAAAGAGAGTGAATTTTTGGATGTAAAAAATCCGGTAATACCGGCAATTTATCAACTACCAAAAATTCACAAAAGACTAGTGGACCCGCTGGGGAGACCTGTGGTAGCGGGCATAAATTCCTTGACCAGCCATATGTCACAATATATAGATTATTTTTTACAGAAATATGTGGTACAAATGCCTTCCTTCCTTAAGGATTCTAATGATGTTATAAATTTGGTTCATAGTTTGGACTCGTATATCTGGCTGGCTACTGCTGATGTCACCTCTCTATATACTGTAATCCCCATGAAATTGGGACTGCAGGGTGTTGAGGTGGCATTGGCAGAGGACACCCAGATGCCCGAGGACCAAAAATCGTATATCTTAAAATGTGTCAATTTTTGCCTCACACACAATTATTTTATGTTCAAGAATGAATTCTTCCTACAACGAGTGGGTGTGGCGATGGGGGCGAAATTTGCCCCTAGCCTCGCAAATTTGTATATGCCATGTGGGAGAAAAAATTTAATCCACTGCTTAACAAAAAGACAGAGTTGGGTGAACTTTTAATATGGCGGCGCTATATAAAAACAAGGCTTGGAACAATGGTTTTTACAGCTAAATAGAAATGATTGGAATTTAATCTTCACCAGTGAAATCAGTCAAACGTCAGTGGTCTTCCTGGATTTGACCATTTATAGGGAGCATGATAAATTAAAAACTTGCACATATTTCAAAACTACGGATGTAAATACATACATTTATACCTCCAGTTGTCATCACAAACCCTGGATAAAAAATATCCCTAAGGGACAATTGAAAAGAATATATAGAAATTGTACTGATAAAATGGTTTTTAAGGAACAGGCAGATTTTATTAAAAAACGCTTTATGGAAAAAGGATATAAAAAAGAGATATTGGAACAATGCTGTATGGAGATAGAAAAGGAAGAAAGCCAAAAAGAACAGCAACAAATAGTCCCAAAGAAAAACGATAAAAATAAAAATGAAATTAAGGAGTAAGAAAATTTTTAAATTTGCTTTTTTCACGCAATACAGTGCCAATGCAGATAATATAAAAAGTATTGTGAGGAGGAATTGGCAGATATTAAAAGGGGACCCTGTACTGGGCAATTTAATCCCGGAGACACCACAGATAATGTATAAAAAAGCGGAAAATCTATGAACAAAATTGGTGCATAGCCTGCAACTTGAAAAATCGCTAAATGGCACACCGAATAATTTTAGGTGGTGCTCCTTCTGCATTGCATGTAAAAATAGATGTAGTAACCAAAGAAAAATAAAAACATCAAGTATTACATCCAATGTGAACAAGCGTGAATTTAAAATTAAGGGAAATATAAGTTGTGAAAATGCGGGGGTCATATACGTGCTGGAGTGCCCTTGTGGCCTCCAGTACGTTGGAAGGACCACTCGCAAACTTAAAACACGTTTGCAGGAACACATTCGCAATATAAAAAAGGGACTATTAACGCATAGTGTGTCCGCTCACTATAAGAGATGCCATCAACAAAACCCGAAAGGGTTAAAATTTACTGGCGTTGAACTAGTTAATAGTGCAGTTAGAGGTGGTGACTTTAGTAGTAAAATCAACAAAAGGGAAGTCGCATGGATGTTCCAATTAGAGACAGTACAACCTTAGGGTTTAAATGTGGAATGTGACATAAAATCGTGTTTATAGGATAAAAAGAGGTTTTGAATAGATGGTAAAATTTATGAATGAAAATGAGAAGGACCTGTGAGTAAGGAGGTGGTTCAGTGAGATCATGTGACCGGTAGGGAGTGTTTTAGCTATGACGCTGATTTGTATGTGTGTTTTTAATTAATATGGATTGCTTTGTAATATGGGAAATAGCGAGTTTGGGATATTGTAGTATTGTTTTATGGATGAATTGTCTTTGATATGGTAGTTTTTAAATTGGTTTTTGTATATGTGTTTAATCATGACATATGGGGACACTGTGTATAAAAGCAGCAACTGCTTGTTAGTATGATAGACGCCCCTGAAGAAGCGAAAGCGAAACCTGGGTCGGGCAGTTTCTACCTTGATATGCTGTAATGCAAGATATTTGCTTGTGAGTACAATAAATCTTTTTAAATCTATACGGAGTTGACAGTACTTCACTACGGAGGTCCATCCATTTTCTATTAAATATAGGAAAAAGGACATCAGGAACCGTGGTCTAAAGTGAGATCAACTCTCCGTGTTTTCAACTGAGATTGAGAATTTCAGAGGAATCCAGACCTTTATATGAGAAACAGCAGCGCGACCATTTTATTGAACACGGAAAAAAGTAAGCGCCTATTTGCCATTCATCAGTGCAGTTATATGTTCTAAAGCCCTTTTTGGCATGTATTAGTGGCAAAAATATATATATATTATTTGCCGTTCAGCGGTGCAGTTATATGTTCCAAAGCCCTTTTTGGAGTGTATTAGTGGCAAAAAAGTAAGCGCCTATTTGCCATTCATCGGTGCAGTTATATGTTCTAAAGCCCTTTTTGACATGTATAAGGGGCAAAAATATATATATTATTTGCTGTTCAGCGGTGCAGTTATAAGTTCTAAAGCCTTTTGTGGAGTGTATAAGTGAAAAAAAGTAAGGGCCTATTTGCCATTCCGCAAAGCAGTTATATGTTTTAAAGCCCTTTTTGGCGTGTATTAGTGGCAAAAAATATATATATGATTTGCCGTTCAGTGGTGCAGTTATATGTTATAAAGTGCTTTTGCGTGCATTAATGGAACAAAATAAATTATTTGGCAATGTGTGGTAAAGTGAGAAAATTATAGCCCGTTTTGGCATGTATTAGTGGCAAAAAAATATCTACTTGCAGTCCAGCGGTGCAGTTATATGTTCTAAAGCCCTTTTTGCTGTGTATTAGTGGCAAAAAAATATATATTATTTGCCGTTCAACGGTGTAGTTTTACGTTCTAAAGTCTTTTGTGGCATCTATAAGTGCAAAAAAATAAGGGCCTATTTGCCATTCAGGGGTGCAGTTATATGTTCTAAACAGTGTGCTGCCTTCCCAGCGCTAGAGTTCGATACATCGTGGATCGGGTTGACAGATTACTGGGAGGGGCTGGAGAAGATCCAGCGGTCATGGTCCATATCGGAGCTAATGACAAAGTTAGAGGTAGGTGGAGCATCCTTAAAAATGATTTCAGGGATTTAGGTCAAAAGCTTAGGGCAAGGACCTCAAAGGTAGTATTTTCCGAGATACTGCCTGTACCAAGAGCCACACAAGAAAGGCAGTGGGAGATTAGGGAGGTTAACAAGTGGCTCAAGAACTGGTGTAGGAAGGAGGGGTTTGGGTTCCTGGAGAACTGGGCCGACTTCTCTGTCAGCTACAGGCTCTATGGTAGGGACAGGCTGCACCTCAATGGGGATAGGGCAGCTGTGTTGGGGAGAAAGATGGCTAGAAGGTTGGAGGAGTGTTTAAACTAGGGACTGGGGGGAGGGTACTTGTGTTATAGGAGGGGAAGATAGTGCAGATAGATTCCGGGGGCAAGGTAATGGGACAGGAGGAGGAATGGAAGGAGGGACTAAAACAGTTCAGAAGGAAAGGTGTAGGGTTAAAAATATACAAAAACCTCTTAATTGTATGTAAACTAATGCCAGAAGCCTGACTAACAAAACTAGGGAACTGGAATTAGTGATGTCTGAGGAGGACTATGATATAGTGGGAATAACTGAGACATGGCTGGATAATAGCTATGAATGGGCAGTTAATGTACAGGGTTACAGTCTGTTTAGAAAGGACCGGAGAGCGGGAGGGGTCTGCCTTTATGTAAAGTCCTATCTAAAGCCCACAGTCCGAGAAGATATAAGTGAGGGACATGAACATGTGGAGTCACTGTGGGTAGAGATACATGGAGCCAAAAACAATAATAAATTACTAATAGGAGTTTACTGTAAACCACCTAATATAGCAGAGCCCACAGAAAATCTATTACTAAACGAGACAGATGAGGCCGCAAATCATAATGAGGTGGTAACTACGGGGGACTTCAACTACCCGCTCGCATAAAGGAAACGGGTTCTTGGCAATAACCAAAGACAATTACTTTTCCCAACTGATTCAGGACCCGACTAAAGGGACGGCGGCATACTGGACTGTTGGGGAACACCTAGGAAATAGTGACCATAAAGTGATAACCTTCCAATTATCATTCAAAAGAGCATTTCTACAGGGAGGAACAAAAATACCAAACTTCAAAAAAGCTAAATTTAGCCAACTAAGCGAGACCATAGGCCTAACTAACTGGGACAAAGTCCTCAAAAACAAAAATACAGCCACAAAATGGGATATCTTTAAAAGCATCCAAAATTCTCATTGTGAGAGGTACATACCGTATGGGAATAAAAGGTTAAGGAACAAAACGGAACCAATGTGGATAAATAGAAATCTGAAGAAAGCAATAAATGAGAAAAAGAAAGCATATAAATCCCTAAAACAGGAGGGTAGCAAGGAAGCACTGAAAAACTATAAGGAAAAAAATATTTCATGTAAAAAAACAAATAAAAGCGGCAAAACTAGAGACCGAGAGAGTAAAACTAACTCTAAAATGTTCTTCAATTATATAAATGTTAAAAAGCATAAATCTGAAGGAGTCGGCCCTTTACAGAGTGATGAGGGGGGAGTTGCAGAGAGCGATGAGGAGAAAGCAAAGCTGTTAAATATTTTTATCTCCAATATATTCACTGAGGAAAATAAACTGTCAGATGAAATGCTGAATGTAAAAATATATCCCCAATAAAAGTGTCCTGTGTGACTCAAGAAGAAGTACAACAGCGACTTAAAAAGATTAAAATAGACAAATCGCCAGGACCGGATGGCATACACACCCGTATCCTAAGGGAATTAAATAATGTCATAGCCAGACTCTTATTTCTGATATTTGCGGACCCTATACTGACAGTGAATGTTCCACAGGATTGGCGCATAGCAAATGTGGTACCAATATTCAAAAAGGGTCCAAAAACAGAGCCCGGAAACTTTAGGCCGGTAAGTTTAACATCTGTTGTGGGGAAACTGTTTGAAGGTTTTCTGAGAGATGCTATCTTAGAGGATCTCAATGGAAATAAGCAAATAACGCCATATCAGCATGGCTTCATGAGGGATCGGTCATGCCAAACAAATTTAATCAGTTTCTATGAGGAGGTAAGTTCTAGACTTGACAGCGGCGAATCAATGCATGTCGTATATCTGGACTTCTCCAAAGCATTTGACACTGTACCGCATAAAAGGTTAGTATATAAAGTGAGGATGCTCGGACTGAGAGAAAATGTCTGTAAGTGGGTAAGTAAGTGGCTGAGTGACAGAAAACAGAGGGTGGTTATTACCGGTACACACTTAGATTGGGTCACTGTCAATAGTGGGGTACCTCAGGGGTCAGTACTGAGCCCTATTATTTTTAATACATTTATTAATGATCTTGTAGAAGGCTTGCATAGTAAAATATCAATTTTTACAGATGACACTAAACTGTGTAAAGTAATTAATACTGAAGAGGACAATATACTGCTACAGAGGGATCTGGATAGATTGGAGGCTTGGGCAGATAAGTGGCAGATGAGGTTTAACACTGACAAATGTAAAGTTATGCACATGGGAAGGAATAATGCAAGTCACCCGTACATCTAAATGGTAAAACAGTCGGTAGCACTGACATGGAAAAGGATCTAGGAATTTTAAAAAACAGCAAACTAAGCTGCAAAAACCAGTGTCAGGCAGCTGCAACCAAGGCCAATAAGATAATAGGTGGAATCAAAATGGGCATAGACGCCCGTGATGAGAACATAGTCCTACCCCTTTACAAATCGCTAGTCAGACCACGCATGGTGTACTGTGTACAGCTCTGGGCTCCCGTGAACAAGGCGGACATAGCAGAGCTGGAGAGGGTTCAGAGGAGGGAAGCTAAAGTAATAACTAGAATGGGGCAACTACAGTACCCTGAAAGATTATCAAAATTAGGGTTATTTACTTTAGAAAAAAGACGACTGAGGGGAGATCTAATAACTATGTATAAATATATCAAGGGTCAGTACAGAGATCTGTCCCATCATTTATTTATCCCCAGGACTGTGACTGTGACGAGGGGACATCCTCTGCGTCTGGAGGAAAGAAGGTTTGTACACAAACATAGAAGAGGATTCTTTACGGTAAGAGCAGTGAGACTATGGAACTCTCTGCCTGAGGAGGTGGTGATGGTTAGTACAATAAAGGAATTCAAGTGGGGCCTGGATGTATTTCTGGAGTGTAATAATATTACAGGCTATAGCTACTAGAGATGGGTCGTTGATGCAGGGAGTTCTTCTGGTTGCCTGATCGTAGCCAGGAAGGAATTTTATTCCTTATGTGGGGAAAGTTGTCTTTAAAGTAGTGATGAGGAGAGTGGCGTGGGAGCTGGTGTTGCGAGCCAGAGACTGTTGAGGAGGACATCAGTAATGTGCAGACAGTACTTAATGATAATGATGTAGCTGATCGACATTAGGAGCCGGGTGAATTAGCGGCATCTTCATCTGGAGAAGAGGGTGGCAGCTTGCCCGTGAGGCAGCGGCGGAGCCAGCAAGTCGTTAGCGTGGCCGGGAGTCAGCAGGGTGGCAGCAGTGGGAGGTTGGGAGACAGACGTGCTCGGGGTAGACCACCCACTTTTCAGGAGCCTATCTGCCCGGAAAGTAGTGGTGCAGGGGTTCACAGAAACAGCGGCGGTAGCAGTCCGTCAGTGTGGAGTGTTGGGGGTAAAATCACCTACTCTGCGGTTTGGAAGTTTTTTTGTTAAGCCGCCGGAGGAGGTGAACATGGCCATTTGTAGAATCTGTGGTTAGAAGGTGAGGCATAGCCAGGGTGCCAATGTTGGCACTACGGCCCTGCGTCAACATATGCAACGTCACCATAAAGTGGCCTGGGAGAACCGTGGCTCCGATGTTGTGGTCCAGCCTGCCGCAGCAACCGCTGCATCACCCGGTGGCACGCACCCGATTTCAGGCAGTCAAGTCTTCACCACCTCAGCCGAAGGGAGCTATCTGACCTTTCCATCATCTGCTGGTCCTGAGGCTCCTGCTCCTCCTCCTACTCCTCAGCAGTTATTCCGTCAGCAATCGATCACCGAAGCAATTGCCAAGACAAGAGTATGCATGCACTCATCCAACATCGCAGAAGCTGAATGTGCTCCTGGCCAAGTTGCTGGTGCTGCAGTCCCTCTCTTTCCAAGTGGTGGACTCTGCACTTTTCAGAGAACTGATGGCTTGTGCCGAGCCGAGATGATGAGTCCCAAGACGTCATATCTTTGCCAAAATGGCAGTACCAGCCCTGCACATGTATGTAGAGCAGAAGGTGTGCCAGTCCTTGAGCCTATTGATGTCTGCCAAAGTGCAAAGCAGAGCCGACGTGTGGAGCTGTAACTACGGTCAGGGACAATACATGTCCTTTAAGGCCCATTGGGTGAATGTGGTTCCTGCACAGCCACACTAGCAATTTGGCCAGGTGAAGCTGTCCTCCCTGGCTAGTAGTGTGCCATCACAGCAGGTGTATAGTGCGGCAGGAGCCATGGTTACCCCAAGAAGGACTTGCCTTTCCACCCAAAATGGGGAGAGACTGACCTTTGTCAAGATGAATCAGGCGTGGATCTGCCAGGATTTCCACCCACCAATGCCTGATGCATCAGACTAGATCATCCATGGTGTCACACCAACACTTTGACAAAAGAGACTGGTTTCGTCCGGCTACCTGCCTCAGCTACTATTCTAATGCTGCCACCCGCCTGATGCCTCACATCTGATGCCAAGTGCTCCTTCTTTTACCCACTATCTTCACCTGTACTGGTATTGCCACCCACCTCCCCACTCTGTCACCGGGTCACTCTGTGGCCTCCTGATGCTGCTGCCACCTCCACACTATGTCAACTTGCCACTTTGTGGTCTCCTGATGCTGCTGCCACCTCCACACTATGTCACCTTGCCATTCTGTGGTCTCCTGATGCTGCTCCCACCTCCACACTATGTCACCTTGCCAATCTGTGGCCTCCTGATGCTGCTGCCACCTCCACACTGTCATTTTGCCACACTGCGGCCTCCTTATTATGCTGTTGTGGCCGCCACCTCCACACTGTCATTGTCTACTCTGCTGCCACCTCCACACTGTCATTGTGCCACTCTGTGGCCTCCTCCTGATGCTGCTGCCACCTCCAGACTCTGTCATTGGGCCACTTTGAGGTCTCCTCATGCTGCTTTCACCTCACCACTATGTCATAGGGCCACTCTGTGTACTTCTCATGCTGTTCCCACCCTCCCCACTTCATGACTGGGCCACTATTTTGACTTTTGGCCTGGCTGGTCATTTACTTGACCCTTCTTCTGATATGTCAGAAGGAAGGAAAAATGAGACGCACAACGGATCCTGTCTATGTAACAGCTGTAAAGCGTGCATGACCTGGTCCCTATTTTGCATCAGAATTGGCTTATGATTTGGTAGCCAAAAGCAGGAGTGGGTACAAAACACAGAAGACATGCAAATATTCCATTCACGTGTCATCTCTGTTTTTGATCCACTCCCGTTTTTTTGGGCTTTAGCAATACTGATGGATTACTGACCAAATGCTGACTGAGTGAAGGCGGATGCTCCACAGACAGGATCCATTTTTTGGGGGTTATTGTTCTGATGGATCAGAGGAAGGGCAAAATAATCAGTGACGTCAACACAAACTTACTTCTGACACCCTCTCCACTCTGTCGGGGGCTCTACTTGTATAATCATTTAATAGAACAGGTTCTGCAGATATCTATGTGGAATCAGCTGCCGACGATGTAAAAGGAGTGCACTTCATCTTGACAGTAACATTGACCCGTAAGGCTGAGTTCACACTTGAGTAACTGCCCAAATAAGTTAGGTGTGCAGTGATTCTAAGCCATCTGCATGTCAGACTGATTCCCAGTATTGTTTTACTACCGCAGCAGACTCCCTATGCGTGTTCCTGCAAGGCACAATGTTCTACACCACTATAAAGGCTCTCTGCAGCCATAAAATAGCCATGTTTTATGCGAATCGCCGCTAATAAATTCAGATTGAACCGATTTTTTTCAAAAAATTCGGCGAACCGGCCGAATCAAATTTTTGAGAAATTCGCTCATCTCTAGTGAGTGCTCTTGGCTGGAAATTATAGAAAGCCTTTGGCCAGATTCATGTGTTTCTATAGCATGACTCCTCAGTTAAGTGGTATAGAATTAGGCAGTAGAGGCAAGTTTATTGTTAGGGTACCGCCACACAGTCAGGTTTCCTGATGCAGTTTTGGAACCCAAATCAGCAGCCGCTCATAAGGACAGATCTTTTTTTGTTTTATTCCTGGTTTCGGCTTCCAAAACTGCATCAAGAAACCTGAATGTGTGGCCGTACCCTAAGAGAACAACTAATAGATAAATGTGAATAAAATGTTGAAACATATAATGTGCAGAAGTCCAATCTTTGCAGCATTCTTAACATTATTAGAAAGTTAGTCAGTACATTTCTCACCATGAACTCTCCAGGTGGGTTTCATTTGCTGTCTTAAGACAGAGATATTGTTGTATGCAAGAATAGCAGCATCTAAAGCGTTAATTCCTTCCCATGGGTATGCAGCAGCATGAGAAGCTTTTCCATAATATTTCACAGTCACACTAGGAAATAAAAGCAACTCTTAGCAATTATTTAACTTTTCTATGAAATCCAACAGAACACAAGTTAAAAAAAGCAGAAAAGTATAAAGAAAAGTATTTGCCTTTGCAAATTGTAAGCGGCTTATGGACAGTACTAACTCCACTTCCATTTCATTATAAGTTTTAAAGATCACTAGAGGGTCATCAAATGTTGCAAAAATGGAAATAAGAAAAAAAAACACATTCAAGTGCAATAAGGATGACCTCACATGTGGTGGGTTTTACGAATGGATTTGTGCAGATAAATTCCTATGTGGATTACAGTACAAGGTAAGAGCTGCAGACAGTTTCTGCACAGACATTATCCTCAGTATAGGCAATCAAAATAAAAATTCTGGAAAACCTCTTTAAGGTCATAACTATCCAATGGGTTTTGAAATTAAAAAGTTCTGATTTTTCTTACCATGTTAACACTGTCAATGTCACTGTTGTGTTACTCACTCATGTATAGCAACATCTGGAAGATAAGCAGCATCGTCTTGGGCAGGATGAGCCATAAACACGACATCCATATCTTCAAAAGCTCCAGCCTTGATAAGATCAACTTTCCCTCCACCATCTTCTTCAGCAGGTGTTCCTAACACTGTGATCTAAGAAATGGCAAACATCTGCATAAATATAAACATAATCTAATAGTAATGAAAGATGCAATTTGTGTGTTATAACTGGTAACCACAGAGTAGAATATGGATATATTGTGAGTGGTCAGGAGAATCTTTTATTGTAGTTCTGTACTTCACCAAGGTTTACAATCCATTCAGAAAGTCTTTAGTTCCTTTCACGTTTTTCACATTTTGTTATTTTGCAGCCATTTGCTAAAAAAAATCACATTTTTCCCCTTCAATCTGCATTTAGTACCCCATAGTGAGAAAGTGAATTTTAGAAATTTTTGCTAATTTATTAAAAAGGAAAAACTAAAATTTCACATGGACATTCCTGTAAGTATTCAAACCTGTGAGGGTATAGATGCGAAAATGATTGTTGGGCTAGTCACCCATCCCTTGACATTCCTGTAGTGAGTTAAAACATTGTCCTTGTCCCCTTCCCAAAGCCACTTCACAGAGACCATAAAGCCCTATCATAAAACCTAGAGATAGCCTTAGGACAAACCCTTTGTCTTGCACAAACCCTTCATAGACCTAACAAAGCTATTAGAGGGGTCATGAAAAGGCTAGCTTCCTCCACAGCCGAGGTCATACATAAAACCCCTACCATCCGATACATCAAAGAAATATGTGGCCTAACCCATATATGGATATTGTGCTTCATCATGAGTGCTCCGGCCATTTATCTGCTTCTGCTGTATCAAAGTCGAATTAATCACGGCTGTGTAACAGGGAGTAATTAAAGTATTCATCCAATATGGCCATTACTCCCTCCATGTTTGGCATGCATGTGTGTGGGACATTATGACAGATTAGATGGAGGCAATACGAAGTTGCTAGGAGGCCGGCAAGAAAAGATATCTTAATAAAAAGATTTTAAGGCAGAACTGGTATGCAGCAGATATTGTTGGGGGGCTTGAGGAGGGGGGGCGCAGATCCTTTTTAACACATGTGTGCATTGTACATGTGTCATTTCTTTGGGGAACACCGAGCTTGATGAACTGGTTGAATCTTCTGCTACCATTGGCATGCGCAGTTCGTTCCCTAAGGCTGATGCCAGCACAGGGAAGTAACACTATGCCGACACTGCGCATGCGCTAGCTCGTGCATCGCGAGATTTCGGCTCTCTAATTTTGTGACGTCGGGGAGCAAGGAGGAGATTCGGAGGATGCGGCTCCTTCACAGTGTCGGTGCTGGGCTCCTGAAACGTTAGTAACAGCCCCTTGGGCTCCTTACTTGCCTCATTTACATATCATTGTAGCTTTCTTATTGGCCCACAAGCATATTCGTGATTACGAATAGATTTTCGAGAATTCTCAAAGTGTCGATATTCACGATAAAAATTCGCGATTAGAATATTCGTGATCAACACTAATGTTTAACACCTAAACCTGGTCTCTGCTAAATTCAAAAGATGGGCAAATGGAGATTTCATCAGGAATAAGTTATCATAGTTATGTAAAGTACAGGACAATCACATATACTGTATAATAATCATGATAATCATGGTCCTTTCCCCTGATTAGCTCACTGTCCATTCAATAAACACCCCTACTAAAGGGATGGTTCCAAGTTCAGCATTTTTTACTTATAGGGGATAAATGTCTGGTCACTGGATGCTTCAGTGCTGTGATGCCCACCTATCACTAAAATGTCGGTCCCAAGCTCCCCTTTCTTTCTCACTGCACAACCGCAGTGAGAAGTTTGATGAGAGTAGAGGTCAGTGATGGAGTCAGTTGGATCTGATGTTGTCCCTGGCAGGGTTGCTGTTGCTCCTGTTTGGGTCAGAAGATCCACTGAATGAGGTGCTCAAAGATGATTGGGACAATAAATGTATCAAATATCAAACAGGTTATTCATAAATACTCTCTCTACCAAAACTGTCAGATTATTGGGCCTACCTATTGTCATTACATAGATCCACAAGGTAATTTACAGGTAAAGGTAGAGATTAAGATAGTGAAAGAAATGAGGAGATAAAGGCTCAAAGAATAGGATGCACGAAAAGATACGTGATGAAGTGATACATTCTCATGTTCTACACATTCTTAGGTCCTAAATCTGTGCTGCAGTACATAAGGTCAGCATAAAATTGATTACAGGTTCCCTTTAGGGAGCATTCACACGACCACGTCATGTTTTGCGGTCTGCAAATTGCGGATCAGAACGGCCGGCCCATTATAGAAATGCTTATTCTTGTCCGCTTATTCTCGATTGCGGACAAGAATAGGACATGCTCTATATTTTTTTGTGGGCCCGCAAAACAGAACAATGGATGCGGACAGCACACGGTGTGCTGTTCACATCTTTTGCAGCCCCATTGAAATGCATGGGTACGCACCCGTTCCACAAAATTGCGGAACGGATGCGGATTCATTTATATGGTCGTGTGAATGAGCCCTTAAAGGAATGACAGATGGCTGGTAGGTCTTCTTCAGGCTTTATTACATTTATTGCCTATAGGTATATATTTGCTTGTGAGACTTGTAATAATTTGCTTGCCTAAGTTGCTTGTGTGTGTTGAAAAATAGCGTTGTGTTGTGGTTCACAGACCATCGTGCTTTGAAAATGATTTCCCAATGACATGTCTACCTTTGGACAGAGGTATACATTTTTGGTCAATGGAATGAAGAGTTTGCCAGTCTCCCCATGTGGAGGTCCACATGGAAGTTGCTAGAGTTGGACAATGTCTGAAGATAAACAACAGGGGGGAAATGTGAACATTACAATGTTAATCTTCAGCCCTTTTGTTTGTTATCCATTTTTAATGATTATGTATGTTGTGTAAGAGTTAAGTTTGGGTCTACTGGGAAATGAAAACTCAGCTTGATTATTTTATTTTCTGTTAAATTATCAGAATTGAAACTCAAGGTAAGGCGATGGCTCACTGATTGGATGTACTGTGGCCAACTCCCTATACAACGTCTCTCATTATCATGTATTTTGTATAACTGCTGTGCTGTTTTGGGTAATAAACTAGAGTATGTTATGATACATCAGAAGGCTGTCTCTTTGTAATTCTCACTAGTGCCTCTATATATTTCAATTAGGGAGACATGTGCAAGAGCCCTCTCCTTCGTTTGATAGGTCTTCAGTCAAATTCAGTCTAAACACATATTATCAGCCTTAAAGGGGTATTCTGGTTATAAAAAGTTATGTAGGGGATAACTATTAGATTGGTGGATCCCTACCACTAGGACCTCCACCAATCGCAAGAACGGGAGCCCAAAAACCCCTTGGAGCTCCCCCTGAAATGGATGAATCGGCTGGTTGGAGCGCGCACCGCTGCTCCATTAATTGCTATGTGAGGCCGGAGATAGCAGAGTACAGTGCTTGGATATTTCCAACGTTCCCACACAAATGAATGGAGCAGCAGTGCACATTCTGACCAGTCACTCTGTCCATTTCAGGGGGCACTCCACAGGGTTTGGGGCCCCAGGTCATGATCAGTAGGGCCCCCACTGATCTCATAGTTACCCTCAATCCTACGAATAGGGGATATTTTTTTGTAATCAGAATATCCCGTTAACAAGACATAGGTTAATCCAAAAATTAGTGGTTAACATCTGGTCATCAAACCATCAATTAGTCTTAAAATCCCTTAAATCCCTTCATGGCCATACACCAGTGCCAGTGACAGTCTTTGTTTGGCTCAGTTAGGTTCTTTGCTCCCTGTTCCTGCATTGCTTTTTTCTGACCACTCTGTGTATCACATTTTGGTACTACATAGCCCATCTGGTTCTGACCCAGTCTTGTGTTGGAAAAACTTTTTTTTTTTCCATTTTTGGATAAGGTCTTGAATTAAACATTCAACTCGATTGTATACGAGATCCAATTATAAGGCATAAATACCTGTTCTTTCTTAAGCAAGCCCTAAACAACCAATAGCTGTCAGCCAAATGATAGCTGGCCGACAGCTTTCTCTCCCGACTCCCCCATACACATATATGTTCAGTTCAGCCAAACATGTATGTGTATTCAGCGGAGAGAAAGGAAAAATAGATGCTTCTGGCAGAGGCTTATCTCCTGAGAGAGCAACAGGATTGGGCAAAAATATTCGCTTCACTGATCCTTGTCTCCCCCAAATCATCTGTTCGGGAAGAGTCAGAAGCTCAGTTCTTAGAGGGTTCAGCCAACAGTACACGAATGTGTAGGGGTCCTGTAATAAACGTACCTGTCCGGGTTCCAGTGCTATGATCCTCAGCGTCAGCACGGTTGCGCCGGGAGAGACGCACTGCTTGGATATGCCCCCTGATGACACGACTGCATCCTTAGCAACAGGATGCAATGCTCTGTTTCTCCCCACAACCGAAGTGTGCTGGAGGTAACTAGCAGTAGGTTAATTGCTCAGCTGTTCTATTCCTGTGAGCTAGTGTTTCTGACTTATGGAACGCAGAATGATGGACCTATTAGGTTCTGATCTAGGGATCAGCGCTCTACTTAAATTCCTTCATGGCCATACACCAGTGCCAGTGAAAGTCTTTGTTTGGCTCAGTTAGGTTCTTTGCTCCCTGTTCCTGCATTTCTTTTTTTCTGACCACTCTGTATATCACATTTTGGTACTACTTAGCCCATCTGAACACATCTTTTACATCAGACTCAAGAACCCTAACCACTGAGCTATGAAGCCCAATGCTAAACTGTGCTGGAAGAACCTCATAGTAGTTTATCATGTATTAGGTATTCCTATACAGCAGAAGTATAATTTAATAAAAATATTCAATGTGTAATTACTATATATATATATATATATATATATATATATATATATAGTAATTACACATTTACTTTGTGTCATGCATTTTTTTACTGAAATTACTGAAAAGAAAAATATATAAAATTATACTTCTGCTGTATAGGAATACCTAATACTTGTTAAACTACTATGAGGTTGCCCCTGATGTAAAAGGTTGTGAGTTTGAATCCTGGTGGCAACCTTTCAGAAATATAGGCTAAATTAGATTAAAATACATTGGGTGTCCCCAAGCATACTGACAGTGCTTGGGGATACCTCTTCACTATGAGGTTCTTCCAGCACAGTTTAGCATTGGGCTTCATAGCTCAGTGGTTAGGGTTCTTGAGTCTGATGTAAAAGATGTGTTCTTGAGTCTGATGTAAAAGGTTGTGAGTTCGAATCCCGGTGGAAACATTTTAGAAATAGAGTTGAAATTATGCATTCATGTATATCAGAAGTATGATAATATATATTTATACTTCTGATTTTATATATATAGGTTTTTAGCCATAATATTAGTATAGCAGGTTAATATGAACCACTGATGGGGGGGATGTGTGGAGGACACTGATGGGGGGATGTGTGCAGGACACTGATGGGGGTAAGTGTGCAGGACACTGATGGGGGTAAGTGTGCGGGACACTGATGGGGGTAAGTGTGCGGGACACTGATGGGGGTAAGTGTGGGGGACACTGATGGGGGTAAGCGTGGGGGACACTGATGGGGTATGTGTGGGGGACACTGATGGGGGTGTGTGTGGAGGACACTGATGGGGGATGTGTGCAGGACACTGATGGGAGATGTGTGGGGGACACTGATGGGGGGGATGTGTGGAGGACTCTGATGGGGATGTGTGGAGGACACTGATGGGGGTATGTGTTGAGGACATTGATGTGGGGATGTGTGGAGGACACTGATGGGGGGATGGGTGGATGACACTGATGGGGGGGATGTGTGGATGACACTTAGGGGGGATATGTGCAGAATACTGATGGGGGATGTGTGGGGGACACTGATGGGGGATGCGTGGAGGACACTGATGGGGGATGTGTGCAGGACACTGATGGGGGATGTGTGGATGACACTGATGGGGGGGATGTGTGGATGACACTGATGGGGGGATTTGTGAATGACACTGATGGGGGGATGTGTGGATGACACTGATGGGAGGATGTGTGGATGACACTTAGGGGGGATGTGTGGATGACACTTAGGGGGGATCTAGGGAGGGGTGTGGGGATGGGAGGTCCTGTAGGGGTGTTTGGGTGGAAGCTCTGGAAGGGGTGGGAGGTCCGATCGGTATGTGGGGGTTGGAGATCAGTTAGGGGGGGCCCAAATTTTTTTGCTGTGGGGCCCAGTATTTTCTAACTACGCCCCTGGGTGACACCACCAGGAGATGACTGCTTGCATTATGGAAGCACTCATCTCCCTACATTCATCTGTATCGCGATACAGATGAACACTGCAGCAGGGCAAGGGAGAGGCGTCTCCCTTCCCTGTTCCTCTGATAGGCTGCCGGCACAAGGCCAGCAGCCTATCAGAGGCCGGCGCCGGCGGCACGATGACGTCATGGCGCCGCCTGAGCTGTACTGCTCGGGACACAGGCCAGAAGAGGCCTGCATCGCATCGCTGCCATGGTGGTAAGTATGTGGGGGTTTTTTGTTTTTTTTCTGTGAGGCGCTGGGCTGCACTGGGGGGTCATTGCTGGCATGAAGGGGACACTTTGGGGCATTATTGCTGGCACATGGGGGACACTATGGGGCAATGGCTGGCACATGGGGGACACTATGGGGGCATTGCTGGCGTGGTGGTGACCGGGGGATGTGTGGTTTAAATAGAGCAGCACGCCAAGCCTCGCTATGAACATGAAGAGGTATCCCCAAGCACTGTCAGTATGCTTGGGGACACCCAATGTATTTTAATCTAATTTAGCCTATATTTCTGAAAGGTTGCCACCAGGATTCAAACTCACAACCTTTTACATCAGGGGCAACCTCATAGTAGTTTAACAAGTATTAGGTATTCCTATACAGCAGAAGTATAATTTTATATATTTTTCTTTTCAGTAATTTCAGTAAAAAAATGCATGACACAAAGTAAATGTGTAATTACTATATATATATATATTGGGCTTCATAGCTCAGTGGTTAGGGTTCTTGAGTCTGATGTAAAAGGTTGTGAGTTCGAATCCCGGTGGAAACATTTTAGAAATAGAGTTGAAATTATGCATTCATGTATATCAGAAGTATGATAATATATATTTATACTTCTGATTTTATATATATAGGTTTTTAGCCATAATATTAGTATAGCAGGTTAATATGAACCACTGATGGGGGGGATGTGTGGAGGACACTGATGGGGGATGTGTGCAGGACACTGATGGGAGTAAGTGTGCAGGACACTGATGGGGGTAAGTGTGCAGGACACTGATGGGGGTAAGTGCAGGACACTGATGGGGGGTAAGTGTGGGGACACTGATGGGGGTATGTGTGGGGACACTGATGGGGGTGTGTGTGGAGGACACTGATGGAGGATGTGTGCAGGACACTGATGGGAGATGTGTGGGGGACACTGATGGGGGTGTGTGTGGAGGACAATGATAGGGGGGATGTGTGGAGGACACTGATGGGGGGATGTGTGCGACGACACTGATGGAGATGATGTGGAGGACACTGATGGGGATGTGTGGAGGACACTGATGGGGGATGTGTGGAGGACACTGATGGGGGACGTGTGGAGGACACTGATGGGGGTGTGTGTGGAGGACACTGATGCGAGGATGTGTGCAGGACACTGATGGGGGTATGTGTGGAGGACACTGAAGGGGGATCTGTGCAGGACACTGATGGGGTATGTGTGAGGACACTGATGGGGGTGTGTGGAGGACACTGATGGGGGATGTGTGCAGGACACTGATGGGGGATGTGTGCAGGACACTGATGGGGTATGTGGAGGACACTGATGGGGGTGTGTGGAGGACACTGATGGGGAGTGTGCAGGACACTGATGGGAGATGTGTGGGGACACTGATGGGGTGTGTGTGGAGGACACTGATGGGGGATGTGTGCAGGACACTGATGGGGGATGTGGAGGACACTGATGGGGATGTGTGGAGGACACTGATGGGGATGTGTGGAGGACACTGATGGGGATGTGTGAGGACACTGATGGGGGATGTGTGGAGGACACTGATGGGGGATGTGTGGAGGACACTGATGGGGGTGTGTGGAGGACACTGATGGGGTGTGTGTGGAGGACACTGATGCGAGGGATGTGCAGGACACTGATGGGGGTATGTGTGGAGGACACTGATAGGGGATCTGTGCAGGACACTGATGGGGTATGTGTGGGGGACACTGATGGGGGTGTGTGTGGAGGACACTGATGGGGGATGTGTGCAGGACACTGATGGGAGATGTGTGGGGGACACTGATGGGGGTGTGTGTGGAGGACAATGATAGGGGGGATGTGTGCAGGACACTGATGGGGAATGTGTGCAGGACACTGATGGGGAATGTGTGCAGGACACTGATGGGGGATGTGTGGAGGACACTGATGGGGGTGTGTGTGGAGGACACTGATGGGTGTGTGTGTGGAGGACACTGATGCGGGGATGTGTGCAGGACACTGATGGGGATGTGTGCAGGACACTGATGGGGGTGTGTGTGGAGGACACTGATGGGGGGATGTGCAGGACACTGATGGGGGATGTGCAGGACACTGATGGGGATGTGTGCAGGACACTGATGGGGGATGTGTGCAGGACACTGATGAGGGATGTGTGCAGGACACTGATGGGGGATGCGTGGAGGACAATGATGGGGGATGTGTGCAGGACACTGATGGGGAATGCGTGCAGGACACTGAAGGGGGATGCGTGGAGGACACTGATGGGGGATGTGTGGAGGACTCTGATGGGGATGTGTGGAGGACACTGATGGGGTATGTGTTGAGGACATTGATGTGGGATGTGTGGAGGACACTGATGGAGGATGGGTGGATGACACTGATGGGGGATGTGTGATGACACTGATGGGGGATATGTGCAGAATACTGATGGGGATGTGTGAGGACACTGATGGGGATGCGTGGAGGACACTGATGGGGATGTGTGCAGGACACTGATGGGGATGTGTGGATGACACTGATGGGGGATGTGTGGATGACACTGATGGGGGATTTGTGAATGACACTGATGGGGGATGTGTGATGACACTGATGGGAGGATGTGTGGATGACACTTAGGGGGATGTGGATGACACTTAGGGGATCTAGGAGGGGTGTGGGATGGGAGGTCCTGTAGGAGTGTTTGGGTGGAAGCTCTGGAAGGGGTGGGAGGTCCGATCGGTATGTGGGGGTTGGAGATCAGTTAGGGGGCCCAAATTTTTTGCTGTGGGGCCCAGTATTTTCTAACTACGCCCTGGTGACACCACCAGGAGATGACTGCTTGCATTATGGAAGCACTCATCTCCTACATTCATCTGTATCGCGATACAGATGAACACTGCAGCAGGGCAAGGGAGAGGCGTCTCCTTCCTGTTCCTCTGATAGGCTGTCGGCACAAGGCCAGCAGCCTATCAGAGGCCGGCGCCGGCGGCACGATGACGTCATGGCGCCGCCTGAGCTGTACTGCTCGGGACACAGGCCAGAAGAGGCCTGCATCGCATCGCTGCCATGGTGGTAAGTATGTGGGGGTTTTTTGTTTTTTTTCTGTGAGGCGCTGGGCTGCACTGGGGGGTCATTGCTGGCATGAAGGGGACACTTTGGGGCATTATTGCTGGCACATGGGGGACACTATGGGGCAATGGCTGGCACATGGGGGACACTATGGGGGCATTGCTGGCACATGGGGGACACTATGGGGGCATTGCTGGCACATGGGGGACACTATGGAGGCATTGCTGGCACATGGGGGACAATATAGGGGCATTGCCGAGACATGTAGGCTGCTGCTTCTGTGGACTGTTGGAAGATCGAGTTTAGGTCTCAAAAGTTGGGGAGGTTGCTTAAGGAACAGTCAGTTTAGGAAGCATGATAAGCCTGTCTGAAAAGATGTGTTTTTAAGGCACGTTTGAAGGTAGGGAAGTTGGGAATTGACCTGATATTCCGGGGTGCAGCTTGAGAAAAGTCTTGAAGACGGGAGTAAGAGGTACAAATTATGGATTTTAGTCTTAGATCACTGACAGAACGGAGAGCACGAGAAGGGTGGTAGACGGAAATGAGGGAGATGTATGGAGGTGCAGCACTGTGGAGAGCTTTGTGGGTGAGAAGTTTGAACTGCATTCTGTGGTGGATGGGCAACCAGTGAAGTGACTGGCAGAGGCTAGTAGCATCAGTATAGCAAGTGGACAGATAGATGAGCCTGGCTGCAGCATTTAGGACAGACTGAAGGGGGGAGAGTTTAGTGACAGGGAGACCAATTGGTAATGAATTACAGTAGTCAAGATGAGAATGAATCAAGGCAACAACAAGAGTTTTGTCCATTTCCACCATAAGAAAAGGGTAGATTCTGGAGATATTGTTGAGTTGCAGATGACAAGATTGAGTGATTGGATATGGAGAACAAAGGAAAAATTCGACACAAACATGACCCCAAGACGGCGGGAGTGCTGCCCAGGAGTTATGATAGTGCCGTAGACCAAAATTGAAATATCAAGTTTAGGTAGGCCAGTAGATGTGGGAAAGGCAAGAAGTTCAGTTTTAGAGAGATTCAGCTTTAAATTCCGAGAGGACATGATGTTAGAAACAACTGCCAGGCAATTACTGGTGTTCTGCAGTAAAGCAGGGGTGATGTCAGGGGATTATGTGTATAGTTGGGAGTCGTCAGCATAGAGATGTTACTCAAAGCCAAATCTACTGATGTAGTCTGTTTGATGAGGGCTGTGTAGACAGAGAAGAGCAGATGACCTAGGAACAGAACCCTGAGGAACCCCAACTTCAAGAGGAAGAGGAGAAGAAGTAGAGCCAGCGAATGAAACATAGTAACATAGTAACATAGTATATAAGGCCGAAAAAAGACATTTGTCCATCCAGTTCGGCCTGTTATCCTGCAAAGGAACGGCCAGTGAGATAGGAAGTGAACATGTGGGACTGTGGTGGTGATGAAGACAAGACAGAAAAACAAAACAAAAAAAAAATTATGGGGGACAAATATACATTATTTGGGCTAAGTATGGCAAATAAAAAATGCATTTTGGGCCCAGAGAATCCCTTTGAGCTTGATTTTGATAAACAGGGGGGGAACTTTCAGAATAGAATGTATAAGAAGAAGCTTTGTGTTCTTTAAAGTTTGTTAATCAGTCCCAGAATATGAAACAGTTTGAAGAAGTAAAAATATATGTTCTAGTAAAAAATAGCATTCTACAGTACTTAAGGCAAAGTGAGAATATGGTGAGAACAGGTATCTTCCTCGTTTGTGAAAGTGTTAAAAATAAGAATATGTTTGATTTAAATTTGATTTAAATGTAAAATATTCTACAGTTTTGTGTTAACAGTTTTTATGCTGGGTTATTTTTCTCCTAGATAATAGCCTACAAAAAAAACTTGCATAGTCTAATTCCGCTTCTTATCAACTTTGGTAAGTAAGCATGAGGCAAGAGACAAAAGAAGATAGTATGAGTACAGGGTCAGAGTACACATCCTTCAATTTAAGATACGAGTGACCTAGCGACACAATGCCTATGATAACAACAAGCATTTCTCGGAGGAAGTGTAATGTATAAATTAATTCATATTTGATCATATTCTCACTTAAACGATGATCATTGACTGTGTTCAGACAGTTCTAGTTATCGTGCTTATCGACGACAGGCTACACAATGCACATTTACGCTGGGTTCACACCCGAGCGCTTTATAGCGCGTTCCTACGCACTGTAAAACGCTCAACAGGCGAAAACCCATGTTTCCCTACGCCCAGAGAAGTACAGGAGCTTCTTTGTGGCGTATTGTCGCGCGCATTGTGATTGACGCCAGAGTGGTCAATCACAGGAACGCGCGTACGACATGCGTTTTCTATTTCCACAAACGCGCTGTAATACGCGCAACAAAAACGCGCGTATCAAGTACGCTCAAGTGTGAACCCAGCGTTAGGGCCCTTGCAGACGAGCGGATGCACTCCATGTTATCCGCAGCGAGAATTAGAGCCAAGCTGCGTGGCGGACATCAGAGCCACGAAGCAGTAACATGATAGATACTGCTCCGTGCCTCCCTGTGACCCTCTTACTACAAAATCACTGTGACAACTTTATCTCACTGTGATTTTGTAGTAAAAAAGTCACAGGGAGGCAAGGAGCAGTATCTATCATGTTACTGCTTCGTGCCTCTGATGTCCACCGCGCAGCTTGGCTCTCATTCTCGCTGCGGATAACACAAAGTGCATCCGCTCGCCTGCAGGGGCCCTTACATTTACCACAATTCATTAAAGACAAATGCTAATTTACTTGTTCGCATTAACTATTTCACAAGCGTTAAACAAGCGGTTTCAATAAAATTGTTTATCCGCTACATACATTCACATTACATGATTATCGTCCACCATGAATCACTAGCGTTTGAATTGTAACGATTGATTATCTACTCATCTAAATGAGCCTTTAGACATAAGGATATTTGCAAACCTGCTTAACTTTTATTGAAAAGATTTCCTTTTACAATCAAAATATCATATTGAAAGAGAAAGCTAAAGATATACATTGTGGTAATAAGCAGAATGTCAAAAGTTACCGGTACTTTATTTTTTTTAGTTTTGATGTGTTTGAGTAGCCTAAATAACAAGGAGTGCTTTCTTAAAGGGTTTCTGTCACCACACTTTTCACTATTAAACATGCTGACATTATTCATGTGCAAATGTCACCTGAATTTAACTCTGCTATTCTTTTTTTTCAGTGTGCCCCTGTTTTTGTGCAATTATAACTTTTATTGTATGCAAGAGGCTCCTTTCGACCACCTCTTTCCACTCCCTTCTACTCTTGATTGACAGGGCAAGGCCAGCGTTGGGAAAATCTCGCGCCTGCGCCGTCCCGTTCAGTATTCGGCGCAGGTGCAGTGAGAAAAGGATGCTCGCCGGCTCCCTGCTTCCTTACTGCACCTGCGCCGAATATGTCGCAGTGAGGAAGCTGGCAGCCGAACATTGAACAAGCATACAATAACATTTATAAATTCAGTTGACATTTGCACATGTATAATGTCAGCCTGTTTAATAGTGAAAAGTGTGGTGACAGAAACCCTTTAACTGTATGCTGATCGAACATTGTCCAGGCAGTCTGAACATATCTCTGCACGGTAATCTTAAATCGTTCTTGTCAGTTACAGCAGGGCTCCCCATAGAGAAAGCAAGGACATTTTTTCACCATCCCTGCCTTCCCCATCTATCTCCACACAGCAAGCAGTGTGGCTTCCTGCTCCAGTTCCAGCAGTCATAAAATCGCCAGGGGTCCGCAGGGGCCCACAGGGGTACAAGGGAATCTCCCAGTGGGCCCATGAGCAAGGTGAGCCCCTAGTCTCCCACCCCCTGCACAAGTGGTACATAACACAGTAGACTTACTGCACTATATACATATATTCAGTGTACAGCATCTTAAACAGCCTATGTTCATATAAAAAACTTATTAAAATATTTATTATTATTGAATGTATCCATACGATGGGCCCCCAAAATAAATTTTACTGGTGGGCCCCATGTACCCCAGTCCGACACTAGCAGGAACTGCTGGGTCTTAGCAGTCCACATCAGCACTGCATGGAGGTTGTACAGCCCTGTACAATCTCTCTCTGGGGACTGTATTTTCCCTGTAAGTGGGGCTAATATGTCAGCCCCAGTTACAAAAGAAATCAGCAACAAATGTAAGAAAAGTTAATGTGTAAAAATAAAAAATAAAGCCAAAATTAAAAAATATATTTTTTGAAAAACACACGACACATCTCAGCTTCTAGCCCTGCCCCTAGTGACCCTAACCCATACATAAGCCATACTAATATATCAAAACAACATAATTGGGATATAATTAAAAAAATATATTTATACTGCACGTTGTTACACTGTGTTGTTGGGCCACTGTGTTGACTCTTCATGGGTTTTCCACCCCCACACACTGTGACTGGGCCACTGTGTTGACTCGTCATGCATTTGCCTCCCCCACACACTGTGATTGGGCCACTGTGTTGACTCCTCATGTGGTTGCCACCCTCACTACTCTGTAACTGGTGTCTCGTTCGGGTGTGGGAGGGAAACACCACACTGAACATAGGAGCGAAAGGGGTGAGGGAATAAGGCCTGGAAACTAGCGAAAGGAGATAGACACCTCCTAGTAAAACCCTAATCAAAGTCCTGACTAACTACCAGTATGAACAGACCCCAGAGGTAGGTGAGTTCATACACAGGAATCCCTAATGTCCTAACTCAACCTATAGCACCGTGGTACTAATGTCAGGACTGAGACAACCTGTTCCTCCAAAAGGAAGGACACACAGGAGTCTCCCTCAGGCCTTAATACAGATGACAGGGAAATGCAACACACAGAACTCAAACAAAATACAAAAGGGAAAGGAAAGACTTAACTTCAAAGGAGCAATGGAAGCACCAGGAACTCCGCCAAGATCCACACACCAGCAATCCACAACTGAAACTGAAGCTATAAACCGCACAGCATAGTGGGAGAAGCAACTATAAATAAGGAAGGTTAAATGACCACATTAGCAACACCTAAGGCAAGGGGTGTGGCCATGACCAGAAACAAAACAGACGCCTATTGATCCACAAGGAAAACCTGTCAGATCAAACCATGAGTTGCTAGTCTCACCGATCTCCTGCCACATGTCGCGGGATCGTCCGTGACAGTACCCCTCCCCCCTCTATGGGTGACCTCCGGGCACCCGGGTGAGACCTGTGAAAAGCTTTCACAAAACGACTGGCATTCACGTCACATGCCGGTACCTACATCCTCTCCTCTGGTCCATAACCCTTCCAGTGAACAGGATGCCGAAGAGATCTACGGAGAACTCGAGAGTCAATCATCTTGGCGATCTGAAATTCCAAACTACCGCCCAGCATGACAGGTGAGGGTGGCAAGGAAGACGGCTCCAAAGGTTCAACATATCTATTCAACAAAGAAACACATTATGAATTTTCAGGGCCTGAGGGAGTTCAAGACGAAAAGCTGCAGGATTAATAACGGCAGTGATCTTATATGGACCAATATATCTTGGACCCAACTTCCAAGAAGGTACCTTCAACTTAATGTTTCTTGTGGACAGCCACAGAGAATCACCCACTCTTAGGTCCGGACCTTTCAGCCACACGTTTATACTTGTTGCCCATATTCATCAAGTTATCTTGAATTTTCTGCCATATAGATGACAATGATGACGAAAACCGTTCCTCCTCATGGATACCAGAAGTATCTGAACCAGAAAATTTGCCAAACTCTGGGTGAAACCCATATGCTCCAAAAAACGGCGACTTCCCAGTGGATTCCTGTCTACGATAATTTATGGCAAACCCTGCCAAAAACAAAAACGAAGACCATTCCTCCTGGTTCTCAGAGACAAAACATCACAAGTAAGTCTCCAGACTCTGATTAGTGCTCTCTGTCTGTCCGTTCGACTGAGGATGAAAAGATGAAGAAAAGGACATTTGTACCCTGAGTCGAGTACTGAACGGTTTCCAGAATCTGGAAACAAACTGAGTTCCTCGATCCAAGACTACGTCAGAGGGAATGCCATGGAGTTTCACAATGTTGTCAACAAACACTTGTGCAAGTGTTTTAGCATTAGGTAGGCCCGGCAACGCTATAAAGTGCACAATTTTACTAAAGCGATCAACTACCACCAGAATAACTGTCTTTCCTGAAGAAGTAGGTAGATCAGTGATAAAATCCATGGATAAGTAAGTCCATGGTCTGGCCGGGATGGGCAACAGAAGTAGAGATCCGGAAGGCCGAGTATGTGGCACCTTAGCGCGTGCACAGGTACTACAGGCTGACACATAGTCCTCAACACACTTATGCAACCCCGGCCACCAAAATCTACGAGATATGAGGTCAGCAGTGGATCTGCTCCAGGGTGTCCCATAAGAACAGCACAGTGATGTTCCTCAAACACCTTGTGACGCAATTTCTATGGCACAAACATTTTCCCAGAGGGACAAGAATCTGATACATCTCCCTGGGCCTCTAACACCTTTTCCTCTAGGTCAGAGTAAAGAGCGGATATCACCACCCCTTCCGACAGAATAGGAATCGGATTTTCAAAATCAGCACCTCCAGGAAAACTATTTGACAAGGCATCTGCCTTGATGTTCTTAACCCCGGGACGATAGGTGACAATGAAATTGAATCTGGTGAAAAACAAAGACCACCTGGCTTATCTCGGGTTCAGTCGTTTAGCCGATGCCAGGTAAGCCAGGTTTTTGTGATCTGTGAAAACCGTGATACCCACATCATAATTTCACTCTGGGTAAGAGAATTTTTTGGAGAAAAAGGCACATGGTCACCATTTACCAGGTGATGGGCCCTACGATAAAACTGCTCCTACCCCCACCTCGGACGAGTCCACTTCCACAATGAAATGTTGTGATACATCTGGCTGCACCAATATCGGGACAGAAGAGAAGCATTCCCTAACCGCAGAAAAGGCTTGCAATGCCGAATCAGACCACACTGAGACATCTGTCCCTTGCTTAGTCTTGTCAGTTAAGGGTTTTACTATTGTCGAATAATTCTGAATACATTTTCGGTAATACTTGGTGAACTCCAATAACCGTATAAGAGCCTTCAGATTTTTGGGTCGATCCCAGTCCAATACAGCACAGACTTTCTCTGGATCCATTCGAAAACCTGATAATGACAGCAGGTAGCCCAAAAACTGCACCTCGTGTACAGCAAAAACACACTTCTCTAATTTTGTGTACAATTTATTGTCCTTTAGGATCTGTAACACCTATCTAACGTGATTCTGATGTGTTTCCACGTCTGGAGAATAAATTAGAATGTCATCCAAATACACGACTACAAACCTCCCCACAAGGTGATGAAAAATGTAATTCACAAAATGCTGGAAAACCGCAGGAGCATTGGTCAACCTGAAAGGCATGACCAGGTTCTAAAAGTGCCCTTCAGGATTATTACAAGCCGTCTTCCATTCATCCCCTTCCTTCATCCTAACCAGATTATATGCCCCCCTTAAATCCAACTTGGAGAACACCTTGGCACCAATAATCTGGTTAAACAAATTGGGAATCAAAGGAAGAGGGTAAGGATCATGGACAGTAATCCGATTGAGTTCACGGAAATCCAGACATGGCCAAAGACCTCTGTCCTTTTTTTTTTTTAACAAAAAAGAACCCTGCTGCCACTGGAGACTTGGAAGGTCTTATGTCTCCTTTAGCCAAACTCTCGGTAATATACTCTCTCATGGCCAGTCTTTCAGGTTCAGAAAGGTTATACAACCTAGATTTTGGCAGTTTAGCTCCGGGTATAATATTGATAGGACAATCATATTTCCGATGCGGAGTTAAATCCTGGCATCTGCTCTCAGAAAACACGTCGGAAAAATCAGATATAAAAGAGGCTAATGTCTTAGGCCTCATGCACACGACCGTGTGTGTTTTGCGGATCCGCAAACCGCAGATCCACAAAACACGGAAGCCGCTCCGTGTGCGTTCCGCAATTCACAGAACGGATGCGGCCCATTGTAGAAATGCCTATTCTAGTCCACAAAACGGATAAGAAAAGGACATGCTCTGTTCTTTTTGCGGGGCCACGGAACAGAGCAACGGATGCGGACAGTGAATGGGTCCGCGTCCAGGCCGCATATTTTGTGGCTCGGGCACGGACCAAACATACGGTCGCGTGCATGAGGCCTTAGTAGTTAAAACAGAAAAAGATGTATTCAGACAATTGTCAATGCAATAATCACCCGAATCCAGAATCTGTCTAGCTTGCCAATTGATGGTTGGATTGTGCTTGTTTAACCATGGTAAACCCAGAACCACCATTGCAGGGAGACCCTCCAACACTAAACACAAGATAAATTCTTGATGAAAGTCACCCACTCTTAATATGATATCAAGCACCAGTTGCGATAAACACTTCAGAGCTAGAGGTGCAGAATCAATAGCAAAAGCTGAATTTTTTTTTCGAATGCATTCGGTAACAACTCGTTCATACGGATGAACTGAGCATCAATCACATTCACCCCGGCCCTGCTGTCGTTAAACACCTCAATCCCCACAGTTTTTAACTCTAGCGCCACCTCAGCAGCCAGGAGAACTGACTCTCCTCTCACCTCTGCAAGAGTCAGATGGGAATTAAATGTCCCTCTTTTTTCTTTTTGGAGTTGAATGCATGAACATACTCTGATAAAATGGCCCTTTTGTCCACAGAAAAAACACATTCCCTTCCAATTACCAGTATGCTTAAAAGCGGATCCAGGAGTAGTTCCCCTTAATTGCATGGGTTCGTTCCAATGGGCTGGTTACCAGACATAAACCCAGGAGTATCTTCACCCAAAGTGTCAGACGAAGACGATACGTTATGTGATAGTACGTCCTGAGAGTGGGAGCCCCTAGATCTCTCTCTCATGCGTCTATCAATGCGTACTGCAAGAGACATAGCAGCTTCCAGAGACTCAGGATTTTCATGAAAGGCCAAAGCGTCCTTCAGCCTCTCTGATAATCCCTTTCAAAACGGACTACAGAGAGTCAGATCGTTGCACTCAGTACCCGTAGCCCACCTCCTAAACTTAGAGCAGTAGATCTCAGCAGAACGCTCTCCCTGAGGAAGGCCACGTAACTTGGTATTGGCCAGGCAGGTCCGATCCGGGTCATCATAGGTGAGACGCAGAGCTTTGAAAAATTCATCCACCGACAAGAGAGACTGCGATCCGGGCGGCAGAGAAAAAGCCAACGACTGAGCGTTCTCTTTAGGCCTCATGCACACGGCCGTTGTTCGGGTCCGCGTCCGAGCCGCATATTTCGCGGCTCGGACGCATTCACTTCAATGGGGCTGCAAAAGATGCGGACAGCACTCCGTGTGCTGTCCGCATCCATTGCTCCGTTCCGTGCCCCCGCAAAAAAAATATAGCATGTCCTATTCTTGTCCATTTTGCGGACAAGAATAGGCATTTCTATAATGGGCCGCGTTCCGTTCCGCAAATTGCGGAACGTAACGCGGATCAGCTTCCGTGTTTTGCGGATCCGCGGTTTGCGGACCGCAAAACACCAACGGTCGTGTGCATGAGGCCTTAGGCAACGAAATAACCACACCTACTCTCTGAATCTCATTCCCAGATGAGTGTGGACATAGCCCTAAAATACAATTTGCACGCATCCCAAAATTTATTTATCACTTCCGCCAGAGAATTTGTCCGGGAGAGCAACTTTAGGCTCAAGACAGGCCTGGTAACCACCACTAGGACCAGCAGCCTGTGGTCTCTGGATCTGCGAAACGGTCGTGCTGAGGTCAGCCACCTCCAAAGACAGCCCCTGCAGCTGTCTGGCCAGTGCAGCAATGGGATCCATGGCTGTACCGAAAAAAGCAAAAATTGAAGGTTTTGGCGGTTTATAATGTCACGTTCGGGTGTGGGAGGGAAACACCACACTGAACATAGGAGGGAAAGGGGTGAGAAAATAAGGCCTGGAAACTATGGAAAGGAGATAGACACCTCCTAGTAAAACCCTAATCAAAGTCCTGACTAACTACCAGTATGAACAGACCCCAGAGGTAGGTGAGTTCATACATAGGAATACCTAATGTCCTAACTCACCCTATAGCACCGTGGTACTAATGTCAGGACTGAGACAACCTGTTCCTCCAAAAGAAAGAACAAACAGGAGTCTCCCTCAGGCCTTAATACAAATTACAGGGAAATGCAACACACAGAACTCAAACAAAATACAAAAGGGAAAGGAAAGTCTTAACTTCAAAGGAGCAATGGAAGCACCAGGAACTCCGCCAAGATCCACACACCAGGAATCCACAACTGAAGCTGAAGCTATAAATCGCACAGCATAGTGGGAGAAGCAACTATAAATAAGGAAGGTTAAATGACCACATTAGCAACATCTGAGGCATTACCAGAAACAACACAGACGCCTATTCATCCACAAGGAAAACCTGTCAGATCAAACCACGAGTTGCTAGTCTCACCGATCTCCTGCCATCTGACGCGGGATCGTCCGTGACACTGGGCCACTATGTTAACTCCTCATGCGGTTGCCACCCTCACCACTCTGCGACTGACCACTATGTTGACTCTGCATGTGGTTGCCACCCTCCTCATAATGTAAGTGGGCCACTGCGTTGATTCCTTATGCTGTTGCCACCCTCACCACTCTGTGACTGGGCCACTGTGTTGACCCCTCATGTGGTTGTCATCCTCCCCACTCTATGACGGGGCAACTATTGTCTTCACTATTTATTTTACCCTTCTTCTGATCTGTCAAAAGGACGGAAAAATGAGAAACACAACGGATCCTGTCTTTGGAGCACCCGTAAGGCCTGTATCACACAATCCCAATTTTGTATCAGGATATGCTCATAATTTGAAAGCCAGGAGTGGGTACAAAACACAGAAGACATGAAAACTTTCCAATCACGTATCATCTCTGTTTTGGATCCACTCCTGTTTTTTACTGACCAAATGCTGACCATGTGAAGGCGGATGCTCAAAAGACAGGATCCGTTTTTTGGGGGTTGTTCTTATGACGGATCAGAAGAAGGGCAAAATGAACAGTGATGTCAACAGACTCAACACACACTTGCTGCTGACACCCTCTCCACTCTGTCAGGGGGGTACCACTTGTATAAGCGTTTACAGAACAGGTTCTGTAGAAATCTATGTGAAATCAGCTGACGGTGTAAAAGGTGTGCGCTCTTTCACTGTATAGTACAATCTTGGGCCACTGCACGGTTCTTTATACCTAACGCTAACATTGACCTATAAGGATAAGTTCACACTTGAGTTATTTGGTCAGTTTTGGTCCCGTAACTGACCGAATAAGCGAAGCGTGAAGAGATTATAAGAGCGACGCCTGTCATCTGCTTGTCTTACTGATTCACAGTACTGATTCACTACCACAGCGGACTACCTGTGCAGGTTTCTGAAATGCACAGTGTTCTAAACCAATATACAGGCTCTCTGCAGCCAGGAAATAGCTGATTTTTAACGTGATTCGTCACAATAAATTCGGATCGAATGGTCGGAATCAAGTTTTTGAAAAATTTGCTTATCGCTAGCAATTATCATTATTTTACAGCTCACAGTAAATACTGTTAATGAGTTTGTAACAGTATACTGAGTTACAGACATGTATAACTTATAATCTTTATCATTCATTATGGTCCATAAAATTATGCTCATTATGGTCCATAAAATTATTGTCCATAAAAAATGCTCGCTGTCTGTGATTTTGGGACACATTGCCCAGAAAAAAATAAAATTCTGGTTGCCAACCCTGGAAATGCCTCAAATGAGAAAGATGTTCAGGGACAAAATGGAACACTGACAAATCTAGAAATATGAAAAAGTCTACAGGTTACCATTAGGCAGGGGCGGATTGGCCATAGACCTTACAGGAAAATTTCCCGGTGGGCCGATGCCCAGAGTACCTCCTGAGTTCTCCTAACACCGGCCAGCGGAAGTTTTTGGGGCAGTATTTTGTGATGCACTATGGTATTTGGCTCTGTTGGGGTGGTATATTGTGCCACAATATGATATTTTTGGCCCTGCCTTCCACCAATTTGGACCCAACTACAAAACGGGGCCACTTTTAGTATTTTTTCCAGGGCCACCCCTGCCATTAGGCCTAATTCACACAAAAGTGTGCCTGCTGTTCCATACATTGGGGACCACAATTTGTGTGGTTGCAGCAGATGGATGCAGACAGATTCAACTTAAATGGGTCCATGATCCGTCCGCACAGCATAAAAATAGACTGTGTTCTCCTTCAATTCAAGTGAATGGGTCCGCATTCGTGAGGGTGGTATATTGCGGACCTGCTGTTTGCGGGCTGCAGTACGAGCATTCCTGGGCAACAGCTGAGTGCGTGAGCCCTCATACTGAGCTTTTGTACTATAGTCTACAGATCCTGTGCAAGCAGCCTTTTACTCTGGTTTTTCCACAATATTACACTGTGTGACCTCCTGTAACTATAGGAGAGTGCTGTAGGAAGCAGCCTATAGTTTACTTTTTGCTGTGACTCATTCACCTGGTTGTGTCAGAGATTTAGCTTCCCAGCCCGAGCTCCAGGAAGTGTCCCCCTCCCCCAATACTGGGAAACTTGCATACAATCTAAGAGAGTAGGCATTAAAGAAAGACATATGTATTTTTACAACTGTACTATGTATATGTAACATTAGACCCTTTACCTGAACCTGCCGTGGTGGTTGCACGCTCTCCAGAGCTCCTCTCAGTCCCAGTGCAGCAGCAGCCCCGACTTCAGCAATCAGGTTGTGTCCACAGGCATGCCCTATCTCAGGCAGAGCATCATACTCGCACAGGAAGCCTACATGCAGAGGAGGGCTGTCAGTGGCTTCAGAGGTCCACTGTGCTCGAAATGCAGTATCCAAATGGTAGTGGGCTTGTACCTCCCATGCCTGGCTGGAGAAGAAGCTTGTAAGGAGTTGATGAGCTGTGTGTTCCTTGTAAGCTAGCTCTGGAGTCTTCCATATGTCCTGGCTCAGGGCATGTAATTTCTCTGACTCTTGCTCTATCACATCACACACCTTCTGCTTGCACTGCTTCAGAAGAGCCATCTCAGATCTATCTCTGCCTCTGTCACAAACGTTAGTTCTGTTGTAAGTTAATGATAAGGACTACCTAAGGGGGACAGCTTTCTACAGCTACAGTGAACCTTGGAAGCTGGCTCTACAACTGCGTCCTTCTGGGAACTGTAGTCAGTCACGAGAACATTATGCTTGGCATTACCATCTCATGGACTTCAATTCCCAGAATTACCTAGAAGGTTATTTATCTGCTCCCTCTAGGGATCATTCTTGGAACTCATAAGCCACCGCTGCTATTTTTAATACCTAGTATCTCTAAGTGGGTATGCATTTTATTTTTAATATATTTTTAAAGTAGTAGTAGCTGCACAGATGTACTGGAATGATGAATGAAACTGGATAGTTGGAATAGAGACTATTTACCGTAACCTCTACTGACATGTCTGTTTTAGCAATTCTTCTATTCCCCAAACAAGTATACCAAAAACGAGAGGCTCAACTCCGTATATAACTAACAACTGCACACATGCCTATGGTACAAAAATAAATACCTATAAAGAGCTACCAGACCGCATTAAATGAATATTATATTTTATTGACAAAATTCATGAGAAAAATCACAATAAAAACAAGTGCAGGGAAAAGGCGACATCAACCAGAGGGGGACACAATGGCACTAATTCATACTGCTCCAACATTTAAGAAAGAAATAAAGTGCAAGTGCAAACAATACTACAAGCTCCAAAAGGCAGAATCAGTTACCCATAATGTGTCGTGTCCAGGATGGCGCCACCCCCAGACCAAGGTTTGCCGAAACGCGTGTCGGGGTTGGCGCCATCCCGGTGGTCTGGTCGTTCTTTATAGGTATTTATTCCCCAAGCAAGAACAACTGTGGAGCTTCATCTTTTACAACTCTGGGGTGTGTCTGTACACTCTGGTACAGTCCATTCAGTGCTGACACCCTATTGAGAAGAGGAAATGGTTACCCTAGTTGTCAATTTATTCATACATTTACATGGAGGAGCAACAGAGGAACAGTATAACAGAGTTGTAAGTAATTTTGCTGCAGCGTTGCTTTCTTATGGGGCATATAAATGTTTACTAAACCAGACAAGTCAGGAGAGCTTACATGCCATCCTTAAAGAAGTTGTGGAAGTTTACATTTTTTGTAAAGGGGTTGGCCACTTTCTAGTTACTGTTGACCAATGTGTTTGTGAGATGATTATATGGCGCTTACTAATATAGCCTTTGTTGAAATTCTGTTCCATTTTCTATATTACAAAGTCTTTTGTGCTGGAAAAGGTGTTGGTTTTCCCATTTGTTTCTGGCGTATTATAAACAACATTTTGCTTTTATATTAGGGAATTACACATACTTCAATTCCTTTATACCCTCCACTTACTCACATCTCTCCCCATATATGTTAGATGGATTCAGTCCTTAGGGAATAGATAGCAGTGGGCAGGAATATATTACACTCTGTTAAGGCCTGCATTTTGTCAATGAAGATAGAAGGGGTGTTGTGATGGTTTCTTACACATCATAAGGGTACTTTCACACTTGCGTTATTCTTTTCCGGCATAGAGTTCCGTCAAAATGCCCGCATGCTGCGGTATTATGTCCGTACAAAATGCCTGATCAGTCGCCAGAATGCCGCATCCGGCATTAATTTACATTGACTTATATTAGTGCCGGATCCGGCATTGAGCATGCGCAGACCGGGAAAACTGTGAAAAAGACTGCAAGACGGATCCGTCCATCCGCATGACAAGTGGAGGGACGGATCCGTTCTTGCAATGCATTTGTAGACGGATCCGCACCCAGATCCGTCTACAAATGCTGTCAGTTGTCACACTGAAGGGCGGATCCAGCAGGCAGCTCCGACGACGGAACTGCCTGCCGGATCACACTAACGCTAGTGTGAAAGTAGCCTGATACTTTCTATCCTGTCTTCATTCGGCTTGTATGGATATCAGGAACAGTTATCAGCACAGCACCAGTCAAAAGTTTGGACACAGCTTTTTGTTCCAGGGGATTTTTTATTTTCTACATTGCAGATTTATATTGAAGACCAGAAAACTATGAAGGAACACGTACGGAATTATGTAGTAAAAAAAAAAAAAAATAGGTTCTTCAAAGTGGCCATTGCTATGCAAGGGCTATTTTAGGAAGAAAGAGATATTTTGACTGATACTGTATTTTATAGATTAGGGAGGGATTTTTTTCAGTGTCATCAGCGCAATTTTTAAAATGAGAAGCCAGACTGGAAAATCTGGAATGACTTGACAGTCTGTGTTCTTGTTGGATAGCATCGGCCTTTTCTAGGCCCCTACAAATGAGATCATAAGATGTCTTGGAATAGCAGCCTATGTCTAATGAAGGACCAGGCATGCTTTCAGAGTATTTATAGCAGGCTGTGCCTCTCTGACGCAACCTACTGGTGGATGTCAGTATAGCGCGGACAGAAAAATACATTGCATTGCCTATCAAAGTGCCTTTGTGGGACTAGTAAATAGTTTTAAAAAGTTTTTAAAAAAGGCTTTATTAAATAAAGAAATTCGAAGTTAAAAATACACCTTTTTGAATTGGAATAAAATGGTAAAACATTGCTAAAATAAACACTTCTCCACATATTTGGTATGCTGCGTCTGTAATGACCCATCCTTCACGATTAACATGTAATTTATCCCCCACAATAAACACTGTAAAAAAAAAATGAATTGCTGTTTTTTGCTTATTTGCAACCAAAAATTATATAAAAAGCAATCAAAAAGTGTTATATACTCCAAAATAATACCAATGAAAAGTACAAGACGCAGCAGTATTTATTTGACCGCTCCTCAGCATATTTGCAGGGTTGTGGCTGGATCTCCGCCAGTCCCCATTATAATGAACGGGGCCAGATGGTATCTCACCATGCACGGTAGCAACCAGTATTCACAGATCCAGAAGGCTGTACCCAGCCTTAACAGCCTGCTGGATCTACTTACCGCAAATGTGAAACAAGCCTTAGTATGAAGAATATGGTACCCATGCTAACTATCTGTCTTTGTCTTTGTAATTACACTGCTCACTGCTGCAATGTCAACGGCGAACAATAAAGGGAAGGCTGCACTCGCACCGGTCGCGACCTTCTCTTCAAATAGCTGATTGGCAGAGGTGCCAGGTGTCCTACCCCACCCATCTGATTTTGATGACCTATCCTGAGGATTAAAATCCTGGAAAGTACCCTAAATTTCTATGGAACTGCCAGAAATAGCTGAGCGCTGGCTTGGCTATTTCTGTCATCCCGATAGAATTGAATGGAGTGGTGGCTGCGCTTGCATAATGTGCTTTCCATTCATGAGAAGTCTGAAAATAGCCAGGCGCACTTCTCAGCTATTTTCAGCACTCCCATAGAAATGAATTGAGTGCAAGCCGAGCTCCATTCTGAAGAGAGGTGCGTGTCCCAGAGGTAAACTGCACCTATCCTAGCAATATGCCCCCAATGTACAAGACGGGCCAAACTCTTTAAAGGGGGTTATCCGAGTTATAGAAAAAAAAAAATAGCATTGTAAATCTGATGGTCAGCAATATATAACTAAGCTAACAAGTTTTAGGCAAAAAAATATCTATTTTCTCATTTCCCTGGTTCTCTTCTGGCCCTTTGTTTACCTACAGTAACAACAATCTCTGCCCCTCCCCCTGCACTGCTAAGCGAGTGAATACAAGTGCTGCCCTGAGTGACATGCCTGCTGCTGGGAGACTCAGCCACATGTTGTATGTGCAGAACTACAAGTTAGCTGTATAATGACACTGCTAAGGGAGTGAATACAAGAGCTGCCCTGAGTGCTGGGAGACTCAGCAGCATGTTGTATGTGTAGAACTACAAGTCCTAGCTGTACAATGACACTGCTAATACACACAGGATTTCCCCCCTACCTGCGATGCTCTGCAGAACTTCTCTTTCAGCTCCTGTGCCCAGCATTTGTCTCCTCACTGACTGCAGCTACACAGTAAACACTTCAGCCCAGAGTCTGTGCAGCTGAAGGGGTTAAGAATCCTGGGAGAGAGCAATAAGCGGCAACCGGCAGTGAAGGGGGTGTGGCCAGCACAGTGACGTCTGATGTACAGGCATGATGCAGTGTCTGTAGTGTACAGAGATACCAGTTTGTGTAGGTGATGCAGTGTGTGTGTAGTGTACAGGGATACCAGTTTGTGTACGTGATGCAGTGTCTGTAGTGTACAGGGATACCAGTTTGTGTAGGTGATGCAGTGTGTGTGTAGTGTACAGGGATACCAGTTTGTGTACGTGATGCAGTGTCTGTAGTGTACAGGGATACCAGTTTGTGTAGGTGATGCAGTGTGTGTGTAGTGTACAGGGATACCAGTTTGTGTACGTGATGCAGTGTCTGTAGTGTACAGGGATACCAGTTTGTGTAGGTGATGCAGTGTGTGTGTAGTGTACAGGGATACCAGTTTGTGTACGTGATGCAGTGTGTGTAGTGTACAGGGATACCAGTTTGTGTAGGTGATGCAGTGTGTGTGTGTGTAGTGGATTGCAGTGTATTTTCGTGTAAGTGATAGAAAGACGTTTGTGTTTGTGTATAAGGTATGTATTGTGTGTTTCTGAATGTGTGTATGGAATGCATTGTGTGAATCTGTGTTTGTATGTGTAAGGGATGCAGTGTGTGTTTCTGTGTATGTAAGGGATGCAGTGTGTTTGTCTGTAAGGGGTGCATTGAGTGTTTGTGAAGGATGCAGTGTGTGTAAGGGATGCAGTGTGTGTAAGGGATGCAGTGTGTGTAAGGGATGCAGTGTGTGTAAGGGATGCAGTGTGTGTAAGAGATGCAGTGTGTGTAAGGGATGCAGTGTATGTAAGGGATGCAGTGTGTGTTTCTGTGTGTGTAAGGGATGCATTGTATGTAAGGGATGCAGTGTGTGTAAGAGATGCAGTGTGTGTAAGAGATGCAGTGTGTGTAAGAGATGCAGTGTGTGTAAGGGATGAAGTGTGTGTAAGGGATGCAGTGTGTGTAAGGGATGCAGTGTGTGTAAGGGATGCAGTGTGTGTAAGAGATGCAGTGTGTGTAAGGGATGCAGTGTATGTAAGGGATGCAGTGTGTGTTTCTGTGTGTGTAAGGGATGCATTGTATGTAAGGGATGCAGTGTGTGTAAGAGATGCAGTGTGTGTTTCTGTGTGTGTAACCCTAACCCTAAGTTCACACCTGAGCGTTTTACAGCGCGTTCAAACGCGCTGTAAAACGCTCAACACATGAAAACCAATGCTTTCCTATGGCCCTGGTTCTCACTTGAGCGTTTTACAGCGCGTTTGAACGCGCTGTAAAACGACCGACGCATAAACAAGTACTTGAGCTTTTTTTGGGGCGTTTGTCGCACGTTTTGTGATTGACACCACAGTAGTCAATCACAAGAACGCGCGTACGAATATGCGTTTCCTATTTGCAAAAACGTGCTGAAATACGCGCGACTAAAACGCGCGTTTTTAGAACGCTCAGGTCTGAACCCAGGGTTAGGGATGCATTGTATGTAAGGGATGCAGTGTGTGTAAGGGATGCAGTGTGTGTTTCTGTGTGTGTAAGGGATGCATTGTATGTGTAAGAGATGCAGTGTGTGTTTCTGTGTGTGTAAGGGATGCATTGTGTGTAAGGGATGCAGTGTGTGTTTCTGTGTGTGTAAGGGATGCATTGTGTGTAAGGGATGCAGTGTGTGTTTCTGTGTGTGTAAGGGATGCAGTGTGTGTTTCTGTGTGTGTAAGGGATGCAGTGTGTGTTTCTGTGTTTGTGTAAGGTATGTAGTGTGTGTGTGTGTCTGTAAGGGGTGCATTGAGTGTGTGTAATGGATGCAGTGTGTGTAAGGGATGCAGTGTGTGTTTCTGTGTGTGTAAGGGATGCATTGTATGTAAGGGATTCAGTGTGTGTAAGGGATGCAGTGTGTGTTTCTGTGTGTGTAAGGGATGCATTGTATGTAAGAGATTCAGTGTGTGTAAGGGATGCAGTGTGTGTTTCTGTGTGTGTAAGGGATGCAGTGTGTGTGTGTGTTTGTAAGGGGTGCATTGAGTGTGTGTAAGATATGCAGTGTGTGTAAGGGATGCAGTGTGTGTTTCTGTGTGTGTAAGGGATGCAGTGTGTGTGTCTGTAAGGGGTGCATTGAGTGTGTGTAAAAGATGCAGTGTGTGTTTCTGTGTGTGTAAGGGATGCAGTGTGTGTGTCTGTAAGGGGTGCATTGAGTGTGTGTAAGAGATGCAGTGTGTGTAAGGGATGCAGTGTGTGTTTCTGTGTATGTGTGCAAGGGGTGCATTGTCTTTGTGTGTAAGGGTTGCATTGTGTGTGTGATGGATGTCAATCTCCCCCCCCCCTTGTCACTCTCTCCACCTTCTTGTCACTCTCATTCTCCCCTCCCTCCCTTGTCACTCTCTTTCTCACCTCCCTCCATTGTCACTCTCTTTCTCACCCTCCCCTCTCTTGTCACTCTCTCACCCTTCTTGTCACTCTCATTCACCCCTCCCTCCCTTGTCACTCTCTTTCTCACCTCCCTCCCTTGTCACTCTCTTTCTCACCCTTTCTGGTCACTCTCATTCCCCCCCTACCTCCCTTGTCACTCTCATTCCCCCCCTCCATCGTCACTTTATTTCTCAGCACCCTCCCTTGTCACTCTCTCCCCCTTCTTGTCACTCTCACCCCCCTCCCTTGTCACTCTCTTTCTCATCCCCCTCCCTTGTCACTCTCTCACCCTTCTTGTCACTCTCATTCCCCCCCTAGTCACTCTCATTCCCCCCCCTTGTCACTCTCTTTCTCAACAGCCTCCCTTGTCACTCTCTCCCCCTTCTTGTCACTCTCACCCCCCTCCCTTGTCACTCTCTTTCTCACCCCCCTCCCTTGTCACTCTCTCCCCCTTCTTGTCACTCTCCTCCCCCCCCCCTCGTCACTCTCATTCCCCCATCCCTCCCTTGTCACTCTCTTTCTCCCTCCATCCCTCATCACTCTCTTTCTCGCCACCCCTCCCTCCCTCATCACTCTCTTTCTCACCAAGCTGAGCGCTTTCCTCCTATCAGTCCCTATCTATATGCTGCGCCCTCATGGACGCGCCATCCCGGGCAGTGCTGCAGCCGCCTGAGGCTCTCTATAGAGAGCTCGGGCAGTTGCAGCATGAGGGGAGCCGCTGCTCCTGGGGGCGCCCCTTCCCAAGGGGAGCCCTAGGTGGCTGCCTAGTTTGCCTATAGGACACACCGGCCCTGCATTTTTATCTCACTGTGATTTTGTAGTAAAAAGATCACAGAGATGCATGGAGAATTATCAATCATGTTAATGCTCCATGCTTCTGCTGTGCGCAGCTGGTCTTGGCTCTCATTCACGCAGCAGATGACACGCCCAGCATCCACTCGTGTGAAACAGTCCTTAGCGTCTAAGCTGTAACGCCTCTAAGCCACTTGCATACCCTCTCATTTCTTGCCACTACCTCAGAAAGGCTATGGCACGTAGGTTTGTGCTACATGTAACATAACACCAGCAAGCCCTGGACTGACTGCCTGCCCTACAGAAAAGCTCCATGACTACACTGCAGTGCCCCCTGGTGGCCGTAGCAGTTATCACAGGTGAACAGGATGTGCGCAGAAAGGTAAGAGTTTCCCAGTTCAAAAATGGCCGCTGAGCCGATTCCGGGTCCGCCCTGGCAGAACGCCACACCTCTCGGGAGGACTGGTTAAGTTGGTGGGAGCCGTTTGTGCGCTCGCGTATAGCATTCTGGGAGTTATTTCCTCGATTAGTGGAACCAACTGGACGGTGCCAGGATCTAGAGGAAGTGCGAGCAGCGCCAGCATGTCCCGCTACACCAGACCACCCAACACCTCGCTCTTTGTCAGGAACGTGGCCGATGGTACCAGGTAAGTAAGTACATGACGTGATCCTCCGCCATTCATCAGGGCGCGTGTATGGGAATGGGGGAAGGGAGGCCTGTCCTGGGAGTGTGGCGCAGGTTGGTGAGGTCTGGGCTTTATCGGAATGACTTATTACAGGAGACCTGGCTGCGAGTGCCTTCCATGTTCCCTCACAGGTTGCCCTGGTGATATGAAATGGCTGCATTTTCTTCCGGTTCTTGGAGACTGTAGTATGTGCCCTGAAGGGCTGTGTGCGGCATAAAGGGAGCCCGTCAGCAGGACTTACCTCTGTGACCTGGTGTAAAACGGTAATCAGGCCTGAAAGAACCTCTGTCAGCATGATCAACCCCATTACACTAGGCATACTGCCTGGTAGGGTTGATTGTGCTGAGTAAATTGCTTCCTTTTTTTTTTTTTTTCTTTAGATTGAGTAGTTGCAATAATATATATTTATGTAAATGATCTATTTCGAGCACCAAGAGGCTGGCCGTAGCTTTTGGAGCACCTCTAGCGTAACACCCTGTGCTCTCTATACACCCCCTCGGAAAGGAAAGACATTTCATCTAGCCCTTTGTTCGGCGCCAGCGCCGGGTTGTTTCAGAGACTTGGCGGCTGTGCAATGGATCTAATGTGCTTGGAAAGCGGCGCTCATCAGATCCACTGCGCAGGCACCTAGTTACATAGATTACTTGGCGCTTGTGCAGTGGATCTGCGGCTGAGATGTCTAGCCATGACTACATAATAGGGGCGGGCCTGAGTTCTGGTGGCAGCACGGCAAACATGCCGAGAGACGTCCGGAATGCCCCACCTCTGAGCATGTTTGCCGTGCTGCCATCGGAACTCCGCCCCGCCCCCATTATAGTCAATGGGGCTGGAGCGGACATCTGGCGGCACGCGTGCACCAGCGGCAGCACGGATCCGGCAGGCTGTTCACCCACCGGAACACCCAGCCCAAGAAGGTTGCCGCTTGTGAGGGGGGGGTGGGGGGGGGGGGTGTATTTTTGCGTTGCTCCAAATAGGTCATTTGCATAAATTAATATATTGGGAACCAGTCAACCTGAAGATAAAAGAAGCATATTATTTTACTCATCGTGATCAACCCTAGCAGGGAGTAAGTCTGGTTTAGTAGAGTTGATCATGCTGACGGGATGGGCACATGCATACAGCTCAGTCAGCGATGGCGCTCTCATGTGCCAGGCTAAAGCTGGGCAGGTCTGCGTGACGTAGAAGGCGCCATCCACCGACATCTGCTTACTTTGATGGAAACTCTGAATGCGGCTTTTACATCAAGAATCGATTCATCACTTTTTTATATATTTTTTTTAAACCGCAAATATAAAAAAGGTGCGGATTCTCCCCTTGTGAATAGCTATGAGTACTGTCTGTATACAGACTTGCACAGAGAATGCGATCAGTCACTGATAACACCTCCCCTGTTCTAGTGACTGACAGCTATCTATGTATATCCACTTAGGGCTCATGCACACGACCGTGGGGCAGCTGCATGTGGATCGCGGACGCAATCACTTTTTTGCGGTGCGGAGGCATGGCCAGAAACATCACGGAAGCACACGCTGCCGTCGCCTGCCTGTGACGGAACGCTGCGATCCGCGGCAATTAACACCTCAGGTGCGGCACCTGAGGTGTTAATTGCCTTTGATCACAGCGCTGGGTCACAGGCAGGGTGCCGACAGTGTGTTTCTTCTGCCTGCATTTATATATGAAACGGTACTAGGCATTGGGGGGCCAGTGTGCGCTCCCCTCTCCCTCTATTGGTTGCAGCGGCAGCACAGGGGGAGGGAGAGACCGCCTCCTTCTCCCTGTGCTGCCGAGGAGAACATGGCCGCGCTGAGAGCGGCGCCGCCACGTTCTCCGATACTGGGCTGTGCAGTAGCGCAGCCCAGTATCGATAAAATACTAATCCTGGTATCGAGCTCAATACTGGAGAAAAGTATTGATTGGGTATCGAAACTTCGATACCTGAAACAACCCTAGATAGGACTGTTCAGTTCCGCAAAATATGAAATGCACAAGGATGTCATTAGTATTTTTTGCGGACTGCAAAATACATAGTCGTATGCATGAGCCCTTACACAGAGAAAGCTATTAATCACTGATAACACCTCCCCTGTATACAACTATCAGTGACTGACAGCTATCTATGTATACACACTTACACAGAGAATGCTACCAATCACTGATAACACCTCCCCTGTGTACAGTTATCAGTGACTGACAGTTATCTATGTATACACACTTACACAGAGAATACTATCAATCACTGATAACACCTCCCCATGTACAGTTATCAGTGACTGACAGCTATCTATGTATACACACTTACACAGAGAATACTATCAATCACGGTTATCACCTACTCTGTGTACAGTTATCAGTGACTGACAGCTATGTATACACACTTACACAGAGAAAGCTATTAATCACTGATAACACCTCCCCTGTATACAACTATCAGTGACTGACAGCTATCTCTGTATACACACTTACACAGTGAATGTTATAAATCACTGATAACGCCTCCCCTGTGTACAACTATCAGTGACTGACAGCTATCTATGTATACACACTTACACAGAGAATGCTATCATTCACTGGTAACACCTCCCTGTGTACAGTTATCAGTGACTGACAGATATCTATGTATACACACTTATACAGAGAATGCTATCAATCACTGATAACACCTCCCCGTGTACAGTTATCAGTGACAGCTATCTCTGTATACACACTTACACAGAGAATGCTATCAATCAGTGATAAAGCCTCTCCCTATGTACAGGAATCAGTGACCTACAGCTATCTATGTATACACACTTACACAGAGAATACCATCAATCACTGATAACGCCTCCCCTCTGTACAGTTATCAGTGACTGACAGCTCTCCATGTTTACACACTTACACAGAGAATGCCATTAATCACTGATAACGCCTCCCCTGTGTACAGCTATCAGTGACTGACAGCTATCTCTGTATACACACACAGAGAATGCTATCAATCACGGTTATCACCTACTCTGTGTACAGCTATCAGTGACTGACAGCTATCTATGTATACACACTTGCACAGAGAATGCTATCAATCACTGATAACACCTCCCCTGTGTACAGGTATCACTGACTGACAGCTATCTCTGTATACACACTTACACAGAGAATGCTATCAATCACTGATAACACCTCCCCTGTATACAGTTATCAGTGACTGACAGCTATCTATGTATACACACATACACAGAGAATGCTATCAATCACTGATAACACCTCCCTGTATACAGCTATCAGTGACTGACAGCTATCTATGTATATACACTTACACAGAGAATACTATCAATCACTGATAACACATCCCCTGTGTACAACTATCAGTGACTGACAGCTATCTATGTATACACACTTACACAGAGAATGCTATCAATCACTGATAACGCCTCCCCTGTGTACAGTTATCAGTGACTGACAGCTATCTCTGTATACACACTTACACAGAGAATGCTATCAATCACTGATGGCGCCTCCCCGTGTACAACTGAGATATACAAATTCCACATTTTACTGAATCTTCTCCAGCAAAGATATACATCAATCTGCTCAGCTCCTCAGAACATGCTGCCTGCTCTGAGTTTGCTAATCGCCTTCCTTGTGAGGGAATACTAAGGGTGCGGGCACACAGTGCATCTCTGACATGCAGTTAGGATGCCGTTTTATATTGTAGCTAGCTGAAATGATGAAATAATTCCCACAATGCAGAACACCAGGGGTTAACAAGGCTGCTAAACTGAATACAGCATCCTTAATGCAGGTCAGAACTGCACTGTGGGCCTGCACCTTAGGGTGCCTTCACATGGGGCGGATTCTGTTGCAGAAATGTCACTCATGTGACTGGGGTGTGCTAATGGCAAGCACGTGGATTTCTACAAGCCTCATTCAGGTTAATTGAACTGATTTACAGTTGCAGAAATTTTCTGCGCCAAAATCTGCCGCGTGTGAAGGCGTCTGGGCTACTGATGTGCTGGTAAGTCGTATAGGGACTGTGCAAAGCCAGGCGTGTTTTCACTTCTGTCCCCAGCAGCTCAGGTCTACCAGTGACATGTGTGACGCAGGTGCCAGCGCATGTGCTGTTATATGAGCTTTAGTTATGTATAGATCGGAGGCCGGGCTGCTTTTTAAAACACATGCGTTTTTACACTGATACAGCTGAAACATGCTAAGGTTAGTACATTTTCAAAAATCTAGATATTTTTCGTGGAAACATCTTAAATGTTAATATCGGTTTACATCATTTACAGGTGGATCGCATTGATTTTATATGTTTCACCTTAAAAAAAAAAATATATAAAAATGCATGATTTATTTTTATTTTTTTCCGCTGGTGCATTTCTCATCAACACAAAAGCAAGATGTAAACCCAGCATGAGCTGGCATCCCTTGGTAGACCCTGCAGGTGCTTCTAAGAGCAGCGTACTTGAGCCCCTCATAAGGCCTCATGCACGCCACCGTGTCTATTTTGTGGTCCACAAACCGCAGATTCAGAAACCAGCAGTGTGGATACTGCCTTTTCCTAAAAGAACTGCAAAACGGGCAATAATAGGACATGTTCTGTAATTTGCGGAACTACAGGTCCTCGTGTGATCCACCAAAAAATGTGGCTCTGATGCAGACCCAAAATACGGTGGTGTGCTTGAGGCCTGAAGATGAACTGGGCTGAGGCCTGTTGTAATATTGGACAGCAGGGATCCAGCCGGGTGGGGGATGACGTGTTATCTGGGTCAGGACTGAACAGCTTAGTGCGAGTGTAATGTCATACGCCTGAAATGTATTGTGGGGATTTTATGGAAAACTGTTCTCCTCTTGCCAAAATCAGAATATTGCATGGGTGGAGTATGAAGAAAGGTTACGAGTGTGTTGGAAGTAGTAGTGTTTTTTTTTTTTTGCATGATTCCCCTGATAGGGGGCACCTTCCAAGATTAAGAGGTAAACTACAAAAAAAAACACAACTAAGTTTTTTTTTTTCTTCTACACAGCGGCATATGTCGCAGAATACTCCCACATCGCTCCCTTAGAATAATGGTTCGATGTGCTAGGGCCAGGGATGGGCAAACTGCGGCTCTCCAGGTGTTGCAAAACTACAACTCCCAGCATGCAAAGACTGCTTACAGCTATTGGTCTACAGCAGGGCATGCTGGGGATTGTAGTTTTACAACAGCTGGAGAGCCGCAGTTTGCCCATCCCTGTGCTAGGCTAAAGCCCGACACCGCCGCTGGATGCATGCAGCCCCGCAGGCCCTTGGCTTTTACTGCAAAATGATGCTGTCATTGGCTGGCGTGGGTGGGCAAGGCTTGGCTGCATGCGGCAAGTGGCACTGTCGGGCTGTGCTGGTACATTGGTTAAAATTTGCTGTGCTGCCAGTGACAACAGGTGAAACTGTACACGCGTGTATTTTGGTTGTGGGCTTTGTACTGAATTGTATAGATTTATTTTTTCATGGCAGCTGCCACAAGTGTGTATAATTTACGATGTAGTGCTTAATAAAAATGATTGCTTTTATTTTGAAGGAATCTGTCACAATGAACAAGCAGTCTGATCTGTGTGCAGGAGGAGCTGCTCAGTGCAGCCATTTTCCTCCTGACGCTGCAACCAAGCACTGTCCCCAGCAGTTGGGTGCAGTGGTCACATGCCGTACACCTGCCTATCACGGTGTCGATAACCGCTACAGCCGATCACTGGCCTCAGCATGCGTGAGATTACAGGGCAAGGATGCCAGGTCATTTAAGGGGAGGGGGAACTGCAGTGGTGAAGCTGTGCTCCGAGGGGCCGGGCCGGCTCCTGTGTGCTCTCAGCACTTCCTTAACATATTAAATAAACTACAGGTTTCTCTCAAACAGGACCATGGATTTCATTAACATCAGCATGATCAACCCTAACAGACAATATGCCCGATTTGGGTCGGGTTGGGGTTATCGAAGAATCCCGTTTTGGATTCCGCTACCGCGGACCATAATGGAATTTTGAATCCATAAGGGGATTCTTCGATGAATCCGAACCTTGGACAACACTAAGGACCTGGGGTGACGTCACCGTCATGTGATCAGTGTATAAGAGGTGGTAAAGGGCCTGGTATAATGATCATGTGACATGAGGGGCGGAGCTACTGTGCTCTGTGTGGAGGAGAAGGAAGTAGAGCAGTGAATGACAGTTGCGCAAACTTTTTTTTTTTTTTTTTTTAAGTTCAGCGTTCGGGTTCATTGAAGAATCCCCTTATGCATTCCAAAGTCCGTTATGGTCCGTGGTAGCGGAATCCATAATGGGATTCTTCGATAACCCGAACTTTGGACGCCGAACTTAAAATACAAGTTCGCTCAACCCTAGTGATCATGCTTGCAAGAGTGCGAAGGTCTCTTCAAACAGCAGATCAGCCTGGGTCCTGGGAGTCGGGCTCCGATACTGGTGACCAGATCACCCCATTAATTCTTGCCTATATTGAATACTAGCACTGCCTGTTTGAAGGGACCCTTATACACAAATCCTGACATGAATGGGCCCTGTTCCTCCTCTTCTAGCGTACTGTCCACAGATCACACTGCATGTTCCATTTATTCAGATGTCACCTCTCTGCTCAGCTCTTTTGGGTGGTGACCAGTAACTTTATATAGGCTGTTGGTCAGTGCGGCATGTCCTATGGCACCTAGAGAGGAATGGACAAATAATGGAGCTGGGGTCATGCGATTGAAGCTGAAGACCGGGGGGGGGGGGGCTTCCTAACTTGGAGCACAGACATCATGTTGTTGACCTGCCGAAGCAATGAAATTCCACTATCAACCTTGTCTCTTTGCCTTACACACTTCAGGCCGGAGGACCTACGGCGTGAGTTTGGTCGGTACGGCCCCGTAGTAGACGTTTACATTCCACTTGACTACTACAATCGTCGCCCCAGAGGATTTGCATATATTCAATATCCTTTATTTGCCTGTGATGATGTTCAGGAGCATGGACGTGCCGGCTTCCTAACTGTATGTGTGTTTATTTCTCTGTCTCAGAAAATGTAAAGCAGTCCACAGTAGCTGGCAAGCACACCAAGGTTTGAATGAGCCTGGTTAGATAGAACCAAGCGTAAAGCCCACAGACCTCTTTGAAGTGGCAGCTTCAAGGAATAAAGAGGGAGGGTGGAAACAGATAAGAAACCTGGAAGAGGGAAAGTTCTTGCCACGCACTAAAGACACAGCCTGCACCGAGCTGAGGGTTCAAATTACCTACCTTTAAGTCCAAAGCCAAGTTCGATTTGGTTGACCCTTGTCCAAGTTCACCTTGCAAGCCCCAAAGAGTAAAGGTCAAGGTTCAAGATCAAGTCAAACGAGGTAATCGCAAAAGTTTCCTTTTGTATCCTACTTCTCAAAAAATGTCTGGTCAGTAGAGGGTGCTTCAGAGAGTACAATTCAGCAGTCGAGACGGGTTTGTGGGTTGGCTTTGCAGACCTACTTCCTAGAAGAGATACAAAGCTTGGGGTAGAGTCTCTTATTAGGGTGTTTCAGCCACGGTATTGGCAGGATTTAAGAGGAGGAAGGACAGCATTCTAATGAGGGCATTTTAGTGCGGATAGTGGGCATTATTAAAGTGTCCTGCATGAATTTCTATGGATATTACAACTGCTGGGGTTGAGCTGCCAAATAAGTTTAAGTGTAAGGACTGTATTACACTGCTAGATTTAAGGCCCTGTTAGACGGGCAGATTACCGTTAAGATGACCGCTAACGAGTGCTCATATGAACCCTCATTAGCGTTCATCTGGCAGTGTTAAAAAAGTAAAAAATCCTGGTTTGCTGGCGGCAGATCCCGCAGTGTAATGGGCGCTCTACTACCGGCAAACAATAAGGTGGTGTAGGGACCAGCCATGCATTAGCGATCACTGGTCCCTATACTGAGGAGGAGACTGTTGCCTGTAATAGCAGCAGCCTCCTCCTCTAGGAAGCAGGCGATTGACTGGAGGGAACGCTTCCCTTCCGACCATCGTCTGCTCTATCTCCCCGTGTAATAGGGCCTTTAGCAGACCCCTGCTTGTCAGTGAAGGAGACTGCTGCTATTCACTGCAGTGATCTCCTCCACAGTATGGTGAGGAGCGATCATTGTCACCTCTCGTTCCCATACACAATCATTGGCTGCCACCAGAGAGCGTAATTAGACTGCAAAATCTGCCAGCAAATGATTTTTGTGACTGCATAAAAGATGCGCAAATTGTGGAGAAGGTAGTCTCTCTTCCTGCTCGCTGCTGCTTTGCCACAGACATATCAGCAGCGAGCAGGTAGAGGTGGGAGACGACATGTGTACACGGCACGTGCCTTCCCTTCATACAGCTATTCGGCGCGCGGGTCCGACACCTGGCACCCCCGCCGATCTGATATTGATGACCTATCCTGAGAATAGGTCACCAATATTACAAGCCCGGGGAATAAAATTAATTGTGGGGTAAAATTGAAAGGGGGGAAAAAAATTAAAATAAAATTCCGCTAAGGTTTTCACTAAAAGTGACATGACATCCTTAATCTGTGGGTCAATATGTTTAAGGCGAAACTTTTTTTAGATTTTCATCTACAGAGCTGTATGAGTTATTTTTGCGGGATGAACTGTAGTTTTTAGTGGTACTATTTTTGGGATACATCACTTTTATTCCAGTTTTTTTTTTTGGGGGGGACAAGGTGACCAAAAAAAGTGCATCTGTGTTTTTTTTTTAATGGTACAACAAAATTGGGAAAGTGGCTCCCCACTTTTTACACAATAACTTCTGATTTTTGTGATGCTGAGCCATGCTTTGCACACAGCTATACAGGCAGTTAACTAGGGCTGAAACGATTACTCAAAATAATCGATTAACTCAACACCCAAAAATCCTCGATGTAAATTTTTTGCATCAATGATTCGTTTGTGGCATGTGACCATGGAGTGTGAGTGAAGAGCTTGCTAGGAGGGGGGGGGAAGCAACTAATGACATGGGAACTCGGGAGCTGGTGGCACTGGGGGCAGCTTGTGGCACTGTTGGAGGAACTAATTGCATTGGAGGGGGAACTGGTGCCACAGGGGGAGGAACTAATGGCACTGGAGGGGGAGCTGATGAGTTTTTATAGAAAACGTTCTGTTAATACGCTTTTTCTTATTGATTAGCGTACTCCGTTTAATCGTCTGTTTAATTGCTAGAATACTTACCATAACTGGCCTGGAAACCTTCAGAAGTTCCAGGGGCAATTTTACTGCAGGGGCTCCGATCGGAAGGCAGAGGGAACCCCCTCTGGTTAATTTTTTCCGACTCCGCAGCCCTGGTTGCAGGTATGTGCTGCAGATTGCACTTACTGCAATGCAAATGGTGAAGTCTGTGGCAAATCCTCAGCTTTTCTGCAGGTGTTTATTTCTCACACCAAATCCACTCCATTTGGACATGTGGCTGTGACCTAAAGGAGTTGTCGGAGAGCTATAGAAATAAAAGTAACCACAGTAAGGGTACATTCATGCTTGGTTGCCTTTCCGCCATAGAATTCCTGGCAGAATATCTGCAGCGTGCAGCGCTCGCAGAGTGGATGAGGTCTTTCAGTTCTGTGCAGCTGATGGTGCCATGTATATACATGCCAGCTGTAGAAAGTCAAACGGTTTGTTAAACCTAACTACAAAGGTATGTTAACGGTATGCAATTCAGCAATGGGGAGAAAGAATTGATGCAAAGGAGTCCATATAATTTTTTTTTTTTTTTTTTTTTTAAAGCTGTAAAAAACCTAAAGGATACTCATCTTAGTCTCCCAGCCTGGGATAATATGACTGCAGTGGTCTTATGGACTTACATTGCGTCATTGCTGCATGAAAATATAGTCCGGTGGAGGTCAATGGAACATTAGTGCTGGAGCAGTGGGGGATTTAATTGGTCTGATTTATGTCGGAAGAATAGTACCGCTGCAAATCCTGGCCCAGTTGTGGGTCTACACTGGGGGCTGCATGTGCATGAAACGCCAGCCAGCAGTTGCCGCCTGATTTTTGCAGGAAAGTCTGAGGTTTTGCCTTTAAAACCATGCACCTATTGGCCACAATAGGTGGATGGAGTTTCATTTGCATGCGACCACCGGAGTTTTTTTAAACTCCACCTAATGGCATCCAAGGAATCTAGATGAGTCTTTAATTATTGCATAAATAGTGGTTGTCTGGATTTAGGAAAAATGGCTGCTTTTTTCTAAACACAGTGGAGCTGAGCTGCAGTTTAAAAAAACAAAAAAAAAAGCTTTTCTGATCTTGAAAACGTTCAAATTTCTAAAATACTTTGTTCCATTTCTTCTAACGTAACCACAAAGGTACATTTTTAGCCCTAATATGTTATTCAGTACTTACTGGCTACAAAGATCTGGCAATTGCGGTCCCCAATGCACAGGCAACATCCGTGCGGCTGCCGCAGACGGATCCAGACCCATTCAACTTGAATGGGTCCGTGATCCGTCCTGCAAAAAAGTAGTGCATGCACTATTTTTTGTGGTGCGGAGGCACAGACAGAAACGCCACGGAAGCACTCTGTAGTGCTTCTGTGGGGTTCCGCTCTGTCCTTCTGCATCTACCGGATCACTGACCCGCTGTATGCGGGCCGCAATAGGACCACGGCTGGCACACAGACGTGTGCATGAGTCCTTACTCTGAAGGCTGTGGTGTTTTGGAGAAAACGGTTCGGAGGAGGAGCATCCATCTCCCTATAGGAGAAGCCATCAAAGATCTATTCAGTTCATGGTTTCTCTGAAACATTGCAGCATTTCAGAGTAAAACAGATCTTTGTCATGGGGTAGTCTTACAGTATCGTGCTGACTGTAGTTAAAGGGGTTTTCCCATCTCAGACAATGGGGGCATATCGCTAGGATCTGCCCACATTGTCTGATAGGTGCGGATCCCAGACCCATCTCGTAAACGCAGTCAGCAAAGTGAAGGAGGGTGCCATCTGTTCACCTCTAAGGGGCCACCAAAAATAGCAGAGTGCTGGCTATTTCTGTCTCCCCCACAGATGTGAATGGAAGCGGTGGTCACACAAGTGTGGTGCGCTCCCATTCATTTCTATGGGGATTCCCAAAATTTCTGAGCGGGCCAATAGGAGTTCTTGGTGGTGGCCGGACCCAAAACTACCAGCCACCACTTTGGCGGCTTTGTTTATGCCTGCGTTTACAAAAATCCCCATGATCAGAATTCTTGTGATTGTCACTTATGACTCTTCCACACACATCCCACTATGACTTTACTGCAACAGTCCCACGAAACCTATGGCACCCTAGCTTAAAGGGGTATTCCCGCCTTATTAATGGAATATTAATAAGATTTTACACCATTGTCAGATAGGTGCAAGTCCCAGAATTGGCACAATGTGCATCCACCTCTGGGACCTGGTCCTATTGGACATTGATGGCACATCCTAGCGATATGCCATCGGTGTCTGAGTTGGTAACCCCTTAAGTCTGTATGGATCTCACTCGGGCATGCAAATAGATATTTAAAAAAAAAAAGTAAGGAATTGATACACAAAGTATACTAGAAAGTTTTTTATTTATTTTTTTTTTTTTTTAAGCCTTATTTACATCAAACCAGAAAACCCCTTTAAGAAATGTTAAGAAGCTTTCTAGTGTCACAGCAGCATTAGGGGTGTTTCAAGGTTAAAACTAAAATCTGGCAGTGAAAAAGGTAACGAAGAAAGACACTCCACCCCCCAGATTCCCCATGGCACCAGCAGTGCTGCCAGTAGGTATGAAACTTGGCTGCTGCGGCCAATCGCTAACCTGGATGGTCAGGCGCCATACTTATTTAGGTATTTAACAGGTGAGTACGGTGTATTTTTCATTATTGAAGCTGACAGGTTCTCTAACAGCTTGAAACCAATGGGCATATTGTAATTGAAGCAGGCACTTATTAAATTGAGTGGAATCAAGGTATTTGTGTGTGCAGTCCATCATGCTGTTTTACTTCATGGCATCATTTTCTGATAAAACATTTCATTGAGCTGTAAACGGGTTTTCTCAAACATTGTTTTATGTGGTGCCATGTCCAGTGTACCCCAAAGTCTCCTTAACAGACAGCCAGGTTTGAAGATGTTCGTGACGCTGAAGACGCACTTTACAATCTCAACAGAAAATGGGTTTGTGGTCGTCAAATTGAAATACAGTTTGCTCAAGGTGATCGTAAAAGTAAGTACGTGGGTTTACAGGTTTATTATTGTCGGGAATAAGGGCGGCCATACACTTTGTCCAAGTGAAAATTCACTGTACAATCTAATGATGTACCGATTATAGACAATTCACCAGTGCCAACTGCTGAACAATCTAGGAGGTGAGTATGCGTAATAAAACCTCAAAACCATCCAGTGGTCTCCAGACACCAATATATTAGTATAGTGACATCCAAATAAATGTGGTGGTCTGGCCACCTCTGACGTTCCGTGATGATTTCAAAGTCCTCCAGATGCCTAGGGAATGGACAAAATGTGCTTCAACAGGCTTGTCCTCTAAAATCCCTAGATGTCCCTATCAGGTGGCCACTCTGTCCCTGATACCTACACACAGTGTAACTGCTCTGATAAGGGCAACCCTATCATTAATATCCCGACGTGCCATGCTTCACCATAACAAACTTTAGCGTTGGAGGTCCACAGCAAGAAGGAGCTGGAAAAGATAGAAAGCCGCTCCACACAGGGGCTGTAATGCTAGTAGTGAAGGGGTATAGACATCACCAGCAGGCTAATGCTAGTGTTACTGCACTGGCAGATATGCCTCTAAAGCGAATGCTGCATAAATGCCTCGCCCATATCTCCCGGGTTCCAGCATGCTTGCACAAACCGATCTCAGTCTTGCCTACATGACGTCACGGTCTGGAGGGGGTTGGGATAGAGTTACAGAAGGTGTCTGGCAACGGAGGCTACATGTGAGGCTGAGAGCAATCCATAGCGAGAGCGCTAATACAGACAAAGAGTATTGCTGGCAGATGGATTAAAGATAGATTTCCCGGCCAGGGTAGGATGGGAGGTAAATGCTGCTAAGGTACATTGCCTGCTTGGATGCCACCGAGCATACAATTATTGTCACTATACTAATATTTCATTGTCTGGTGACCGTTGGATGGTTGTGAGGTCCTCTTTTATGACCTAAAATGACACATTTTTTTGGCCAACCCCCTAATATCATTGTTTGTTGTAAACCTGCTTTTGGACTTTAAATGTGACTAGTAAAGGTTACGTTTTATTGCCCATACTCGCCTCCTAGATGGTTCAGCCACACACTTTCAATAGCGGACGGCTATCTCTCCCAACTTCCTCCTGGCTCCCCCATACACATACATTTAATGGGGAGAGTGGAGATAGCTGCTGCCAGACGCTTCTTGCAGCAACGGCTTATCTTCTGGGAGAACAATAGGATGAGGCCGCCCGGTGCACCTGGTTGGGGTTTAAAGTTCATTTTCTCAGCACTGATTCCTCTATTGTTGCAGCCAACCTAGGACTATATTGCATATGTTCGCACGGCCTTTCATCTGGAAGCACATCTGCTCGGAAGCCATAGGGTTGACACAGTAGAATTATGTGGGGACCTACCACTAACCAAAATAAAAAATGCTACCTAACTATGCTTTAATCTCTTAGCTCCTGGACAAATGAAGTCCAAGGAACGACATACCTCTTCTCCAGTTGATCGGAGAAGATCAAGAAGCCGCAGCAGACGAAGAACACGCAGCCGAAGCGCTTCTTGGGACCGTGGCAGGAGAAGGTGGGTTTTTTTTAGACAGCAGTGGCCTATTTGTTTTAGGAACGGCCCGTAAAGACTAGCTGTAATAAAATAACAGTACGTTGGTGTGCATGCAGGAATGCAGCATAAGGTTGCCTGTATTTCTATGCAGAAATGTGCATGTGCACGGCCAATAAGTTAGATTTTACTCTATTTGGTACACCTAAAGCCACATAGAAATCAGGTTCTATGAAGGTATCTACATTATATCACATTCTGTGATGGCAAAGCCCATAATGAGGTGGGAACCACATTTATTTATTACTTTATATAGCGCCCACATATTCAGCAGTGCTTTACACACAGTGTCATTTCCTGTTAGACATTTATGGCATATTCACCATATGCCACAACTGTTTGAGATGCGAATATCCTTTTTTTTTAATGAGGCGTTTGCTTTAGCAGTTTTCAAAATGGAGAGCATGCAGGCGGTTCTGATGGTTTTCTTATGTAATACATGTGACCTTGATCTAACATGTCATAAATGAAAGTATATTGAACTTATTTATTCAGTGTGTGTGTATATAACATTTTGGACAGGATCTGTGGCCTTTTTATTTTTAACTTTGTAGACTTATAGATGTGTTTATATATCCCTCAGGTCAAGACACAGAAGACATTCATATAGTCATTCAAAATCTCGTTCAAAAACTCCACCGAAGCATTCACGATCACCTCTGAGACACGTTTTCTCAAAAGGACGATCTAGATCAGTGGAAAAATCGCCATCTGGCTCACCGCCGAAGGAATCTGGATCAAAGCCTCGATCTGGGCAGAGGCGCTCTGGTTCTGCAAGATCACGTTCAAAGTCTCCCCGTCACAGACACACCAATTCTACATCACAAAAAGAAATGGCCCGAAACTCTCGTTCGCGGTCTAGATCGCGGGGCTATAGAGGTAGAAATAGTCAGCACTCTGGTTCCGATGAAGACTAGTCTGCTCCTTAACAATTACCCAGACTAAGGGACATGCAGACCATTCTGTAGGAACGATCTGTAGGTTCCTTGACTGTTCAGAGGCTTTTCTCATATCACTTAGGCTTCCCGAGAAGAGAAATCTTCTCCATAGTGTAAATACGAAATTACTAAGGTTCATTTAGCAAATGTGAGTGGAGGCAATTCTGTATTGCTTTAAGAAACATCAGTATTCTGTTGGCCTCCGAGTGTGTTTTCTTTTATTTTGTATTCTAATAACTTTTTTATATCTTCATGTATGAAGTGCTGTTTTAGAGGACAGTTGTGGGAAAGCATTTAACTGGGTACAGCTGTAGGTTAAATGCTATCTAGGTTGCTACCTTTCATCATATTTTGTAATTACTTTTGGATAAACTGTGTTCTATAGGAGTAACATTTTAATCTTTTGGTCTTTAATTGTTTCCAAACATCTGTAAGATGCGTTTATTTAGTATGCCTAAACTGAAGGCCTTTTCTTTACCTGACAACCTCCCTATTGCCTGGTCTTTTTGTTTTGCATGAAGCAGTAGGATGCATTCACGTGGCCATGTGACAGCTATAGGCTTGAATGAATTGAGCTTCAGATCATAGATCCAACGTCTATTCGTTCAAAAACTTTGTAATGCTGTTTCCAAAAAAACATTTTACAGTAGGAATCTAAAGTCCGCTTTAGTACTGGCTGGTACCTGTATCAAAGCCCACTTCGGTTTCCTATTTTAAAATGTTTTTAAGTACGCTGATAGGGATACTGAAGTCGCTCACCAAAGTCTCATGCAATTTCAAGTGAGATGACGTTTGGCTACACGGAGCCCATACATTTTAATACTGTACAGAAACAGAATTTCCAATGAAGTTTTTGAACAAATCGACTTTGGATCTATGATCTGAAGCTCGATGCGTTCAATCCTAGTGATGGCCATACTTCCAGGACCGACCACAGCTCGCATGTGCCAAACTTACTGCATCATAGTAATTTATCAAGCGTTTAGTTCCAGCCCGACTGTGTCTACCGTCTCATACTCACAAGCATCATCTGAGTACAGGACAGCAGATCCACTGCTGGGGTGGAACTCGCAGAATCCTAAATCACTGCAATGCAGTGAGTTCGACTCGCATGAGCCACGGTCAGCCCAGGAAATGTGGCTGTCACACAAACTGCATTTCTGGGACTGCGCACAACCATGTGCCTGCAGCCTTTAAATTGTGATTATTTTAATTATAATTTTTTTTTTTTTTTCCCTCCTGTGTGTTTCTCTGTTAGGACATTTCATGTTGTGCTTTCGCCTTTGTTGCTCTGAAATGTCTTTTGAAAATGGTATTGTTGGATAGTTGCATATTTTTGTCTAGAAGTTTTAATAAATAGAAAGTGCACAACCTGTTTTCACGTTTAAGACTTTTTGTAAATCATTAGACCATTTTATTCTTTTATAAACGAATCCAAAAATGGGATGGGGAAAAGCCTGCCATCATGTATGTGCTATACAACTGCAAAACTATATAGCAGTAATAACCAGCAGGGATTCCTGCAAAACAGGTCATGTCTAACCTACATCCTGTGTTTCTATGAGGAGGTAAGTGCAAATCTGGGAGTTGGTCATGTGGCAGATGTCATATCTAGATTTTTCAAAAGCATTTTATATGGTGGAACACAAGAGACTTGTGCTGAAGGGGCTAGGGGGCAATATTTGCACATGGGTAAAGAATTGGTTATGAAACATACTCAAAGTGGGCTAGTCAGCAGCAGATTACCACAAGGATCTGTGTTAGGCCCAATACTCCATCTCTATCAGTTATCTTGTGGATGGTATTGAGTAAGGGTGCATTTACACAAACAGATTAGGCTACTTTCACACTAGCGTTTTGGCTTTCCTCAAAAGCGGTCCAAAACGGATCAGTTTTGCCCTAATGCATTCTGAATGGCAAAGGATCCGCTCACAATGCATCAGAAGAGGACACCAAAAAGATGCCTGCAGCATTTGGCTGTCCGACTGACGAAGCGGAGCCAAACAATGGGGACAGAGCCGTTTTCTCTGGTACAATAGAAAACTGATCTGTCCCCCATTGACTTTCAGTGGTGTTCAAGACGGATCTGTCATGGTTATAGAAGACATAATACAACCGGATCTGTTCATGATGGATGCATGCAGTTGTATTATTGTAACAGAAGCGTTTTAGCAGATTGATGACGAATCCGCAAATAAAGCTAGTGTCAGAGTAGCCTTATCTGATCAATTTCTGTCCAATCAGAACAATAGCTGTGTGTGTATAACAAGATTGTGTATAAACGGCCATCTGACCAATGATTGTTCAGATAATCTGTTGGTGTAAAACAGTGTTTCCCAACCAGTGTGCCTCCAGCTGTTGCAAAACTACAACTCCCAGCATGCCTGCACAGCCTTTTGCTGTGCGGGCATGCTGGGAGTTGTAGTTTTGCAACAGCTGGAGGCACACTGGTTGGGAAACACTGGTGTAAAACACCCTTAGGCCCATATTACACCATCAGATTATCTGGTCTGAAAATCTGTCAATCATTGGTCAGATGGCCGTTTACACACACATCTTTTGTTCTACACTGATTATTGGTCTGATTGGACACGGTCAGCTGATTGAAGAGAAGGCACACACCGTGACAGCTCTGTCTTCTCCATTGTTGTGACTGATCAGGTATAATTAAACCTAAGCTGTCCCATTTACTTCAATGGGAAGGCTTGTTCTTATACACTTGAATATGAACTAGCCATCCCATTGAAGTGAATGTAATTACACCTACTCACCACTGATGTTGCTACGGCGAGCAGGTAAACAAGAGAAAGCAGCGCTATGGTGCGCAGCTGGTTGGCGGGTGTCTGACCCCTGCCGATCTGATCTTGATGACCTATCTCTGTTATGGCTATCCTCCGGCACTCAAGCTGTGGTAAAACTACAACTCCCAAGATGTACACTTGCTTGGCTGTTCTCAGAACTCCATAGAAATGAATGCAATGTGCTGGGAGTCATAGTTTTGCCACAGCTGGAGTGCCGGAGGTTAGCCATCACTGATCTATCTTGAGGATAGGTCATCAATGAAAATAACTTGGACAACCCCTTTAAGGTCAGGACTTTGACTTGGCCATTCCCTAACACAAATCTTCCTTTTCAACCATTCTTTAGTTGTGTGCGTTTGGTCATTGTCTTGTTGCATCAACCAACTTCTCTTGCGCTCGAGGTCATGCTGGGACTGCTGAATCCAGGTCCTGAGGCAGCAAGGCAGTGCAAAATGTAAAGTTAGGTTATGGTAAAGTTGGATAAATAAAAAATATACAATAACCAGATTTTTTTTTTTCTTGGACAACGTGTCTTCGGCCCCTGTGCAGCTGAACTAACAGCACAAGGGGTATGTCTACCCCTTGTCCTTTCATTAAAAAAACAAAAATCGCAGAAGAACATCTACAGTCAGCTTCGAATCTTCAGAAGCAGATCTCTCAGAATGACAATATGTTTTCAATTTGGGGAACAAGTTTCCTTGATGAGCTACAGTTGGCATCTGATATTGGAGCTTGGGACTGTGACACAGAAGTTCTGCGTTGCCAATCCATAGTTCTATCCCCTAAAGTCACGAACCTCAGGCATGGATGGCTTCGAAGAGGTCATGGAAAAGGAATTGTCTTTTATCCAGGCACAGAGAGATCTTGCTCACAGCCATAGTAATTGAACTGAACAACAAAAAAATACCTTTTAACAGAATTGAGAAATAAACATGATATTGTGAATAAGATGGCCGATAAGGGCGGAGCGGTGGTGGTCCTAGATAAAAATGTTTATGAGCATAAGATAATGGACATTGTCATGGATGCTTCCAGATACAAAAAATTGAAATCAAATCCCACGGAGATATATAAAGACTATCTTGATGTTTTATGTAAAGGCAGGGATTTAGATAATTTTTCTAATAAAGAATACTCATACTTGAATGTGGAGTCGCCCATTATGCCAATTGTCCATGCTACCAAAAATGTATAAAGGAATGAACCCACCGCAGCTCCGCCCCATTATATCGGGCATTGGTTCTCTGACTGAGGGGTTAGGCCAATGGATTGACTCCATCTTGCAACCCCTAGTAAAACGAGCTCCAGGGTAAATAAAGGACACTGATGAGTTAAAAAACTTTTTTGATAAAAGATGTCTACCCATTTATGTTTGGTTAACTACTCATGTTATATATTATTCAAAGGGTAATCCTAAAACATAACATTTATTAATCTGATTAAAATCAGTTGTGTCCACTAATAATGTGCAAAGTCAATTAAACAGTAGGGATTTAGGGTATGTGAACCCCCGCTATACAGTGATAGGCAGCATTAAAAATCCCAAACAAAAAATATTTTTTTTTTTTGGGTGCACGGCGGCACCTGAAACCAGCACGTCCTACCAGTATCGAGGGACGATCAGCAAATCCTTGTCCAGTCACATAAGCGGTATCCTGCCGTTCCCAAGATGATGTCAAAACAGATGTGCGGGGTGGCAGTAATAACAGGGTGTAGGGTCCCCATTTATGCCCTACACGCTGTACCCTGATGCTAAAAAAAAAAGGTAGCAGCCTCACTACAGGGCACTCGTCCTAATAAGGGCGACCCCGTCTGGAACCTCAGCAGGTAATACTATGTGTCCCTAAATACAAACAAAACTCCCTCCTGTCGGACCTCCGGTGTTATTTATAAAATCATGTGTATCTGTCAGAAGGAATATATAGGCAAGACAAAACGTGAGCTTCGTCGACGTGTGGGAGAGCCCCTCCTGGATATTGAAAATTGCCGTGATACAGCGGTTGCTTGCCATGTCTGTGACTGCCATCATGGAGACCCTAGGGCTATCAGAGTCATGGGCATTGAAGCCATCAGTCCTCCTAAACGAGGGGGAAACTGGGATAAGATCTTATTACAGCGTGAGGCACGCTGGATATTCCTCTTGCAGACAGTCACTCCGACTGGGCTTAATGAACAACTGAATTTCAGTTGCTTTTTGTAAAATATCCTTGACCATGGAGTGACATGTCCCCTTTTGGGATATATATATATATTATATATATATACATACATACTTTTGGCTTATACCCATGTCTTGATACCTTATGCCTTTATAATGGCTAACTTTCTGCTTCGCCACTGTTTGCTGACCCACTTTTGAACCATGTAAGTTTTTGTGGGTGTGGCTATGTCCCATATACATTTTCGGTTTCCCCTATTGGGTATGGACGGGATTAATGCAACATCCGTCAGCTTAATTATATCTTATTATCTGCAGGCTCTATTCGTTACCGTTTTGCCTCTTAATAACTACAATTCCTCTTGGGTAGTATCAAGAGCCATTGTCCCTGTTTTGGTACTATTGCCCATGTCTCCCCTTGTGTATATTATCGCATTTGCCTTAATACCATATGTAGGGTTCGATTGTGGGCCAGTGTGTTCCAGTTTGCGGCAGCGTGTCCCGTTGCTTAGCAACTACTGAACACAAATGGGAGTTATTGATACTTGTAATCACCCCTACTGCTGTGACCGTCTTGGCCAGCAGTGTTGTGTGGTCTCACGATATTTTGTGTGCGATCACGCATGCGCAGGAGGTGTTGTATACTTCCTTACACCTCCTTGCGTTCCTGGTCTCGCTCTGGAGCTGTAATGAGCACATGCGCCGTGCTGACGTGCAGGCCTGTGCGTGCGCTTATTGGCAATGGGCATCGTTCATGCAATCAGCTGGAGCGGGGTACACATTTAAATGAGGCGGGAGCACCAGCTCTTTTGGGGTCCCATGTGCAGGGATTTCATTTGTGCTATGCACTACCCTCCACCTCCCATCTGTAAGGTTTCTCCCAAGAGGGTCCCACTATCTTGCTACCCCCCTATACCAGTAGATGTAGACTCCATTTATCTGGTTAGTTCATCTTTCACCTGTAGTCTGGAATTTTAGTTTACATCCAGCTATTTATTCCTGGCATTTTCTATCTCCCCTAATAAGCTGCTTTTGTCCTGGCAGTGAAACATGCGTGTAGGGAGTTTTGTTTGTATTTAGGGACACATAGTATTACCTGCTGAGAGACATGTTCGGACGGGGTCGCCCTTATTAGGACGAGTGCCCTGTGGTGAGGCTGCTACCTTTTTTTAGCATCAGGGTACAGCGTTCAGTTAGCCACAGGGCATAAATAGAGACCCTACACCGTGTGTTATTACTGCCACCCCGCACATCTGATTTGACATCATCATGGGAACGGCAGGATACCACTTATGTGGCCGGTACTGGTAGGACGTGCTGGTTTCAGGTGCCACCGTGTACCCAATAACAAATGTTTTGTTTGGGATTTTTAATGCTGCCTATCACTGTAGAGCGGGGGTTCACATACCCTAAATCCCTACTGTTTAAATTGACTTTGCACATTATTAGTGGACACAACTGATTTTAATCGGATTAATAAATGTTATGTTTTAGGATTACCCTTTGAATAATATGTTTTGATCCTTGGTAATCTGTAGTGCGGGCATTTATCAGTCCTGGCTCTTGTTGATTTATACATAACTACTGATGTTAGTTTATATCCATCCATTCCACATCAGGTGGCACTTCTGGCTTTGGAGTTCCATTTACTCAACTATACTCACCACAACAATAAATTTATTGAATATGTACTAGAAGTTACACAGTTTCTATTGGCACACAATTATTTTTGTTTTAATGTATTTTTTGCAAATAGAGGAGTTTTCATGGGGGCTAAATTTTCCCCCTCCTTGGCTAACATCACATTGTCATATTGGGAGGAACGGTTCATCTATGGTACAGACAATCCTTATTGCAGGGATATTGAGTGGTATAGCAGATACATTGACGATTTGCTTTTCATTTGGGCCGCCGATATATCTGCCATCCACTCATTTTTAAAATATCTAAATGACAATCCATATGGTCTCCACTTTGTCTATTCATATCATGCAGTTTCAATAAATTTTTTAGATTTGACTCTGACAGGGCTATCAGGTGAAACTATTCAAACAAAAATGTACCGTAAATTAACAGCAGGGAATGCGATCCTTAGAGCTGATAGCCACCATCCCATACATACAATAAAGGCCGTACCTGTTGAATTACACCGGGTTTACACGATGGGGCAGCCATCCATGTAGGGCTTGTGGTTATGTCATCCCTCGGAAGACATTCCACGATTCTGCTGATAAAAATTACTTCCCTATCAAGTCTTATATTAATTGTAACTCTACTGGTGTAATTTATATAATAGAGTGTGTGGAATGCAAAGTACTCTATGTAGGTTGTACAATACAGAGATTCAAATCCAGATTGTTAGAACATTGGAATTACATCACCAATACCTCATATGTTAATATCTCAAATGCAGCCAGACACTTTATCACGATCCCTAACAGAAGTCTACATACCTTTTCAGCATATGCCATAGAACGGGTGTTTCCTCCTAAAAGAGGTGGCGACCTGAAAGGGTTCATTTCTCAAAGAGAAGCGTTCTGGATTTTAGATTAAATACTAGATCTAAATTTAAGAAAATGACTAATGTACATTTATTGATTCTCCCTAACTATTGATGTCTATACATACATGCCATGTTTGCTGGTCTTGTTTTGAACCATTGTTTGTATGGGTTTTTGTAGGATTTTATTGTAACCTTAAATTCAGACACTGCGTTTTTGTCCAGAGAAATAAATATTAAGATGTAACCATATTAATTTTGCTTTATTATGCAAGTACAATGTTTCTTCCCTTTTCAAAACGCAGTTTTGGTCTTATAAAAAACTAAAATTTATTTTAGTATATACCGTACCTGTTTTGTGGAAAATAAAAACAGACGGCTGCTCTGCTCTCAATTAGCTCACTTGAGTATTTACACCTGATTTTTCTTACTCCTCCCTACCTATGGGGGGATGGTAAGTTTAAAGATCTATAAATATGTGAACTACTTGGAGCAGCACGCCAGTCATGAGTAAGAACTTTATTTGTTCGAAACGCGTTGACTAATAACAGGATTTGTGAAGATATGTTTTGATACCGGTGTATTATCCACCGCTGAAATTAAAGAAATCGTCACTCAAGAATTTTTGGTGCTGGAACTCTCCTTTTCATTCTTGCAAACAACAGGTCTTACCTACCTTCTGTGCACCAGGGAACATTGGCTTTGCATGGTCATAACAGGTGAGCTGGATCTCTTACATTATTTGTCTTTTGAAAGTTGTTTGTATCAAGGCATGATTCACAGTAATAGTTCTTTAGAATAACATTTGTCAGTAACCAGTCTTTGTGTGCCTTTATTTAATCAGCAAACCACGGGGAAACCCATACTTCCAATCTCACCTCTAAACAGCCTTTTGCCAATTAGCTCTTGGACAAGTCATTAAGGCTGCCCGTACACGTTCATGTTTTCCGATGCAGTTCTGAAGCTAAAAACAGGTGTGGATTCAATGGTGAGGTAGTATCCGTTCTTCATACTATCCCTCCCTTTACAATTCACACCTGGTTTTAGAAGGAAAATCTGAACGTGCCAACCTATGACGGAGAGTCACTTTTTCTCCCTGCACCTTGGATGTTTTCTCATGGTGCTCAGTAAGAGCCATGAACAGTACGCATTTTGTTAGTTACTAGTTTAGATAGTGTTCAGGTGCCAGACACCTCTGGCAGCAGCTTATATCCTGTTAGAGGAGAAGGATTAGCTGTTAGAATTAAGTGCGCCCAATATTTCTCTACCCAATCATGTGCTAGGGAAGAGTCGGGAGTTCCCTATACGCGATATATTGTCGACCAGCCCCACCAAAAACTGCTGCTTGTGGATTGCACTGCATTTTAATGGTGACAAGTTCTCTTTAGCTCGTAGAAAAACACTTTACACTTTACTTTTACATGGGCCAATGAACGTTTGTATGAGTAGTGTGTTGTAAATGCTTGCTTATCTCTTGATTGCTTCTTTTATGCAGCACATAAAATCCATATTTGTTTGCTGGAAGCACATTGTCCTGTTTAAACCCCCATACAGAGAAGATGATTGCTGCGTGTAAATGCAGCTATCATCTCCAATCACTGTCAGGCAATTACTGGAAACGTTTGCTTACTCCCTGATAATTGCCTGGGCATTAGACCATGAGAAAGGGCTTTAACCAATTCCCACCCAATGCCGCACATGGGTTTTAAAGGGTTTCTGTCACTAGAATTTTCACTAATAACACCTCCCCTGTATACAGCCATCAGTGACTGACAGCTATCTATGTATACACACTTACACAGAGAATGCTATCAATCACTGATAACACCTCCCCCATGTACAGTTATCAGTGACTGACAGCTATGTATACATACTTACACAGAGAATCCTATCAATGACTCATAACACCTACATTGTGTACATCTATCAGTGACTGACAGCTATCTATGTACACACTTACACAGAGAATCCTATCAATCACTGATAACACCTCCCCCATGTACAGTTATCAGTGACTGACAGATATTTGTGTACACACTTACACAGAGAATGCTATCAATCACTGATAACACCTCCCCTGTATACAGCCATCAGTGACTGACAGCTATCTATGTATACACACTTACACAGAGAATCCTATCAATCACTGATAACACCTCCCCCATGTACAGTTATCAGTGACTGACAGATATTTGTGTACACACTTACACAGAGAATGCTATCAATCACTGATAACACCTCCCCTGTATACAGCCATCAGTGACTGACAGCTATCTATGTATACACACTTACACAGAAACTGCTATCAATCACTGATAACACCTCCCCTGTATACAGCCATCAGTGACTGGCAGCTATCTATGTATACACACTTACACAGAAAATGCTATTAATCACTAATAACACCTCCCCTGTATACAGCCATCAGTGACAGTGACTGACAGCTATCTGTGTATACACACTTACACAGAAAATCCTATCAATCACTGATAACACCTCCCCTCTGTACAGCTATCAGTGACTGACAGCTATCTATGTATACATACTTACACAGAGAATCCTATCAATCACTGATAACACCTCCCCCATGTACAGTATCAGTGACTGACGGCTATCTATGTGTACACACTTACACAGAGAATCCTATCAATCACTGATAACACCTCCCCTCTGTACAGCTATCAGTGACTGACAGCTATGTATACATACTTACACAGAGAATGCTATCAATCACTGTTAACACCTCCCCATGTACAGTTATCAGTGACTGACAGCTATCTATGTATACACACTTACACAGAGAATGTCATCGATCACTGATAACACATCCCCTGTGTACAGCTATCAGTGACTGACAGCTATCTATGTATACACACTTACACAGAGAATCCTATCAATCACTGATAACACCTCCCCCATGTACAGTTATCAGTGACTGACAGCTATCTATGTATACATACTTACACAGAGAATGCCATCGATCACTGATAACACATCCCCTGTGTACAGCTATCAGTGACTGACAGCTATCTATGTATACACACTTACACAGAGAATCCTATCAATCACTGATAACACCTCCCCCATGTACAGTTATCAGTGACTGACAGCTATCTATGTATACATACTTACACAGAGAATCCTATCAATCACTGATAACACCTCCCCCATGTACAGTTATCAGTGACTGACGGCTATCTATGTGTACACACTTACACAGCGAATCCTATCAATCACTGATAACACCTCCCCTCTGTACAGCTATCAGTGACTGACAGCTATGTATACATACTTACACAGAGAATGCTATCAATCACTGTTAACACCTCCCCATGTACAGTTATCAGTGACTGACAGCTATCTATGTATACACACACTTACACAGAGAATGTCATCGATCACTGATAACACATCCCCTGTGTACAGCTATCAGTGACTGACAGCTATCTCTGTATACACACTTACACAGAGAATCCTATCAATCACTGATAACACCTCCCCCATGTACAGTTATCAGTGACTGACAGCTATCTATGTATACACACTTACACAGAGAATCCTATCAATCACTGATAACACCTCCCCCATGTACAGTTATCAGTGACTGACAGCTATCTATGTATACATACTTACACAGAGAATGCCATCGATCACTGATAACACATCCCCTGTGTACAGCTATCAGTGACTGACAGCTATCTATGTATACACACACAGAGAATGCTATCAATCACGGTTATCACATACTCTGTGTACAGCTATCAGTGACTGACAGCTATCTATGTATACACACTTACACAGAGAATGCTATCAATCACGGTTATCACCTACTCTATGTACAGCTATCAGTGACTGACGGCTATCTATGTATACACACTTACACAGAGAATGCTATAAATCACTGATAACACCTCCATTGTGTACAGTTATCAGTGACTGACAGCTATCTCTGTATACACACTTACACAGAGAATCCTATCAATCACTGATAACACCTCCCCCATGTACAGTTATCAGTGACTGACAGCTATCTATGTATACACACTTACACAGAGAATGCCATTGATCACTGATAACACATCCCCTGTGTACAGCTATCAGTGACTGACAGCTATCTATGTATACACACTTACACAGAGAATCCTATCAATCACTGATAACACCTCCCCCATGTACAGCTATCAGTGACTGACAGCTATCTATGTATACACACTTACACAGAGAATGTCATCGATCACTGATAACACATACCCTGTGTACAGCTATCAGTGACTGACAGCTATCTATGTATACACACAGAATCCTATCAATCACTGATAACACCTCCCCCATGTACAGTTATCAGTGACTGACAGCTATCTATGTATACATACTTACACAGAGAATGCCATCGATCACTGATAACACATCCCCTGTGTACAGCTATCAATGACTGACAGCTATCTCTGTATACACACTTACACAGAGAATCCTATCAATCACTGATAACACCTCCATTGAGTACAGTTATCAGTGACTGACAGCTATCTATGTATATACACACACAGGGAATGCTATTCATCACTGATAACACTTCCCTGTATACAACTATCAGTGACTGACTGCTATCTATGTATACACACTTACACAGAGAATGCTATCAATCACTGGTAACACCTCCCCTGTGTACAGCTGTCAGTGACTGAAAGATATCTATGTATACACACTTACCCAGAGAATGCTATCAATCACTGATAACACCTCCCCATGTACAGTTATCAGTGACTGACAGCTATCTATGTATACACACACAGAGAATGCTATCAATCACGGTTATCACATACTCTGTGTACAGCTATCAGTGACTGACAGCTATCTATGTATACACACTTACACAGAGAATGCTATCAATCACGGTTATCACCTACTCTATGTACAGCTATCAGTGACTGACGGCTATCTATGTATACACACTTACACAGAGAATGCTATAAATCACTGATAACACCTCCATTGTGTACAGTTATCAGTGACTGACAGCTATCTCTGTATACACACTTACACAGAGAATGCTATCAATCACGATGATCACCTACTCTGTGTACAGCTATCAGTGACTGACAGCTCTCTATGTATACACTCTTACACAGAGAATGCTATCAATCACTGATAACCCCTCTCCTGTGTACAGTTATCAGTGACTGACAGCTATCTATGTATACACACACACAGGGAATGCTATCAATCACTAATACAACTAAGCTCAGAAAGATCAGAGATTTAAAGGGGTTGTTCAGGCTTTTACTATTGATCAATAGTAAAAGCCCGGACAACCCCTTTAATTGCTAATGCATTGGAGTCTATGAGAAAAGCAATCTGATGGGAATATCTAAACAGTGTAAAAGAAAGAAAAATAAGTTTTTTAAAATGAAAAAATTCAAATCGCCACCTTTCCCCAAAATTAAAATAAACAAAAAAATAAACAACATAGGTATCACCGCATGTGAAACCACACCCAATATTTATCCCATAAGGAGAATGCCACAAAAAATAAATAAAAATCACTGATTTGCCATTTTATTTTGTCACTTCACCTCCCCCCCAAAATTGAATAAAAAGTGATACACACTCAGAATTGGTATCAATAAAAAATGAGCCCTCACACAGCTCTGTGGACATAAAAATAAAATGTTATGGGGGCCAGAATATGGCGATTTTTTTTTCCCCCAGAATTAAAATAAAAGAGAAAAACTGTATAATTTTGGTAATAGTACTGATCCGGAGAATGAAGGTCAGTTTTATCGCCTAGGTAATTCTGTAAAAAGCAAAACCCAAAAAACTGTTGTGGAGTTGTTGTTTTCTAATTCTACCCTAGCTGAAATTTTTATTTTTCCAGCTTCCCACTACATTATATGCAACAGTAAACTGCGCCATGAGAAAGTACAACTTGTCCCAAAAAAAACAAGCCTTCATATGGCCGTGTGAATAGAAAAATAAAGTTATGGCTCTGGGAAGGCAGGGAGTAAAAAATAGAAAAAGGCCCGGTCCTGAAGGGGTTAAAGAGCAGGAGGCACTAGTATACAGTTTTGTAGAATAAGATTCAGTATAACTTAGAATTTATATTCCTGCTCATTCTAGGCTTTGAAGTCCAGAAGGCGGTCCTATCAGTGATTGACAGCTATCTGTGTGTACAGAGTCATAGAGGACAGGCTGTCAATCACTGATAGGACTGCCTCCTGGACTTCAAAGCCCAGAATGAATATAAACGTATAAATTACAAGTTTTACTGATTTATTTCCCATAAAACTATATATCAATCTGCTCAGCTCCTCCTGCTCTGTAACATGCGTTCAGATTCTACTGTTTTCAATGTGATAGGTTCACTGTAAGTACCAAGCCATGGGGCTGATGAGGACAGAGGGAACCTCCTCCCTCTGGTCTAACCACCTAGATCTCCTCATCACTCCGGAATAATGTGCCCCTTACTAAAAATGATGACCGCACCTGTCACCTGGATATTCTGCTGTATTTATGGCCAGAATTATTCACTTGTCCACACACAGAAAAATAAAATACTGGGATTTGTGGCTAATACAGAAGACCCCTAGTTATGTCACTTATGAGTGGTGTACTCCCTCTCCCCACCAGTGACTGACGGCCATCATGTACCTGCATATTGTGTATTAGGCATCCGCTATGTTCTTTGTTAGGCTCTGTTAATCAAATGGAACAATATTATTTTGTACCATTTGAACTAATAGTACAGCTCCTTCAATAGGGCAGCATATCCAAGTGACTTCTGCTTTTAAAGGGATTTGTCATTAGAAAATAACCTATTGTTTAAATCAAATTTTTGTTTTTTCATGTCACTATAAAAATAAAATAAAAAATGTGCAGTTCTCTCACTGGCCACTAAGCCTAATAAAAGGTTGACACTTCCTGTTCTGTAGAGATCACTTTTCAGCATCAATCATCTCAGGCAGAATTAGAATGATGGATAACATCTACATAGATAACAGAGTCGCACAGTAGGTGACGGTCACAGCTTATCTACTCCCCTTCCCTGTAAGGGTCCTTTCACACTTGCGTTCTGAGGATCCGGCAGGCACTTCTGTCCCGCCGGATCCGTCAGAACGCAAGTCGTCTGAAGCATTAGAAGACTGATCAGGATCCTGATCAGTCTTCGAAATGTTTTCAGGTTACTATGGCAGCCAGGACGCTATTAAAGTCCTGGTTGCCATAGTAGTAGCGGGGAGCGGTATACTTACAGTCCGTGCGGCTCCCGGGGCGCTCCAGAATGACGTCAGAGCGCCCCATGCCCATGGATCACGTGATCCATGCGTGTAGGGCGCCCTGACGTCACTCTGGAGCGCCCGGGAGCCGCACGGACGGTAAGTATACTGCTCCCCGCTCCCACTACATTTACCATGGCAACCAGGACTTTAGCGTCCTGGCTGCCATGGTAACCAGTGAGAAAAGCTAAGCGTCGGATCCGGCGATGCGCGAAGCGGCGTTTAGCTTAAGGCCGGATCCGGATTAGTGCCTTTCAATGGGCATTAATTCCGGATCCGGCCTTGCGGCAAGTGTTCAGGATTTTTGGACGGAACAAAAAGCGCAGCATGCTGCGGTATTTGCTGCGTCCAAAAAACGTTCCGGTCGTGAACTGAAGACATCCTGATGCATCCTTAACGGATTTCTCTCCATTCAGAATGCATGGGGATGATCCTGATCAGGATTTTTCCGGCATAGAGACCCGACGACGGATCTCTATGCCGGAAAACAAAAACACCAGTGTGAAAGGACCCTAAGGTAACTTCTGTCGTAAAGCAAATCTCTAAATGCTGTACGCTGTTTAAGCAATATGAATGCCCCCATGTACGGAATATAGAATCATAAAAAGAACTACAATACAAAAATCATATCAGAAAAAGAAGAGTGTGTCACTATCTGGCTTTAATTAGCAAAGTGTATGTGTGTATATATATATATATATATATATATATATATATATAACGCATTCCCTTTAAGTGGATAATTGGACTTGGCCAGCTTTTAGATGGCCATAGAAATCCTCAGTGACTTGCAACACTATAAGGTGGCCATATAGTATACAATAGTGTGAAATTGATCAAAACGGACGCTTTCAACCAAAACGATTGTTCATTGGGTGAAATTTAACAACAGTCGTTTGTTTTAGCCGACGGATGACAATCATTGTCTGAAAAGAAGTGGACTGAGTTTGAAATTTTTAGCAAATAGCTGAACGAAAGATTTTTTGTTCAAAGGAAAACCATTTAATGGACGAATGGCTTTTCTTTGAAAGAATGTTCCCAGAAAGATCAATTGCCAGGTTTCATTAGTTTGATACCGGAACGGTCAATATGGACTAAAATGCGTAAGCCATTTCTGCGAAAAGATCATTCTCCAGATGACTATTTAACCATCAACCAACTTCTATCTATTGTGTATGACCACACGTTATCCCATGTCTAATTTCTGTTATAGCTGATTCTATTGTACAACCCTAATAAAAGGAGACTGGCCGCAGAAGAGGGAGGAGGAGCGTGTTCCTTCAGCTTCCCTGTAGAAGTATTCACAAAAAAATCTTCACACCATGTATTCTGGAGAGGTATCCCTTGTTCCCTCACCAATGGAGATTATGACTTAAGAGATAGTGGTCCCTCAAGATACAATGGCCTCAGGATATAATATTTTCAACATACAATGGTCTTTTATTGGCCATCATCAGTTGAAACTAGTCTCAACATACAATGTCTCAGCCTCAGATCCAACCAATCAACCAATATGGCCATTTCTCTGGTAAAACACACGTATTGGCTGTCTGGTAGCTCCTCTTTACGGTACAGTGTGGTCCTACATGTCCTATACTGCGCCAGGATGAGCTGCTCATTTGGACACCAGTTGAGCAGTGACTCCATTTTATTTTTCTGGTACATGTATGTGCTATGCAAGACCCTGAAGAAACTCCTACCTTCACCATAGAAGGTCATTTACAGCTCCCAGCTTCTGATCCTGTGTGCTTTACATGTCTTGGTTATCTGCTTATTTAAGACTTCACTTTTCCTTATTCTGAGATGACATTTTTGGGCTCTGGAACCAATTACTGGTTTTCCTTAGAGTTATAGACTCAACTCATAATGGTTTCGACTTGATTGGTCGTCCCGGACACAATAATATTGTAACTTGAGGGACCACTGTAAACACTGGGCTGGAGAATGCAGATCTCCTGAAACTACATGTATAATTGTAGAGTCTTGGTGGCACGTCATCCCATTCACAAAATGACCACATCGAAGGCAGATAGGGGAGGCCAAATTATTTTTATTTAATTTAACATTAGCCAATTTATGTGGAAGATGTGATTTTCTTAACGAATACAATCATAGACTCATATTGGGAATACGTCGGATTCCCAGTTGTCATTTGTGCAAAGCTTTCCAACCGCGACAAAGTGCATTAAGCTTTGAGATACCTCTTTTGGTAAACGGCTAGTTTCCTCAGCTGCTGAACTGGATAAAACAGCTGCCATGAGGATGGACCAGTGCTTCCCATTTCATTCAAGGGGCCGAAGGTTAGAAATTTAAGTAATTAATATAGTAAATGGGGATCGGTAGAAGGGAAGTCCTCTTTGTTCTCCTCTGACTGTAGAGAAACCTTGTCACCTTACGTATAAAACACATGGGTTTCTTTAGTCAGGTCAAAATACATACTTTTATAACAAAACTAAAAATTTACCTGGAGTATAAACGAGGATATACACATATTACACTGTGTACACTATTTACACAACCATACAAAATATAATACTCAAATTCTGTACAGAAATTTAAAATGCAAGGTCCACTGAAGTTCCTGCACAAAAGAAATGAAGGTTCCAAACGTGGAAAAATGCTGGGCATGGCGATTGGGTCTGTAACAAAATGTTCATTAAAAGAGGGCTTCAAGGAGGACCTTGGAGGACTACAGCTGGACCTTCAGTAGGGCTTTCAGGTGATATGTCATCAGCTCCTTACACTGGTCGAAATGCTGACCATTGATCCCCATCCAGTGGCTGGGAGGCTTCGGAAGCACACTTGGGGATGGTGGATCGCTGAATTTTGCTCCTGCATAGTTTATCTCTTTCTCAATGTCATCCCGGGTGCAACCTTCTTTTTTTATTTTGATATGGGGGACGTTTTCAGAGCTCATCAGTGGTTTCTTCTCAACAGACCTATTTGTGAGCTCAGAGTCAGTGTGAAGCCTTTCAGTCTTTTTTGGGGAACTGCTCTTTATAGACTGTACTTTACATTTATTTTGCTGCTTGTGGAGACTACGCTGCTCACTCCGATGTGCTGCCGGGCTGTGGGAGGCATTGATCTTTTCCGATTTCACAGTCTTCTTGTCAGCCTTTGATCTTGTTCTAAAGACCTATTGATAAAAACAAAAGTAGTTACCAAGTGAAGCTCACATACGGGCCTGTTCATATAGCATTTTTGCTGTACGTATGTGGGAAAGCTCCATACGTACTGTACAAGTTAAAACTGTCTAATCAGAAGGTGGGCAGAAGTGTGTCCTTTTGGTCTCACCTGGCTGGAATGCGTTAGTTTGCACACACAACCAGCAGTGCGCTGTATGAACATACCCTCCATTCATCTGATACCTTAGGGAGATCCAGTGATGTCACTGCCCATATATGGAGTTATCAATGGTGCTCCCCTGCTATAAAATGGCTCCCCGCCTGCATAAGGGGACTGTATGGATGATGTACCCCACTGTATGCAGGTACAGCAGGATATGTTGCAGCCTTCTGTTGGAGGTATACTGTATACTCGGTTCCCCCCAAGATAAACTGAGTGGCAGGTCACTGGCCTCCCATTCATCTCTATGGGGCTGCTTGCAGGTCTCACTTTTCTGAGAGACATATCCCAGGCTGTATGGCAGCTAGCACCTTGATCCTGTCATCCGACTCATTTTTCTAGGTGCTGTACAGCCTGAGATATTCCAGGATGGAGGAGGAGGGGGTGGGCGAGTTGGGGGTGTGCCCACAGCACAAAAGGATAGGTAGAGATCCTCCTGTCACCGTGTAACTACATAATAGCAGACGAAAATAATGGACAACTGTTTTCAATGAGTTTTATAACAGGATGGGCTCCTGCACAGTTCAGGGGGCAGCAGTGGAATAGGTGGAGGAGATGTGGTTGGTGTGGATGGTGACCCATCTGACCGACTGGGTCCACTTACCATGGGGTCTGATGGTTACACAGCTTTTACTAGTAAGAGTAGCACTGCTGTTTGTAGACAGATGTGTGAATGCAGCTGGGTAAGAGGTCTCCCTGTGATGACCCCACACCCGTGTTCTTGTGGTTATGGCAGCAGACACGGATGGATGAAGTACGCACCTCTCTCCGGAACTGCCTGTACTGGGCCGCCCTGGCGGGCTGCGGGTCCGCGCCTCCCGGGCTGGGGCTTCTGGCTCCATTCTCTCCCGATCTACTCTGCAGCGGGTTATGGTGATGGAGCCGGGTGGGGAAGGGCGTCGATCGCACTTTATTCTTTCGTCTCTTTCTGCGGCCGCAGCTCCTCGCTCTGCTCACACTGCTCCCCCGCCTCCGTCCGCCACCGCCTCCTCCTTCGGGTTCGGACATGACAGCTCCGTGTCACCGAACGCAGAGAAGTGTAATGCTCCAGAACAACGCTGTGTCTGAATTGGTTCCTTGCAGTTGTTGACAATCTGCCCGCGTCCAGCTTGCTCCCGTAGATGGGTTTTGCGCTGTACACAATGACAGGCTGTGCGGGAGCTGCACAAGATGTCGGCTCTGCAGCTCCCACCTCCACTGTTTTGTTTTTGTCTCGGGACCCACCCCTGCGCGCTCCCGCCGGCTCCTGGGGCGCGTCCCCGCCTTCTGTGAGGTAATGCTGGCGGCTGGGGTGCGCGCCTCGTTCTTTCTGTTCTGGCAGCCTATTATGGCGCGCTCCTGGCCGCCTGTGTTCACACAAAGCAAGAGTATGAGAGAACTGCCTGTGCTTTCAGTCACAGCTGTGTTACCTTAGACCTCATGCACACGACCGTTGGTGTTTTGCGGTCCGCAAACCGCGGATCCACAAAACACGGAAGCTGCTCCGCGTTCCGTAATTTGCGGAACGGAACGCGGCCCATTGTAGAAATGCCTATTCTTGTCTGCAAAACGGACAAGATTAGGACATGTATATATAATCTGGGCACTCTTTGATATTGAGAACAATACTGGTGGGAATAGAAACGAGTGTAGAAAAATTGTTTTAAACAATATTTATTAACATTGATAAAATAACTACCAATAGTGACCCATTTGGGTTGCTCGATCCAGATATAAGTGCACTTATTTGATATGGCTGCTTAAAACACTAAAATGAACCAGTGTGTATGCATTGCAGGTGTTATTTATAAATCTGTAAAAGAACTTGTTGGACTACACCTTAAAAGTCTTAATAGTCCAGTATCAATATGATTGTCGACAAAATAGGTATTCCTTCATAAAAGTATAATGTCTCTTGAATTATGCTCCCCTATAACTCAGTAGACTCAGTTCCAACATGCAGTAGATACCGTTATGTATAATTCATGCGAATGCGGCGTCCCACTATTCACATACTATCAGCGGCGTCCCGCTATTCACATACTATCAGCGGCGTCCCGCTATTCACATACTATCAGCGGCGTCCCGCTATTCACATACTATCAGCGGCGTCCCGCTATTCACATACTATCAGCGGCGTCCCACTATTCACATACTATCAGCGGCGTCCCGCTATTCACATACTATCAGCGGTGTCCTGCTATTCACATACTATCAGCGGCGTCCCGCTATTCACATACTATCAGCGGCGTCCCGCTATTCACATACTATCAGCGGCGTCCTGCTATTCACATACTATCAGCGGCATCCCGCTATTCACATACTATCAGCGGCGTCCCGCTATTCACATACTATCAGCGGCGTCCCGCTATTCACATACTATCAGCGGCGTCCGCTATTCACATACTATCAGCGGCGTCCGCTATTCACATACTATCAGCGGCGTCCGCTATTCACATACTATCAGCGGCGTCCCGCTATTCACATACTATCAGCGGCGTCCCGCTATTCACATACTATCAGCGGCGTCCGCTATTCACATACTATCAGCGGCGTCCGCTATTCACATACTATCAGCGGCGTCCCGCTATTCACATACTATCAGCGGCGTCCCGCTATTCACATACTATCAGCGGCGTCCCGCTATTCACATACTATCAGCGGCGTCCCGCTATTCACATACTATCAGCGGCGTCCCGCTATTCACATACTATCAACGGCGTCCCGCTATTCACATACTATCAGCGGCGTCCCGCTATTCACATACTATCAGCGGCGTCCCGCTATTCACATACTATCAGCGGCGTCCCGCTATTCACATACTATCAGCGGCGTCCCGCTATTCACATACTATCAGCGGCGTCCCGCTATTCACATACTATCAGCGGCGTCCCGCTATTCACATACTATCAGCGGCGTCCGCTATTCACATACTATCAGCGGCGTCCGCTATTCACATACTATCAGCGGCGTCCCGCTATTCACATACTATCAGCGGCGTCCGCTATTCACATACTATCAGCGGCGTCCCGCTATTCACATACTATCAGCGGCGTCCCGCTATTCACATACTATCAGCGGCGTCCCGCTATTCACATACTATCAGCGGCGTCCCGCTATTCACATACTATCAGCGGCGTCCCGCTATTCACATACTATCAGCGGCGTCCCGCTGAGTGAAAGATGTCCTTCCTTATGATCAGTATAGCATGTAATAATCTTACCGGTGGTGGTGTCAAGAGACATTATACTTTTATGAAGGAATACCTATTTTGTCGACAATCATATTGATACTGGACTATTAAGACTTTTAAGGTGTAGTCCAACAAGTTCTTTTACAGATTTATAAATAACACCTGCAATGCATACACACTTTGGTTCATTTTAGTGTTTTAAGCAGCCATATCAAATAAGTGCACTTATATCTGGATCGAGCAACCCAAATGGGTCACTATTGGTAGTTATTTTATCAATGTTAATAAATATTGTTTAAAGCAATTTTTCTACACTCGTTTCTATTCCCACCAGTAATGTTCTCAATATCAGAGAGTGCCCAGATTATATATACAATTTTCTTTTTGCTAGCTAGACCGGTGAATCTACTTATCTGAGAGCACCTCGTATTGGTAATTGGCTGACCCAGTGCGACACAGTCTTTTTCTCTAAGAATAGGACATGCTATATTTTTTTGCAGGGGCGCGGAACGGAGCAACGGATGCGGACAGCACACGGAGTGCTGTCCGCATCTTTTGCGCCCCCATTGAAGTGAATGGGTCCACGCCCGAGCCGCAAAATATGTGGCTCGGACGTGGACCACAACAACAGTCGTATGCATGAGGCCTTATAGTCAGCACACGTTATACTTTTATAGGAGGATTTCAGACTCGGAAATACCAACAAATGACAGAATAACCCCATAAACAGTCTCAGACATAGAGCACCCCATAGTGTCAGATATAGAGCACCCCATAAATGGTGTCAGACATAGAGCACCCCATACATTGTGTCAGACATAGAGCACCCTATAAATAGTGTCAGACATAGAGCACCCTATAAATGGTCTTAGACATAGAGCACCCTATAAATGGTGTCAGACATAGAGCACCCTATAAATGGTCTTAGACATTATGCACCCCATAAATGGTGTTAGACATAGAGCACCCTATAAATAGTGTTAGACATAGAGCACCCCATGAATGGTGTTAGACATAGAGCACCCCATAAATCGTGTTAGACATAGAGCACCCTATAAATAGTGTTAGACATAGAGCACCCCATAAATGGTGTTAGACATAGAGCACCCCATAAATGGTGTTAGACATAGAGCACCCCATAAATGGTGTTAGACATAGAGCACCCTATAAATAGTGTTAGATATAGAGCACCCCATAAATGGTGTTAGACATAGAGCACCCCATAAATGGTGTTAGACATAGAGCACCCCATAAATGGTGTTAGACATAGAGCACCCTATAAATAGTGTTAGGCATAGAGCACCCCATAAATGGTGTTAGACATAGAGCACCCCTTAAATGGTGTTAGACATAGAGCACCCTATAAATGGTGTCAGACATAGAGCACCCCATAAATGGTGTCAGACATAGAGCACCCTATAAATAGTGTTAGACATAGAGCACCCCATGAATGGTGTTAGACATAGAGCACCCCATAAATGGTGTTAGACATAGAGCACCCCATAAATGGTGTTAGACATAGAGCACCCCTTAAATGGTGTTAGACATAGAGCACCCCATAAATGGTGTTAGACATAGAGCACCCCTTAAATGGTGTTAGACATAGAGCACCCTATAAATGGTGTCAGACATAGAGCACCCTATAAATAGTGTTAGACATAGAGCACCCCATAAATGGTGTTAGACATAGAGCACCCTATAAATAGTGTTAGACATAGAGCACCCCATAAATGGTGTTAGACATAGAGCACCCCTTAAATGGTGTTAGACATAGAGCACCCTATAAATGGTGTCAGACATAGAGCACCCCATAAATGGTGTCAGACATAGAGCACCCTATAAATAGTGTTAGACATAGAGCACCCCATGAATGGTGTTAGACATAGAGCACCCCATAAATGGTGTTAGACATAGAGCACCCCATAAATGGTGTTAGACATAGAGCACCCTATAAATAGTGTTAGACATAGAGCACCCCATAAATGGTGTTAGACATAGAGCACCCCTTAAATGGTGTTAGACATAGAGCACCCTATAAATAGTGTCAGACATAGAGCACCCCATAAATGGTGTCAGACATAGAGCACCCTATAAATAGTGTTAGACATAGAGCACCCCATGAATGGTGTTAGACATAGAGCACCCCATAAATGGTGTTAGACATAGAGCACCCCATAAATGGTGTTAGACATAGAGCACCCTATAAATAGTGTTAGACATAGAGCACCCCATAAATGGTGTTAGACATAGAGCACCCCATAAATGGTGTTAGACATAGAGCACCCCATAAATGGTGTTAGACATAGAGCACCCCATAAATGGTGTTAGACATAGAGCACCCTATAAATAGTGTTAGACATAGAGCACCCCATAAATGGTGTTAGACATAGAGCACCCTATAAATAGTGTTAGACAAAGAGCACCCCATAAATGGTGTTAGACATAGAGCACCCCTTAAATGGTGTTAGACATAGAGCACCCTATAAATGGTGTCAGACATAGAGCACCCCATAAATGGTGTCAGACATAGAGCACCCTATAAATAGTGTTAGACATAGAGCACCCCATAATTAGTGTTAGACATAGAGCACCCTATAAATGGTGTTAGACATAGAGCACTCCATAAATGGTGTTAGACATAGAGCACCCTAAAAATAGTTTTAGACATAGAGCACCCTATAACTATAATTAGTGTTAGACATAGAGCACCCCTTAAATGGTGTTAGACATAGAGCACCCTATAAATGGTGTCAGACATAGAGCACCCCATAAATGGTGTTAGACATAGAGCACCCCAAAATTAGTGTTAGACATAGAGCACCCTATAAATAGTGTTAGACATAGAGCACCCCATAAATGGTGTTAGACATAGAGCACCCTATAAATAGTGTTAGACATAGAGCACCCTATAAATAGTGTTAGACATAGAGCACCCTATAAATGGTGTCAGACATAGAGCACCCCATAAATGGTGTCAGACATAGAGCACCCTATAAATAGTGTTAGACATAGAGCACCCCATAATTAGTGTTAGACATAGAGCACCCTAAAAATGGTGTTAGACATAGAGCGCTCCATAAATGGTGTTAGACATAGAGCACCCTAAAAATAGTTTTAGACATAGAGCACCCTATAATTAGTGTTAGACATAGAGCACCCTTTAAATGGTGTCATATATAAAGCACCCCATAAATAGTGTGAGATATGGAGCACCCCATAAAGAGTGCAATATACAGACATGTCCATAAATGTCCTGCAAATTCAGGACAGTTGGCAACTATGTAAATGGCCCATTGTTGAACTGGCTAAATACAACCAGGTCCATAAATATTGGGGCATCAACACAATTCTAACATTTTTGGCTCTATACACCACCACAATGGACTTGAAATGAAACTATTAGGGCCACAACATACCACTCGGCATTCCCTAAACACTGGCCCCTAGAGGGCAGCCCGCCGCACAAGCAGTTAAAAAAGTAACCCCTCACTGTACATTCTCTTGGAAATGATCAGTATTTCTCTGTACAAAATGATTTATTATAGGAAAAATAAATAAAAACCCCACATAATTGTCACTGCTGCAAACATAATGAACCGTACTTTCATATAATTAATACCACATGGCGAATGCCATAAAGAAATTAGACACTACAGCAGAATTCCTGTTTTCTTGTTCATTCTGGCTGTAAGGGGGTCAAAAGTCTATGGGTATGACCTATGACCTCTACACTGTACCCCACTCAAGAATGGCGCCTTGAGTGACATTGACTCAACAAGATTTCACTTGAACAGCAGTTACTCAGGCATATGGTTACAGTACTTCACAGAGGGCACACACTTGATGGCTACACACAGTACTGTGGCACAGAGCTTGTTAGTTTTTCAATAGCGACATTCTCTATATAGCCACTAGCAACAGGACAGTTTATAGAACTCCACAGTCAGTTGCCAACAGCAACAGGACAGTCTTTATCCTTACTACACAGTATACTTGTACCAGGCGGTTGCAACAGGACAGTGTTCTTACACAGGCAATAGTGCAGGTCACTGTATACATCACCGAGCCAGCACAGTATAACTCCACGGGAGCAGGCTGGGTCATAGTCTCTGGTCACTCATATAATCTAGGGCTGCTGCCTGTGCCTACCCACAATACAGTCTCTAGGCCAAAAGTCGTCTGCAACCAGGGCTGTCTCTGCTCCCACAGCAAGCATTCATCCCAACAGGACTCATCAACAGTGGCTTGTCACTGGTCACGTGCAGCTTGCGGGACATGTCACCACTGCAGCCAGTCATTGGCTGCAGGAGCTCACTTGACCCCCATCCGTGATGTACTTTTATGAGGTCTTTTTTTTTTTTTTGCAGGACTAGTTGCATGAGTTGATTCATCTATAAGTTCTGTATTAATCTAGATTTTGACTGAAATAAAAACAAATGTAATTTTCCATACTATAGGGGGCTGGGCCAGCATATAGAACATTATAAGTAGTGGGCCACCATAAGGGGCATCATAAGTACTGGGGGAAATAATAAATACTGGGATCACTATAGGGCCCATTAAAAGGGTTATCCAAGAGTATAAAATGCTCCCCCACATGCATGGCCCCTCACAATGAATATACTTACCTGGTTTCCTGCTTCTGGTCCCCGCACAGCCGCTGCTGCCTCTCCCCGTGCACATCTGATGTCGGAAGGGAACAGCCAATGGCAGATTGGGATGGGGACGAGCCTCCCTAGCATTGCGGGTGATGCTAGGGAGGCTCGTCCCAACCCCCCATTGGCTGCTTCCCCTGACCCCGGATGGAACGGGGAGCCAGAAGCAGCAGCGGCGGTGCGGCAACCAGGAGCGGCGCAGGGAATTATATTCATTGTGAGGGGCCTGGGCATATGGGGGACATTTTATAGTCTTGGATAACCCCTTTAAGTAATGGGCCACTATATGGGATATTATAAAAACTGGGCCACTATGGGGGACATGATAAGTACTGGACCACTATATGGGATATTATACTGTAAGTAACTAGGCCACTATAGGCGACATTATAAGGAGTGGGCCACTATAGGGGTCATTATAACTACTATACAGGACATGATAACTACTGGAGGCAATAAAGGGGGCATTTTAGGAGAGCATGATTATAACTACTGGGGGCAATTTGGGAAAAATCATTTCTAATAGGAGGGCATTATTACTACTGTAGGTAATATAGGGGGAATTATTATTGGGCATAATATGGAGGGCACCAATACTAACGGGGGCATTCAAGTGGAACACTCTGAGAGATAATTATTACTATTGGGACTTTAGGGAGTGCTGTTACTATGGGGGGACTGCTTTGTATAGCACTCTTCTTTTTGCAGTATAGAAATGGGAGTCATGGGGGAGCACAGCAGGTACAGTATTGGGGATAGCAGCAGGATGGTGACACCAGGAGGGGGAGAATGATGGAAGATTGAAGATCCTAATCTGTGTTGCAAACTCTGCAGAGACGAGATTTGGCTGAACGATGTCATCATGGGAGATCTATATCAGAGGAGATATCACAGGGTGTAAGAGGTATGTGGCGCTGTATTCTCCTATATGTTTGCTAGCGCGAAATATAATGTCCATGCAAATATATCTTTAGTACTAGGGCTTGGTTGGATTGAGAATTTGGTGACGCCTTACCTGTGTTGCTGCTCCACATCCTGTCTCTCTAGCAGCTACAGTGGAGCGGAACGCTCCGGAAACAAAGATGCACCTCTGCAGGTGGTACATGCATAAGAGAGCCCACTTATATATGTTTTGCTCCCAGGGGCGTAGCTAATAGCTCATGGGCCCTGGTGCAAGGGTTCAACTTGGGCCCCCCTTCCCTCAGTGCTTTGTGTGTCTTCTTATGCGGCACAAGAGTCTTTGGGCCCCTTCAGGCTCCTGGGCCCGGTAGCGACTGCTACCTATGCACCCCCTATAGCTACACCCATGTTTGCTCCCCTAGCTATGCCTCTGTCCCTATTTATTTAGTTTGGTGGGGAGGCAGCTCTAGAAAGAGTCCTGTTTTTTCAAACTTCTTCCATCTAAGAATTATGGAGCCCATTGTGCTCTTGGGAGTTTTCGGTGCGGTAGAAATTTTTTGTACCCTTCTCCAGATCTGTGCCCCTGCACAATCGTGTCTCTGTGCACTACAGGCAGCTCTTTCTTCCCCATGACTTGGTTTTTGCTTGATGTGCATTGTCAGCTGTGAGACCTTATATATACAGGAGTGTGTCTTTGCAAATCATGTCCAATCAACTAAAATAACCACGGACGGAGTACAATCAAGGTGTAGATACATCTCAAAGATGATCAAGAGAAATCGGAGGTTACTTTCTGATTATGGGGTATCAAATGCAGATTGATGTGAGAAAACTTTGGGGGAGATTTATCTGGTGTAAAGTAGAACTGGCTTAGTTGCCTATAGCACCCGATCAGAGTCCACCTTTCATTTTTCACAGCTGCCTTGGAAATTGAAAGGTGGCCTCTGATTGGTTGCTATGGGCAACTAGGACAGTTCTACTTTACACCAGGTTGATAAATCTCCCCCGGGAGCATAGCAAAATGTGAAAAAATAAAATGAAAGGATCTGAAGATTTCCTGAATAGATTGTACAAAAAGAGACGCAAAATATGTATAAAATTGAAAATCTTTATTTCATATGCAAATAAAAGCATTACATAAACGTGTGACAATAAAAACAGAGTACAAAGACCCCCAGCCGAAGTTATGGGTATGTAATTGTGTACTTTGCCACTTCAGGTACAGGACACTTTACCATTACTTGCTGCATACCTCTTGTACTGCCCATGGTATTGGGGATCAATATATGAATCTGCCTTGTGATTGGGATTTATTATTATTGGCGTGAGCTACTTTCACACTTGCATTAAACTTTTCCAGCATTGAGTTCTGCCCTAGGGGCTCAATACCGAAAGAAAAAAAACGGATCAGTTTTATCCCCATGCATTCTGAATGGAGAAAAATCCATTCAGTATGCATCAGGATGTCTTCCGTTCAGTCACCGTACGGTTTTTGGACAGAGAAAATACCGGAGCATGCTGCAGTTTTGTCTCCATCCAAAACTCCGGAACACTTGCCATAATGCCGGATCCAACATTAATTTTCATTGAAATGTATTAGTGCCGGCATTAAAATTACTGCATTGACAGATCAGGTCGACCTTTAAAAATGTGAAAAAAATAAATACCGGATGAGTTTTTCCGGATGACAAACGGAGAGACGGATCCGGTATCGCAATGCTGTCCGTTTGCATACAGATTGCCGGAATCCAGCAACGCAAGTGTTAAAGTACCCTTATATCAAATTTCATAAGCTGTCATCAGGGGTGGGTCCAGGTTCCTTTTTTTTTTACTGTGGAATTTGTTTTTATCACATTTATGTATTGCTTTTATTTTCATATGGAGGAGCCAGTGGGGGAAGTGCTGACAGGCTGCACAGAGGAGAGACATGGATTGTGTCTTCCTGTGTAACTGTACATGACCTAAGGGGGGAGGATAACATGGACTTCTGTTCATATCTATCCCCTCTTCTCAGTCATTCAGAGAGCATAATTGCTCTCTGATTGTTACATGTGGGTGTCTTTTTTTTTTCAGGAAAGGAGTGTTACGACAGCTGCCCATTGCTGCCGCTGCTCTGCTGTCACGGACACTACGCTACCCACCATGATGCTGCCTAGTACTCCAGACCTCTGGTCTCTTAAAGGGCCAGTGTGTGCACTTTCAAATCCGTCCCCAGCCAACAGCTACAAGTCCCTGGGTATTTAGGTGGCCTCTCCATGCAGAAGGTACCTGAGCTTTAAGGTCCCTGCAAAGGTGTTGAAGTCTAGTTTTTCTGTGATTCTCCTGCATTATGCCTGAGTTTATTCTGTGTTCCTGCTCTAGCCCTGTACTTGCCCTGCCTGTGTGCTCCTACTCGTCCAGTTTCAGCTCTGATCGTGTTTTAGTTAAGATATTTTAAGGTCCAAATTGGTAGAAACCATACAGATAGTTTAGTAAGGAGCAATTTAGTAAATGTATTAATGCACATTTAAGCAGTCATTCCCCAGGTCAAAAAGAGGGACAGAGGGACTTGGGTCCAAAATAGGGACACTTTGGAGGCATGCCTTTACCCCCTTACTACACTTCCCTGCTGCAGTCAGTCCTTCCATATAGAAATTTCCAGTCATTACAGGAGAGGTAAATTCATAGCATAGGACACGTTTTCCCACCACAACTACTGCTTTTCACATCTGCCGCCAAATGGCTACTGGCATTTCCGGGTATTCAAACGTCAGCCTTCCCTCATGCAGTTCTCCAGTTACCCGCCAGATGTCACCCCCGCAGCGGAAGTCTCCCTATCCCGGAAGCAACCTTCCTGAGAAGGTTTGGTAGCGCTGTGCATTGTGGGCCGAGTGCACCACTTTGAATGGGGTTTGAGAGACGCGGGATCCCGGTGGGAGCCCTGTTCCGTTACGTAAGGAGGTGACGTCACATTGTGGGACCGCCGCTGTGTGAGTGGTTCTGGGCCGTGTCACGTGACGGCAGAGCCACCAGGAACAATAATATCAGTGTAATCTCCTGCTATCTCCATCAGCATCCTGCCCCCGAGTTCTAGCAGCATGGCTCATAACAAGATACCACCCAGGTGGCTGAACTGCCCTCGCAGGGGACAGCCGCTGGCAGGTAATGGGGGCAGCAGGGTTATTTGTAGGGATGAGCAGCCTGACACTGCCTGCTGCTGCTGTGGGGTCATCATGGCTGCATCTGCCTGCCTTCTGTGGTCTTCATAGTGCCTAGGGGATGCACATGACCTGCGTGTAGGGCTAACCAGGCTGATCACCTGTCTACATGGCAGCATTCTGATCAGTATGGGCAGTCATGTATTATGCATGCGTGCAAGGGACTTGTTGACACGCAGCAGAGGTAGTGCTCCTGCTCACATGCCTGTGGTCTGATTTAAAAGGATTTTCCAGTTTTACGTGCAGAAAAAGCCTTATGGATTTCTAAGGTACTCCGTTCTGTTCCATTATCAAGATCTGTGCTTGCTGTCACTGAACATTCTTGTTTACATCCAGATAACCCACCTCAAACAAGTCCTGTTGACGGCTTGGTACATTGAATACAGGTACCTTTACACGAGGCAGTTATTGTGTAAAATATTGTTAAATCGAGCGAATCTGCAAGATTATCGGGCTCACGGACACATATTTTTTTTCTGTGTCCGTTCCACTTTGTGTGCGAAATCATTCACTTCAATGGAGCAGCAAAAAACGGAAATTACTCTGTGTGCATTCCGTTTCTGTATGTCCGCATTACGGACAAGGATAGGACTATTCTGTTAGGGGCCGGCTGTTCCATTCTGTAAAATACGGAATGCACACGGCCGGTATCCGTGTTTTATGGACTGCAAAACATCCAGCAGCCGTGTGCACGAGCCCTAAAAACGATGAACGGTAGGGCGACAATCAGTAGATTTCTCGTTGGTTCGATCGTCTGTGGGCACAAAAATCATGTTTGGACGTTAACTATTTCATACGTTTAAACGGTAATCGTTCACTGCGCGCACAATTACAGACGATTATACTGCACGTGTGTGTAAGCACGCCACTCAAGTAATCGCTTTGTGTAAATGCAACTGTCTGCTTTACCAACGATGGAATATGCGATCGAAATTACGATTTTGGGAACAGTAATTGGAGCGTCTATAGGGTCATTCTCTACACCAAGAAACAACTCATTCGTCGCTCAATTGTACCAATCATCACCTCGTGTAAAGGTACCTTACAGAGGGCCTGTCACCACTCCTGACATGCCTGCTTTATAGCTGTATACATTCCCCCTGTGATAACAGTTCTGGAGCATCTCTTCTTATGGCTCTATGTTGTGCCATTCCTTTATTATTCCTGCTAGAAGTTATGAATGAACTGCTAGCAGTCTGCAGTGAGGCTACAGAGGGGTGGTAACCAGTTGGGGGTGTGTACCTGCACAGTATGAAAATGGCAGCAATGATTGGATAGAGTGAGTCTGTGGCAGGTACACCCCCCCCAACTTGTTACCACCCCTCTGTACCCTTACTGCAGACTGCTAGCAACTCATTCATAACTTCTAGTAGAAATATTAAAGGAATGGTACAACATAGAGCCATAAGAAGAGATGCCCCAGAATTGTTATTACATGGGGAATACATGACGCTATTAATACAGGCATGTCAGGAGTAGTGACAGATCCTCTAACACACATCCCTCACAAGGCCTGATAGTTTGCTACAATGTATCAGTGTAGGTAAAATGTATTATATTAGCCAGGCCAGACAGTTTAGCTCACAGGTGTTTGCCTAAGGGTACTTTCACACTTGCGGCATGGCTATCCGGCAGGTGAACAGCCCGCCAGATCCGCCATGCTGCAAGTACCCGTGTGCTGCCACTCCGTCCCTATTGACTATAATGGGGGTGGGGGCGGAGCTACGGTGCAGCACGGCAGTGCACGGCCGGAGATCGCTGGACTAAAAGTACTGTAGGTCCGACTTTTTAGTCCGGCTATCACTGCTGTGCTGCGCCGTAGCTCCGCCCCCCGCCCCATTATAGTCAATAGGGACGGAGCAGCAGCACACGGGTACTTGCGGCATAGCGGATTCGGCAGGCTGTTCACCCGCCGAAAAAGCCTGCTGGATAGCCATGCCACATGTGTGAAAGTACCCTTAACCTATACATTGTGGCAAACTCTCAGCTAGGAATAGGACTTGTTTGGGATGGGTTATCTGTGGATGTACACAAGAACGTTCAGTGACAGCATGCACAGATCTTGATAATAGCGAGTAATGGAATGGAGTACATTAGAAATCTGTAAAGCTTCAGTCGGAAATGATTAAGATTTAATTACAGCAAATAACATTTATCATGTAGAGAAAGTGAATACTAGGCACTTACTAATGTTCTGTGATTGTCCAGATTGCTTCCTTTGCTGGCTGGATTCATCTTTCCATCACGTTATACACTGCTCGTATCCATGGTTACGGCCACCGCTGCATCGCATATAGGTAGTGGCTGGGATGGGAGCTGCTGAACATGGGTGTCTATGTGTGCACCTACAGTCCAGGCCACCAGAGAGGTCGGAGCTTTTTCCTACAGTGTGTAAGCACGACCACCATTGCTGGATTGCAGGGTGGTCGTAACCATGGATACAAGCAGTGTATGATGTGATGGAAAAATGAATCCAGCCAGCAAAGGAGGCAATATGGAGGATATTAGAAAGTCGCAGACTGCAGTGACTTAGGCCGTAGTGCCGCTGTTCCTGTGTTGCGGACCCACTGAAGTCACAGGCATGGCGGCACTACAGTCGTTTGAATGGGGCCTTACATTGATTAAGTTTTTAACTTGCCTAAAAATCTGAAAACCTCTTAAAACTGTAAAAAAGGTGATGTTTTCTTACCTTGCTGCACATTTGTACCTGCAGCTACAGGAGGTGTGGAGTGTGTCCTGTCACCATATGTTGTGTGCTGTCATTCTCGCTTGTGGTAAGGCGAGTACATATGACATTTGTATTAGGTCTCATGCACACGACCGTATCTATTTTGTGGTCCGCAAAAAATACGGATGCCGTCTGTGTGCATTCCGTATTTTGCGGAACGGAACAGCTAGGTCTAAGTTCTCATGCACACGAACGTATTTTCTTTCCACGTCCGTTCTTTTTTTTTTACAGACCGTATGTGGAACCATTCATTTCAATGGGTCCGCAAAAAATAAAAAATAAAATGGAAGTTGCTCAGTGTGCATTCTGTTTCCGTATGTCCATATTTCTGTTCCGCAAAAAAATAGAACATGTCTGTAATGTGGACAATAATAGGACAAGGATAGGACTGTTCTATTAGGGGCCAGCTGTTCAGTTCCGCAAAATACGGAATGCACACGGACGTCATCCGTATTTTCCGGAACTCAAAATACATACGGTCGTGTGCATGAGCCCTTAATAGAACAGTCCTATTCTTGTCCGTAATGTGGACAATAATAGGACATGATCTATTTCTTTGCGGAACAGACATACGGAAATGGAATGCATACAGAGTAACCTCCAGAACGGAAACGGAAAGAAAATACATTTGTGTGCATGGTTTGACTCCTTCTTCCATTCTTCTGTCGTGTCATAGGAGCAGATAAACGATGTTACGGATCTGTCACGCCACCCCATTGACCTTATTTTCCTATAAGTGGGTCCTTTGGGTTCTTTCATAGTCATAGCATAAATAATGCTGCATGCTGTGCTATTTTGTCCATCAAATGTGATGGAATCTGCAGCAGAGGTTGTCTTTATTGCAACCAATCACATCACAGCTTTTTTTTCTTATACTGCATTTGAACTATGAAAGCTGCACTGTGATTGGTTGCTATAGGCAACAAAGACAGGTTTTCATTTAGACGGTTTCATAACTGCCCCGCTGTGTGTTCACTGCAGACTTTGCCACATTTATTTTAGTCTTTTTGAGTAACTTGAAAATATTTTGTTATAACTTAAGGGCCCATTTATGCATTGTTTTTCGGAATCTGCACCAAAAAACGCCTCTAAAAAGTCTCCCATTCATTTCAATGGGAGGCAGAACTTGCTTTTTTTTTCTCACGCTGGAAAAAAGAAGCAGCATACCCTATCTTGGAATGGAAGCTGAAAATAAAAAAAAAAGGCTCCAAAAACCTCACCAAAACTGCGTAGAAAATCCGTCGTGTGAACATGCCCTAATAAGCCCTCCACCTGTGTCAGTTGGACAGGATTAGAAATTGTTTGCATTCACTGACTGCAAGCAGAAAATCTCTTCAAAATGTATGTGTATTGCATAACAAATTGTGTAATACACTTGGTTTGCGACCGTATCCTAATGATGCCATAGTACTACCTCCTCATGTGCACGTACCCTTAAAAAGCCTGATCCTATCCCCTCCCCTGAAGTGAATGGAGCGGCAGGTTGAGCACATGCACTGCCTCTTCCTTCATCTCTATGGGATCTGCCTGAAATAGCCAAGAGCAGTAGTTAGCTATCTCCGGCAGGCCTATGGTGAATGCATGGAGTGGTACTGTACATGCTCGACTAGCTGCCCCACTCATTTGAGGAGGATCTGCGTGGTATGGGCCCGTATTTTCATGATCTTGGGGGTCCCAGTGGTAGGACCCCCACCGATCTAAAAGTTATTCCCTAATGCCTTATTTATACGTCAGTGATTTTTATCAGTGATTGTGAGTCCTACACCAGGATTGGAGCCCCCACAGACTTAAGGTATAAGGGAAAGATCTGCACCTTTCTGTGTTTGGAGCTTTTTTCCGGTGCGTGCTTCCGTGGAGTTCTGATGCTTGCTTCCATTCTGTATCTCCGTGATTGCGGACCCATTGAAGTGAATGGGTCCGCATCCGTGATGCAGAGTGCACACGGGCCGGTGCCTGTGTATTGTGGACCAGCTGTATGCGGGACGCAATACCGCCATGGACACACAACGACCGTGCGCAAGAGGCCTAAGACATTATCCTGTAAATGGGGAGTAACTTTAGATTTCTGGAATAAACCCTTAAAGGGGTTCTACAGGAATTAATAAAATGAAAATACTTAAATATTTTATAATAAATAAATATATTCACAAATACCTTTAATTACTTAGAATGGCTTGTTTTGTCTGGGGAGCAATCATTAGGAGAAATCAAATGGCTGCCGTCCTATTAGTACACACAAAATCTGTCCTAATCACACAGGAGGACAAGTTACTTCACAACACTGAACCATGGTGCTGCCTCATCCTCCTCTCTGCTTGTCAGGAATCATGATCCTGAATACAGCTGAATCTCTGTGGGAATGGAGAAGATGAGGAGACATGAGAGGAGGGTGGGGATGTGACTAATGAGCAGCAGCTCGTGTATGCAGCCTCCATTACAACAGCCTGTCCTGTCCGTCCTCTCTGTACTTCATGTCTCCTCATGAACTAAATTCCCCAGAGATTCAGCTAAAGTTCTTATCATCTGTATTCAGGATCATAATCCCTGACAAGTAGAGAGGATGAAGCAGCTCTTTCTCTGTGTTGTAAAGTAACTTGTCCTCATGTGTGATCAGGACAGGTTTTGTGTGAACTAATGGGACAGCGGCCATTTTGTTTTACCTGCTTGCTCCCCAGACAAAACAAGCCATAATAACTAATGAAAGGTATTTAAGAATATATTTATAATAAAGTAATATTTAAGTATTTTCTGAATTCCCGTAGAACCCCTTTAAGTTGCACATAAGTAAGGCCTCATGCACACGACTGTTGTTTGTTTCCGCATCTATTACGTTTTTTTTCACGGATAGGATGCTTCCCGATTCATTTCAATGGGTCCGTCAAAAAATGCGGATGGTCAACTGTTTTTGTTCCGCATTCGTGGTCCGTGTTTACATTCCGTCAAAAAAATAGAGCATGTCCTATTTTTTTCACCTTTGCGGACAAAGATAGGCATTATTACAATGGATCTGCCAGAAAAACGGATTCGCCAAAAAAAACGGTCCGTCATCTGTTTTTTTTTGACAGATGCAAAACACCAACAGTCGTGTGCATGAGGCCTAAGACGACTTTTTTCTGTAAGAGACGAACTATGTATGCTAAGAATTGCAGTCCTGGCCATGTTTAACATCTGGTGATATAGTGGACTTGCCAAATGACACGAGTTTAGTTTTGTAAACTTTTGGCGTCACCTGATGATGTGTTCTCTTTTTTCAGCGAAATTTCTTCCTCTAAAGACCATGCTGGGACCCAAATATGATGACCAGGTTCCTGAGGAGAATCGTTTTCACCCGAGCATGCTGTCTAACTACCTGAAGAGTCTTAAGGTTTGTCAGCTAGACATCTCCAATACTTATGTAATAATCTCTGCGGCAATGAAATAATTGGGTAGATGAAATATAATGTTAGTGCCTTCTTCCAATCCAAGCATTATTTAAAGGATTTCCCCACCAAACACATTGATGGCAGGCTTGGGAAGCACTGGTATTGGCTGCTGAGGTGGTAGAGGGTTCTCATCTTGGAAACCAGCCATCCTCCATATTAGGCTTTATTCACACGTCCGCAATTCTGTTCCGCATTTTGCGGAACAGAATTGCGGACCCATTAGTTTCAATGGGGACAGGCGATGTCCCGGCCGGGTCCGCAATTGCGGATCCGCACTTTCGGGTCCGCAATTGCGTTCCCGAAAAAAATAGAGCATGTCCTATTCTTGTCCGCAATTGCGGACAAGAAAAGGCATTTTCTATGAGTGCCGGCGATGTGCGGTCCGCAAGTGCGGAGCGCACATCGCCGATGTCCGTGTTTTGCGGATCCGTGGATCCGCAAAACACGACGGACGTGTGAATTAGGCCTTACACAATAAAAGAGTCATTCCTTGGAGGCTGAGCATTTCCTGCAATGCTGTCTTCACTGCAGACTCAATACTATCCTAAAGTGCAAGCAAGGTAAAGTCCTGGCCCCTTTCACACGGCGAGTATTCCTTACGGGTGCAATGCGTGATGCGAACGCATAGCACCCACACTGAATCCGGACCCATTCATTTCAATGGGTCTGTATACATGAGCGTTGGTTTTCACACATCACATGTGCGTTGCGTGAAAATCGTAGCGTGAAACGCTGGCCCCATAGAAGTGAATGGGGCTGCTTGAAAATCGCATCCGCACTTGCTTGCGTTTTTCACTGATGGTTGCTAAGAGATGTTGTTTGTATACATTCAGTTTTTTATCACGCGCGTGCAAAACGCATTAAATCGCATTGCACCCATGCGATAAAAACTGAACGCAATCGCAGACAAAACTGAATGGACTTGCTTGCGCACTTTTCACTGAATGCATCCGCAACGCATCCGGACCTAATTCGCTCACGCTCGTCTGCAAGGGGCCTTACAGTTGCCCTTCAAGGCAATTTTAATATGGTTAATTTTGCTCTCTTTAGAATTGCACACTTTTTTCAAGGGTTTGTTACTGACTTAGGCCTCTTGCACCCGACTGTATGCCCTCCGAGACATGCTGATCCCTATTTTACATTTCGTGATAATGAATCAAAGGTGCTCCATGGGATGTCCAAAGTTTGGGATGTTTTTAAAATAACCCAACCACGACCTTTACTTGGAGAACTCCCTGGTGTTCATGGTGCTTGCTCAGTAGTGTTGTAGACCCAGGGCCTCCCATCATGGGATACATAGATCAGGCAACACTTTGTACACAGGGGGACTTCAACTAAAGATGAGACTTCAGAAGTTAATTAGTTGGACCAGACTTATTTAGGGGTTTCATAGCAAAGGGGATGAATATATATTCATTGTCGACCCGATATGTGACAGTCATTTCACACAGCAGTGAGCTCAGTGATGGAGAAATATCATCACTATAGCTGGGTGAACGGAGATCGGCAGGAGGCCTAGGAAGTGCTGGTATAAGAAAAACAGGGGATTGGAAAGGTTATTGTATTGTGTTAAAGGCAAGGTCTAAAAAATACTTTAAAACCAAAGAATTAAAAAAGAAAGGGAATCTTGGTCACCTTCAGTGTTACTTTTGCATTATTTTCCATGCTAGGAATCCAAGATATTGTTTGTCAAGGAGTAGTTTACAGACAGAAGGGCCTACAATCCTGGAACAAACAGCTGTAACCTATTCCTAAAAACTAATGTTTTGTATTTTATTTATTTTTTGCAGGTAAAAATGGGTCTTTTAGTTGATTTGACTAATACTACAAGATTCTATGATCGGAATGATATTGAAAAGGAAGGAATAAAGTACATAAAGCTTCAGTGCAAAGGGTAAGTTATTAGTTGACTGTTTTTTATTTAAAGGGGTTGTCTCATCACAGACAATGCGGTGATATCGCTAGTATATACCCCCATAGTGTTATAGGTGTGGGTACCACCACTTGGACCCCAACCTATATTGGGAACGGAGCCCCGCAAAGTGGTGGCTGGAGGACTCTGGTCTCCCTATAGAAGTGAATGGGAGCTCACCGCGCATGACCGGCCACCACTCCAATTCACTTCTATGAGCCCGACGGGAATAGCCGAGGCCTCATTGAAAATGAATGGAGGGCAGCTGCGCATGCGCAGGGTGCTCTCCAACACATTCGGGGCTCCTTTCCCGCATCTATAAGACAATATTGTCTGTGATGAGACAACCCCTTTAAGGTCCTGTTGACACCTTCTCCCCAGATTTATGTACAGGATCTAATGATGCACATAAATGTTTTTACATTTTTTTTTTTTCCTTTTCCTAATTACTCATTCACACCCTATGGAAAAATTCTGCAACATGTTCGTTCCTGATGCCGATTTCACATAGAATTTGAGTATATGCAGTTTCGGATCCATAGCAGAAACCCTGGGCTTCTTTCACGATTTTCACTGAAATCCACAGCTAATATATTTCAGGGGTTGGAGTGAGGTCAGCAACCTGTATTAAATAAGGAAACCTAAACCTGCTGAAGATCATGCAAAGTCCTGTTCACTGTGACGACATATGGGTGTATAAGGCTATATATTAAAGTCTTGTCTGTGTAATTCATAGAGGTACTGGGTCTGGGACTTCTAGAGTTAGACGCTCCTTGTAGCCACTCTGCAATTTCTTATAGCTGAAGGAACTGAATATAGGAACCTACATCTAAAACTCAGCGACTCAGCATTCCTTATGTGATATTTTAAAATGATGTTTCTCATTAAGCAGACATACGGTTTTTGATAGGGTATTTGCTGTCTTTGGCGCACACTTGACTTCCCTGGATCATAAAATATCTTTCTTGCTCCTGGATAGCCAAGTGCTGTACTCGGCTCTTTCTGGAACTACCATAGAGTGGCCGCTCAAATGCCCACCCCCCTGCTCTGTTGATTTCACTATAGAGTTCCATTCTAAGAAAAATGTATACTTTTTTACAGGACTCTGCAGGATCGGAAAGTGTAGTGTAGCACATTTTTCCATCCTGCAAAGTCCATGGAACTCTACGGTGGTGGCTACCACAGTATGGCATCTGTCAGGAACAGAGCTGAACAGACTTTAGTGTAGGGCTGCAGCTAACGATTATTTGAATAATCGATTAGTTGTCGATAATTTCATCGAATAATTGGGAAAAAACACCAAAATGACAAAAGGGGTTTATATGATTTTACTTGAAAAATTTATGTACAAAGGCCATATTAAAACAATTTTAGAAGTTACATAATTCAGGGCTGACCACTGCACTGCACCACTGGACTCTGGTCTGGAGGTACCACGCAAAAACAGGCAGAGAGGCGGCCGGACAAAAAACGCAGCGTGCTGTACTTTTTGTCCGGCCGCCTCTCGACCTGTTTGCCGTACTGCGGCCGGACCTCCAGCCCGTCCCAATTATGGTAAATGGGTCTAGAGCGGACTTCCAGCAGCACAGTGGGCTAGCATTAGCACTGATCCAGCAGGCTGTTCCCTGCCGGAAAAGGCTACTGCAAGTGTAAAAGTAGTCTAAGTGGCCTGTATTCTGTAACTTAGTCACATTGACCCCCTGTTGTATATTATATTAGATGGTACACTACTTTGGGGGTCACTTACTATTAATGTGAGGCACATGGAGTCCAGTCCAAAAGCATGAGCCCAGCCTGACATTAAAAATAAGTGACCCTATCATGTTTAAAACATGGCAGTGGCAAGATTGGGGTTAATGAGTCACATTAACCCCAATCTTGCTGGCTGCCTGATACAAATGTTTTTTTGAGGCAGGCTAGTCACTCTAGGTGTGGGGTACCTTCTATGCTGGCTGTTCAGGGCACTGACTCTGGGGCTGGTGCTCGGGCTGACACTGAGCTGTGCACTCGGGAGGAGGAGGATTCTGCCGCTGCTTTTAGCTGAGCTCACTAACTCAGCCGGCGCCGCTGTAACTTTATTACCTCCACCGTCCCTTCTCCTGCTTTAATTAATAGCCACACATTCACTGGCGCACCGTGGAAGTGGTGCGGGCACCTTCAGAGCCCGTTCACTTCATTGGTCTCAGCGCAGTGCGTCATAGGAGGGAGGGATTCCCTCCCTCCATCCCTTCTTCTCCACTGTCTGCTGAGCGCAGCACACGCCATATTCTCAGCGTGCGAGATTTATGGGATTGCCTGAATAGCAAGGATTTGGCCGATTATGTGATAACTGGATTCGTTGACAACGAATCCCGTTATCGAATATTATTGATAACGTCATTTAATCGTTGCAGCCCTACTCCAGTGACTATGATGGAGTCCGTTCAGTTTCCGTATGGGATTCTGTCTTTTTATCAGACAAAAGTCCTGCATGTGAGGCATTTTTGTCTGGTCTTTTTGACCGAATCTGCAACAGAGGAGCCCCTAATACAGATGTGGGCAAGTGTAGGCCTACGTATTATGTATCTGAATTACTGCAACTTTGGTACTCCTGCTTAGGTAAAAATACTCCTAAAAAATAGTCGGAGGAGTATTTTTACTTTTCCGGAAAAAAATGTAGTGCGACCTCTGATTGGAATACTCCTTTAAACGTATTGGTCGATGCACTATAAAGATGTAAAGAATGTGAATTGGTTTGTTATCTTCTTACATAAGTCTATTTAATAGCACTACGGTGAAGACCAAAGGTTTGCAGGAGTGCGTGTGCATTCTGGATTATATAAAGTGGAGCAAATTCTGACTAATAATAATGCATCCTTTTGTTCTGTAGACATGGGGAATGCCCGTCGCCAGAAAACACTGAAACTTTTATTCGACTTTGTGATAGATTCACGGAAAGAAGCCCTGACGAACTTATTGGTATGTTCCTGAATCCTTCTAACCAATTAATAGTTTTATTTTAATAGACCATTCGTTTTACAGGAAAATGTATGAAAACAGGAATAATGAGATGCAAAATCGATATAGAATAATCTTGTAATAAAACCTTTAGTTCTGATCATGCTCACAGAGCAATACTGAGGGTTGTAGTAGCTCAACACTACCATATGCTGTTCTGTACAGCGCTGGTTGTCTCTGTACAGGCAGTGCTTCTAGGTGAGAGTGCCTCCGCAATGTGGCAGAACATGAGACTTTTGGAATCCAGGCAAAAAAGAAAAACCTCTCTGTGGCTCCATATTTATTTATTATCGGTGCCGGTGTATCCATGAGCACGATGAGAAAATGGGAATAGAAGTCCGACTCTGCCTCCTCTTCTGGGAACATCAGTTCCCACTGGCCGCACAGACCCTGGTCATCCTCAGGGGTTGTCGTTCTCATATTTGTTTGATTTTAAAGAGTTAGAATAGCAATAAAGTTAAAATAAAAGGATGTACTTTTCACTGATTCCATGCCAGTTTTGGCTTTGTGATCCCTCTCAATATGCAGGAAATTCTCCCTCGATCAGTTACTGACTGCAGTCGTCACTTTCCTCTTATCTAAACCAGTGTTTAAACCAATGTCTATTTAAGCACAGTTTAGTTGGTCTGTGTTGTTAATGGCTGCGCCGCACTTGCAATACCACCCGGAAATTAACAGTGCAGATCGACTAATCAATTTAATTTGAGCCCACCGTGGCTCATACTGCTGTGTGGTACTCAACTGCAGCGTGGCAGCAGCAACATGTCCATGTCGTGTGGTTATACTATTACAGATTTTAAAATAGCCCTTCACGCCTTAGGCCACTTTCACATGAAGGTATTCAGTCCGGTAAACATGCTCGTGTGGCTGCTATATTTTCCAGGCTGCTTCTTCAACCTCTGACCTGAAACCGCTGTGAGATGGGAATTCACAGCATTATAAATCATTATGATGCTGCGAGTTTACTTCAGATGAGCACTGTTCAGACTGGGAAATACAGATGCCACATGGAGTTTGTTTCCCGGGCTGTATATGCTTGTGTGAACATTGTGTTTTTGGGGTATCCAGATGACGATTATTAAAAATGATGACAACCACATCCCAGATGAAGTACTAGAGGTTTGATAGTGTAGTAGGACTTCTTGGAACAACCTGGGCTTGGCAAACAATGTCTAATGAAAGATTTATAGTCCTTTATAGTATTATGCACCCAATCTTCATCAGGCGCCCAACTCAGATCCCCAAACCTTTATCAGTCCTCAGATCAGACCCCCAAATCAAACCCCAATGTTCATCACACCTCAGATATCAGATCATAAAATAAATAAAAGAACTTGCGTCTCCTACTCAGGACGGTGCTGCCACTCGAGTGATCAAACATGCTCTTCCTGCAGCACGGCACTGTGACCTCACATCGCACAATGTCACGTCATAGTGAGGACTTAAGCTGACTGCGTACAGAGTCAGGACACAGCACTGTGCCGGCAGAGGACCAAGGAATTGTGAGTAAAGACCTCAGAGCAGGAGAGCCATAGTCAGCGCACCCTGGTCCTACTGTGTACTAATGAGCGCTTCCATAATGAACGCGCCCACTAGTATTTGTATAACAAGACGCACTGCCTCCCCCCAGTTTTCGATGTGTGCATTACGTGTGGTTTCCCTTTTCAGGTCAAGCATCAGATTCTTGTCTCTTCTTTCTAATTTAACTATTTAATATTAATATTTTTTATGTATTATATATTTTTCTTCATTGTTGGGGTACTTTCACACTTGCGTTGCTGGATTCCGGCAGGCAGTTCCGTCGCTGTATGCAAACGAACAGCATTTGTAGACGGATCCGGATGCGGATCCGTCTCACAAATGCATTGCAATACCAGATCCGTCTCTCCGGTTGTCATCCGGAAAAAATGGATCCGGTATTTATTTTACTTTCACATTTTTAAAGGTCTGCGCATGCGCACACTGGAAGACAGGTTCCGTCAATGCGGTAATTTTAATGCCCGATCTCCCACTAATACATTTCAATGAAAATTAATGTTGGATCCGGCAACCCGGCAAGTGTTCCGGAATTTTGGACGGAGACAGAACTGCAGCATGCTGCGGTATTATCTCCGTCCAAAAACCGTACAGTGACTAAACTGATGGATATGGAACAGATTGCTCTCCATTCAGAATGCAGTAGGATAAAACTGATCAGTTTTTTTTCTGGTATTGAGCTCCTGTGACGGAACTCAATGCCGGAAAAGAATAAAACTAGTGTTAAAGTATCCTTAGACAGTTGTTTGTGTGCCTTGACAGCACAAATTTTGCATTTAGAAGAAAATTTCTAACATTGCAGCAATTATGGAAAGTTGGATAAAATTATTGGTCACTGGCAAAAAGCCTGTATGCCAATGCCTGGAGCCTACATGTTTGTTTTAGAATAGAACTGTAAAGCTTGTCAGAATACTACTCTCTGTGTGAAGTAGATGCAGTAATGGCTAACCTCCTGCATTCCAGCTGTGGTGAAACTACAACTCCCAGTATGCTCCATTCATTTCTACGGAGTTCTGAGAAAAGCCAAGCAAGTGTGCATCTTGGGAGTTGTAGTTTTATGACAGCTGGAGTTCCGGAGGTTAGCCATCACAGAAACAGAGTTATTTGAAGGGTCACTAGTGTGTTCATGCAGCAGCCCCCTCTTGGCTCCATACATTGTCCTCTTTATTATTATTTTTTTTTCTCTGGATAGCTCATCGATATTAGATTAGCGGGGTCCGACTCCCAGCACCTCCGCCGATCAGCTGTTTGAAGAGAAGGCAGCGCTCCATGTGAGCGCTACTTCCTGTTCACTACACTGCCCGTCATCTTGGAAGTCACTTGAGTATTTGAAGAAGATGGGTCGGCACTGCAGTTTGAACGTAGTGCGCGCGTCCAGGGAAGGCGTCCCACTAGTATATAGCGAAGAAGGACCGGCACTCACTTTCTTGATAAGAAGAGACGTTTATTCAAGGCATAATAGCATCATCAGTGACTAGTTTCCGCTCAAGCCTGAGCCTCTTTCAAACTGCAATACTCCATTAGTGAGCAAGACAGGATTTAAACACACACACTCCGCCCAGTGATGTCATCATGTTACCATGACAACCAGTAAACGGCAATGTAGTAACCATAGGCAACGTATCCAGCAAATTGTACCAAAGTCATTCAAAAGTCCACAGTGGTATTCTTCTTGGTAAAGCTGCACATCTTGGTAACTGTATGTTTTCTGAAATAAATAAAAGGTAGACCTGACCCACCCACGAACAGGAGAACAAATCCCATATCATCAAGAAAGTGAGTGCCGCTCCTTCTTCGCTATATATCTTGGACATTACAGCGTTGCAGTGCGATGACCAGTACTTGTAATTACACTACGCCGCCGATCCACAGAAGACGACGCACAGTGTAGTGAAGAGGAAGCGGCGCTCGCATGGAGCACCACCTCCTCTTCAAACAACACATCGGTGAAGGTGCTGGGAGACTAGGTCATCAATCTAAAAAAGCAGGCAACCCCTTTAAGATTTTATGTCACTTTTGACTGTAGAGTGGAGCTAAACCGCTCTGTATTTCCAAGGCAGGGTACAGTATATATAGGAGAAATGTGAAAAAATAATGAAATCTATATATAGTTATAGGAAAAACCAAATGTGCACATTATAATAGCAAGGTGTTTAGTTTTGGCAGATTTTGTACAGATATTTTGTAAATTCCACACTTTTCAATTTAATGGGGCAAATTGCACCTAAATCTTCATTGAAAAATGCATTTGGATTAACCAGTTTTGTGCCAATTTCAGGTTGACTTTTTCTGTAGACAACTGAACGTACCTTATTACAGCTGCTGGTATAGTCCCTGTAATAGACTCGGCTCATAGTCCCATAGAAATGAATAGAAAGTGCACAGTGCAATGGCCACCGCTCCCTTCATTTCTATGGAACTAGCTGGCTTTGCTATTTTCGGCACTCTCGTAGAAACGAATGGAGGGTGGTGGTGCATGAGCGGTGTCCTCTAGGTCTCTAGAGGTCACTTCCATTCCATTCACTTCCCGCATCTCAGCTACTGCAGAACAGCTGATCAGCAGGTGTGGGGGGTGGTGGACCCCTGCCAGTCAGATGGTAATGGCCTATCCAGAAGATAGTTCATCACTTTTAAAGGGTTGCAAAAACCCTTTAAGGGAAATTGCAATGACGAGAGTGTAGAAGTATGGAGACCTCGTTCACAGGATCTGGAAAACAAAAAACGTTTACTTGCTGCCCCTCTCACTTCAGTAGCACACTGCCTCATAATGCTCCGTTTGATCCACAAAGGTTAACCTGCCATTAGGCGATGTGGATTGTATGTTCTGGTATGAAGAACACAAATCTCAGACCTTGCCGGAGAGGAACCTGACTGTGCTGACAGCTGAAGAATGTCCTGTCGCTCAACTGGTTTAGGTTCAACAGTCTTTCTGGTCCTGCGCGCTGCACAATTAAGAAACTCGTTTGCCCTCAGTTTAGTCTTAAAATGCCACTGTCAGTACAGCAATATTAGCGTGACAGCTTGATATAGGGCAGTCATATCACTCTAGCTTTTAATTTCATGCTGTGTGATCCAGGGCAGAAATGATGGCTCCTTATGAACTTGGATTTGCTCGAGTCATATCTGATATTTCCAGAACAGCAATCAAGCTGAGAACATTTCCATACTTTTTCATTATGCATTTATTATCCTTCATTATATAAGACTGGAAAACTCCACTAACAGTCACAAACATTTTTCTTAACTTTAATTATGATTTATTATTTAATATGGGTGCAATGGTTCTAGTCAGGATAACTGAATAGGATTGTCCAGGCATAGTGTCCACACATTCTGACACTGGGTGTTGAGAGACACAATTGTGTGGGATGCTTACCAAGCCAACTGTCTAATGCTCAACAGGTATTGTGCACAGGTCATATTCTAATTAGAGAGGACCTTTCACCTCTCCTCATATGCCTGTTCAATAGCTTCATGCATTCCCCATGTAATAACAATTCTGGAACATCTACTCTTATGGCTCTATGTTGTGCCATTCCTTTATTATTCCTGCTAGAAGTAATGAATGAGTTGCTAGCAGTCTGCAGTAAGGGTACAGAGAGGTGGTAACAGGTTGGGGGTGTGTACCTGCACAGACTGACAATGGCAGCGCTGATTGGATAGAGCAAGACTGTGCAGGTACACCCCCCCCCAACGTGTTACCACCCCTCTTACTGCAGACTGCTAGCAATTCATTCATAACTTCTAGTAGAAATAATAAAGGAATGGCCCAACACAGAGCCATAAGAATAGATGCCCCAGAATTATTATTACATGAGGAATACATGTAGCTATTAAAGCAGGCACGTCAGGGGTAGTGAACAGTCCTCTTAAATAGGATCTATCGATGATACTTCCTGGATGTCCCAGTGACTGCTCCATCCAAAGTAGAGTTGTGTCTCTTTGTGCTCAATGTCAAATTATCGTAATTGAACCTGGACACCCCTTTACATATTCCTTCTTGTCTATGGAGTATTTTACTTTTATTGACTTGAAGTGCAAACCCCATTATACTTAATGGCATGCCGTTGGCATCTGGCAGCAACGGAGTCGGAGAATTCCGGCAGACTGTTCCGGCAGGTGTGAAACTAGCCTATAGATCATATGCACTGCTGCATCTCAAAATGCCCAAATAAAATATAAACATTCACCCTGTACAGTGAACACTGTAATGAAAAAAAAAATCAACATGGCCTATTTGCAGTTTTTTTTCCCGTTGCTTTACCTGCCAAAAAAAATGGATAAAAAGTGACCAAAACATCATCGAATTGACTTTCAGATCCAAGATCCATAGCCAACTTGGGATTCCTGTTTTAAAATTTAAAAATCGAATGCTGTAGTTGTTCACCGAAGTTGCGAGACTTCGGTGATAACTAATTTCAACTTGCCAGAGTTGAAAAGCCCATACCTTTTAATGCTGTACAGAGACAGAACTCCGTACAGCATTAAAGGCGTTGTCCGGGTTCAGGGCTGAACCCGGACATATCCCCATTTTCACCCCTCTGGCCCCCCTGATATGAGCATCGTTGCATTTCATTTTATGGCAATCCGGTGACGTACTGGGCTCTCCATACGGTAAGCTATGCGAAATACCTCCACCTAGCAGTAAGCCTAGGCGAAAGGCTTCCGCCTAGACAGTGCAGGGAACAGGTCAGATTTACCACATGGGGAACCCACTAAAACGAAACCCATGAAACTATTGGGTTTTTATTCCATTTTCACCCCATTTGGAATTTTTTTTATACAGCTTGCCACTACATTGTATGCAATATTCATTTGAGTAATCAGAAAGTGCTACTTGTCTTAAAAAAAAAAAAAGCCCTCATACTGCTATATGAATGGAAAAAATAACATAAAAATATGGCTCTGGGATTGCAGAGTAAAAATGGAAAATTGCCATGTCCTCATTAGGAAAATGACCTGTCCCGAGGATAAGTTATCATTCTCAGGAACCCGGAAAACTGGTGCACCACTACTCCCTAATGCTAGTTTCACAGCAGAGTAGTCTGGTGGGCTATTCCGGGAGAAGGACAGCCTGTTGGACTTCTCCTGATCAGACCTAGCTGGATACTGCTTTTCACGGTCAGCCCATTAACTATAATGGGAACCGGTGGACATTCGGCGTGACAAACTGTTGTTCGCGGTTATATTTGTCTAGCCGAATGCTGGCATTAGTGTTGAGCGAACTTATGTTTTCAAGTTCGGCGTACAAGGTTTGGGTTATCTAAGAATTACGTTATGGATTCCATAAGCTATGGTCCGTGGTAGCGGAATCCATAACGGAATTCTTAGATAATCTATTCTGAACCTTCTACTCCGAACTTAAAAACACAAGTTCACTCAACACTAGCTGGCGTAAATACTGGGTAGCAGCCGGGTGACAATGTAGTCTACGGAGTCCGGTCAGGACATCTGGAGACCTTCAGCAGGCTGTTGTCTGCTCGAACAGCCTGCTGAATTGCTCTGCCGTCTGTGTGAATGTAGACTTAGGAGCCAAGTAGTCCTGCAGGTCCAGTACAGTAATGTGAAGGGTTTACATTGTATACATTGTATACCTGACCAGTCTTCCAGTGCTTTTCTTGACTACATCAGTTGCTTTAACCCCCCCCCCCCCCCGCCTCTTATGGTGCCTCCTGCTGTAGTTTTGATTTTCTCTGAACATCCACTTAATGTGTCCAGTGCAGGATAGACTTTCCTGCTGACTCTTATTGGCTGGCGTACTTAAAGGGTAAAGGGGAATTTAACTCCTGCGAGCCTTAATAAGCACGGTAATACTTGTATATAATACCTGCCACTGACTCTGGATCAGTAATTTGTATGTTGATACGTACCCACATCTGCTGTACACAGATGGAATGCATTGAGAAGACTCCTGTGCATGCGCATATTATAGAGAGGACTCCAGAAGAAGTACTCTCAATGCATTCCATGGCTGATTTGTGGGCACCTAGTGGGGGGGATGAGGGTGAGTATCTACATACAGACTCAGTGGCAAATGTTCTATACTTGTATTACTGTACCTTATAGGGCCGGCTAGGGGTGACATCTTTGTGTACAAGAGGATCCTGAGCTACGGTTGCCTCCAGCACTGGACACATTGTGTGGATGCTCTAAAAGGCAATCAGAAGAACCAAGGGTCACCATGACAAGTCTGTGAAAGGCGTTGTGCCAGGTTTTGGTTATCACCTATCCTGTGGATAACTAACTAATTGGTGAGAGACCGACCCCTGGAACTGCCACCGATCCCAAGAATGGAGGTCCTGTTCCCTTGAGCTGATGGACCGATCCCAAGAATGGAGGTCCTGTTCCCTTAAGCTGATGGAGCTGGCAGGTCAAGCATACACCCTTCCTCTCCACCCACCAGAAATAGTCATGATAGGACAAAATGGCTCAGCATGGTGCACTATTTTGTCCAGTGAAATTACAGACACCATGACGAAAACCCAACAGACCCCATTCTAGTCAGTGGGGACTTTCGGGTGCAGTAGGTGTTGTACCACTGTTCTAGCAATGCCCTTGTATTCGTTGCTCTGCTCGTGTGATGGAAATGAACGATGGAGATGACACATGTAGGTGTGAAAGTAGCTTCAGCTCAAAAATAAAAGATTGCCTACATGGAGTTGTACCAAACTCTCAGCTGCATTTTACTTGTACTGGTTTTCAACCTGAAAGCGTTGAGGAATTGAAACACAAAGGCCCTGATGTATCATTCACTCTAGAAATATGAGCTTCAAAAAGTTGCAAAATTGGGCTTTTTGGGCTTAATTTTGGTGTTTTTGCTCCACTAACTCCAGTTTTGAAACATGGGTGGGGAAGATGGTGGGGTTAGCAATGCCAATGAGTTTTGATCCAGATTTATCACTGACCGTTTTTTATCTCCATGATACATTTTTTGTCGCAATCTCACTCCAGGAGGAGGGCGCAGTAAGAAAACTGGAATAGATTTTTTAGACAAAAGTGTTAGGTTTACAGATTAGACAAATTTATCAAACGGGAGACATTTGGTAAATGTGGTATAAAGTAAACCAACACAAACTCATGCAAAATTGACTTCAAGTATTACCCCCATATATTCTCCAAAAGTATTTGCCGTAGTTGTATACATTTTCATTTTCCACTAAACACAATATACAAGAAACTGGAAAACAATGATGTGTAATGCACCAGATCAGCCACTAGATGGGTCTGTCTGCCTATTTTAACTGTTATCCTAAATCAGAGAAGTATGCCGTATATTATGGAAGTCATAAGCCTGAGCTAGATAACGGGTAATTTATTTCTTCTAAAGCTGCCCTGAATCCATGACTGCATTTTATTGGAGCTTTAAACCTGTGTCTGCTGTTATAGAAAATAGGGAATACTATTTAAAGGGGTTGTGTCACTTCAGCAAATACCATTTATTATGTAGAGAGAGTTAAAGAAGACCTTTCTTGGGTCCAGACATTATGAAATAACTAGCAGGTTATGTAGGACATAGTGCACGGATGTAATCTTGCTTACTAGTTTGTGTGGGCACCGCTCCGTTTGCCTCCCTGCAGTTTTCCCGCCTGGTACGCTAATGAATAGCATCGGTACAGGAAGGAGGAGACTGCCTTGTTTCTCAATGGATGTCTCCTTCTCCCTGGCTGTAGCGCGGTCCAATCACATCGGAGAGCGTCACAGCCAGGGAGGAGGAGACTGCCCTGTTTCTTAATGGACGTCTCCTTCTCCCTGGCTGTAGTACGGTCCAATCACAGCGGAGAGCATCAGAAGGGAGAAGGTGAGTTTTTTTTTCTCCCTGCCTGTGACGCTCTCTGCTGTGATTGAACCGTACTACAGCTAGGGAGAAGGAGACGCCCATTGAGAAACAGGGCAGTCTCCTCCTCCCTGGCTGTGACTCTCTCCGATGTGGTTGGACTGCACTACAGCCAGGGAGAAGGAGACATCCATTGAGAAACAGGGCAGTCTCCTCCTCCCTGGCTGTGACGCTCTCCGATGTGATTGGACCGCAGTACAGCCAGGGAGAAGGAGACACCCATTGAGAAACAGGGCAGTCTCCTCCTCCCTGGCTGTGACGCTCTCCGATGTGATTGGACCGCGCTACAGCCAGGGAGAAGGAGACATCCATTGAGAAACGGGGCTGTGGAGTGACACACAGCCACAACTGCTGGTATGATGATCTGGGAAGCCATCGCATACGACCGTCACCCCTAGTGGTTATATGAGGGACACTAACAGCTCAGTGATATGTGCAGGACATCACACTGGCATTTTACAGTAGGATAATACACACACACCAAGGGTTTCCCAGGAGTGTCTTCTCAAGGTTGCAACACTTCCTTGGCCTGCCTGGTTTCCAGATTTACCGGCATTTGAGCATTTATGGGACCAGCTGGGACGCCAGCTTTGGCAACCTACAAGTGTGCAGGATCTACAGGCCCAGTTGCAACATCTGTGGTCAAATGTGCAGCAGGATACCATATGGAACCTGCCTCCATGCCCATATCTCATCTGTTATCCAGACTGAAGGTGGCTCAACAGAGTACTAGAGCCCCCTTTCTATTCTACAGTTTTTCCCAATAAAAGTATAATTTCACTTGCATATATCACTAGAGATGAGCGAACTTCAAAAATTAATTCGCGTTCGGGTTGGGGTAATCACCGCATCCCGTTATGGATTCCACTACCGCGGACTATCCCGGCATATGGAATCCATAAGGGGCGGCTTCCACGAACCCGAACTTTGGAAAAGCCGAAGGACCTGGGGTGACGTCACCGTCATGTGATCAGTGCTCATCTCTATATATCACCATTACCTTAATTCAATTCCAACAGTTCTTTCTGCAATATTTTTTGTCAATGAGTGTATTTTAGATTTTCATTATTATTATTTTTTTAGTTGTCATCTGCAGTTTTATCTGTTCTGCGGCTCCGCATCTAATACTAGTTGCTTTTTTCTCCCTTAGGTGTCCACTGTACTCATGGCTTTAATAGAACTGGTTTTTTAATCTGTGCCTATTTAGTCGAGAAGATGGATTGGAGGTAAAAGTGTTTATCATTTATAACAATTTCATTTTGTACCACAAAAGTTAATTCACTGACTCTCCCATGTTAAAAAACATGCTCAATTGTTTAGCTCACAGTATTAGGATCCATCAGATCAGTGACTGAAGCTACAGTGCTGTGTTGTCCATCCGTCGTACGATGGTGTAAAGGCTGTCTGGCTTTATGAGGTCTGTTTATGTGGCAATAATGACATTGAGTGCTGCACAGTTCTTGCCTTCAAAAGTGACTGAATCCAGAGCCTGAGTCCACAGGATAGTGAACGGTCACTTTCTCCACCGGTGTTGATACTGGCTCTGATAGTTTGTCAGATGCTGGGCTCCACATGCCAGATTTTTAAGCTGTTACGCAGTAAATTTCATCTGTGGTGGGCTGGCACTTCAATTGCTTTTAGCTCCATTATCAGACATAATTCCAGTTCTGGACACTCTAGGCTTTGTTCACATCTGTGCCATAAGCTCTGCCAAGAGCCTCCATCACAGAGTCTGGCGTATTTGACGGGGAGAATAGTTGAGCTCGTACCACTATCCTATAAAAGGCTAGACACCATGACGGATCCCTTTCTAAATCAATGGTGTCTGTCTGAAACTGTTGGTGTCTTATGGATCATGCATTGATTTGTGGTTTCCATTTGTAGCAGAAACCAAAACGTCTTAAGACTTTTTTTTTTTTTACATTTTATGTTGCGGCCTTGTGCTAAAATGATAAAAATGTTTTCTAATTTATTGAAAAGGAAAAACTAAAATCTTGCATTGACAGAAGTATTCAGACCCTTTACTCAGTAATTAGTTGAAGCCCCTTTGGCAGCAATTACAGCCTCCAGTCTTCCTGAGTATGATGCTACAAGATGAACATCTGGATTTTCTGCCATTGTTCTCTGCAGATCCTCTCAAGCTCTGTCAGGTTGGATTTGGCCATAGGTATCAAGCATTTTCAGGTCTCTCAGGAGATGTTCAGTTGGGTTCTAGTAGAGCTCTGGCTGGGCCATTTAAGAGAGTTGTCCCTAAGCCACTTCTGTTTTGTTTAGGGTCATTGTCTTAGTAGAAGGTGAACCTTCAGCCCAGTCTAAGTTCCAGAGCAGGTTTCATTAAAAATGTCTCTGTACTTTTCTTCCATTCAGCTTTCCTCAACCCTGACCAGTATGCCTATCGGAGCTGCTGAAAAACACCCTGACAGCTTGATGCTACCTCCACCATGCTTTACTGTGGGGAAGGTATTGAGCAGTGCCTGGGTTCCTGCAGATATGACACTTGGAATTGAGACCAGAAAGTTCAACCCTGGTTATATCAGACCAGAGAATTTTGTTTCTCACTGTCTGAGACTCCTTTAGGCTACTTTCACATCTGCATTTTTGCCAGTTCCATCATAAATCAGCAAAAATGCTTCCGTCATGATAATACAACCGGCTGCATCTGTTATGAACAGATCTGGTTGTATTATCTCTAAAATAGCCATGACGGATCCATCACAAAAACCATTGTAAGTCAATGGGGGGCGGATCCATTTTCTTTTGTGTCTGAGAAGCCATTGACCATTGATTTACATTGTGTGTCATGACGGATCTGTCTTGCTCCGCATCCCATGCCAAACAGAAAAACGCTGCCTGCAATGTTTTTCTTTCCGCGATGGGTACGCAACGGAATGCGTTCCGTTTCTTTCAGTTTTGTCCCCATTGACAATGAATAGGGACAAAACTAAAGCGTTTTCCTCTGCTATTGCGATCCTATGATGGATCTCAATAGTGGAAAGGGAAAGCGCAGGTGTGAAAGTAGCCTTAGATGTTTGGTGGGGTGGCCAGCTCTAGAAATAGGCCTGGTTATTCCAAACTTCTTCCCTTTAAGTATTATAGAGGCCACTGTGCTCTTGAGAACTTTCAGTACAGCAGACATTTTTTGTACTCTTCTCCAGATCTGTTCCTCCACAAGATCATATCTCTGATCACTACAGGCAGTTCTTTCCTCCTCATGCCTTGGTTTTTCCTCTGATATGCATTGTCAGCTGTGAGACCTTACATAGACAGGGTTGAGTCTTCCCAAATTATGTCCAGTCAACTGAATTTACCATAGGTGAACGCCAATCAAGGTGTAGAAACATCTCAAAGATGATCAAGAGAAATGAGAGCTAAATTTTATTGTCACTGCAAAGGGTCTGAATACTTAGGTCTATGTGAAATTTTAGTTTTTCCTTTTTAATAAAAGTGCAAAGGTTTCTAAAATTCATTTTTTTAGTTTGTCATTATTGGTTATTGAGTGCAGCTTGATGGGGGGGGGGGGGACTTGATTTTTTAGAACAAGGCTGCAACATAACTATATGTGAAAAAGGTGAAGGGGTATATAAAGACTTTGCAAATGCGTTGTAGATGTGAACAGAGTTTAAAGGGGTTTTCTAGTTATAAAAAGTTATCCCCTATCCAGAGGATAGAGGACAACTATCTGGCAGTTGGGATCCTACCGCAGGGACCCCCACAATCGCAAGAAAGTGGGGCCTGTACCCCGTGGAGCCCCCCTGAAATGGACGGAGCGACTTTTTCGGAAAAGCATGCCATCACTCCATTCAATTCTTTGGGAGTGCTGGAGATAGCCGAGCACTAGAGGGAAGAATGCCACTACCAAATTCTTCTGGCAGCGGCTTATCTCCCAAGAGCAAAAGGATTGGATGGTTGTAATCATATAGCCCTATCCTTTTCTCCCTTGACATTTGCTTTTGGGGTAGCCTTAGGAATACCCCCTACACATTAGATGGTTGGCTGGTCCCATTGAAATAGGTGGGTTCAGTTGACATTGATATAATGTCTATGGCCAGCTTAAATTGTTGGGTGCCATGTTGAGTTGAGCGAACTTCTGTTTTAAGTTCGGCGTCTCGGGTTCGGGTTATCCAAGCATCCCGTTATGGATTCCGCTACCACGGACCATAACGGCATTTGGAATCCGGGGTGAAGGACCTGGGGTGATGTCACCGTCATGTGATCAATGCAGGGGGCGTGGCTCAGTACTGGATTGGATAAGAGGTCGTAGGCTACCACCTCTTATCTAATCCAGTACTGAGCCACGCCCCCTGCACTGATTACATGACGGTGACGTCACCCCAGGTCCTCAGTGTTGTCCAAGGTTCGGGTTTATTGAAGAATCCCCTTATGGATTCCAAATGCCGTTATGGTCCGTGGTAGCGTAATCCATAACGGATGCTTGGATAACCCGAACCCGAACTTTGGACGCCGAACTTAAAACAGAAGTTCGCTCAACTCTAATGCCATGTTCAATGATTAGACTTTATTTTCATAAAACTGTACAGTACTGGGGTCCACAGGTTACGGGATGACTATTAGATTGGGGCTGGGGCCCAACAGTTGGTATCCCCACGGACCACGAGAACGGGGACCCCGCACGCCGTGGGGTCCCCAAAGTGAATGGAGTGTCTAGTCGAGCATGGGCACTGCTGCCCCATTTATCTCTGAGACTGCCAGAGATAGTGAGTTCATGCGCTTGGCTGTTTCCAGCAGATCCATGGCGATGAATGGAGCATCTGTGCGCATGCTAGACTTACTGCTTCATTCATGTCAGGGAGGAGCTGCTGGGGTTTCTTGTGATTGATGTGGTCGGACCCCCACCGATCTAACAGTTACCCCTTAGGCGGTCCCGTAAAATGGGGTTCCGTTGTTCCGTGATCCGTGTCAGTTTTTGGTTTCGTCGTGTTTCCGTGGTCCGCCAGAAAAAAAGTAAGGAAAAAAAAAAGGTTAATTTTAATATCTCCACCCAGGATAGTGGAATATATATGCAGGTCACGGACGCGGATAACAGTCGGATGTGCCTCCGCATTTTTTCACGGTCCCATTGACTTGTACGGGTCCGCGAACCGTTTTTCGCAGGCAAGAATAGGACAGGTTATTTTTTTTTGACGGACAGTAATCATGGACGCGGAGGACAAACCAATGGGTTCGCAGAAAAGCACGAAAAACGGCTCAACGGCCCCAGAATCAAATAACGGTCGTGTGCATGAGGCCTTATCCTGTGGATGGCTTCTTATGGCTGGAGAAAGCCATCTCGGGCTTTGAGGTGATGAGTAAATGGTAATCATTAATTTGTTTCTTTTTGTAGGTAAACACATTTCTAACAGATTAACTTGTTCTGAAATGGCACATCCCTTGTTATTGCAAATTGCCGTGATTGTACTCTTCCGTTTGTCTGACTTTTGCCCCGTCTGTTTCTAATTGTTCTGTTTATTTGTTAACTTTACTTAATTGCTTCCGTCTCTGCTTTATTCCAAAATTTTTAAGCTCGGAGTGTTCTTTCAATATATTTCTCCGGCATTTTAATTTGATTACATATAATCTGGCAATTAAACTGAAGCCGCAAATCAAAATGAGACATTAGCTTCATTTCCTTAAGGCAGTAAAGCGGGCGGAAAAAAAATGTATGTGTGCAATATTTGGGAAAAACTGTTTGCTGACTGTGTTCTGTATGATAATTACTTTTCCAGGGTTTTTTAATGGTACTGTATTTTTATTTTCTACATGTGTATAATACCATAGAGTGTATTATTACGAATTATGTAGCCAAGGACAACAGTGGTTGCAGTAATATTGGTATTTTGTATATTATCTTATGAGTTCTGATGAGCATTATTAACCTTCTGGGTTTTGTAATTAAAAAAGAAGTGATAACTGACTAACAAAATGGAAAGCTGATGGGCGTTCAGTTGTCTTTGATAGATCCAGTAATATAGAGCTCTACACATGTTACATTGTAGATTCAATGTGGTTTATATGGTTCAGAGAGCAATACCATTGAAGTGAAATGGGTATATGGATTCAGTCACTTGCCATATATATTCTTGTAGCACTAGGAGATGCCTTGTCCTCAGCGTTGAACTAAAATCCAGAGAACTCCTAGATGACGGTCCTCCAAATATTCTGTGAGGGGTGGTAACTGCGGAGTGGTAGGTGTAGGAGTTTTCTGTTAAGACCCAGAGATGTAGAAACATGAAAGATATAGCTTGGTGGAGGCATTGTTAGTAACATAGTTTGTAAGGCTGAAAATAGACATTTGTCCATCGGCCACTCTTCCAGCAAGTTGATCCAGAGGAAGGCAAAAACAAACAAACCTGTGAGGTAGAAGCCAATTTTTCTCATTTATGGGAAAAAAAAATTCCTTCCCGACTCCAATCGGTCAAACGGAATAACTCCCTGATTCAACAACCCATCTTAGATCTCCCCTCAGTCGTTATTTTTTTCAAAGTGAATAAGGCCTCATGCACACGACCGTATGTGTTTTGCGGTCCGCAAAAAAAACCGGATGACGTTCCGTATGGCATCCGTTTTTTTTGCGGATCCGTTATTTTTGCGGATCCATTGTAATAATGCCTATCCTTGTCCGCAAAATAGAAAAAAAATAGGACATGCTCTATTTTTTTGTGGATCGGAAAAACGGACACACTGAAACGGAATGCACACGGAGTACCTTCCGTTTTTTTTTTTTGCGGACCCATTGAAATGAATGGTTCCGCATATGGTCCGCAAAAAAAACGGAACGGACACTGAAAGAAAATACGTTCGTGTGCATGAGGCCTTACCCTAATTTTGATCATCTTTCTGGGTACTGGGTTCCAGTTATTACTTTAGTTGCCCTCCTCTGAACCCTCTCCAGCTCTGCTATGTCTGCCTTGTTCACAGGAGCCCAGAACGGTGCACAGTACTCCATGTGTGGTCTGACTAGTGATTGGTAAAGTGACAGGTTGTTTTGCAACCTTTGAGTCCCAGGTTCACATCCAACCAAGTGCAGTATGTGTATAGAGCTTTTGTGTTTTCCTCTGGGTACTCCAGTTTTTTCCCACACCCGAAAAAAACCCATACTGGTAGGTCAGTTGACTTTCTCCAGAACTGAATTCAGTGCATATTCGCAAATTACATTGTGAGCCCTGTTAAGCAGAGGGACTGGTTTAAGTGATGCTTATACAGCGCTCAAGAATATTCGATCGCTGTATAAGCAACATACATAATGTAATGCACTGTTGTAGCCAAAACCTAAGTTGGACAGAAATCATAACTAGAAGAAACCTAAAGACAAACACCAGAGGAGGAACTGGAATGATGTCCAGGAACAGGGTAGATGTCACTTCTGCAGATCAGAATAGTGCAGTAACCAGAGGCTAGTCATGGGTTGAGCAGTGAATGCATGTGAGGTATAATATACCTGATGACATTATCAGGTTGCTCTGGTTGTATTGCCAATATGGCAGGACTAATGGAGACCACGGAGGCAGCCTCGGAATGTGTTGATGTCAAAACTACCCTAATACTGTTGTGGAATCATATATATGAGTGTATACTTGCTTGTATAATTACTAACAGTCAGTATGTCAAAATGGCCCCTGAAGTAATAGCTAACACCCTTACTAATCATAACGATTCAGCTATTCTCATGTGGTCTGTGTCCGTTGGGACCTTAGCAATGTGACACATGAGATAAAGTAGTTGAGTCATTAAGTTCCTCTTTTTACCTGCTACATAAACTCATGTATGACACGCAATAAACGGAACATCTAGCATTGACTTCCCTGTGACCGTCTGTGTGGGATGTCTCTTGGCGTACGTATGCCTGCCATTTAATATCGATTCGGAGCAGTACATCAACTCAGCCTGACTATTGAATCAGGACCAGAACAATACTGCATCTTGTGAACAAGAGTATATGAGTATACATCTTAGAGTAAATGGGAAGTTTCTTTTCAAATACGTAAGCGGTGCAATTTTTTTGAAATCATTTTGGCTGATAGGAATACGGAATTGTAGCTGTATTTTCCTGCTATCTTTTCATTTGTAGTTTTCTGACCTCATCTGTATACACAATGCGGTTTCTGAACAGCCAGTCATTCCGCACTTCATTTTTTGGAGATCTTGATTATGTGTCTTGTTACTTGTCATTTTTATTTTAGTGCATACGTTTATATGTTAACTTTATATCTGTTGTGTTTTTCCAATCAGCATTGAGGCAGCCGTCGCTACTTTTTCTCAAGCAAGGCCACCAGGCATTTACAAAGCTGATTATTTAAAGGAGCTTTTCCAACGCTATGGAGATGTTGAAGATACGCCCGCTCCTCCTGAGCTCCCAGACTGGTGTTTTGAGGATGATGATGTTGATGACGAGGGGAACAGTATAGGTCAAGAGGCAGAGCCGGGGTCCTCAGGAACTGCCTCACACAGGAAGAAAAAAGAGAGATTAAAACTTGTAAGTCACACTTTCTCTACGTTTTATAATGAATCCATCATTTTTTTTCTTTAAAAAAGTTGTTCATACACAGTAAGATGGTGGCATTTATGGTATTAGTGCAGTACTTCTCATGGATTAGGACGTGACCTTCTCAGCATAAATGCATAAGCTAAGGCTTCTTTCACACTTGCGTTTGGAGCGGATCCGTCATGGATCTGCACAAACACATCCGTTCAGATAATGAAACCGCATGCATCCGTTCAGATTGGATCCGTCTGTATTATCTTTAATATAGCCAAGGTGGATCCGTCTTGAACACCATTGAAAGTCAATGGAGGACGGATCCGTTTTCTATTGTGCCATATTGTGTCAGTGAAAACAGGTCCCCATTGACTTACATTGTGTGTCAGGATGGATCCATTTGGCTCAGTTTCGTCAGACTGAGACCAAAACGCTGCAAGCAGTGTTTTCTGTCCGCCTCCAAAGCGGAATACAGACTGATCGGAGGCAAACTGATGCATTCTGAGCAGATCCTTATCCATTCAGAAAGCATTAGGGCAAAACTGAACCAAAACACCAGTGTGAAAGTAGTCTAAAAGTACTCCTATCACACCATGTATCCTGTCTTTCCTTTTTCTAATTGCTGAAAAAAATAAATAAATTGGACTATAATGAGGGAAAAATGGCAGTGCGTCTTGTAGCCCGAATGCTAATGACCGCTTCCATTTTGTAAATATAAGGATTGATCTTTGAGTGTTCTGAGAGCAGAGATAAGGAGCCCATAAGCTCCTAGAATTCAGATTCTGCTAGTAGAGCATCTCAACTCTGTACAAAGAAGAAGACTCCATATTTTTATTAAAGACAAATTGAAAAAAAAAGATTTTTAGCTCATAGTGAGTAAAATGCACTAGTAAAAAAAAAAATATATAAAATTGCCCCCAAACTCTGATGCGGCCATCAGTAGTGTTCAGTGATAAAAGCAGCTTCTGCTTTGGTACTAATGATAGCAGCATCAGAGCGTGCAGGAGGGCTATCAGAAGAGGAGAGAGGTCCTCTAAAGGTGCATTCACCTGACCATATATATTTTGTGACCCTCAAAACATGGATCCGCCAAAAATACAGATGATGTCCATTTTGCATCTGTTTTTTTGCGGGGCCCTTGGTAACAATGCCCATTCTTGTCTGTAAAACATATCAAAAATAGGACATGTTCTATCTTTTTTGCTGGACTGTGGAACAGACATATGGATGTGGACAGCACACGGTGTGCTGTCCGTTTTTATTTTGCAAACCCATTAAAGTGAATGCGTGCGATCCGCAAAACATGCAGATTGGATGCAGAGCAAAAATACGGCCATGTGAATGGGGCCTAAGAGGTAGAATATGACACTATGAATCATATTTAGGGTGCATTCACACGATCATATGTATGTTCTATTTTTTTGCGGGGCTGTGGAATGGATGTACAGATGCGGACAGCTTATGATGTGCTGTCTGGAATTTTTGCAGCCCTATTGAAATGAATGGGTCCAGAACCTATACGCTAAAAATGAGGCTCGGATGCAGAGCAAAAGTAACCTCGAGTGAATGGAGCCTTATTCAGTAATGTCAAATTCAGTTAGTTCTATATTAATCTAGACCCCCAACACTGTCTCTGACCGCGAGTGTTCAAGAAAAAAAAAACCATGGCCTACAAATCTTATTATCTACTGCTGACTTGGACCTTTCCAGTTCCTGGCACTGCCTCAGATGCGGGGTATGTATCTGAGCTGATACAATATGCATGTCTTTACTAGAGGTTCTGCCGACGTTGGCTCTTAGTAGTATTTCTTTCCCAGTCCCTAGCTTGTCTCATTTGACCAGTGACATAAAACTCTGCTATATATTGAGATTTTTCTTACGGCAAATAAAATGGAGTCATTTTAATAGCTGTCAACATGAATTTAATATTGTTTGTAGGGATGATGCTTGTGGGCTTCCACGCTTCTGTAGCATCCCTTTCATTCCTTCATTTCCTAAATGTCACTCTAGGTTATTACATAAACCGGGGCCTTATATTTGATCTTAGCAAAGCGAAAACAGAATGTTAATTGCGTTTTGTATAATTTGAGATGGACCCTCTAGGTGATGGACGCTTGGGTCTCTCTGACTTTTCTTCCCTGTGGGGTTGTGTCCTTAAGGTGGCAGTGAAACAGATGGTTACTCGACATGGCATGGCTTATCCACTGGGATTCCTCTGATGCTTGCACGGAGACTGCAGTAAAATCTGTACTTTGTACTGTTATGGCTTTTGTAGACCATCTGTATCTTTTTTTCTGAAGCACTGTACATTAACAGTTAATATGCCAGGCAGCTAGAATCTAATGGTACATGCAGTCCGCTATGACAAAAGGGCCACATGTAAAGTACAGATCCTTGTTTAAAGGGACACTTCTTTTTATAGCTCTGGTTCCAGGAGGCATCCATTTTATTTTCCCTCTTTAGTGTTGAAATTATGGGCAGGGTTCAGGTTTGTCCACAACTGTTTGTAGTAGAGACCAGGCAAGAGCTTCTCCCCTCTGCTGATCCATAGGTAGAGGAGGAGGAAATGGACCATTGCTTCAGAAGCTTGCAGAACGTCACTGAGTGATTTATTTAGCTTTTTTTTATCTTTGTTCGTTTCAGATGAAGTAAACGTCAGTGTTTGTTCTTCAGATTCAGTGTTTCCTTGTATTTATTCTGTTTGGAAAGGTCACCACATGGGCTTTGTTAGCATAAATTTCATTATCCATTTTATGCATTTGGAGATACAAATACCGATAATTTGTGTGATATTTTTATATGGATTAACAATCCCATGGATATCAACTCGAAGAATAACATTTACTCAGTCAAGAAAACTGTGATTTGTAAATGTAAAGGCAGAAAGCTGTTCTATCTATGTAAGTACACATTCAGGGGGCATCCTGACTGGGGTTGCACCGGTTACGGAATTATCGATACACAATCAGTACTTTTGTACCCGGATCGATACGCAGCCTAGTATCGGAGAACATGGCACGCACCGCTCTCGGCTCGTGCTATGTTCTCTTCAGCAGCACAGTGCAGAAGGAGGCAGTCCCTCCGTCCCCGCCAATAGGAAGAGAGTGGCCACTGCGCCACCAATGAAGATAACTAACCCATTACATTCAAATATAGGCGGCACCTGAGAGGTTAATTGCCGTGGATTGTCATAGAGGCCGGGTGCCACCTATATTTGTATTAAAAGGTTAGTTATCTTCATTGGTGGTGCAGTGCGTCCCTCAACCCCCCAGTATTGTAGTCAGGGGCAGTGTAAAGTCCTATTCACCCTAATAGATTTTTATCAGGGTGAATAGGACAAGGGATTAAAAGATCCCAGGTTCTATCCCCTAAGGGGGAAAATAGTTATTAAATAAAAAGAAATACACCAAAATATTAAGTTTAAAAAAAAACCTTTCACAATTTTACATATAAAATATATAAACAAACATATTATGCCACATAGGACTGTTCTATGATGGGCCTGACGTTCCATAAAATATGGAATGTACGCAGCTTTTTCAGGGTTTTAATTTTTTCGCGTGGTATCGAAAGGCATCGAGTATCGCAATACTTTTTCATGGTATCCAAATCTAATCACAATTTTGGTATCGTGACAACCTTAGTCCTGACAATCAATGGCTGCAGAAGTGACTTCAGTGGTTTTGACAGACCACCTCTACAGCCAATGGGTGCGTGCGGGGGTCACATATCTGTGTCATGGAGGTCAGATACAGAGACCAACCAACGTGGGACCATTAAGTGTAAGAATGAGAGTAGCTGTGGATCGGTCATTATTTATTGTATAACCGTTTGAGTGGTTTTACCAAATTTAGGTTGGTTGACAACCTGGGGCTATTCATAGTATTCAGTATATTGGGCAGACTAGATGGGCCAAATGGTTCTTATCTGCCGACACATTCTATGTTTCTATGTAATCACTTGTCTTCTGCGTAATGTAAACTGATTATGTAACTATAGTAAAATGTATCGGAGCTTTGCGTATCCAATGCCGACCCCGTATATGGGGCTCAGCTTTACTTTCAATACACTGGTCATGGCCAAGAGAGGGACGGTGTCTGGGGTGAGGGATGCGACCACTTCCTTTTAATCTCACACCAACATTTTAATTTTCATCTAAGAATTATTTAGCTGTCCTCCAAAAAACTTTTGTAATTATTTTTTTTTAAATGTTTTATCATTAACAATTTCAACATAAGAACAGTGAAGTATAATTTTCATTTGAAAGGTCTCCCTGGTACAACCACAACAGTGACCTGATATCTGCTGTTGGAAGTGGCAGGCATGTGCTCATCTCTCCAGTAAACATTCAGATGATTAAAATCAATGCCGTAAGAACCTCCTTGATCCACAGTATAGTCTCAGTGCTCATCTCTCATTCTGGTAAATGCCACTACAATTTGGACGGAGCTGTCTGCCTCTGGCCCCTGCGCACATTCTAGCAGCTCATTGGTGGGGGTGCTAGGTGTCGGATCCTAATCAATCTGATATGGATGACTTATCCTAGTGAAAGTCCTGGAAACCCACTTTAACTCCTTAACGACTGCCGTATATGTATGGCGGAATTCCAGGTATTCAACATGGTGCCCGTTCAGTTCCTCATCTTCTGTTTTACACAGCAGGCACGTGGAGACATCTGACCCGTCAGATGCCATAGGCATCCATAGGAGCATGACTGCAAATCATGTTAAAACATTGCATTCCATGGGAGAAGAGATCAAATGATTGTATGTTAAAGGCCCCTAGGGGGACTTAAAAAAAAAAAAAAAAAAAAAAAAGGCTTTATAAATATGAGAATTCAAATCACCCCCATTCTGCATATTAAAAATAAACAATACAAAAATAAAGAACATGGGTATCACCACATCCCAAAATGCCCATACTATTAAAATATAAATGTATTTATCCCATATGACAAATGGTGTAATGGAAAAAAATGAAAATTGCTGATTCTCTGTTTTTCTCCCCTTTACCCCTCCCCCCCAAAAAACCCCAATTGATTAAAATGTGATCAAAAGCTACACACTCCAAAATGGTATCAACAAAAACTACTGGTCACCCTGCAAAAAATGAGCCCTCACACTGTTCTATAGACATAAATATAAAAAGTTATGGGAGTCAGAGTACGGCAATGCAAAGAAAAGATTTTTTGCAAGGTTTTTATTTTTTTTCATATTAAGACACCAGAAAAACTTTAATGTTTTATAGCTGTAATCGTACTGACCCAAAGAGTAAAGGTAACCGGTCAGTTTTACCGCATAGGGAATCCTGTAAAAACGAAACCCATAAAACTTAATAGAACAGAATTGCGTTTTTATTTTTTCATATTCCACCCCTTTTTGTATTTTTTTTTTTTGGCTTCTCACTACATCATATTCAATATTAAATGATGCTATTAGAAAGTACAACTTGTCCCGCAAAAAACAAGCTTCCATATAGCTATGTGAATGGAAAAATAAAAATGCTATGGCTCTGGGAAGGCAGAGAGTGAAAAACAAAACTGGCAGCTGAAGGCAATTGTGCGGGTCCCATGTTCATATGTGCCCACATTGCTGAGAAACAAGAAGTTTTAATATATGTAAATGAGCCTCTAGCCGCTACTCCTAGAGGTTCAACTCTCTCTGCAATTGCCCTCTCCACTTTCACCAGGCAGTGAAAACGGCATCGCACCTGGCCCTGTCAAAGTGCAGAGAGCTTATCAGTTGCAGAGAGAGCAGAGCCTCTAGGTGTAATGGCAACACCTTCGTTGCTCCTAGAGGCTCATTTGCATATATTAAAACATCATTTTCTCAGCAATGTGGGCACATATGTACATGGGACCAACACAGATGCCTTCAGCGGCCAAGAGCACATGTAAGCCTACTTTCCCGTCAACGTTTTCCCTTTCGGCTATTGAGAGCCGTCATAGGATCTCAATAGCGGGGGAAAACGCTTCAGTTTTGTCCCTATTCATTGTCAATGGGGACAAAACTGAACTGAAGGGTACTAAGTGCACCAGAATGCATAGCGTTCCCATGACGCACAAAAAAGCCCAGCAAGCAAGAATGATCAGTCATGACTCGCAATGTAAGTAAATGGTGACAGATCCGTTTTCTCGGGCACAAAAGAAAACGGATCCGTCCCCAATTGACTTACAATGGTTTTAGAGACGGATGCAGATTATAGTTGACAAATCCACCAAATCTTTGAAGTAACCCTGTCTTGCAGTGTCCTATTAATAACAGGTGCTTTATGCAAGGCTTTTTTAATGACAGTATTATGTCTTTTATATTGCAATAATGGAGACACTATGAAATTATTATACTGTATGTAATATAAATGCTCCTTTATGGCTGTGGGTTAAGTTATGCTGCTCATCTTTTTTTGTTAATGCACAAATGAATCCTTTACGAAGAATTTTAAGCTCTAAATTGATTTATATTGTTAATTTTTCAAGATCAAAAATTTGGAACTTTTGCGTATATGATGTGCCCCAGTCTGGGTTGTTATAGCTGTGTTCTCCAAAAAAGGGTGGTGTTCATTTACAGTAAAAAAAAAATAAAAAAAAAAATCTTCTGACATTAAAATGATGGATTTGATCTGGCAACCTGTATCTAAATCAGAATTACGACTAAATAAAATTTTGACATCTGAAGGTTGTCTAATCGATTTTCAACACAGAACTGTAATACCGTGGAGAGCCACACAATACGGGACACAAATGACTTGCAGAGAGAGAAAAAAAATCTCTGATTATGTATTTGTATTAGAATTTTATTTTAATTTTCTTTACTTACTTTTTAAAGGTTTCCTATGCTTACAAATGACTGTTATAAACCTGTTCAGTGACTGTTCAAAATGTTCAGGATCATCTCCCATTCATGTCGGTTTAAAGGAATTTGTCTGTAAAAGCTTTAAAATGAACCTGTCACCACAAATACAGTGCAACCTAAAAGCACCATGTTCTAGAGCAGGAGAAGTGGAGCAGATTGATGTATATTTTTGTGGAAAAAATTCAGTATAACTTGTAATTTATAAAATTATATCAGCTTTTTTGCTTCCTGTGAACAGCTATTGGTACAAGAGGGAGGGGTTATCGGTGACAGACAGGAATCTCTGTATGCACACTTATACACACAGTGCTATCAGTCACTGATAACTCCTCCTCCCTGTACCAATAGCTCTTCACAGGAGGTGGAAAAGGCAAGGATATAAATGTATAAATTACAACTTTTACTGAATCTTTTACCACAAAACTATACATCAATCTGCTCAGCTTCTCCTGCTCTATAACATGGTGCTTTCAGATTGCGTTGCATTTTGTGGTGAGCGATCCTTTTTTTCCCATTTGCGGGATATCTTTAGGATATGCCAATTATTCATAATGAACTAAGCGAGCTTCGGATCATAGTTCCAAAGTCGCTTTGTTCAAAACTTTGGATAATGCTATTCAGAGATCTGTTTCCGTACAGCCTCTGATGAAGCAAAAGTTAGTTATTCGCGAAGTCGCGCAAGAATTCATTGAATAACTTCGGTATTTGATTTTTAAAGTGGAAAACCACTTTAAAACTTGGATCCGAACTCTGCTTCGGTTCTGAGTTTTGTAACAAATTGAGTTCGGACAGAGTAGTCCGTACCCGCTTTGCTCAACCCTAGGCAAGATTGGAATGATAGATAAGCAGGTTAACTGCCATAAAGTGGTCTGTACAGACTAAGAAGTGGTGCCTATTAGTAGGTGTAGTGTGAAATTGGCAAGATTTTATGTTTTTTGTTTAAATATATATGTTGACATGGAAAATGAAAAATAACTTCAAACGTGGTTTAGACAATAGGTCATTTTCTGATGACACATTCCGGCTGGGAATGGACGGTGGTTGCACATGTGCATTTGCTCTCCCTTTGCTTTAGGGCCCTGTTCTGGAGGTAGGAGCGGGTCTCAGTGGTGACACTCACACCATTGGACCATGGACATTTATGGCATATCCTAGCAATATGCCGTAAGTAACACAACCACTTTAAAGCGTTTACAGTCAAAAACTTAAATTAACGGTTACTAAACAGGTACATAACAGTCACTTTTAAGTTAAAAAGGTTTTCTGGGATTTTAATATTGACAACCTGTCCTCAATATCAGATCGGTGGGGGTACGACCTGTCCTGAGGATAGGTCATCAATATTAAACTCCCGGAAAACCTCTTTAATGTCTCCGGTGGGAATATCCCTTTAAGCATATAACCATCGTAGGACTTTATTTTACAATTTATATACAGAATTATTATATGTAAAAAGTTTAGTAACTTTGTATATACGCTGCATTGCTTATCTTGTATTGGTCTTTGGTTAGAGCCTATATTATCGCCCAGAGCTGCATTCACAATTCTTCCAGACTGCAGAACGAAAAACCTCATGAATGTTTTGCTTTTGTTTTAGGATTTCCTATTTAATAAAGCATGCTTTCCTTCTTATTGCATTTCTTTTGCTGTTTTCTTTCTGTTTTTGTGAGTACATTATTATTAATATCTTTTTTTTTATTTAAACAGGGTGCAGTCTTTTTAGAAGGTGTCACAGTAAAAAATGTGACCCAGATAACAACGCAACCGAAACTTGGAGAAATACAGAGGAAATGTCAACAGTTCTCTAATTGGGAAGGGTATGCGAATTTCTACCTGGCTTATATTATTAGGTTCATCTGTCCTTGGCCAATAGTTTAAACTTCATTGGGGTCATTTATCAAACTGGTGTAAAGTTGAACTGGCTTAGTTTCCCATAGCAACCAATCAGATTCCACCTTTCTTTTTCCAAAAGAGGTATCAAAAATGAAAGGTTAAATCTGATTGATTGCTATGGGGAACTAAGCCAGTACTACTTTATACCAGTTTGATAAATGACCCCATATATATCTAATGGAAGAGAATCAGTCACTTCTCTTACTATTGTACAGGTTCATTAAACAATGTTCTGCTTTTACTTGAATGAAACTGAACCTGCAGTACATTTCCCAGACACTACACATCGTGCAGAGCTGTGCTAGTTCTGGCCCGTCACTACTCTATCAGCTATTGATCGGGATAATCTGGACTCGCGCCCCTTTCAATCTGATATTAATGACCTCTCCCGGAGCAAAGCTCATCTGGATCCAAAGAGGTTGTGCCACCATTAAAAAGGACATGCCCCCGGAGAGAGGACATGTCCTTTGAACGGCCAGCCTCTGAAGAGAATCTAGCAGCAGAATTGGAGCAATAAACGGAGAGATCTCCGCATCCATGTACGGTAAGGGCTGGTTCTAGACGTGAAAAAATAAAAAAATAGGTGCCTAAAACATCACTTTTAATAATATCAGTTAAAAAACCTCTAAATATCCTTTAATAGTAACAATGTACTCACACATTGGCAAGGTACCAACTTGTATACCTGATGAGTGTGTCAACTGCCCCCGAACTTGCAATGAAGCTAAGGGATAGGGATAAGACGTGTTAGAAGGAGATTATTATGTACTATATGATGTCTCCTTTTCACCTTTTATATTACTAATGGGAAACCCCATAAGTCCCAGGAAAACCCCTTTAACACAAAGCCAGCACACTGATTGGTATTCTTTTAGGAAGATTACCTGAATACTTTAGGGATGAGCAAATTGATTTGCCTCATTAGCAAGGGTTCTAACTTGTGAGGGGTGAAGAAGTGCCACCTGCCAGTTGATATACTGGCTGGACATCTCGCCCAGTCCTGACAATCTGGGCCCACACCGCTGCTCGTAGCAATGCAGGCACTGAAGCTTAAATTTGACTTTGGCAGCACAGACTGCACATGCGCCACTACAGTGTAGGACTGGGCTGTCTAGAGACCAGCAGTAAATTTTAACTTTGGGTGCCCACCACACGGATACATCCAAATATTACCTGCTCACACAGCAGCAGGAGGCTATGATTAATAATGGGGTCCTTGCAGCAACTTTGAGAAGGCAGGTCCCTTGATACTGAAGGATACTGGCTGGCTTTCCTCTGTACCTAAATCATCTCAGCCACATGAATGTGTTATATAATGATAAACTGGGTGTTTTCTTAAATATTCTACCCAGTTTTTTATATGATCATATGAGGTGCTATATATTGCCTATGTATATGTAGTACATTAAGTCTACTGTGTTATGTGCTACTTGTGCAGGGGGTGAATGACGAAAGGGCCCACCTTACTCAGGGGCCCACCGGGGGATTCACCTGTACCCCTGTGGGCCAGTCTGAGCCTGCGCCACTATGCTTCCTGGTAGTCACGCAGCCGCTGCTCCTAAAGCTAAATTTGAGCTTTGGTGCATATGCCTCTATTCAAGGCATTGGTTCAGGGCACATATTTGTGGGGCGCTGCAAAACGTCCTGCCTGGTCAATCAGGTAGCCGCTTCTTCACTTGTGGTGACAGCCCCTTTCTGAAAGTCAGATTTTATCCTCTGCACTAAATATATATTATAGTAGTGAAACAGTCCCCGTTCACAAAACCATGTGATTGTTCTGTACTAGGTATTTGCGTTTTCATCAGGTCTTCTATCAAAAATGATTTAATGGTGCTAAAATAAAATGAAAACATAATTTTCTTTGCCATCCCATCACAACGAATTTTGTCACGGAGCTGAATAGTCAGGTGAGACAGAATAAGCCCTAGAGAAGCTTTGCCTAACATTCACAACCTTTACAGATGTATCTGTTACTAATAACAAGTCTACCTCAAATTTGGCAGTTTTATTTAATGCCGACAATACAACAGTTTTCCATCTCTGTTGTCTGGCCAATAAAGAGTTGGATAACCTCTTTAAGAGTTTTCTAAGTTATTTTTTTTGTTCTTTGTATGTTTCTAACTAAGTAAATGTAAGGGGTTTTCAATTCACTTACTTTATATACAGTGGCCCTGTTCACCTAGTTAGCTGAGCGTCACATGACCTGTGATGTCAGCTTCTTTCCCTGCTCTGATAACGTTCCGAGCACGAGTCTGAGGGAGCATGTCTGCCTCTGCACAAAACATCACTGTTGAGGCTGTGCTGGTAGGAGTGATAAGTCACACCCCCTGTACTGCCTGATCTGCTGGCCACATCCCCCTACACTGCCCAATCTGCTGGCCGAGCTTTCCCTGTGAATCCTACAACCCCCCCCCCCCACACGGATTTTTCAGCAAAGTTTAACCCCTTCTGGCATAAGCAGCACAGACTCTGGGTTGTAGGCTCTACCTCAGTTACTGAGCAGCTGCAGTGAGATAAAGGATCTTCCCTCCTCACCCCAGCAAAGGCTGGAGGAGTGCTCTCCTCTCTGCTCTTCTGCTGGCTGTGAGGGAGTGTCTGCAGAGCATTGCACAAGAACAGGTAGAGGAAGTTCCTGTGTGTATCAGCAATGTCATTGTACTGTACAGTTGGGGCTTGTAGTCCCAAACATTCAATATGAGTATCCAAGCAATCAGACTGCAGACAGGACAGCAATGTTATTCACTCTCTTTGCAGAGCAGGGGAGGGAAAGGCAGTCTTTGTTAACACCCACAAATATTCATGAGGAAAACCTCAGAGATGGTTGTTACACGCCCCCACAGCTCTGCAACTGCATGTCAACAAAGGGCCAGAACAGAACTAAGGAAATTAGTAAATATAATTTATTTTGCCTAAAGCTTGCTTAGCTGATAGATAAGAATAAGGGAGCATTCACATGACCGTATAAATGGATCCGCATTCATTTCATGTGCTGTCTGCATCCGTTGTTCCGCTGTCCCGCAAAAAAATATGGAGCATATCCTAATCTTGTCCGTGGTTGCGGACAAGAATAGGCATTCTCCATATAGCGCCGACCATGTGCGGTCCGCAAGATGCGGAACGCACACAACCAATATCCGTATTTTGCAGATCTGGAATTTGATGACCGCAAAACACTTATGGTCGTGTGAATGCACACTTACAGTCCTTTATTTAGGGCACTTTCACACTTGAGTTTTTGTTTTCCGACATAGAGTTCCGTCGTCGGGGCTCTATGCCGGATGAATACTGATCAGGTTTCTCCCAGTGCATTCTGAATGGAGAGAAATCCGTTCAGGATGTCTTCAGTTCAGTCACTGAACGTTTTTTGGACGGAGAAAATATCGCAGCATGGGATCCGTCGTCTATTGACTTTTTCAATGGAGTTCAAAACGGATCCGTTTTGGCAATGTTAAAAAATAGTTAAAGTTAATACAATGCATGCGGTTGTATTCTCTGTAACTGAAGCGTTTCTTTCCGGCATAGAGCCCCCGACGACGGAACTCTATGACAGAAAACAAAAACACTAGTGTAAAAGTACCCTTAATTATTTATTTTTTACATAACTGACAACCCCTTTAAGATTCTTCTTTGTCCTCCACCTCTACTTCCTGGTGCCTCTCAACACAGAATAAGTGACCACTCCTCAAGTCTGGCCATCAGTGGCTGAGCTGTCTTTCCTCTGCGTTGAGAGGCAGCAGGGTTAGAGACGGGCAGGGCATGGGGGGGATTGCAGGAGGTTTGATTTTCATTTTCATTTTACAGATCTCTGTGGCTTTCTGTTAATTTTTTTTTTTTTTTTTTTTTATCAACCAGACAAGCCCTTTAATGTATGCAGGGTTGGCCTGGGTAACCACTATAATTGGGTCAATATCACCATAACTATGGCATGCTGCAATCAACTATGAATACGATAATCACACAAAGGGTATGAGCAGGTTACTGACTGTCACACAGCACAATACACCTACAGAGCACGCTAATAGCCCTTATCAAATATCACATACACAACATGCATGAAAACATGTAGTTTATTGAAATAGATACACATAACATACTAGTGAAAAAAACAGGGCAAGATGGACAGAAGCCCCACATCACTGCTGCAAAAGAGGAAGTATACCATTTGGACCATCTGGACCATACATTGACAAATCCCTATAATGATATGTAAACATGTGACACTGACAAGATCATATATATAAATATAGAGCGGCCTCCTAATACACAGCACAAGTCACATATCCATGGAAATCTAGGCTGGCAATTAATTGTGAATATATCGTACCCATAGGCACGTTTCCTGTCCTGCTTCCTCAGTAGGTATCATCCCATAACCCAATCAGTAAGAAACCCCGGTACAGGGTTGGGCAAACTGCGGCTCTCCAGCGGTTGCAAAACTACAACTCCCAGCATGCAAAGACTGCTTACAGCTATCTGCCTACAGCAGGGCATGGTGGGAATTGTACTTTTACAACAGCTGGGGGGGGGGGGGCCGCAGTATCCCTGTCCTAGTATCATGTGACCTAATTCCATCCATTTAGGTTGCTCCCTTATAGCACATACACCGGATCAAGCCTCACTCTATGTAGCATCCACACGCCTGGCTGTAAAGCAAGACCGTTCATGCGTCAGACCGTGGCGATCGGACGCACATGCACACTTTAGCTGCTAGGACCTGGACCACGGGAATAGTTCATCATAAGGCCTTATTCACACGTCCGTAGTGTTTTGCGGATCCTCAAAACACATTGCCACCAGCCCTATAGAGATGCCTTTACTTGTCCGCAATTGCGGGCAAGAATAGGATATGCTCTATATTTTTGCGGAGCCACCGTCCGGAAGACCGGTGGCGGGCTTCGCAAATGCGGATGTGGAGAGCACAGTGTGTGCTCTCCGCATCCATCACATCCCCATTCAAAATGAATGTGTCCACACCCAAATTTGCGGAACGGGTGCGGACGTAGATTGCGGACGTGTGAGAATTCATCGCACACAACTACAGGTAAAGCTCCACTTACGTCAGTCCAAAGATGTTGCAAGACCACCTTCAGACCTTCTGCTCAGTGTTGGAATAGAAAGCATGTCATTTGTGGTTATGCAGACTAAATCAAAAATATGATAGTGTGATCTTAAATTGTATGCAGGCGTAGATGAAAGCTGCCGTACACTTGGTATAAATGATGCTCTCTTCAAAGCAATAGAATGGTGAAAAGTTGAGCCTTCTCTTTCATCTTCGAAATGACTCTCTTTATCCACCAATCTCCCCTACAGTGCGGAAGGAAGAAGACAACGCTGTCAAGTGCTCTTGGTAGATTTTCTTATCCGGGGTGGGGGTGGGGAATTGTTTGTACATTGGCTAACTGCATATAGAAAGTAACGAATTTCAGTCTTTGCTCGTGACATTTTTGAGCACAGTCAGTGCTTTAAAGGGATTATCCAATGATTAATGTAAAAAATAAAATCCAATATCATAGAGTACGTGACAGTGTCTGTCTAACGAACTTCGAACCATCCCTAAACCTATCATGGATCCAGAGATCTCCCCTTTCTTTTCTCCAATTGCTCTGCTAGATTATCTTCAGCCTTGAAGCTTAGGGGCCGTGCACTTTGAGAGGGCGTATCCTTTCTGCTGCAGCTGGTGGGAGTTGAAGGATGGAACTGAGCATGTGCTTCTATCTCAGTGAGCAGGACAGAGAAATTAGAAAAATGGCAAAACTGCAGGTGGTGCCATACAGATAGATTTTAGTGATTAACTCGGCGGCTATGCTAAATTGTTCATTACATAAACTTACAAAACTATTTAGAATTAGAATATTTTTCATGGGACAACCCCTTTAAATACCACTTTCCATGAAGCGTTTTGCATTTAAAGGGGTTATCCAGGAAATTATGATGATGACCTATCCTCTGGATAGGTCATCATTATCACATCAGTGGGGGGTCCAAGTCTTAGCATCACCACTAATCAGCTGTTTCAGGGAGCTGCTGCGCTCACCATAGCTCTTGGAAACGATGCAGGAGTTATTCCAAGCACAGCGCCGTACATCACATAGTGGCTGTATTGGTATTGCAGCTCAGCCCCATTGACTTGAATGCTCCAACTAGGTCATGTGACTGATATACAGTGATGTCACTGGCCTAGGAAGAGGCTGCAGCGCTCACTGATTGGCGGGGTTCCCGGGTGTCACACCCCCGCAGATCTGATCCCGAGGATAAGTCATAAATATCTTTTCCAGTGTTGTAGATGGTTTATTACTACATTTTATCATATATCCAGTAATAACTGCACATAACCACAAAATTACATATTACATATTTGCCCTTCCTGAGGTCTGACGTCATTAACCGGCGGCTGATGTATTATCCCGCTTCTCCTCGACCTCGCAGGCATTAAACACTGCTCACACAGGCTCATTCACTTTGTAAGGGTTGTCTTCAGAGCAGTTACGTTTTTGATATAGGAAATGTCATTCAGACGTGATTTAATTTTTCATCCCTATTACATCATTAAGGGAAAAAAATAAAAGTGCTGTCTTACAGATCTGGGTTCCCTGGAGCACAGCCTGTATCCATGGACAGAAACAATATCAAATTTCTTGAGCAGAAGTCATATAAAGTGAGCTGGAAAGCAGATGGTACCCGGTAAGTGGAAGCACAGAAGTGTTCAGTCAGTTATTTTCTTCTTGTAGCTAACTGAAATATAGATATTTTTAATAAAACACCTTTATTTTTTATTTTTATCCGAACACTCGCCGCTATGCTCAATTGGTTTGCTGCAATTATCAGTGGGGTCTTTATACTCCAGAAGGAAGACCCTCCTCAGTTATACTTACCGTATATACTCGAGTATAAGCCGACCCCCCTAATTTTACTCTAAAAAAACTGGGAAAAGTAGTGACTCGAGTATAAGCCGAGGTGGAAATGGATGGCACTGTTATGGGGGTATCTGTGGATGGCACTGTTGTGGGGGATCTGTGGATGGCATCCACAGCCCCCCCCCCATCCCATAACAGTGCCATTCACAGCCCCCCCCCATCCCATAACAGTGCCATTCACAGCCCCCCCATCCCATAACAGTGCCATTCACAGCCCCCCCCATCCCATAACAGTGCCATTCACAGCCCCCCCCATCCCATAACAGTGCCATTCACAGCCCCCCATCCCATAACAGTGCCATCCACAGCCCCCCATCCCATAACAGTGCCATCCACAGCCCCCCATCCCATAACAGTGCCATCCACAGCCCCCCATCCCATAACAGTGCCATTCACAGCCCCCCATCCCATAACAGTGCCATTCACAGCCCCCCATCCCATAACAGTGCCATTCACAGCCCCCATCCCATAACAGTGCCATTCACAGCCCCCATCCCATAACAGTGCCATTCACAGCCCCCATCCCATAACAGTGCCATCCACAGCCCCCATCCCATAACAGTGCCATCCATAGCCCCCCCTTGCACCCCCCCCCCCTCCATTACTGCTCCTGTAAAGTTTTCAAATTCAATTACTCTTGCCCCCTCTGTTCTAAATACCTTCTCACATGCCGCACTGAATACTCCAGGCAGACCGGGCGGGCGAGCGCAGCGTGACTGACGTCACGTGCCTGCGCCGCCTGCTTCATTCATAAAGCAGGCCGGGCAGGCACGTGACATTAGTCAGTCACGCTGCGCTCGCCTGCCCGGTCTGCCTGGAGTATTCAGTGCGGCATGTGAGGAGGTATTTAGAACATTTACAGTAGCGATGGGGCCGGAGAGCAGTGAGCGCACCGGCCCCGCCGCAAATGCCCGCCCCCAGCTCCTCCTCCTGCTCCTCCTCCCACTCCGTCTCGAGTATAAGCCGAGTTTGTGTTTTTCGGCACAAATTTTGTGCTGAAAAACTCGGCTTATACTCGAGTATATACGGTATATGCCTCAACCAGGCAAGCGATTGTAAGGATTTTATGCCTTTTGGTTCATCATGAAACAGCTCTGTATAATTGCCTATTCTTTTGCCTTCCATGGTCTTGGGAAATGGTGACATCCATGAATTAGTCTAAAACATAAGTTATATTGACGGTAACCGGAATACCCCTTTAAGGGGACCTGTCTTCTATCAGCAGTTTAGTAAATAATTGTATTCCTAAAATGAAAACCATTGTGCAGCATTTTTTTTTGTGCTGTTGTGCCGTTCCTCTATTACTCCTTATGTGAAAAATGGACAACTGGGTATTACTAGTTTGGGACGAGTCCTTACACCGTTTGGCACTATTCAATCAGTACCGACAGTGTCAGACTGTGTAGGCACACCCCCCTATGATAAGGAGAATGGAAACGCCCAGTTGTCAATTCACTTATAAATTTTTCAGAGGAATAAGTGAAGAATGTCACCATGCAGAGCTATAGGAAAGACACCCCAGAATTATTTCGGACTGAATCTACATATGTACTAAAACAGACTAGTCAGGAGAGGTGACGGGTCTTCATTAAAGGGGTTACTGTGGTCAAGGGTCTTACAGTAAAGGTAGTGTCATGGAGTTAGAGGCACGCAAGACGCGATAAGTTCGCCATACCCTACGTAAAGCTGTATTCCTGGGAGCCAGCTGTGAAGTCTTAATTTGTGCCTGCCCTGCAATCACTGAGGTGGGTTTGGAATAACAATTGTTGCAATGAATTTGGAAGAATGTTGTGTTCAAAGCCGTTGGCTCTTATACTAATCAACGTGTCAGTGTCTTGCCTTCATCTTGTCATTACGTCTCTCATTAACAACGCAAGTAGCAGATGTTTGTTCTAATGAGTGGAGCTGAATGTTCAGACAGGATTAACAAGTATGTAGTAACAAGGCAGCAATCTGGAAGAAAAGGAACTTTATCACTAATAGATAGATTAAAAATGGCTCGGCTCCCATTACAGTGTTACCCTCTCTGATCTGTATGTTCACTGCAATAAGAAAGGGCATTTTACTACTAGCTTCATTATTGCATCCAGTTGTGGTCTAATTATCAAGATAATAGTAAAAGAAATGAGCATAACATTTCTCCGACATGCTAAATGGTAGAAATGATGACTTCTTACAGCAGGAGGGTTGGCGGGCCCCGCTCTTCCAGCCATACTGACGAGAATCTGAAAATGAGCAGTTGCTGGAGTCAGGCAGTTTCCCACTGGTGGACCCCCAGGGTGCTTTTACACGCCTTGATCATTTTGGTTGTTACTGTTGATCATCTGAACGTGTAATTATCCCTAGGTGACCACTTTCAAAATTGTGATTGCAGATCTTTAAAGGGGTTGTCTGGCTTTTGCTAACTGATGGAATATCCTTAGAATAGGCCATCATTAGGTGATCGGCAGATGGTCCAACATACCGCATCTCTGCCAATGGGAGCAGCGCTGCAGTGATGAGCACTGTCCGCCACAAGTGGGACGGAGCTGTGTAGTTCTGACGCTGACCTCCCTTGATGGAGCTATATCTGAACAGCTGATCGGCAGGGGGTGTTAGACCCCTGACGATCAGCTAGTGATGGCCTATGCTGAGGATAGGCCATCACTTAGTATAGGCTGGACAACCCCTTTAAATATTTTACAAATTTACATCATAAGATCCACACATCACTTTCAGTGCATTAAAGCGGGCCTGTCCCCACTCCTGACATGCCTGTTTTATAGCTACATGCATTTCCCGTGTAATAACAATTCTGGAGCATCTCTTCTTATGGCTCTATGTTGGGCCATTCCTTTATTATTTCTACTAGAAGTTATGAATGAGTTGCTAGCAGTCTGCAGTAAGGGTACAGAGGGGAGGTAACAAGTTGGGGGGGTGTACCTGCCACAGACTCACTCTGTCCAATCAGCGCTGCCATTTCAGTCTGTGCAGGTACACGCCCCCAACTGGTTACCACCCCTCTGTACCCTCACTGCAGACTGCTAGCAGCTTATTCATAATTTTTAGCAGGAATAATAAAGGAATGGCACAACATAGAGCCATAAGAGTAGATGCTCCAGAATTGTTATCACAAGGAGAATGCACGTAGCTATCAACACAGGCATGTCAGGAGCAGTGACAGGTCCTCTTTAAATCTCTTGATGGCCTGGCATTTAAACTTTTGCACCCTGCTTCTGCACCATCTCCTACTATTGTATTTTAATCTCATTGTCTAGAAATCACCAGATGTAAATAGATGTTATTCCATGTTTTTATTTTCTTGAAGACTAGTAGTTAATAGTTGTCCACGTGAGAGATTACGCAGAGATTTATTTAATTTAATAACATTACTTTTTTGAACTAATGGGGGTAATATATTAATACAGTTACACCAATTATCTTGTATATTTTATTGAAAAAGTTCAGCACAAGTGCCCTTTGTTTGTAACGGGGCAAGAATATGTTTCTACGTGTTCTCTACTTTTCTTCTATGACAGTACTGGTCGACCATGGTGTTGTCTTTTTGGGTGCATTCTGTTGGGATAAAAGGAAGCCGGTCTGGTGTATCACTCTGTTGGCCTTCATACATTTTGGAGGCTTGTCAATTAGACTAATATTCTTCTATTCACTAAGTATTGTAAATATCATGAAAGCATTGCATAGAGGAGTAGACATGACTCTTCTTTACACACCTAGGTGAATGTGCCTGATCATTTGTAGTGTTCAGTGCAAAGAAATAAAGACGCTAATGCAGAAAACATAAACTTACTCCCATTCCACCAAGAGGGATTGCAGCCATGATAAGTTCAGTGCCTCTCACTTCACTTTGGATTGATAATTGTTTACCGCGGTAACGGGGGCACATTACAAAGAACTGAGCTCTAGGGCAAGACTTCAATAGAAGGCAAATACACAAGGCTTGAAGAGCAGCATGACCTTCTCGGAACCAGACAAACCGCTGCATGACATAATTAGCGATGCAGTTGCCTTTCAACAAATGGCTCATTGCAGGGAGCACGCTCCAACATAAAGATGCAGACTTTGTTGTCTTGTTTGATCGTAAGGAAGTTATTTCTCTGCATTTGATTTGCAAAACTTTGTGAAGTCTATTTGGTTCACTAACTGAAATACACAGGGCCAGGAGGGGGGCAGAATGAGATGAGGTTCAATGTGGAATATCAAAATATGTTTCCCCCCCCAAAGACGCACAGGACACTGACTTCGGGGTCCAATGCCGGAGCACTGGACCTGTGACAGACACAGGTTCACTGGATCGGCGCCAATTCCTGCCAAAAGTAGCAGAACAGCAGTGGTTTGAGTAGAGGAACAGGGAACGAAAATGAAAAATAAGATGGTGACCAAAAACTATGTCTACAGAGTTTAACACATGGTTTGTTAAATATGGCACATTCAACAAGTGCGTGTGTATGCTGTATACATGCAGTCAACAAATGTTAAAGGTGGGAACTACTTAAAGGCATCTGTCAGCAGATTTATACCTATAAAACTGGCTGACCTGTTGTATGTGTACTTGGCAGCTGAAGACATCTGTGTTGGTCCCATGTTCATATGTGCCCACATTGCTGAGAACACTGAAGTTTTAATACATGCAAATGAGCCTCTAGGAGCAAAGGGGGTGTTGCCATTACACCTAACTGCTCTGCTCTCTCTGCAGCTGACACACCCTTTGCACTTTAATTAACAGGGCCAGGCAGGCGTGGTCACATTTTTACTGCCCAGCAGTTGCATAGAGATCTGAGCCTCTAGGTGTAACAGTAAATCCCCAGTTGCTCCTAGAGGCTCATTTGCATATATTAAAACATTTTTCTTAGCAATGCAGGAACATATGAACATGGAACCAGCACAGATGCCTTCAGCTGCCAAGTGCATATGTAACAGGTCAGCCAGTGTCATAGGTACAAATCTGATTACAGATGCCCTTTAAAAGGGTTTTTTAACAGTGTTGAGCGAACATGCTTGAACACCTTTTTCACTCGAGCATCGCGATGCTCGGCCGAACACCGCGTGTGCTCGAGCGCAATGCTCGAGTCTCCTCCCCGCACGTTTGTTGACTGGGTACTGCCACTCACTGTAATGCCGTAGCCATTTTGGTTATTGGCATTGCAGTGATTGGCTGGCTGGAACGTCTCATCGGGTGCTATATAGTACCCGATGACACGTGGTTCGGCTCAGACTTAGTCAGGGCAAGCTACAGCAGAAGGAACAGATAGTGTAGGGAGAGGAATTGTGTTTTTTTTTTTTTTTTTTTTTTTTTTTTAGAAAGTTTGTTTTTGATTGTTGAAAGGTGTTAGAGACCCAACAGTCCCTTTAAGGACTATTGTTTTATCTGGCTGCAAAATATATTAGCGCAACGTGCGCTAAATTGCGTACAATTGTTTGGCAGCTGGTGACAGCAGCGACATTACCTACGCTACATCTTCTGTATAACGTTAGCCGATGGTGACAGCAGAGACATTACCTGCGCTACATCTCCTGTATAGGTGACAGCAGCAACATTACCTTCACTACATCTCCTGTATGACGCTTGCGCATCCCAAATATCTGTGACATTCACTGTAATTTATCTGCGCATACATTTACAAAACCTGTGCTACTGTACGTGTGACATACTTGCAAGCATATATACCATTTAAAATGATGAAGACGAGAAGTAAGGGACGTGAAAGTGGCCGTGCTGCTGATGTGCACCATGTGCACGCAGAGGCTGTGGCCCTGAGCGCGGTGAAACTGGGCCTCCTGCTGCCAGATCACAAGAAACACACTCTTGCACGATACCTAGCTTCATGTCCCAGATTGCAGGGTGGCGCAGGACACCACTCTGGAAGTCACACCAGTGCGACCAGGTGGTCGGTTGGATTGCAGCAGATGATGCTTCCAGTCGGTTAAGCACTACCCTGTCTTCCACAAAGTCTAGTCTCTATAGCCAAGAGTCTGGTTAATAGAATCCTCACCCTGATCCTCCTTCCTCTCACCATGGAGAGTCTTTGCAAACAAGGGATCCCACACTCGGATATTCCAAGGAGCTCTTTTCATCGCCATTTCTTGATTTGGACCCATCGCCAAGCACGCTTGAAAAGGGACATGAGGAGAACTTGTGCACTGATTCCCAAACTCTTGAGCATCCACAGTCAGAAAAAGATGATGGTGGGGAACGGCAATTAGTGTTTCACGAGGTGGATGATGATGATGAGACATAGTTGCCAATAAGTCAACCGCAATTAGTGTCTCGAGGTTCATGATGAGGATGAGACACAGTAGTCAATAAGTGAGTTTCTTGTAAGGTCAACAAGTCGGGAGGATGACCAGAGTGAGGAAGTGGAAGAGGAGGTGGTGAACGATGAAATCTCTGACCCAACCTGGTGAGGTGGCAAGCCAAGCGAGGACAGCAGTACGGAGGGGGAGGGATCCGGAGCACTGCAACAGGCTTGAAGAGGCAGTGGTGTGGCAAAACAGGCCCGCAACTATTCCCCGGAGCACCCCCTTGCGACAATCTCCCTTGCCAATGGGTAGGTGTTCCGCAGTATGGCGCTTTTTTGAGGAAAGTGCGGACGATAAAAGAATTGTCATATGCAACCTGTGCCATACCAAAATGAGCAGGGGCATGCACACTAGCAACCTCACCACCACCAGCATGATCCGCCACATGGCATCAAAGCACCCTAATAGGTGGGCCGAACTCCTATGTCCACAATCGGTGTCATGCAGTTCACACCACTGCCTCCTCTTTCCCTGTGTTATGTGCTGGCCAATCCCCTGTCCAAGACGCAGGCACAGATGCCTTCCGCCCTGCACATGGACCTTCGCAAGCGCCATCATCTAGCACATCCACTTCTGTGTACCAGCGCAGCGTACAGATGTCCATACCCCAGTCCTTTGAATGAAAGCGCAAATATCCAGACACCCACCCACAGGCCATAGCACTAAATGCGCACCTTTGCAAATTGCTGGCCCTGGAAATGTTGCCATTTAGGCTTGTGGACACACAGGCTTTCCGCAGCCTGATTGTGGTGGCTGTCCCTCATTACTCAGTTCCCAGCCGCCACTATTTTTCCTGGTGTGCCGTCCCCGCCTTACACCAGCATGTGTCCTTAACATCACCCGTGCCCTGACCAACGCAGTTATTGGGAGGTCCACTTAACGAATGACACATGGACAAGTGCTTTTGGCCAGGGACGCTACAATTCCCTGACGGCACACTGGGTGAACGTTGAGGAGGCCGGGAGCGAGTCGTACCCAGGTATGACACAGGTGCTACCGACGCCAAGGATTGCGGCCCCTACTTCCATCAGGATTTCTGGCACCACCTACCTGAATTCTCATCTTGCAGCTCCAGTCAGCCATCAGTCAGTAGCTGGAAGCAGCTTAGCACTGCAGTGGGGAAGTGGCAACAGGCGGTGCTGAAACTAATTTGCTGAGGTGACAAACAGCACACCGTCGCAGAGCTGTGGCAGGGTATAAGGGACCAGACTGGGCTGTGGCTCTCGCCACTCAACCTACAACCAGGGATGGTTGTGTCTGATAATGACCTAACTTGGTGGCGGCTTTGGAGCTTGGCAAGCTCACACATATACCATGCCTAGCCCATGTGTTCAACTTAGTGGTTCAGCGGTTTCTCGAAACCTACCCCAATTTGCCTGTGCTACTGGTGAAGGTGCGCCGCGTGTGCCCATTTCCGAAAGTCATCTACAGCTTCCCATTGGTCTGGCAACGCTGCAGCATGGCTTGCAATTGCAAGCTCACTGACTGTTGTGCGACGTGAGCACGTGCTTGAACTCCACTTTCCACAGGTTGGCCAGGCTTTGTGAGCAGCAGAGGGCAGTAGTGGAATACCAGCTGCAACATGGTCGTCGCCTTTCCAGTCAGCTTCCGCTCTTCACAAGCGATGAGTGTGCATGGATGTCTAAACTCTGTGAGGTTTTACACAACTTTAAGGAATCAACACAGATGGTGAGCGGCTATGCTCACAATGAAGGCGGACGCTTTGCATGTGGAAATGGGGGAAGACAGTACACAGGGTGATAGCCAGACCACCCTCAGTTCGTCTTCTAAGTGCAAATTAGTACACAAGCTCGGGATTCCCAGTATTCATGAACTCCTGCCTCTGAGAGTCAGCTTTCTTCCTATGTACAGTATCGGAAGAGAACAGTCAGTCATATCAGATAGGGCAGCATACAACTGATGACAGATTACCGTTAAAAATGAGACCTGGGGAATGATCTGTCATGGAGGCGAGCTAAAATAATAAAGCATTCTATTTATATATCATCACTGTACGTTTTTCAGTCCTAGGTATGTTGTTACAGGGTGTTGGAACATGAAGATTTGTGGCACTTTGTTGTAATTACGGTAAATAAAATATAGAGAATTCTGTGTGCAATTTATCTATCAAATGTAAAGGTATAATGAATGTTATGCAGTTCCATTAGGCATGTTTTTCTCTGCAGTCTTGCACAGTGTTGTATGACAGCGAGGTAGATTGTTTGCCGAGCTTATTTTTCTACAAATGTTATGTTATTTTCTGATATGCTGACCTTTTTCAAGTAGTAATTTGCAAACTTTATGCTTTGTGCTTGGGAAAGAGAACCATCTGTTTACTTCAATTGTTAACTTCTAAAATACTGCTTCACGAGAAGAGCATCACGCCGGCCTTCATTACCGATAGTATTATTATGCAGCTTGTTATGGCGACTCTTTTTCTGAGCTAGACCTTTGTAGAGAGATGTCAGTGCTATCATTCAATCATTTATCATTGTGTATTGTGAAACCCTTACCAAAAAGTCATAACTATTTTATGGAAATGACCATATGATTTAAATACACTAATTATAGAATCATTGAAACCTGTCACTGTCTTCGAACATCATTTACTTTTTAGGTCCAAATTGTTGGCGAAAAAGAGCTTAAAGGGCTTCTGTCACCCCCCTTAACCCATTTTTCACTAGCTGACATTAGCTATTTGCTAATGTCAGCTGAGTCGAAATATATATTTATTACCTTGTCCGAAGTTGTAATTTACGAGAAAAAGCCACTTTTATTATATGCAAATGATCTTCGCTACCAGCAAGTTGGGCGTTACTTGCTGGTAGCCGCCGCATCTCGATGAGTTATGCACGCCCTTCCTCGTTTGATAGACAGGGCCAGCGCTTTCTCCTCCTCGCACTGGCCCGTCTGAAGTAAATCCGCGCCTGCGCCGTACCGCTCAGTAGTCGGCGCAGGCGCTCTGAGTGAGGGCGAGCTTTGCCGCTCCGTCCTCAGTGCGCCTGCGCCGATACGTCACCGCTACACCCGGAAGGGAAGCTGGTGTAGCGGTGACGTAATCGGCGCAGGCGCACTGAGGACGGAGCGCAAGCTCAGCCCTCACTCAGAGCGCCTGCGCCGACTACTGAGCGGCACGCGCAGGCGCGGATTTTATCTTCAGACGAGGCCAGTGCGGAGGAGAAAGCGCTGGCCCTGTCTATCAAACGAGGAAGGGGCGTGCATAACTCATCGAGAGGCGGCTACCAGCAAGTAAACGCCCAACTTGCTGGTAGCGAAGATCATTTGCATATAATAAAAGTGGCTTTTTCTCGTAAATTACAACTTCGGACAAGGTAATAAATATATATTTCGACTCAGCTGACATTAGCAAATAGCTAATGTCAGCTAGTGAAAAATGGGTTAAGGGGGGTGACAGAAGCCCTTTAAAGGGGTTATCTACTTTCTGGCTACTTGTGACCAATGTGTAGATAGGATTACTGTATGGCTCTTTCATAAACCATATCCCCTTGTTGGGAAATATTCTGTGCTGTCTGCATAGAGATCTTGTCTGTAAGATGGCTGCTGACTTAAGGTCATGAGACCAGACAAATGATTAACCTTCTCCAATCAGACACACTGCACCTGCACTAGACTCCCAACAATACATGTACAGATGGCAGGTGCAGTGTATTTGAATGAAGGAGATAACACATAGAGTTGCTATGCCTGGTTACATGACCCTCCATAAGCAGCCATTTTATGGACAGGACCTCTCTGTGGACAGCACAAAAGACTTTGTAAACTAGGGGGCCTACCTTACGAAATATAGAGAATGGTACAGAGTTTATATAAAGGCTATATTAGTAAGTGCTGTATAGTCCTCTTAGGAATGGGGGGAGTCGGCCAATCAGATATTCATGGCCTATATCTGTGATGGCTAACCTCCGGCACTCCAGCTGTGGTAAAACTACAACTCCAAAGAGGCACATTTGCTTGGCTGTTCTCAGAACACCACATAAATTTATGGAGCATGCTGGGAGTCATAGTTTCACCACAGCTGGAGTGTCGGAGGTTAGCCATCACTATTATGGAAACTAGAATGGTGTGTTATTAGATATTTTTTTTATTAGAGACCAGGGTAAAAGGACCTTGGTGAAATCTTAAGTAGAGGACTGCTCTTGGTGCACATAACCTTAGGGGTATTGTCTCCTGTGAAAAGCTAAAAAGTCAATAAATACCAATTGTCGGACAGTCACCTTTTCAGGTGAACCTGCGATGTTTCAAATTACAAATAACATATAGGATTGACTCAGACCTTAATTAACTAAATGTGATATCCAAGTTCGTCTCAAGCTTCTAAAACAGAAATAAGTCCTCCAGTTCAGCTCGCCCTCCTTTATTAGATGTAGTGGCCAGCACTAGTTGACATAAACAGTCCCCAGCGTCCTGATCTCCTTGACTCCCTGTGTCTGCAGTGAGGATACTTTCTTGCTTGAGGAGTGTGGTACGCTCACTTCCTTCTATGTCCACAGATGCCCTGTAGATTCCAGCCCCAAGCAGCTAAGTCTTCCATGCTGCTAACTTTCACCTATAGTGGTCGAAGGGACTGCAAGGGGATATGGAACATGGTTTAAAGAGAAAGGAGGAAGGTTTAATATCCAGTTGACTACCCAACTGGTTTCGTCATCCTCTGGTTCATGTGGGTTTGTAGGTTATCCAGTGGCATTGGCAATTTCATAATGTCAAAAATTTGTGGTCGCAGGAGATATGACCCTCCAATGGTTGGTGTCAGACATGCACTCAGGCTCTGGATTTAAAAGGAGCCACATTGGGAGTCACGCCCTAATTGAAGCCTAGGCTTGTGGAGAAGCAGTAGGCTTTAATGTCCTCGCATTAACTTAGTTTTTCATCATAGCGTTCTATGAGCCATAACGTTTTGTTTTTTCCGCTGACACAATTTTGGGTGGGGGGGGGGGGATCTCATAATTTGTCTAGCATAACTAACATTTTACCTTTATTCTATGAGTCAGTACAATTATTGTGATATTGTGATTACAAATATCTTTCCATTTCTATGTTCTACTTCTTTTGGTCTGAGTGGTTTCACTGTGTTTTCTTTTATTGGTGCAAATAAGTATTGCTAGACTTTTACCCTGTGTGAACCTGGTCTAATACAGTTATTTTGCTGTCAGAGAAGGATGTATTTGTCTTCTAAAAGTAGCCTGGTGAGACATGCAATAAGGCAGCTTACCCATCTACCATTAATAAAAAAAAAAAGAAAGCTAGCTGTTAACGTAAAGGCAATAACGATATGACAGTAATTTGTGTAGCTGTCATACAGACCTAGCAGAAGCAGCCATTTTCAGTATTACGGAGAATGCAACCTATAAATTCACTAGGAAATTGTGGCATCACATGAGCTTGAGGCAGTGTGAAATAGTTTAGAAAGTGAGGTTTCCCGTATTTCCAAGATGTTCATCAGGAGATAAATTAGGTTTTCATTAGACTCTTGGAGGAAAATGTTGCTCTTTTAAATAATTTATTTTGCCTTTCTTTTAATACATTTTCACTTAAAGAATATTCCCGCTTGCTGACCTGCAACACTATAGGAAATCTGGTTACTTGGTTTAACGTAACGCTTTGTGCAGGCTTGCATTTAGTGTGCATTACTAATGCTTTCTTTATTCTTCACCTCTATGCTTGGGTAGTATTTCTGCTCTACACTGGTGCCAGGTTCATAGCTGGCTACTGGGGTCAGAAAGGACTGATGTGCATGGCTCTGCCCATGCTTTTGTCAAAAGCAGTGTCAACCCTCGTCACCTCATAGCTGTAAATTAGGGTTAAAGGGGTTGTGCTACCATAGGATAGGTCACCCATACCAGAACGGTGGGGGACTGAATCTAGGCAGGCCTCCCGATTAAGCTGTTTGAAGAGGTAGCGGCACCTGTACGAGTACTACTTCATCTTCAAGATTACCTGCGTGCCATCTTCTTTGGAGTGGTGCCGCCATTCACTTGGATAGGACGAGCAGTTTTAATTACACTGCACCTCCAGGTGATCGAGGAGGCTCTTTAGGATAGTTCTCCAATATTGTAGCATGCACAACCCCTTTAATAATCCAGTCTACCATAATGCATTCTTAGTGGCTGAAATCTGATCATCATTCTGCTGGAGTAGGTTTCGTAGTTTCCTTCCATGGATAGCTGAAAGGTAGAAGGCCATTTATGCGTTTTTTTGGATGACTGTGCCAGCTGAGTTTATACAACTGAGATTTACAGCAGTTGCTCCGAATAAGGTTCTAAACATCAAGTTTTCTTTTGCCTTCATGGATATTTTTTTTTATTCATTCTTTATTTGATTTTGTTAAAAAATGCAGCGTTAAACAATAGTACAACTGGTATTACAGACAATGTCGCAAGTGTAAGATAGAATACCTCGATGTTCTTACAAATTGTCTAATAATGACGTTGACAAAACGTGAGTTGGTAACACAATATATATGAGTGCTGGTATGACAACATCAACATGGTAGTGTACCCTTAGAAAATTAAGATTAGAAAGGAGAAGCAAAAAAATAGTAGTAGGTGTGGGCGGAGGAATACAGAAGGGGGAGGGGAGGGGGGGGCTCAACTTCGATCCGCCACAGAGACCCACTAAGTGGGTACCGGCATCAATTCGACAACAAGCTCGGGAGCCAGGCAAGGCCAAGTAGTGTTGGCATCTCTAGAAGTCTTGTGATGGTGTTGAAGGTTACCCATTGATCCTCTGAGAAGCATACAGCCTCCAGGGGGTCCATACCTTGAGGAATTGTACCACTGATCTATTGTTATAACTCGAGATCTCCTCATATTTGCATATATCATCAACTTTTTTGATCCACTCGCTGTTGGTGGGGGGAGATGTACTAAGCCAGTGAACTGGCACAATCGCCTTGGCAGCTGCTAAGAGAAGCGTGATTAGGTTTCTTTTGGATGGAGCGTAGGACTCATCTGGTTTCGAAATTGTGATGTGCTCACAGCGAATTTTGTAAGAGGCTAAACATACTTGGTTTATGGTTTGTTCCACTTGTTGCCAGAATGGCTTAATAGCTGTGCAATTAAACCAGAAAGAGAAGTGTGTGAAAGCGATATAACTTCCGTCTCGCATCTCCAGCAAAGGTCGAAGTGTGAGAGAGTGCGCGAGTATAGATATTCTGGAGTCCTATACCATCTGGTCAGGAGTTTGTAATGGCTCTCCTGGAGCCTAACACAAAGAGAAGCCATACGAGGACCTTAATATAGAACGCGCCTCCTCGTCAGAGATTGAGATGTTTAGTTCCTGTTCCCAGGAGTAAATAAACGTTGGCCTTGACGAGGGGGCGGGCTGTAGTATCAAGGCATATAACCTTCCCTTTTTCCTCAGTTCTGTCTGAGTTGATGTGTATATAGTTTCATATTGAGTTAGTCTGTTTGCTGTGTGAGCTTTCAGAAAGCTGGAAGCCACCTTTTTGAAGTGTGCATAGTGTAGCGCATTTAAGGAAGGGACATTTAAAAGTTTTAAGAGGGTTTCTTGGGAGGGGATCGTACCCGATGGGAGGAGCTCAAATATGGTGAGATGGCTCAGTTTTCACCATAAGTCATCGTATGGTGAGTCTAATGTGGTAACCATATTGGGCAGCAGCGATGCCGGTGTGAGAGGAGATGGGCTTGGCGCCAGGGTCTTTCCGACCTCCAGCGATGTCTTGCAAGTTACCTTGAGGAGGGGGTCTAGTTCCTGGCGTTTCAGGAAGTCTACTTTTGGCAACTATAGTGATTTAGTAAGGGGGGACATAAATCGATTGTAAAGAAACTCGGAGGAGTTTATTTGTTTGCAAGGTTTTAGGAGTTCAATCCATCTGTTTAAATGAATTGCTCTATAGTAGGATGTAATATCTGGCAGACCCATACCTCCGCTCTCTCTAGTGCGTATCAGCATCTTTTATGGTAGCCTAGGTATATTGCCTCTCCAAAGGAACCTGGAAAACTTTGATCTAATCGATGTAAAGAAAATGGCAGGAAGGTGTATCGGTATCAGACATAACATACAAAACTTTCGGGACAATATAGCTTTTTAACAAGTTTTTACACTTTCATGGATATTTTAAAGTGTTCCAGTGAAAGATAAAAACTTGAACGTGCTCTTAAAGCATCATGTTCTGTACCGTTTTTGAACCGTTCCCTTTAAAGCTCAGCTGATTGTGCTTCAGGCCTTTCTTCCTTATCCATAATCGGGAAGTTATTATGTCTGTCATGTTAGAGATACAGTGGAGCTGCGTTCCGGTCACAGATGGCAAGAATCCCTCTTTTATGCATATGTTTATAACAGTTTATGCCTCATGCCCAAACCATGGTTTTGGTAAGCATCTGGTCTGCATTTTTTATTTTTTTTTTGCAGATGCGGACCCATTCCTTTTAATGGTCCGCAAAAGATGCGGGGCTGTCTGCATCCGCACCTCCATTCCGCAAAAAAAAAAAAAAAAAAAAATAGAACATGTCCTATTCTTGTCCATTCTTACAGAGGGCAGGACATACCGTTCTGCAAAATGTGGAAGGCACAAGGTCTCTATCATTGTTTTGCGGAGTGCAAAAACGCAGACAGCCGTGTGCATGAGACCTAAATGTGTTTATGTTTTGGTCTGAGAGGACAGCAATGTTAATTTTTAATACACCTAGAAATTATCCAGGTCTGTATAATTGAAGGTTTAAATCGAGGGGCAGATATTAGACGCCGTAACGTTCTGTATGTGCTTGAAACAGTCACTGATAGCTCAGACATTGCAGACAGTCTTTCTAAATATACACAGAATGGTGACTCAGAGAGGTTAGCCTGGTGGAGTCATTCAATATTTATATCATGCAGGTAGATTGAAGGGCTAAATATGTCATTATAGTGTTTCAACCTTTGGAGGTTTTCATTAAAACCGGCGAGGAATGGTGGTGAAATGATTTGTATTTGGATGTATGTGTTCATATAGATAAATCTTCCCTGATCCACGGAGTGTGCTGGAGCAGAGCTGCAGATTTGTCACTGGAGTTTTCTTAGAGCAGAAAATGTGTAATATAGAGAGTTTACTGTGAACCTGAGTTCTGTCTCGATCAGTGCTGTAGCTATTATTACATAAATACCGTAATTACAAATATTCCTTTTTATAGCTGTGCTTATTTCTATGTTATATCACAACCATTCTCGTGGTATTTTATAGAGGTTTTCATTAAAACCGGCGAGGAATGGTGGTGAAATGATTTGTATTTGGATGTATGTGTTCATGTAGATAAATCTTCCCTGATCCACGGAGTGTGCTGGAGCAGAGCTGCAGATTTGTCACTGGAGTTTTCTTAGAGCAGAAAATGTGTAATATAGAGAGTTTACTGTGAACCTGAGTTCTGCCTCAATCAGTGCTGTAACTATTATTACATAAATACCGTAATTAAAAATATTCCTTTTTATAGCTGTGCTTATTTCTATGTTATATCACAACCATTCTTGTGATATTTTATAGAGGTTTTCTGGGAATTAATTAAAATGGCCACCAGCATCCTGTCCTAGCATCACGTCAGGCCGCATCCACATGCAGAGCTGCCTTGAGGGGTGAGAGGGCAGGGCCTCGCTGCACTTCTCTACCAGATGGTAATGATGGATCCTGTCTATAATATAGCTGAGCAGCCTGACAGGAAAACTCTATAAACTCAGGAAAACTCTATAAAATGTAGTATGTGCAAGTGCGAGAACGTAGGGTGTAGTGAGGCCTTACTCCCTCATCCCCCAGTGAAGGCAACCAGTCCTGCTCACACTCTAGGACAGGATGCTGACGGCCATTTTAAATCATTCCCAGAAAACCCCACTTCGTAGTGTTGAGCGAACTTTGTGTTTCAAGTTCGGCATACAAGGTTCGGGTTATCTAAGAATTCCATTATGGATTCCGCTACCACGGACCATAACTTATATGGTCTGTGATGGCGGAATCCATAATAGAATTCTTAGATAACCCGAACCTGTATGTCGAACTAACACACAAAGTTCAGCTCAACAGTACCTCTTAGCTTTTGTGTGACCAGATAAGGCTGTGTTTACACTCAAGTGGACATACGGAATCAAACACCACAAGTGTCCATGGGACCCCATTGACCCGGTGTATGTCTCAAAATTGTCCTTTTGGTGTGTCAGGGTGGTCTGAATCTGTATAGCTTGTTACAATATGGAGTATGGTAGTTGTCTCTATAGGCAGTGCATGCCACTGGATGCTTCTAGATTTGAATCATGCTTGTACTTGGAAAATACTCCCAACATGCATCCCAGATGCAATGTGAACAGTGCCCAGGTAATAATACTATATTTCTTCAAAGCACAAAAAGTGTAGTTAATCTTATATGGAGGGAAGCATCTCTAGATTCCAGACTAGAGTAAAATTTAGGTTTTACTCTTTCATGACCAGACCTGAAAAGGAATTAATAACAAGACTCTATTTTGTGAGTTAGCTTTTTTATTTGTGGAATTACCCAAATTTTTGGACATCCTTTATGTGACGCCTTGGGCTTTTCATTAATGTTTAGTATTTTTTAGCAATTTTTTTTGGTTAATTTGAGGAAAACGCCAAAAATATATAAACGGACACCAAAATGATTTGTATTTGGATGTATGTGTTCATGTAGATAAATCTTCCCTGATCCACGGAGTGTGCTGGAGCAGAGCTGCAGATTTGTCACTGGAGTTTTCTTAGAGCAGAAAATGTGTAATATAGAGAGTTTACTGTGAACCTGAGTTCTGCCTCAATCAGTGCTGTAACTATTATTACATAAATACCGTAATTAAAAATATTCCTTTTTATAGCTGTGCTTATTTCTATGTTATATCACAACCATTCTTGTGATATTTTATAGAGGTTTTCTGGGAATTAATTAAAATGGCCACCAGCATCCTGTCCTAGCATCACGTCAGGCCGCATCCACATGCAGAGCTGCCTTGAGGGGTGAGAGGGCAGGGCCTCGCTGCACTTCTCTACCAGATGGTAATGATGGATCCTGTCTATAATATAGCTGAGCAGCCTGACAGGAAAACTCTATAAACTCAGGAAAACTCTATAAAATGTAGTATGTGCAAGTGCGAGAACGTAGGGTGTAGTGAGGCCTTACTCCCTCATCCCCCAGTGAAGGCAACCAGTCCTGCTCACACTCTAGGACAGGATGCTGACGGCCATTTTAAATCATTCCCAGAAAACCCCACTTCGTAGTGTTGAGCGAACTTTGTGTTTCAAGTTCGGCATACAAGGTTCGGGTTATCTAAGAATTCCATTATGGATTCCGCTACCACGGACCATAACTTATATGGTCTGTGATGGCGGAATCCATAATAGAATTCTTAGATAACCCGAACCTTGTATGTCGAACTTAACACACAAAGTTCGCTCAACAGTACCTCTTAGCTTTTGTGTGACCAGATAAGGCTGTGTTTACACTCAAGTGGACATACGGAATCAAACACCACAAGTGTCCATGGGACCCCATTGACCCGGTGTATGTCTCAAAATTGTCCTTTTGGTGTGTCAGGGTGGTCTGAATCTGTATAGCTTGTTACAATATGGAGTATGGTAGTTGTCTCTATAGGCAGTGCATGCCACTGGATGCTTCTAGATTTGAATCATGCTTGTACTTGGAAAATACTCCCAACATGCATCCCAGATGCAATGTGAACAGTGCCCAGGTAATAATACTATATTTCTTCAAAGCACAAAAAGTGTAGTTAATCTTATATGGAGGGAAGCATCTCTAGATTCCAGACTAGAGTAAAATTTAGGTTTTACTCTTTCATGACCAGACCTGAAAAGGAATTAATAACAAGACTCTATTTTGTGAGTTAGCTTTTTTATTTGTGGAATTACCCAAATTTTTGGACATCCTTTATGTGACGCCTTGGGCTTTTCATTAATGTTTAGTATTTTTTAGCAATTTTTTGGTTAATTTGAGGAAAACGCTAAAAATATATAAACGGACACCAAAATGATTTGTATTTGGATGTATGTGTTCATGTAGATAAATCTTCCCTGATCCACGGAGTGTGCTGGAGCAGAGCTGCAGATTTGTCACTGGAGTTTTCTTAGAGCAGAAAATGTGTAATATAGAGAGTTTACTGTGAACCTGAGTTCTGCCTCAATCAGTGCTGTAACTATTATTACATAAATACCGTAATTAAAAATATTCCTTTTATAGCTGTGCTTATTTCTATGTTATATCACAACCATTCTTGTGATATTTTATAGAGAGTTTTCTGGGAATTAATTAAAATGGCCACCAGCATCCTGTCCTAGCATCACGTCAGGCCGCATCCACATGCAGAGCTGCCTTGAGGGGTGAGAGGGCAGGGCCTCGCTGCACTTCTCTACCAGATGGTAATGATGGATCCTGTCTATAATATAGCTGAGCAGCCTGACAGGAAAACTCTATAAACTCAGGAAAACTCTATAAAATGTAGTATGTGCAAGTGCGAGAACGTAGGGTGTAGTGAGGCCTTACTCCCTCATCCCCAGTGAAGGCAACCAGTCCTGCTCACACTCTAGGACAGGATGCTGACGGCCATTTTAAATCATTCCCAGAAAACCCCACTTAGTAGTGTTGAGCGAACTTTGTGTTTCAAGTTCGGCATACAGAGTTCGGGTTATCTAAGAATTCCATTATGGATTCCGCTACCACGGACCATAACTTATATGGTCTGTGATGGCGGAATCCATAATAGAATTCTTAGATAACCCGAACCTGTATGTCGAACTAACACACAAAGTTCGCTCAACAGTACCTCTTAGCTTTGTGTGACCAGATAAGGCTGTGTTTACACTCAAGTGGACATACGGAATCAAACACCACAAGTGTCCATGGGACCCCATTGACCCGGTGTATGTCTCAAAATTGTCCTTTTGGTGTGTCAGGGTGGTCTGAATCTGTATAGCTTGTTACAATATGGAGTATGGTAGTTGTCTCTATAGGCAGTGCATGCCACTGGATGCTTCTAGATTTGAATCATGCTTGTACTTGGAAAATACTCCCAACATGCATCCCAGATGCAATGTGAACAGTGCCCAGGTAATAATACTATATTTCTTCAAAGCACAAAAAGTGTAGTTAATCTTATATGGAGGGAAGCATCTCTAGATTCCAGACTAGAGTAAAATTTAGGTTTTACTCTTTCATGACCAGACCTGAAAAGGAATTAATAACAAGACTCTATTTTGTGAGTTAGCTTTTTTATTTGTGGAATTACCCAAATTTTTGGACATCCTTTATGTGACGCCTTGGGCTTTTCATTAATGTTTAGTATTTTTTAGCAATTTTTTTTGGTTAATTTGAGGAAAACGCCAAAAATATATAAACGGACACCAAAATGAATTCTAAAATAGGTTCCCTATTTTGTTTTGGTTGTTTTAATATATAATATGTATAGTTTCACGTGTACTGGGTGACTATGCCAATGATTTGACTTGTTGTGGGTGTTTTTGTATATTTTTTTTCTACATTTTTTAATGTTATTTGTACTTTTTATTAATTAATGATTATGTTTTAATATATTTTTGGCACATGATGTCCTGCCATCAGTACTGTTCTGTTGGGCGTTTAGTGCACGTGCAGTATATTTGAATGGAGGAAACATCATATGGAGGTGAATTGCCTGGTCACACATCTGAGGCCATTTACAGGTGTGGACAGCACAAAAGACAAAGGAGGATACCTTATGAATTATGGAAAATGGTGCAGAATTTCAGCTAAGGCTATATTAGTAAGGGACCTTACAAACACGTTGGTCAACAGTAGCCAGAAAGTGGCCAACACCTTTAAGTCCTCTTGTTGAATCATGAGATGACCATGACAGATTCTTATCCACTGGATCTAAACAAAAATGGTCTGTGGGGATCAGCTCAAATGGCGACTCCGGAAATAATCCAAATAGAATTTTATTTCTTTGATCCAACAAACAGTATAAACAAAAAATGGCTTACTTCAGCGTGTAAACACCAAAATGCACAGTCCGTGTGAACTTGCTGGACTCGCAGTCCTCTGTAATTCCTGGTTTTCACCTGCCAGCATGAAGGGGAAGAAAGATGTGGCAGTAGCAGACTCTCTGCCTTCTCACAGGTTCCTTTCGGCGGTGACCATTACATGGAGAGGAACTGATATAGAAAATATATTAGAAATTAGTATATCCTTTATAGTTAGAATAATCTTTCTTTGTTGCCCCTTTAATATCTATAGCACATGGCAGTCGTTGCTATCGAGCTCATGAGGCAGGTGGTGAAACGTGCGATCAGTAAAGTAAGTCTCACTGCGTGACAATAAAGGACCTGGCTTATCTTTCCTGTCTGAAGAGCTGTCATGTCATGCAGAGACTACAGTCTTTGTTAGTGAGTTCCTGTCATTGTGAACAACTGTTTAGTAGCCTGCGACATGTTGACACGCTTATGATACACTTTATAGTTTACATTGATGATATTATGGCTCGCCCATTGATTTGACCTTTTATTACTTGTTGGATGTTGACACTTGTGCTGTCATAGCAACAAGGCCTCTCAGCATGATGAATTTCTGCCTCAAGACAATAACGGAAATCTTATATGAGACTCTGCAGTGTCCCTCAAGGATTCACGTCGACTGAAGATCTTTCTTGATTATTCTCTTGGTCACGTCTCTCTTTGCATAATTTAATCGTGGTAGAATACATATACCCCCCTGGTACTTTTGTTCTGCTTGATGATTATTTGACATGTAAATCAGATTTTAAATTGGCCCCTGCAACTCATTACGTGTAAATATTTCCCGAACATTGCTCTGCAGGGTACCCTTCCTTAGATCTAAGCTCGTCTTCAGGGGTTTGTCGTCCTCGGGACTCCGTGACTGACTTCATTTTCTGCATCCAATGTGTAGAAAAGCCTTGTCTTGAGATACATTATATGGCCAAAGGTATTGGGGCACCTACACGTTACACCTACAAGAACTTTTATTACATCTCATTCTAAATCCATAGGCATTAATATGGAGCTGGTACTTCTTTTGCAGCTAAACTAGCTTCCAATCTTCTTTCAATCTAGGGCCTGGCTCTCAACCTCAGTTTTACTTGGTCCCAAAGGTGTTCAGTGGGGTTGAAGTCTGTTCAGGCCAGTCACTCAACCATGCCTTTATGGACCTTGCTTTGTGCACTGGGGCACAGACATGCTGGTACAGAAAAGGTCCCTCCCCAAACTGTTCCAACAAAGTTGGAAGGATATAGTTGTCTTGGTATGCTGAAGCACTAAAGGGGTTGGTCACCCCTGGAGCTTTTGAGCCAACTCTCTTGCGTGGTTAGACCTGTGGAAGAAAGTACACTTGCCTGCTCTCAGCCCCTTAGTTCCTGCTCCTTCACTTATATGTCACTGGGTCATGTGATGCATGGGGTGCGGGGGGACACATCACTGCTACAGCAAGTTATTGGCTGCAGTGGCCATATGATCCATGTCAAACCAGATGTTGACATAAGAAGAGTGGCCCAGACCCCGCTGTCTTTTTTAGGGCACGCGTGCTCCCCTATGATCCTAGAGGCCCTGCATGTGCGCACCTTAATGTTTTTCAGCCAATGGATGGCAACTCAGGGGTACTTAAAGAGGCTCTGTCACCCGGATCAAGCCTAACCTATAGCCTGGTAGGGCTGATGACGCTGACAAACGCCATACCTTTCTTTCTCATGTTGGAGGTCCGGTGTTGAAGAAAAATTAACTTTTAAAAATATACAAATGAGGTATTCGAGCACTCTGAGGTGGGCTTATGCCGTTCGAGCACTACTTCAGCGACGCCCCTGTTCCTTCCTAATGCTGGCCTTCTCTACTTAATCACACCCCATGCCTCTTGACTGGTGGGTCTAGTGCTGAGATCCAGCGCCTGTGCACACGTCACCACTTCTGGGTTCAGTGACGGCACGTGCGCACTAGACATATTTACAAGCCGGGAAGGAAGGAAAAGATCCTGTGCGCACGTGCCGCTATGGAAGCGTTGTGCGCGGGCACTGGATCTTAACGCTAGACCGACGGGTCTAGCGCTGTCAATCAAAAGGCATGTTGGCGTGATTAAGTGGAGAAGGCCAGCATTAGGAAGGAACGGAGGCATCGCTGAAGCAGTGCTCGGACGGCATAAGCCAGCCTCAGAGTGCTCGAATACTTCATTTGCATATTTCTAAAAGTTTATTTTTCTTCAACGCCGGACCTCCAACATAAGAAAGAAAGGTATGGCGTTTGTCAGTGTCATCAGCCCTACCAGGCTATATGCCTGTTAGGGTAGGCTTGATTCAGGTGACAGTGCCTCTTTAAGGAATAGGTTGTCTAGCTTGCAAATGTGACTATATTCTGTTGTCTGCCCGACTACTAGAGCCTGACCCTCCACTGCCTCATCTTGGACCTTGGCCTTTCCCTGACTACCATTTTTGCCTAACCCCTTGATTCCCGCATTGCAGACTCCCATGGGTCGAGTGTCAGTCACACAGATTACTTCAGGATTTAGATGCTTGGTGGTTCCCCTGCAGTGGTCCAGATCCCTGTTCAAGGTTTGAAAGGTGACTGCAAGGATAAGGTCAAATCTGGTGGTTTTACTCCCACTGCCTTAAAAGCAGTTACTGATTCAGCAGACAGTTGGCGACTTTTATGCACTATGTGGGAGATTTATCAAACTAGTGTAAAGTAGAACTGGCTTAGTTGCCCATAGCAACCAATCAGATTCCACCTTTCATTTTTCACAGCTCCTTTGGAAAATAAAAGGTGGAATCTGATTGGTTGCTATGGGCATCTAAGCCAGGTCTACCTTACACCAGTTTGATAAATTCCCCCTATGTGCCTCAGCACTTGGTCTGCCACTTTGACTAGACGCTTCCTCTTTGCAGTAATACCCCTCACAGTTGATCATGGGGTTGGATTTTATACTCCTGTTGGGACTGAATAAAACACCTGATTCAATGATTAACAGAGGTGTGTCCCAATACTTTTGACTCGCTGCATAGTGACGGACACACTTATTTCAGAAGTCTGTCACTTTTGTGAAGGCAGACAGTACTTTCATGGCTGACATGGCGAGACCCGCAGAGCATGTCACGGTTGAAAAGAAGTGGAGTCCAATGAGGCTCGCTGCCCCTGCCCTCCCTCGCCTCTGGACGATGTGTGACAGGTTTCTTTCATGTTGTTCATAGGAAAGAAACCAGTCACTCATCATTTGGAGGTGGCGGAGGGCGGGGGTGTCAGCCTCATCAGACTCATCACTCTTGTAGGCCTCAACGTGTCCGTACTGTAAAAGTCAGTGCGTCTGTCACTACACTATGCTGCCCTCAGGGATGAAAAACAAAGTGCAGCTGATAGGTTTCCTTTAAATTCTTCATATATGGTCTGATTCCTGCAGGACACAAGCCACAGCAGAACGTGTGCTGATTATGCACACCGGCACTGTGTTTGTCTTATAGCGTTATTCATCACCTTACTGTATATGGGAGTATTGAATGGTTGTGCCAGCCTTATCTACCGTTCTGTTAGCCCAGGCTGTATTTTTTATTTTCGGAGGCATAGTGTGAATAATGCATATGTCCTTGTTCTGGAGTCTAGTCAGCTAAGATTATACCTGATAAATGATAAAAAAAAGTCTTCCCTTTTCGGTATTTTACTGCTGCATTATGGTGCAATTTACTCGGATTTCTCTTTTTTTTCCTTTTTACTTTGTCGGTTGTTTTGCATCTAAACTGTTCAAGTGAACAGCATAGGCCTGACCTCATTTTCCAGGTGTTATCGGTTCTCGGGTCTTTTATGATTGTTGAGTGCTCAGCACTTTGTAAAGAGTTGCATACAATTTTTCCCTACCATTCTACGTGTCAGCGCTTTATTTGTTTTAATGAGTCACACTGCATCTGTTTAGAGCACACAAGCCGCATTACGACTGCAGGGTGGAAGCACTGACAGACACTGTTGACCTTGTCAAAATATGCCATTTTCTCACTTCTAGGAAGGCTTTTGTAGTCTGGCGAGTGAAAGGTGGTGGAGAGAAAGCATATGTTTATGACCTTTTGGGTGAATGGTTTTCATAGGATGTGGGTGTCGTCTTTTCTGCCACTAGATGGCAGCAGAGTGGTAATGTTGGCTCAATCCACAGGGATATGTAAGGAAAATAAGGCAAGAAAAAGGCTGGATATTTGGCTTCTCATTCAAGAGACAAACAAGCGAAATGTGGAAGTTAGCACATTTTCTTGGTAAATTATCACAGGCTACTTTATTGCTGAGAACAAGCGTAATTATTTTTCATCTGTACCATGTCAATAAGAGGCATTGTAGAGCTGTAGCCGTGTGTTAATTAAATTGAGAATGTTCTGTGCTGTAGCAGTGGGAGACTCTGGATCATATAGTTACTGATGTTTTTCTCTAGGCTTCCCTCCAGTGTTGGGAGCAATTTACAGCATGTTTACAGAGTGGTTTGGTAAAGAGCCTGCCACCGCCTCTAGGTGCCTATTTTCTTTGCTCTGGTTAGTAAATAGGGATTGTACAATGTACGCCTTACATCTTCGCTCTTTTAATGTAAGCAGATATGGGTACAGCAATGCATGGCGTGAAGCAGTATTTACAGCAAAACGGCAACCATCACAGATGTCGGCTTTCGTTATTGTTAATATGCTACATGATGTAGAGAGCGGGTTTTCATCTGAAATTCATCTTAAAGAGCTGGGGGACATTTATTAAAACCGGTGTATAAGAAAACTGCCCATAGCAACCAATCAGATTCCACCTATCATTTTCCAAAGGAGCTCTGCAAAATGAAAGGTGGAGTCTGATTGGTTGCTGTGGTTAGCTAAGCCAGTTTTCCTTTACACCAATCTTGCTAAATCTCCCCCACTGAGTGTACAATAAGTATTGATTTGTCGTTATAACTTGTAAGGTTGAGTTCACGTCACCGTTTAGCTTTCCGTTTGTAATGCAAGGCACCAACAAACAGACCAGTGATGAAAGCAAAAAGGTGTTTATTCACCAGAAACATAAACGTCCAGAACACTTGCTGGTAACAAGAAATAATAACAGAAACCAGGCAAGGAGATCCCAGGAATAGTCCCAACCAGTGCTGAATGATGCTGTGCACTTGGCAGTCGAGTCACTCCAGATCTTGGGTCCGCTGCAAAGGACAAAGTTCCTGGCAGTCTTCAGTCACTAGCAGTTGTGACCTATACCTGGTTGAGGGAAAATAACAGTGGGCACTGATCACCCTGAGAGACCTCCTTTTAAAAGCCTGCTTACCAATCCCAGGGTGCCAAGTGTCCACTTCCATAGGTGAACAAATTGCCCTGCACCTGAGTACATGGCCTAAGGCAATCACAAGTTGATTAACCCATGGCTGGCTCCCTAATCTACTTTGCTCTTGTGAGTCAGTATATTATGGTTCCCCTGGAGTGCAAAGCAGGTGAGGATCTTACACCGTTCTTCTGATCTGTCAGAGGAAGAGAGAGAAAACAAAAAAACAGGATCCTTTAAAAAAATAAAAATAAATATTTGATCCTGTTGCATCAGTTGTCATCCGTTGAGCCATTAGCCATTGCCATCTGAGATCCTTTTTTTCAGTATTTTTGCAGTCTAAAAAGACGCGAATGGATAATGGCTCAACGGATGACAACTGATGCAACAGGATCCTGTAAAAAAAAAAAAAAAAGATCTTATGCAATCCTATGCATAACTGATGCAACAGAATCTGCTTTTTTTACTGGATCCTGTTTTTTTTTTATTTTTTTTGACTGATCAGAAGAACGGAATTCTAAACGGTAATGTGAACTCAGCCTAAGAGTTTTGACATGTACAGGTCCTTCTCAAAAAATTAGCATATTGTGATAAAGTTCATTATTCTGTATTGTACTGATAAACATTAGACTTTCATATATTTTAGATTCATTACACACAACTGAAGTAGTTCAAGCCTTTTATTGTTTTAATATTGATGATTTTGGCATACAGCTCATGAAAATCCAAAATTCCTATCTCGAAAAATTAGCATATTTCATCCGACCAATAAAAGAAAAGTGTTTTTAATACAAAAAAAGTCAACCTTCAAATAATTATGTTCAGTTATGCACTCAATACTTGGTCGGGAATCCTTTTGCAGAAATGACTGCTTCAATGCGGCGTGGCATGGAGGCAATCAGCCTGTGGCACTGCTGAGGTGTTATGGAGGCCCAGGATGCTTCGATAGCGGCCTTAAGCTCATCCAGAGTGTTGGGTCTTGTGTCTCTCAACCTTCTCTTCCCAATATCCCACAGATTCCCTATGGGGTTCAGGTCCGGAGAGTTGGCAGGCCAATTGAGCACAGTAATACCATGGTCAGTAAACCATTTACCAGTGGTTTTGGCACTGTGAGCAGGTGCCAGGTCGTGATGAAAAATGAAATCTTCATCTCCATAAAGCTTTTCAGCAGATGGAAGCATGAAGTGTTCCAAAATCTCCTGATAGCTAGCTGCATTGACCCTGCCCTTGATAAAACACAGTGGACCAACACCAGCAGCTGACATGGCACCCCAGACCATCACTGACTGTGGGTACTTGACAGTGGACTTCAGGCATTTTGGCATTTCCCTCTCCCCAGTCTTCCTTCAGACTCTGGCACCTTGATTTCCGAATGACATGCAAAATTTGCTTTCATCCAAAAAAAGTACTTTGGACTACTGAGCAACAGTCCAGTGCTGCTTCTCTGTAGCCCAGGTCAGGCGCTTCTGCCGCTTTTTCTGGTTCAAAAGTGGCTTGACCTGGGGAATGCGGCACCTGTAGCCCATTTCCTGCACATGCCTGTACACGGTGGCTTTGGATGTTTCTACTCCAGACTCAGTCCACTGCTTCCACAGGTCCCCCAAGGTCTGGAATCGGTCCTTCTCCACAATCTTCCTCAGGGTCCGGTCACCTCTTCTCGTTGTGCAGCGTTTTCTGCCACACTTTTTCCTTCCCACAGACTTCCCACTCAGGTGCCTTGATACAGCACTCTGGGAACAGCCTATTCGTTCAGAAATTTCTTTCTGTGTCTTACCCTCTTGCTTGAGGGTGTCAATGATGGCCTTCTGGACAGCAGTCAGGTCGGCAGTCTTACCCATGATTGCGGTTTTGAGTAATGAACCAGGCTGGGAGTTTTTAAAAGCCTCAGGAATCTTTTGCAGGTGTTTAGAGTTAATTAGTTGATTCAGATGATTAGGTTAATAGCTCGTTTAGAGAACCTTTTTATGATATGCTAATTTTTTGAGATAGGAATTTTGGGTTTTTATGAGCTGTATGCCAAAATCATCAATATTAAAACAATAAAAGGCTTGAACTACTTGAGTTGTGTGTAATAAATCTAAAATATATGAAAGTCTAATGTTTATCAGTACATTACAGAAAATAATGAACTTTATCACAATATGCTAATTTTTTTAGAAGGACCTGTAATTCCGCCAATGGGTGCAGTAAACCTGCCTTCAGTTTATATCACAATCACTTTCTCTATAATATTGCTGTTTTCATGCTTTATGTTCCATGACTTGTCCCATGCATGGGGCTTTCAGAAATCCATGATCATGTTTCAGAAGGAACCCCATTCAAATCAACAGAACTGGTTTTCAGTCGCAAAGACTTTTGCAACAAATCTGCTGAATGTGAATCTGCCCTGCGTAGGAAGGCCAATGTTTAAATACCCGCCCTGAAAGGGGTTTCCCAGGCCCCTGATACTGATGGCCTATTCTCAGGATAGGTCACTCCTATCCAATTGGTGAGGGTCTAATACCCTGCAACACGACTATTCAGCTGTACCCTGCAGCCTCTGGTACTTGAACTAGGACTAAGAATGGTATAGGAAACTCAGCTCCATTCATAGTGTAGTGGCCGCCCAGGGTTACTGCATCTTAGCTTCCATGGGAAGCAAGGGAAAAAAGTAAAATAACTTATCCAAACTTATAACCATGTCCTTTAATTGGTCATATCAGGAGAGCTACACCTAGTTAAAGGGGTTGTTCCCATTAAGACAGCTTATCCTCTGTCTACAGTAAATTGGGGCGGGTCTGACCGCTGGGGCCCCTAACGATCACAAGAACGGGAGCCTATGCTCCCTGTTTGAATGGAGCAGCAGATATGTATGGGTGTCCCCCACTGCGTCCAACTCTATGTGAACGCCGGAGATAGGCAGTCCCATAGAGCAGAATGGAATGGCAGCGCATATGTGTGTTCACCACTCCATTCAAATGGGATATCACAGGCCCCTGGTCTTGTGATTGGTCGGTCTGATCAGACACTTATTCCCTGTCCTGTGGATTGGCACTGTGTTTGACATATAGAAGGTCATTTATTAAATGTGCCTCGACACTCTCTTTTGCATAAAAAAAAGTTGCAAGACCCTGTTTCGCAGGTATGATACCACCTGTCTCCTGAGGCATATAGGGCATCATCCTCCTATGGGAAGGTTCCTAGCTTGTCTAGACCTGTGTCTGAACTCTGCCAGTTAAATGTATTGACCCTTTGCTGCCTGTGTTGACTGCTGCCGAATCACTGTATTGAACTGTGCCACCTGCCCTATGCTGCACCTGACCTGACATATTGCTTGTTTACCATACCGCACAAAGTGCCCTATGGCCTTGCTATTGCCTGCCTCCTTGGTGCCATGCATCGGTATCTTTGGACCTGCCTAGGTCAACAGCTTCTGAATGAAGACTAATCCTAGTGGTAACGGCCCCTGCCGCAAAGTCCAGACACCCATATGGGGGTGTCCACCTTGACAAATGCCCTCAGGAGAAGCTCCAAGCCAAATCTATGGTTAGTCCATACCAGCTGCCTTACATAACATCTGTTATAACGGGACGTATCGGTAAGGATGGAAAGGTCTTTGTGACTAATTCCGGTGGGATGTAACCAGTTTTAGAGGCTGCCTTTGCAGTTTTGCTCTGAGGCGGTTGGAGTTAACTCATTAAATGTAAGATTGTGTAGCAATATGATGAATGGGAAAATCTAAATGACTAGTTGATGATGTATGTGGTAATTTAGAATGGTTTAGCAGGAATCAATAAATGAAGCTTGCTCCCATTGATTCTAATCTTACCTTGGTACCATATTGCCATTGATCAGTGCATGCACATGATAGAGTTGATGTAAATGTCTCATTGTGTGCTGTACGTTGCTGCACTTTACAGTCTCCTGGCAGCAATCCATTTCTTTTGGGCATCCATTTACTCCCTGGCAGTATTTTATTACAAAGCACCTTCTGTCTAGTTCAAGTTTGTGTCGTGCAGCATGAAACAATAATCCTTTCTCATCTCATTTTTTTTTATATATTAACTTAAAGGAGTATTCCAGTTATATTAAGTTATCCCCTATCCCCAAAGCCCTGCTGAAATGAACGGAGCAGCTGGTCGGGCATGCATGTGGCACCTCCATTAGATTTCTATGGGAGTTCCGGAGATTGCTAAATTGCTGAGTATAGTAACTCCAATATAAATGAATGAAGCGGCCACAGTCATGCCTAAATGGCTGCTCCGTTCATTTCAGAGGGGCTGCACGGGGCACGGGGCTCCCATTCTCGTTATCTTGTACTGAAAATGTAATGGTCATTTTTTTAATATTGAGCTAGGCATGTATACCTGAGTTAGTCTGTCAATGATTGCCAAAAGATCTGTAATTATCTTAAAACAGCTTTCATTAATGTCCCATGTCCATTTCCACTGGTTCCTTAAAAGACTGTTGCTAGGGCTTTTCTGTCTTCCCTTTTAGTGTAAACAGGAGACAGACACTGCACACCTGCATCAGGCTTCAGAATGAGGAGGTGTGTCTCTTAGTAATCCAATATGATTGGCTGTCAGGAAACTGCTGACCAAAGCTAGTATGTATGAGAAGTGAGGAAAGGCAGTTTTGGCCTCAGACATCTGGCAGAGGAGCCATCTTGAGAAGATCCTCATTTTGTAGGGTTCAAAACAGCCATAACTAAGGGAAAAGCTCAAGGAAAACGATGGTATGTGAAGAAAATAAAGACTGCCTTATGCATAATGCTGCAGCAGCAGTAACATATGCTAAAATTGATTTTTTTTAATGAAAACATGACAGTTACACTTTAATACCTTTAGGACCCTGGGATTTTCCATTTTTGCATTTTCGTTTTTCACTCACCTGCCTTTCCATAGTCCTAACTTTTTTTTTTTTTTCCATTCACATAGCCTTATGAGTTTATTTTTTTTTTTGCGGGGCAAGTTGTACTTTCTAATGGCACCATTTACGGTTGCATACCATGTACTAGGAAGCAGACATTTTTTCCAAATTGGGTAGAATTGGGAACCCAATACACTGTACACTATGCAGTAAAATTGACCTGTTACCTTCATTCTCCAGGTCAGTACGGTTACAACGATACCACACTTGTATAATTTTTATTGCATTTTAATACTGAAATTTTTTTTTAGAACCTTTGAGGGAAAAAAAATACATTTTTATAACCATATTCTGACCCCTATAATTTTTAACTTTTTTGTAGTTATGTTTACGGGGCTTTGTGAGGGCTTATTTTTTGCAGGACGATCTGTTTTTTTCAATGATACCACGTATGTACCACTTTTTGATCAATTTTTATAAAAAAATTATTGGGTAGTTGAAGTGGCAAAAATTGGCTGTTATTTTTTTTTTTTTTACGTTACACCATTTGCCGGATGCCATTAATATTGTTATATTTTAATTGTATGGGCATTTTCGCACACGGCGATGCCCATGATACCATGATATTTACCGTATATACTCGAGTATAAGCCGAGTTTTTCGGCACAAAATTTGTGCCGAAAAAACCGAACTCTGCTTATACTCGAGTCATAAATTAAAAATCTGAAGAGCGGAGTGGGAGGAGGAGCGGGGGGAGGAGCTGGGGGCGGGCATTTGCGGCAGGGCCGATGCGCTCACTGCGCTCCGGCCCCACCGCTCATGTATAGTTTTTAAATTCAATTATACTATACAGTTATTCTTACTATAATTCTTGTCCCCTCTGTACTTCATCACATGCGGCAGTCGGGCAGTGAATACTTCAGGCCGGGCGGACGAGAGCAGCGTGACTTGCTGATGTTACGTGCCTGCCCGGCCTGCTTTATGAATGAAGCAGGCGGCGCAGGCACGTGACGTCAGTCACACTGCGCCGCTTCCCGCCCGGCCTGAAGTATTCACTGCCCGACTGCCGCATGTGATGAAGTACAGAGGGGGCAAGAATTATAGTAAGAATAACTGTATAGAATAATCGAATTTAAAAACTATACATGAGCGGTAAGGGGAATGGGGGATGTGGATGGCACTGTTATGGGATGAGGGGATGTGGATGGCACTGTTATGGAATGGGGGATGTGGATGGCACTGTTATGGGATGGGGATCTGTGGATGCCATCCACAGCCCCCATCCCATAAGTGCCATCCACAGCCCCCATCCCATAACAGTGTCATCCACATCCCCTCATCCCATAAGTGCCATCAACATCCCCCTTCCCATAACAGTGTCATCCACATCCCCTCATCCCATAAGTGCCATCCACATCCCCCTTCCCATAACAGTGTCATCCACATCCCCTCATCCCATAAGTGCCATCCACATCCCCCCATCCCATAACAGTGTCATCCACATCCCCTCATCCCATAAGTGCCATCCACAGCCCCCATCCCATAACAGTGTCATCCACAGATCCCCCATAACAGTGCAGTCATTCACAGATCCCCCATAACAGTGCGTCATCCACAGATCCCCCCATAACAGTGCGTCATCCACAGATCCCCCATAACAGTGACATCCATTTCCACCTCGGCTTATACTCGAGTCACTACTTTTCCCAGTTTTTTTTGGGTAAAATTAGGGGGGTCGGCTTATACTCGGGTCGGCTTATACTCAAGTATATACGATATTATTATTATTTTTTTAGGTTAAGTTTTTTTTTTTAAGGAAAGGGGGTGATTTGAACTTTTAGGTTTTTTTTATATTTTTTATATTTGTAAAAACTTTTTTTTTTTACTTTTTTTTAAGTCACCTTGGGTGAGGATAACTGGCAATCATTAGATTGCTCATTGTGTTCATTGATGGCTAAATAGTCATCATTGAAGACTTCATTTGGAATTTAAAATAAATAAATATAATAGAACATGTCCTATTCTTGTCTGTTTTGCAAGGATAGGCATTGTTACAATAGATCCGCAAAAAAAAAAACGGATGCCATATGGATGTCATCCGTTTTTCTTTTTTATTTTTTTGCAGATACGCAATTTGAATGTAAAGGGAACATGTCATATTGCTTAAATCGCGCTTTTATATTAAACATTTCTTTTTTCACACAAGGCCCTAAATATGTTGAGACTTTGTCTCTTGAGAGCAGCTACATGGGCCCTAGACACAATGGACAGGAGCTGACCCCATTGACTTCTACGGGAGAGTTTTCTAGACATGCTCTGTGATTTGTTCAGAGGTCAGGAGGGAGCTGATAAGCTGTGGTATTACCTATTGCAAATTGGGTTGCAATCAATTCTTTTTCACCTGGATCGATACGATACAGGTATTTGCTTTTTCTCTATACTAGGCTGCACTACTGCGCAGCTTAGTATTTTTTATCATTAGAGAACATGGCACGCGTTGTGCTGTCAACAGCAGCTCAGTGGAGAAGGAAGAAGGGAGGGAGTCTCTCCCCACTATGAGGCGGCCGCCAATTAAAACATTAAAGGGAGGGTGCTATGAAGTTGCCACTGCGCCGTCATTGAAAATAATTAACCACTAAATGTAAATGTATGGAGAGGGCTGCTACGGTGAGCCTGCTCCATACATGCTGGAATTCCGCCGAACCCCATCATTTAACCCCTCAGGTGCTGTGCTCACCACAGTAGCCCACTGCATACATTTGCAGGGCCCACTTCTTGACGATTTATCCCCAGCATAGGTCATCGATATTAGATAGGTGAGGTCCAACTCCCAGGACCCCCACCGATCAGCTGTTAGACGAGACTGGCCCTCTAGGAGCGCCGCCATCTTTTACTTCGTCATGTGATAGTAACATAGTAACAGTTCGGCCTGTTATCCTGCAAGTTGATCAAGTTGATGTCACTATACATCAGTCACATGGCCTAAAAGTGTATAGGGCTGAGCTGCAATAGCAAGCACCGCAACTATCCAATTTTGGGGAGCTGGCTACTCTCACCAGAGCTCCGGTAAGGGTGGCGGCTCCCTGAAACAGCTGGATTTGATCCCATGCTGAGCCACGCCCCCTGCACTGATCACATGACGGTGACGTCACCCCAGGTCCTTCGGCTGTTCAACAGTTCGGGTTGGTGGAAGCCGCCCCTTATGGATTCCATATGCCGCGATAGTGGAATCCATAATGGGATGCGCGAGTTACCACAAGCCGAACGCCAAACTTTTTTTTAAAGTTCGCCCATCTCTAATCCCGAGGATAGGTCATCAATATATATTACTGGATAACCCCTTTAAGGAGACAGTAGTGATTTCACAAAGACTTCAACACAGGTAAAACTTTAGGAAGAGGATGTACTTACAGCGTGGCTTTTAAATTCTTTAGAAATAGAATAAACTCGCCGGTATGTGCCGTTGTAGTGGAAGCATGCTCTCTGAAATGTACTTTGTTGTAATAGAAAATACAGTCGATATTAATAGAAGACACACAGTGGAAATTGTTGTCTGTAAATTAGAAGCGGGAATACGCATAGAAACTAGATGAAAAGCTAAAAGACAAATGTTGCATTTCTACAGAGGTTAGCAGAAAATAGAAGATCACTTGTTTGGAAGGAACAGAAAATACATTACATTTTTCAATAGCTGTTTAATGGAAAAAAGCCGCCTAACACCAGTAAGCTTCAGGCCACGGTCGAAATCTCTATAAATGCTTGTATAGACGTGCAAATAATGAACAGCTTTCTCTTCTGATTTTCTCCCAGAAATATAGTCTTATACATAGTATCTGTGAAATGCAGCAGAGGAACAGCCTGCCACATTTCACCTTATCCGTATAACCAGATAATGCCGCGAACCACCGGATTCCCACTTTCTTTGAGAATGCTGCCTTTCTGTCAGACAAAAAGTTGGGCATGCAAGACGTTTTGTCTGTCCGAAACCGACATTTGTGCCGTGAAGCGTCCAGATCCCAAACATCTGTGCCGGATGCAGTGAGCGCTGGCAGGCTGTTTCTTTGCAAGAAGAGCCTGCCAGATTTCACGACGTAGACGTGAATCTAGCCTTAAATGGGTTGTCTCACTTCAGCAAATGGCATTTATCATGTAGACAAAGTTAGTACAAGGTTCTTACTAATGTACAGTGATTGTCCATATTGTCTCCATTGCTGGCTGGATTCATTTTTCCATCTCATTGTACACTGCTCATTTCCAGAGGTTACAGCCGCCGCTGCAGCACAGATACAAGGTGGCCGGCCACCAGAGGCCTATGCTTTTTCCTATAGAGTACAGGTATGGCCACCACTGCTCAAAAACCCTGGCTATTTGCAGTGTATAATGTGATTGAAAAGTAAATCGAGTCAGCAAAGGAGACCATATGGACAATCGCAGTACACTAGTAAGTGCCTTGGTTTAAAGCTGTCGAGTCATCTCAAGCATTGGCATATCTCTAGGATGGTTAGTGAAGGAGCGCCACTTCCTCTTCTAACAGCTGATCGTTGGGAGTGCTGGGTGTCGGACCCCCACCAATCAGATATTGATGACCTAATCTGACAATAGGCCATCTGTTTAAATGGCAGTACAGCCCTTTAATATTTTGTTGCGCAACTTCTTGAGGCAGTCACTACAGTCAAGCGATTTCTGTAACTCTCAACGAGACTTATATGCCTATCCACAGATATTTTGGCCTTCTCCTAGTGAGCAAACTGCTCCAGCTGTGTCTGGTTTGAAGGGTGCCTTCTCCAGACGGCATGTTTCAGCTCATTCCACAGATGTTCAATAGGATTTAGATCAGGGCTTATAGAAAGCCACTTCAGAATAGTCCAATGCTTTCCTGTTAGCCATTCTTGAATGAACAAGCTTTTGGGTAGCACTTTTCGCTCCAGAATGCCTTGATAGTCTTGGGACTGCATTGTGACCTGCACAGTTTCAAGACACCCTGTTCCAGACACAGCAAAGCAGCCCCAAAACATAACTGACCCTCCTCCATGGTTCACTGTAGGTACAGTGTTCTTTTCTTTGTATGCTTCATTTTTGCGTCAGTGAACACAGCCCTAATGTGACTTGCCAAAAAGCTCCCGTTTTGTTGGCTACAGTCCGGTATTTTAATTTTTTTTCTAGGGGTACCATCATTTTTGTCCAGGCCCGTTTCATTAGTTTTTTTTTATTTTTTATTATTCTTCTTTTGAACCATAATCCAAAAACAATGTCTGATTTTCATTTAAGACTTTCAGTGAATTGTTTATTTATTATTACTTTAGTCAGTTTTTTAAGTTATCTCAGTGACCATTGGGGTTTTTTCTTTCTTTAAAGGGGTTGTCTGGGTTCAGAGCTGAACCCGGACATATCTCCATTTTCACCCAGGCAGCCCCCCTGACAGGAGCATCAGAGCAGTTCACGCTCCGATGCTCCCCTTTGACCTGCGCTAAATCAAGGCAGAGCAAAGGAATTTTCAGGAGTTCCAGTGACAAACCGGGCTTCTTCTGGCAGCCCCATGGAGAGCCCGGTTCGCCACTGGCACTGATGGGCGGGCTTTTGCGCTGCCCTAGCCAGTAAAACGGCTAGGGCAGCCCTAAAGCACACCCATCAGAGCCGGTGACGTCACAGAACACACTGCCGGGCGGAAGCGTCTTATTATAAACAAAAGATCCCTTGTCCAGCGCGATCTAGGAAATGGAGGTATATCCCGGATTTTGATAAATCTTCACATACTTTATGACGCCATGTGAAGCCAGAAGGAAAGCACAGCATTAGAAGTGTTAAAATGTAATGTGGTACTTTCCTGTGACTGACTTATATTTTTCTAATCAATCCACTTGAACATAAGATGTTTCGGATAATGACAATTGATTCCTTTGTAAAAGACGTGTCAGATACTTCACTAGCGTCCTCTTTACATAGCAGTGCCTTGAAAAGGGCAGCAATTGTAATTGATTATTATTAAATGCTACCTGTGTGAGGACTGCATTGAATAGCTGCCAGATTGGTTTCCAAACTTTTATTTTTCCTGAATCGTAGGAGAAAGCTGTTTTCAAGTAAGTGATGTGTGGGATAGAGATGTATTATCTCCGTGGGATTCACGCTCATCAAAAAGTCTTCATGTTGTTTAGTGTGTTTCATCAGGAAGTTTCCTGAAGTTCAGGGTATTTTAATGCCGTATTATTTTTAAATCTAGATCATATATGTACCTGCAATATATACACCATCTCTGTGCCACTGGTACACAAGTGCACTCGAACATGTGGTTTGGTTGTGGACTATTAAGTAGAACATTTTGAGGAAAAAAAAAAAATATATATATATATATACAGTATATTTTTCAGTTCTTTTTTTTTACTTGCACTTTGAAACATTGTATAAGACAAAGATGATTTCGGAATTCACGATATTGATGCCCTATCCTCAGGATAGATAATCAATATCTGATAATTGGGGGGCTGAATCTCGACTCCTCCACCGATCAGCTGTAGCATGCAGTTTTCTTACTTGATGCAGACTTTCAGCTGCATCCCATTCAGGTGAATGAGACTATTCAGATCCCCACTCACGGGGCTGTGGAGTTAGTAAGCCATAGTTTTCCCTCTCCTTTTACAGCAGTTTATCATGCTCCGACTCCTTCATAAATGGCTAATAAGGATACTTTCCCACTAGCGTTTTTCTTTTCCGGCATTGAGATCCGTCGTCTGTTCTCAATACCGGAAAAAAAACGCTTCAGTTTTATCCTAATGCATTCTGAATGGATAGAAATCCGTTCAGTCACTGTACGGCGTTTTGGATGGAGAAAATACCGCAGCATGCTGCAGTTTTATCTCCATCCACAGTGCCGGAACACTTGCCATAATGCTGGATCCCACATTCATTTCCATAGGAATGTATTAGTGCCGAATCCGGCATTGAAAATACTGCATTGACGCATCCTTTCTTCTGGCATGCGCATGCGCAGACCTTTAAAAATGTGAAAAAAAATACATAACGGATCCGTTACTTCGGATGACAACCAGAGGGACGCATCCGTTCTTGCAATGCATTTGTGAGATGGATCTGCAACCGGAGATGCATACAAATGCTGTCCGTTTCAACACAGATTGACAGATCCGGCAGGCAGTTCTGGCGACGGAACTGCTTGCCCGATCCCTCTGTCGCAAGTGTGAAAGTAGCCTAATTTAGTTCTAACAAGGTTACTGTAGAAAAATTGTAACATCTGGCCTTATTTTTTTTTACTATCATGTAAGTAATCCAAATACTTGGAAAGAATTTAAACCATATTTATTGAAATACAAGTTCTAGAAGTTTCTAAATTCCTGTAAGTAAATATACAATGCACTATGCATTCGATAACTAGAAAACACTTTTATATACTTAATTTTAATTTCAAACAAAGTTATAAAAGCTATATATGTGTCCTGGAAATGCAGAGAATCACGTGCAGATCTAAATAGGAATAAAAGAAACGTAACAGGTGTAGCTGCTATATTCAGTGCTTGTCATAAAAGGGATTGTCTGGGAATAAATACCTTTTCATAGGTGCATGTGTAGTACCCCAGAACATGGTAACTGCAAAGAGTTAATTGTTATATTCTCTGGTTAAGTGAAATGTTTCTATTTGCTGTATCTGCCTATGCAATAATATTGTATGAATGGGTCAAGGTTAAGCACCTTGACTTAGCCCCTTTTAGGTTAGAGGGCATTCTAGTCGAGCTATGCTACAAAGAGAACATATGTGGGATTGCTCAGAGCTAGGCCCGAGTTTCAGCGAACCGTCTGAGACTAGATAACTAAAAAAGCAAGCTATTTTACTTCCAAAAGTGCTTTAGAGTGAGAAAGAAAACTAGGAGGCCTAGAATCTGTAAGTTTCGACATTGCAGCCAGACCACAAGGTATTGTACACGTTTATGGCCTAGAGAGATTTTGCTGCTGTGAGAGGGAACATTGTTAATACACCTTACCACACTGTGAGATGGAATTGCGGTCCGCAATGCACGGGCACCGACCGTGGGCCAGCCGCATACTTGAATGGGGTCCGCAATCCATCCGTTCCGCAAAAAGATAGGACAAGTTCTATCTTTTTGTGGAATGGAAGCACGGAACCCCACAGAAGCATAGTGCTTCTGTTCTGGCGTTCCCTTCCGTTCCGCACTGCATATCCGGATTTGCAGACCCATTCAAGTGAATGGGTCCGTAATGCGGAACGCACACTGCCGGTGCCCCGTGTATTGCAGACCCGCCGTATGCGGGCTGCAATACGGCCACGGGACACACACGGTCGTGTGCATGAGGCCTTAATGCTGTCTTCCTGTTCTGTCTAGCAGTTCTGATATGACTGGAGGCATGCCGAGTAGTGAACTTCCTTCTCTGGTCTTTAGAAGAGGAACTTACTACTGAACATGTGCAGTACAATTTCAGGCACTGTATCTAAAGGCCGTGGAGGAGCATGAAGGTAAATAGTACAGGGTGGCCGACAAAAAAGTAGCCCGTCTCCAATATCTCCGAATCAAATCTGTCTTAGTTGCCCATAGCAACCAATCAAAGATCAGCGTTCCTACAGGGCTCTGAATAAAATGAAAGCTGAGCTCGTATTGGTTGCTGTGGACAACTAAGACATATTTACTATTAGGCAGTTTGATTGGGAGATGTTGGGGGCTATCCTGTATAAGGGACCGGAGAGTACACAGGAGAGTTGGGAACTGATTTGCTGTCACCACTAGAACACCCTGCTTATTGCTATTTTTGATAACTAAGGGCCATAGATTGATAGAACATAAAATATATTTATAATTAACATTTCTAAATGTTTCTAAATTTATAAAATATTAATAAATTAATTACACAATATTAATAACAGGTAAAAAATGTTTTAACTGGAATCTGAGTGATCTGATATTGATGACTTATGCAGAAGATAGGTCATGAATATCCTGACTCTGGAGAATTAAAGGGAATGTGTCACCTGTATTTTTTTGTGCCAGTCAGGACCTGATAGTGACACACATCCTTTTTTCTAATATGTTTTTTTTTATGATTTGTAGATTTGTTAATTCTGTTTCTTGAACATGATTACGGGGGCTGCCAATTGTTAACAGCACTTAGAGATATGCTCTAAGCGGATGGAGGGGGATCTCATTGACCTCTATGGGAGCGTTTCCTAGACATGCTTACTGAACTGTGTTGACCTCATTGTTCAATGACCTGTAGATATGCTGTGGCCATCACCTATCGTGAATGGGGAATAATGTTTTATCTGTATATAGAGGTGTTACCCATTCTTGTAATCCTGCCTGTGATGATAATGAGATGACTGCTAAAAGTGATCTGTACAGACTAGGCAGTGGCATCTATTATTAGGCTTGGTGGCCACTGCGAAAACTGCAGGACTTCAGGATTTATTTTTTTAAATAGACAGCGGCATGAAAAATTAGATATATTACCAAAACGTCTTTAACAATATGTTTTAACATTAAAAAACATTTTCTGATGATCTATTCCGTTTAAGAGATTTCCCTAACAATGACAGGTTCCAGCAGGTGGAAACGGGAAACTGCTTTGTAAGCGCTAAAGAGTCAAAATTTAATTTCATGATACATTGTCATTAAAAATGACGATTTATATCCATCAAGCTTTTTGTCTGATTCTTTTTGACTCTCCACTTAGGGCTCATGCACACAAATGTATATTCTTTCTGTGTCCGTTCCTTTTTTTTTTTTTGCGGACCCATTGAAATGAATGGCTCCGCATATGGTCTGGAAAAAAAAAACGGAAGTTATTCCGTGTGCATTCCGTTTCCGTATGTCCGTTCCGCAACGGATAGAACATGTCCTATTATTGTCCACATTATGGACAAGGATAGTACTGTTCTATTAGGGGCCAGCTGTTCTGTTCCGCAAAATACAGAATGCACACGGACATCATCTGGATTTTTTGTGGATCTGTTGAGATCGATTTTTCCCGAACGTTTTTCAGGCAAAACCAGAAGCGGATTTGAAAGAAATCGGAAATATAAAGGAAGGACTTGTAATTTTTCTTCCTGCTGGATCAACTTCTAATTTTGAATGAAAAACTTGCAAGGAAAATCTGCCTCAAAACCTCCAAAAAACTCTGTGAACCTACCCTTGTTGTAACTGTTTAAAATCCGCATCTGAACACTGTCCTAGAGACTGAGCACAGAGCGGGACATTCACATGACATGTAGAAAAAAAGATTTATCAGAGGCAGCAATTATTATTCTCTGTTTGCAGATGGATATTTCTTCTCGGCCATTAGACACAATCGCCCTTCACCAAATAAGTGGTTCGCTCCATATCACACATACATTGAATAGGCAGAAATTGACTATGCAGAGAGAAATTGGAAAATTGCGATCATATGAAATAAGTATTTATGATCAGGGTTTTGCTTCAGTGATCACATTGAAGGCTTCAGCTGCGATCTTCTGTGCTAAATTGTAGACAAACTGTAATAGTTAGGACAGATTTGCTGGCATTTGCTTGTATCTATTTCTGAAGGCGGTAGAAACAGATAATAACAAAAAACTTGGCATAGAAAATTATAGGATGCTGTGAAAATGCTCAATGGATGGTTTAATTATAGGCATTTAGTAGAGATTTTGAACTTGTTAATCATTATCAAAGGAAAAGGATTTTAAGTCAATTGAATATAATGAGGACACAACAATCTTTCTGCCTCGGTCCCTTCTTCTCTTACCATCCGAGAGCTGATAGTTGACGGCACGGTCTGACTTTAGCCTTTGTGTTTGTTACAAGTTATTCTGCGTCGTCATGAGGATCATCGCCTGGGCTTTGTAAATGGAAGCAACTGTTTGGTCACTCTAGGAATACAAGGGAAGCGTAGCAGATTATATTTATTCTTCACAGCTACAACAAATACTTATGTTGTCTCAATGCCCCCTAGTTTGTCTGCTGAATCCAGGGTGGAACAAATCCCAAGAGCCTAGTTGGCGGTGCTCCTAATAGAATTGTTATTGTTGCTTCCCTGGCTAATAGATCAGCTTCTTCCTTGGCTTTTTCTTATACTCCTATATATTCCTTAATTCCAGTGAAGGGAAATCTTAAAGGGGTATTCCCATCACACACTATGGGGGCATATCGCTAGGATATGCCCCCATTGTCTGATAGGTGCGGGTCCCACCTCTGGGACCTACACCTACAAGGAGAACAGAGCAGGGAGAGCTGTGGCTGGAGGACCACCACCAAGCGCTGCTCCCATACAAGTGAATGGGAGCGCATCGGGCACGCGCAGCCCCTGGTCCCATTCATTTCTATGGGGCAGACGGAGATAGCTGAGCCAGCGCTCAGCTTTTTTCGGCGGTCCCATTGAAATGAATGGAGGGCGGCTGCGCATGCCCCCACTACCAAATTATTGAGCCGTATCAGATAATCAAATATGGCCATAGTTAGCCAATTAGGTGGTCCTCACTACTTGGTGGGGAGTGTTCTTCAGTACTGTGATGCAATCAATACGGACAGTTTATGGGTGCTAGAACTACTGGTCTGATTAAGTAGTGGGAGGCAGATGTGATGGGTGACAACTTTGACCCTTCTCTGTTTCAGCTTGACAACAAAATTCTCGCTTCTCTTGAGCTTGCATTGAATCTTGCCTGACCTACACAGATCTTGACCGTTATTAAAAATCTTTGAAATCAATGGAAACGCTATAAATGGACCATTTGTGAGAGTGCCCAGCATGACTAATGCGTTTGCTGTAAACATGTTACAAAATGTGATGGAAAGGTTTCTTAGCAGAGGTTGGGCCACTGTATTACACTATTTAAGGGTACTTTCAAACTAGTGTTATTCTTTTCCGGTATTGAGTTCCATCCTAGGGGCTCAATGCTGGAAAAAACGGATCAGTTTTATCCTAACACATTCTGAATGCAGAGCAATCCGTTCAGGATGCATCAGGATGTCTTCAGTTCAGTCACTCTTAGGGTAATTGGCTGAAGAAAATACCGCAGCATGCTGCCGTATTTTCTCCGTCCAAAGTTCCGGAACACTTGCCGGAATGCCGGATCCGGCATTATTTTCTATTGAAATGCATTAATGACCGATCCGGCACAAAGTGTTCTGGCAAAACGGACGCGGCTTTCTGGTCTGCGCATGCAAGCAAAAATAAATACCGGATCCGTTTTGCCGGATGACACCGGAGAGACGGATCCGGTGTTTAATGCATTTGTTAGACGGATCCGCATCCAGATCCGTCTACAAATGCTTTCCATTTGCACACGGATTTCCGGATCCCGGAGCTGCCTGCCGGATCCTCACAATGCAAGTGTGAAAGTACCTTTGACATTTGATAAATGTGGCATAAAGGGCCTACAGTTGAACAGATCATCTCTAGGGATGAGCGAACGTGAACTTTACTGGGTTCGGTGTTTGGGTGGGTTGGGAAAACTGAATATTCATAGACTGAATGCAAAACAGAATCCTTTAAGAGGCATTCCGTTTTGATCCGTGATAATAGAAGTCTATGGCCAAGCATGACAGATCTGTCTGGTTTCTGTTATGCAGGACTTTGTTTTCTGTCCTGCATACCGGAAACCACGCAGATCTGTTATGCTTTTATTATGACGGATCAAAACGGAATGCCTCTTAAAGGGTTTCTGTCACCAGATTTGGGCATGATAAGCTGTCTGACATAAGCTATGTGCCAATGTCAAACCATCCTAATAATGTTAATCATATGCCCCTCTGACCTTTTATAAGGCTAAAAAACATCTTTATATTATATGCAAATTAGCCTCTAGGAGCAGGGAGGGCATTGCCCCTGCTCCTAGAGGCTCCGTGTTCCCACCTGCGGCCACGCCCCTCTTCTTGTGAGTGACAGTGCCGGGCAGTGCAGCTCTCCTGCCTCCGGCACCGTCTGCCATCCGAAATCCTGCGCCGTCCGCTTGTGTGTTCGGCGCAGGAGCAGTGAGCTGAGGACGGCAGGCACAGCTGTCCTCAGCTGCCTGCGCTGAATACACAAGCGGACGGCACAGGCGCGGGATTTCAGCCGGAGGCAGGAGAGCTGCGCTGCCCGGCACGGTCACTCACAAGAAGAGGGGCGTGGCCGCAGGTGGGAACACGGAGCCTCTAGGAGCAGGGGCAACGCCCTCCCTGCTCCTAGAGGCTAATTTGCATATAATATAAAAACGCTTATGTCAGACAGCTTATGATGCCCAAATCTGGTAACAGAAACCCTTTAAGAGGCATTCCGTTTTGCATTCCGTCTATGAATATTCCGTTGTATTCAGTTTTCCCAACCCACCCGAACATGATCCCATTAAAGTTCAGGTTTGCTCATCCCTAATCATCGCTAACCAGTGTTACTTGTAATGCTGATTAGCAATGATCTGGCGGTGTAAATGCACCGCCGATTACCCAATGAACGAGCAAAATGCTTGTTCATCAGGTAACTGTATCTTTTGTGCAGCACAAAAGATTATTGTTTCCCAGTGGCAGATCATGCTGTGTAAACAGGATCTTCTGCCGGGAAACACTGAGACAGTATGGGGAAGAGTGATAGAATTATTGATCACTCCTCCCCATACTCTGGAGGATATCAGCGTGTGTAAATGCATCGGTCTCCTCCACTAGCGATCATCAGATTGCTAGCAGGTTGCAATCTGGTAGATCGTCATCTCGTGTAAATGGACCATAAGCCAACGTAGTCTACTGCACAACTGACTTCAGATATTCCCCTCATGAAACCCCCCTCCATTGGGTTATCCTTAGAAGTGTACTGCTTGGTTATGCCCATAATAATCATTATTAATATATTTTATCTTTCTTTAAGGTACATGATGCTCATTGATGGTAAAAATGAAGTATATATGATTGACCGTGACAACTCGGTGTTTCATGTTTCTAAACTTGAATTTCCATTTCGGAAAGATCCCAGAATCCACTTGAGCAACACACTTCTGGATGGGGTAAGACCTTAAACAAAACCTAACAAGAACTTTTTATTTCTTTATTGTCAGTTCTTGGTTGTGCCATATTTTATTCTTTTATGTTTTTTTGTAAAATTGTTCACAGGAAGAATGTACTGTCCTCAGGTAAGTCTACTTTCACACTCGTGTTTTGGCTTTCGGTTTCTGAGATCTGTTCAGGGCTCTCACAAGCGGTCCAAAACGGATCAGTTTGCATTCTGAATAGAAAAGGATCCGCTCAGAAGGCATCAGTTTGCATCAGTTCAGTCTCCATTCCGCTTTGGAGATGGACACCAAAACGCTGGTGTCCGTCTGATGAAACTGAGCCTAACGGATCCATTTTCAATGACACAATCTGGCACAATAGAAAACGGATCCTTCCTCCATTGACTTTCAATGGTGTTCAAGAGGAATCCGTCTTGGCTATGTTAAACATAATAAAAACGGATCCGTTCTAAACGAATGCAGACTGTTGTACGGTTGTATTATCTCAATGATGGATCTGCACAAAACGCGAGTGTGAACGTAGCCTAACATGAGTCCGAGTAAGTCCAACAATAGATTTCCAGAATAAGACTGCTACAATCAGCGTATTTCTGTAGGGCTGTCATTTTATGCCGCCGACTGTGAATGATGTAACGGTGGCATCTGTAAGCGGACTTGTGGCTGATATCTGTAGGGGTGGTAGTGGCCGTGGGCATCTGTCCTTGTTGAAGATTCTCTGTCATGTATAGGTTTGAAAATGTTCTTCTGTCAGTAATTTAGTAACTGATTATGTTGGTCTCTCGGTGACATTTCTAGAAAGGAATTCTATGCGACACTGAAGTTTATGGTAGTCTAAAAGAAGCCCCTTTGCTGAGGCCCGTTTTTCGATCACAAGTCCTGCTTTTATGAATTATTTGGGATTCTCTTCATGCCATTTAAATTGTGTTCTTGAGTCATTACTTTGAGAAGGCAGTGTTTCTTCTACTGAATATTTTAAAGGCTTCCTTTCACATTAACTTGCAGTGTCTTATGATTTTCTGCAGTTTAAATTAAAATGACTGAAGTCCCGGCTTCTTTAATTTGTTCACCCAAGTTTTGAAACCCTCCTGCAGGCGCCTTAGTGTATCAGCCTCTGAGGAAGTGGACATCCTCACAACTTCAACCGTTGAGACTATGACGAGTTGTAAGGCGGTGGATCTTCATGAGGCATTGCAGGAATTGGGGATGTTTTGCCTCTATCATCAGACTGGCAATATTTAACTTTGAACCCTGTGATGCTATAGTCTGCTTGCTTCTGTTGTATACGTTTATATGGGGTTAATGCAAATGTGATGATGCTCTTTCAAGAATTCTTTGATTTTCTGTTCTAATAGGATTTTGATAAAGAAATTGTCAGCTGTATTTCATGTACAATGAAAGGGCGAGTAACCTTTTTTTCAACTTGTAAAATTAGACTTTATAGACCAGCGGTCAGCAACCTCTGCTATGAAACTACAACTCCCAGCATACCCACTTACTTGGCTCTTCTTGTAGCTCCCATAGAAGTGAAAGGAGGATTCTGGGAGTTGTAGTTTTAGAACAGCTGGAGTGCCGAAGGTTGCTGACCCCTGTTATAGACCATGTCATGATTATGAAATGATGATTTCTTCTTCACAAGTGAACCCAGTAATATGAGTATTTGTATGTTAAACCCATTCCTTCCTGTTATGTATGGGGAAGTGATCAATTTCTGATCAGTTCTGTTTTAAATGGCTCATTTAAAAAAAAAAAAAACTGCTGCCTGCTCCACTGATTCCTAGTACTGTCATCAACTCCTGAAATTACCTATAATTCCGATCGCAAATTTTAAACTCTTCAGATGTCATGGTCAAACATGTCATGGCATCTGAATCTGGTAAAACCCGGAAACACTTGCGTCCGGGTGTTCTCAGGCTACCCCCCGTGAGGATTGGTGGAGCCGGATGCACTGTGCAGCAGCCCCGGTCCTCCCGTGGGAGTGGAGGCTTCTGCAAATTAGTTCCTATAATCGCCATAGACTCCAATGCTAATGCATATGAAAGAAGCAATCTAATGAACTATAAAAAAAAGTTAAAAAAATAAATACATTTATTAAAATCACCAGCTCCCGCCTATCGCCGCGTGCGAAAACACCGGTACTGTTAAAATATGAAAATATTTATCCTGTATGGAAAACGGCAAAATGGAGAAAAAAGGCTTTTTTGTTCACTTCTCCCCAAAAAATAAATAAAAAATCAGTTTTTTTTTCTGTCTAAAAATGCAAGAAAATCATTTATGTATGTGGCATTGCCGTAATCGTACTGACCTGGGTAATGAATGTAACTGGTCAGTTTTACCGTATAGGGAATGCTGTTAAAACAAAACCCAAACTATTGATGTTTTTGTTTACAATTTCATCCCATTTGGAATTTTTTTCCTGCTTCCCACCACATTGTATGCAACCGTAAATAGTGCCATTAGAATGCATCTTGTTCTGCACAAAACAAGTCCTCATACGGCTATGTGGATGAAAAAATAAAAAAGTTATAGCATTGATATGGCTGAGAGTAAAAAACAGAAAATCACTGGTCTTGAAAGGGTTAATCATTAAGTAGGCCAGCCCTGGTTTAACATATTAGTGACCGCCAATGCGCTTTTTTATTGCAGTCACTCATGTGCCCCAGGCTAGGCCGCCGTAAAAAGCTGTTGGGGTCATGTCGGCAGTCTTCAGTGATTGACAGCTATCTTTGCTCTACTGAGCATTCAAAATGGCTGTTAATCAGTAAATAAGACTGCCCACTTGATTCCAAAGCACAAAAAGAGCAGAGGTTTAACTTGTTAATGACCACCAACGCGCCTTTTTATGGTAGTTACTAACGGACCTTAGGCTAGTCTGCCGCCTTTTTATGGTGGCCTAGTCTAAGCACTGCACAGGTCTCCACTCTGGGTGGTTTAAATCCACTAGATACTGAAGTCAGTAGAGACTGCTACATCTAAGTGGTCTTCACCATACTCCTTTTGAAAAAGTTGCAAGGGCGGTGGAGAAATGCCAATTGCACAAAAATTTTGCAAGTGACATTTAAAGGGGTTGTCTCATCATGGACAATGGGGGCATATCGCAAGGATATGCCCCCATTGTCTTATAGGGGCGGGTCCCACCGCTGGGACCTGCACCTATATCGAGAACAGAGCCCCGCAAGGTGGTGGCTGGAGGACTCCGGTCCGGCCACCACCAAGCCGGCTCCCAATAGAAGTGAATGGGAGCGTACCGTGCATGCACAGCCCCCGCTCAGGGCTTCACACTGGGCGTCTCCTTCTCCCTGGCTGTGACGCTCTCTGCTGTGATTGGACTGCGGCACAGCCAGGGAAAGGGAGGAGGCCCATGGAGAAACCCTGGCGTCTCCTCCTCCCTCTACCGATGCTCAGTTTTAACATACTGAGTGGGAAAACTACAGGGGGGCATAGAAACGATATTTAAAAAAAACATTCAGGGTGGCAGCATCAGCATCAGCAGTACCCCGCAAGTAAAGGTATTTATCTAGAATAAAAAAAAAAACGTGAAAGGTCCTCTTTAATGGTGACAGGTTCCATTTGAATAAAGTTAAATTACTAAAATGTGTATGTGGTTAGGGGATTGCTATTGGGAGATAATTTTTTTGCACTGGAATACCCCTCTAACCGTGCAAGTGTTTGTTAGGTGCACACTAGATATCCTCACGTGCTTGGCCCGATCACATTAGAACTGCTATGTTATATGACAGCTATATGTTTGTTGGTGTAGCTCATCTCCTCTGATGTGACAGGGTCACAGTGCCCACATTGCTTGCTTTAGTGTAGGCGTTTAATCACTGTCTGTCTGCATAGTTATTGCGTCTGGAGCATAATTTACTTGAATCAAGGTGCTTATACCAAGATATGTTAGAGTTTAAATGACAATAAATATGTTACCAATTCCTGCTTCCTCCAGCTCTGAGGATTGGAGTAAAAACTGTGCATGACACCTCTAAAGCTTGGCCATATTTATTACTTAATTGTGGCCACACTGTAGACCATCTAATGTATATAGAGGTATCCCAACTTTCTCCCATTAGAAGATGATGGCTGTTAGGATTGGTATATGTGTATAGGTGTAGTTGTTGTTGGCCAAACAGCAACTATCAGAACTCTATGGCCAGTAGGGATGAGCAAATTTGTTGAAATTCAGTTTGGAAGAGATTCCGCCCAGTTGGTAAAGTTATTCGAAGTCAGTCATTGGCTGCAGCAGAGCAGGTGACCATGCCTATGCTGGGGAGGAATTAAAAAAATGTTTACCAAAAAACAGACACACAAGAGCCAGTGCGTAGGACCGTAGCTGCGGGTAGTAGGTAAGACTCAGTTCACACTTCAGTTGTTTGATGAGTTATTTCCATTAGTTATTGTGAACCAAAACCAGTAACGAAGCCTACTCAGAGATCAGGTGTTATGGAAAGATTTGCACCTATTCTTTGTTTTTGATCAACTCCTGTTTTTGGCTCCCAGTAACTAATGGAAATAACTGACCAAATAACTGAAGTGTGAACTTGTCCTAAGTATCAATCTTTCCATAACAAAGGTAGGCTGTCAAAAGTTACTTATTCCCGGACAACCCCAGTAATGCTGTCTTCCTGTTCTGTCTAGTAGTTCTGAGATGACTGCAGGCATGCTGAGTAGTGAACTATGTCCTCCCGTCTTCACTACTGAGCATGTGCAGCCCAGTTTCAGGCACTGTAACTAAAGTCCTTAAAGCAACGCGAAAACACCTAGTATAAGGGGAGAGGTGAGAACTGATTTTCTATTACCACTAGAACACCCTGCATATAACTGTTTATAGTATAAGCACATAGGAGAACACAGGAGAGATGGGATCTGATTTTCTATCACCACTAGCACACCCTGCTTATCATTGTTCATAGTATAAGGATAGGCGAGGTGAGAACTGATTTTCTATCACCACTAGAACACCCTGCTTATTACTGTTTGTAGTATAAGGACAGGAGAGAACACAGAAGAGGTGAGAACTGATTATCTATCACCACTAGAACACCCTGCTTATCACTGTTCATAGTATAAGGTCAGGCGAGGTGAGAACTGATTATCAATCACCACTAGACCACCCTGCTTATCACTGTTCATAGTATAAGGACAGGCGAGGTGAGAACTGATTATCTATCACCACTAGAACACCCTACTTATCACTGTTCATAGTATAAGGTCAGGCGAGGTGAGAACTGATTATCAATCACCACTAGAACACTCTGCTTATCACTGTTCATAGTATAAGGACAGGCGAGATGAGAACTGATTATCAATCACCACTAGAACACTCTGCTTATTACTGTTCATAGTATAAGGACAGGCGAGGTGAGAACTGATTATCTATCACCACTAGAACACCCTGCTTATCACTGTTCATAGTATAAGGTCAGGCGAGGTGAGAACTGATTATCAATCACCACTAGACCACCCTGCTTATCACTGTTCATAGTATAAGGACAGGCGAGATGAGAACTGATTATCAATCACCACTAGAACACTCTGCTTATTACTGTTCATAGTATAAGGACAGGCGAGGTGAGAACTGATTATCAATCACCACTAGAACACCCTGCTTATCACTGTTCATAGTATAAGGACAGGTGAGGTGAGAACTGATTATCAATCACCACTAGAACACCCTGCTTATTACTGTTCATAGTATAAGGTCAGGCGAGGTGAGAACTGATTATCTATCACCACTAGAACACCCTGCTTATTACTGTTCATAGTATAAGGACAGGCGAGGTGAGAACTGATTATCTATCACCACTAGAACACCCTGCTTATTACTGTTTGTAGTATAAGGACAAGAGAGAAGACTGGAGGGGTGAGAACTGATTATCTATCACCGCTAGAACACCCTGCTTATCACTGTTCATAGTATAAGGACAGGAGAGAACACAGAAGAGGGGAGAACTGATTATCTATCACCACTAGACCACCCTGCTTATCACTGTTCATAGTATAAGGTCAGGCGAGGTGAGAACTGATTATCTATCACCACTAGACCACCCTGCTTATCACTGTTCATAGTATAAGGACAGGCGAGGTGAGAACTGATTATCTATCACCACTAGAACACTCTGCCTATTACTGTTTATAGTATAAGGACAGGAGAGGTGAGAACGGATTATCAATCACCACTAGAACACCCTGCTTATCACTCTTTAAGTTTCATATACCCTTGATGATTCCTATTTTCCCATCCCGCCAACTCCTCTATACGGCAGATGTGGTCCACTTTTTCAACCTATTGGTCTAATGTAGGGGGTTCTTTGCTAAGCCATTTGAGAGGAATCAAAAGCCTTGCCGCTTGTATCAAATTTGTGGCTTTGTCATTTTTGGCAACCAGAAGACGTGGCTCAATGGGGATCTAATTTTCTATCACCACTAGAACACCCTGCTTATCAATGTTTTTTATAAATGGGAGCCTAGTGGCAGATTTACACTGCACAATTGTGGGGCTAATTATTGGAAACAAACGTTATTATGAATGCTCATTCACCATAATAGGCCTGTGTAAAGGAACTGCCGATCAGCTGATGTAGGGGGAAAATGCTCATTCATCAGATGAGTTCTTTATTCATGCAGCTCTTTAAATCGTTTCTGGGCAGCAGATTGTGCTATGTGAACTGCAATGTGCTGCCCAGAAACATTGAGTCTGTATGAGGATGAGTGACGGCAGTAGCCATTGTTCATCCCCATTCAGTGGAGAAGATTGCCACATATTAATCAGCTCTTCAGGTCCACTGACAAACAGGCAACTATCAGGAAGAAATGATCCCTTCCAGAGAATTACCTGCTTGGTCTGCGCATGTAAATGCGCCATTAGATCAATAGTACAGAAATTATATTTCTGAATAACATTTCTAAACCTATATAAATTCCTAGGAAAGTTAATAAATGAATTTCACAATATTAATAACTGACAATATTTTTTAAGCTGGAGTTGGTACTTTTCTTCCAACTCTGACTCTCTGCAGTCTCTGTCACGGATTCTCAGTTCTTCCTGAGCTATGTTGTGGATACTAGCTAGTAAGATTGCTCTCCTAGATTAGAAAATGGAGAAAACAAGACATTCTGCTCTCTAACTACTGCACTCATTCAGAATCGCTATATACTTTATTGAGAAGTCATGAACAATATTGATGTGAATAAAGCACTAAGACTACTTGCACACAACAGTGAAAAATGCCCATAAGTAACGGCTGTCACATGGCCATTTTTTGCACCAATGAAAGTCTATGGGACTGTTTTGCATGGACGCTCTTTTAACGGCTAGTGAATAGCGTCCGTCCAAAAATAGGACATGTCCTATTTGTGTCCATTTTCACGGCCAGATGTCCCTATTGAAATCAACGGGTCCCTTTTTAACAGCCACTTAGACGGAAGTGCACCCATCTAATGGCCGTTAAAACGTGTACATGTTAACAATATAGCCATTTTGGGGTTAAAAAAAAAAAAAACACTCACCTCATCCACTTGCTCCGGCTGCAGTAGTCTCTTCTCTCTCTTTTTTTTTGAACAGGACCTTTCGAAGGACATGTGATACAGGTGATGAATTTACCATGTGGGAGCATGCGTTGAAATCGTCACCATCATCGCAGGTCCTGTTCAATGAAGAGAGAAGAGACTGCAGCAGCACGAGCAAGTGGATAAGCTGAGATTTTTTTTTTCTAATTTTTTTTTTTAAATCAACTACACAAAATAGCTTGGGGGCCACTATGGGGGCATTATTTACACCATGGGTGAAATTATTTAAGCTGGAGGCCTACATTGGGGGCCTTATTAAAGCTGGGGGCAAAATGGGGGGGCATTTTTAAAGCTGGGGCACTGTAGAAAAATTATTTACACCGTGGGGGACATTATTTTAGCTGGACCACTATGGGGGACATTATAGGCACCCTGGGGGTCATTAAAAAACGGAAATTAAAAATGTGCACACGGCCAGAATACACACACAGTTTTTGTTGCCTATGTCTCTCACATTAGGTCACTTTCACCCCTAGCCTTTGTTTCCATAGACTCTTATGGAAATCTGATCCTTTATAGGTCTCACAAGATGGCAGAAAACTCAGAGAGAATGTCAGTTTAGGAGGAAGGTGGGGAGAGGAGAAGAACCACTATCTTGTATATGTCATACAGTTTCTTATTTTCACATGTACTTTTAATTAATGCAAAGTTGTGTTAAACGTTAATGACCGTTTAAGTGGCTTTTAGGACTTAGGGCTGTTTGTATATAGCAATGCTATGAGTAAGGATATGGTTAAAGGTTGCACATCCACATGGCAAAATACCAATACCGGCCGTGTGCATATCATACTTTCCTTGGTTCCTATTATACGAGCACCTATTTTTGTTCGCAAAATGGTCAAGAACAGGACATATTCGATAATTTGTGGAATGGCTGTGCGGATGTGGACAGAACACGGATGAAGTCCATGTGCAGTAGGTCATCTTTTGTTGGCATCCTTTGAATCTATATTGCTCTGTTGACTTGTGCACGTGTATCGGGAGTATTATCTAGTACATATGCTGAAAATATGCACTGAACATGGTACAAATATTAAAAATGTACAGACTTAATTCCTGCAATATTTCTTGAATGATGACTTGTCCCCTATTTTGTGATAATATTTTGTTTCTCTTTTCTTTTGAAGGAAATGATCATCGATAAAGTAAAGGGACAAGCTGTGCCCCGATATTTGATATATGACATCATCAAATTCAGTGTACGTATTCCGAATTTTCTTTTCTAGAGTCATTCCTAGATGATTTGCTTGGGGTAACCAGAATATTTTAGTTACTACATGGACAATTCTGCCTTGTGATTTATACTTCTGCTCTTGTGGGGAAAGCAGATTCTTTTGAATTTATGCTTCATTGCCTCGGCTTTGTCATGTTGAGGCAGTGCCAGAATCCTAACTAAGTCCTGTCAAAAAGTCCACACCGTAAGTCAAAACAATCCCTTTACAAGCACTGAATGATGAAAGGTTATGCCAGGATGATTCCCGTGTTCCCCCCTCCCATATCTAGATACATTCACACTGTTTGTATTCTGTAATAAAACGGTAGGGTATTATTCCATGCTTTACATTAAAAGAGTCAAATAGGAATTTCCATACGAACCATCAATAGGAATTTTCTTTGCCATGTTGGGAACATTTTTAATGGCACAATGCAAAATGTTAAGCCAATATACAGTATGATGGTATATTGCAAAAAAAATAAGGTTGGGTATAGAATACAGTAGTAATGGGGCGGTATACAGTAAAGTAATTTTATACAATGGGACCCTATATATGACATACCCCGCTATATGCCTATAAAGTGGGATATGTCACATATTTTGGGGTTTTTTCCCACCGTATACAGTAAGTAGAAGAACATTAGTGTATTATGAGCAGGGCCTTATTTTCCATCTCCTCTTACTTGAAGTTTACTTATTAAGGTGCCCATGTATGTCGTCCAATTGTTCCTGACTTCCCCATACAAATATATGCTCCGTTTGGCCAAGCACCTGTGTATGGGGAGAGAGGAGAAAGCCACTGACAGACACCAGTAGTGACCGCCTATTTCCAGGAGAACAAAAGGATAGGGTGAGAAAATTCAGTTTATCTGGTGCTTATCCTCCCCCACATCAGATTATTGGCTTGTCCTGACAAAAAGAGTGGGTTCTGTCAACAATACACTCTACTACTTTCACACTAGCGTTTTGGTTTTCCGTTTCTGAGATCCGTTATGGGCTCTCCCATGTAGTCTAAAACGGATCAGTTTTGCCCTAATGCATTCTGAATGGAAAAGGATCCGCTCAGCATGCATCAGTTTTCCACCGTTCAGTCACCATTCCGCTCTGCCTGCAGTGTTTTGCTGTCAACCTGACGAAGCAGAGCCAAACGGGGGACGGATCTGTTTTCTATTGTGCCAGATTGTGTCAGAGAAAACGAATCCGTCCCCATTGACTTACATTGTGTGCCAGGACGGATCCATTTTCTCTGACACAATCTGGCAACAATAGAAAACAGATCCGTCCCCCGTTGACTTTAAATGGTGTTCAAGACGGATCTGTCGTGGCTATAGAAGACATAATACAACCAGATCCGTTCATGACTGGTGCATGCGGTTGTATTATTGTAACAGAAGCGTTTTTGCAGATCCATGACGGATCCGCAAAACGCTAGTGTGAAAGTAGCCTAATTTCCATGGGGTCCTTTGCCTTGAACTACTAATTCAGTCAATTAATAGTATGGTGCTATATGTTATGCATGGTGTTATGTCTCCGTTTTATTGATATTTGCTTTAAAACTTTATATCTGTGGGAACCTCTTTATTTCAGATTTCTGATGTGCCCTCTCTACTGTCTAATGATGCACATCAGAAAGCTTTAGTGAATGCAATACTTAATGAGAGATGTGGGTTTTTACTTCACTTCTCAATAGAGCTTGCTTGAAATTCATTCCCTGAACCTTGTTAGTTTATTATTTGATGTTCATAAAATGGAAAAAAGCCATCTTAGAGGCAATTCAATGGCACACTCCAAAATTTGAGGCTGTGACAAAATTTAGAATAGATTTAACTGCTGCATACACTCATTGACAAATTGGTAAGGCACCAAGAAGGAGTTGTTGGAATCAAATGAAACTTTCTAGGTGTGAATGTAATGATGATTACAAAATGAGAGCGAAAGGATAAGGTTATTCAGGAAAACTGTACAATTGAAAGGAGCCTCTAGTACCCTTAAAGGGTTTCTGTCATCAAGTTTTGACATTATAAGCTGTCTGACATTAGCTATGTGCTAATGTCAGAGCAGCTTGATAATGTCTTTTTTATAAAAATCCGATTTATATCTTGGCTGAAAAACGTACTTTTATAATATGTAAATTAGCCTCTAGGAGCAGGGGGGGCGTTGCCCTGCTCCTAGAGGCTCCGTGCGGCAACCTGCTGGCACGCCCCTTCTTACTTTGAGTGACAGTGCCGGGCAGCGATCCTCCACCACTGTCTCCTTCTGAAATCCCGCGCCTGCGCCGCCGCTCTGTATTCGGCGCAGGCGCGGTGAGCAGAGGACGCTGGTGCCTGCTGTCCTCAGCTCACCGCGCCTGCGCTGAATACCTCTGAGTACACCCGGAAGCAAGGACAGCTCGGGATTTCAGAAGGAGACAGTGCCGGAGGGTCGCTGCCCGGCACTGTCACTCAAATTAAGAAGGGGCGTGCCAGCAGGTTGCTGCACGGAGCCTCTAAGAGCAGGGCAACGCCCCCCCTGCTCCTAGAGGCTAATTTACATATTATAAAAGTAAGTTTTTCAGCCAAAATATAAATCAGATTTTTATAAAAAAGACATTATCAAGCTGCTCTGACATTAGCACATAGCTAATGTCAGACAGCTTATAATGTCAAAACTTGATGACAGAAACCCTTTAAGCCGCCTCTAACCTGGATACAAGATAAGATACGTTGGGCATGGAGGAATACAGGTTCCGTATGGGATCTTGCAGTACACTTGCCCACAGATATTTGGGCCTGAAGATCCTACACACTCGAAGGTTGTCGGAGCTGGCGTCTCGGCCGCTTCCAGAAATACTTGACTTGGTGACCAGGCAGGCTAATGAAGTTTTACAATCTGGTGGAGACAGAAACCCTTGGTGTGTGTGTGGGCAAGCATTGTCCTGCTAAAAGCCCTTTCATGAGAGGCAACACATGTAGTCAATGTCCTGCACTTATTGCTGAGCTGTTAATGTCCCTCGTATCACTTTAAGGGTCCATTCACACGTCCGCAAGTGTTTTGCGGTCCTCAAATTGCGGATCCGCAATACACGGACATATTTCGCGGACTACACATGGCCAGCACTTTCTGCGGACAAGAATAGGACATGTTCTATGTTTTTTGCGGAACGGAAGTGTGGATGCAGATAGCACACTTTGTGCTTTCCACATCTTTTGTGGCCCCATTAAAAATTAATGGGTCTGCACCCGTTCCACAAAATTGCGACCCATGTTGCGGATGTGTGAATTGGCCCTAAGGGGTGACCGACTGTCATAGACAATGGTTTCCCAGATCATCACACCAGCAGTTAGGGTAGTATGTTACTTTACTGCATAAGCAAGAAGTGGTCACCATGAGGCCTCCGTACTTGAGCCAGATCATTGTAGGATCCCAAGCAGAATCTGGATTTGTCGCTAAAGACGATACGGTTCCAGTCTGTAGCAGCCTGGATTTCTCTTTCACAACACCGCTACAAATGAAAGCAAGAGTTGCTGTCTGTTTAGACATGTCCTGCCAGCACTGTTCTCAAGTAGGTGAAGCTCTTTTAGCATATGGAGGTACTCTTGTGTGGAAATGCTGGCAGATGATTCATATACATTACTATTGTAAGTTCTAGAGGCAGTGATGGAAGAGCTTATGTAGAAAGAAGATTGAAACAACTTTGGAAGAGGTCTCTTCCAAGGACATAATGTAGACGGAACGTCTTCTGTTCCTTTCACTAAAGGAAATCTTTGTAATAAGCAATGTTGACATTGAGCATAATGTTAGACCTTGGTACTACCTGGTGTCTGTCATTGTGCTACAGGAGCAGAGACAGAACGTAACGAATGGCATTTCCACTTACATATTCTCTAGGAAGGAAATTGTGCGGTTACTAGACAAAGGAAGTGTGTGTGTATAAATATTCTGATGGACCTTTTTTTTTGTTCTACTTTTATCCAATATGTTGGCTAGGTTTCCATACTAGGATGTCCTCCTCCATCAAATCAAGCACTCTGCATTCAATTTCATCTGTAGAGATACTTTCCCAGAATTCCCATTCTAAATCGCCATGCTGTGCCTATAATGGGGAGCCCTCTCTTATTACTATTTTTGAGCTTCTTAGGCTGGGTTCACACGAGCGTGATGGTTTTAGGTCCGGATGCGTTCATTGAAAACTGTGCAATTTCACAGGCAAAGCCATTTAGTTTTGCCTGCGGTTGCGTTCAGTTGTTCAGTTTTTTCCGCGCGGGTGCAATGCATTTTGATGCGTTTTTCACGCACGTGATAAAAAACTGAAGGTTTACAAACAACATCTCTTAGCAACCATCAGTGAAAAACGCAACGCACCCGCACTTGCTTGCGGATGCAATGCGTTTTCACGCAGCCCCATTCACTTCTATGGGGCCAGGGCTGCGTGAAAAACGCAGAATATAGAACATGCTGCGATTTTCACGCAACACAGAAGTGATGCGTGAAAAAAAAACCGCTCATGTACACAGCCCCATAGAAATGAATGGGTCCGGAATCAGTGCGGGTGCAATGCGTTCACATCACGCATTGCACCCGCGCGGAAAACTCGCCCGTGTGAAAGGGGCCTTAGACCTTATTCTCATGACTTTTACACCTCCATTCAAACCTTGGAGTTGAACAGAAATTTGGTGTCCATATAAATCTGTAAGTTTCTACTATACCCTCGTATACCGCTGGCTTCATACAAAGGTGTACTATATATTTTTTCTGTCAGATTGTGGTACATAGCATCTGATGCCTTATTACAGAGGTATTATTTCCTAGAAGTAATGTTGCAGCTTGGTCTATTTCTAAAACTTATTTAGAAAAGGTAGAAGATTTTGTGCCAGATGGACAATTTCAGACACCTTATGAAGAACTCTTGTCTGAGTCACATGGGGCAACTGCATTTCGTAAATTAAGTGACCCCATGATATTGCCAGGAAATAACTGTAATGGCTGCAGAGCCTCTCCATGGCCCTCACCAATTGTGTCCATGTTGCCCCGTGTGGCCCTACCCTAGACCTTATTGCTTATTAACATTAGGATAGAAATACATTGTTCCTGAAAGACAATTTTCAGAACAATTTTATGTCCTACATTTACAAATATGAATGCACCTAGATCTTGTCTAAATTTTGGCGCAATTTGATGCATCTCGTTTTTGAAAAATCCACTGTGCAATGCTCCTAGAGGGGCTATGACTTACCAGAAATGGGGCATGGCTTAGCGGAAGTAACGTGGCCCTAGATGTGACACTTTGCTCCAAAATTACGCCACTAATCCGGTGTAAAATTCTACTGCAAAACTAGCGCATGAGTAGACGGATTGTCTAAGTCTACGACATGTATAGGAGTAGTAAATCATTTTTTGCTCTAGTTGTCAGTGTGTTCACATACAACCCCACTTTAACTACCCTTCTTTGCATAGGACCTCACAATCTAGTCACTATTACATTTATCGCAGAAGCAGAAGACATCCTGCAGCAAAAACAACTTGGGATGTCACTGCCCCCACCACTTCCCCTTCCCCCTTAAACTAAAATAGCTGTAAATGATAGGCTGTCCATTATGGAGATAACGACAGACATGACTCTCTAGAATGAAAGCTCGCGTCTGAAATGAGGCAGGTGAATAAAGAGAAGCAATTTACAGTATATCATTTCTCTTAGAAAATAGAATTGGGTATTATAGAAATTGGAGTTATTGAACTCTAATTGTCAGATTCCCCAAACCATAATTGAGGCTCACAATTTACAGTCTTTCTGCATTTTCATTAAACCACAAATCCAATAATGTTGGCTGGAGTCATGGAGATGAGCACACAGACTTTTTCTCCATTGTGCTTCCAAAGAGCAAATGATTTCACATGAAATTAACTCTTACGTCCCGAATCAGTATGCATTTGGGACATTGCGAAGCTGTGAATGTGATGCCTTTCTTATCGTCGTCAGAATTGTGATTTCCATTTAACATGTTTATGGGTGTTCTGAAAAAAGGTACAAATTGTGACTCTACTAACTCAGTGTTTCAGCAGCTTGTCTTATTAGGTATGCTAGCTCGAGGAACGCAAAAACATTACTCAGTTCCTTACTTAAGTAGATCTGTCAGCGTAAAGAAGACCTGTTCCTCTCCTGACATTTCTGTTTTAGTAACCACTTGCATCTCCCATTTAATCGTGCGGCTACATCAGCAGAAAACAAAAAAGCTATAGCTTTTGGAATGTGACTATGAAATTGCCTGGTCACTAAGGGGTTATTAGTGATAGGAGACAAGTGGATCCATAAACATCAATAGAAATTAGTTTAGAAAGTTAGAAGTCAGTAAAAGAAGGTTTCACGTGCCTTAAGGGCCATTTACACAGGCTGAGACTCCGCCAGATAATAGCTAACAAGCATTCATGGGAACGCTCATTAGCGATTTTCTGGCGGTGTAAAGATACCGCCAGTTACCGGGTAATAGATCATTTGTGCGGACATAAAAATTGTCGTTTGCAGCAGATTGTGATGTGCTCTCCTGCTGGCAGTAATTCTATATGAGGAAGAGGAATGGCGTTAGCGAATGTTCCTCCCTGTACTGTGGAGGAGATCACTACTTGTAATAGCAGCGGTCTCCTTCACTGACGAGCAGGCAATGCACATTTGCTTCTCAATAATCGCCTGCTGCATCGTCTTGTGTAAAGGGACCTTTGGATACGTGGCACCGAGGATTTGTTCTATTTTAGCTGATCTTTAGTAATAGATCTTCAGATATATAGATATTCACAGATAATATAACAAAGTGTTCCACCGAATTAAGAAACCCATCTGTTCCAATGTAGAGACACAGCCTGCTGATTTCCGTGAGATTGCTCCTCCCATGCGTGTGCTATGTAGTTACATCTGAAATGCTTCCTCCCCTGGCTAGTAAGTAACAAATGATGATGGCACTTCCATTTGGAAATGCAGATGTCAGCTGGTGCCTTGGTTCGTCAGTGTAATGTTAGCTCTGCTAATAATAATTCAGCTTGTATTTCAGAATCATTAAAGTTGCAAAAAAAAAGACAGTAGTGACATATGTCACTAAACCAAGCGCTCTCGTTGCCCCTGTATGTGGTGTACAGAGTGGTTCTGTTTTACTATTCTACAAATCATTTCGAAACGCGCAGAGAACCGCAGAAACAGGAGTTCTTCTTCACTGTTCACTAAGAAGAAGACAAGAAGATGTGCATCCCCTTGATTTAATGGCACCAGATTGCACAACTGGTTAAATTTGTTTCTTGAAAAGCTTGTTAAGGAAGCACCCTGGTGATTTTCAGCTTATTTCACTCCAATATGGTTGCACGAATAGATATTAGTAGGGTTGAGCAAGGGTTGCTGTATCCGAACCCGATTCTTGTAAAAACTACCTTAAGAATATGGCCTCGGTCCTACTATAAAATGTATGGACTCCGCAGAGGTCTTTAAAAATACGAAGCTGAACTCTGCTTCATAATGAGGCACGAAGCTAAGTTCATCGTCGTATTTTTTACAGTAATTTATGCGAGTAAATGAAGTGACACTTGAGAGAGGTGAGGCGATGTAGGTCTCGTGATACTTGCGGAAACTTCAGGAAGACCTCTGTAGAGTCCATATATTTTACAATAGGACAGACAGATTCTTAACTTTTCAAACAAATCAGGTTTGAATATATTAGCATCGCTTCCCAGTTTACAGCTTTACTTACCATAGTTTTTTTAAATTGTACTTTACTGTTCCTGGATCGGCAGTTTTTTTAGGAGCTGGTGATCCACCTATGTCTCTGTCTTCTGTTCTTGTACTTAAGGAGGACCTGTCACCACAAAATGTAATGCAATCTGCAAGCACTATGTTATAGGTCAGGAGGAGCTTAGCGGATTGATGTATAGTTTTGGGAAAAGAATTAGTAAAACCTGCAATTTATCCATTTTTCTCTTTGCTTTTTACACATCCTCTGAACAGCTATTGGTACAGGAAGGATGTGTTATCTGTGATTGTTAGTATTGTGTCCACAGAGATAGCTGTCAGTCACTGATAACACCTCCATCCTGTACCTATAGCTCTCATACGGAGCAAAAATAGAAATGTATAAATTACAAGTTTTACTGAATCTTTTCCCACAAAACTATACATCAATCTGCTCAGCTTCTCCTGCTCCATACCATGCTGTCTGCAGATTGCATTGCATTTTGTAGTGACAGGTCCTCTTTAAATACTGAGGTCTACCTATGAAATCGGTAGTATAAGATTGGTGGGGGTTCAACACCTCTCATCGCCACTGATCAGCTATTTTGGGAAGGCTCCCATTTTGGGATCAGCTCCCATTTACTTGAATGCTGTGGATAGGTCATCAGTATCACTGCCTACTCACAGCATACCAAGCACAGTGCCGTACATTGTATTGTGGCCATTCTTGGAATTGCAGCTCAGCCCAATTCACGTGATCGATGAACGTGACGTCACTCAGCCTAGGGAAAGCAAAGAGAAGGCTGCCTTCTCAATCAGCTGACTAAAACAATCATTCATTGTTGAATTTCATCCGAAACCCCTCAAAACTAAACCAACCAAATATCAAATCACTACCTATGAGCTTGTGTAGATTTGTACTAGAGTTGATGCCATTAAATGTGTTGTGCTGCAGGAAGCCATGCTCCCTCCTGCTTAAGCCCTGACTACTTTTTTCAAAAGTGGCAAGAATGATAAAAAAAAAAAAAAATCTAAAGGGTGCACCTTTGGCTGTCTCCTTAAAGGTTTTGTCTAGGGAGCAATGATTATGAGAAACAAAATGGCTGCCGTCCTATTAATGCACGCGAAACCTGTTCTAATCACACAGCCTCCTCTCTACTTGTCAGGGATTATGAACCTGAATACAGATCAGAAGATCTTTAGCGGAATCTCTGTAGGAATGGAGGATCATAATCCCTGACAAGCAGAGCAGAGAGTAGGATGTCTCATTAGATGGCTCCTTAGCTCAGCGTCGTGAAATAACTTGTCCTCCTGTGTGGTTAGGACAGGTTGTGTGCGTACTAATAGCGCGGCAGCCATTTTGTTTTTCCTAATGATTGCTCCCCAGACAAAACGAGCCATTATGACTAATGTAAGGTATTTCGGAATATATTTATAATGAAGTAATATTTAAGCATTTTCATTTTCTTAATTCCCGGAGAACCCCTTTAAAGGCCATAGGTGGGACTTGCTTGTTTTTAATCACAATACACTTTTAGTAGCAGCAATTATAGACTTTGGGACACATTTATTAAGATTGGCGTTTTAAACACCGGTCTTGATATGCCCTATACCTGGCAGTGGATCCGCTGGAGTTATAAAGAGGCCCCGACCTCTGCATAACTTCGACGAGTTATCTAACATTTATACCATTTTCTACGCCTAAACCAGGCATAGAAAATGATGAATGAAAACGGCCTGCCCGCTTTTGTAGACCTGAGGAATAAATTGCGGATTCTGCCGCACCATGCTGTGCGACTTAATCTGCGCCAGATATATACGCGACAAAAGTGGCGTATATCTGGTCATAAATGACCCCCTTTATATTTAATTACACATCGGCGTACTTTTTTATTTCTGAAAAGACAAGCTAAGAACAAAAACTAATATAATTATATATATATAATTATTATAATTTTTGGTTTCTTAGGGCTGTATTACACCAACAGATTATCCGACCAATTTCTGTTCAATCAGACCAATAAGTTGGTGAGTATAACAAGATCTGTGTGTGTAAACGGCCACCTTACCGATGATTGGTCAGAAAATCTGTCAGATAACCTGCTGGTGTAATACAGGTTTTAGTATTCAAGTATTCACATCGCAGCGAGTAGATGTGCAGTTGAAAGGAGTAGGTCATGAATCTTGTTTGGGTTTGGCAATCTAATTTAATGTTCCTCTGCTATGCCTGTAGGGGGCTCGTTGTTTCCTTTTCAAAGTTTCCAGTCAGCATTTGAAATGCAAATATTGGCTCTTGCTCAAATAGCATACATTTACAACATGCCCTTGATGGTATAACTTTAAAATTCAGCTCCCATCAGCACCACACAAGCAGGAGATATGCTCTTCCCCGCCACGCATTTCTCTGATTTTTATTTATTTTTTCATTTTCTCTATGTGTGGCTCACAATCATCGAGTCGATCAAGTCTACTGTAGTGACCAGCTTTAAGCCATTCATCTTATTTGACATGGTGGTCTAAATCATGTCCAGTTGCGACAGTTGTTTTCACATTTCAGCAGTTGTGCGCCGTGCCCGTTACATTAATCTTCTGGATGTCTTTTCCAATGACATTCTTGTATCCTTCACAATATGTTCTTGCATTGCTCCATATGTTGCGTAAAAGTTCATTTCCAATTCGAGTTCAGGCTGTTAACTCATTAATGGGGGTGACTAATCTTGTGGCAACCTGGTTGATAGGCTTTGCTAATAGCATGTTGGAGTCACACTTCATAACGTGGAGGCACTTGGCTCCATAGATGATCAGTGAAGGATCTCTAAGGACTCATACATACAACAGTGCACCCTGTAGCACCTTGGAACATGGCAGAATTTATTTTTATTATTCATATAGAGTCTCTGAGAAGAATTTCAGCATGCTTCCATATCAAGTCGGAGGCACATAAAGGCATGATATTGGCCCATAGCAGTGTATCGGCGCTCTCTGCATGGGGCTTATTCATGATGGTAGATAAAATACTTCTCCCTTAAATATTTTTTTTTAATATCATTTACATTGATGCCGAGTCTGATTATGTCATTTTTATCTTCATACTCACTCGCATTCTGACATTCTGCTCCCACAAACTAGAAGTGAAATGCATTGAAGACTTCTCCTTGAGTCCTCTCCATTATGTGCAGGAGCACAGGAGTCCTCTCAATGCATTTTCCTGCTGGTTTGTCAGAGCAGTGTCAGAATACAAGGGAGTATGAAGATAAAAATTACATACCTGGACTCGGCATCATTGACACTATACACCTCTTACTCTAGTTTGGAGGCTGACAGATTCCCTTTAAAGAGCATCTGTCAATATGATTACCCCTATTAAACCATGCATATTGCCTAGTACGGTTCATCATGGTGAGTAAAAGGAAACCTTTCCTTTGCCTGGAGAGTGAACTGCAGCAGAGATATCTTCATTTTTATATTTAATTCTGAGGATAGGTCATTGATATTTTAGTCTCAGAAGACCCATTCAATCAGGGTTAGGGCTTCATTGTTTATGCCCTCGTAAATACTGGTCTTAATTTTGCTGACTGGTATGCCAGTGCCACTTCATTCATACATACAAATCAATCTGTATCATTACATAAAGTCTCTGTATCTTGAGCTTTAGGGTAAGGCGGATACTTCAGTTTGTCATGAGACAGCTGTTACATGTGGTTAATGGGTGAGTCGGCAGTATTGAAAACCACAGAGACCACTCCCTTTTTAAGTGCTGCCCTATTTGGCCTTATCCATTGACTGGTTAAATACTTCTAGGATGTTAAAGGGGTTGTCCGGGTTCAGAGCTGAAACTCTGTACCGGACATATCCCTGTTTTCATGCTTCGATGCTCTAGGGCTTTTTTTAGAGATTGGTGACGTACCAGGCTCTCCATGGGGTAAGCTAGGCGGAGGCTTCCGCCTAGCAGTGAGCTCGGTGATGTCACTGCCATTGATGGGCAGCTTTTGCTTTGCCCTAGCCCAGGGGTAGGCAACCTTTGGCTCCCAGCTGTTGTGAAACTACAACTCCCAGCATGCATAGTTGCTCTGCTCTTCTAAGAACTTACATAGAAATGAATGGAGCATGCTGGGAATTGTAGTTTCACAACAGCTGGGAGCCGAAGGTTGCTGATGCCTGCCCTAGCCTGTACAACAGCTAGGGCACCTCTAAAGCCCTCTCATCAGTAGCAGTGACGTCACTGGTAACACTGCTAGGCGTAGTCCTCCGTCCAGCAGTGTGAAAATTTAAACAAACAAGCCCTTGCCCTGCGCCATCCAGTGCAGGGCATGAGAGAGCATTGGAGAATGAAATGCTCCGATGCTCATATCAAAAGGTCTGCCTGGGTAAAAATGGGGATATGTCTGAACCCGGACAACCCCTTTAACCTATAAGGGTGCTGCCGCACAGCGCAGTTGGGATGCAGTTAGGGTGCTGCCACACAGTGCAGTTGGGATGCAGTTAGGGTGCTGCCACACAGTGCAGTTGGGATGCAGTTAGGGTGCTTCCACACAGTGCAGTTGGGATGCAGCTAGGGTGCTGCCACGCAGTGCAGTTGGGATGCAGTTAGGGTGCTGCCACACAGTGCAGTTGGGATGCAGTTAGGGTGCTGCCACACAGTGCAGTTGGGATGCAGTTAGGGTGCTGCCACACAGTGCAGTTGGGATGCAGTTAGGGTGCTGCCACACAGCGCAGTTGGTGTGCAGTTAGGGTGCTGCCACACAGCGCAGTTGGTGTGCAGTTAGGGTGCTGCCGCACAGCGCAGTTGGGATGCAGTTAGGGTGCTGCCACACAGCGCAGTTGGGATGCAGTTAGGGTGCTGCCACACAGCGCAGTTGGGATGCAGTTAGGGTGCTGCCACACAGCGTAGTTGGGGTGCAGTTAGGGTGCTGCCACACAGTGCAGTTGGTGTGCAGTTAGGGTGCTGCCACACAGCGCAGTTGGGATGCAGTTAGGGTGCTGCCGCACAGCGCAGTTGGTGTGCAGTTGTAAACTGCGTGCGGGGTTGACTTCCTCCAGTTACTGCAGCAACAAACATGCATTCACAGCGCAGTTCTAGAATTTAGCCAGTTTACCATCTAAATGAAACACTGGTGTTCTGCATAAGAGAAATTACGTAACTGATTACATTAATTGTAGTTGGCTCAATTCTATAACTGCTTTGTCAATGCTTGTTTATTGATGCAGTAACTGAATCACAACTGTGCTGTGTGGCAGCATACTAAGGGTGCCACCGCACGTCATGGCTGTGCTGCGTTTTGGATGCGGCAAAAAAAAAAAAACTCATAAAAAAAATGTATGCAGTTTTTGAAACAGCATACCAGCATTTGTGCTGCATTTTCCAGCAATGGAAAACACACAGCAAGCTTAAGCCAATTACATTAATATAATGCAATTTTGTAATTACGGTAATGTAATTAAGCTTTGCTGTGTGAATTGCATTTTTCCCTTTGCTGGAAGAAAATGAAAAAAAACAGCACAGCCGCGGCACCCTGAGGTTACAACTTGTGCAAAGAACGCTGGCATGTGTAGCTCATGAGGGAATAAGGGTGCCTTCACACGTGGCAGAAAATTCAGTGACTGGAAATCAGTTCCATTCACTTGAATGGGGCAACAAGCACATGGATTTCTGCAAGCTCAGTTCAGGTGAATGGAACTAACTGATCTTCAGTTGCTGAGTTCTCTGCCACAAAATCTACTGCGTGTGAAGGCACCCTAAGAATCTAGTATCTAAATTAGTAGCTGGCAGCTTGAGACTTAAAGGGGATGTCTCACTTCAGCATAGATCATGTAGAGAAAGTTAATACAAGACACTTCCTAATGTATTATACTCGTCTATATTGCCTTCTTTGCTGGCTGGATTCATTTTTCCATCGCATTATACCTTGCTTGTCTCCAGGGGTTATGCCCACCCCTGCAGCGCAGATACGAGGTGCCTGCTGCTCATGTTTGTCTATGAGCACTCCCATGATCCCAGCCACCAGAAAGGCACTTTTTCCTATAGTGTACAAGCACAGCCACTGCTGCTGGATTGCAGGGTGGTCATAACCCCTGGATATGAACAGTGTATAATGTAATGGAAAAACGACTCAAGCCATCTCATTATCCACAGCTTCTTTCCAGGAGGTATGGCCACCGCTGCGGGGAAGATGGGAGGTGGCTGCTGCTCATATGTGCCTATGCGCACTCCCACAGTCCCTGCCACGAGAAACGCCAGTGCTTTTTCTTATAGTGTACAAGCACGGCCACTGCTGCTGGATTGTAGGGTTTTCCTATCCCCTGAATACGAGCAGTGTATAATGTGATGGGAAAATGAATCCAGCCAGCAACAGAAGCAATATGGACAATCATTATACATTAGTAAGTGCCTTGTATTCACTTTGTCTACATGATAAATGCAGTTTACTGAAGTGAGGCAGCCCCTTTAAGTATTTTATTTGCCAGCACTTACTGTGATTTTCTAAGGTGCGACTAGTATCTATATTTGCAAGTGCCTACACATGTGACAGTCTTTCTTGTCCGTGCTGCCAACCCTTTTGATTCCTTTTTATTTACCCACTTTGTCATTTTTCAGGGTCAGCCTGTGGGGGACTGTGACTTTAACATTCGTCTCGCTTGCATTGAAAAGGAAATAATTTTTCCCAGACATGAAAAAATGAAGACCGGACATATCGATAAAGCGCAGGAACCTTTTAGTGTTCGGAATAAGCCATTTTTTGACATTCACACAGCAAGAAAGGTATGTGTATTAACTGAAATGGGAAAAAAATGACCCTTTTTTGTCCATGTCTAGGATGTGTAAATGTGTGTATGGAGTTGCCTTGCAGCTGGACATACATGCAGATTACTCTGAAGATCCACTCATGTGAATGGTAAAATATCATTCGTTTTACTGTATGGTTCAGCGGCCAGACTGTCGGAACATGGCTGTACAGACAGCTCAGCACAGGATCTTGGTCTCAGGAATGTCCAGTTGTGATTATCCAGATTTTATAGGATTATTCTTGAATATGAAGGGCTGTGTGAGCCTGTGCATGCTGTGAGGCCAATTGCTTGATATTACTGCAGTTATCTCAGTGTGTAGCTAGCATCAATCAAAAGGACTATCTTTCATAACCATTTTTTCTCTGATTCCACAATCTGCTTCAAAATGTAAAATTAGTGCCATGTGCCCATTCACCTCTTTAATGTTGTTTCCATTGTATAGTATGCTAATACCAGATGATCGCCACAGAAACTTAATTAGGACTGAAAACATATCAGACATTGCAAATACCATTAAAGAATGGCTCTCCTTATCCACAGGGCCCCGAGTTCAGCAATGCCGTTCACTGAGGGGCTATGCTGTTGTGGACAATAAAACAAATCTGTCACCTACTTCATGTTGCCATCTCCAAGAGTGGAACTGAGTAGCTCCAGGCACACTCCTTTCATTAGTATGCATCTATAGTGTAGTTTACCTTTAAAGGGTTGTGCAACTTTGGGGTGGGGGCAGAATCCCACCTCTTGAGCAGACTTGCAGAGGGACGCATGCTTACCTGCTTCCCAACACTGGCAATGCTTTGCTGCGCTCCCAGGATTCAAACTACCATTTTAGCGCTTCTGCATCATTTGTTGGAGGAGAGTCGGAAGCTCCCCACACGCATTAGACTGTCAGCCGAAGCCGCCATTCTCGCTGGGTTCTGCCAGCAATACACTAATGTGCATGGGGCCTTCAGTCGCCAACATGCTGTGATCTTGGAGTCAGGTGCTTCCATGAGCTGTGTGCTAATCTCACTCATCAGCTGCAGGTTGAAGGCTTTCTTCCTGTTTTCTTGAACTGTACGTTTAGCGCAATGTGACCATATTTACACATTAATCGTTGATAACCTCTTTAATATGATCCTCCAGCCACATACGCCTTGATACGTTTTCTTGTGATTCCTTAGACCAGATTGTCCAGCATTCACTGGAATGGTTCTGGATTGCTGGTACTGCCTCAGGATGTCTCACAGAGATTACGCTTGCCTGACAATTATTCGCTTTGCTGTTCTTTGGCTGTAGACAATTTTTAAATTGCATTTGATTGGCTGCTCAACTGTTACTTCCTTTTATTGGGGTAAGGAACCAAAGAGTAATCTTTTATACAGTATTTCACAAAAGTGAGTACACCCCTCGCATTTTTGTAAATATTTTATTATATCTTTTCATCGGACAACACTGAAGATATGACACTTTGATGCAATGTCAAGTAGTCTGTGTACGGCTTGTAAAAAAGTAAATTTGATGTGCCCTCAAAATAACTCAACACACAGCCATTAATGTCTAAACCGCTGGCAACAAACTTGAGAACACCCCTAAGTGAAATTGGCAATTAGCCATTTTCCCTTCCTATTTATTTGACTCGTTAGTGTTACAAGGTCTCAGGTGTGAATGGGGAGCAGATGTGTTAAATTTGGTGTTATCGCTCTGACACTCTCTCGTACTGGTCACTGGAAGTTCAACTTGTCACCTCATGGCAAAGAACTCTCTGAGGATCTGAAAAAAAGAATTGCTGCTCTACATAAAGATGGACCAGTCTATAAGAAGATTGACAACACCCTATAATTGAGCTGTATCACGGTAGCCAAGACCATACAGCGGTTTAACAAGACATGTTCCACTCAGAACAGGCCTCGTCATGGTTAACCATAGAAATTGAGTGCACATGCTTACCATCATATACAGAGGTTATCTTTGCAAAATAGACATATGAGTGCTGCCAGCATTGCTGCAGACATTAAATGGGTGGGGGGTCAGCCTTTCAGTGCTCAGACCATACGCTGCACACTGCATCAAATTGATCTGCATAGGTGCTGTCCCAGAAGGCCACCTCTTCTAAAGATGATGCACAAGAAAACCTGCAGACAAGCAGGACATGGATTACTGGAACGATGTCCTGTGGTCTGATGAGACCAAGATAAACTTATTTGGTTCAGATGGTATCCAGTGTGTGCTGTGGCAAGCAGGTGAGGAGTACAAAGACAAGTGTGTCTTGCCTACAGTCAAGCATGGTGGTGGGAGTGTCATGGTTTGGGGCTGCATGAGTGCTGCCAGCTATGGGGAGCTACAGTTCATTGAGGGAACCATGAATGCCATCATATACTGTGTCATACTGAAGCACAGCATGATCCTCTCCCTTCAGGAACTGGGCCGCAGGGCAGTATTCCAACATGATAAGGACCCCAAACACACCTCCAAGACAACCAGTGCTTTGCTAAAGAAACTGAGGGTAAAGGTGCTGGACTGGCCAAGCATGTCTCCAGTCCTAAACCCTATTGAGCATCTGTGGGGCATCCACAAACGGAAGGTGGAGGAGCGCAAGGTCTCTAACATCCACCAGCTCGTCATGAAGGAGTGGAAGAGGATTCCAGTGGCAACCTGTGAAGCTCTAGTGAACTCCGTGTCCAAGAGAGTTAAGACAGTGCTTGAAAATAAAGGTGGCCACACAAAATATTGACACTTTGGGCACAATTTGGCCATTTTCATCTAGGGGTGTACTCACTTTTGTTGCCAGCGGTTTAGACATTAATGGTTGTGTGAGGGCACACCAAATTTACACTGTTATACAAGCGGTACACTGACTACTTTACATTGTATTAAAGTGTCATATCTTCAGTGTTGTCCCATGAAAAGATATAATAAAATATTTACAAAAATATGAGAGGTGTACTCACTTTTGTGAGATACTGTATAGTCTGTTCCACAGAACTTGGAGTCAAAAAGTGAGCCTGGACTATAGATCCTGGGAGTTTAAACTTCACTGTGTGTTAAATGTAAAAGAATGTTTTCTAGTATTTCCATCCGGGAGTTGTCTATGAAAATAAATGTATAACTCCATAATAGCATGGGTTTATGTCCAACTAATTGCATCAAATCCCGTGAGGAGGTAAGTATGAGACTCAACCCGGATGAGCCAATGGATGTCATATATCTTGACTTTTTCATAAAAAGTGGCAAATGAGGTTTACTACCGATAAATGTAAGTTTATGTACATGAGAACGTTAAATACTTGCCAAAATGTCTTAGAAAATGGAAACCCCTGGGTAAAACAGACATGGGAAAGGACTTTTGGAATGCAGAGGTCGTTGGTAGCATCACTGTGTCCTAAGCAGAAAATAGATGCAATAGTCTGTCCAGAGAGGTCTATCCTCAGGAAACAGCCAATGAATGTCAGCGTCATTTTTTAAATACCTTTATTTATACATTAAAACCTATTAAAACATTTTGAAACCCTGGACAACCTGCTCATGCCATAAAAAGCCCATGGATCATCAGCATCACTATAACCTTATTTATTCAGTCATAAAGCTTACAGATAAGCCACATTTCTGCCTCTAATGAGGCTTTTCTCAAACCAAGCTTGAATAAGGCTTCAGTAGAGCCTGAAACATCACTCATCTGTAAGCTTTATGACTGAATAAATAAGGTTATAGTGATGCAGATAATCCATGGGCTTTTTATGGCATGAAGAGGTTGTTCAGGGTTTTTTTAACCCCTTGGATAATGGAGATTTTATCATTTTTTCATTTTTATGTCTCTTCCCCGTCTTCCTGGAGCCATATTTTTTTTATTTTTCCATTCACGTAGCCATATGAGCAGGGCTGTGGAGTCGGAGTCGAGGAGTCGGAGTCGGAGGCAATTTTGGGTACCTGGAGTCGGAGTCGGCAAAAAATGGACCGACTCCGACTCCTACTAGATTTAAATTGGAATAAAAAAAAAATTGGAATAAAAAAAAAAGCAAGTTTAAATGTCCCAATTCAGATGAAGTTATAATTAATTACTTCTCTACTGTAAGAATAAAGGCCAATGCATGCAGTGCGTCACGTTACCGCTAAACAAAGACGTTAAGTGACCGTGAAGAAGCTTTTCATATGCTTTACTATGCAGTTAAAGGGACACTGACAGGCTGATATATCTGCTGGTATTCATCAGAGGATTAGGAATACAACTAGACGACTGTTACCCCCAGTTGAGGTTTACTTGTGTTTAAAAACGTTTTAATCAATATGCAAATTCTCTACCTTTGTGCCCAAGGGGCAGGCGCACATGTAGAGTACTGGCAGCACTAGACAGGACTAGGTAGCGAGGAGGAAGAGAGAAAGCTGGCACAGCCTCAGCATAGCCAGACGAGGCTGCTGCCAGCACTCTACACGTGCGCCTGCGCAGGAATTCAGCGCTCGGCTAGTCTGAAAAAAAGGCCAGTGCAGTGAATAATAACGAGGGGAACAGCGCTGGGAAGCTGTACTGGCGCGGCTGGGCACAAAGCCGCAGGAGACGCTGCCCCATTGGGCACAAAGATAGTGAATTTGCATACAGATTAAAATGTTTTTTAAACACAAGTACAGCTTAACTGGGGTAACATTAGTATAGTTTTATTCCTAATTCTCTGATGAATACCAGTATATATATATATCTGTCAGCCTGTCAGTGTCCCTTTAAGGAGCGGCAATACTTACACTTTCCATTGTCTTGTGGTCTGCTGTTACAGGGACCCCATGGTTATCCTCGCCTCTCACTGATAACTGATTAAGGACTGGAGACACTTGTATAAGTGAAGGGAATGGATAGTCAATAGTTCAAGACTGAAGCTGTAAACCATTTGAAAAACTGCTATCATTCAGCTAAGGCTATAAAACATGTAAACTCAGATTGTTAGCTTAAATTTTAAACATGACTATGGGATTCTACTAGGAAAATCATGTTTTAAAATAAATGCCCCTTCCCCTGCCTCTTCCTGGATCCTCCCACTGCTTCAGCAGAAGATCAGCACACAAAGGAGAAGGCAGCAGCTTCTGCTCAACTACCTCTCTGTGCTAGAGGAGATTAGAAGAACTTGGTGGAACAGCTTCGTATTTGCATATTAAATACAGAGGAGTCGGAGTCGGAAGTTTCAAAATCTGAGGAGTCGGAGTCGGACAATTTATCTACCGACTCCACAGCCCTGCATATGAGGGCTTGTTTTTTTGTGGGACAAGTTCTGCTTTCTAATTTCACCATTTAATATGGCATGCAATGTAGTGGGAAGCAGGAAAAAAATTCTAGACGGGGTGGAATTGGAATCAAATCGCCATTCCGCCACTGTTTTACCAGTTTTGTCTCTATGGCGTTCCCTATGTGGTAAAACTGACCTGTGCCCTTCATTCTCTGGGTCAGTCCAATTACAACGATGCCACATTTATATAGTTTTTCTTGTGTTTTAATACTGAAAAAAAAAACCTTTTGAAAAACGTAGTTTTTTCTTTTCCTCGCCATATTCTGACTCCCATAACTTTGTTATAGTTATGTCTACGGAGCTGTGTAGGGGCTCATTTCTTGTGGGCTGATCTGTAGTTTTTATTGATAACGTGGAATGTGTGTGACTTTTTGATCACATTTTATTACAAGTGAATCAATGAAAAAATGTTACACCATTCACCATATTTAAATTTTAATAGTATGGGTATTTTGGGACATGGTGATACCCATGATTATTATGTTGTTTTTTTTTTTTATTTTTTTTTTATTTAATTATTTATTTTTGTTTTAATTCTGGGGAAAGAAGGTGACTTATATTTTTTGAACTTTTTTTTTTTTACTTTATTTCCTGCTCTCGGCTATCTTCAGAGGTCCCATACTAGTGAAAGGTTAGGAGACCATCATTTGTGTTATCCTCTCCGATTGCAGTGGGGTCATGTTCTTCAGATATGAGTGTGTCCCAAAAGTGGCATATTTGTGGCTTATTCTATCTATGGATAACCACTGTATTACGTGTATCCCACAATGGAACCTAAAGGTATGACCTGTCCTGCAAAAACCAAAATCATATACCTTAGGCTACTTTCACACTAGCGTTTAAGTTTTCCGGTATTAATTTCCGTCAGTTTTCCATCATTGTCAATGGGGATAAAACTAAGCTGAACGGAATGTTCCAAAATGCATTCACTTCCGTTTAGTTTAGTTCCCAGACCAGAGAGCAAACTGCAACATGCTGCAGTTTGCTTTACGTCCTGGGATGTGGAGCAAGACGGATCTGTCACAATCTGACACAATAGAAATCTGATCCGTCCCCCATTGACTTTCAATGGAGTTAATGACGGATCCGTCTTGGCAGTGTTAAAGATAATACAACCGGATCCGTTCATAACGGATGCAGACGGTTGTATTATCAGTAACAGAAGTGTTTTTTCTGAACCCTGCCGGATCCAGCAAAAATGCTAGTGTGAAAGTAGCCTTAGCTGTAAACATAAAAATGGCCGTTGGACTGTCCAGGGGCATATAAAAATAAAACATTTCCAGGCATCTGAGTTGAGACTGCACCAAAATTCCCGTCAAGGAATGGGTAAAGTGAAAACACATTTGTCACATACGCTATGTCAGTTTTGCCAAGATTGAATTACCTCTACACTTGTTCATTTAAACAACAACTGCATTCATCCAGAAAACTAGCAAGACTTATGCTGCATAGTTAGAAGCCATCTTACAGAAGACTTGATATTATTAGCAGTCTGCTCTTGTCAGACAAATCCGTTTTTAATATTTCTAATTTCACAGATCAGTAGCTCTAGTGTTGAAAGGGAAAAAAGTTTAGAAACTTTAATTCTTTGACAGAGAACAAGAGCCAAGACTATAAATCCTCAGTTATCGTGCAAAATCTATTTTTTTTGCTCTTCATGTTGACATGACAACTTACCATTTCTAGGTTGCTTGCTCTCATTTAGCCAAGCTAGAAAATTAGCACAGTTCAAGGTACATTGTCAGTTCCATTTTAGTAACAGTCGCCTGCAGATACATGCCAACCTCCCTAAGAGCAGGCAGGATCCGGAAAGATGTTCATATGTCATCATATGGTGAGACTGACGAGAGATAAGGGACACTATTTTGGCTAGGCGTAACAGTTTTTATAGTGTAGTGTTTGTTGACTAATAGCGTCTAAGGGGGTCATTTACTAATGGCAGTTTGGCTTTAAAAAAAAAAAAGTTTTTTAATGCCCATTGCACACAGTGTTTTTTTTTTTTTTTTTTTGCACCTTCTGTGACACTGGTGAGTGGCCCCGAAAAATTCACTATAATTTATGGCAGGAAACTGTGGTCAATGACATTGACTTCTACTTGATTAAACCAACTATAGAAATGCAAAAAATGCAAAAAATAGCATGACTCAATACCAACATCTCAGAAAAACCACTTATGGGACATGCATAATGTATTATAAAAGATTCTTTATTGAAAATACAAAAACATATATATTAAAATTAATATAGTACAGCACCGACAGCCAACAAGGTGATGACCAACAGAACAGTAGCTCGTGTACCATGGAGATCATACAGCAAATAATATCAGCCTATGCAGTCCAAACATTTTTATCAATACAAAAAAGTATGGGGTCCAAAAAATACATCTGCAGGAGAGAATCCTAACCAACAGGTCAAATATATATAAAGTGCAAGGAAATTGGACCTAAAATACCTGAATTTGGGCAGCAGCTGGTCAGAAAAAGTAAACGAACCTCCAAGTAACACCGAGCTCCCCCGACGTACGTTTCGCGCCTGCTTTCTCAAGGGGCTTCTACTTGAGTCAGGGGCTACAGGGGAGTCAGGGGCTACAGTAGATTTCACTCCAGGTTAACAGGCCAGCGGATGAATGACGACGCATGTGCCTTGCCATAAATTAGGCGCAGCCTCCAGCAGTAAAATGCCAGTCTTTGATTATTGGACCCCTAAGTCTAAGTCAAGACACTTCCCTTGAGCTGTCCGCTTGATATAAATCTAGCAGAGCAATGAATGGGGAGATGTCTGGATCCATGTGAGGTAGAGGGCTGGATCTAGTTTTGTTACAAAGAGATTGTGTCACGGACGTTCCCTCGACAGGTGGCAGGAGATCGGTGAGGCTGGCAACACGTGATTTGATCTGACTTGTTTTCTGTTTGGCTAAAATGGCGTCTGTGTTTCTGGTGTTTGCCCTAGGGGCCCTAAAGAGTGAGAATCCAAATGCGTAAAAATGCCCTGTGAAATCCTAAAGGTACTCATTGGAATTAGGGCCCCTTGCACCCAGGCTGCAAAAAAGTGGCACATATGTGGTATCGCCGTACTCAGGAGAAGTAGGGCAATGTGTTTTGGGGTGTATTTTTATATATACCCACACTTTGTGTGAGAAATATCACTGTAAACGACAACTTTTAAATTTTTTTTATACAAAGTTGTCAATTTACAGAGATATTTCTCTTACCCAGCATGGGTATATATAAAAATAGACCCCAAAACACATTGCCCTACTTCTCCTGAGTACGGTGACACCACATGTGACACTTTTTTGCAGTCTAGGTGCGCAATGGGGCGTAAAGTCCAATGACTACTTTTAGGCTTTACAGGGCTGGCCCAAAATGCCAAAACAGTAAACACACCCCACAAATGACCCCATTTCGAAAAGTAGACACCCCAAGGTATTCACTGAGGGGCATAGTGAGTCCGTGGGAGATTTTTTATTTTTTTGCCAGAAGTTAGCAGAAATGGAAACTTTATTATTTATTTTTTTTCCTCAGAAAGTATCATTTTCCACTAACTTCTGAAAAAAAAATGAAATGATACATGAACTCACCATGCCCCTCCGCGAATACTTTGGGGTGTCTTCTATCTAAAATGGTGTCATTTGGGGGGTATTTATACTATCCTGGCATTCTAGCACCTGAAGAAACATGGCAGGCGCTCAGAAAGTCAGAGCTGCTTCAAAATGCCGAAATTCACTTTTTTGCACCATAGTTTGTAAACGCTATAACTTTTACCCAAACCAATAAATATACACTTATTGGATTTTTTTTTTATCAAAGACATGTAGAACAATAAATTTAGATTAAAATTTATATAGAAATGTAGTTTTTTTTTAAAATAATTTACAACAGAAAGTGAAAAAATGTCATTTTTTTGCAAAAATTTCGGTCATTTTTGATTAATATCAAAAAAAGGAAAAATGTCAGCAGCAAAGAAATACCACCAAATGAAAGCTCTATTAGTGAGAAGAAAAGGAGGTAAAATTCATTTGGGTGGTAAGTTGTATGACGGAGCAATAAACGGTGAAAGTAGTGTAGTGCAGAATTGTAAAAAGTGGCCTGGTCATTAAGGGGGTTTAAGCTAGGGGGGCTGAGGTGGTTAAGGGTGTTTAAGCTAGGGGGGCTGAGGTGGTTAAGGGTGTTTAAGCTAGGGGGGCTGAGGTGGTTAAGGGTGTTTAAGCTAGGGGGGCTGAGGTGGTTAAGGGTGTTTAAGCTAGGGGGGCTGAGGTGGTTAAGTGGGTTTAAGCTAGGGGGGCTGAGGTGGTTAAGTGGGTTTAAGCTAGGGGGGCTGAGGTGGTTAAGGATATATTCACATGTACAGTAGTGGTTGAGTTGCAGTTTAAACTACATCGATAATAAAGCACACACATCCTGCTTGCACTGTCTCTACAGAAATGCTGGAAGTAGATGCGTGGCTGTTAAAAAAAAAAAAAAAAAAAAAGGCTGCAGCATTAAAAAGCACATTGTTTATCTTCTTAAATGTGATTCATTAAAAACAATCTCTGAAATATCTTCAAAGTGGTCAGCACAGAATGTTGGACCTAAAATGCCATGGTGAAAGTACACTCAGGAAAAACTGTCTAACATAGGCTTTCACATTAGCGTTTATTCATTTTTTAATAGAGACAAAACCGAACTATCTTGAACTGAGTCCATCAGAATGCACTCCCTTCAGTTTTGTTACGTTCCCATGGCGCACACAAAAACGCTGCAAGCAGCGTCTTTGTGTGCGTCATTGAATACTGAGCAAGACGGATCCGTCATGAAGCACAATGTAAGTCAATGGAGACTGATTCGTTTTTTCGGACATAACAAAAAAAAAAAAAAAACAAGACGGATCCGTTACTAAAACCATTGTAAATCAATGGGGGACAGATCCGTCTTGTTCATTTTGGAAATAATACAACCGGATCAGTTCTGAATGGATGCATTTTTGCGGATCCCCTGACGGATCCACCAAAAGCGCGGATGTGAAAGTAGCTATACCTAGCCAGTATGTTTTGCTGGTTGTGTGCTACCTTCATAAATTTGACACCAGTTTGCGATCTTTTGGCTAACTCTTAATTACAGGCATGCAGGCACACAACTGACAAAAATCCCAATTTGTACTATGAATTAAAAAAATGGGGGAGTTTATTATACTGTCCTTTACTGCAGTTTTAACACAGTAACATGTGGCGGAGCTCATCTGAATCACCATCAGTGGAATACTCTGAAAAAACACCAGGAACCAGGCGTGGAAGGGAAACGGCCAAGAAAAAATAATCCAGCTTCCAGGATGTTAGTGAAAATTCGTAGTAATCTTTATTGGATAGGTGCAGAATAAAATCCAGCATGTACATCTACGCATTTCGGATCACCAAGTCCTGATCCTTACTCATCCTTACTCATCCTTACTGGATTTTATTCTGCACCTATCCAATAAAGATTACTACGAATTTTCACTACCATCCTGGAAGCTGGGTTATTTTTTCTTTACTGCAGTTTTAGTTCCACACAACAGGAAAAAGAAGGAACTCCTTTTGTTGTGTGCCTAAACCGTACAATGTTCGGTAGTCACTTACTTGCTACCCTTTAAATCGGTAGTGACATGGTTATAGATGTACTAATCAAGTAGTGCATGTTCACTGTCAGATACAACTTTTTGTACAGTTGCCAAAACTATCTAGGGATTTGCCGTAATTTTTAATGTTTTTTTTTTTACTGGCATTTTAGTGTGTAAAAAGCTGTGTCTCCTGCACCTGCTTCTCTATTGACTGCACAGGTGTTTCATGAAAATCCTTACAATTATCTGTGCGATGCAGAGTACTGGAGTGTGAAATGACAGATGTTTTCTTAATAATTGTGATTTCTAGCATTAAACCTTTCTATCTGAGCATTTCATTTATTATAGCAAGGTAAAAAGAGAACATGGTACCTTACAGTCGGGTACATATACACGTTGGGGACACATCCATAATGTCAAATTCTCAATTTTCAGCTCTGCTCAAAACTCTCACTAGACTGTTCTTTTTCAGTGCTTTCTAATTTTGTTTTTGTATTAGATTTTTTTTTTTATCTTCCTATTTGGCTCACTAAACTATTTTTTCTAAGTGCTTTTAAAATGTATTTTTTATATGAGTATTTGGTGTTGACTTGAATTCTTTATGTGTGCTGCCCTTAAAAAAAAAACCTCTCCTGGCAGCTTACATAGATTTGACATATGCAGTGGGCACTCATTAAAGGGGTTCTCCAGTCTTTTGTTAAAATCCTTCTTCTAGACCTTGGCAGTAAGATCATCTCAGCACTACTTACCCCTCCGTCGCACCACCAGTTCCGCCATCTCTGCGGCGCTCACATGACCACTTAGATTGCCTGTGGGCTCTTCTGTTGATGTCCCAACCTCATGTGCTTCTGTTGAACTCCATAATGTAAATTGGTGGCACGACAGAGGCTTAGGTTGGAAGACAGAGGGTTTTTAGTAAAAGCCTCGAGAGCCCCTTTAATAAAATAAAAAATATGGTTCAAAATTATCCAACATAAAATTTATATTAGATTTAGGGTATGGATGTACCTTGGGGCAAGATTTGTCATGATGTAAGGATAGCAGGTCACCGCCGCTGCCAGCAATTGGCTGCAGCCATGTCACACTGGATGTTTACCACGAGGGAGCACAGCGGAGTAGCCCAGGCCTGGAAGAGAGGGAGTAGGGAGCCAGTACTGGGAAACGGATAAGTAAGCTTCCCTTTACAAAATCCCGTTAAATAGGTTGTCCCATCAGAGATAATAGCTTTAGGAATGCCGGGCACAGGATGATCAGCTGCTTGCTCCTGGTCCTGCTACTGGCATCTCTGGCAAACAGCTGTTTTTGCTGGGAAAAGTCAGAGGCAGCCAGGCGTGCAGGGAAAATGTAGTTTTATATGGGGGCCATTCAAATGGACATGGTTAACTTGAATCTGCCAGAACAGGAGACGCTCCTTAGTGGAGAACCCACCTCCATGATGTCGATAAATGCCCAAACTGTTCAAACAGATATGGCTTGGTTAACTTTCTCCTGGTTGCTTTTCTAAAATTGGAAGATCTCATCCTCCTTACCCAGATTATAGCTGCTATTTCCGTAGAAATAAATGGTAATAGTTATTATTTACAACTTCTGTTCTCTCTTCATCTGTCATGCTAGATATCACTTTGTCACGTACAGCTTTAGCATGACATTTTACCGACTGCAGCAAAGCTGTGGAAGACAAAGTGAAGCCAGTGCATAATTTGTCACTATCCAGAATGCTTTTTTTTCTTTTCTTTTTTTAATTCGCAAATAGAAAATTTCTATCTAGGTGCCTCAAATCCTCAACACTTTTAAAGGGATATATCTCAGGAAGTGCACTTGCTGGCAGTGCACTTGCTCAACCTGCTGCTCTGTTCCTTTCACGGGGCCCAGCGGGGGTGCTGTGTCCTTGTTCTCATGATTGGTGGGGCTCCCAGCAGTATAATCCCCATCGTGTTAATAGTTATCCCCTATCCTGTGCATAGGTGATAACTTACTACAGCCAGAGTACTCCTTTAAGATATTTATTTGCCATCAGTGAATAGATACATTGTTGCTTGAATTCAGTAAATGAAAACGCTACAGACCTAGCCCTGGTTTTATCCAGTCTAACAAACAGTGGGGGCGACTTATCAAAACTGGCATGCCCGTACGCCATTCTTGATCTCGCTGCACTGGAGTAAGATGTGCCTAATGTATTAAGAGGCAGATGCCTCTTAATTAATTAGTCGCATCTCTGCCTCTCGGTGCGCCAAAACACAAGTCTGCACCAGCCAGGTTAAAAAAAAATCTAAGATAAAAAATCCTTTTCAGTGGAAAAAAAAATTCTAAATAAAACCCATAAGACCTATTTGGTATCGCCATGTTAAAAACAATGCACACTATACAATTATGTAAATTAGCCCGCAAAAAAAAGCAATGCCAGAATTGCTGTTTTTTTGCTTATTTGCCACCAAAAAGATGGAATACAAATATCAAAAAATGTTATGTACCCCAAAATGATACCAATGAACAGTCGTTTGACAAAAATCAAACCCCCACACAGCTCTGTAGAAAGCTGTGATGCAAAAAGAGGTTTGCAATTTTCTGCTTTTTGTCTCCCAACATTCACAATTTCTCTCCTCTATTTTTAAATTTCCTGTTACTCTCGACCATCACTGAAAGTTATATGAGGCTCACAATATCCGGTAATTGGTACTCCAGGTATGGAAAAAACAAGGGCTCAAAGACAAATAGAATATCATAGACCAATAGTCATGAATCATTAAAGCTGCTATACAAAGCAATAGCTAATCTCCGTCTCTAGGGGTCTGCAGTATAAAATTAGGCCTCATGCAAATGGCCATGTTCAAAGGAACGGGTCTGTGTGCAGTCCATGAAATAAAGACTAAAGCACGCTGAAGAAAAACGTGGTTGGTTACATGCATGTACAAAGAATAACAAATAAGTGGAAATGTATTATCCCCTTTTGTGCCTGAAAGTTGCAAAGTGTGGAGCACAACGCACCGGTGCAAACTTCTTCGATTTTTGGAGGATTTTAGACCCCACTTGCCAATTTTCAAAGTAGCGAGTGGTGTGGCGTAGGTAGCTTGTCACATTTATTATAATATACACCAGGAAACTGGTGTAGATTTCCACTTTGGCGTATGGACCTGCACAGACATGCTATAGATGCTGCAGCACTCCAATAGGTTAATCTTGAAACTTTTTTAATCACCGAAAATAGTAGCAACGTTTCGACCCTGTTCGGGTCTTTGTCAAGCTCAAGTATTACAAAGTGAACCTTTATATACATACAGATAACAAGTGCGAGCCCACCCACCAATTGCCTTCTTCTCCCCCTCATATACATCCTTCTTTCTAACAACTTCATATATTCTGTATATTTGATGCTATTATCTGCATACCATGTCCTCATGCTGTGGGAAGTCCTCCAGGGATCAGTATTAATGCCAATGTTTTCAATCTTTCACCATGATGAGGCGTTCGGCGTCTCTCTATTCACATTGCACCTGTGCCAACCTCATCATCGTGCAGTCCGCTTCCGCCAACCGGCGGGTAACCACTCCCCATAACATTAAACTGCCAATGCAAGCGGACTCCAACAGTCAACATGACCGGTCAGCTGAATCCACGTCATCGTGACGTGGCGATCACATGTTTTCCCGCAATCGAGTGATCATTTAGTTACCTAGTTACCAGACGCTGGGTATCCATTCGCTACACATAATCCATTCAAACTCAATAAGGTTATAATACATGTGGGACAACAACGCAGATCAATGGTACACAATACAGACGAGGCCCCAGTGTATCCTTATATTAGCCATCAATAACTATATTAGTATAATTAGACAGATTGTACGTTATACCACCATATGCACATATGTATCGGGCAATACTTTCTCATTAGATTCGGCCGCCTGTCAATCATACCATAACTGGTAAATAGTCCCCATTCACCAGTAGCTTCCACTCTAGTGAACAGGTCCCACCAGTTCAGATGTCACACTTATACTTTAAGCTAATGGGAGGGCCATCTTAATCCATTTCCAGGACTCAGGTGGCTCTCTGTGAATTACTCACATCAGGCCGGCATAAACACACCTTTATATATACTTCTCTTTGCCCTACAAGTTCTACACTTCTCTGGTGGTGGTTTGTTATCAATATCCACGTACCATGATGTATATCCATTCTGCCATTAAAGTAAAACTACAATAAATGAACTAGTGGCTATCGTCTCTTTATGTCCATGATGCTGTGTATACTGTCCCACATACATTATTATACCATATAATAGAGGTATACTCGGGCTCTCCAGTATAGACAGTCATATACATATAGTAGTCCATGGTTGGCTTTCCCACAGCATATGCATGGAGTGATCTAAAACTAACAGAAAAGAGAGGGGAATTAGTCACATAAAAATAAAGACCTATACAAAGATTTAGAATCTCTATAGATAAAACACGGCTAATAGCCGGGCACCTCAACTTAGTTACAGTGCTGTATATCCACATCTTAGGAGTCAGAATAAGGAGCCTACTTTAAATTCCCTATTAAGGCCTTTAGGTTCCATAGTATCTAGCTCGAAAATCCATTTTAATTCTTTCCTTTTCAATAGTTTTTCCCTGTCACCACCTCTTCTTAAAGGAGGAACACCATCTATAATCATATGTCTTAATTGAGTGACATTATTTATGTCTCCAAAAATGTTCAGGTACTGGAAGCTCGACCAAAACATTGGCATTAATACTGATCCCTGGAGGACTTCCCACATCATGAGGACATGGTATGCAGATAATAGCATCAAATATACAGAATATATGAAGTTGTTAGAAAGAAGGATGTATATGAGGGGGAGAAGTAAGCAATTGGTGGGTGGACACGCACTTGTTATCTGTATGTATATAAAGGTTCACTCTGTATTGTAATACTTGAGCTTGACAAAGACCCGACCAGGGTCGAAACGTTGCTACTATTTTCGGTGATTATTAAAGTTTGAAGATTAACATATTGGAGTGCTGCGGCATCTATATCATGTCTGCATGAATTGAGGCGATCCTGAGGTCGGAACTTGACGCGGCTGGCACCGCCACATATTGGACTGTCATGGACTTGTGAGTGAGTGGTGCTTCCGATCTATATTTTGGATATGGACCTTCACAGATGCACAGCAAATATTAGGAGGCGTAGGACGCTTAATAACTGTGGCGCATAAGATGCCAGTGGACATGTAAAACGGTGATCTTGATCAATGTTACTGATAACGCTCATAAGAAATAGTCACCAGCTGAATCCATAGACCTAAAAACCAAAAAGTTGACATACATACATAGAAAGAAAACACTCTAAACCAGGGATGCTCAGCCTGCGGCCCTCCAGCTGTTGCAATACTACAACTCCCAGCATGCCCTAATAATGGTAGGCTATCCAGGCATGCCTGCTCTAAACCAAACTCATGTCCACACTCGTGTTTTCACAGAGTACTTTCAGATGCTTGTGCACACCCTCGCCACACGGTGGATGCACGGATATGCATAGTCACACATATAGGACACTCAATAAATACATGAAACAGAATTACATACAATACACACAGCAGCTCCCCAGCCTAAAATATAAATAACTTGCCTAAAACGTGTAGCCCAAAAGAGATTTTGGTCACCAAACTAAGCTAGCCACTTCTAACCCTTTTATTGATCCATCCATTTCGTGTCCATTGATAATTTGGCCTAGGTTTACTAATGTGTCTGCTCCTAAAATCTGGCACAAGTAGAGTTTCTACACCTGTGCAGACTTGCTTGGAAAGGGGCAGAGCCTAAGATGCAGCAGTCAGCTGACTGTAAGCGCTACAGCGTTCTGCCTGCATCGCAGCCTTTACAGGTCAATTATGTCATGAAAAGTGTTAGATGGTGGACTTTTGGGCAGTTTTGGGCCCCAGGCGGCCACTCAAACTGCCCATATTGTAATCCGCCATTGGCTCATTGTACTTACCAGCTGTCAATATTCTTTTTTATTTTTATGTGCTTGTTAAGGTTTTCCTTGTTAACCATTAAAAATAAAATCCAGAATAAGAATTGCTTTGCTATCCTTTAGCTTCTTCTAATAACATGCCGCAGAGAGCTTTCTGGTCGCCTGATATGCTGGGGATATAGTGCTTTTTATGTAATATCTTTCTTTTTGACCTGAACAGTCTCCTCTGAATGAGAACGACTCGGTCAGACTTCCCTATCATTTAGTGGAAGAATAGAACTGCAGACATTTAGTGCTCTGAGGTAGTGAACAAGGCCTGATATCCAGACATCCAGAATCTGAAAGAGGGAAAAGACTGTGAGCTCAATCTAAGCATATTTAGTATTGCACTATGTTAAAGAAGAACTCCTGCAAAAATGTTATTCTCTGACCCGCTCGAAGGTACATGATGTAATCTGTAGTGAATGTAATCTTCTTACCAGTGCTTGCATTTGTGAGTCATCCCCTCCCTTCTGATCCTCAGCTGGGTCATGTGGCCATCAATCAGACTTTCCTAATAAACACCGCTTCTTATGTGTGCACAGGAACTCAGTTTCTCTATATATTCCTATGGGAGCCTCAATGTCCGTCTCATAGGAATGAATATAGAAGGAACTGACTTCCTGTCCTGTGGTCAGTTGGAGTCCAGAGAGTTGGTCACATGACACAGCTGAGACTAAGAAGGGAGGGGATAACTCACTGGTAAGAAGATTACCTTCACTGCAGTTATCAAGGAGCATTCTAACAGGTCAGAGAATACATCTTTTTCATGGGAGTACTACTTTAATATTACAGGGAACATTTCACCATGAAAGTGCTACCCAGTCTACCGCTGTATAGAAAAGGAGGAACTGAGCAGGTTGATATGTATAGTTCTATGGGAAAAGATTCAGTCTATATTTATTCAGTTAAGCCTCTGCTCATTCTGCACTTAGGGGTCCGTTGGACTGTCCTACTCAGTGATTGGCAGCCTTCCCTGTATGAGCATGTCCATCACTGATTAAAACCACCCACTGAACTCAATCTTAGGCTAGTATTACACAAGCAGATCAGGCAGACGATTGTTGGGAAGGAATTGTTCTTTCCCAACAATCGCCTGCTCGTTAGTAAAGGAGAACGCTGCATTTACATTACGTTATGAAGAGGAGCGATCGCTAATGCTATTGTTCACCCCCCTACTGAATCATTGTTTGCTGGCAGCAGATCGTGATTACACAGCACGATCTGCCGCCGGCAAAAGCTGATTTTTAAGCATGCTTAAAAATCTGGATTGCCCGATGAACGAGCGCTCGTTTTTTAAACAGGCCTTAAGACGTAACAAGATGAGGTACTATACTGCCTTGGCAATAATCCTAAATTATCTCTTAAGGCCTGTTTAACCCCTTAAAGGGGTTCTCTGTGAATGATTTAAAATGGCCATCAACAGCCTGTACTAGAATGTGAGCAGGACTGGTTCCCTCCACTTGAAGGACTGCCTAGGAAGGGTGTAAAGGAGCGGGGCCTCACTACACACTGCAGTACTCTACAGTAGATGGTAATGATGTGATCCTGCCTAACATGTGCTATCATGGCTGAGCAGCTCACCAATACGTAGTATGTCCAAGTGCCAGAGTGTAGCGTGTAGGGAGGCCCCATCCCCTTACCCCTCTAGGCTGCTCTGCAAGTGGAGGCAACCAGTTCTGAACACATTCTAGGACATATTGCTGGCTTCTATTTTAAATTATTTCTGAAGCACCCCTTTAAGAACCCAGCCAATTTTCATTTTTACTCCCCGCCTTACAAGAGGCATAAATTTATTTTTTTTACACTTTTCTATTCACATAGCCATATGAGGCCATGTTTTTTGCTGAGCAAGTTGTGATTTTTAATAACACCATTTAATTTACCATATCATGTATTGTGTAAACAAGAAAAACATATTAATTGTTGGGTGAAAGTGAAGAAACTTGCAGTTACGCCATAGGTTGCGCTAAAAATCACATGCCGACCTTATTTTCTAGGCCACAACTACAGAAATACCAAATTGATTACCGTATATTTTACTACTTAAAGGAAATCTGTCACCGGGATAATCACTATTGAAGTAAAGCCATAGCCTAATAGCACTTAGTACTGTACCTTATTTCCTGATGCCCCATTTTTCCAGCTATAGATTTTTTTTTTTATCCTCTGAAAATCCAGTTTATTTGGTATGCAAATGAGCCAGTAAGGTGCCCAGAGGGGTGTCTTTCTTGCCGGAAGGAGCCCAGTCATGCCTTCTGCCACAATGTTTCCACCCACCCCTCCACATTCAAGCCATAACTCTGCCCCCTATTTTCCCTGCTCCCAGCATGAGGGCGTGCCTGGGCTCCTTCCTGCAAGAGTGACGCCCCTCTGGGCACCTTACTGGCTCATTTGCATACCAAATAAACTAGATTGTCAGAAGATAGAAAACATCTATTGCTGAAACAAAGGCAGATCTAGAAATAAGGTACTAAGTGCTATTAGGCCACGGCTTTACTTCAATAGTGCTTATCCTGGTGACAGATTTCCTTTAAAAAATAAAAATGAAAATCTTTTTATTCTTTGTATCGCCATATCATGACACCCATGATGTTCTTTTTTATAGTTATGAAAAGGCTTGTTTTTGTGGGGCAAGCTGTAGTTTTTATTGGTACAATTTTGAGGTACATACAACTTTTTGATAATTTTTCATTCAATGTTTTTATTGGGGGAGGTGAGGTGATCAAAAATGGCAAACTGGCCACTTTTTTTTCCATTACAGCGTTCACCGTGCCTGATAAATATTTTTATCCTTTAATAGACGTTTTCTGACATGGCAATACCAATTTGTAATTGTTCATTTTTAGAGGTAACATTGGGTCGGGGGGTTGATTTGAATGTTTAATTTTATGTACAACTTTGGGGGCATTTTTTTTTATTATTGCATTGTACATATTTTAATTTAATTTGGTCTTTATAAAAAATATGGCATCCTTTTTTCTGTACAGAGCAGACATGTCGTAGTTTTATCCTTCATCAACGGTTTTAAATAAAAAAAGGGATGTTGATAATAGGAGTCATAAAATGTGCCAAAGTTATTAAAGGGGTAAAGGCTGGGAGTGCTTAGAGGGGTTACCTGCAATATTTTTGAAAATGTTTTAATTAATTCCCCATTCATATAATTCAGGGATAATGTTAAAACCGGCTACTTTCGCACTCGCGTTTTGGCGTTCTGTTTCTGAGATCCGTCATGGGCTCTCGCAAGCGGTCCAAAATGGATAAGTTTTGCCCTAATGCATTCTGAATGGAAAAGGATCCGTTCATAATGCATCAGTTTGCCTCCGATCAGTCTCTATTCCGCTCTGGACGAGGACACCAACCGCTGCCTGCAGGGTTTTGCTGTCCACTTGACGAAACTGACACCATAGAAAACGGATCCATCTCTGATTTTCAATGGAGTTCATGACGGATCCGTCTTGGCTATGTTACAGATAATACAAACAGACGGATGCATGCGGTTGTATTATTGTAACAAGTCCGTTTTTGCAGATCCACGACGATCCGCCTAAAACGCGAGTGTGAATGTAGCGGGCCAGCGCTGCTCTCCTCTGTGTAATTAGGTTGTGTGTAATCCCTGGATCATGTGTTGTGCATTCTGCTCATGATCCTAGCTTGGTCCTGCACTGTCAGACAGCTTCTGGCGTTGTGTGCAGTCAGTGCCTGAGACTGTCTGACTGACTGTCTGGGTTGTAACCGGGCTAAGATCACGTGTTGAATGTACAATAGATAATGCCTGCAACCTAATTAAACCGGGGAGCGCAACGATGGCCCGATAGCAATGTATTCAACATTATTACTGAATTACATAAATGGAGGGACCAGTAAAAATGTTTTTTTAATATTATGGATAACCCCTTTAATGCTGCTCTGGTCTCCACCAGTCTGCAAATACCTCCAGGCAGTGAGCATGTTCCATCTAAGCAAATGACCACTGCGGCCAATCAATTTTGCACCATTTTTTGCCAACGAAAATAAATTTAAAAATTTTATTCAAGAGACCTTAGGCATGTAAAACTTGAATCTTTTATATAAATGAAAATTTTTTATATATTTTCATCTCACCATTTAAAAGGGTTGGGGAATCTATACCTAAATTAGTAAAAAGCGCATAAACGTTAATGTTTATACCAGGGCTGTGGAGTCGGAGTCGGAGTCGGAGTCGAGGAGTCGGAGTCGGAGGCAATTTTGGGTACCTGGAGTCGGAGTCGGAGTCGGCAAAAAATGGACCGACTCCGACTCCGACTCCTACTAGATTTAAATTGGAATAAAAAAAAATTGAAATAAAAAAAAAGCAAGTTTAAATGTCCTAATTCAGATAAAGTTATAATTAATTACTTCTCTACTGTAAGAATAAAGGCCAATGCATGCAGTGCGTCACTTTACCGCTAAACAAAGACGTTAAGTGACCGTGAAGAAGCATGCTTTTCATATGCTTTACTATGCAGTTAAAGGGACACTGACAGGCTGATATATCTGCTGGTATTCATCAGAGGATTAGGAATACAACTAGACGACTGTTACCCCAGTTGAGGTTTACTTGTGTTTAAAAACGTTTTAATCAATATGCAAATTCTCTACCTTTGTGCCCAAGGGGCAGGCGCACATGTAGAGTACTGGCAGCACTAGACAGGACTAGGTAGGAATTCAGCGTTCGGCTAGCCTGAAAAAACAGGCCAGTGCAGTGAATAATAACGAGGGAACAGCGCTGGGAAGCTGTACTGGGCGCGGCTGGACACAAAGCCGCAGGAGACGCTGCCCCATTGGGCACAAGATAGTGAATTTGCATACAGATTAAAATGTTTCTTAAACACAAGTACAGCTTAACTGGGGGTAACATTAGTATAGTTTTATTCCTAATTCTCTGATGAATACCAGTATATATATATCTTTAGCTGGAAAATCAGCCTGTCAGTGTCCCTTTAAGGAGCGGCAATACTTACACTTTCCATCGTCTTGTGGTCTGCTGTTACAGGGAACCCATGGTTATCCTAGCCTCTCACTGATAACTGATTAAGGACTGGAGACACTTGTATAAGTGAAGGGAATGGATAGTCAATAGTTCAAGACTGAAGCTGTAAACCATTTGAAAAACTGCTATCATTCAGCTAAGGCTATAAAACATGTAAACTCAGATTGTTAGCTTAAATTTTAAACATGACTATGGGATTCTACTAGGAAAATCATGTTTTAAAATAAATGCCCCTTCCCCTGCCCCTTCCTGGATCCTCCCACTGCTCTATCTTCAGCAGAAGATTAGCACACAAAGGAGAAGGCAGCAGCTTCTGCTAAACTACCTCTGTGCTAGAGAAGATTAGAAGAACTTGGTGGAACAGCTTCGTATTTGCATATTAAATACAGAGGAGTCGGAGTCGAGGAGTCGGAGTCGGAGTCGGAGTCGGAAGTTTCAAAATCTGAGGAGTCGGAGTCGGAGTCGGAGTCGGACAATTTATCTACCGACTCCACAGCCCTGGTTTATACATGAAAGTATAAGTGATTGTCTGCTGTACCCTTAGCTGCGAAGTTGAAGACCCCCAACTTCTCTAATATTTGCTATGTCAGCACAGCAAGGTGGATTCCTCCCTGTTTCCATAGGACGCAAGATGGCGGTCACATAACTTGTTCCTCAGACTGTTCCTGGCTTCCTGCACTACAGAGCTGGTGCTGACCGTTTACTGGAGACCTCTGGTACATGTGCAGATACAGGCAGAAGAATCTTCTGTATCTGCACGTCCAGTTACAGTTCAGCTGCTGGAGGGAGACAGGAGCAATTTGCATGATTGCCGCCATCTTGCATCATGTAGGATTACACCTTGCTGTCTTGACATCTCCGATACCGCGGAGGCCAGGAACCTTCATTTTCACAGCTGGGGTACAGTAGACAGTGTTATGCTTGCATGTACAAATTTTAACAGTTTAGACCGTGCTACAATTTTTTTGTCTAAACTGACAAAAATACTGAAGGGGGTCTTGGATTCTCTATAAACATTTCCGCAGTAAACCATGAACCAACTCCTGCGTTGCCACCATCTTTTAAAGAATGCCAGATGCTGCAGAGTTCATGAACTGCTGGTGTAACTAATTTATACTTTCCTTTATTTCTCCCATAAACCTTGAACTTTTCACATTGAAACGAGATACAACAAACCCAATTTATGGTGGTATTATTACAGCAGAAATGTAATTCTGCCTTCTAAGTACATTCTTTGAGTACTTGATCTCGAGTTGACCTATCGCCATATTTCTTCCTGTGAAAGCATTTTTATTTCTCTCCATGAAAAAATATATTAAAGCAGGTTTATATACACACATTGCTTCTTAAAGGGGACCTGTCACCTCGTAGAGGGCAGCATAGCATAGTACAGTGACAGACCTGCTGATTTCAGCGGGCTTACACTTCTGGTCTCGCATACAGTATTTTTACAGTATTGACAGGGAGACCAAACGTTGCGAGGGAGCTGAGTCCGATGAGACTCATCGGTCCCACCTCCTGACCATAACTGGCAGGTTTCTTTCCAGTCCTTTAAACCATCCTAATACTCCATATATCCGGCATTTTGGGAGTTGTTGTTTTGCAGCAATTGGGGAGCGACATGTTAGAGAATAGTACCTATGAGGGGTTATGCCATGATCAATGTAAAGATGAAGAACATAGATAGTACATCAAATCTGTGTAGCAAAGCTAGAACCAACAGTTCTGTATCTCAAAAGAAACCAGAGATCTCCTCATGCATTGCTCCAGTTTCTCTGCTAGATCTTTTCGAGTCTGGCTTGATAAAGACTTTAAGTCGAAACGTCACATTGTATGATGCTGATGGAATAAAAAGAACCGATTTTTTTTTTTTTTTTTTTGCATAAACTGAAAAGTGCTGTGGATATCCTTATTAATTTGCTATCTGAAGGGATCCCTAGCCTGGACCTTTTCTCCGCGGGCACAACTGTCTGGACCTGATTCTTAGATACCGGGACCACTGGTATGTTTTATCCCATGATGGGATTTGTAGTGCTGCTTACTACTTTGTCCTTTCTCGGGGGGGGGGTGTCCTTTCTGCTACGGCTCTCTCCCTGTAATGTTGCCTTCACACCAGGCAGAAAAATCCACCAGAAAATACACAGGTGCAGAAATTTTGGGCAGATTTTGTTGCAGATTTTTACCTGCGGATTACATTCCCCTTTAAATTTAATGGAGACCTTATGCTTTAGAAAAGCTGCAGCACCTCATTATTTAAACAGCAGAATGTTATTCCACAGCACAACACAAGGCAGGGATTGACATTTTTCTACCCCATCCTGTATTATAATGTGGGGGATGTGTTTATGTGACTTTTTTTTTGGAAGATTTTTCCTCCACGCGTGAAGGCATCCTTGCTTTCACAGCTTCTAACAGAACATACAGCAGCTGGCAGTTGAAGGATGGAAGCAAGCATGTGTGACATACTAATAATAATAATATAATAATGATATGTATTTATATAGCGCCACCATATTCTGCAGCACTTTACAAATTCATGTACAAAACCAAAGTAACTGGCTAATATACAACTGAAACACTAGGAGTCAGGGCCCTGCTCGCAAGAGCTTACAATCTATGAGGAACTGGGGGTAACACATACGGTAGTTAATTGTGATAAGTAGGATTCGAGCCATTATGGAACTGAAAGGAGTGGTGTGGCCGATATGCTTCGGGACTGCTAGAGGATCGAGTTCAGGCCAGAGGAGTTGGTGGGGGAGAGGTTTAGTCGGGGAAAAGTCTTTTTAGGTAGCTTGATAAGCCTGCCTGAAAAGATGTGTTTTTAAGGCACGTTTGAAGGTGGAGAAGTTGTGTATTGACCTAATATTTCGGGGCAGAGTATTCCAGAGAATAGGTGCAGCTCGAGAAAAGTCTTGAAGACGGGAGTGAGAGATACGAATTATGGAGGTGATTAATCTTAAGTCGCTAACAGAACGGAGAGCACGAGTAGGGTGGTAGATGGAGATGAGGGAGGAGATGTATGGAGGTGCAGCACTGTGGAGAGCTTTGTGGGTGAGGGTGAGACGTTTGAATTGTGTTCTGTGGTGGATGGGCAACCAGTGAAGTGACTGGCAAAGGCTAGTAGCATCAGTGTAGTGGTTGGATGGATAGATGAGCCTGGCTGCAGCATTTAGGAGAGACTGAAGGGGGGGGGGGAGTTTAGTGAGAGGGAGACCGATTATTAATGCGTTGCAGTATTCCAGACGAGAATGAATCAGGGCAATAACAAGAGTTTTTTCCGTTTCCACCTTAAGAAAAGGGCGATTATTCTTGAGGTGCAGACGACAAAAGCGTGTAAGCGATTGAATATGGGGAACAAAGGAAAGATCAGAGTCAAACATGACCCCAAGTCAGCAGGCATGTTGCACAGGAGTTATGATGGGGGGAAGACAAGAGGTTCAGTTTTTGAGAGGTTCAGTCTTAGATACAGAGAGGACATGATGATATACTCAGCTCAGAAGAGGATGGGCACACTACTTTACAAATTGAACACCAGAGGGCACCATTTTAATGAAATAAAGTGAATATCTTCACACCTGGAGCATTTTGGTAACAGAAAATAGATTACAAAAGTAATGAGATTTTCATGCTTAATTGAATAACATTTAAAGAGATACTTTCACCACAAAATGCAGTCTGCAATCTGCAGGCAGCAGGTTATATAGAGCAGGAGGAGCTGAGCAGATTGATGTATAGTTTTGTGGCAAAAGAAAAATTTCAATCTCTGCCCTTTCTAAACTTAAAGGGGTTATCCGATTTCAGAAACATCCCCCCCCATGTGCCGGACCCCTCACAGGTAATATACTTACCCCGCTCCCTGTACCGCTCCTGGTCCCTGCACCACCGCTGCTGCTTCTCCCAGCACACCGATGAAAACATCCAGTGTCGGGGGGGAGCAGCCTATGGCAGACGGGGACTACCCTCCCTAGCGTTACCCGCGATGCTAGGGATGCTTGTCCCCGCCTGCCATTTGCTGCTCCCCCTGACACTGGATGTTTTAATCCATGTATGGGGAGAAGCAGCAGCAGTGGTCCGGTGACCAGGAGCGGTACAGGGAGTGGGGTAAGTATATTACCTGTGAGGGGTCCGGCACATGGGGGGGGGGTGTTTCTGAAATCGGATAACCCCTTTAATGGGGTTGTCTCACGAAAAAAAAAAAAGAGTTTTCAGTTTTTAAATCAGCACCTGGATCTGAATACTTTTGTAATTGCATGTAATTGTAGCTACTATGAACTTGCTATAGTTATTCAATGAAATCCATTTGTATAGCGCCACCTGCTGTTGCTCCTAATCCGAATTTTCTGTCCTGCTCACTGAGATGGAAGCACATGCCCAGTTCCAGAACACGCTTCCTGAGCTGCCAGCCTTAAATAAATGAATGGTGAGATCTCTGGATCCATATGAGGTCAGGAGCCGATTCTAGCATTGTCAGAAAGAGATGGTCATGTACTATATGATGTCTGATTTTTATTTTTAACATTAATCATGGGGGAACCCCTTTAACCCTTTCAAGCCTGGAGTTTTTTGTTTTTGTTTTGCGCTCCCTGCCTTCCCAGAGCCATAACTTTTTTATTTATCGGTTCGCATAGCCATATGAGGGCTTGTTTTTTGCAGGACAAGTTGTACTTTCCAACACCACCATTTAATGTTGCATTGAAGGTAGTGGAAAGTGGGAAAACAATTCCAAATGGAGTGAAATTTCAACAAAAAAAAAAAAGCAATTCCACCACAGTTTTACGGGTTTTTTATTTACGACTTTCGATGTATGATACAACTGACCCGTTACTTTTATTCTACAGGTCAGTACAAATCCGGCGATACCTTATATGTATAATTTTTTTTGTGTTTTAATAGTGATACATTTTTTTTAAAAGTGGTGAAAAAATGTTGTGTTTTTTTGTCGCCATACTTTGACCTCTATAACTTTTTTGTAATTATATGTACGGAGCTGTATGGGGGCTCATTTTTTGCGGGGCAATCTGAACTTTTCATTGATACCATTCTGGGGTGTGTATGGAAAAATGAAGCGACCAAAAATGGCGAATTGGCCATTTGGACGCTTTTTTCCATTTTGCTGTATGGGGAATATATTTGTATACTATGGGCATTTTCGTACATTGCGACACCCATGATGTGTATTTTTAAAATTGTTTTAGTTCTTTTATTTTGGGAAAAGGGGGGTGATTTTAATTTAAATTTTTTTTTTTTTTTTTTTACGCTTCTGATTACTATTATCATAGACTTCAATGCACTTGCATTGGAATCTATGATGATTTCACTACTTTCCTATGGAGCCCTATTACAGGCAAGGGCTCCATAGGAAATACTATGCAGCAGACTCCTGTCATTCACAAAGACAGGGGCTGCTGCATACACACTCCGGCTCCTCCGATTGCCACATGGGGGAGCTAGAGCACTCAGACGCGCTCAGATGCCGTGGTCAGGATTGACCACGGCATCTGAGGGATTTAATGTCTGCGATCGTCATTACTGCCGGTTGCGGACATTAGCCGTGTGTGGCTGCTATAGGAAGCAGGCGGCCACCTGCTGCTATGGCGACCGCAGCGGGCAGGAGCGGGCACCATCTTTAAACACACGCCCGATGATGTACATGTACGTCATCGGGCGTGAAAGGGTTAAGACTGATCCTTTGCACAAGTATCAGTGACTGGCATCTCTCTATGTATACACACTTAAGGCTCATTTACACGACCATATCTGTTTTTGCGCATCTCAGCTGTGTGCGTTCCACATTTTGTGGATTGTAACATCCTTCTCCGTGATAGAAATGGCTAATCTTGTCTGCAAATATTTTCTCACAAATCTATATATGAATTTGCTCAACTCCTTCTGCTCTATAACGTCCCTCATCCTACAACTCTGTAAAATGGAAGTCCATGAACGTTCATGGCAAACATGTACACAGGCCTTTTCTGTATCTCCCATAAACACATGCAGTGTCTGTGTATTCGCTGTAAGTGGCCACTCCTTACTCCCCTGACTCACTGTCGGGATAAGTCACACACAAGCAGCAATAGTGCAACCCTAAAACTTCTCGGACCCACTATGCCTACCTACCTGCATAGTCACAACTGGGCGGCAGTCATGTTGAAATACGTTTGAGGACGACACACGAACAGGGAACAACAAATAGACAAACATTCTGAGAGTGGTCAAACCGTAAAGGGTCAAACGCCAGAGACAAACGAGAATACCAACACACCAAAAAGTCAAAAACCTGGAGGTCAATACTATACTAAATTGCCAGGCGCCAAAAATATAGTCACAATACTAATCCAGAAATCTAAGCCAGAGGTGTCTTCCGTTACAGCAAGGGAATAGTAGGGGGAGCCAGATAACAAAAAATTCACTAGCAGCTGCACATGGAGGTGCTGGCCTTAAATAGTGTGCCAAGAACAGCTCACACCAGTGTCCCTGCATGCCGGGCGGAGCTGTCAGCTCTGGAGCCCCGACGTTCTGCTTCATTGGCCCTGGACTCCAATCTCAGAGCGGGCCGCACAGCTGATCTTGTTCCTCCGGAAACTGGACGCTGCTGCTGCCCGGAGGGGCAAACATAATGCTCAGATTTCCTGCTTTTGCTATTAGTGTGCTGTGTGCAAAATCTCGGGTGTATTTCTGTGAGATGCCGCTTCACATTGCTCCCCCCTACCTCTGGCTTATGAGAGCTTACAGGGGTAAACCCATCTCAATCAAGAGGCATTAAAGACAGACAAAAGCATTATCACATAAAATAGACTAACGGTGGATTTAGACGCACCAATAATAGTCTAGATTATCGTGAATGACCGTTCCAGCAAATGGTCGTTCCCGATCATCTGGCCGTTAAAATGTGCTGCCGGTCACCCGATGAATGAGCAAAGTGCTCGTTCATCGGGTGATTCTGTCATTTGTTCAGGCAGATCATGGCTTCTGAGCAGCAGATCGTGGGGTCTAAACAGAAGCCATGATTCTGTACAAGGATGAGGGATCGCTATAGAGATCCCCCATCCTCTCACAGTAAAGGAGATCGCTACATGTAAATGCGCTGTCTTCTTGTGAGGAGAGGAGGTGTATAATGGGGTCTGTAGGGAAGAAAGAATCAAGATGGCAGACAACGCATAAATATCAAATAAAATGTTGCCTCTCAAAAACAAGTTTACCTTTATTCTTTATTAAAAGTAAAATAATTTGTGTCCATAGCTTTTATGTAGACTTTTGTTTCCATGGTAACAGGCTACAAACAAATGTTGTCTAGTCTTATCTTGACATCATATTCCCATTTTTCTATACTTTTGACAAAATACATTTTGGGGACTAATAGCATTATGAAGAGAATGGCATATCAATATAGCATACATCATTTCCTTTTTTAATGTTTCTAAAAGTCTGTGTAAATTCTGATTTTGTATGTATATGGTCAACCAGCACCGACTGAAGCTCCTTAGGCCCACCGGAGGAAAGGATTTAGAGGTCTCACCCTCTGTGTATATCTGACATGTAGACACTTACTTTTTAGTAATTTATGTTATTAATGGACAGGCAGGACTTATCAATAAGGTTAAATAGGATATATGGTGATTATTAGTTCAGAGGTCAGCTCCAAATAAAACTGTCTTCTGCTAGACCTCAGGCTCCATTTTATTAGGGGTTCATTGTCGTGTCACAGCTTGGGCCTACCAGAGAATTCTTTGATGCTGTGCTGGGCTAGTTCAACCTATGGTTAACATATGAAAAAATAATCTTGATTTGTATAGGGACAATATATTTGCAGACAGTACTTTACAATCACAGGGAACATATACAAAGAAGGTCAAACATAACGTAGTCAAACAGGAGTGAGGGTCCTGCTTAAGAGCTTATAGTCTATGAGAAGCTAGAGATGTCAGAAAAGGTGAAAGTGCACGTTTGATGCAATTGTCCAGCCATCTTAAGGCCTCATGCACACGACTGTAGGAGGCCCATGCCCGTATTGCGGCCCGCAATATACAAGCTTCAGCCGTGTGCGCACCGTATCACGGATACGGACCCATTTAAGTGAATGATATCCGGAAGATACGGGGTGTGTCCGTGCCTCCACATTGCAAAAAGTAGTGCATACTCTACTTTTTTGCGCTGTGGAACGTCAGATGCAGATCGCGGACCCCATTCAAGCAAATGGGTCAGTGACCGCAGCTCAGGCATGACTGGCACATGGTCGTTTGCAGGACCCCTTAGTCTACATAGGGGAGAGCAGTACACAATCAACATTTCTTTTGTATTTTTTGTTCCATCTGAGACTTTATCAATGACGTTGGTTGAAGTAGCCCCAATTTAATGTATAATTTCCGTAAGTTTGCTATCTGAGAGCTTCCTTGAGCCCTGGACAAGGTCTGCATATTGGGAAGTTGAGGTCCATGCATATGAAATGTTGTTAGTATTAGTTGTTATTTTATGGTTCTATGGAAAAGGACATCAGCTGTTATACTAGCTATTTACAGTAAGTACCATGCTACTTGCATCCCCGCTGAGCCTTTCTGCTGTGAAGTGTTCTTCCGCTGTCATTTTCTCATACCAAAGAGGAGAAATAGTTTACAGAAAACCTCTTTCTCCAAAAAATTCAACCGTTCGTTTATAATGAGGCGATTTATATTCTGGAAACTTCCTCCTTTGCCTAAAATAGCATTTGATTTTTTAAGCAAATGGTTTTTCAAGAATATGCAAGCAGCAGGGTACGTAGACTTAGCTATCCACTGACGGGTAGGATGGTGTTCATCTGCCTCTTAAGCATATAGACAAAGGCAGGAAGTGTGAAGTAACAAGAGTAAGCATGTGGTGTACATGCACATAATTGCTTTGTGCAGTGACCGTATGTTTATTATGTATTGCTAATTCTAGAAGGCTTTTGTAACTGCTGCAGACAGTTTTCGCCTTTAAGGTGGTTCGCAGCTTTTATTAAGTGACGGCCTATCTCAGAATTGGCCAGCACTAGCTGATTGTCGAAGGTCCGACGCCCTGCAGTTCCAATTATTAGCTGTTCAATAATAACTCCAGCACCGTATGTAGACCGCTCTTTCTTGTAAATTCTGTTTATTTCCCTATATTTTGGGGGTTTCATTTTTAAATTGGAAATAATTGAAAGTTATAGTTAGATTCAATGCTGTCAACATAAAGTAGCATATGGTGAATTTTAACTATTTTGTTGAGGTATCGCTATCTGTCTTAAAAAGACAAATTCAAGTTTAGAAAATTGCAAATTTTTCCATTTTTTTTTTTTTACAAATAAAAAAAAAATATATTACCCCAAATGTACCACTAACATGAAGTACAATGTGTCATGAGAAACAGAATCAATTAGATAGGAAAAAAGCATTCCAAACTTATATAATCTAAAGAAGGAAGAAAAAGCCGTATTAAAACTTCACGTTTATTCCACAATCTTTAAAATCCATTCATCATAGATCACAATGGCTGTGAACAAAGACAAGTTGTTCTGAAACGGATTACTGGGTGTGTTTTTCCAGTAAGTGCTTCTGTAAACTGATGTGTTCCTGTTGCTCATCTATGAAAAATGAATTTTAAAGTTCATGGAATAAAGGTGAAGGTTTAATATGGCGCTGGTTTCCTTCTTTAAATTCTATATACTGTGGTGAAGACACTGGAGTCAGTGCTCATGTGTCACGTCCTTTGGTTAGCGCCGTGACACAGTTGCCTCCACCTTTCTCCTGGGGCCGTTCTGTCTGGTGCCGGAGGGGTTAATTATCTAGCTGGTGGGGATTTAGGTGTGGCCACTGGATTTATATTACCTGTGGCTTCCAGGCTGGAGTCAGTGGTACTCCAGCCTTGTTTGGTGTTGGAGCTTTGCTCTTTTCCTAGGTGCTGCTGCCCAGTTCTTGGGGGCCACCTTGTTAGACATAAATTGTCTTCCTTATGTATCCTCCATGTACCCTACCTCACTTTTTGTATGTTTGGTGTGGGTTGACGTTCAGGTGTACGTCTTGTTTGTAGTAACATGTCTGGTCTGTTGGTGGTGTTTGTCCCTGCATGTATGCAAGACGTTTCCCTGTGCCTGCGGAAGCGGGCTCCATGGTTTCCCGGAGGGGTAAACCAGAAGGCAAGTCAGTGAGCAGTTGCGGGAGTGCTGGTTCCTATTTGTGTCAGTACGTGCTGAGTCTGGCATGGTGTTCAGATGTCAGTATGTTTGCATGGGTTCCAGTTCACCTTGGTGTGGTCTTCTGTTGTACCGTCCAGTAGCTGCGGCAGGTAAGTTACCATGCATTCCGGGGTTTTTGGTTCAGTGGTTTTCCCCGCCACTGGATACTTACCTGCCGCGCCTCTTGGCTTTTCATTTCCATATTTGTTGCTAGGCCTGTTGTAGTCAATGGTTCCTCCGTGTCTTGGAGGAATCGGTTGTCTCCGACTTCTGACTCCATATTGGAGGGACCGTTGGGGTCAGTAGGGCCCAGGTTCAAGAGTATGAGCCCCCATACCATCAAGGGTGGCTCATACAGTCATGAGGTCAGGGATAGGTTTTAGGAATGCTTAGTTTGTTTCCTGCTCCCTTATCCCTGATTCCAGGCCTAGTATCTGCTGACATTGTACGGTGGGGGTTCCCCTACTTCCCACCGTGGCAGCATGGCGATGAGAGCTGACCTTTGTTTCCTGTTCACCTTCCAAATAAAACTCATTTATCATAATGGAAAAAATGAAAATAGCTGTATTCAATCATTTTCATCGCTTCACCTTCCAAAACAAAAATTGACTAAAAAGTTATCAACAATTCATACACTCTCCAAAATGCTTTCAATAAAAACTACAGACTACCCAGCAAAATATCAACCCTCATACTGCTCCATAGACATAACTGTAAAATAGATATGGGGGGTCAGAATATGGCGATTCAATGAAACAATTTTTTTTTCCAGTATTAAAACACATGAAATGCTGTGTATATGTGGTATTGCTGTAATGGTACTGACCTGGAGAATGAAGGGAACAGATCACTTTTACTGCATTGAAAACACTGTAAAAAGAAAACCCATAACTTTGAAGGAATGTTGTTTTTTTTGTTTTGTTTTTTATTCCACCCCATTAGGAATTTTTTCCCCAGCTTCCCTACATCGTATGCAATATTAAAAGGGGCCATTAGAAAGTACAACTTGTTCCACAAAGAAAAAGCCCTCATACGGCTATGTGAACAGAAAAATAAAAAAGTTTTGGCTCTGGGAAGGCAGAGACTGAAAACACAAAACTGGAAAATTGCTTGGTCGGAAAGGGCACATAGTGACATTTCTTTCTGATGACATACTCTGATGTACTTTTTAACTTTTATGGGGGACAGACTTAAAGAGTTTCTCCGGATTCAGGGCTGAACCTGGATGTAAGTTGTTTATTCCCTGACTACACATGAGTGGAGCATCGGTGCATTCTTGCGCCGATGCTCCCCCCTTCCCAGGCTGCATCTCACAATGCAAAGCTCTGTTTGTTGCGTGCTGGTGACATACTGGGCTTCTCATCACTATGCCAAATAGAGATTTCCACCTAGCAGTGAGCCCAGTGACGTCACTGGCACAGATGGGTAGTTTATAGCCCTTCCAGAGGCCATTTTGGAGGCTGGCATACAACAAACAGCCTTGCCCTGCTTGATGCTGTGTGGCAAGGGGAAGCATTGGAGTAAGGAAATGCTCTGATGCTCCACTCGTATGTAGTCAGGGATTAATTAACCGGGTATATCCTGGTTCAGCCGTGAACCCGTAGAACCCCTTTTTAAGGAGTTGTTCCACAAAACATATTCTACATTTTTCCAAACCAGCACCTGGATATGGCTACTTTTGTATTTGCATGTAACTAAATATTTACAATAGCCACTGAGTTATTCACTGAAATCCATCTGTATCCATCTACCTGCTGTTTGCTCTTTTTCTAAATTCTTTATCCAACTCACTGAGATGGAAGCACATGCTCAGATCCATCCTTCAACTGCCACCAGCTGCAATGACATGCTCGCTAAGAAAGGACACACCCCTGACCTGCCAACTTTAAAATAAATTTAGCAAAGCAGTTGTAGCAATGAATGGGGAGATGTCCATATCTATGTTAAATGTCTGATTTTCGTTGTTTACAGTATTAATGGGATAACCCCTTTAAGCAAACTGTGGACTATAAGCGGTTAATGAGATGCTGTCACAAGTATCCTGTTCTTGTAGACATCATAACATGAGTGGATTGAATTGGGCCAAATGGCATGTGTCTGAATCTATTTGTTAGAGCCTGAAATAAATGAGTTCCCTTAGGTTAGATATCCCTCTCATCCAGTTCCAGCATTTCATGCGGCAGCAATGAAATAACATTGATAATGTGTTGCCATCAAGTAGAATTTTAATGACTTTAAAGACTTTTGGATTTCTCCCTGTGAAGGTCTATAATTCTGGATCCAGTAAGTCTTAGGATTTAGGTGTGAATTCACGTAAATTAATATTTAAGATCTTGCCTTCAAGTTTGATTTTTGAAACAAAGATTTAAAATTGAAGACACAAATGTAAAGTTAAGATTTTTTTGTTTGTTTGTTTACCCAAGGCACACAACATTTTTTTTATTTTCTTTTGAGGTATATATCTTTATTTACAATTAATATTGCCCTGGCCACCTTAGCCACAGTTGATATCAATGCCAAAAGAGAATTGTATAAAGTATCATAGTGTCCCTAGTACTAGCTACAAAGTCTTTGCTTACCTTTGCCATGAAAGGTGTCAGAATCCCTCACTGATCCTCCTCCACTGGGCTCCACTGGTCTCTGCTTCCTGGTCACTTCTTACTGAGCCCCACTGGTCACTTCTTACTGGGCTCCACTGGTCTCTGCTTCCTGGTCACTTCTTACTGAGCCCCACTGGTCACTTCTTACTGGGCCCCACTGGTCTCTGCTTCCTGGTCACGTCTTACTGGGCCCCACTGGTCACTTCTTACTGGGCCCCACTGGTCTCCGCTTCCTGGTCACTTCTTACTGGGCCCACTTGTCTCTGCACCCTGGTCACTTCTTACTGGGCCCCACTGGTCTCTGCTTCCTGGTCACTTCTTACTGGGCCCCACTGGTCTCTGCTTCCTGGTCACTTCTAACTGGGCCCCACTGGTCTCTGCTTCCTGGTCACTTTTTGACACAGATGTAATAGGAAAAAACATCTCAACCAACCACTGTGAGACGAGTAACCCTTTTTTTTTTTTTTTTACTATTTTTTTTTAAACTAATCTTCCACTTTTTTACTTAAAAAAATAAAATAAAAAATCATCCTACCAGACCGGCACTTTAACTTGTTTCTGTTCCCCTAGTAAAATGTGTTTCTATTTAATTCAATTTGTGATAGATCACTTCTACTGGGACAGCCGTCGCATAGCCATTTTCAGAACCATTTTGGTTTATGGTTCTACTTACACAGCAGTATTTTTAGCGGGTCGTGAATAACGGGCGCCAAAAAATAGGACATGTCCTATTTTGTCCGTTCTCAAGGCCCAACGGCCTGAATACAGTTGAAGCAGACCATTTTAATGGCAGTTTTTCAAAAAGGCATCACTTTTGCCATTATTTATGTTTTTTTTCTAACTGTAGTGTGAATTCCCTTAGGCATTTGGGTTTTGCTTGTGTCGCTGGTGCTTGGAATATAGTGGTAGCAAAATAACTTTAACGTTTTTCCCACAAAAACATATCTTTCTGAACAGCATGAATCAGTTGCCCATGGTTACATTGCTTTTGAAAGCTCAAGTCATAACACTTATATAATTGCTAGCCTTAATGCATTGAAAACACAGTATCATGATCAAAATAGCACGTGTAATTGGAATAAATGTTGACATAATAACAATGGAAGGAATTTATCACACCTTGCACTCCAGAATTCTGCTTCAAAAAAATTGCAAAATAGGGCAAAAATTTTGCAATTTTTTTTATTTTAGTGTTTCGAAAGTATTTATTGCAAGATTTGTATATATAATTATAGAAGGAAAATGACAAAGAAACAACTTGTCAAGAAAATTAGCCCCTTCCCGCCAAGCTCTGTACATGTCTTTAAAGATGGCGCCTGCTCACGAGTGCAGTGGGCGCCATAGCCGCCCAATGCCTGCTGTTTTACACGGCAGACACCCAGGGCTAATGTATACGATCAACAATAACATTGCTATCAGACATTTAACACTTTAGATGCCTTGGGAAGTGCAAAAACACCTGTCATGGGTATCGCCGAGTGCAAAAACACCTGTACTGTTAAAATATCTAAATATTTATGCCAGATTGTGAAACTGGAAAAAAAGGCAAAATGGCAGATTTGCTGTGTTTTTGGTTGCTTCAGTTCCCACAAAAATTTTAATAAAAAGTGATCAAAAAGTCGTACACAATGGTATCAATGAAATGTACAATGAATTAGCCCTCACACAGCTATGTACACCTAAGTACAAAAAAGTTATAGGGTCAGAAAGTGATGATTAAGAAAACATTTTTTTTTTCCAAGTATTAAAATGTGGTAACGCTGTGAAAACAAAACCCCTAAAACTGTGGCGGAATTGTTTTTTTTTTCCCAATTCCATCTCATTTGGAATTTTTTGTCCAGCTTTCTACTACATTTTATGCATTATTTAATGGTGCCATTAGAAAGTGAAATTTGTCCCACGAAAACAAGCCTTCATATCAGGGCTGTGGAGTCGGTAGATAAATTGTCCGACTCCGACTCCGACTCCTCAGATTTTGAAACTTCCGACTCCGACTCCGACTCCGACTCCTCGACTCCGACTCCTCTGTATTTAATATGCAAATACGAAGCTGTTCCACCAAGTTCTTCTAATCTTCTCTAGCACAGAGAGGTAGTTGAGCAGAAGCTGCTGCCTTCTCCTTTGTGTGCTGATCTTCTGCTGAAGATAGAGCAGTGGGAGGATCCAGGAAGGGGCAGGGGAAGGGGCATTTTTTTTAAAACATGATTTTCCTAGTAGAATCCCATAGTCATGTTTAAAATTTAAGCTAACAATCTGAGTTTACATGTTTTATACATGTGTATATATATATATATATACTGGTATTCATCAGAGAATTAGGAATAAAACTATACTAATGTTACCCCCAGTTAACCTGTACTTGTGTTTAAAAAACATTTTAATCTGTATGCAAATTCACTATCTTTGTGCCCAATGGGGCACCGTCTCCTGCGGCTTTGTGCCCAGCCGCGCCCAAGTACAGCTTCCCAGCGCTGTTCCCCTCGTTATTATTCACTGCACTGGCCTTTTTTTCAGGCTAGCCGAACGCTGAATTCCTGCGCAGGCGCACGTGTAGAGTGCTGGCAGCAGCCTCGTCTGGCTATGCTGAGGCTGTGCCAGCTTTCTCTCTTCCTCCTCACTACCTAGTCCTGCCAGTACACTACATGTGCGCCTGCCCCTTGGGCACAAAGGTAGAGAATTTGCATATTGATTAAAACGTTTTTAAACACAAGTAAACCTCAACTGGGGGTAACAGTCGTCTAGTTGTATTCCTAATCCTCGGATGAATACCAGCAGATATATCAGCCTGTCCGTGTCCCTTTAACTGCATAGTAAAGCATATGAAAACCTTCTTCACGGTCACTTAACGTCTTTGTTTAGCGGTAACGTGACGCACTGCATGCATTGGCCTTTATTCTTACAGTAGAGAAGTAATTAATTATAACTTTATCTGAATTGGGACATTTAAACTTGCTTTTTTTTTATTTTATTCCAATTTAAATCTAGTAGGAGTCGGAGTCGGAGTCGGTCCATTTTTGCCGACTCCGACTCCGACTCCAGGTACCCAAAATTGCCTCCGACTCCGACTCCTCGACTCCGACTCCGACTCCGACTCCACAGCCCTGCTTCATATGGCTATGGAACAGAAAAATGAAAAAGTTATGGCCCCCGAAAGGCAGGTTAGTTCTTAATACTTAATACTGTTCTATTGGCTCTCCTGGTCTTAAATCTAGATGATTTTAAAATTACTTAATCAACATGCTTAAAATAAAGAAAAATAAATCTGATTTAATCCAGATTTATCAACTGTGATTTTTTTGAAAAGCCGTAAAATAAATAGAATTTTACTTCAGTAAAGGAAAAGTGGAGCAAGATCTCAATACAGAACCAAGCATCATGTAGCATTTGATAAATTACAGCAACGCAAACTTGTGCAAATTGACTTTAAAAATTGCCCCTCATGATAAATCTTACCCCATAATGTCTGGAAATTGAAAGGTGTAACATACAGAATAAGGCCCCTTTCACACGGGTGAGTTTTCCGCGCGGGTGCAATGCGTGAGGAGGACGCATTGCACCCGCACTGAATCCGGACCCATTCATTTCTATGGGGCTGTGCACATGAGCGGTGATTTTCTCACATCACTTCTGCGTTGCGTGAAAATCGCAGCATGCTCTATATTTCGCGTATTTCACGCAACGCAAGCCCCATAGAAGTGAATTGGGCTGCGGGAAAATCGCAAGCATTTGCAAGAAAGTGCGGATGCAGTGCGATTTTTCCGCATAGTTGCTAAGCGACAGGACCAGATCTTTATTATTTTCCCTTATAACATGGTTATAATAGAAAATAATAGCATTCTTAATAAAGAATGCTTTGTAAAATGAGGATTAAGGGGTTAAAAATAAAATTAACTTACCTTAGCCACTTGATCGCATAGTAAAACCATGTTATAAGGGAAAATAATAGTCTCCAGAATACTCTACCCGAAACCAGACTTCAGTTATGAAGTTCGGGTCTGAGTACCAAACATGGCAATTTTTCCAACGCGTGTGCAAAACGCATTACAAACGTTTGCACACGCGCGGAGAAATCGCGCATATTCCCGCAACGCATCCTATCCGGACGTCAAACATGACGCCCGTGTGAAAGAGGCCTAAAATATTTTGGTGCCATGAAGCATGGAATTGGATACTATAGCTGCTACTAGTGTACTCTGTGTCAGCATGTTGGGAATCCACTTTGCTGTTTCTTATGATGAACTAGACCTAAAGGGGTCGTCCCACAAAAATATTCTAAAGTTTTCAAACCAGCACATGGATCTTAATATTTTTGTAGTTGCATATAATTAGAAATTTAGCATAACCAATGAGTTATTCAATAACATTTATCTGTATAGCGCCACCTACTGTTTGTTTGTTTTTTTTTCTTATTATTTTGTCCTGCTCACTGAGAAGGCCGCACATGCTCAGTTTCATCCATCAACTATCTCCTGAGCTGTGATAGGGACAGAATTGACACGCCTCCTGAGCTGATAGTGAGAACATGGACACGCCCCCTGAGCTGAGATAGGGAGAACATTGACACGCCCCCTGAGCTGAGATAGGGAGAACATGGACATGCCCCCCTGAGCTGTGATGGGCAGAGCATGGACACGCCTCCTTAGCTGTGATAGGGAGAGCATGGACACGCCTCCTGAGCTGAGATAGGGAGAGCATGGACAAATAGTGATCATACGGCCCCCGAAGTGAGTTCCCGAGCACAGCTCAGGACTCCTTTGATCTATAACCACGGGGCTTGACGTCATCAGCCGGCTAACGAAGAAGGAAAGAACCAAAATTTTGCGACATCCGGGATTTCATGAGTTTTGGGCTCAGGGAGAAGGAAAGCCCTAATCTCGTGACATTTGGGCTCGGGGAGTAGGAAAGCCCAAATCCCGCGACGTCCGAGATCTCGTCAGATTCGGGCCAATATTTATATTTGGCCTTTTCTTCTCCCTGTGCCTCCACACATAGCCACAAGGGCGACCATAAGGGCTATTGAGCCTATTGAAGAAAAAGAAACATACTGACAGGCTGGCAGAGCTGTGAACTCAGGATAATTGTATAATAAAGTAGACGAGGGAGCATAATAGGAATCATACCCTTCATTAACCCCTCACTGTCCATCACTTTGATTATCTCTTTGTGCTCCTAGTTCTCTTTACAAAACTTCTTCTCTTCTGGCCAATTTTTATAATGGTAACTACAAATAAGAAACGAAAAGTTGCCAGTGAGGGACGCCGCATCCAGGACAGGTGGAAAGTGGAATATTTTTTCACTGAAATACCGAATCACTGTGTTTGTTTGATATGCCAAGAGACTGTGGCTGCTTATAAGAAATTTAATGTCAAGAGACACTACCAGTCGAGACATAGCACATACGACAACTAACGGGGCACAACCGCAGTGAAAAGTTGAAGCACATTGAACGTCACAAAAGAGATTTTTTTACAATTGCGAAATGGTCGCCCCACGCACATGTTCACTTCATCAAATCTGGCCCTCCTCGAAAAAAGATTGGACACCCCTGCTTTAGTATAAATATATTCCCAAATACCTTTCATTAGTTACAATGACTCATTTTGTCTAGGGAGAAATCATTAGGAGAAATGTCCTGTTAGTACACACACAACAGGACAAGTTTCTTTAGAACACTGAGCTAATGAACTGCTTCATCCTCCTCTCCTACTTGTCAGGGATTATGATCCTGAATACAGATGATACATCTTCATGTTTCCTCATGAACTTCATTCCTACAGAGATTTAGCTGAAGTACAGACAGGACAGACTGTGGTAATGTTGGGCTGTTGTAATGGAGGCTGCATACAAGTGTTGTTGCTCATTATCCACATCCCCAGCCATTCTCTCTGTACTTCATGTCTCCTCATAAACTCCATTCCTACAGATATTCAACTGAAGTTCTTAACTGATCTGGCACTAAAACCATTGTAAGTCGCTGGGTGCTGGATCCTTTTTCTTTCTTGTCCGACAAAACTGATCTGGCATCATTGACTTACATTGTGTTTCATGCCGGATCTGTCCTGATAAGTATTCCATGACGCACACAAAGATGCTGTTTGCACTTTTACAGGCCGTTATATTCCTTGTCCTCACATAAACATGGCTGACAGCCACTGACACAGCCTTCCTTGCCACACTTTCCTATGGGAAACTTCAGTTTACTCACACTCCCCGCTGTGGCTGACATGGTGGTGGTGTTGGTTTCCTCTTATCGGGTAACTGCTCCTTCAACCCATCTCCACCCTTTAACAACCTCCACTCTTTCGAAGTCCACTGGGTCCGCATTTTCTCTCTCTCCAAATAGCTGTCATTTACGGTCCACTAGGCCCTATTACTTTTTCAACCATTTCAATACCCTGCTAATACATTTCCTCTCCACAGACATCCCCACCATCGTCATGGGGAATATCATTATCCCTACTGACACACACTACTTAACTTCCTCCAAAATCCTAGCTCTTATTGCCTCCTTTGTACTCACAGAATGGTCCTTCACAGCCACCCACAGAAACGGCCACACGTTAGACCGTGTTTTCACCCGCCTCTGCTCCCTATCTAATCTCCTCCAAGTCTCTTCTCTCCCCCTCTCAGACCACAATCTTCTTACGTTCTCAACCACTCTTTCTTCAACTGCCCCTCCACTTTATAAACTAGTACACTCTCTTAGAAACCTCAACCACCTCACCATGCACACACTATCTGACTCTTTCTCACCAATGTCCACCATATCTTCCCTTCACGACGCTGACAAAGCTGCTGCTTTCTACAACACAATTACTTCAGGCTTTGATTCAGTTGCCCCCCTCACAAACACTAGGACCCAGCAAATCAGTCGACAATCCTGGCACACTTACCAAACAAAAAAACTGAGTCAAGCTTCCAGAGTTCCAAAATGAAAACCCACTCTAAAGAAGACTTCATCCTATTCAAACAAGTTGTTCTCAAATTCAAATCTGCACTCACCTCCTATAAACAGGACTTCTTCATTAATCTCTTATCTCTTTCCTGCAACTCCAAACAACTGTTTAATACCTTTAATTCTCTTCTCCATCCCCCGGTTCCTCCTCTCACACCCCTTACCTCAGCTGAAGACTTTGCCTCATATTTCAAAGATAAAATTGACAAAAACTGCAAGCTTCAAACTACTCCCACTACCTTTACACATCTGCCCAGTGCTCTTCCTGCATAACCCAGTTTACCACTGTCACAGAAGAAAAGCTCTCCACATTAATCTCCAATTCACACCTCACCATCTGTGCCTTTGACTTCATCCCACCTAATCCCTAACCTCACCACTATAGTTATCCCTCCCCTAACCCACCTCTTCAACCTATCGCTAACCACTGGCATCTTTCCTTCCTCTTTTAAACATGCAACCATCACACCCATACTCAAGAAGCCCTCCCTGGACCCATCCTCTTTATCCAGCTATTGCCCCATCTCACTACTCCCATTCGCAACAAAACTCCTAGAACATGTCCATCTTCCACTGTCTTCCCACCTCTCATCCCACTCACTTTTTTGATCAGCTGCAATCCAGCTTCTGACCCAATCACGCTACTGAAACTGCTCTAACCAAAGTCAACAACGATCTGCTTGCTTCCAAAGCTAAACGCCATTACTATTTGCTCCTCCTACTTGACCTATCCTCTGCCTTTGATACTGTCGACCACCCTTTCCTGTTACAAACCCTCTCTTCCCTCGGCATTAAACACCTGGCCCTCTTTTGGATCTCCTCGTACCTAACTGACAGAACCTACAGAGTTTCCTATTCATACACCACTTCCTCATCACGCTCCCTCTCTGTTGGTGTCCCTCAAGGCTCTTTCCTGGGTCCCCTTCTTTTCTCCATTTATACATTCGGCCTGGGACAGCTCATAGAGTCTCATGGCTTCCAATACAACCTCTGTGCTGATGACACTCAAACCTACTTCTCTGGTCCAGATGTCACTTCCCTGCTATCCAGAACCCCAGCATGTCTGTCAGCTATATATTCATTCTTCTCCTCCAGCCAAACTTAACATGGAGAAAACTGAATTCATAGTCTTTCCCCCATGTCACAGCCCCCCTACCTGACCTATCCATTACAGTTAATAGCATGAGGGTCCGCTGCATGGAGATAACCATTGATTATCCCCTGTCCTTTAACCACTTCAGCCCCCCTAGCTTAAACACCCTTAATGACCAGGCCACTTTTTACAATTCTGCACTACACTACTTTCACCGTTTATTGCTCCATCATGCAACTTACCACCCAAATGAATTTTACCTCCTTTTCTTCTCACTAATAGAGCTTTCATTTGGTGGTATTTCATTGTTGCTGACATTTTTACTTTTTTTGCTATTAATAAAAATTTAACAACATTTTAGCAAAAAAATGACATTTTTCACTTTCTGTTGTAAATTTTTTTTAAAAAAACTACATTTGTATATAAATTTTTCGCTAAATTTATTGTTCTACATGTCTTTGATGGCCTGCAATATGTGGGAAAGACGATCCGGGAGTTTCGCAGACGGATTGGCGAACATCTGAATGACATCAGAAAGCGATCAGATACCCCCATTGCACGCCACATTGATGTGCAACATTCCGGTGATCCCCGCTCGATCAAATTCCAGGGTCTTGAGGTCATCAGACCCTCACCTAGGGGTGGTGACCTTGACCGTCTGGTCCTACAAAAAGAAGCACAATGGACCTACAGACTGGACACAGTTCGACCGCATGGGTTAAATGAATATATTTCATTTACCAGCTTCATTGAATAGTCCTACCGGTCGTCTCTATACCAACAGGTTCTCTCTGCTATCTTCTTTCCCCAATTGTGACATATGGGGACGATCCAAGTATGGTGGGGTTACTGTATTTACATTGCCGTACTACTGCACAAATATAGTAGTGGATCATACCTAGACATTATAGGTGGCTTGTGATAATACGTCATGCTTCCCCACTATGCTTCATTAATTGTGACCAAACCAATGTCCTTTAAATCCTCAGCAATTCCCTCTTTCTCTGTTGTTATTGAATGACACTCTGATGATGAGGCTATCTTTAACAGTATACATTGATGGATAGATAGCCTCTTTAACATCATCATCTATAACATCAGATAATATATGCTGGTGATCGCTACCTCTTTTTCACCTATCCTTCTTCTCCTTGTCGCCACTGTAAGTAAAGTATACTAGCTTGCCAGACTTTAATCCAAGTGACGGGGCTGATATCTCACGACGTCAGGACTTGGGCGGGCACTGTGTACTTGTTACCGCCCCCTCATGTCCTGATTGGTTGTGCCCAGCCCTGGTCCCTCCCCTTGTGGGCGGTCTTATGTCCTTATATTCTGGCACCAGAAGCGGCCGTTTCACGGCCATTCAAGCGCCGGATTAGCTGTCACACACCATCAGTGTGACGGCGTTTGTTCACCCACTCCAGTAGCGCTATTACTCCTGATGAATTAGCACAAGAAACGCGTCGAGTCAGACGCTAGTTAGTGAGGTGGCAACCTAGTCCTTACATGCTAGGTAGTCAGGTGAATTTTGCAGTCTCCATTGCTTTGGGCTAGTCAATAGCGTCCTTCCCACACACAGTGTGGCAACTAGGGCTCAGGGCGTTTATGTCCACTAGCAATGTGCAACTTCACCTCTAATGATATGTGGTCTACTATTAGGCAGTGATTTCTGACAGCAGGGGAAGTGTTGTACCCCTCAGATTGTTCACTTATCTGCCAGTATAACAGTGATCACATACCAGTATGAATGTTACTCCCTAGGTGAAGTGTAGTCCATTAATTACAATTTTTGGGCTTCTTGTTAACCATCCATGATCTATGTGTTCCCCATCCGCTGGATGGATTATTAATTGATTCACCAGGGACACATCAAATTTTTGTTAGTGTGTCGACCTTTGATCTTTCCCTCAAGGATTATCATTTTAATGTATTTTTGAATAAAAGTATATTTTTAACGTTCCCTCTATACAGTGAATCCCTCTATTTATTAGGGACGTCTACCTCATAAGATATATATTTTTTCCGTTAATTATAAAAAAAAATCCAATAAGTGTATATTTATTGGTTTGGGTAAAAGTTATAGCGTTTACAAACTATGGTGCAAAAAAGTGAATTTCGGCATTTTGAAGCAGCTCTGACTTTCTGAGCACCTGTCATGTTTCTTCAGGTGCTAGAATGCCAGGAAAGCATAAATACCCCCCAAATCACACCATTTTAGATAGAAGACACCCCAAAGTATTCACGGAGGGGCATGGTGAGTTCATGTATCATTTCATTTTTTTTCACAAGTTAGCGGAAAATGACACTTTCTGAGGAAAAAAAAATATATAATAAAGTTTCCATTTCTGCTAACTTCTGGCAAAAAAAAAATAAAATCTCAGACGGGCTCACTATGCCCCTCTGTGAATACCTTGGGGTGTCTACTTTCCGAAATGGGGTCATTTGTGGGGTGTGTTTACTGTTCTGGCATTTTGGGCAGGGCTAAATTGTGAGCAGCCATGTAAAAGCTAAAGGTACTCGTTGGAATTTGGGCCCTTTGTGCACCAGGCTGCAAAAGTGTCACTCATGTGGTATCGCCGTACTCGGGAGAAGTAGGGCAATGTGTTTTGGGGTGTATTTTTACATATACCCATGTTGGGTGAGAGAAATATCTCTGTAAACTGACAACTTTGTATAAAAAAATTAAAAAGTTGTCATTTACAGAGATATTTCTCACACAAAGTATGGGTATATATAAAAATACACCCAAAACACATTGACCTACTTCTCCTGAGTACGGCGATACCACATGAGTGACACTTTTTGCAGCCTGGTGCGCAAGGGCCCTAATTCCAATGAGTACCTTTAGGATTTCACAGGGCATTTTTACGCATTTGGATTCCAGACTTCTTCTCACGCTTTAGGGGCCCCTAAAATGCCAGGGCAGTATAAATACCCCACATATGACCCCATTTTAGAAAGAAGACACCCCAAGGTATTCCGTGAGGGTATGGTGAGTTCATGTAAAATTTTATTTTTGTCACAAGTTAGTGGAATATGAGACTTTGTAAAAAACAAAAAAAAAAATATATCAATTTCCGCTAACTTGTGCCAAAATAAATTCTGTGAACTCGCCATGCCCCTCACAGAATACCTTGGGGTGTCTTCTTTCCACAATGGGGTCACTTGTGGGGTATTTATACTGCCCTGGCATTTTAGGGAACCTAAAGCGTGAGAATCCAAATGCGTAAAAATGTCCTGTGAAATCCTAAAGGTACTCATTGGTTTTAGGGCCCTTTGCGCATCTTGGCTGCAAAAAGTGTCACACATGTGGTATCACCGTACTCAGGAGAAGTAGGGCAATGTGTTTTGGGGTGTATTTTTATATATTCCCATGCTGGGTGAGAGAAATATCTCTGTAAATGACAACTTTTAAAAATTTTTTATTCAAAGTTGTCAATTTACAGAGATATTTCTCTCACCCAGCATGTGTATATGTAAAAATACACCCCAAAACACATTGCCCTACTTGTTCTGAGTACGGCGATACCACATGAGTGACACTTTTTTGCAGCCAAGATGCGCAAAGGGGCCCTAATTCCAATGAGTACCTATAGGATTTCACAGGGCATATTTACGCATTTTTCTTCTCACGCTTTAGGGCCCCTAAAATGCCAGGGCAGTATAAATACCCCACATGTGACCCCATTTTGGAAAGAAGACAGCCCAAGGTATTCCATGAGGGGCATGGCGAGTTGATAGAAATTTTTTTTTTTGCACAAGTTAGTGGAAATTGATTTTTTTTATAGTTTTTTCTCACAAAGTCTCCCTTTCCGCTAACTTTTGACAAAAAGTTTAATTTTTCATGGACTCACTATGCCCCTCAGCGAATACCTTGGATCCACGGATCCGCAAAACACATATGGACGTCTGAATGGAGCCTTACAAGGGGTGTGATCAATGACAGGGGGGTGATCAGGGGGTCTAGATGGGGTGATCAAGGGGTTAACAAGGGGTTAATAGGTGAGGGGGGGGGTGGGGGGGTTGTGCGTTAGGCGGTCGGGAAGTGGTTAAGCCACACATCCAAACCCTCATCTCCACCTGCCACTTTCAACTGAAGAACATCTCTCGTATTTGCTCCTTCCTCACCTTTGAGTCAGCTAAAATCTCCTGCCTGGACCACTGCATCATTTTCCTCTGTGGCACCCCATCTAGTACTCTCACTCCTCTTCAATCTATTCTCAACTCTGCTGCCCAGTCAATCCACCTCTTCCCCCGTATCGCCTCTGCCTCTCTCCTTTGCCAATCTCTACACTGGCTCCCGATTACCCAGTGAATTCAGTTTAAAATACTAATAACTACATATAAGGTCATCCACAACCTGTCCCCTCCTTACATTTCTGATCTACTTTCCCGATACATCCCCACACAGGACCTACTTCTCTGTTCTCCTCTCATCTGTTCTTCAGACAATCGACTGCAAGATTTCTCACGTCCCTCTCCCGTACTCTAGAACTCACTACCCCAGCATATCGACTCTCCCCCAACATCCAAACCATCAAAAGTAATCAGAAAACCCACCTGTTCAGGAAAGCCTACCACCTGCAATAAGCATTCTGCCACCATACAGCCAGATGAGCAGCCTTTACACTAATTTGTGCCTTATTCACATGTCAGTGTTTTTGGCAGTTTTTCCATCAGTGATTGTGAGCCAAAACCAAGATTGGAGCCTCCACAGACATCAGGTATAAGGGAAAGATCTGCACCTGTTCTGTGTATAGACCTACACCTGGTTTTGGCTCACAATTACTAATGGAAATCACTAACCAAAACACTGATGTGTGAATGTGGCATTACTGTGTTTTTCCCCCTTCCCTGGTAGATTGTAAGCTCTTGTGGCCAGGGCCCTTTCCCTCTTAGGTCCAGTCTATTAATAGCGTGTTTATTGTATGTTTCTTGTATTTTTATATTATGTATATGTAACCCCCTTTTGATGTACAGCACCATGGAATCAGTGGCACTTTCAAAACATTAAAGATAGATAGATAGATGGATGGATGGATGGATAGATGGATTGGATAGATGGATTGGATAGATGGATTGGATAGATGGATTGGATAGATGGATTGGATAGATGGATTGGATAGATGGATTGGATAGATGGATTAGATAGATGGATTAGATAGATGGATTAGATAGATGGATTAGATAGATGGATTAGATAGATGGATTAGATAGATGGATTAGATAGATGGATTAGATAGATGGATTAGATAGATGGATTAGATAGATGGATTAGATAGATGGATTAGATAGATGGATTAGATAGATGGATTAGATAGATGGATTAGATAGATGGATTAGATAGATGGATTAGATAGATGGATTAGATAGATGGATTAGATAGATGGATTGATAGATAGATAGATTAGATAGATAGAAAGATAAAAAGGTAGGAAGGTCCCCCAATGGTCTTGAGGGTCAGAGTAAAAAAGAACATAAAATATGATCTAAAATACTTCCCGAAAAAAGGCTGCCCCTTTCATGACACTGTCCTTGACCCGATTACCTTAACCTAGACATGTAATTTATCAAATTTGTCAGTATATGGTGACAAACACAAATAAAGCACTAAGACCAGGAAAAAAGTATATGATTATCAGAAACATTAACTAAAAGTATAAAAAAAAAAAAATTGTTTTTGTTCTACAAGCAGAAAAAAATGAATATGTATAAAATTATAAATAAAGTAACCTGCATTATAAAAAAAAAAAATCTAAAATCATGTCAATAGCCAAACCAAAAAAGTTCTATCTGTTAATCTAATCCATACTAAATATGGCTATGCTTTCACCTATGCTTCCCACAGCATAGATGATCTACGTATGATCTCTGGAACCTCCAGCTATCTGAAGGATGGAGGTCCCCAAGTCCCCTATGTATATGGAGTAGTAGTGCGCACACATGACCTCTGGTTCATTCACTTCTGTGGAACTGTTCTCATATCATAGCACTGTACTCTGTCCCTTGTCTTGTTCTCTGGATTGCTAGATTTCTAGTAGTCAGACCCCCTTGATAATATATTTATCACCTATCCTGTTCACGGGTGATGAATGTTCTTTATGGGGAGAACCACTTTAATCTTCTCTGCAAATTTGTCCTTAGGTTAACCCCTATGTTAAGGTCTTAAGACGCTTTGCACAACCCAATTATTGGGTATGAACTCTTGTTCTTCATAATTGGCCAGTGTAAATGTGCTGCCGCTTGTTCATTGAGTGAAAGCATCATTGATGCGGCACCCAAAATCATTGTTTCTGGGCAGCAGATTGTGCTGTGTAAACAGGGATCTGCTTCCCTGAAACAATGTATCTGTATGGAGATGAGCGATCGCATCGGTGCTTCCTTTTTCCCCATTCAGAGGAGATGATTGCTGCATGCAGCTCTCACCTCCAGTCACAATCGTTTGATCCCGACCATTGTCTGGCCAGTCGGCCCCTGTAATTTTGCCTTTACTCTGCAGGATTTTGTGCATGTAACTAAGGCTACTTACACTCTAGCTTTTTTGCTGGATCCGGCAGGGTTCAACAAAAATTCTTCCGTTACTAATAATACAACCATCTGCATCCGTTATGAACGGATCCAGTTGTATTATCTTTAACATAGCAAGGACGGATCCGTCATGAACTCCATTGAAAGTCAATGGGGGACAGATCCGTCTTCTATTGTGTCAGAGAAAACTGATCCGTCCCCATTGACTTGCCTTGTGGGTCATGATGGATCCGTCTTGCTCCGCTTCCCCAGACGCAGCATGCTACGGTTTGCTCTCCAGTATGGGAACGGAATGTATTTTGGAGCATTCCGTTCTGTTCATTTATGTTTAGTCCCCATTGACAATGGATAAGGGACTAAACGGAAGCGTTTTTTTTCCCCCCTGTATTGAGACCCTATGACGGATCTCAATACCGGAAAATATTAACGCTAGTGTAAAAGTAGCCTAATACCAGCACCATGAGCAAGCTTATCTCCTGTTTACCTTTGTCTTACATTTCAAGTGTCCCTTTAATGCACACAAGGGCTTTTATTGTTATTTTACAGTATCTTTGAGGCAAGTCAGTGTCTAATCCACAAATAGGATATAGAAGATAAAACGTTTTCTAATATTTATCGTGTATATATGAAATTACTGAAACTGTAAATGGAAGCAGCAAATATCCTGCACTAGTGATTGCTTTGAATAATGATATCCAAGATTAAGTTGTTTTCCATGTGCTCTGCTCGACAAGTGAATATATTACGGTAAGTTAATCAGCAGTGTATACCAAGAAACAATTATTGTGCTGCAGCTTCCAAATGTGAGATAAAAGCTATGTTGCTAAATAATTATTTTAAGTTAATTTATTAAGTCAGTCCTTTAGCTTGCATTTCGGTCTCTTCCCCCATTGCTGATAGCGTTTCATTTTTTAATCTTAATTTCGGCTTTGAAGACTGTTAATTGATTGTGTAGTCATTACTCGATTTCCAGTTCCTGCTTAATCATACAAGTGTAGTTAAACACCAGGCACGCCGGAGTAAAATGTTACAGGTTATCTACCAGTGGGCAGACCTCATTACATACACACTTTATCGACACTTTTCAGAAGTGGTGGAAAAGGGGGTGGAGCTTGGGGAGCGCAGTGGATTCCCGCCAGATTTACTAAAACGTGTGTCAGAAACTGGCCCAAATCTACGCCAACTCCTGACTGGTGGACTTGGGTTTCTGGTGAGATCAAGACTGGCATATGGGAACGCCAGTCTTGATAAATGTCCACCAATGTGCACATATTCTGTACAAATGAAGAACAGACCCTCAAAATCATTTACTCTGGTGAATTTGAGTAACCCAATTTTACTTGATATGCTCGGTTCATGTTTAGCTACCTCTTGAGAGGATCAGTAATCCCTGTGCTGCTTTGCAGCAGACAGGTTGCTATATTTTCCTTTTATAAACTGCTACATGTTTGGTGGGAGTTCAGAGGCAGAAACTAATTGCCTGAAATATAATGTGATTCTGGCCTCTCTTCAGGGTCCTCCAGCTTCAAGTTTAATCATCTTCAAAGTTACTTAGATATCCACAATCCTGTTGCATGCAGGGCTGTGGAGTCGAGGAGTCGGAGTCGGAGGCAATTTTGGGTACCTGGAGTTGGAGTCGGCAAAAATCAACCAACTCCTACTAAATTTAAATTGGAATAAAAAAAAAAAAAAGCAAGTTTAAATGTCCCAATTCACAAAAAGTTCTAATGAATTACTTCTCTACTGTAAGAATAAAGGCCAATGCATGCAGTGTGTCGCTTTACCGCAAAACGAACACGTTAAGTGACCATGAAGAAGCATGCTTGTCATATGCTTCACTATATGGCACGCAACGCACAGTTAAAGAGCAGCAATACTAATACTTTCCATTGTGTTGTGTTCCGCTGTTACAGGGAACGCAGCGCCCATGGGTAACCTAGCCTCTCACTGATAACTGCTTAAAGAGGACCTTTCATCAGGGTAAAAAATGTGTACTAAGTATGCTGACATGTAAAGCAGTGCCCAGGGATCTCCCTGCACTTACTATTATCCCGCTCCGTTTGCCTGGTATAGGCTCCGGTATCTTCTGTAACTTGGTTATACTAGGCGTATCCCAGGCTGTAGCGCTGACCAATCGCAGCGCACAGCTCATATCCTGGGAGTTTTTTTTTCTCCCAGGCTATGAGCTGAGTGCTGTGATTGGCCAGCGCTACAGCCTGGGATACGCCTAGTATAACCAAGTGATACTAGGCTCCTCCTAGTAGAACCAAGTCCCAGAAGATACCAGAGCCTATTCCGGGCAAGCGGAGCGGCGCCCGGGGATAATAGTAAGTGCAGGGAGATCCCTGGGCGCCGCTCTACATGTCAGCATACTTAGTACACATTTTTTACCCTGGTCCTCTTTAAGTAAATATGTTATTTGCAGGACTAGAGACACTTGTATAAGTGAAGGGAATGGATAGTCAATAGATCAAGACTGAAGCTGTAAACCATTTGAAAAACTGCTGTCATTCAGCTAAGGCTATAAAAACTTGTAAACTCAGATTGTTAGCTTAAACTTTAAACATGACTATGGGGTTCTACTAGGGAAATAATGTTTTAAAATAAATGCCCCTTCCTGGATCCTTCCACTGCCCTATGTTCAGCAGAAGTTCAGCACACAAAGGAGAAGTCTTTTGCTAAGGCCTCTTTCACACTTGCGTTGTGTGGATCCGGCGTGCACTTCCGTTGCCGGAAATGCCCGCCGGATCCGTCACAATGCAAGACAACTGAAAGCATTTGAAGACTGATCAGTCTTCAAAATCTTTCAGTGTTACTATGGCAGCCAGGACGCTACTAAAGTCCCGGTTGCCATAGTAAGTGGTGGGGAGCCATGGGAGCGGATACTTACAGTCCGTGCGGCTCCCGGGGCGCTCCACAATGACAATCAGAGCGCCCCACGTGCATGGATCATGCGATCATGTGATCCATGCTCATGGGCGCTCTGACGTCATTATGGAGCGTGCCGCGACTCGGGAGCCGCACAGACGGTAAGTAAACTTCTCCCCTGCCTCCCCACTACACTTTACCATGGCAGCCGGGACTTTAGCGTCCTGGCTGCCATGGTAACCATTCACAAAAGCAAAACCTCGAATCCGGCGATGCACTGAAACGACGTTTAGCTTAATGCCGAATCCGAATTAATGCACTTCAATGGGCATTAATTCCAGATCCGGTGTTACGGCATGTCTTCTGGATTTTTGGACGGAGACAAATCCGCAGCATGCTGCGGTTTTGGCAACGTACAAAAAACGTTCACATACTGAACGGAAGACATCCTGATGCATCCTGAACAGATTTCTCTCCATTCAGGATGCATTAGGATAATCCTGATCAGTATCTTTCCGTCCTAGAGCCCCGAGGACGGAACTCTAGGACGGAAAGCAAAAGCGCAAGTGTGAAAGAGCCCTTAAACTGTTCAATACAGTAGACTGTTGGCTTCCTAGCCAGTAGTTCTGTGGTAATGACATGTATGTTGCCCTTCTTTCCTTCAAGGAATGTATAAAATACATTTGCATATTAAATGGTAGTCGGGTAGTCGGAAGTACCAAAAACTGAGGAGTCGGAGCATTTATCTACCGACTCCACAGCCCTGTTTGCATGTGTGGGCAAAATCACCAATTTTTTTATTTTTTTCCCCCCAACATGGTCGATGCCCTCTAAAAGGAGTTGTAACACTGGAGATTTATGCTGGAGATATACTTCTGGGTATAGCTGTGCAATGCCATTATAGCCTCTTTTAGGAACGATTCAAATACAGCTTCAAATGTGGTTTTCGGCAGGTAAGGCTTTTTAAGAATCCTTTTTTTGGATCAGAGCCTCTGTGTATGAAAATGAACACTTGTGTCCGATTTCAGGGAGGGAGAGCAGATTGTATGTCCGGGGGAGAAATGATGATGCTTGTCTCACTGATCTTTGTTTGAGATCGCTGCAGCTGGTCCTTGTGGCGGAGACACCTTTTTGTCGCTTAATGCTGAAGAAGTTGGTAGAGAAGGAGCGGTTGAACATTGGCACTGTTTGAAGAGGCTTCCTTGGCAGAAGAGATTCAGTGCAACATAAGGGAAAAGCAATCTCGGGGTCCATTCACACGTCCGCAATTCTGTTCCACGGAATTGCGGAATTATTAATTTCAATGGGGACAGATGATGTCCCGGCCGGGTCCACAATTGCGGATCCGCACTTCCAGATCCGTAATCGCGTTCCCGAAAAAAAATAGAACATGTCCTATTCTTGTCCGCTATTGCGGACAAGAAAAGGCATTTTCTATATAGTGCCGGCGATGTGCGGTCTGCAAATTGCGGAACGCACGTCGCCAATGTCCGTGTTTTTTGCGGATCCGCAAAACACACGGACGTGTAAATGGACCCTCGTACTGTATTTTTCACCCTTTAAAGAGGACCTTTCACCTGTCCAAAGTTTGTTAGGTAAAGCTATGTACATGCAGAGCGGCACCCAGGGATGTCCCTGCACTTACTATTATCCCTGGGTGCCGCTCCGTTCGTCTGCTGTAGCCCCCGGGACCGGCACTCGTGCTGCTGCTAATTTTGCAGTGGGATGAGACATCCTCTTTTGCCGTCTCCTTCTCACAGGGCTGGAGCGCTGGCCAATCGCAGCGCTCAGCTCATATCCTGGGAGGTTGCAGTTGTAAGCAATGGCTTCTCCACCAGAAAGTGGGGTAGTGTCCAACTCCACAACAAAGGCAGGATTCGAGTGCTCACCATGAGGCCTCCATACTTGAGCCCGACAGTCATGGGTTTCCAAACAGAACCTGTATTCTTCACTAAAGATGATACTGTTCAGGTTTCTCATTCACGACACCACTGCAAACAAAGGCAATGATGGCTGGCTGTCAATGGCATGTTGGGCACTCTGATATCAATGTCCTTTTGCTAAGTGCCTGGAAATGATCCAGGCAAAGTCAAGGGTGTGTAATGAAGGTGTCACCTGTGTCTGGCTGGTGGACAATGAAACGGTAGTTGCTGCTTGTGCGGCCGATTAAGCAAACCTTTCTACTGGCAGACTGTCTGGGGTGTCCTCAGCTTGTTTGCTGTGTTTGGGTGCCCTCACATAACCACTGCTCCCAGACCCTCCTAACAGGTAGGTCAGAATGGCCTAGATGTCAGGCAATTTGTTAACACAACCATCCTGCTTTCCTCAGTGCAATGATGCGCCCCCTGTCTAAATCTTCTAACTGGGCAAAATGTCTTTTAGTGCATGGTAGAGGCATGTCTAGCAGTCAATGATCTCTCACCAAGAGGTACACTATCCAAAAGTAACCTCTGAGAGCCTTTTTGTAGGGCAGACTGATAAAGCACATACACGTTGTCTAATCAGACCACACCCGTAATCATTTACTTATCTTCCATGAGACATAACTGGATGCAGCAGTTTTTTTTCTCAATATGTATTGACAAAATACTGTATATATACAATATATGAACAATGCTAAATATATATAATCCAAGGTATATACATATTTTCAGTACACTTTATTCTCAATACATCATATTACAGTATATGGCCCCATTCACACCTCCGCATTTTAGTCCGCATCTATTCCGCAATTCTGCGGAATAGATGCGGACCCATTCATTGTGAATGGGGCCGGACATGATGCGGAGAGCACACTATGTGCTCTCCGCATTTGCGGAGCTGCGGCCCCGATCTTCCAGGTTTCGGCCCCGAAACATCTGTCCGCGGCTCCGCAAAAGATTGAGCATGTCCTATTCTTGTCTGCAGCCTGCGGACAAGAATAGGCATCTCTATGGGGAGTGCCAGCATGGTGTGTTGCGGATCCGCAACACAGCGTGGACGTGTGAATGGGGCCTTTGTATGTTCTGTTTTAGCTTTTTTGTTTTGCTTTTTTGACTTTTATAATTCCAATGCTCCAAAAAAAAAAAAAAGCAACACTGTTTATTAGACTTTTGTTTTCTGGAGAACATGTCAGTCACTGTTTATTGCCTTCTGTAATCCTGTGGACACCAGGACAATAGCGGCTGTAAGCAATGTTTCTACATACTCAGCCATTACATAATTATTCAATTATGTGCTTTTTTTTGTATCATTTTAAAATTGCAGGGTATTTTGTCAACAATTACAGCAGATAACAGGATGCATTATGGAATGGGGAATAGGTATTTTCGTGCATTGTGCTTTCTCTGCCATCATTCAGTGCTATTAGAGAATTGTAATTTATTTTACAAATTATATTTGATGGCTGGCAGAGTTCATGTTTCAGAGGAGTGCCTTAGGATGATGATGATTGCTTATTTACATGAGATTACAGTTCCAGGTTATTTAGATGTCTGATGCTCGCTTTCTGCCCGTGTTTTTGATGCTAAGGACTTAATGTGTCTGTCAGAAATGATGCTTCTAAATACGGTTGTGTTTTATTTTTTTGTAAAGATTGTGTGACTTTGTGTAATAAGTATTTCCAGAAGAAGATATGAAAGTATTTTTTTTCTTTCTAGAAGTTAGTACCAGATCTAATTATATATAAAAAAGACTGGACAAGCAGATCTGCTTGGAGCTGCAGCTTAAAGGGAATCTGTCAGCAGTTTAATGCCACTAGGTTCTAACAGCTGCAGTCAGGGGTGTACCTAGCCTTTCGGGCGAGAACTAAAACAGCCCCCCCCCCCCCCACCCTCCAATACCAATTTCTTAACCTAACGCCTTTGCCATAATACTCATTGCCCATGGTCTTTCTGCTGCCCCCCTCTTGCCCCTACCTGGTACTGCCTGAGGCAATCGCCTCACTTGGCCTCATTGGTGGTGCACCCCTGGCTCCAGTACATGCCAATTGTGCCCGTATTCATGAGCTCACGGCTCTCCCAGCCCAACTGTCTCTGACATTTTTTAACTTTTTTACTATATTAATCAGCAGCAAGTAGGCGGGGAGAGCCATGACGGGACTCGTTTAGCATGCGCTGGAGCTGTTTAACTCGAGATGTTAGCAAAATGGCTGGGTCAGTTAAAGAAAGTGACCCAGCATTTTGCTCAGGAGAACAGTCGCCAGTTTATGTTGCCCTTAGTTAGGACTCCCTTTAAAATGACGTACCTTTGTTTTCAGAGTAAACAGAGTGTGTACTCTCAAATTCTCTACATAGATCTCTGTTCACACTAGAATCATGGCTTCTGTTCCTAACCCATCACAATGGGTTGGCAGATCCCATTAACTTGTAATGGTGGTCCCTGTCAGGTTGCCATTTGGAATTGCTTTGTAGACATTAGGGGAGATTTTTTAAAGACCAGCATTTAACACCAGTCTTGAAATCTCATGCACTGCTGGATATTGCTCCTTATTTATGACCAGGCGCATAAATTCAACACATCCTCCGGAAGTCCGTGAGACAGAATGGAATCTAGGGCAGATCAGGGCTGCTGTAAACTTCTGTTTTCATTCTCTGCAGAAAACTGGCGCAAATGAAGATAAATGTACAATGCAAAAAAACAAAGTTAGACCACAAACTCCAAAAAATATGAAAAAAAGGGATTCAGGTGCACAATGACACATGCAAACAACATATACTTACTATTTGGAAATTAGAAGCTTTTTGCACACTTTTTGATCCAAATTGTATCAGGCCCATCTACTAGCAACCAGGTGGCTACTATCAGACAGGACCTACACTAACAGACTTGCCTCTCCTGGGCTTTTTGCCTTCAAAATTCAGGGCAATGTGGAATCCAGCTGTTTTGCACTCTGATGCCATCGCTCATCCCCATACAGAACCATTGCCAGCAGACGATGATTTATCTGAGCACACGTTTTGCTTGTCAATCGGTCAATCAGCGCCTTTACACTGGCAGATCATTGCTAACAAGTGTTTCTACGAACGTTTATTAGCGATTTTCTGTCTGATGCTTGGGCAGTGTAAAGGGGACTTAAGTGAAAGCCTTTCCCGATAGGCCATTACTAGCTGATCATTAGGGGTCTGAAACCACACAGATCAACTGTTAAGGTGTAGCTGCAAGTCTTTACTGGAACTACACAGTTAAGGCCTCATGCATAATGAAAACCATAATGAAGTCGTTATCATGGGGGACTTCAACTACCCAGATATAGACTGGGAAACTGAAAGCTGTACATCCCAAAAAGGAAACAGGTTCTTGGCAATAGCCAAAGACCATTTCCTTTCCCAACTGGTTCAGGACCCCACTAGAGGGACGGCCATACTGGACTTAGTATTAACCAATAGACCTGATAGAACAACAGATGTGCAGGTTGGGGGACACCTGGGAAATAGTGACCATAAAGTTATAACCTTCCAATTATCCTTCAAACGAGAGTTTCTAAAGGGAGGAACAAAAATACCAAACTTCAAAAAAGCAAAATTTAGCCAACTAAGCGAGGCCATAGGCCTAACTAACTGGGACAAAGTCCTCAAAAATAAAAATATAACCATAAAATGGGAGATTTTTAAAAGCATTGTAACATCTAATTGTGAGAGGTACATACCTTATAGGAATAAAAGGCTAAGGAACAATAAGAAACCAATGTGGATAAATGGAACCGTAAAGAAGGCAATAAATGACAAAAAGAAAGCATATAAATCGCTAAAACAGGAGGGGAGTCAGGAAGCACTGATAAACTATAAGGAAAAAAATAGAATATGTAAAAACTAATAAAATTTGCCAAACTAGAGACCGAGAGATTAATTGCCAAAGAGAGTAAAACTAACCCTAAAATGTTCTTCAATTATATAAATAGTAAAAATATAAATCTGAAGGAGTCGGCCCTCTACATAGCAATGAGGGGGTGTTGCAGAGAGCGACGAGGATAAAGCAAAACTATTAAATATTTTTTCTCCACTATATTCACTGAGGAAAATAAACTGTCAGATGAAATGCAGAATGTAAAAGTAAATCCCCATTAAAAGTGCCCTGTCTGACCCAGGAAGAAGTACAACAGCGACTTAAAAAGATTAAAATAGACAAATCGCCAGGACCGGATGGCATACACCCCGTATCCTAAGGGAATTAAGTGATGTCATAGCCAGACCATTATTTCTGATATTTACAGACTCTATAATAACAGGGAATGTTCCACAGGATTGGCGCATAGCAAATGTGGTGCCAATATTCAAAAAGGGTCCAAAAACAGAGCCTGGAAATTATAGGCCGGTAAGTTTAACATCTATTGTTGGTAAACTGTTTGAAGGGTTTCTAAGAGATGCTATTTTGGAGTATCTCAATGAAAATAAGCAAATAACACCATATCAGCATGGCTTCATGAGGGATCGGTCATGCCAAACAAATTTAATCAGCTTCTATGAGGAGGTAAGTTCTAGACTTGACAGCGGCGAATCAATGGATGTCGTATATCTGGACTTCTCCAAAGCATTTGACACCGTACCTCATAAAAGGTTAGTATATAAAATGAGGATGCTCGGACTGGGAGAAAATGTCTGTATGTGGGTAAGTAACTGGCTGAGTGACAGAAAACAGAGGGTGGTTATTAACGGTACATACTCAGATTGGGTCACTGTAACTAGTGGGGTACCTCAGGGGTCAGTATTGGGCCCTATTCTCTTCAATATATTTATTAATGATCTTGTAGAAGGCCTGCACAGTAAAATGTCTATTTTTGCAGATGACACTAAACTGTGTAAAGTAATTAACACTGAAGAGGACAGTTTTCTGCTACAGAGGGATCTGGATAGATTGGAGGCTTGGGCAGAAAAATGGCAGATGAGGTTTAACACTGACAAATGTAAAGTTATGCACATGGGAAGGAATAATGCAAGTCACCCGTACATATTAAATGGTAAAACACTCGGTAACACTGACATGGAAAAGGATCTAGGAATTTTAATAAACAGCAAATTAAGCTGCAAAAACCAGTGTCAGGCAGCTACTGCCAAGGACAATAAGATAATGGGTTGCATCAAAAGGGGCATAGACGCCCGTGATGAGAACATAGTCCTACCCCTTTACAAATCACTAGTCAGACCACACATGGAGTACAGTGTACAGTTCTGGGCTCCTGTGAACAAGACAGACATAGCAGAGCTGGAGAGGGTTCAGAGGAGGGCAACTAAAGTAATAACTGGAATGAGGGATCTACAGTACCCTGAAAGGTTATCAAAATTAGGGTTATTCACTTTAGAAAAAAGACGACTGAGGGGAGATCTAATAACTATGTATAAATATATCAGGGGTCAGTACAGAGATCTGTCCCATCATCTATTTATCCCCAGGACTGTGACTGTGACAAGGGGACATCCTCTGCTTCTGGAGGAAAGAAGGTTTGTACACAAACATAGAAAAGGATTCTTCACTGTAAGAGCAGTGAGACTATGGAACTCTTTGCCTGAGGAGGTGGTGATGGTAAGTACAATAAAGGAATTCAAGAGGGAACTGGATGTATTTCTGGAGTGTAATAATATTACAGGCTACAGCTACTAGAGAGGGGTCGTTGATCCAGGGAGTTATTCTGATTGCCTGATTGGAGTCGGGAAGGAATTTTTTTCCCCTTAAGTGATGAAAATTGGCTTCTGCCTCACAGGGGTTTTTTGCCTTCCTCTGGATCAACTTGTAGGAAACAGGCCGAACTGGATGGACAAATGTCTTTTTTCGGTCTTATATACTATGTTACTATGCACACGACCGATGTTTGATTCCGTGTCCGTTGCTCCGTTTTTCGTGATTTTCTGCGGACCCATTATTTTTCAATGGGTCCGTGAAAACCTCGGCAAATGCACCGTTTGTCCTCCGCGTCCGTGGTCCGTGATTCCAGTCCGTCAAAAAAATATAACCTGTCCTATTCTTGTCCGTGAAAAACGGTTCACGGACCCATTCAAGTCAATGGGTCCGTGAAAAATGCGGATGGCCATCTGTGTGTCATCCGCGTTCCGTGTCCATTTTTTTTGCGGATCCCTTGGCAGGCACTTGGGAAAAATTGTCAGCCTGTCTTTTGGTAAAATCTTTTGGGTCATGTCCGCTAAAAAAACGGAAGACACATGGAAACACAACAGAAGGCAAAAACGGACACGGATCACTGAACAACGGAACCCCTTTTTGCGGACAGCATAAAAAAACGGTCGTGTGCATGAGGCCTAAGTCACATTAACCCCTTAAGGACCCTGCCATTTTTCACCTTAAGGACCATCCAATTTTTTGCAAAACTGACATGTGTCACTTTATGTGGGGATAACTTTAAAACTCTTTTACTTATCCAGGCCATTCTGAGTTTGTTTTCTCGTCACATATTGTACTTCATGACAGTGGTAAATTTGAGCCAAAATATTTAATTTTTATTTATAAAAAAAATACCAAATTTACCAAAAATTTGGAAAAATTCACAATTTTCTAAATTTCAGTTTCTTTGCTTTTAAAAAAGATAGTGTTACCTCCTAAAATAGTTATTACTTTCCATTTCCCATATGTCTACTTCATGCTTGGATCATTTTGTAAATTACATTTTCTTTTTTGGGACGTTAGAAGGCTTAGAAGTTTAGAAGCAAATCTTGAGATTTTTCAGAAAATTTCCAAAACCCACTTTTTAAAGGGGTATTCCCATCTCAGACAATGAGGGCATATCGCTAGGGTTTGCTCTTATTGTCTGATAGGTACGGGTCCCCCTGCTGGGACCCGCACCTATATCGAGAACAGAGTGGGAAGAGCTGTGGCTGGATGAGCCCAGATTTCCCGGGGTCCATCCACCACCAATCGCTGCTCCCCGCCTCTCCCATGGAAGTGAAGGGGAGTGCATTGAACATGCGTGGCCCATGCTCCTATTCAATTCTATGGTGCCGACGAAAATAGCAGAGCCAGCGCTCTGCTATATTCGCCTGCCCCATAGAAAATGAACGGAGGGCGGCTGCCCATGCGCAGTACGCCCATCTTCACTTTCAGGGCTCCGTTTTCGATATAGGTGCGGGTCCCAGCAGTGGGACCCACACCTATGAGACAATGGGGGCATATCCTTGCAATATGCCCCCATTGTCTGAGATTGGACAACCCCTTTATAAGGACCAGTTCAGGTCTGAAGTCCCTTTGTGAGGCTTACATAATAGAAACCACCCAAAAATGGCCCCATTTTAGAAACTACACCCCTCAAGGTATTCAAAAATGATTTTTCAAACTTCTGTATGGGCACACTGCAGGGCGCTGAAGGAAAGGAACGCCATAGGGTTTTTGGAAGGCAGATTTCACTGGGAAAAATTTTTAGTTGCCATGTCACATTTAAAGACCCCCGATGCACCCCTAGAGTAGAAACTCCCAAAAAGTTACCCCCTCAAAGTATTTAACTGATTTTACAAACTTTGCTAACCCTTTTAGGTGTTTCACAAGAATTAAAGGAAAATGTAGATGACATTTCAGAATTTCACTTTTTTTGGCAGATTTTCCATTTGAATCCATTTTTTTTTCCAGTAAAAAAAGCAAGGGTTAACAGCCAAAAAAACACAATATTTATTGCCCTGATGATTCTGTAGTTTATAGAAACACTCCATATGTGGTCGTAAACTGCTGTACGGGCACACGTCAGGGCGCAGAAGTAAAGGAACGCCATATGGTTTTTGGAAGGCAGATTTCACTGGGATAATTTTAAGTTGCCATGTCGCATTGGAAGACCCCCCTGATGCACCCCTAAAGTACAAACTACAAAAAAGACCCCATTTTGGAAACTACAGTATAAGATGGCAGTTTTGTTAGTACTATTTTAGGGTACATATGATTTTTAGTTGCTCTATATTACACTTTTTGTGAGGCAAGGTAACAAAAAATAGCTGTTTTTGCACCGTTTTTAATTTTTATTTACAATGTTCATCTGACAGGTTAGATCATGTGGTATTTTTATAGAGAAAGTTGTTACGGTTGCGACAATACCAAATATGGTTGGTTGTTTGTTTTTACATAATAAAGCATTTCTGAAAAATAAAAAAGTTTTTTAGTGTCTCCATATGTATCCATTTTTTGCGGGATAAGATGTCGGTTTGATTGGTATGATTTTGGGGTGCGTATGACTTTTTGATCGCTTGGTAGTACACTTTTTGTGCTGTAAGGTGACAAAAAAATGGCTTTTTTGACACAGTTTTCAAATGTTTAATTTTTTTTACGGTGTTCACCTGGGAGGTTAGGTAATGTGATATTTTTATAGAGCAGGTTGTTACGGACGTGTATACTTTTTTTATTTACGTTTTACACAATAATATCATTTTTTAAACTGGCACTATTTTGGGGTGCATATGACTTTTTGATCGTTTGCTATTACACTTTTTGTTGTAAGATGACAATAAATGGCTTTTTTGACACAGTTTTTAATTAATTTTTTTGACTGTGTTCATCTGTGGGGTTAGGTCATGTGTTATTTTTATAGAACATGTTGTTACGGACGCAGCAGATCCTAATACTGTATGTCAACTTTTTTTGGAATTTTTTGAAATTAACACAATAAAAGCATTTTTGAAACAAAAAAAATTGTTTTAGTGTCTCCATAGTTTTTTATTTTTTTGGCGATTGTCTTAGGCAGGGGCTCAATTTTTGCGGGATGAGGTGACGGTTAGATTGGTACTATTTTGGGGGCATTCACCTTTTTGATTGCTTGGTGTTGCACTTTTAGTGATGTAAGGTGACAAAAAAATTGTATTTTTAGCACGGTTTTTATTTAATTTTTGTGTTCACCTGAGGAGATAGATCATGGGATATTTTTATAGAGCCAGTTGGTATGGACGCGGCGATACATAATATGTCTACTTTTTATTTTTCCCTATTTTTTATAATTTTTTTTGTACTTTATTTTGGAAAAAGGACACTTTATTTTTTTTTACTTGAAACTTTGAATTTTTTATGTAAAACTTAATTTTTTTTTCAATTTTTTTTTACTTTATTTTTTTGTCCCACTCTGGGACTTTAACTTTTGGGGGTCTGATCCCCTTTACAATGCATTACAATACTTCTGTATTGTATTGCATTGGCTGTAAGTGTATTACATCTCGTAATACACTTCAGCTTGCTTGCTTGTGAGATCCAGGGGGCTGGATCTCACAGGCTGTCACGGAAGGCAGCCCTGATGCCTAAGGAAGGCATCGGCCTGCCATCGGGTCCCCGTCACACGGCGGGATTCTGCATGTGCCGCGGTTAGCGCGCATTCCTGCACTTGGCCGATTAGCCCGCCGTACATGAACGACGTTGGACCTTAACTTATGTCCACAAGCGCCGTGCATGTATAGCACGGGTCCTTAAGGGGTTAAACAGGTAAATTACTCCTGAAAATGTCACTTTTTTATTGTAGATTTTGAGTTTGTCTGAAGTAAATATAACCGACACACAACTCTTGGGACACAAGTGCATTTTTAACCCTTTAGTGACAACAAATTTTAGCCTTAAGGACCAGTAACATTTGTTCCCGTCTGTGTTCCAGGGGTCATTATATTTTTTATGCAATTTAGCTTTTTTTTTTTTTTTTTTTTTTTTTTACCTTTTTCAGGTTCATATACTGTATTAAAGTTATTTTCTTTTTTCGGGGAAAATTAAAAAACAGCAGTTTCAACAATATTTGTTGGATTTATTTTTACGGCAGTCACAACGATTGTGATGTTGACAAATATATTTAGTTTTTTATTTTTAATAATCTTTTCCTTCACCCTGCAGCCTGTCTGCTCAAATTGCTTCCCCTCTTCCTCCAGGCTGGCTGAGATCACAGCCAGCTTTAACTGGGATGGCCGCTTTAACTCTTCATATCTTGGGCTGGGTAGCAGCTATAGATATGGGCCTGGTCTTATTTGAAAGGTGACAATCTAAGCTTCAACTATTAGAAATCAGGTCAGGAGTGAAAGCAGCTGAAACCTGCTTTCACTTTCAGCTGCTGTCATGCCCGACCCAATTTCTATCAGCTTTATCTCATGAAGTAGGAGATGATTGCTTGTGATTCTGGTCTTGTCAGCTTTCAAACAAGACCTGAGATATGGATGGTTAAAGTTGCCATCCCCTCACCCTGCTGCCCGAGCAGTGCTCGGGCTGAACTGTCAAGTCCTTTTCTCAAAGCACAAGCAGAGCTCAGGCAAGACTGTTAAGAGGTTAAACCAATGCAATGTGGAGTTATCTGTAAAGGTCTCCTGGCACAAGATGGCTGCAAATCAACAGAACAGTAATAATCCGGGGTGGAAGAAGTAAGAGGGATTGTAAATGGTACATGTTAGATACTGTGCTTGCCAACTTATTGCCAGTCTTATCACTTTTAGACTTGGAATATTTTTTTTCTCTCATCTTCCAAGGGACTGTGATGAGATTAAAATTTAAATAAGCAGCGAGACATGAGATACCAGAATTCATAACATTTCACTTTCATAATAAGAATAAACAATTATCTGCACAAACCAACAAGGATCCATTACATGGCCTTTGTAATAAAACAGCATTGAAGTTCCACAAAGCAATGGTAGAATAATTTGTAATGCTCCACTTCCTAACCATCTGGCACAGGGTTGCTGGATGTTTTTCTGTACTAATATTGCCTGCTCTATTATTATATTTGAGAACACAGTTACGATAAATCCGTAGCTGGTTACAAGGGCCAGAGATCCTGTTTGAGTGCTCAGTAATAAACCCATATACATCACTAGCCCTAGCACTGGATAGAGAGAGGGTGAGACAATGCTCCCCAGTTTGAGATACTAGCCACAAGTTAAGACCCCCTCACTGATTTGAGCTAGGGTAGATTAGACTGTGCTCATGTAGGTATCCGTTGTTTTGTTATGACCTCCATCGCATATTCTACCGTTTTTAATATACCGTACAGTGCTATTTTTGCCCATCAAACAACGGACACTTTGGCAAACCACAGCACAATGTGAACAGGGCACCCTCCACTACATGTCTTGGGTAAATAGTTTGAAGCAACTGTTTGCAGGGGGAGCAACAATTTTGTAATAGTGGCTCTCCCTTGCAACTTATTTACCTCAGCCTGAGGTAAGATTAAATACAGTAAAACAAAGCTTAAACAGATTATTCCTGAGGAGTAACAAATGCCAGAATAGCTGTTCTGCGGATCTCTCACCTGAAAATGGGAATAAAAAGTAATGAAAATAGCCGATCGCTGGCTCTGCTATTTCCGTCAGGCCCATAGAAGTGAATGGTGCGCTCCCATTCACTTCTGTGGGGAGAGCGCTTGGCGGTGGCCTGACTGGAATCCTCCAGCCACCACCTTGCGGGGCTCTGTTCCCGATATAGGTGCAGGTCCTAGCAGTAGGATCTGCACCTATATGACTATGGGGGCATATCCTAGCGATATGCCCCAATTGTCAGAGATGAGACAACTCTTTTAAGGTTATTTAATTTGCAAAAAAGACAGCGGAAGGTCAACTAATAACTAATGTACATGTGTATTAAGGGTCAGTATAGAGATCTCTTCCATGATCGAGGGGACATCCTCAGCATCTAGAGGAAAGGTTTCTACATCTTCATGGATGGGGCTTCTTACACTCTAGAAATACACAACCTTCTTTGGCAGAAAGTTCCATAGATTCATTGCTCTTATAGCAATAAGAGCAGTGAAACTATGGAACCCATTGCCAGAGGAGGTGGTGATGGTGAATTCACTAAAAGAGTTCAAGATTTCTGGAGAAAGGTTGTTGATCCAGGGAGTTATTCTGAACTGGCTGCATAGGCAGTATATCTGTTCCTGATTTAGGGAGAGTTCACATCACCCTTATTTTTCCATTCTTCTGCACATTTGATAGCCATTTGAACCATTTCCGATAGAGATTTTATTTTATTTTTGTTTTTTTTTATGGAAAAAAAAGCCCTGTATGCTGTACTATTTTTTCCGTCTAAAAAACAGATCTCAGACTAAATTGTACATAACTGATGCACAGGATCTTTTACAGGATCTGTTTTTTTTCTTTCTTTTTCTATTCTTCTGATGGATCAGAAGAACAGAGAAATAACAGTGATATGAACTCTCCCTAAATCCAGGGACAGATTTACTGCCTGGGCAGCCAGTTCAGGGCTCCCTGATCTCTGGGGCCCCAAGCATTTGCTTGGTTTACATGGGAGCAAAGTCCACTCCTGGCCTTCCTCTTAGGGCTCATGCACACAAATGTATTTTTTGTCTGGATCTGATTCGCATTTTTTGTGCGTCAGATGCGCATCCATTCACTTCAGTGGGCCTGCAAAAGATGCGGACGCACCAGTGTGCTGTCTGCAAATATATGTCTGTTCCTTGGCACCGCAAAAATATAGAACATGTCTTATGTTTTACAGAAAAGAATAGGACAGTTTTATAGAAGGCAGGACGTTCTGTTCCGCAAAATGTGGACTGCATACAGCCGATATCCATGTTTTGTGGATCCGCAGTTTCTAGACAGCAAAAACTGCAACGGCTGTGCATGAGCCCTTAAAGGTAGGGAAGTCCCGATACCGGACGTTTGCACAAGTACTTGTACTCGTGCAAATGTCGCCAATATAACTGCCGATACCTGATGGCCGTGCAGCGGCGGGACCCGTGTCCCAGATGATCAGTGGTGGGGACGGTGGCTGCAGCGGCGGGTCCCGTGACGGCGGGTCCCGTGTCGGCTTCCGTGCGGCGGTGACGCTCCCAGCTAATCAGCGTGGGGGAGGGACTTCTGTGTGGCGGCTCCCAAGTCCCATGCGGTTGCCTAGCACTGGAAGGAAGTTAAAGCCACTTCCTCCCAGTACTCTGGTGCATCCTCATGGGAAGGATTACAGCGGGCCAGGTGGATATGGTGCATGAAATGGAGGAGAAATTCAGTTAATTTCTCTCCATTTCATCTTCAAACAGTGAATATAAAATAAGGTGGGGGCGAACGGTCATATAACAATGTTTCCCAACCAGTGTCCCTCCAGCTGTTGCAAAACTACACCTCCCAGCATGCCTGGACAGCCAAAGGTTGTACGGGCATGCTGGGAGTTGTAGTTTTGCAACAGCTGGAGGCACACTGGTTGGGAAACATTGTTATATTTACATTCTCTCCCATGATATGCCCATTCCCCTCCTTATATGCCAGTGTTTCCCAACCAGTGTGCCTCCAGCCAATGGCTGTACGGGCATGCTGGGAGTTGTAGTTTTGCAAGAGCTGGAGGCACACTGGTTGGGAAACACTGTTATATGACCATTTATTAATTTATTAACCCTTGTACAAATGAAAAGTAAAGCAGTTGTCCATAGCAACCAAATTTCAGCTTTCATTTCTTTCATTGCTATCAGCAACTGCGCCGCTGTTTCTTTGTACAAGGTTTGATAAATCTCCCCTATGACTAAATTATGTGTTATCTATTTCATTGTTATAATTGGTATCATTAATTGGTCTCGGTAAGTAGTTAAATAAAAGTATCGGTACTCGTACTCGGTCCTAAAAAAAATGGTATCAGGACATCCCTACTTAAAGGGGTTGTTTCGTCTCAAACAATCGGGGCATATCTTTAGTATATGCCCCCATTGTCTGATAGGTACGGGTCCTTCCTCTGGGACCTGCACCTATCTCGTAAACTGAGCCAGCAGAGTCCCAGTGGGCGCACCAAGCATGTGTAGCTGCCCTTCATTCATTTCTGTGGGGCCGCCGAAAATGGTCGATCGCTGGCTCCGCTATTTCTGTCGGCCCCATAAAAACGAATGGGAGCCGTGGCCACTCATGCTTGGTGCACTCCCATTCATTTCTATGGGGATTCCAAAAATAACCAAGCGCGTCGCTCAACTATTTTCGGCAGGCCAATAGGAAGGCTTGGTGGCGGCCGGACCCGGCACCGCCGGCCACCACTTTGGCCGGCCAGCTTTGTATTTGGCTTAATTTTAGAGATAGTTGCAGGTCCCAGACGTGGGACCCGCACCTATCAGACAATGGGGGAATATCCTTTCAATATGCCCCCATTTTCTGTGATGACAATACCCCTTTAATGAACTTTGCAGGATATCAGATGGAACTGGATGGACGTGTATCTTTTTTCAGCCTCACAAATTGTTACGGTCTTCCTCTTTATTATATTAAAATTGCTTGCACTAGGCTGGAGAACATTAGAATTCAGAATGACATGAATGTGCATCTTTATGTGAAATTGCCTTTTTCTGAAATGGAGCTTAGAATTTAATGCATCTTAACACACAATGGGGATGATTAATAACATAATAGTATTCTCTATAGCAAGTGAGTCATGGAGCTGATGAAATGACTGCCTCTTTCGCTCACTCCTAGCATATCTATTATTTTGTGTCTCCCCATTTTTCTGTGCCTTTTTTCGCTTTTACATCTTATTTCACTAACTAGTGCAAGTTCAAAACCTTGTATTTCTGTGACGAAAGAGCAAACCCCTTTGTGAGATGTTTTTTTTTTTTCTATTCAAGCTTGACTAAATCAGTTTTTATCCCCTTTCCTTAAGAGTTAAGCAGTTCCATCCAGTAGCATCTATAGACATGACAATGTAAGGCAATCACAATTTGTCAGCCACGCATTTGCTATTGCTTATTCTCTGCATGTAGTGGTCTTAGTCAGACATGCCGTGCCATTGATTTATCCAGCGATGTCTATTTTTCTCTTTTCAGCTGTGCTCCCAGGAAATGGGCCTTTGTAGCTCTCTGACACTGCTTTCATACATGAATAATCAATAGTGAAATGATATGATATCAGGAAGGAGATGTTTAGAAAGAGAAATTCTGACATTTCTTTGGAATTGAGATGCAACCATAGCCAAGAAGCTTTCCCTGTGATCCTTTCATGCATTTTGTATTGAAACTTAAGGCATGTCAGCATTCTGCTTGTCAGCTCATGTAGTGCTTGAGCAATGAGGACAGAGTATATCCAAAATAAGTTCTTAACATTTCTGTACTTCTCCTGTAATAATATTTAAAAGTATCTGACTATGGCCAGGAACATTTGGCATATTGCTCATATTATTGTTTTCTACCTTTTGGTTCATATTTTGTCATTGTTTTGTGTCCTAGTGCACTGTTACGATATGGCATTAATTCCGTGTGGAGGCGTGTAGTTTTACCTATGGTAACCACAAACACAAATGAAGACAGGTCCCCCCCCAGTAATAGAACAAATGCATAAAAAACAAGAAAAGGTTTGAAGATCAAAATACCAATATTGTTAAGAAAACCCTATGGTAGCCAGGTGGCATGTTCTTGGAGACCAGACCCACAGACCAGTTGCTCCATTATGGGAATGCACAGAGTGGAAAGTGAACTTTCCTTAAGTTTTTAGAGGTTAATATCTCTCCAAATCTAGACCTCAATTATCCCCCCTTGTTAAAATCCATCCCAGAGATACTCGGCTCTTGGTCCCCCTCATTTATCTCCTGGGTGGGGCACCGAAGTATGTTCAACTCCTTAGTAGTCCCCAAGAGCACTTACTTACTACAAGTATTACCAATACAACTTTCTAGCAGATTTTTTAATTCTCTCCGCAAGATATGCTCTTCTTACATATGGAGTAATATGAAACCCCAGAATCTCTAATAAAATCCTTCAGCTTCCATTCATTAAGGGAGGTATTAGTTTCCCCTCCATCAAAACATTCTATAGGGTGGTCCACCTTGCAAGAGTGGTAGACTAGATTAGGAGACCGCCTCTCAAACACTGGCTATTGCTGGAAGAATGTTTGGTCAAACATCCACTGAGATTCATTGCCCTCTCCAACCCCTCAGACGCACACCAGATCCCAAAAGATAACATTTTATCGGCCACGGTAACGATTTGGAAAAATGCAGACACTAGAGATCTCTGCTGTAAGGTTCCTTCACCCCTACTCTCAGTGGTAGATTGTTTATACTCCTCAGGTGGAGGATACTTATAATTACCACCTCAGTTTCGGAACTGTAAAGCTCAGGTGGATGAACTACTAGACCAGGATGGAGTCTTATTGGACTCGGCTAGCATAATGCCCAAGTTCCAACTTACAAACCTTAATCCTTTACAATACAAATATATACGCTCCTCCGTCAAGAAGGTCCTAACATTTAGACAACAGGTCACCTCACTCACCTGGTTTGAGAAGTTTTTGCCTCAGGCCTAAACTCCGACTAAATTAATCTCAATCATAAGTCGGAATCTTCCCTCTATGGAATCTCCAACATCTTTATATTTTGTTAGAGAATGGGAGAGAGATCTAGATGAGAAGTTCTCAAACAAAGGCCTTCAGAATATCCTAACAGCACCTAAACTTACTTCTAGATGTGTCACCATACAGGAAAATGCTTACAAAATCCCCACTAGATGGTACCGGACTCCCTCTAGATTTAAAAAAAATGTACGGTCCCTCTTCAGAAATGTGCTGGAGATGCCAGTCCGATATAGGCACTTTCTTACATATATGATGGTTCTGGATAAAAAGTCACTTTCAATCTAAGACTCTACCAGGTAGTTCTTCACCTCTGCAGTAGAATAATTGACACCGATTTTAACTTAACCCAAAGGCAATCAATACCCCAGATATTAAATTGGCTACCATATAGCTCACATTCTAAGCTTGAGACCATAGTAACTTCCAGCACTCTATAGCCCCCTTTTCCTTCCCCTTTTTTCCCCTCTTCTTTGCTGTTCCTTTAGATGCTTTTGTTTGTTCTCAACTCAACAGAGTAGTAACATAACCCTATGTACAGACCAGGTTGCACATGTGCTACTATTTGCGATATGTCCTGTATTTTCTCCAAAGAAGTAAATGTTCACATGTCTATTCCTACTTTCACTCACGTCTCTGATACCTTTAGCCAGAACTCCAATGACTTTCAGCAGTGGAAAAAGTATGCACCTTGATTAATTGTAGCCAACTTGTTATGGTACTTATTCAGAGTTTCCCCTCTGCATTTATAATTTTATACTCTATAATAATATGTCCTAAGTATGTTGTTTTTCATGCTGTTTATATTTAAAATTCAGTAAAAAGATTTTAAAAAGAAAGTGAACTTTCCTTATCTTTAGTCTTTGGAAGACATCACATAGAAAATGCAAATATAGTAAGATGCATTTTCCTAGAGTGGACTCATTACTAACAGCATACAAAGTATTATAGAAAGTAGGGATGTCCCGATACCGACATTTTCACGAGTACTCGTACTCGTAAAAATGCCGCCGATACCACTGCCGATACCGGAAGTTCCGGTTCGGCAGCGGCTATATTCTGTTTCATTACCCCTAACTTACTGTGCCCGTGATTACTAACTATTAATGCGCAGTCCCTCCATGCTCCTGCCCCGCGCGCCTTCTGTAATCCTAAAGTGGGCGGAGCGGGCAGGCGGGACATGAGGCGCATGGAGGAATCGGGCAGCCTGAGCTCTCAGTTCCTCCATGCGCCTCATGTCCCGCCTGCCCGCTCCGCCCACTTTAGGATTACAGAAGGCGCGCGGGGCAGGAGCATGGAGGGACTGCGCATTAATAGTTAGTAATCACGGGCACAGTAAGTTAGGGGTAATGAAACAGAATATAGCAGCTGCGGGGCCGGTGTATGAGTCAAGCTGCACCGACCCCCGCAACTGTAACCTGGATGACACTAATGGGGGGAATCTGTGGATGACATGTATATAGCATAAGATGCTATATATGTGTCATCCACATAGCCCCCTAACAGTGGCATCCACAGATCCCCCCATTACAGCCTCATCCACAGATCCCCCACCCATAACAGTGATGTCCACAGGTCCCCCCCCCCATAACAGTGATGTCCACAGGTCCCCCCCCCCATAACAGTGATGTCCACAGGTTTCCCTCCATAACAGTGATGTCCACAGGTCCCCCTCCCCCATAACAGTGATGTCCACAGGTCCTCCCCCATAACAGTGATGTCCACAGGTCCCCCCATAACAGTGACATCCACAGGTCCCCCCCATAACGGTGACGTCCACAGGTCCCCCCCATAACGGTGTTGTCCACAGATTCCCCCCCATAACGGTGCCATCCACAGATCCCCCCCATAACGGTGACATCCACAGGTCCCCGCCATAACGGTGCCATCCACAGATCCCCCCCATAACGGTGACATCCACAGGTCCCCGCCATAACGGTGCCATCCACAGATCCCCCCCATAACGGTGCCATCCACAGATTCCCCATAACTGTGCCATCCACAGATCCTCCCCATAACGGTGTCGTCCACAGATCCCCCATAACGGTGTCGTCCACAGATCCCCCATAACGGTGCCATCCACAGATCCCCCATAACAGTGCGTCATCCACAGATCCCCCATAACAGTGCGTCATCCACAGATCCCCCATAACAGTGTGTCATCCACAGATCCCCCATAACAGTGATGTCCACAGGTCCCCCCCCCATAACAGTGATGTCCACAGGTCTCACCCCCCCCCCCCCATAACAGTGATGTCCACAGGTTTCCCTCCATAACAGTGATGTCCACAGGTCCCCCCTCCCCCCATAACAGTGATGTCCACAGGTCCTCCCCCATAACAGTGATGTCCACAGGTCCCCCTCATAACAGTGACATCCACAGGTCCCCCATAACGGTGCCATCCACAGATCCCCCCCATAACGGTGCCATCCACAGATTCCCCATAACTGTGCCATCCACAGATCCCCCATAACTGTGCCATCCACAGATCCCCCATAACGGTGTTGATCCACAGATCCCCCCATAACGGTGCCGTCCACAGATCCCCCATAACGGTGCCATCCACAGATCCCCCATAACGGTGCCATCCACAGATCCCCCCATAACGGTGCCATCCACAGATCCCCCATAACGGTGCCATCCACAGATCCCCCATAACGGTGCCATCCACAGATCCCCCATAACGGTGCCATCCACAGATCCCCCATAACGGTGCCATCCACAGATCCCCCATAACAGTGCGTCATCCACAGATCCCCCATAACAGTCGTCATCCACAGATCCCCCATAACAGTGTGTCATCCACAGATCCCCCATAACAGTGTGTCATCCACAGATCCCCCAAAAACAGATCCCCCTGGAGGCACATTGGTTTGAAAACGCTATTATATTCCCATTTATTAATTTATTAACACTTGTACAAAGGAAAAGAAAAGCCGTTGTCCATAGCAACCAAATTCCAGCTTTAATTGTTTTCATTGCTATCCGTAACTGCGCCGCTGTTTATACGAGGTATCGGTAATTGGTATCGGCGAGTACTTAAATAAAAGTATCGGTACTCGTACTCGGTCTTAAAAAAATGGTATCGGGACATCCCTAATAGAAAGCCCCCATTTTAAAGTTTGACAGCAAGTAGTTTCTTTTTTTTAAAACGTAGTGTTTTATAGAAAAAAAAAAAAAGAAATTGTGGTTGTTGACATTTTATTAACAGTAGGTTAAGCTATTTTTCTACTCATGGGTTGTGCACCTTAACAAACCACGGAGATCATCCCATTATCACATTAACATCAAATAAGTATCTGATGCTTGCCCTGAGTGTTCATGTGGAGGCATGAATTGCTTGGTACCACCTATGAATCAACCACTCACAGATACAGTAAACACCATCATTTATTCAGACTTTTAAAGAAATGCATAAAAAGAATAACAGATCCATCTACAGCAAGTTGTTGATGGTTTCCAGGTTGCAGGAGCAGAGAGTGTAGACAAGCTAAAAAATGAAGACAGGTGATAAAGCAGTATAATAAAAATGCTGAAATTTACATGTAAATCATTTGAAGCGGATTAAAAACTTGTAGTAATATTCTTTTTCTTCTAACATTCTGATTTTTTTCTTTGACAGCTGCTCGAAGGAAACTTTGCTAGAGAGGTCAGCCATGAAGTTGATGGACTCATCTTTCAACCAACTGGGGTAAGTTCAGTTTGGTACTGTTATGTCTTATAGTACTAGCATTGCATTATCATTTTTGTTCACACATTTCTATAATATCACAATTACTTTACTAATCCCACATTTTCTTGAAATATGCCTCTACAAATATTGATATGCTATTTTTCACATGCATAGGAGTTATAAAAAACATTTAAATCATTTAAATATTAACGCACTTTAATAATGGTGTTATCAAAGTTAAGACCTCTGTTTTTATTGTTGATTATCATATTAATCTCACTGTGATCCCTCCTTGCATTGCAAATGGCACAGACTTTTATATACTGTTTAGGCCTGTTTTTTTATTTTATCTTTTAATATAAATATAATGTGAAGTAATATTTGACATGGTGAACCTGGAAAAAACACATTTTTGAATTGTTGCTTCTTTTACTTAAAGAATTAACAGGATTATGACACTCTTATCACACATGGGGAAAAGTAACAGCCTCTGAGCTTTGTAGCTGGTTGCACCATATGTAGCCGTCACTGTTTAGGATTTTTGTCCCACTCCTCTTTCAGGTTTTCAGATATTAACTGAGCTGCTCGTTCCAAATTGTACCGCAAAATCTTTATTGAGTCTATTGAGGGCTGCAGTCAATAGCGGAGCATAATAGTTTTTTTTTTAGGGAGGACACCCCAGGCCTAAAGCCCCAAGGGGCCCATGCATCGCCCACACCACAGCACTGCAATTGCTACAGTGATCCGTACCACAGCCGCAGCACTGACTCAGGAGATGAGTCAAGCAGCACCTAGAGGACCTTTGGGAAGGCACAGCAGGGAAACAGGTGCAACACGATTGCATGGTGACGAGGAGGACATGTAGACTGCTAGTGCAGGGCAAAGCCTTATAAGTAGGCTTTGCTCAGCCTCTGTGCCTGAAAGAGAATCCAGTGCATCCAGGAAAGTTAAGTGCATGGTGACTGTGCACATCTGATTGTACATCTTTGTTCCTGTCCACCACAAAACAGTGAGCATACCCATTGTCTTAAGGCCCCTTTACACTGCTAGATATGGCAGACGATTGTCTGGATGAAAACATTCATTCCCAGCGTTCATGACCATCTACTGGTACTACTCCAGACTCCTATTCCAGGTCCAGCGGTGACCTCTTCTTCAGCCCCATATCCAGCTTGCCTTGGTGAGTACATTCTGATTGCTGGTCACTGTAGTTCAGCTATGTCTGTGCATGGGGGGTGGGGGTGGAAAGCTCTTCGGAGGGATAAAAAAAGCAGGGTGAACACAGTCTAAGTGCATTAACTTCTTCAGGACCTCCAATGTTCATGTACAGCAAAAGTACAAAGTTTAAACTTGGCACTCGCTCAGAAGCTGAGCGAACAACATAACCACCGGGGGATTACTGTTTTACACAGCAGACACCCTTTTTCACTTTAACTGCTCCTGGCGGCAGTTCTTTAAATTATGTTTTAATGTTTCCTCTAGGGTTCCATGGCCAATACAGTGATATAATACTCAAAACAAGTGTCTGATCTTGAGTTCCAAAATGATATGCAAGTCAGAACCCCTAGGGATGTAAAACCTTTTCTTGTCCGATGGCCACATTGTCTGATTGAACATTCACAAGGACCACAATAAAAATTAAACCATTTGAGACATTAATGGCATGTTAGGTGGTGGCCCTCACCTGTTGGGAGAATGGAGTCCCCTTCTCCTCATTTCTCACACCAGTAAGTGTCTCTGTCCATTGTATTTTATGTGAGTTGCTAAAAGTGTTTCCCTACTCCAATAAACCACAATAAAGATGGCTTCATTCATGCATGGCCAAACCTGAATTTCCTCTGCTCCTCACTGCAGTGCCACACAGATCAGAAGACCCCCCATTCTGCAAATATACTCATGTTGCATAGATGGCCCTGCTTCTTCACAATTTTGCACTCTGTTCCACACTACTTATTATTGACATGGAAAATGCATGTGAGCAATGACTAGACACAAACAAACATGTCTGTGACCAGATGGTTGAGGACCACTCAGAATGGCATTGCAGGCCACATATGTTCCTCAGTCTGCAGGTTCTGCAGCCATGCTCTAGGTCAGGCATCCTCAAACTGCGGCCCTCCAACTGTTGCAAAACTAAAACTCCCAGCATGCCCGAACAGCCTACAGCAGGGCATTGTGGGAGTTGTAGTTTTACAACAGCTGGAAGGCCGCAGTTTGAGGATGCCTGCTCTAGGTACAGCTTACATGCAATTTTTTTTTATTGGCTGTTTTTTTTTTATTCTCAAGCTCCAGAGTGAACTGTGGCTGCAGTTTATCTACTGTATCTATAGGAAGCCTTGTAGTCTGAGGCACACTTCTCATCTCCTCATTGGTTCAGGCTACTGCTCTCTCTCTCTCTCTCTCTCTCTCTCTTTCTCGCCTCCCTTTAGTTTTTACTGAGAATGAATATTAGTTAGAGCCATCACAGTTGTATTACAGTTACAACACATAGAGCAATGCTATTCATGTTTGGTATTATAAAGTGCGCAGAGAGATCACCAGATATGAAGCACTTAAAGCGGTTGTGCCATAAATATTCTACAGTTTTCAAACCAGCACCTGGATCAGAATTTTTTTATAATTGCATGTCATAAAAAATGTTGTATAGCCACTGAGCTAGTCAATAAAATGTATCGGCACCACCTGCTGTTTGTTCTTTTCCTTATTTCTTATCCACCCCACTAAGGTGGTCTCACGTGCTCAGTTTAAATCTTCAACTGTCATCAGCCATTACATCAGCAGTTACAGGGAAAGAGCTACAGCAAAAAGGACACATCCCCTGAGCTGGGAGTCTGAAATAAATCAAGCAGAACAATTGCAGCAACGAATGGGGAGATCTCTGGATCCATGCAAGGTACAGGGCCAGTTCTAGTTTTGTTGGAAAAAGATTATCATGTACTATATGATGTCTGATTTTAATTTTTCACATCACTCATGGCATAACATCTTTAAGTGGATAAAGGATTTTAGACTCATCATACAAGTTGAGATGGCAAGAGAAGGGATGAATTAATACCTTGTTGTTGCGGAGTTGGAATAGCAGGGCATCAGGGTTGTGTTTGTCACTGAATAGTCCCTAATGTCTTACCCTTGAAGTGTTTAAAAGATGCCAGTGGCATAGCTAGGCTTTACTTCACCCTAGGAAAAGATTTTGGCACCCCCATCAAACTACAGTTGAAGTGACAGGGTTAATTAAATTACCCTCTACCACATGGCCTACCCATAGCAGCTAACTCATAACTTTTTATGGGCCCTTTCTACATTTGGTGACCGGATTAGGTCACCCACCCTGTCAGTGCTGGCGCTATGTTAAAGAGAACAGCCGTACGAGTTGTATAACTGTGGGAGGTGAAAAAGACAGAATAAAGTGAGTTATTATATATATATATATATATATATATATATATATATATATATATGCTATAGGCCCCTTTACACTGCCAGATGAAATCAACGATTGTTTTTCAGTTGCCTGCTCGTCAGTAGAGGTGACCTCTGCATTTACATGTAGCGATCTCCTCCAGAGTATGGGGAGGAGCGATCACTAATGCCATCGTTCATCCCCATTCAGAATCATTGTTTGCCAGCAGCAGAGTGCTGTTTAGACAACAGGATTTGCTGCCCACAAGTTTTAATTTAGGTGACTGCACCAACAATCTTTTACCCAATGAACTAGTGTTTCGCTTATTCATCGACTAATCGTCGACACCTTTAACTTGGCGATTATCGCTAAAGAACGTTTACACAAATGCCCGTTAGTGACAATCTGCCCGATTATTTGGCAGTGTGATGTTAAGTCAGCAATGTGTTACCTCCTACTGGTGTCATCTAATTGACACCACCTCTTATGCCCCACTAACTGTCTCTTTTTCTCTCTCTGAGGGCAGGTCAGTTTGAGGGAGCTGAACACTTTATTGAGTAGGTCACTTTCACTGACAGCAAAGCTCCTGCTCTCTGCACGCGGTTTCCTTCTTGTCCTGCTCACTTCCCATGCAGTCCTTAAATATGAGTCAACCTTCTCAACTTGGCACCCCACCAATCAGATCAGAGCTTTAATGAGCTTCCACAGTCTATTCGCTCCTTCTCCCAGCCTGTACACCCGCTTTAGAGCTAAGCAGCTTGAGTAACGCACTGTAGAGGTGGCAGACAGACACAACAGTGAAGATGCCCCTCAATCCTGACATCTTCTAGGGCACACACTCCTCAGCTATGCTCCTGAAGATGTTTTAATGCAACGGACATATACCTACATTTTTGGCAGTGGAGGTTGGCAGTACTTTTTTAAAAAATCCCTATCTAACAAGCATGAACTTAAGTTGACCTATTTATAGTCCTTATATACTGTATATCAGTAAAGAGATGAGGCTGAAATTTGACATGAAATTTGCAACTTTCTCATCCTATTAACCTGTCTCGTCAAGCGAGGCTTGTCAAAAGCAATTTAGTAATTTGTTTTGATATCTGTCATATCTTTGCTTAATTCCTGAACATTTTTGCTACTTTTATTTCTTTTTATTCGCTTCTATACCTCCTGTGTATCTCGATTAAAACGTACTGAACCATATTGCATATTGATGAGTTGCAAGTTCTCTAAATATTTTATATGAAATTCAAAAAAGACATGAAACTAGTCACGTTGAAAAACTCTAGTGAGAAAGAAAGCAACTAGTGTAGTGTGCAATGTGTTATAGGTCCCTAGTATCCAATGTAAAATATTGGGCACTTTAGACTTAGCCTAGTTTCACACTAGCGATCCGGGACAACCTGCCAGAACTCTCTGCATTCCAGCATTGCCGTAAGCTACCTCATTGCTGTCCGGCTACATTCACTATAATGGGGACTGGCTGCAATCCGGCAAACATGCCGAGAATCAGCTGGACGAAAACTGCTATGTGCATTGCCGGACGCTACCTGACAGCCGCCGGGCACTTTCACTATAATGGGGACCAGCAGGTGTCAGGTAGCGTCCGAAATGCCTGATACAGACATCAGCCTGCCGGAGGTGTCTAACACTAGTGTGATCTTTATTTAGATATGTATTATATGTTTACTCACTGTATTGTGCAGCGTGGAGTGTACCAAAGTATATTATAGATACAATTGCTACAAAGATAAGCTAAAAGTGCTTTGAATGCTTAAAGTTGTACAAGCTTTCTAATAGATACATAGACATATGTAGGGACCCAACATATCTGGCCTTAAGAGGGACTGCTGAAGCATAGTTGAATGATTTGGTATATCTAGACAAGTCTCATTTGCTTTGCTGTGGTTTCTAGGCTTATAACTCCATACCATTTCATGAAGATTGATAGACATATTATAAGTGTTAAAAGTAATGATTATATTCCAAGTGAAGTAGTTGCTGCTTCTGAAATTGGACGTAGAAAAGATGGAAAAATGGTTTAGTGACCTCATACTTGTGGAGGCAGCTTGACTAAAGGACAGACGGGGCATGCTGGAAAAACATGTCTTATTCTTTCTTATCACAGGAGATAGACTCATGTCAGTGACTGGCAGGGCCTTATTCTCCTCTCCTCACTGAAATAAGCATGCATGCTTGACTAAGTGCATGTTTAAGGGTGGGCCCAGTGTCAGCAAAACAGGTTAGCCATGTTCTACTAGTAACGTTAAAATGTTGCCCAAATGTCATGACAGCATCTTTCTAACAAAACTAGAACCTGCCCTGTACCTCTCATGGATCCAGTGGTCTCCCCATTCATCGTTCCAATTGTTCTGCTAGATTTCTTTCAAGCTAGCAGCTCAGGGGCTGTATCCTTCCCCAGGGGGCATGTCCTTTTTGTTACAGCTCTTTCTCTGTAACTGCCTCAGCCTCTAATAGCTGGTGACAGTTGAAGATTTAAACTAAGCAGGTGTGACCACGTCAGTGGGGTAGATAGAGAAAAACAGGAAAAGGAAAAAAACATGCTTATATGTAATTATAAAATTATTCAGATCCAGGTGCTGGTTTGAAACATGTAGAATATTTTTTTTTGGGACAACCCTTTGAACAGATTGTCAAGGTCATTGTGAGCTCTGTAAGTCCACAGATATGGTGAGCTCACCCAAGCCTAGGAAGCACGAGGCCACGCTGAGGAACCACAGGCGCCAAAAGTCCAATAAGTGAAGAAAGAAGGTCCAGCTTCCGTTGCAAAAATCGTGAAGAACTTTATTCACATGGTGCGGTACAGGTTAAAAGCGGACAGGTACTCGTCTACGCGTTTCAGATCCACATATAACGATCCTTATTCATGACCATAAGGATCGGAAGCTGGACCTTTCTTTCTTCACTCATTGTGAGCTCTGTGGTTGTAAAAATTGGTTTAAAAAAGTACATCCTCCACAGTAGAAATGGTAGGATACAGTCAAAACCATACCATGCCTTATGTGAACATCAAAACCTTGCAAGTTGCACTCCCCTACCCCTCCATAAACCTATTTCCTTAAAGAGGATCAGTCGCCACACATGTGGACTATTACTACACATAAGGAGTCCAGATCAACCTTTTTTATTTTCCTGCTGCCCCTTATTCCCGTGCTACATTGAAGTACATTGTCAAGACTGCTGGGCTAACATAATATAGAGGACTCATGTCCATAGTACTACGCCAGTGTAGTACTGCTCCTTATGTGTAGTACTAATCATGTGTAATAGCAGATAATAGTCCAAGATTGTGGTGACAGATCCCCCTGCTGAACCCAGGAACCAGGGTCCCATGTCCCCGCTTTTGAATAGTCAAGGATTCACACTGCTGTTCTGTTCAAATGACAAGGCATTCACATTCTCGTGATCGGTGGGGGTTTCATTGACACTTGGGGGTTATATGACCTATCCTGTGGATAGGCGATGCGTTGTCATTCAGGGGAAACCCCTTTAAGGTAGTCTATTATTATAGACCTATATCTTGTGTCAGAGCCGTTCCTCACTACTTCTGTCTCTGGTCAGAAAAGTTCAAGCCTTGATTGCTACTTTTTATGTGAAAGTTCAGTAGCTTCCTGTTTAAATATTCATTGAGGGTTTAGTGCTATGTAAATGTTCCATTTATTATTTGCAAACAATCCTCCAAGTAGATGAGCTGCAGCAAAAATGCAGTAAAGAAATCTAGACATGTATCCACTCACAATATCTCATTAATTAATATCTTTTATGTTTTGCCACACAACATAACTTCTCTCATGAATGCCTGCAGCTGTTTTTGTTATTTTTGGGTTGCTCTTTTTTAGCTATTTTTGCTGCTGTTAACAATTTTGCATGTTTCAAAGCAGATTATTTTAATTACAGTCTAACTCCAATTATCGCCTGCATTTTCACTTCTTTTCTTTGTTCAATAGATGTAATTGATTCTATTCAAGTTCTAAATTTATCTATTTTGTGCTGATTTTAATTGACATATCATATTTCATACTCTCAGCATAAATAAAAGCCCATGTTTTCCTGTATAAATCATGTGGGGTACCCGGTATTCACCACCCCCTTTAAAGCTACTAGAGGATTTTAAAGGGCTTCTGTCACCCCCATCCATAACCCCCCCCCCCACCCCCCCCCCGCCCAAAAGTTATTTTTCATTTTTGGGCATAATAAAATCCTTATTGTGCGACTATTCAATATATAGTGCTCTTACCTTGTTCTGTGGCTTAGTTTCTTTAAAAATCGTACTTTTATAATATGTTAAATACTTCGCTACCAGCAAGTAGGGCGTTAACTTCCTGGTAGCCACCGCATCCTCTTTTAAAAAAAACGCTCCCTCCTCCAGTTGATTGACAGGGCCAGCAAGCGCTCTCCTCCTCCGACTGGCCTTGTCTGCGTTGCAAATCCCGCGCCTGCGCCGTACCAGTCTTCAGTCGGCGCAGGCGCACTGAGAGGAGGCTGCTCGCTCAGCCGCTCCTTCCTCAGTGCTCCTGCGCCGATGACGTCACATCTACACCCGGAAGAGAAGACACCGGCATCGCTGGTAAGGAGGTGGAGAGTACGGTGATGTCGCTGGATGCTCGAATCAGGTATTTTCCTAATAGGCATGCTTCTACAAAAACCACCCACGAAATGGGGTAAAATAATTTAAAAAAAAGGATAATTACAAACACTATACCACCAACGTCTTCTCTTCCGGGTGTAGATGTGACGTCATCGGCGCAGACGCACTGAGGAAGGAGCGGCCGAGCGAGCGGCCTCCTCTCAGTGCGCTTGCGCCGACTGAAGACCGGTACGACGCAGGCGCGGGATTTGGAACGCAGAAAGGGCCAGCCGGAGGAGGAGAGCGCTTGCTGGCCCTGCCTATCAACTGGAGGAGGGGGCGTTTTTTTGAAAGGAGGATGCGGCGGCTACTAGCAAGTAAACGCCCTACTTGCTGGTAGCGAAGTAATTAACATATTATAAAAGTATGATTTTTAAAGAAACTAAGCCACAGAACAAGGTAAGAGCACTATATATTGAATAGTCGCACAATAAGGATTTTAATATGCCCAAAAAAGAAAAATGACTTTTGGGGGGGTGACAGAAGCCCTTTAAAACTTTGAGCAGTTCTTCAAACCAACTGCAAAATTTATTCCCTATACCAATAATATGCATGGAATTACGGTAAGCAGGCCTTGTGGTAAATAATTTTGTTGCCTATACGGTTTACTAAGTTGCCTACATACGGTACACTGTAAATATTCTATAGACAAGAGCTGTAACCAATTTTTTCATTGTCAGTAGTCAATTCTGTGGAACGGGTGTGGACCCATTCATTCTCAATGGGGCCGGACGTGAAGCGGAGAGCTCACTATGTGCTCTCTGCTTCCGCATTTGCAGAGTGCGGCCCCGAACTTCCGGTCCGCGGCTCCGCAAAAGATAGAACATGTCCTATTCTCGTCCGCAGCTTGCTAAGCTCTCGTCTTAGGCAGGAATCCCTGATTCCTCAATGAGTTCAAGTCTATTTTAGCTGTAGATGAGAGTGAATTTTTTGAGTGCAGGATGAGAATGGCTGACAAGCGGACAAAGAGGCAATTTTACTGCAATAAAGTATATTAAACTGGGGCTCAATGGCAACATGAGTCATGTGACATGAAGCTCAAGATGATGTATTGCAACATTGCATCAAATGATTGTGAGCAAGGTGCCATGTAGCACGTGGCATGACCCGATTGTGATGCAACACTCGTTAGAAACCCAACACTGTTTGATTTTTGGTCGTAAGTTGCATGCAACTTAGCCATCACAAACCAAGTTGCGCCAGGCAACTTGCCCATGATTTGGGTGTGTTTTGTAGCATGTGACGAGACATGTCTATCTGCCTCATCCATTAATAAACATTGTACATGGAAAACCAGTATCCAGTATGTGAAGTGTATTTCAATGGAGGAGGCTGATGGACATTTATGGTCACATGCACCTTCATCAACAGTCATTTTCAGGACAGCAATGCTGTGTAGTCTGTGGAAAAGACATTACTGACAAGGGCATGGAATTCAATATGTAAGAGATCTGCAATGAACTTGCATTAAGTTTACATTTGTACGTTGCAGATTTTTCCGTATTTAGCAAATTCGTTAAACAAACCTTAAAGCGGTCAACATTTTTAATAGTTGTCCTAATATAATTAAATTACGTTTTAAGTTCATAGAGACAATTATTATTTCATATTGGGTAATATTCAAATTTGCTAATTTATAGTCCATTTTTGGTTTCATAAATTTATCGGAATTAGACAATATTAAAACTCTTACATTTGAACAAGATCCAAATATATAAAGTTTTAACTTCTTCCTAGTAACCTGTCTGTTGAAATCCCTGCTAATATGCAGTCACGCTAGGGTATTGGTAACATTTATTTTAGCCCGTGTCTTCTATTTCTGACAACTCTGCGTACTGAATGAGTAGTCGCATTTAGCAGGTTTGCATGTCACTTTGACAGCATAATCCCTAGGTAATTTTGTGCCATTATTAAGGACACAGTGTTCTCCCTATAAATATTTCTCTTTTAGCTTTATAATGTGGAGCTAAAACACCTAGGCATCTTGTAGTTTTATTTTCCTGAAGTAGCTTAAAGTTGTATTTCAACTTTGTCCATTTTTGTCAAGGTCAGTGACATGAAAAATTTGGTTCACATCTGCATCGGAGGCTTTGTTAAGAACTTGCAAATTCAGTCAAAAAGTCAGAACAAGTCTGGTAAAAAAGAACACCATGACACTGGGTTCAGACCTGGGCATTCGTGCAGCGCGTTTAATTCGCGCGTTTTTAACGTGCAAATTAAATCGCGCTGCACAAAATAGGAATCGCGCGTTTAAAGTGCGTCCCTATTAAACTCTGTTTATGGGGACGCGCGTTAAACGGGCCAAAAAACGCAAACATACTTGCTTTTGCGTCGGCCGTTTTTACGCGCGTTCGAACGCACATAAAAACGCGCAAGTGTGAACCAGGCCCATAGGAATGCATGGGTACTGTACAGTTGTGCGTTTTTATGCGCGTTCGAACGCGCGTAAAAACGCTAAAGTGTGAACTGAGGGTAAGAGAAACCTGATGGAACTCGTTATGGTCAAAGGAGTCTGTCGGGCAATATTGATGTATCTGGCACCGCCATTATTTTAAAGTCTGTTCCTGTAGCGGTGGAAATACTAGCACAGTTGTAATTTAAAAAACTAAGACAGTTCACATTTTTTATTTGGCAATTTTATTAAATGTGCAGGGTAAACCAAATCGAACGTTCACATATATATACATAGATATTTTTCAATTTCATACATGTAAAATATCTAATCCCACCAAACAAGACAGAGCCTGTGTTTTGCAGTCCTCAAAACGGGCAGGGCAGTCCCACAGTTGTGTGCATGGGGCCTTAATTGGGGAGTTATGCTTTGCCAGTGCTGCAGGTTTTGTTTATATCAATGTCCACTCAAGTTGTCATACACCACAGTTTTTCATAAAATATGTTAGTCAATGTGCCGCAATGTCACATGCTGCGATAGTCGCAAAAAAAACTCCACATGCCTTAGGCCCCTTTCACACGGGCGAGTTTTCCGCGCGGGTGCAATGCGTGAGGAGGACGCATTGCACCCGCACTGAATCCGGACCCATTCATTTCTATGGGGCTGTGCACATGAGCGGTGATTTTCACGCATCACTTCTGCGTTGCGTGAAAATCGCAGCATGTTCTATATTCTGCGTTTTTCACGCAACGCAGGCCCCATAGAAGTGAATGGGGCTGCGGGAAAATCGCAAGCATCCGCAACCAAGTGCGGATGCGTTGCGATTTTCCCGCATTGTTGCTTAGCAACGGGACCCAATCTCTATTATTTCCCCTTATAACATGGTTATAAGGGAAATAATAGCATTCTTAATAAAGAATGCATTGTTAAATGATGAGGAAGGGTTAAAAATAATAAAGTTAACTTACCTTAGCCACTTGATCGCGTAGTCGCGATCTGTCCTCTCTTTCCTGCAGCATCTATGATCTGAAGGACCTGTGATGATGTCACATCACATGGCCCAATCACATGCTCCATCACTATGGTGATGGAGCATGTGATTGGGCCATGTGATGCTGTGACATCATCACAGGTCCTTTACCTAGTAGCTAGCTAACGGAGAGGATGCCGGGCTTCGCGATCAAAGGGACCAGGTAAGTTATGATTAGTTTATTATTTTTAACCCATTCAGCACCGGGTTCAACATAAGGGAGATGGCCAAGGGTATTATTTAACAATTTCTGACCCAAACATGCACTTCTGTGAAGAAGTGCAGGTTCGGGTCTGGGTACCAAAAGTGCCGATTTTTCTCCCGCGCGTGCAAAACGCATGACAGCGCTTTGCATTCGCAGGGAAAAATCGCGGCGATTCCCGCAACGCACCCGCACTGTTTGACGGAGTGCACCCGCAACGCCCGTGTGAAAGAGGCCTTATTGTAGTTTAAGCCGCGTGAAACGTGCGACTCACCTCTGACTTGACTGTGTTTTCACAGCAGAATCACCGATCTAAAATAGTCACGTGACAGCGAGTCACACATAATTTTTGTGTTACGAGACACATTTCGCTGTGTAGCCAAACCCTTAAAGGGAATCTGTCAGCTCCGAAACACCCCCCAAACTAGAGTAAGTGTTGTTTTAGTGTCAATGATGCAGAGTCTAGTTATGTAATTTCTATCTTAATAGTCACTTTTAGGGTCCATTCACACGTCCGTTGTTTAGTTCCGCATCTGATCCCGATTTTTCGGACTAGTCACGGAATAGTTGCGGACAGAATTCGGACCCATTGATTTTCAATGGGTCTATAAAATATGCGGACAGCACAAAGAGTGCTGTCCGCATAATTTTCTCAGTACATAGTGTCCGTAAAAAAAATAAAACATGTCCTATTCTAATCCGAAAATTGCGCTCTGTTGTGCAATGCAATTTTATTCTTCTATCCGTTTTTTACGGATCCGCAAAAAACGGATGACAAACAGAAAGAATTCTTGGAAAATAGGATCCGCAAAAAACGGTCCTATTTTCGGATTATAGAAAAACAACGGACGTGTTTTTCACTGCTGACAAACCAGCAGTAAAATGCATTGAGAAGACTCCTGAGCTCCTGCACATAATGGAGAGGACTCAAGGAGGAGTCCTCTCAATGCGTATTACTGTTGGTTTGTGGAAGCACAGTGTTGCAATGCAAGTGAGTATGAAGAAAAAAATTGCATAATCAGACTCAGCACCACTTACACTATAGACTGCTTGCGCTAGTTTGGTGGATGATTTGGAGCTGACAGATTCCCTTTAATATGGTGATGTACTACTTCCATGTAAACAGAATCTCTGTGGGGCCACTTACTGATAACCTCAGGCATGCTGTCTTTCTTTCTATTCCAGTATTTTTTTTTTTATAACTGTTAGCTATTCACTTCATTAGTTGCTTAGCTTATTCTGTTTACTCTACATTGTGAGGATTATGATGATTTTTTTCTTTATCTGACCTTGGGTAAGAACCATATTTTATTTTTCTGTTTCGTACATTTTTCATAATCCTCCTTTTTTTTGTTTTTGTTTTGTGTTCTCGCTTTTCACCTGACACAAAACTAGCAGGTTAATGTGAATGTGTCATCAGAAAATTACATTGTTTAAATAACTTTTTTTATGTTTAGCATGTTTTTAAAGAATTTTTGATTGCTATTTTTAATTTAGCATTAATCATAGTAAGCAATGAACGCATAAGAAAGGTTTGGCCCTGGAGGAATACTCTTCTTTAAGGATGTCTTTAATGAATAGCTCTAAATATCAAAATGTTAAGAACTCATTGTCCCAAAATCTGGAAAGTAGATGACAAAGTAGCCTCACTGGTGGCAGTCAGATATCCTGTTGGCTGGTCCCATTGCCTGCCATCATTATTTACTTTTAGCCGTCTGAGTTTTCTGTGATGTTTTTTTCAGTAGTTTTCCACCAGTTATTATTATGTCTCTTGCTACTGCTTATTTTCTGTTTGCATCTCATGGAGGCAAACCAAAATGATAAATACAGTATAAAAGTATAAATGTGGCAGGACTCTAATCATCACACACATTTTAGTGCTACCAAAAAAAAAATCTCTGTGTGATATTTACTGATGCTTGCATTGTTGAAGGTTGGATATTTTACCAACCAACCATTGGCGGCTGTGACATGTTCTGTTAAATTTATTGACACTATTAAGCGCGATTCGGGGATCTGTGGATGACACTATTATGGGGAGTTCTGTGGATGACACTATTAAGCGCGATTCGGGGATCTGTGAATGACTCTATTATAGGAAGATCTGTGGGTGACACTATTATAGGGAGATCTGTGGGTGACACTATTATAGGGAGATCTGTGGGTGACACTATTATAGGGAGATCTGTGGATGACACTATTATAGGGAGATCTGTGGGTGACACTATTATAGGGAGATCTGTGGGTGACACTATTATAGGAGATCTGTGGATGACACTATTATAGGGAGATCTGTGGGTGACACTATTATAGGGAGATCTGTGGGTGACACTATTATAGGGAGATCTGTGGATGACACTATTATAGGGAGATCTGTGGGTGACACTATTATAGGGAGATCTGTGGGTGACACTATTATAGGGAGATCTGTGGATGACACTATTATAGGGAGATCTGTGGATGACACTATTATAGGGAGATCTGTGGATGACACTATTATAGGGAGATCTGTGGATGACACTATTATAGGGAGATCTGTGGATGACACTATTATAGGGAGATCTGTGGATGACACTATTATAGGAGATCTGTGGATGACACTATTATAGGGAGATCTGTGGATGACACTATTATAGGGAGATCTGTGGATGACACTATTATAGGAGATCTGTGGATGACACTATTATAGGAGATCTGTGGATGACACTATTATAGGGAGATCTGTGGATGACACTATTATAGGGAGATCTGTGGATGACACTATTAAAGGGAGATCTGTGGATGACACTATTATAGGGAGATCTGTGGATGACACTATTATAGGGAGATCTGTGGATGACACTATTATAGGGAGATCTGTGGATGACACTATTATAGGGAGATCTGTGGATGACACTATTAAGGGCGATTTGGGGATCTGTGGATGACACTGTTATGGGGGGGATTTGTGGATGGTACTGTTATGGGGGATCTGTGGATGGCACTGGGGGAATCTGTGTGTCATCCACAGATATTCCCCATAACAGTGTCCCTGTGTACGTGAAATCGCGTTGGGCCCAGGGCAGTCACTGTACTCTAATACACCGGGCCCCGCACACACAAGTACCGGTATTCAGAAGTAAACTGGAGGCAACAAATGGAATCGCTGTCCACGGATCCTACTCACTATTGAACGCCCATACGTTCAGGCAGGCTGGCCAGTCACTCACGTCCTTGCGGCGCATGAGCGACTGGCCAGCCTGCCTGCAAGTACAGGCGTTCAATAGTGAGTAGGATATATGGATAGCGATTCCTTGCCGCAGTCGCATGAGCAGCTCTGTGGGCCGGATAAAAAGGTCCGCCGGCCCGTATACGGCCCACAGGCCATAGTTTGTCCATCACTGGGATAGATAGATATGAGATAGCTAGATAGCTATGAGATAGATAGATAGATATTAGATAGATAGATAGATAGATATGAGATAGATAGATATTAGATAGATAGATATTAGATAGATAGATATTAGATAGATAGATATTAGATAGATAGATAGATATTAGATAGATAGATAGATATTAGATAGATAGATATTAGATAGATAGATATTAGATAGATAGATATTAGATAGATAGATATTAGATAGATAGATATTAGATAGATAGATAGATAGATATTAGATAGATAGATAGATATTAGATAGATAGATAGATAGATAGATAGATATTAGATAGATAGATAGATATTAGATAGATAGATAGATATTAGATAGATAGAGAGATATGAGATAGACAGATATGAGATAGACAGATATGAGATAGACAGATATGAGATAGACAGATATGAGATAGACAGATATGAGATAGACAGATATGAGATAGACAGATATGAGATAGACAGATATGAGATAGACAGATAGATAGATATGAGATAGATAGATAGATAGATATGAGATAGATAGATAGATAGATATGAGATAGATAGATAGATAGATAGATAGATAGATAGATATGAGATAGATAGATAGATAGATATGAGATAGATAGATAGATAGATATGAGATAGATAGATAGATAGATATGAGATAGATAGATAGATAGATATGAGATAGATAGATAGATAGATATGAGATAGATAGATAGATAGATAGATATGAGATAGATAGATAGATAGATATGAGATAGATAGATAGATAGATAGATAGATATGAGATAGATAGATAGATAGATATGAGATAGATAGATAGATAGATATGAGATAGATAGATATGAGATAGATAGATACATAGATAGATATGAGATAGATAGATAGATATGAGATAGATAGATAGATATGAGATAGATAGATATGAGATAGATAGATAGATATGAGATAGATATGAGATAGATAGATAGATAGATAGATAGATATGAGATAGATAGATAGATAGATATGAGCTAGATAGATAGATAGATATGAGCTAGATAGATAGATAGATAGATAGATATGAGATATATAGATAGATAGATAGATATGAGATAGATAGATAGATATGAGATAGATAGATAGATAGATATGAGATAGATAGATATGAGATAGATAGATAGATATATATGAGATAGATAGATAGATATGAGATAGATAGATAGATATGAGATAGATAGATAGATAGATATGAGATAGATAGATAGATATGAGATAGATAGATAGATATGAGATAGATAGATAGATAGATATGAGATAGATAGATAGATAGATATGAGATAGATAGATAGATATGAGATAGATAGATAGATAGATATGAGATAGATAGATAGATAGATATGAGATAGATAGATAGATAGATATGAGCTAGATAGATAGATAGATATGAGCTAGATAGATAGATAGATATGAGATATATAGATAGATAGATAGATATGAGATAGATAGATAGATATGAGATAGATAGATAGATATGAGATAGATAGATATGAGATAGATAGATATGAGATAGATAGATATGAGATAGATAGATAGATAGATATGAGATAGATAGATAGATAGATAGATAGATAGATAGATAGAGATAGATATGAGATAGATAGATAGAGATAGATAGATAGATAGGAGATAGATATGAGATAGATATGAGATAGATATGAGATAGATAGATATGAGATAGATATGAGATAGATAGATAGATATGAGATAGATATGAGATAGATAGATATGAGATAGATATGAGATAGATAGATAGATATGAGATAGATATGAGATAGATAGATAGATACGTAGATAGATAGATAGATACGTAGATAGATAGATACGTAGATAGATAGATAGATAGATAGATAGAGGATTCAGAAATAAAGTTATTGTGAGATAGACAAGCATTAGATACATAATAAATATTCCATTATATTTAGACAACTGTGTTACAGGCAGCAAATAGTTAAAAAAAACAGCTACAGATGTGGTGAAAAAGTTTTAATATGAACGTGGGACCAACACAGATGCCTTCAGCTGCCAAGCGCACATGCTACAGATTAGCCAGTTTCATAGATACAGATACCCTTTAACAGAGATAGGTTAGGTGGTTAGGGATAAAATCTGGTTGAGATTGAGATATGCAGAATGCGACTAGCTGACTCATGTGGACACCCTTTTCTGTAAGGATTCATAAAATAATCCCCACACTTTAGTGGAAACAGCGGGAACGATAATGTTTTCCCCTTTGCCCATGACATTGAAGCTTTGTCCAGTCTGGAATATTCGGCCTCTTGCACACACTTTTATCGTGGCTCCATGGTATTCATCCATAGAATATTTTGGGGCCTTACTGTACCACCTTATGTCTACAATTTCATAAAAACTTTTACTGGTTTAAGAAAGTGAAGCCAAACTCTGAGCAGTTGTTATGAGCAACACCCAGTTTTTCCATAACTGCCAAAATATTCTAGGGCATTTAAACAATACCCTACCATGCCCCACCTTCCCCATTACCACTCATGGCCATCCTAATAGAACTAAAGAAATCCCATAAACCACTCACGTTGGGGTATATTAGCATAAATCACACCCTTCCTCGTCCCTTTGTGTCAGCCCCGCCTTTTTTCCAGGACTGTTTGCAACTGTGATTTTTCTGTTTTGAAAAGTGAGGCCCATGGTCGTCTTGTCAGAACATAAAACTATAAGTGACTTTGTAGCGATAAAAACTTTTTTCTGTTGTGCAGTTTTCCAAGTTTCCTAATGTAGGATAATCACGTTAAAAAAATATATTCATTTTGTTTGCCAGGGACATGTTTATTTCTCCGTTCTGTAATAGATTCGTTTGCATACTAACTCAATTTAAATGATGTTATAATACATCTGTCTATTTAGACAGCTGGTATAGACTGGAGGACAAATTGTACTTGCATATCGGTACGTACAGGCCCCTGGCATAGCCATAGCAACCAGATAGAAAACATCTATTGTTCATATAACTGGAGAATAGTGCACAATAGAATTAAAGGAGTGTAAAACAAAAAAGGGATATTGCTTTGTGACATACAGTGCAAGGCTAGGCTTTGTTCTCATCTGCCTCATAGTTTCCTTTCTAAACGGAAACCACGGTGCAGTCCCAGATCTGATGTATGATGGACACCAACCGTACTGAACAGCTTTTGACTTATAGTGGACTCCGGTGGCTTAAGCTAAGGAGGTTGTTCTTACAGTAGAACCCCAAAGATGCCTGTGAGAATATTTGTTAAAAATGAATTGACCACTTAATTGTCCTACATTCTGAACCAAGATGGAGTAGAAGTAGACAGTTTAAATGATGCTAAATACACTCCTCACCATTGAAATTGCAACACCAAGAAGAAAGAGTCATGCAATTATGGAATTCACAGGATTGATAGACATCTTAATGATATGCAAAAGATTAAAAAATGGATATCGATTATGAGCACCATGGACAGAAATACATGCACTTAGACTCCTTGTCAAGCTATCAGTGAGGTTAATAATGGTTGCCTGAGGATTGTTCTGCCACTCTAAATGTACTTGGGCACTTAAACCATCAAGATCTGCTGCTGGCAGCTCCCTTTGCAATTGCTGACCAATGACTTCCCAGATGTCCTCGATGGGAGACAAGTCTGGAGATACTGCAGGCCATGGTGGAACATTTAGGCCACCCATGCTGCTCATAGTAGCACAAGCAATATACAGCCTATTGTCTTTTTTATAAAAATACCTCCTGGGACACTTTGGAGAAGTGGCCAAATCAATGTAACGCTGAGCTGGTAGTGTACCCAAAATGAAGACTAGAGGGTTCGGCTACCATACACTATTTATACCATACAGGACTCATCACTGAACAGGATAGACCTTCATTCTCACCTCCATTGGCGTCTTGCTGAGTACCATGATAGCCTTTGAGAGCAGTGATGTGAGTTCAATGAAGCAGTATGAAATTGGGTTAAGCCAGACGTCCAGCTACAACTAACACCTTCTGATAGTTTGTGTAGACACTATTGTCTTAAGCTTGGGATGTGAGGTTCAATTTCACTTGAATCACAGAACGGATCACTACGTGTGATTCCTCTAATCAGACAGTTTCGCCTCTATGCACCTCTTGTCATTCCAGTTCGTCATTGTTCTCCCAACCCATGGGGCATGCAACATTGAACAGTGCTGATATCTCAGCCTAGGCATATAGCGATTAGGGCTGCACGATATGGGAATTTTGTGCGATTGCGATTCGGGCCCTTAAAATTGCGATGCGATATTTTAAGGGAATTGTGCTAGAGGTCTATCTGCTTGGATTTTCAAGGTAAAAGCACACACAGATGACTGATAATGTGAAATGTAGTTATGCTGAACTCAAGAACTGAAATGCGCAGTGTTTTTCAAAATAAAATACATATTTGCATTACTGCAAAAGTACAAAATACAAAACTTGCCATTTTCTTAATAGCGCTGCACAGAACAGATAAATAAAATAGATATAAGAACAAGTGTTCATTAAAATAACGACTTTCCACCAGCCCCTCCTCCCTCCCCGCACTGTAACTGATGTATCGCCGGCCGCTCTGTGCAGCATAGCGGCCGGAGATACAGTGTCAGTGTCACGTAGAAAGTCAACCATCGCTTTATAAGACGCACTGCCATTCCCCCCCCCACACTTTTGGGGGAAAAAGTGTGTCTTATAAAGTGAAAAATACGGTAATATAATTGCAGCATTTTTGGATCGGCAAATTGCGATTGCGATATGGCGATTATTTGCGATTGCTTTCGCGATATATTGTGCAGGCCTAATAGCGATCTGCTGGAGTGATAAACCAATGACCTGTCAGCAAATAGAAGGTATGTGGCTAAAAAACTTTGGCTTTTATGCCCCTGCCACATGCTACAAAATGTGATAATTTGCATTTTATCATCTTAGTGACACTGGCTACTTCTTCGATTTGCATAACTTTACGGTTTGTCCTTCTTGGTGCTGCGATTTCAGTGTTGAGGAGTGTATTACAAGTTGCATCTCACCCCATTGTGTTATAATCTTAAGTTTCTTGAGTTGTGCAAGTTAGAGCTATTTTATGATTGCATAGTGTGGTGTAGAGTGTGAAAAACGTAATGATAGCAAAGACAGGTGCACTCTGCGGTAATACTAAACCCTGACGCTGATGTTAAAATTGAGAGGTTAGTTCGACATATCCTAGTAGGAGGACATGTCTTAAGCTCGGGCACCGCGCCAAGGTCTCTCAAGTATGCTCCCCTATGTACATGCACAACTGCATATGGGTTTGAGCATATCCTGCCTGTTTAACACCATGTTTTCTAATGGTGTAGAGTGTGACCCAGGTTTTTTCCTGCAAGGGTTCTTAGACGTTGTGGTCAACTGCAACAGTACTTTGAGTTCTGTCATGTTGTGGACATCCCTTATCTTGTCAAGGGGACACTGTTGGGGTTACAGAGGCAGCCCCCTCCTTCTACCTAACCACTGTTGTCACTGCTGAGTGTAGCATCTAAAGGTTTTCAATAACTGGGATCAAAGGGGGTTATTTACTAATACCTGCGTTTTTTAGACACCGTTCTTAAAAACTCCTTCAGCTGGTGGTGGATCCGCAGAAGTTATGAAGAGGTGCCTGTGGCTGAAGGGGTTTAAAAAAAAAAAGTTAATTGATGTCCACGGAGAGAAGGATCAGGCAATATGAATAATGTTCTCCCTGGTGATACGCTGCCTTCAGAAGTGTCTGACGGCAGCTTTCTCTGCTCTTCCTATTAAATCCGCATACACAATTGGCTGCGCCAAACGTGTGTATGAGGCAGTCTGGAGTCATATCGGTCGTCTGCACTTTCAGCCGACTTTTATTGAATGTGTATGGTTGCCTTAACAAAGCTGTAAAAAATACTAAAGGTGTAAACTGCGTTGGAATATAAAAGGCTTTCTAGTGAAATGTAAGATATGATAATACCTTCCTGTTTGTGCCATGTTCTACCAAAACAGACAGATGCATAAAGGAGTCAGCCCACATGTTTTATTCAGCTGCTTGTGATACCCAGGGAAATCAGTCTTACACAGTAGAGTGTCTTTACCTAGGAATCTGCCTCACTAATGGCTTTGTAATGTGATCCTTACGTTGTGTGTTATTTTCACTTGGGCAGCAATGATTTGCATAGTCCTCTGCTGCCTCCTGCAAACAGTGGCTTATTTCATACATAGAAAGCAGACAGATATTGAATCACGACAAGCTACGCTTATTATATGGCTTGTTTAAACTTTAGAGAACCTGTCCCCACACAGTGCAGTGCAATCTACAGGCAGCCTATTACAGAGCAGGAGGAGCTGAGCAGATTAATGTATAGTTAATTTTGACATTTACATCTCTCCTTTTTCTGATTTCATTTGTGCACAGGAGTGGTGTTATCACTGGCTGATAGCATTGTGTTTAAACAGAGATAGCTGTCAGTCACTGATAGTTGTTCAGGGGAAGTTATCATCAGTCATAGATAGCATTCTCTGTGTAAGTGTGTATACAGAGATACAGTTAGGTCCATATATATTTGGACACTGACACAAGTTTTGTTTTTATTACCTGTTTACTAAAACATACTAATCAAGTCATAGTTATATAATGGACATAAAGTCCAGACTTTTAGCTTTCATTTGAGGGTATCCACTTTAAAATTGGATGAAGGTTTTAGGAGTGTCAGCTCCTTTACATGCGGTACCATGCAGAGCTTAGACTGGGCCGCCCTAAAAAAAAACGGCGGCCCAGCCTAAGACCCCTTATTGACCGCCGTAAAAAGGGCGTATGGGTGGTCACTAAGGGGTTAATGGGGAGGTGTTATCAGTGATGGCATTCTCTGTGTAAATATGTAGTCCGTTTTTTACTGATCCGTTGTTCCGCATCTGAGGGTTTTTTTTCCCCTCTGATTTAAGTCCTCTTCCGTTATTCCACAAAACCTATCCATATGGTTTCCGTATGCAATCCATTTTTTGCGGATCGGAAACAGTAACTTATTAATCACCAAACACATGAGCAATATGGGCTGGGTATAGCATTTCTACAGTATGGATCCGCAAAATACGGATGTGTTCTGTGTGCATTCTGTATTTTTTACGGACCCATTGACTTGAATGGGGCCTCGGACTGTGATTTACAGACAATAATAGGACATGCACTACTTTGTGGCGGAGCGGATATGCGAACAAACGGAATGCACACGGAGTAACTTCCGTATTTTCTACATTCCCATTGAAGTGAATGGTTCCGCATCAGGGCTGCACAAAAAAACGGAATGGAAGCGGAAAGAAAATATGGTGGTATGTATGAGCCCTAAGTGTGTATACATAGATAGCCGTCAGTCACTGATAGCTGTACACAGAGTAGGTGATAACCGTGATTGATAGCATTCTCTGTGTAAGTGTGTATACATAGATATCTGTCAGTCACTGATAGCTGTACACAGGGGAGATATTATCAGTGATTGATAGCATTCTCTGTGTAAGTGTGTATACATAGATAGCTGTCAGTCACTGATAGCTGTATACAGGGAGGTGTTATCAGTGACTGATAGTATTCTCTGTGTAAGTGTATATACATAGATAGCTGTCAGTCATTGATAGCTGTACATGGGGAGGTGTTGTCAGTGATTGATGGCATTCTCTGTGTAAGTGTGTATACGTAGATAGCTGTCAGTCACTTATAGTTGTAGATGGGGGAGGTGTTATCAGTGATTGATAACATTCTCTGTGTAAGTGTGTATACATAGATATCTGTCAGTCAATGATAACTGTACACAGGGGAGGTGTTATCAGTGATTGATCGCATTCTCTGTGTAAGTGTGTATACAGAGATAGCTGTCAGTCACTGATAGCTGTACACAGAGTAGGTGATAACCGTGATTGATAGCATTCTCTGTGTAAGATCTCATGCACACGACCATTGGATGTTTTGCTGTTTGCAGTTTGCAGATCCGCAAAACACGAATACCGGCCAGGTGCATTTCTCATTTTGTGGAACGACCGGCCCCAAATAGAACAGTCCTGTCCTTGCCCGTAATGTAGACAATGATAGGACATGTTCTATGTTTTTTCGAACGGCCATGCGGACTTACGGACACAGGATACACACAAAGTTATTTCTGTTTTTTTGCGGACCTTTCAAAGTGAATAATTCGACATATGGACTGCAAAAAAAAAAAAAAAAAGAAAAACAAGTGTGTATACAGAGATAGCTGTCAGTCACTGATAGTTGTACACAGGGGAGGTGTTATCAGTGATTGATAGCATTCTCTGTGTAAGTGTGTATACAGAGATAGCTGTCAGTCACTGATAGCTGTACATGGAGAGGTGTTATCAGTGATTGATGGCATTCTATGTGTAAGTGTGTATACAGAGATAGCTGTCAGTCACTGATAGCTGTACACAGGGGAGGTGTTATCAGTGATTGATAGCATTCTCTGTGTAAGTGTGTATACAGAGATAGCTGTCAGTCACTGATAGCTGTACACAGGGGAGGTGTTATCAGTGATTGATAGCATTCTCTGTATAAGTGTGTTTACATAGATAGCTGTCAGTCAGTTATAGCTGTACACAGGTGCCATCTTATCAGTGATTGAATACACACTTAGGCTACATGCACACGACAGTTGTTTTTTGCTGTCCGCAAATCACGTATCCGTCTTCCTTTTTTTTTCACATCCACATCCGTTCCGTGTGTCCGCAAATTTTGTAGGTTATGTTTCCGTGTGTCTTCTGTTTTTTTTGCGGATCCGCAAAAAAAAAACGGAAGGCTTGAACCAGTTTCTTAAAGTGCCTGTACAAGTGCCCTGGTTTTCAAGCAACCATCCGCAAAAAAAAACGGATGCGGATGACAAACGGATGGCTTCCGTTGGTCATTCGCATTTTTTGCGGACCCATTGACTTCTATGGGTCCGCAAACCGTTTTTTGTGGACAAGAATAGGACATGCCATATTTTTTTTGCGGACGTGAAATGCGTACGCGGACAGGCAACGGAAGAGGCATCCGCATTTTTAACGGATCCATAGAAATGAATGGGAGACCACTGCCGTGTGTATGTAGGCTTACACAGAGAATGCTATCAGATAGCTGTCAGTCAGTTATAGCTGTAGACAGGGAGGCGTTATCAGTGATTGTTAGCATTCTCTGTGTAAGTGTGCTTGTCACTGATAGCTGTACACAGGGGTCATCTTATCAGTGATAGCATTCTCTGTGTAAGTGTGCCTGTCACTGATAGCTGTACACAGGGGTCATCTTATCAGTGATAACATTCTCTGTGTAAGTGTTTATACATACAAACAAAAAAATGCAACAGCACTCTGCAACCAGAACTCTGCCCAAGATAGAAGCTGTAAGAGGACATTAGTGTACGTTTTGATCAAAAGGTAATAAGCCACTCGCCACGCCAAGGCTGTCCCGTGAGTGGTCCTAATGCTAAATCTGACCTGTTATGGGCCATGACAGCCACATAAAATCCTCCTAACGCTAAATCTTACCTGTTATGGGCCATGACAGCCACAAAAAATCCAGGGAGTGTGGGCTCAGCATGCATGCTGAGATAAACCATACTTATTAACCCTTTCTGGTGCTATAACAGCCTCCATTAGATCCAGGGATGCAGGTACCAACATGCATGCTGAGCCCACTATGCACTCCTCCTGGAGCCAGATGGCTACTAGCAGGTACTGTGAATGCACATTCAGCTTTATACTCACTCTGATTAAAACCAGCCTCTAGGGCAGACAAACTAGTCAGATGTGCGCGACTGAAGAGGAGGTTGCCACACCTCCAACACATACTAAACAGAAACACAAGGGGGGTCAGTCAGCACGTCCCTGTATGCAGGTGCACGTAGCTATGGCAATTATACATACAAACAAAAAAATGCAACAGCACTCTGCAACCAGAACTCTGCCCAAGATAGAAGCTATAAGAGGACATTAGTGTACGTTTTGATCAAAAGGTAATAAGCCACTCGCCACGCCAAGGCTGTCCCGTGAGTGGTCCTAACGCTAAATCTGACCTGTTTTGGGCCATGACAGCCACATAAAATCCTCCAACCACTGAATCTTACCTGTTATGGGCCATGACAGCCACAAAAAATCCAGGGAGTGTGGGCCCAGCATGCATGCTGAGATAAACCATACTTATTAACCCTTTCTGGTGCTATAACAGCCTCCATTAGATCCAGGGATGCAGGTACCAAGTGTTTATACAGAGATAGCTGTCTGTTACTCATAGCGGTGGTCTGAAGTATAGGAAGATTTTCAGATCTAAAATTATAAATTACTAGTTATATGGAATCATTTCCCCAGTAAACTATACATCAATCTACTCAGCTCCTCCTGCTCTATAACATGCTGCCTGCAGATTGCATTTCATTTCATTGTGACAGGTCCTTTTTAAAGGTACAGTAATCTGAAATGTTTCTCTATCTGTAGTGTAAATTAGAAACAAAATACCTTCTTTTTCAAAACTTTCCTTGTTTCCTATGGTTTTATACTGCTTCAAAGACACACGTGATTCTTTTCAGTACAGCATACATACACTTTGTAACAGCGGCTGCTGTGCGCCCCTGTTCCCCTGCTTATCACCACGGTTCTGGGCGCCGTGTTCAGCGGTGATCTGCTGCCAGTGCTTCCCCATTCGCCTCAGCAGTCCTGGGCTCTGTCCTTGCAGGTACTGTTCGTTCTGGGATCCGCTCTACAGTTTCCTTTCAGCCCTGGACACAGCATGCTTGCTGCTTGTTACCTGCATCACTTCCTTATGGGTCGGCGCGCTTCACTTCCTGGTCCTTATGGGTTAGATCATGTGACCTTGCTAACCAATCCTAGCCCTTCTGCACATATATAAGTGGCTCAGGCCCATTCCCAGATACCTCAGCGTCAAGGTCCTTGGGTCCTGGTAAGGTTGCTGATATCTCCGCTTGTATTCCTGTGTACCTGACTTGCTTGTGCTTCTGGGCTCTGCTACCTGTTTGATCCCTGCCTGCTTGCCTTGACTCTCCTGTTGTTGACCCGGATTGCCTTACCTGTGCTGCCTGTCCTGACCTATTTCTTGTTTGACTTTGCCTCTGCCTCATCCTTTGGTCCTGCACTGTTGCTTCTGGTAACAGACTACGTCTGTACCTCTGGTACCTTACTCAGAGGTAGCGACATGGTGTTCCCCTCGGGAAAGTCTATCCCCACTGTGTGGAGTCGCTCTGGTAGACAGCGGTGCGGGTGCAGTTTAGAGGCAAAACAAGGAGTCCAGATTGTGCATCAAACAGTGTTTTATTCACACTTGCACACCAGAAATGAAAACAGTCTCTTGGTGACAGTTCATACACAACAGAAATCATGTGGAAAAACCAAAAACAGGCCAACACACGGTCCAGTCACCTTGGGTGGTTTAGGTGCGGGTTCACACCTAGCAGTCGGCTCAGCCGCAGGCGATTCCACCTTCAGGTCGCAGGGCAACACCACCTTGCTGAGCTCCTTCCTCCAGGACAGAGAATTCCTCAGCCCTGTTTGCAGGCTCCAGGATAATCACACACACCCCGACACAGCTGCTGGCTGCGTTTTATACCCAGCCCCAAAACATGGACTGGACCGTGGGAGCAGCCACCCACCCTACTCTTTAGCTGCTCCCAGTAAGAGCCGGCCCGGATCGGCTTTGCAGCCATGCTATTTAACAGAGCAGCACTAGCTGCTGCAGACCAAAAACCCGGCTCTTACCTCACCGAGGCCAGCAACCTCGGTGACACGTACCTGCTATCAAAAACAACACCTTGCACCCTCTTACACACCCCCTTTGTTCAACCCTGAGGGGTGAACACACGTGAGGCAGTGGACGCGGGACAGGGCATCTGCGTTGCCCTGCAAGCGGCCTGCCCTGTGTTCCACGAAGAATTTGAAATTCTGAAGAGATAGGAACCACCTGGTGACCCGAGCATTCCTCTCCTTGGCCTGACTCATCCATTTGAGGGGGAATGGTCGGTCACCAGACGGAACCTCCTCCCTAACAAGTAGTAGCGGAGAGATTCGAGTGCCCACTTGATAGCCAGGCACTCCCTCTCCACTATACTATATCTGGACTCGGCGGGATTGAGCTTACGGCTCAGGAAGACAACGGGATGTTCTTCCCCGTTGACCTCCTGAGACAGTACCGCACCGAGGCCTACCTCCGAGGCGTCGGTCTGTACGACAAACTCCTTGTTGAAGTCGGGTGTCACCAAAACCGGGGACCCACACAGGGCCGACTTCAACGCGGCGAAAGCCTCCTCCGCCTTCTCACTCCAGCTAACCCTCCCAGACTTTCGCCCCTTCAAGAGGTCTGTCAACGGCGCTGCTATTGTGGCAAAGTGGGGCACAAACCTCATGTAGTAACCTACAATCCCCAGGAACGACTTTACCTGCCTGGTGGTGACCGGTCGGGGCCAGTTACGAATGGCCTCTACCTTGGTTACCTGAGGTTTGATGACTCCCGCCCAATTACATATCCCAGATATTTTGTCTCCTCTAACCCTATGGAGCACTTCTTTGGGTTAGCGGTCAGTCCGGCTTTCCTCAGGGCATCCACTACCGCCTGCACCTTGGGTAAATGGCTTTTCCAGTCGGTGCTGTGGATGACTACATCATCTAAGTAGGCCGAGGCGCACCGACGATGTGGTCGCAGCACTATGTCCATTAACCTTTGGAAAGTGGCGGGGGCCAAAGGGTAACACCTTGTAGTAATACAGGCCCTCGTGGGTAACAAATGCGGTTTTTCCTTAGCCGACTCGTTAAGGGTACCTGCCAGTACCCTTTAGTGAGGTCCAGCACAGAAAAATAACGGGCTTGTCCTAAACTTTCAACCAGCTCGTCTACTCGGGGCATGGGATACGCGTCAAACTTGGATACTTCATTTAACTTGCGAAAGTCGTTGCAGAACCGCAACGTCCCATCCGGCTTGGGTATTAGGACTATGGGACTGGCCCACTCACTTTTCGACTCCTCAATGACCTCGAGCTTCAACATTAACTGTACTTCCTCCGCGATGGCCCGTCGCCGAGCCTCGGGTACCCGGTATGGTTTTAACCGGATCTTGGCCTGAGGCTCAGTGACGATGTCATGTTGGATGAGAGACGTGCGGCCAGGGAGGTCCGAGAACACATCCGTGTTCCGACTGATGAACTCCCTGACTTCCTGAACTTGTTTGGAAGACAGGCTGTCTGCAATTTTTACCGTGGTTACTGCTTCACAGGCCTCGAACTGTGGGGCTGGACCCTTTTCACCTAGAAGCCCTGGCCGGGGGCTGTGGTCGTCGGCTGTGTCCCTATCTTTCCACGGCTTAAGTAAATTCACGTGGTACACCTGCTCCGGCTTGCGCCGCCCTGGCTGGTGTACTTTGTAATTTACTTCCCTACCTTCTCGATCACCTCATAGGGGCCCTGCCACCTAGCTAGGAACTTGCTGTCAAGGGTGGGTACCAGAACCAAAACCCGATCTCCCGGATGGAAGCCCCGCACTCGAGCCTGACGATTATACACCCTACTCTGGGCTTGTTGCGCTGCCTCCATATGCTCCCGGACCAGCGGCAACACCCTTTCTATCCGTTCCTGCATCTGGGTGACATACTCAATGACACTTTTGTGGGGGACAGGCTGTTGTTCCCATGCTTCCTTGGCGATATCCAACAGGCCCCGAGGGTGTCTGCCATAAAGCAGTTCGAAGGGCGAGAACCCAGTAGAGGCCTGGGGTACCTCTCGCACTGCGAACATGAGATAGGGCAGAAGCAGGTCCCAGTCCTTCCCATCTCTAGACACCACCCTTTTAACATATTTTTAGAGTTTGGTTAAACCTCTCAACAAGACCGTCTGTTTGCGGATGGTAAACGGACGTCCGTAACTGCTTTATACGCAACAATTTACACAGTTCCTTCATTACTTTGGACATAAAGGGGTCCCTTGGTCTGTCAGAACCTCTTTTGGCAGGCCCACACGGGAAAACATCTCCATTAACTCTTTGGCAATGAGCCTAGCTGAGGTATGTCGCAGAGGCACCGCCTCCGGATACCGAGTGGCATAGTCGAGAACTACCAGAATGTGTTGGTGGCCCCTGGCAGACTTTGGTACAGGCCCAATTAAATCCATAGCGATTCGCTCAAACGGTACTTCAATAATTGGCAGAGGTACCAGAGGACTACGGAAATGAGGCTGGGGGCTAGTTATCTGACAGGTTGGACAGGACTTACAATAATCTTCTACCTCCTTGAACACACCGGGCCAATAAAACCGCTGCAGTATGCGGTCCTGGGTTTTCTGCCACCCCAGGTGTCCCCAAGAACATGTTGGTGGGCAAGCTCCATGACAAGCTTGCGATACGCTGTGGGCACCACCAACTGTTCAACAGGTTCACCTCGGACTTGGTTCACCCGATACAACATATCCTGTAGAACCATAAATCGTGGGAACATTAATTCAGCCCCTGGTTTCTGGGGTTTACCATCAATTTCCAGCACATTCTCCCAGGCCCTGGTTAGGGTTTGGTCCCGGTGTTGTGCGGTCCCAAAATTTTCCCCGGAGACATTGAGGTCTGCCAACTCAGGTCCCGGTGGCAAGTCCTCCGTGTCTCCCACCATTACACTCAGTGGGGTTGTTTCCCTCTACCGCCGGAGCAGTGGTCACCCTACCGCCGGCCCTTCAGACTCGGGCTCCCAGGGTTCTGGCCTTCCAGCGGTATCAGGCCACTCTGCTAGGGTCACCCCTGTCTCGGGTCCCTCAGATACCTTTTTGCCGGCCACAGCGCCGGAAAACCGGGAAGTCCCTCCCAAGTATTAGTTCGTGTGGGAGTGTAGTAGCGACAGCCACCTCGTGGGTCCACCTACCAGCCGCTGTGGACAAAGTCACTAGTGCAGTGGGATAGTCTTTCAGGTCTCCGTGGATGCACAGGACCCCGACTTTACGGCCAGTATACTCCGCAGGCCGTACCAGGGCAGCCCTTACCAGGGAGACTAAACTCCCGGAGTCCAGCAGAGCCACCGCCAGCGAATCTCCCACCTCTACCTGACACAGGTGGTTATGGTCTTGTACCTCACGGGTGCCAGTTGCGCACAGCTTCCGTGCATACAAGGAGTGGCGACCCCGTAGTTCACCTCCATCAGCTCATCCCGACGCGGACAGTCGGCCCTGATGTGGCCTGGCTCCTGACACCTCCAGCATACCACGGGAGGCGGGCTCGCAGGGGTATATTCCGTGCAGGCCGCTCTGTCGCCGGACGTTGGAACTGGGGCAGAGGCCTCCGGGTTTAACTGAACCCTTCCCAGCAAGACTCCCTGCAGGTTTCTGGTGGCCTCGTACCGCTCCACCAGGTCGACCATCTCCAGGGCATTGGTGGGCGATACCTGGCCGATCCAGTGCTGGAGAGGATAAGGCAAAGCCCTCCAGAAGACATCGGCTATCAGACGGTCGAGCATAGCAGTGGGAGTCAGTATGTCTGGCTGCAGCCATTTTTGCAACCGTTGTAGCAAGTCATAGTATTGTGGCCGGGCGGGTTCAGCCGGGTTAAACTCCCACTGATGCACCCGCTGGGCCCGGACCAAAACATTCACCCCCAGTCTTGCCAGGATCTCACCTTTCACAGTCGGGTAGTCAGCTGCTTGGTCACCTGGGAGGTCAAAAATACTTGCTGGGGTCCAGACGCCAGGAACGGAGCGATGACCTCTGCCCACTGTTCTCGGGTAATTTCTCCCTCACGGCCACCTTCTCGAACACCGCCAGATAGGTCTCAACATCATCCGAGGGGGTCATCTTAGGGATCGCGGTACGGACAGCTTTCCGGGCATCGTGGACGCGGTGGGACGCTCCTGCCGCTTGCAACGCCATCACGTGCTGTAGCAGTAGCTGGTTGGTCTCCCGCTGCTGCACGTTAGCCTCTATGAGGGCTTTCACAGCCGCCTCCATTTTGTCGTGGGATCACAGGCTGCAACTTTGCCGGCTTAATATAGGACATTCACTTTTGCCCAGCAAAAACAAAGTTCGGCGTTCACGCCAGCCTCACTGCGCATGCCCGCATCCTCCACCAAAATGTGGGGAGTCGCTCTGGTAGACAGCGGTGCGGGTGCAGTTTAGAGGCAAAACAAGGAGTCCAGATTGTGCATCAAACAGTGTTTTATTCACACTTGCACACCAGAAATGAAAACAGTCTCTTGGTGACAGTTCATACACAACAGAAATCATGTGGAAAAACCAAAAACAGGCCAACACACGGTCCAGTCACCTTGGGTGGTTTAGGTGCGGGTTCACACCTAGCAGTCGGCTCAGCCGCAGGCGATTCCACCTTCAGGTCGCAGGGCAACACCACCTTGCTGAGCTCCTTCCTCCAGGACAGAGAATTCCTCAGCCCTGTTTGCAGGCTCCAGGATAATCACACACACCCCGACACAGCTGCTGGCTGCGTTTTATACCCAGCCCCAAAACATGGACTGGACCGTGGGGAGCAGCCACCCACCCTACTCTTTAGCTGCTCCCAGTAAGAGCCGGCCCGGATCGGCTTTGCAGCCATGCTATTTAACAGAGCAGCACTAGCTGCTGCAGACCAAAAACCCCGGCTCTTACCTCACCGAGGCCAGCAACCTCGGTGACACGTACCTGCTATCAAAAACAACACCTTGCACCCTCTTACACCACCATCAGGGGTACTGTGAAAATCGAGGGGTTCACTTAGACAATGCTTTTAGAGGAGGTAGGACACGTGGCACAGTGGGTTCACACCCACGGTTCTTGACACATTTTATGGCGGCATCATGTGTTGGCACCCTTAACCCCTTAAAGACTTAGCCTATTTTCATTTTTACTTTTTTCATTATTCCTCTCCACATACCAGTAGACATAACTTTTTTTATTTTTACATAGCCATATGAGGGCTTATTTTTGCAGGACAAGATGCATTTTTAATGCCGCCATTTGATTTACCATGTCTTATATTGGAAATAGTAAAAAAATTATTTGTGGGGTAAATTGAGAAGAAGAACACAATTCCGACAAGGTTTTTGGGGTTTTGACATCACAGCATTCACTCTGCGCTAAAAATGACATGACGTCCTTCTCAGCAATGCCAAACGTATTCATGTTCTATATTTTGGAGGGACAAGATGACAAAAAATGGTGAATCATGTGTTTTTCATTCTTTTTGTTACGGCGTTCACTGCACAGGAAATTTTTAAAAATATTTTAATAGCTAAGACACCTTTTGGACGATACCCAATATGTTTATTTATTTGCTTATTGTTTAATTTTTATAGTTTTTTTTTACATTATTTTTGTAAGTAAAATTGGGTAGGAGGGAGATTTAAACTTTTAATATTTAGATTTTTTTTTTACTTTTTATTTAATAACTATTAGCCCCCCTAGGGGGCTAGGACGTGGGATCTTTTGATTCCTTTTCCTATTCACCCTAACAGAGATCTATTAGGGTGAATAGGATTTTTACACTGCCCATGCTGAGCTATGCCTCCTGCATAGTTCATAAGGCAGATTACCATGGCAGGACTGAAAGGCTTTAGCAGCATCCAGACTGCCGTGGTAACCGATCATGACCCCGCAATTTCACTGCGGCGGCTCCAATCGGAATGCCTAATTGCACAGATTCTGCGATCAGCATTGGTCGCGGCATCTGAAGGGTTAAATGATGGGGTTCAGTGGGTTCACGGTTCACCGTTCCCCGTCTTTGCGGCTGGTATTATACAGCTGGCACCCGCCGCATATGGAGCAAGCTCACTGCAGCAGCCCAGTCCATACAAATGCGGGTGCATTATGCCATACATGCATGGCATTATGCATTATTAAATCTTCACATCTTTGCACATAGACAATATGATTGCATTTTACTTATTTTGGGTTGGTTTTTATTAAAAATATTGAGCTGTTCTATCACAAAGTGTTAACTGTTAGTCTAGCTGTGTGAATCGTACTTTTTACTTTCACTTTGTGCCTTCATCTAATAACCCTTATCTCTAATTTACTAAGACTGTCATAAACACTTAAGGGCTCATTCACACAAACGTATGGGTTCCGTTTCCGGAGATGCGAAACGGAAGAATGGAACCCTACAGAAGCACTACGGAGTGCTTCTTTGGGGTTCCGTTCCGTACTTCCGTATCGCAAAAAGATAGAACATGTCCTATATTTTTGGGGAATGGAGCGATGTGGACTCAAGTTAAATGGATCTTACAGACGTTCTCCGTGCATTGGGGACCGCAAATTGAGGCCCCAATGCACGGAACAGAACACACACGTTTGTGTGAATGAGCCCTAAGCCTGTAATACACCAGCTGATTCTGCAGGAGATTGTCGGGAGGAAGCTTTTCTTCCTAGTAATTGCCTGCTCGCCAGCAGAGCAGACCGCTGTTATTACATGCAGTGATCTCCTCCACAGCATGGGGAGGAGCGATCGTTATGCTATCGCTCATCCCCATATGGTCTAGTTATTTGCGGGAAGCAGAGTGTGATTAGACAGCACAATCTTCTGCCCTATGAAAGAGTTTGTTCCTTCATAGGGTAATCAGCGGCAGTATTAGATGGGCAGATGATTGCGAACAAGAGTTACTACGAACGCTCGTTAGCGATCATCTGGCAAAAAATCTGATAAGAACTGAACTATAATGAGTGTAAGGGTACTTTCACACTAGCGTTTTGAGATCCATTTCAGGGCTCTTACAAACGGTCCAAAACGGATCAGTTCAGCCCCAATGCATTCTGAATGGATAAGGATCCGTTCAGAATGCATCAATTAGGCTCCGTTCCGCTTCTATTCTGTTTTGGAGACGGACACCAAAACGCAGCTTGCAGCATTTTGGTGTCCGTCTGAAGAGGCGAAGCCTAATGGATCCGTTTTTAATTACAATGTAAGTTAATGGGGACGGATCCATTTTTAATGACACAATATGGTGCATTTGAAAATGGATCCGTTCCCCATTGACTTTCAATGTAATTCAAAACGGATCCATTTTGGACTTTGTCATTTTTCTTTAAAACTAATGCAAACGGATCCGTTCTGAACGGATAGAAACGTTTGCATTATAGGCGCGGATCCGTCTGTGCAAATAAACAGACGGATCCGCATCAACGCAAGTGTGAAAGTTCCCTTATGTGGTCAGAGAGCAGAGAAAAGGAGCCGGTCAGCTGAGCTGGCTTACAGAACATATAGAAAATTGTAACACACTTCAGCCCTGTATAGAGAAAAGGGCTCCATATATTTTTTTTTTTAAAGCCCTATTTAAAAAGCTTAAAATGAGTGCAGTGCAATAATAAAAAAAATTGCCCCCAAAGGTGTACCTAGCCTTTAAACCTTGTTTGTACAAGTTTCAAAGAACCAGCAAATGACATCTGTCTGTTCAAACTGAACACCCCCCATTTAGTATTCATGGTACATTTGTGTATTTGGGCTGCGTGGACTCTGTTGGGTTATGAATTATGCACAATTTCAAAGACATACTGATGGGGAATTTAGACTGTGAGCACCGGGGGCAACAAGTGAGGATAAGTGCTGTGGAATAATTTGCAGCCTGACTGGGACAGTGCATATGTGATGAAAGGGTAAATGTGAAACATGTTAGGCTTCCTGCAGGTACTGCATACTGTTATCCAGTGCAGTAATAGATCAGGGCTCATTTACATCTGCGCTGATAAATTACTTCGCTCTGCTCCATCATAGACGCACCATAATGAAAATGATGAACGCGCCTAATGCGTCACGACGGACACCAACAGCTCTTGTTGAACCCCAGTGACAATAATGGGTCCCTCAGGTTTCGCCATCGTGTCTGTCATATTAATTGAAAACCAGCGCAGCATCCCTCTTTGTTTTCTCCAAGTTTACCAATCAAATCTGCAACGGAAGCGATTTAACAGAGCTTTCAACAGATATGTAAATGTACCCTAAATATGCTTTTTTTCCTTCCTGTTATGTATTACTGAACTTCGAAATCTCTGTAATTTGACTATACAATGTATTAATAACAATGCCCTTACTTTGACTTTTATACCTACCTGGTTAAGATCAGGTTATGTCTTATTTTTTGGCTTTGCTTGAGTCTCGTATATGTGTTTACCATTGCTCAAGAGCATCTCAGTAAGGAGAGTATAGTTCTCGAGCATCTAGAAGCCTACAAACCAGCAAGATATTTCCAGAAAATGTAGACGTCAGTTTCCAAATTTAACAGTACCAAGAAAGTAGGCACATTAGCTCCACGATACCTGGGGCTTGCCCAGCCCAATATAGTAATAGATCATTTCCTTTTTAATTGTTTCCTTGGTTTCATTTAGAGATGAGCGAATTTCATATTTTGAAATTCGTTCAAATTTCATTTGGTGGTAAAAGATGAATTGCGTTATGGATTCCGTTACCACAGACCATAACGCAATTCTATGATGGAATGCATAATGGAATGCCTTTAGAGGCATTCCGTTATTCATTCCGTCATAATAGAAGTCTATGGGCTGCAAAACAGATCCGTCCCATTTCCGTTATGCAGGAGAGGACTCTATGGCCTGTCTCTAGGCCATAGACTTCTATTATGACGGAATGAATAACGGAATGCCTCTAAAGGCATTCCATTATGCATTCCATCATAGAATTGCGTTATGGTCCGTGGTAAGGTAATCCATAACGCAATTCTGCTTTTACCTCCAAACGAAGTGTGAACAAATTTTAAAATATGAAATTCGCTCATCTCTAGTTTTATTGATTTATTCTAGAGTAAAGTAGATAAAATGCATCATCATTCATGTTTATCAATTTGTTACCTACTTTTTTCTTTGTCTTTTATACATAATTTCTGCCAGTACTTTAATGTAAACATTTTTTTTTTTTATCATTTCTGTGAGGATTTGTGTGTAGCATAAATCCTCATAGCACTCTGTAGCATAGCACTCTGCTTGGTGCTCTTAATGATACGTTTGTATGACTACCTACCAGTTTATTAATGCTTTGGCTTGCTGTCTGAGCACCTGAAATGCATAAGAATTTGTTTGTTTTCTGCAAAATATGTTACAGAGCTACAAAGAAGGATTGTTTGCCAATTACCTGTTTCTGTTGTATAAGGGTACTTTCACACTTGTGTTGTGAGGATCCGGCAGGCAGTTTCGTCGCTGGAACTGCCTGCCGGATCTGTCAATCTGTATGCAAACGGACAGCATTTGTAGACCGATGCGGATCTGTTATTTATTTTTTAACATTTTTAAAGGTCTGCGCATCGGCACTAATACATTTCAATATAAATTAATCCGGCATTCCAGCAAGTGTTCTGGAATTTTGGACGGACATAATACCACGGCATGCTGCAGTATTTTTTTCCGTCCAAAAAACGTGCAGTGACTGAACTGAAGACATCCTGATGCATACTGAACGGATTTCTCTCCATTCAGAATGCATTAGGATAAAACTAATTAGTTCTTTTCCAGTATTGAGCCCCTAGAACGGAACTCATCGCTGGAAAAGAATAACGCTAGTGTGAAAGTACCCTAAGTCGGTCAAACCTACAACTTCTGCAGTGTCGGAGTATTTTTGTGTAAGAGACCAAGTTCTTATGGACATAAGACAGATTTTTGGCGTGTCTTAGTCTTACAACTAAAGCGCATGTGATTGGCTTACATGAGCAGATGGCCATCCTTTTTACAGAGAACCCATGGTTACAGTTTTTTTCAAAAATACAAATTTTTGTACATATTTATGAATTTGTAATTTTTAAGCTGGCCATTTACCCTCCTTTCTGATCATTGTATTTTATTTTAGTACATGCATCTGGGAAGCTATTACTTTTTTTCTGTTTGTTTATGTAAATAACTTTACGCCTTTTTCGGTCATACATGGGGCTTTATTTTTGTCTTTTTGTAGTATTTTTTTATTTTTTATATCCAGGAAAATGTTAAAAAGGGGAAAACAATTTAGTTACTCATTGTCCTATTAATCAAAGCAATGTGCAACAATTTATTTTTTATAATTTTTTTTTTATTATGTCCCCTTTCCATTAGGCTACATTCACACGACCGTGTTCTGCGGAATGGGCGCGGACCCATTCACTCTCTACGGGGCCGGACGAGGTGCGGAGAGCACACTATGTGCTCTCCGCTTCCGCATTTGCAGAGCGCGGACCCGAACTTCTGGTCCGCGGCTCCGCAAAAGATAGAACATGTCCTATTCTTGTCCGCAGCTGCGGACAAGAATAGGAATTTCTATGGGGGGTGCCAGCTGGGTGTATTGCGGATCCGTAATAGTCTACATTCACACGACCGTAGTGTAACGGTCATTTTGAGATATGGAATGTATAGGTTATGGTCGCCGGGGTTGGGTCTAGAAACTGTGGTGTGATGTGTGGGGAAGTCTTTTATTTTTGCATAAAAAAAATTTTTTCCCCACTGTGTGCCCCCAGTAAGGTCATACTAGATCTTTTGTCAACTAGGCTAAGGGTACTTTCACACTTGCGTTGTGAGGATCTGGCAGGCAGTTCCCTCGCCGAAACTGCCTGCCGGATCCGGAAATCCGCGTGCAAACGGAAAGCATTTGTAGACGGATCCGGATCCGTCCATCAAATGCATTGAAACACCGGAACCATCTTTCTGGTATCATCTAGAAAAACGGATCCGGTATTTACTTTATATGCATTCTTAAAGGTCTGCGCATGCGCAGACCGGAAAAAATGGGTCCATTTTGCTGTAACACTTGGTGCCGGCATTAATGCATTTCAGTGGAGAATAACGTCGGATTTTGGATAAAGTGTTCCGGAATTTTGGACGTAGAAAATACTGCAGCATGCTGCGGTATTTTCTCCAGCCAAATACCGTAAGAGTGACTGAACTAAAGACATCATGATGCATACTGAACGGATTACTCTCCATTAAGAATGCATTAGGATAAAACTGATCAGTTTTTTTTCCGGTATTGAGCCCCTAGGATGGAACTCAATACCGGAAAAGTTTAATGCAAGTGTGAAAGTACCCTAATATGTCAACTAGGGATGACATATTAGCCCCAGTTACAGGGGGAATACAGCCCCCAGAGAGGTGTTATAGGGCTTTACAACCTGCCTGTGTAGCTGGTCAAGACCCAGCATCCCATGTAGACAACCCGCCTTCAGCAATCACTTGACATCTGGAACCCTAGCAGGATGCGGCATTGCTGCTTCCTGATGTCTATACACACTGCTGGTTAGGTGTCATGTGTTGAGTGATGGGAAAGGCAGGGATGCTGAAAAACAGTCCTCGCATTCTCTTTGGGGAGTCTTGTTGTCACTGACAGCCTAGTCCTTGTTCCCACAGCTTCACGATTCGAGTGCAGTTGGCATCTCTGCAAGTGTGTTTTAAAATGTTTGTGCAGAGATGGAGGAGTACATATATAGTCAACAGTCAGTCGGGAATGGTTTAATTTACAGTTTTATGCCTTGATTCGAACAGTATTATGTCTGCAGTGTATTAACTGGTTTATGATTAAAGGAAATATTTACTTGAAATAATGCTAATTAAAACTTGCTAAAGGTGGCCATATAAATTATCTATCTTGGTTGACTGTTATCCATTGACAAGATTCTCTATTCTCTGTGAGACAGTGAGGGAAACCTTATCTCTAAATTACTGAGAGGTCATAAACACTTATTTAAGCCACATTCCTATCAATAAGCTAAGATAACTGAGCTGTAATTAGTGTTTTATAATGTCAGACAGTAGAGATAAGGAGTCCGTCTGCTCCTGGTCTGACAGAAAAGAATCCAAAGGGTGCTACTAGACATCTCAGCTCTGTACAGAAAAAAGGACTTCATATTTTAATAAAGACCAATTTAAAATAGATATTTTTAGATCAAAATGAGTACAATTCAATAATTAAAAAAATGCCCCCAAAGGTGTACATAGCCTTTAACTCTGCTGCCCGATTTGGGTTGGCCAAACATTAGTTATTAGAATGTGGCCGATGAAAACGAATGGTTGGAGAACTGCTTATCCCATGAGAAAAATATGATCAGACATGTATAATTCATATTATAATATACATACATTTGTGGACACTATTGTTGGTACCCTTCCATTAACATATCCATATTTTCATCTAGGCAGCCCACTTGATGTTAGCATCAGAGCATTTGATTCTCCGATGCTCTCCTTTGCCCTGCGCTGAATTGTGCAGGTCAAAGGCATTTTCAGGAGACCCGGTGGCGTACCGGACTCCCCTTAGGGCTGCCAGGCGGAGGCTTTCCAGTGAGACCGGCACTGATGGGCTGGCTTTAGCGCTGCCCTAGCCTGTGACGTCACTAAACACACTGCTGGGCAGAAGCCTCCGCCTAGCAGTGTGGCTAGGTAAACAAACAAGCCCCTGCACTGCTCGATCCAGCACAGGGCAAGGGAGAGCATCTAATGGTCCGATGCTCATCTTATTGGGACTGCCTGGATAAAAATATGGGTATATAAATGAGCTAAACCCTTTTAAAGAAAGTAAAAACCCACAATGGTCACTGAAATAACTTGAAACTGACAAAAATAATAATAAATAAAAATTTACAGAAAATCAACTAATGAAAATCAGACATTCAACAGAATAAATTATAAAACAAACTAATGAAACTGTCCTGGACAAAAATGATGGTAGTCTTAATAATTTGTTGCAGAACCTTTTGAGGCAATCGCTGCAATCAAGCGATTTCTGTAACTTTCAATGAGAATTCTGCACCTGTCCACAGGTATTGTGGCCCACTACTGATAAGCAAACTGCTCATAGAAGGCCACTTAAGAATAGTCCAATGATTTGCTGTTACCCATTCTTGGATGTTTTTAGCTTTGTGTTTTGGATTATTATCCTGTTGGAAGACATATGACCTGCAACTGAGACCAGGCTTTCTGACACTGGGTAGCACATTTTGCTCCAGAATGCCTTGATAGTTTTGAGATTTCATTGTACCCTGCACAGATTCAAGACACTCTGCTCCAGTTTTCATAGTAGGTGCAATGTTATTTTTTTTTTCTTTGTATGCTTCATTTTTGCATTTGTGAACATAGTGCTGATATAACTTCAGCACCAGTTTTGTGTCATCTGTCCAAAGGACATTCTACCAGAAGCTTTGTGGCTTGTCATTATGCATTTTGGCAAATTTTCTTCTTTTTTTTTTTTTTTTTTTCTTCCTCGGGCTGCATCTACTCTCTGGAATACTCTGCCCCGGAATATCAGGTCAATTGACAACTTCTCCACCTTCAAACGTGCTTTAAAAACACATCTTTTCAGGCAGGCTTATCAAGCTACCTAAAAAGACTTTTCCCCGACTAAACCTCTCCCCCACCAACTCCTCTGGCCTGAACTCGATCCTCTAGCAGCCCCGAAGCATATCGGCCACACCACTCATTTCAGTTCCATAATGGCTATAATCCTACTTATCACAATTAACTACCGTATGCGTCACCCCAGTTCCTCATAGATTGTAAGCTCTTGCGAGCCGGGCCCTGACTCCTAGTGTTTCAGTTGTATATTAGCCAGTTACTTTTGTTTTGTACACGAACACTATGAATTTGTAAAGCGCTGCGGAATATGGTGGCGCTATATAAATAAATATCATTATTATTTATTATTATTATTTTATGATTTGCTTTCAACAGTGGTTTCTTGTTAGTCTTCCATCAAGTCCACTTTGGCTAAGACAACAACGGATGGTACGATCTGGCACTGATGTACCTTAACCAGTCCCCGACCGCCGTACGCAGGATTGCGTCCTGCGGGCGGCCGGGATCTTCTGTTTGGACGCGCCGGGGCGTCATCTCGCGAGACGCGAGAGTTCCTGTGAACGCGCGTCTCGAGAGTTGGACTACAGCCTGCCAGCGATGATCAATCGCTGGCAGGCTGTAGATGCGATATAAATCGCATCAAACAGCTATATCAGATGCTGTTTTATGAACAGCGTCTGATATAGCTGCTACCTGGTCCTCTGGTGGTCCCATTTTCTGGGATCGACCACCAGAGGACCAGGTAACTACAGTAAAAGTTGCACCAAACACTACACTAACCCCCCACCCCCTCACCTATTAACCCCTTGATCACCCCATCTAGACCCCTGATCACCCCCTGTCATTGATCACACCCCTTGTAAGGCTCCATTCAGACGTCCATATGTGTTTTGCGGATCCGTGGATTCACGGATCCGCGGATCCGATCCGCTGATCCGATCCGCGGATCCTCAAAACACGGACACCGGCAATGTGCTTTCCGCATTTTGCAGATCCGCACATTGCCAGAACTATATAGAAAATGCTTTTTCTTGTCCGCAATTGCGGACAAGAATAGGACATGTTCTATATTTTTGCGGAACGGAAGTGCAGACCCGGAAGCGCGGATCCGTAATTCCGGATCCGAGCGGGACAAAGTCTGTCCCCATAGAAATGAATGGGTCCGCAATTCCGTTCCGCAAACAGAATTTCGGACGTGTGAATGGGGTATAAGGGTCCCTTATCACCGCCAGTTAGTTAGCTACTTGTTAGGTAGCTAGCGCCCTGCCCACTGCACCGCAGTCACTGATTTTGGCAGAGATTTTTCATCCACATTGATCGATGCGAATGAAAAAATCTGTGCCGTTCATTTTATTTTTTTCAGCGCAGAGGCTGAACGGAAAAAAATCTCATTACCCGTATGCTCAATATAAGGAGAATCGCAGAAACTCCTAATGCTGGCCATACGTGTAATGACTGCGGAGACCCTCAAATGCCAGGGCAGTACAAAACCCCACATGTGACCCCATTTTAGAAAGAAGACACCCCAAGGTATTCCGTGAGGGGTATGGCGAGTTCATGGAAAATTTTATTTTTGTCACAAGTTAGTGGAATATGAGACTGTAAAAAAAAAAAAAAAAAAAACAATTTCCGCTAACTTGTGCCAAATTTTTTTTTCTGTGAACTCGCCATACCCCTCACAGAATACCTTGGGGTGTCTTCTTTCCACAATGGGGTCACATGTGGGTATTTATACTGCCCTGGCATTTTAGGAGTCCTAAAGCGTGAGAATCCAAATGCGTAAAAATGGCCTGTGAAATCCTAAAGGTACTCATTGGTTTTAGGGCCCTTTGCGCATCTTGGCTGCAAAAAGTGTCACTCATGTGGTATCGCCGTACTCAGGAGAAGTAGGGCAATGTGTTTTGGGGTGTATTTTTACATATACCCATACTGGGTGTGAGAAATATCGCTATAAGCGACAACTTTTTACATTTTTTTATTCAAAGTTGTCAATATACAGAGATATTTCTCTCACCCAGCATGGGTATATGTAAAAATACACCCTAAACACATCGCCTACTTCTCCTGAGTACGGCGATACCACATGTGTGACACTTTTTGCAGCCAAGATGCGCAAGAGACCCAAATTCAACGAGTACCTTTTAGGAGGGTATTTTACGCATTTCTTCTCACGCTTTAGGGCCCTAAAATGCCAGGGCAGTATAAATACCCCACATGTGACCCCATTTTGGAAAGAAGACATCCCAAGGTATTCGCTGAGGGGCATAATGAGTTCATGAAAAATTAAACTTTTTGTCAAAAGTTAGCGGAAAGGGAGACTTTGTGAGAAAAAACAATAAAAAATCAATTTCCACTAACTTGTGCCAAAAAAAAAAATATTCTTTGAACTCGCCGTGTCCCTCATGGAATACCTTGGGGTGTCTTCTTTCAAAAATGGGGTCACACGTGGAGTATTTCTACTGCCCTGGCATTTTAGGGGCCCTAAAGCGTGAGAAGAAAAATGCGTAAAAATGCCCTCCTAAAGGTACTCATTGGAATTTGGGCTCTTTGCGCATCTTGCCTGCAAAAAGTGTCACACATGTGGTATCGCCGTACTCAGGAGAAGTAGGGCGATGTGTTTCAGGGTGTATTTTACATATACCCATGCTGAGTGAGAGAAATATCTCTGTATATTGACAACTTTGAATAAAAAATGTAAAAAGTTGTCGTTTACAGCGATATTTCTCACACTGCAGCATGGGTATATGTAAAAATACACCCCAAACACATTGCCCTACTTCTCCTGAGTTCGGCGATACCACATGAGTGACACTTTTGCAGCCAAGATGCGCAAAGGGCCCTAAAACCAATGAGTACCTTTAGGATTTCACAGGCCATTTTTATGCATTTGGATTCTCACACTTTAGGGGCCCCTAAAATGCCAGGTGAGTATAAATACCCACATGTGACCCCATTTTGGAAAGAAGACACCCCAAGGTATTCCGTGAGGGCATGGTGAGTCCACAGAATTTTTATTTTTGGCACAAGTCAGCGGAAATTGTTTTTTTTTTTTTATTTTGTTTTTTACAAAGTCTCATATTCCACTAACTTGTGACAAAAATAAAATTTTACATGAACTCACCATACCCCTCACAGAATACCTTGGGGTGTCTTCTTTCCAAAATGGGGTCACATGTGGGGTATTTATACTGTCCTGGCATTTTAGGGGCCCCTAAAGGGTGAGAAGAAGTCTGGAATCCAAATGCGTAAAAATGCCCTGTGAAATCCTAAAGGTACTCTTTGGTTTAGGGCCTTTGTGCACTCAGTCTGCAAAAAGTGGCACACATGTGGTATCGCCGTACTCAGGAGAAGTAGGGCAATGTGTTTTGGGGTGTATTTTTATATATATCCATACTTTGTGTGAAAAATATCTCTGTAAACGACAACTTTTAAAAAATTTTATACAAAGTTGACAATTTACAGAGATATTTCTCTCACCCAACATGGGTATATGTAAAAATACACCCCAAAACACATTGCCCTACTTCTCCTGAGTACTGCGATACCACATAAGTGCCGCTTTTTTGCAGCCTGGGTGCGCAAAGGGGCCCAAATTCCAACGAGTACCTTTAGGTTTTACATGGCGGCTCACAATTTAGCCCCGCCCAAAATGCCAGAACAGTAAACACACCCCACAAATGACCCCATTTCGAAAAGTAGACACCCCAAGGTATTCACTGAGGGGCATAGTGAGTCCGTGGGAGATTTTTTATTTTTTTGCCAGAAGTTAGCAGAAATGGAAACTTTATTATTTATTTTTTTTCCTCAGAAAGTATCATTTTCCACTAACTTCTGAAAAAAAAATGAAATGATACATGAACTCACCATGCCCCTCCGCGAATACTTTGGGGTGTCTTCTATCTAAAATGGTGTGATTTGGGGGTATTTATACTATCCTGGCATTCTAGCACCTGAAGAAACATGACAGGTGCTCAGAAAGTCAGAGCTGCTTCAAAATGCCGAAATTCACTTTTTGCACCATAGTTTGTAAACGCTATAACTTTTACCCAAACCAATAAATATACACTTATTGGATTTTTTTTATCAAAGACATGTAGAACAATAAATTTAGAGAAAAATTTATATAGAAATGTAGTTTTTTTTTAAAAATTTTACAACAGAAAGTGAAAAATGTCATTTTTTTGCAAAAATTTCGGTAATTTTTGGTTAATAGCAAAAAAAGTAAAAATGTCAGCAGCAATGAAATACCACCAAATGAAAGCTCTATTAGTGAGAAGAAAAGGAGGTAAAATTCATTTGGGTGGTAAGTTGTATGACGGAGCAATAAACGGTGAAAGTAGTGTAGTGCGGAATTGTAAAAAGTGGCCTGGTCATTAAGGGTGTTTAAGCTAGGGGGGCTGAAGGGGTTAACCTTGGATTTCACTTCTGATCTTTGTTGTTCTGGGCTCTTTGGTTAGCATTCGTATGGTCTGTCTTTTCCATTGGTTATCAATTCATCTCTTGCGGCCACATCCAGAGTTGTTGGCTACAGTCCCGTATAAATACTAATATATGAATAATATATAAAATTATAATATGAATAACATGTTACTACAGTAACAGGAACATCAAGCTGTTTGGAGCTGGTCTTTTAGCCTTTACCTTTGTATATAATTTTCTTTCTAATCTCCTGAGACAACTCTTTTATTGGTCCATGTTCAGTGTGGTACCCACCATGATGGCAAGCAGCACAGTGACTACTTTTCACCTTTGAAATAGACAGACTGATTACAAGTTTGACATCCTTAATTCGTCGCACAGGACACACCTTAGTTTAAAATGTCCTTTTGGTCAAATAATTGTCATTCTATTCTAAGGGTACCATCATTTTTGTCCAGGCCAGTTTCATTAGTTTATATTTTTTGAATTATTTTTTAAACCACAATTCAAAAACAATGTCTTATTGTCATTAGCTGAATTTCAGAAAATGTCAAGTTTTTTCAGTGACCATTATGGGTTTTTCTTTATTTAACAGAAGGGTTCCAACAATTTTGTCCATGCTTGTACATTTCCCAAATGAAAGCCTTTAGTGAGTATTCATTGCCCTGTAGACATTAGCTTCCGTTTTTTCAAATATAACAGGAAAAAAAACTGCTTGCAGAGTGAAAAATATGACTATGTAATGTTGACAGACCCTTTTGTAAGTCAAAGAGGTCCTTTGGTCCATTTTTATTTCTCTTGACATGAATGCTATTTTAAAGAGATCCTCAACAAAATTGTGACTAGGTTGATAGGAAGGCCTGCTGTTAAGAACCTCCTAGTTATCACCCAAATTAAATATTTGCTTTATAATATGGACAGGATCTACAGCTTCTGTTTTTTTATGCATTGCTAAATATTTTTAAGTTTATCTGTAAGGTAAGACATCCTGAAGTCTTTAGGAAAGACTCACTTAAATATTTAGAGTGAATTTGGATGTCTGAATTAATTTTGAGATCAACACATTCTCCGTATGTGGTTGTTAAGTTACCAATGAGCCATTATACATGCACATTCTCAAGTTTAGTGACAAGCCTTACCATAATCTAGAACAGAACTGTCAGAAAGAAATGGCTTGTAGCGATATGGTTTAATAGATTCATAAGTGGAATGTTGAAAAAATATTATTACCTTGTTTTAAAAGAACGGTTTTCTGATCATTGAAAATGTTTGTAGAAAATGGCAATTTTTACTGGAATGTGGAAAAGTAGGAAGTAAATTGAAGGTTTTTTTAGGACATGAATTCATCCTCTTGAACATGGGGTTGTTCAAACACTTAACTTACACTTGAGATAATTTATATCTCAACTGGAATTCAAGGTTCACCTAGTTTCTGTACTTTTTACTGGTCATGTCCCATATCTCATCCCCAGAATACATCAGCTTGTGTCCCTGAGTAACTTGAATTTTTTTATACCTTTTTCCTGATTGTTTAGGATATTCAGCCTGCCGCATCCGTCCTGCCGCAAGTGGCTGTGCACTGCCGTGCTGCCGCTCGGTCCCTATTGACAATAATGGGGCGGGGGCGGAGCTACGGCACTGCAGGGCCGGAGATCGCCGGACTAAAAGTCCTGCATGTCCGACTTTTAGTCCCGCGATCCCCGGCTGTGCTGCGCCGTAGCCCCGCCCCCGCCCAATTATAGTCAATGGGGACGGGGCGGCAGCACAGCAGTGCACGGCCACATGCGGCAGGCTGAATAGCCTGCCGGATCCGTCCTGCCGCAAGTGTAAAGTACCCTTAGACTCTGGTTATTAAAAAAAATATAAGCATTGGTGTAGGAAGGTCCAATAGCTTAGTGTGTTTGCCAGTGCCTGGGGCAAGCCATGTGTTGTGCCACCTAACATGCCCCTCAGAATACCAAGAGCAACATTACCAATAATAACACTATATATAAAGTCCATTACCATGACCACACAATAAAAGACACTATACCAAAACCATCATTACCAACAGTAACTCTATTTAAGAGACAAATAATATTGCCCAAGACCATTAACACGTATTGCCGCCACACAGTGCTGGGCTTGATAGGATAGAATAAAATAAATATGTAGGTTCAGTTTAATAAGAAAAAAAGGGTTATTGCACGTAGTTCTCAGTCCTGAAAAATGTTTGCAATGTTTACATATTTATTATATTTTTAGTAAAAAGGATCATTTCTTGGCAGCAGTTTGGGGGCCAACACAATTCTGCACCCGCTGTGCAGACTCCATTTAGGACCCACAGTAATAATCTTAGTTATTCAGGGTTTGTGCCACGTATTAACGTTATTAGTTATAACTAACCTACCACTGGTGGTGGAATTGCTGGAACTCCAAAATCCTGGGAATGTTGGTCTAGCCATTCCATTCATTCTATATTGGACTGCCAGAGATGGCTAAACAGTGCTCAGGATTGGTCATCAAGATCAGATCATTGAGGTAAGGTGCTCCGCATCACTGACGATCTACTACTTGGAGGTTTTGCAGCACTCATACAAGCACAGCTTCCTTTTCAAAGTTTTACCTGTGTACTGTTTCCTTTGTAGTACTAGTGCAGGGTAATTACAGACCCCCCAGCACCACCGTGCTAAGATCCGACTCATTAGACCCCCAATGCTCATCTGACCTAAGATCCCAAATCCTCATCAGAACTCCAAATCAGACCCCCAAAATAAGACACCCCCCCCCCACACCACCACCGTGCTAATATCAGACCCCCCTTGCCCATATCTGACCCCCCCCATACTCAAATTAGACCGCTCAAGCTCAGACTAGACTCCCATGCTCATATCAGATCCCCAATGCTCAGATCAGACCCCCATTGCTCAGCTAAGATCCCCCCCATGCTCAGATCAGACCCTCCATGCTGATATTAGGACACCCCTCCCCATGCTCAAATCCCCAATGCTCAGATCAGACCCCCATGCTCAGTACTATAATTTAAAGAAATCGGCTACCTCTCCTGATCGGGCACCGGGCTCCTGATCAGGCACCTGCCACTCTGCAGGTCTGACACGGTCTCCACTGTCTTAGTGCTTGTCTCCACCTACTACGTTCTCACACTGTGCGCATCAGGACGTAGTGGCGAGCTGGAGCTGCAGAGTAGCAACAATGCCCGATCGGGAAAGGAGAACTGAGCATGGGGTGGAGAGCGCACTGCTCTGACTGCTTCCCAGCTCCACCGCTAGAGCTGCACTTGAAGAGGCAAAGAGCCGCATACCACCCCTGGTTTGGGGACTTGTTTTTATTGTAAATATAGAAAGGTCATGAAGCATTGAATGAAGGGCGTCTAGCTGGAAGATGATCTGCTCCTTTTTGATGCCTTTGGCTGTCTTGTCTGCTCACCCTGCCTACGTGTACTTTACCTGATTACATTATCTGATATTGGACACCTACTGGATACCTTTTTTATTCGGTGATAATACAGATTTCAAAGATGTCTACCAACATGACATACTTCATCCTTTTTTTTCATCAGGCATATTCAGTTCCTTTTTGTTTTAATTCTTTTGCCAACCTGACATAGTCAGCTCTGGGCATCTGTTTCTGGAAGGTCTTTGCAGTTCTGCAGAATATGTTATTGATGACCTGTGAAATGAAAATGAGATCTGTGTAAAGATGTTGTCAAAGAGTGCATTAGAGACTAGAGGGCTTTGCTTCAGTAATTGAGAGGATGTTACCATGGTGAGCGCTTTTGTTTCCATGACATTTCTGTGGATTTTCAGATCTTATACTTCGGGAACTATGTGTATCCAATTTTTCTTTAAACAAGAATATGTTCATTTTAAATGCAACCAACTGTACTTAACGACCAACTGATGGGTAAGTTAATGCAGTATATACACCCTCAACAGCATGGTGCTTTGTTTCTATGTATTGAAAAATAATGGGTTGAAGAAAGGCTAAACCTAGAAAAGAACACTTAGGCCCCTTTCACATCTGCTTGGGAGGATCCGGTGTGCACTTCCGATGCCGGAAATGCACCGCCGGATCCGTCACAACGCAAGACAACTGAAAGCATTTGAAGACTGATCAGTCTTCAATATTCTTTCAGGTTACCATGTTAGCCAGGACTAAAGTCCCGGCTGCCATGGAAAAAAAGCGGGGAGCCGGGAGAAAAGCTACTTGCCTTCCGTGCGGCGGCCGGGGCGCTCCTCAATGATGTCACCGGGTCCCTGCGTCGCATGCTGCCGGCAGCCGGGACTTTAGCGTCCTGGCTGCCATGGTTACCATTCTTAAAAGCTAAACGTCGGATACGGCGATGTGCTGAAACGACGTTTAGCTTAAAGTCGGATCCGGATTAATGCTTTTCAATGGGCATAAATTCCGGATCCGTCCTTGCGGCATGTCTTCAGGATTTTCGGCCGGAGGAAAATCCACAGCATGCTGCGGATTTTGCTACGGCCAAAAAACTTGTCAGTACTGAACTGAAGACATCCTGATGCATCCTGAACTGATTTCTCTCCATTTAGAATGCATTGGGATAACCCTGAAATATTCCCTGCTCATACAGCAGCAGGATGCTACCAGATGGACAATATGGGGGTCCCTGCAGCAACTTTGAGAAGGTAGGTCCTGGGGAAAAGAGGATACTGGCTAGCTTTTCTCTATACCTAGAAGTCATCTCAGCTCTGATCGTGTCTATAATAATAAACTGGGGAGTTTCTTCAATAATCTATCAAGTTTTGTATATGAACATAGGCTGGTTGAGGTGCTGCTGTACATTGAAAATATGTGTTTAGTGACTAAGTCTACTGTGTTATGTGCCACTTGTGCAGAGGGTGGGAGACTAGGGGACCATCTTCCTCAGGGGCCCACCAGGGGATTCTCCTGTACCCCTGTGGGCCAGTCTGAGCCTGATTGGGATCCAAAAACCTTCACCCATATCATCTGTTACCTTCTAGCTCCAGTGCTGGAACACTGTAGCTTCGGCACTCAGTTTTGGCACCGACTGCTAGAGCTACAAAGTAACAGTCAATCTGATATTGATGACCTATCCTGAGGATAAACCATCAAAACTCTGGACAACCTCTTTAAAGTAAACACAAAATCTATGGGGGATTTATCAAATCTGTGGACCAGCTTTCTGCAATCAAAAGGTGTTTAGATTTTTTTTTTTTTGCCCACAAATTAGCACATTTCTGCTTTTATCCATTGCTTGCAGCACTCTTGAATGGGCTTGAATGAAGAATGAACAAACTGGCCTTCTGTACTGTGTACTGTAAGATGTAGAAGCTGCAAAAGCCAAACAGTGCAACTTTTTTTTTTTTTTTTTTTTTTTTTTTTTTCATAGTCCAAAATACATGTGGTTCATGTATTTGGTACCACCACAATTCTAAGGATCCATAGAATAAAGTTAATTGCACAGTGCATGGCTTAAAAATCAAACTTGCAGCTCATGCATACAACTGTTGTTTTGCAGTCCCCCATTTCGCGGATCTGAAAACACGGATACAGGCCATGTTCATTCCGTATTTTCATTGATCGGAACAGCTAGACCAGGGGTGGGGAACCCTTTTGCTGCCGAGGGCCATTTGAAATTCTCAACTTAAATATTTGCTATATTTGGTCAAACATATAACGGACTTACAGAAAGTTACAGAAATTGTGCTTCAATGAAAAAAAATCTAGAGCGCTGTATTTTTGCAGCACAAAATGGTGCCTGCACTATGTATTACAATTAGTACAGGCACCATTTTGACCACATAAAGCAGTCTAATATTTAAGTTGAGGATGGTATACATTTAGTTCTTTATTTGGCATTAATGGCAGCCAAGCCCATTCCAGAGGGGTCCAGCTTTCACTCTCCCTGCCATTTCCCCGCCTCTTTCTTTGCAACTGTCCCTACCTTTGTCCCTTTCTCTCTCTCTGCCCCCCACCTCCATCAGCCTCCTATCAGCTCCCAGCCTACATCATCCTCAGATCAGACCCTCCCCACAGCATTAGATCAGACCACCAGCCTCAGATCAGACCGCCCAACCTCAGATCAGACCCCCATCAGACCTCCCAATCTCAGATCAGACCCTCCCTAGCCTCAGATCAGACCCCAAAGCCTTAGATAACACCCCCATCAGACCTCTCAACCTAAGATCAGACCCTCCCTAGCCTCAAATCAGACTCCCCAGCCTCAGATCAAACCCTCATCAGACCCCCAGCCTCAGATCAAACCCCCAGCCTCAGATCTAAACTCCCCAGCCTCAGATCAGCCCCCATTAGACCCCAGCCTCAGATCAGACCCCCAGCCTCACAAGATAATGGAAGCGTCATTAGCAATTTCTGTCAGGTGGCCACATGAAATGGTCCAGCGGGCCGCAGGTTCCCCAACCCTGAGATAGGCCATAATAGAACAGTTATATCCTTGTCTGTAATGTAGACAATGATATGACATGTTCTATTTTTTTGCGGAACGGCCATTCGGAAATATGGAAACGCAATGCACATTTCTATTTTTTGCAGCCCTATTGAAGTGAATGGTTCTGCATACAGGCCGCAAAAAAAAAAAAAAAGGAACATAGACAGGGAAAAAAAATAAATTTGTGTGCATGAGCCCTTACTGAGAATTTTTATGGCATCTATTACAACATGTTCTGTATCGTTCCTTGAGCAGAACAATGAGTATAACAGATTTGCTGAATTCAGCACCTTTTGTAGCTGGCCTGAACGTCGCTGAACGGAACTCATTGATAGTGTGGTCCATTCGGTTTCTGTTCAGGAGTCTGGATTTTAGGTCTGTATGCAGGACTTTTTACTCTTACTTAAAATAGAATATGCACAGATATGAACTTACCCTTAAAACTACACCCTGTTCTACAAAAAAGCAAATTACATCAGCCCCAACACCACCCAAAAAAAAAAAAAAAAAAATTTCAATAAATTACTGGTATATGTATTCAGAAATGGTGCTATTGGAAAAATACACCTGTTCCTGCAAAAATATGATAAACTATAAAAGCTCCTGGACTGTAACAATTAAAAGAATAAAGAAAATTGCTTGGTCTTTAAGCTATAATAGACCAGTCCTTAAAGAGTTGTCAGGAATTTTTATGTAAATTCCTTCCTTCTCTACCCAGTGGCATCTGTGAAGAGAAATATACTCACCTACTGTACTTGGTAAATTGTCCCTGAGCAGCGTGTCACTGTTGGGTCACGTGCTGCTTGGGGACATGTTACTGTTACGGCTTGTCAGTGACTGCAGTAGCACATGTGTCCCCATCTGTACATGAAGTTTACAATGGGGACCAGAAGTCTGGTGAAGAAACCTTGGAGCAGTATTACTGTCTTCATAGGTCCACTGGGAGTTGGGGGTGGAGAGGAATTTTAAAAAAAATCCTGGGCAACCCTTTTAAGGGGTTAAAACTGGTATTTATACTTGGTGAGATTAAGACACCTTGCACGTCTCTCCCACAACTTTGCTTTGAGGAACCAGGTGTGTTCCAGTGGAATTAGATTATGCATATATACGGTAAATATAGCTATGCAATCATTTTAATTTGTATATTTCATCGCTGCATATCGGAATGTGCTTTTATTTCATCACTCTGTAATTGCTCATTGGAGTGTGATTTTTCAAGGATATTTTAATCCATGTTTAGTCTGATGAGATCTTGTTTGTCTCTCTTCTGCGAGACGTATAGATATTACTAGCGTGAGCATGTCTCTTTGTAATGTAATAGTCCACAGATGCTTAGTGTGTCCTTCTCGTGTCATGTCAGTACGATGGCTATTGCGTTGTCTTTTAATTATAAATGCGTCTTCTCCATATGATCTTGTAGCTATGTTAGGCTGCCCCTTCAGTCCGCCCTTCCTGAGGAGGAAACACAGCGCTTTATCTGCAAGTATTTCTGCACTAATTGAATAGGGCCGAGTGACTGTCATTTACAAACTGTCTTTATGTATTTGTAATTATAGCTTCCGCTACATTACCCTGCAGTTTTACCTATGCCGTTATATAGATTGTAACACACTAGGGGTACATTTAAAGGAAAGATTATGTAATGGCTTTGCGAGCTCTGAAAAAAATCCTGTGGAGTTTCTTACCTGTTAATTTTACTTTATGGGGAAGGGAAATTACGCTTCGTGGTGATAAACATAGACGTCTGAAGGGAAGTAAAGAAATGGCATTGAATGGGAGCGGGATTTTTGCATTGTGTTGAGCAACGTTGTCTTGGTTTTGGTAAACACAGCCTGATCTCTGGGGAAGAATTGATCGAGCAGTGTAAAGGTTTAGATATTTTTTCTAAGACGTGAAATGGCTGGGGACATTGATTTAACGTGTTGCTTATGTAGGCGTTCACGTGATAGATTGTGTCTGCCTAGCCTTTTCCCAGTGCTCTGGTGTTCTTTTTCTCAGTCGAATTGGCAGTGTGCAGAGCCAATGGCATAGTATGTATGGTTTTCTAGACCTCTGTTAAATTTCCAGTAAAAAATCAAGTGAATATTTGCCTTCATCCTGGGAATAATGGACCTTTAAAAAATACATTGTTATATATTCATGAATGTCTCTCTTTCTTGTGATGATTGATTTTTTTTTCGTATTCATTGCGTGCCAACTGCATTTTTCTTAGGACTAAACATTTTTGTCTTTGTTAACCGAACAATCCAGCTTCTAAATATATGAATGCTGATGCACATTTTCTGCACACTGATATTGCCATGTATTTATTACTTTGATTTTACACGTTGTTTTATGTAGCTGTGCACTTTGAAGAACAGAACAGGCAATAGACAGTCGTAGCACAAAAGAAAATTCCATGTCTGCTGAACTAGTATCTGATTGATGAGAACAAAGGAGACATCATCAAGCCGTAAAGAATTCACCCAATGGGGCACACACAGACCACAAAGTCATGTTATTTTTGTATAGAGGGAGGGAAGCCAATGCTTAATTTAGACCTCACCCAATCTTCACATCACAAATGTAAAATTATACAGTGATCCCTTAAAGGGAACCTGTCATTAACTTTATGGCTGCCCATACTAACGGCAGAATAAAGTAGAGACAGGTAAGTTGATTTCAGCGGTCTATCATTTATAAGTTAAAAGTAAGTGGTTGCAGAGAACCAACATCGCAATCATTGCAGACTAGGCCTGGAAAAGAGTCACGGCCACCTGAGAAGAGTCCTGGTTATTCATGAATTCCTGCTCTCCTGCCCACCTGCTGATGACTGACAGGCTTCTACCTAGTTTTCTCCCTTTCTCTCTAGGGAGAACTGTCAATCATCAGCAGATGGGCGGGGAGAGCAGGAGATTATGAATAACCATGACTCTTCTTAGGTAGATTTGACTCTTTTCAAGGCCTGGGCTGCAATGATTATGATGCTGGTTCTCGGCAACCACTTACTTTTACCTCATGAGTGACACATCACTGAAATCAGCATTTCTGTCACTACTTTATGCTTCCCTCAGTGAGGTCAGCATAAAGTTGATGACAGGTTCCCTTTAAGATACAATGGCTTCAGGATACAATATTTTCAACATACAATGGTCTTTTCTGACCCATCGTAAATTGAAACTAGATTTAACGTATAATGTCTCAGACTCGGATCCAACCAGTCAAGGCCACTTCTCTGGTAAAATAGCTGGATTAGTTGCTAGTTATCAGCTATTCCTGACTGTTTTATGTAAGGACTTCTTTTATCTGTCTTAGTTATCTGCTTATTTTTCTTAAATCTTAATTTTCTCTTATTTTGGATGGCATTTTGGGGCTTTGGAACTGATTACTCAACTTACAATGGTTTCAACATATAATGGTTATCCTGCAACCAATTAATATTGTATCTGGAGGGACCACTGTATAGGCATTATGAACGAAGTTCAGGGTATGCTGAGAAAGTTCTTAAATAGATCTTTCTGGTTCTAATGATGAAGTGTAGTAGATAACCTAAATGGATTGAAGCATAACACTTTACTGCCACTCACTGTGAACCTACAAGATTATTGTATCCTGGAAGGAATTATACTCTACTGATCATTGAGATTGCAACACTAAGTCATGGAATTATTAAAATCACAGGATCGATAGACATGTTAAAAGTGTTCCCTGTGAATGATTTAAGATGGCTGCCAGCAACCTGTCTAAAATTTGTGTTTTAGTCCTGGTTTGCATTCACTCGGACTGGTCTCCTTTACTTCTGGCTCATATTCACTCAGATTGGTCTCTTGTCCAAGTTAACCAAATAGCTCCTCAGCGGTCAGTGGGCCAATAGGAGTACGTTTCCTACTTTGTTTTCACAAATCGTTCATTTGTTTGTCACGATAAAGGTCTTCTCTTAGCGAACTACAAGGCCTCTGGCTCTTGGTTTTCTCCCATCTGTTCAATTTCACGGTTCACGGTTGGTTTAATGTTTGTTTCGCATTAATAATGTCTATGCATATCCGATCGGGTACTGGCTCACATTTTAATTACTTATCGTCACTGTAAGGTCATTCAGTTCAGTCTCATGGCTTCGGGGGCCTGATGATCGCTTCGGCCTCATGGCTCCGTGGGCCCTTTGACTGTTCTTCATGTTGTTCGTTAGGGTTACAATAGGGTTGTAGGCTGTTTAGTGTCTTAGGTTCTCTGTCAGAGGGGATCATGGTTACGCAAGTCCCCAAGTCATACTGGCGCTGCATAAGTGGTCTGCCATATGACTCCACCATAGAGTCTCTCACGCATGGCTCCGCCATTAGAGTCGCTCATGCACGGCTTCTCCGATTAAGTGTTACACATATGACTCCGCCATTAGAGTCTCTCACATATGGCTTCTCCGTTAATTTTACACACATAACTCCGCCATTCAAGGTCAGCCACGTGGCCCCACCACAGGTAGGTTCCATGTTTTTTTTTACCACTCGGGCTGAGGGTGTTGGTGTCGGGCCTAAATCCTGGGTATTGGTCCGTCTTCCAGTAGGAGGTGCAGTAATAAGGCGCAATTTACAAAGTCTCACGTCTACAGACACGACAAGTCCTATCACGACTACGGGCGCAGCATACATAGTTTTCACGACCTTAAGCTTGTTTCCTGTCACAACTGCAGGTAGGGTGTGTACGTTCTCTGTCCTAATCACAGGCAACATTAGCTTGTTAATTGTAATAGCCATGTATTCTACTACTAGAGAAAGACGGCATACGCCATGTTCTAATTTTTGGGCCCTTTATATATATATATAAAAAGGTGTGGCCTAGGGAATAAGTAGAGGTGTAGTAGTTTGCAACCAGGAACAGTTGGTGTCCGATCAGGGCCCTCGGCCAATGCTTGGAATTCATTAGGCTTTCCAACAGATTCACCATTGTTTGTTTCAGTCTGCAGCTCTCAGGATTTAGACCTTCTTGTAATATGTTCATACGTTGTTAATATACATAGGAGTAAATAGTTTCTGATTACCGGCCACTCCTTCAATCGCATCAGCATTAGCCACCTCCAAGAACGATGTGCCGGTGCACATGACAAAGAGGTAAGGTAGATGGAAGTCACTGTTATATGTACTGTATATTCCGCACCTTCATCGGGAAATGTCTTTTACGTTCAAAAGTGGGTGTAGTAACGGTATGTATATATTTTGCTCTAAACTAAGGTCTGCTCTTTTTGGCCCCTTTAGGCTGCCCTACCACAGCAGTTGTGGCATAACTCCACTGCTTGTTGTAGATAGGGTTAGATAGGGTTAGATAGGTTAGGTACACCTTTCTGATAGCCGATCCGACCACAAGTATATTGCAATATATTTGCTGTATTTGTGGAAGTGGAGGCTGATTACAAGGCTAGTTATATGCACCTGTGGGCCCAGGCTGGCCGATCACTAGGCTACTTATAGGCACCTGTGGGCCCAGACTGATGCTGATTCAGCTGATTTCACCCACCCACCCACACCATCTTACAGTCACGTCACCTAAGGGTGGCCCCCTTTAGGCTGCCCTACCACAGCAGTTATGGCATAACTCCACTGCTTGTTGTACATAGGGTTAGATAGGTTAGGTACACCTTTCTGATAGCCGATCCGACCACAAATAGATCATGTGCAGACTAATCATAATGGAAATCCGTGATGTTTATTGTTTGCGGACATCGAGGCGGTGAAAGCATGCACAGAATTCTGGATCACAAGTTGTGCACAACATTTTTTTATGTCTTTTGGCTCATTCACATGTCAGTGTTCGGTCAGGAATTTCCGTCAGTGATTGTGAGCTAAAAACCAGATGCCGCTTTATACACAGAACCGGTGCAGGTCTTTCCCTTACACCTTATGTCTGTGGAGGCTCCAGTCCTAGTTTTGGCTCACAATCACTGATGGAAATCAGTGACGTGTGTATGAGGCTTTAGACACTACTTCCTCTTCTTTTGAAAAATGGGTGTGGCTTAGATGTTGAGGGGCATGGCTTATCAAGAAAGGGGAGTGACTTACTATGCACCAGCATGCACCAAAATTGTAAGTAAGAAAACTAATGTGCAACAACGCACCAAATTTGTTAAATCTGGTGGATTTTCACACTGTCTACAGGATTTGTAAATCTTCCCCGCTCTTGGTCATTTTCGGTAAGCTCTACATACATCCTCTAGTGTGCTTTTTTACAGTAAACTGCACTGTGAATACAGATAGCTCGAACACCGCCGGGAATTCTAAATAGCATAAAATTATTTTATATTAAGAGTACACTAAACATTACTATTGGGGGGATACACACAGCTGTATTCGTTTTGCAGTCCGCAAATTATGGTTTCGCACAACTTGGATACCGACCACGTGCATTCCACATTTTGCAGATCATAATAGAATATGTGCCATTTTTATTTAATAAAATGAATAGGTCCGCATCTGATCCGACAAAAATGTGAATCTGATGCAGACCACATAACCGATACGGCCATGTGAATGTCCTTTAAAGTGCATTAAAAAAAAAGTACAGACATGATTTCTTGTTTGAGTACAGGATGGGAATGGTTTTGCCTGCTGGGCTTGTATTTTTGACAGTTTTGTGATTGCGCTTATTCCTTTGTTCTACATACCACAACATTAGATGTAGCAAGCATTTTATCTTCTGCCTGTGTGGTCTTAATATAGACAAATGGATGCTCATCTGCCGAGAGAATTGTTATCTGCCTTTATAAGGAATGGTATATTCAGTGTTCATTTGCAGTAGTCCATTAATTCCCATATCTCTTAATCTAGCACTGGAGAACAGGTTTTATTATGTAAGATTCAACATCTGCTTCTGTTAATCTGGGCAATATACGATACTTTATAAAGCTTTTGGTTTAGGGCTTTATATTCTGTCGATAAATTGCTAAGAGACAGCAGCCATATGTTTGTTTTCTGGTTTTTAGCACAATTTACTGTACGTTACAAAGATAATTTGGAGAGTGACAGCTGAACTAAAAAAGGTGACATCTTCATATAGAGTGCTTGAAGCTGCTCTTTTCTCTGTTTGAATGGGTTGAGACTGCTGCATTTGAATAGCGTATTCTCGTGAAGGTCTTAGCATAGACCGTGACAATGGCTGGTGAGACCTGGCATTGGAATATAAGGGTTTGCCACATCTGCCATTGATAGAGCTGCATCTTTTCTCAGTTCTGGATTATGCTGCTCCTCTTTTACATGCAGTATTTTGTCCTATATGTTTGCTATAATCTGTGATGAAGGCACACAACGGTATTTTTCGTCTGCATACTGTGCACATTATTTGTGGATGGCGCATTGCCCCATTCATTTCCATGGGGCCATGCACACATGCATATTTTTTGCAGATCCATGTGGCCGTTGCTCATTTCACAGAACGTGTCCTATTCTCAAACAAAAAAAGTCCTTTCTGGTAATGGGAGTGCCTAGGTGTGACAGACTCAGCTGCAGTGTCAAACATTTTTCATTCTGCTGATCATTTTTGGTGATCTGCTACAGATCAGTATATCATCAGAGTCATACAATATATTACAAATCCGCAAACATTACACACAAGAGAAAAAAGCATCCGAACACCCTCATCCATTTCTACTAGACATACTGTGGTTTAACCCTCTTAGTGACCAGCCTGTTTTGGACGTTCTTTACATTATAAATTTAACGGCGTTTATTTTTCGGTATAAATAACATAATATCTTGATTCTCTGGGTCAGTATGATTATAACGCTACCAAATACATAGTTTTTTTTAATGTTTCACTACTTTTGTGCAATAAAACCCCTTTCTTAAAAGGAAGAAAATCTTTTTGCATCGCCACTTCCCAAGACCCATAACTTTTTTATTTTTCATTATAAAAAAAAAAGCGGCTGCCCAGCCTAAGGCCCCTTACTGACTGCCATAAAAAGGCGTGTGGATGGTCACTAACGGGATAAGAGGCATCACCTTACTAATATGGTTGGCTATCTAAAGAGTTAATATGGCCCTGGACATAATTTGTCTGCTAAGTATTATTTCTTAATAATCAGTGAAAATTCATTATCTGTTATGAGCACAGTTAGAAGTGTGGTTTTGTTTTCGGAAACACTGTATTGGTTGTAGTCTTTAAGAGGGCACCAGCCATGGAAACATGTATTCACCATAAAGGAAAAAGAGCGATTGGTGTAGTGCATGGATGGCAAATATCTGATAAATGATATAAATTGTATTTATGTTTATATCATACCTTCATGTTAGGAACCTCATATCTTTAGTGTATCTGCCTGAGTAGTCAAATGCCGTTTTTTCACACATCACTGCTTGAGCCATCAATTGGCTGGCTGCGGTCATGTATATATGTACGGCACGTCATCCCTTCTAGCCAGGTGGGAACGGGTGCTGTGCTGCTGAAATGGGGACACTCTGAAAAGTTGAGTGCCTTTTTTTGGGTATTCGAACCCAGACCATTTGCCTCTAAATTTGTTTGGATGTCTGACAACCTCTTTAATGACCCTACACACTGAAAGAGCACAACCACCCCATATTACAGCTATAGGACATAGTTTAATCTACAATGTAAGTGGTTTCTTTGTGTCTCGTTGCTTTTCTGTGCTTTGATCCACTAAATAAGCTTGTTTTTCAATTAAATGTAGTTTGATATAGAACCAGAATACAAATGATCCTACTGATGTTTTTATCACTTTAATTGCTGCTTTCTGAATGTTGTAAAAATGTTTTTTCTATCTCCACTATAATTTCGCAAGTGCTGTAAAGCGAATATCTTTCATTCTTGTCCATGCTCTTGCACTGTGCCAGTGGATGCTTTTAGCGCTACTGTTGCCATAGTTCTACACATAAATCGCTATCAGTTCAAGGTTCTTTTCCATTGAAATACCATCTTTTAATAGTACGCTTTTTCTTCCGGTTATAGAAATACAAAGGTGGTCGTTGTGATGACATTTTGAAATGGAAGCCCCCTAACATGAATTCAGTGGACTTTCGATTAAAAATAACAAGAGTTGGTGGCGAAGGGTAAGTTTTAATTTTCTAAAGTCAAAACATGCTAGAGAAAAAACATTTGACATAAGTACACCCTGATTGCCTCAGTGGTAAATCCATAAACAGATATTTTCTACTCGTTTCCTTTGTTTCTCTGTTAATCTTTTACTTTAAGGAACATCTTTCATCAGGATCAACCCTATTAAACTAGGCAATAATTCCTAGTAGGTTTAATTCTGATGAGTAAAACGATACCTTAATTATAACTCTCCGTTGCTTCATACCCTAGATATATAATTTTTTAGTAATATGTAAATTAGGTCTTCGATACACCAAGGGGCAGCCCAAATTCCTACGGTTTACCATAGATCCTTCTTCCTGCATCTCTTGCCACTCTTCACATTGCCTGATCCTGTAATCTCATGCATGCATAGTGCATTGTGCTCTGCTTCCCCACCAGCGCAGATAACTACTACACATGCTCTGATGACATGATGACACTTGTTTTTGTTCGGGTGGAGGGTGTTGTCGGTGCATGTGCAGTAGTCATCTACACTGCTGGGAAAAGATAAGGATAAGTCTTTGTAATGGGGCAACCCCATATCATCAGACTGCATATTATAAGCATAAAAAAAATTCACATTCTTAACACTTTCAGGACCTTGGACGAGAATGCTCATCCTGAGTTGCCAGTACTTTGCAAACTAGGACGAGCATTCTCGTTAAACTGTGATCGTGAGTAAAGACACATACATAGAGAGCTGATTGTCTCTCTTATCGGGGGTGGGACTGACCAATCACTGCTAAAGGCACCTATTTCCACTTAAACCTCTTCAGTTTTGTCATTAGTCTGACAGCGCTGAGGAGATCAAAACTGTGTGTTAGAAACCCTCAGTGGTACCCTCTGGAGTGCTGAGGAGATTCAAGCTGTAGCCTGCCATTCCCCCTCAGTGCACTCAATCCCAGTCTTCAGAGCTAAGGAGATCGGAGCTGCTTGTTATTCTCCCTTAGCATCACTGAATTCCACTCTGCTAAGGGGGAAAGGCACACAGCTCTATTCACCTCAGCACTGTAGAGTTAGCCCCTTCAGTCCCCCTCACACACCCAAAGCCCTTCCCTAGTGCTCCCTGGTATCTGAAGAGGCATGTGACCTGTTAATAAATAAAAAAAAATATATATATATATAGTTAGTGTGTATTTATATATATATATATATATATATATATATATATATATATATATATATATATATATTAGGTGAAAGGGGGGTCAGTCAGCACATCCCAATGTGCAGGTGCGCACTGCCAGAAAGATAAAGAAAAAAAACACAATGCAACAGCACTCTGCAAACCAAATAAAGTACAATAATGCCATAGTAATAGAACACATTCTGGCACAGATGCTACGCTTATTTTGTAAATTTGAGATTCTTGACAAATACATTTTGTACAAAAATGTTTGGGCCCGTCTGCCAAGCGTCAAGGCGATCTCTATAAGACAGAAACCGAACACTAAAAGCCCACTCTATACCTCTCCCGGTGCCAGATGGCTTCCACTAAATGCAATGAGAGTCCACTCTTTACCTCTCCTGGTGCCAAAAGGCTTCCAGTGAGTGCAGGGAGAGCAGGCTACAGCTTTATACTTAAACTAATCAAAATCAGCCTATGGTGCAGACAGGCTAGTCAGGGGTGCAAGACTAAATTGAGTCAGCCACAACTCCAGTACAAATTGCAAAGAAAAAGGGGGTCAGTCAGCACATCCCAATGTGCAAGTGCACGCTGCCATGGCTAGAAACACAAAGAAAAAAATACAATGCAACAGCACTTTGCAAACACAAATAAAGTACAATAATGCCATAGTAATATAAAACATTCTAGTGCTAATGCTACGTTTACTTTGTAAATTTGAGATTCTTGGCAATTACATTTTGTAAAAAATTATTTGAGCCCATCTTCCAAACGTGGTCTCAGCATGCATGTTGGTACCTGCATTCCCTGAATTTAATGGTGGCCACTATGGCACAAATAACAGGTAGCATTTAGTGTTAGGTTCCCGTCTTACAGAAATCGCCTTGACTTTGGCAGACAGGCCCAAATAATTGTGTGCAAAATGTATTTGCCTAGAATCTCAAATTTACAAAATAAGCGTAGCATTAGCACCAGAATGTTTTCTATTTCTATGGCGTTATTGTACATTATTTGGTTTGTAGAGTGCTGTTGCATTGTATTTTTTTCTTTATATGTTAGGTAGATATATACATATATACATGTAGACACACACGTGTTAAAAGACCCTCCCGAGCTAAGGTTTTAAACAATACTAAAATATAAAAAGAAATAGATATTAGTATTGTAGGTTTTATCCAAAAAATGTGTGTGTTTATTCACCAAATAACAGCAACGTTTCAGTCCTCTCAATGGGATCTTTCTCAAGCAGTGACAACAAAATACTGGTGCTCCATACAGGTATAAATACATGTCAACATGATAATTGATTGTTAAAAGCAATTAACAAATAAAAATAAAGAATATATACAGAATAATGCTTATAAAGTGAAATTCATGAACCATAGATCACACTGTCATAATAGAAAAAAATTTGCACAATTCATATATAACAAATCAAATACAAAGTGTATATTTCATAATCCGCCATTACATATATCATGATTGAGTGATTAAAACCATATGTGAAGTGCCGAGTGCAAAGAATAAATTCTAGATTGACAAATGAGGAAAGTGGATTTCTACTAACCTGCATTGAAAATCTGTATGTCCCTGGCGTCTCATTACAGACTGTGCATGTCAGGGAATTAATCAGAAGGAGAAGTGCTCAAGCACGTGATGTCTAAGTATCACGTGACCATACTTGGTCTGGGCAAGTTGGAACGCAAGCACAAGGAGACGCGCTCAGAAGCACATGAGTGCTCAGTCACGTGATGAAAAAATGCCACGTGACCGGACTCAAGCTTGCACTTAACAATGTGATCATATAATCAAAGAAGCTTTGGTGTATCCCCTCGGCCACTTTTTTGGATATTGTTTGGATACAGGAAGATCCATCAGTTTTTCCCGAATGGTGTTTCTATGTTGGTTACATTGAGTTTTAAAATCCAATGAGGTTTCACCTTCATATAGCATGTTGCAAGGACACCAAAGGACATATATAACATAGGAATCACACATCAGAAAATGTTTAGTGAGTGGTGTGTTCTTTGGCAGTGAGGGGATTAACAAAACTACCACCTTTTTGTATATATGGACAGTTGACACAATTTAAACAAGGAAAACAACCAATTTTTCAAGTACGTAAAAAGCTTTGTTATCATATTACCTAATAATCTGAGGGATAAACTTGTCCATAATGATATAGGCCCACAAAAAAGACAGGACAGAGGGGGAAGTTTAAATTCCTCAATATTGTTATGTCCGATTCTCAGAACTGGCCAATGTCTATTCACGATTTCCCTTAGACAATGACTGTCTTCTATGTAGGTGGTCACTAAAGGGATCCTATTACAGGATTTTTTTCACTCGTTTTTTTATTGAGTAATTTTACTCTATTATATAGATGAACAGTGGCTAAATGTGAATTTAATATTGAAGTGGGAAAACCTCTCGTATGAAATGCCCTAGTCATTTTATTCAATGTCACCTCTAATTGTTGAATATCATTCACAATGCGCTTGGCGCGCAAGAATTGACTCAGTGGAAGAGACTTAACCATGGCACGAGGGTGAGCACTATCAAATCTCAAAAATGTATTTTTATCCGTAGGTTTAACATAGACGTCAGTACCAAGATGTCCATCTCGTAGTGTTACCCTGGTGTCCAAAAAGTTTATCTCTTCCACCAAGTACCGTATATACCCGAGTATAAGCCGAGTTTTTCAGCACAAAATTTGTGCCGAAAAACACAAACTCGGCTTATACTCGAGTCATATACTCGAGACGGAGCGGGAGGAGGAGCTGGGGGCGGGCATTTGCGGCGGGCGAGCGCAGCATGACTGATTAATGTCACGTGCCTGCCCGGCCTGCTTTATGAATGAAGCAGGCGGCGCAGGCACGTGACGTCAGTCACGCTGCGCTCGCCCTCCCGGTCTGCCTGGAGGATTCAGTGCGGCATGTGAGGAGGTAAGGTATTTGAGGAGTGGGCAAGAGTAATTGAATTTTAAAACTTTACAGGAGCGGTAATGGGGGGGGGGGGCTGTGGATGGCACTGTTATGGGATGAGGGGGCTGTGGATGGCACTGTTATGGGATGAGGGGGCTGTGGATGGCACTGTTATGGGATCCCCCATAACAATCCCCCATAACAATGCCATCCACAGATACCCCCCATAACAGTGACATCCATTTCCACCTCGGCTTATACTCGAGTCACTACTTTTCCCAGTTTTTTTAGGGTAAAATTAGGGGGGTCGGCTTATACTCGGGTCGGCTTATACTCGAGTATATACGGTAATTCAAAGTGAATTTTATGTCATTGCAATGGTGTTGAGAAATTAAAAAATGGAAAGGAGTTATTGTTCCGTACCAGTCTAAATAAAAAAAAAAATCATTTATATATCGCCACCACCTCAATACAAACTCGAAGTGGTGTGACACATAGATAAACATCTCCTCCAAAAAGGCAACTGCCATGTTGGAATAAGTGGGCGCCACATTAGCCCTTTTGGCAGTCCCCTTTAACTGTAGATCTATGTAGATATACAGTTAGTAGGTTAGGTAGGATATATATATGCACAGATGTACACACACACGTAGATCTTGATAAAGGTGCTGAAACTCGAGCGCTGTTTTTGGTTTTTAAACATAGCATACTATCTTATTCTTAGTATGGGTGAAAGGATATATTCTGCGGACGAGGCCTATGCTATCCTGTGTTCGGACACAGACACCGCCAGTGAGGATGGTGAAAACTTCTTAATAACGTCATCCTTTTGTGACAGTGACGAGCAGACAGAATGGCAGTCAACTGACTCCATTTGGGTGACCCCAAGTTTGCTTACACCCCATATTTCTGAATTAAAACAACTGGACACAGGGAACTGGATTTTTTTTTTATTTACTTTACAGATGAATTTGTAAACTTGGTTATTCAAAGAAATCTGTATGCAGAACAATTTCTGGACAGTCTCATTATTCAAGAGCCCGGATGTGGCATCCCACCACTGCCACAGAAATGCAAACATTTTGCAGACTCCTTTTTAATATGGGCCTTATTAAGAAACCCACGATACAGTCCTACTGGTAGACCGACATATTATATGATACACCAATGTACAGTGCTATGATGTCGATAAAGCTCTTTGAAACATTGCTAAAATTTCTCCATTACAATTATAACAGCCAGCGCCCTGAGGACAGATTATTTAAAATCAGACCACAGATTTCTCATTTTAATGAGAAATTTTAAAAAGCATATAACCCAGAAAAGGATATTGCCATTAACGAATGACTATTTCTATTTCGGCAATATTAGCCAAGTAAAAGAGCTAGATATGGGGTCAAAATGTATAAGTAATGCCACAGTTCAGAAGCCTGTATGTGTACAGGAATATAGCCGAAACATGGGAAGGATGGATCTGGCTGATCAATGTTACAGCCGTACAACGCAATAAGAAAGTCACGAGTGTGGTATAAATAGGTTGCAGTACACAATATAGGCAGCGCTGTACAATTCCATTATAATTTACCGCAATACAGGAAACCAAGGACTATATCTTGAATATCAGGGACAAGTAATTAAACAATTACTGTTTAAAGACCAGGAAGCAGAAGAGGCAAGCACGTCATATGTCATTGAGGCCAGCAGAATCATACAAGGGCAGCATTTCTCGACTGAAGTTCCCCCCCAATGAAAAGAAAATGACGACCCTACAAAAAATGTTGTGTTTTTTATAAAAACAGAATTGGCAAAGACACAGGTTCAGTGTGATACTTGTCTTGATCAGCCAGGATTGTGCATCAAAGACTGTGTTTTGTGTGTACCATTCTTTAAAGCATTAATTGCATTTTTTAACATTTTTTTTTTTAACCTCCCTGATCATTTCCAGGTAGACAAATAGGCACACATCTCTATTGTAACATTCCCCATTTATAATTTGGAATTATAGCTCAAATATAACAAAAGATTTCATTACACCCCTTGATGAATACAGACCAAATACTGCTGGAAATTACTATAAGGCCACGGTGCCGCCATGCCAGTGCTGTGGACCACAAACCAATAGTCCAGAAAACACGGGCATCGGCTGCAAAGGCACAGAGCCGGAAGCCCATGAAAAGACAAAGAAACTTCTGAGTCCAAGCCTCCACTCGCAAATGATAGAACATGCCCCATGTTTTGCCATATCTTGCTTTTTGTGGACCCATTGAAGTCAATGAGTTTTTATCGTGGTGTAGAGTTCACACAGCATGGCTAACTAGGCTACAAGGCATTTTATGCTCCCATATGATACCAAAAAATATAACTTCAAAATTATGATTATACCCTTAGATAAATACCTCAAAGGATCTATTTTTCAAAATAGGATCTTTCCCTTCTGATTCCTGCTTCGCGCCCATTCAGTGGTTTACGAGCAGATATGGGGTGATGCCCTGGAGAAAATTGCTGGTTTCATTTTCTCTTTTTCCCCTTGTGAAACTGAAAAGGTTGGGGAAAAAGTGAAATTTTCTGGTAAAAATTTAATTTTTTTAAATATTCATTGCCATGTGTTTCTAATTTGGCCTGTTGGGCCAAAATACTCAATACACCCATTGAAATATTCCTTGGGGTGCAGTTTCCAAAAACAGGTCACTTTTGAGGGTTTTCTCTTTGAGCATGCCACAGGGGGTCTTCAAATGTGACATGACGCTGGCAAATGATTCCAGAGAAATCTGCCCTCCAAAATCTATATAGTGCTCCTTCCCTTCTGATCTTTACTACACGCCGATTCAGCAGTTTATGAGCACATATAGGGTGTTTCTGTAAATGACATAATCAGTGTAATAAATATTGATGTTTGTTTTATTGTTAACCCTTGTTGTGTTACATGAAAATGGATTCCAATGGAAAATTTGCCCAAAAAGTTACATTTCAAAATTTTACCTTTAATTTCCTTTAATTCTTGTGTAATACCTAAAGGGTTTGCACAGTTTGTAAAATTAGTTTTGAATAACTTGAGTAGTGTAGTTTCTAAAATGGAGTCATTATTGGGTGGTTTCTACTACATTAGCCCCAACTGAATTTGTCCTTAAAGTAAGTTTTGGAAATTCTCTTAAACATTTTTAAAATTGGTTGTAAAATGTAATGCCCTTTTAAAGTTCTGAAAAAATAAAATAGTGTTTACCAAAGGATGCCAGCATAAAATAGACATATGGGAAATGTTAAAGGGGTTATCGCATCAACAGATTTCATACTTACCTGCGTCGAGCACGACGTCCATTTCCTGGATTTTGGCTGGGCGGGCTCAGTCAGCTTGATTAATGTCTTCTCCCGGCCGGTCCGCGAGCTGTCTTGAACGTGCACGCCACCACGCATGCGCCATGGTGACTTCTTCCTGGTCAGTATAGTACGGAGCCGGCGTGTGCGTTCACGGCTCTCTACTATACTGGCCAGGAAGAAGTCACCATGGTGCATGCGCGGTGGCGTGCGCGTTCAGGACATTGCGCAGGCCGGCCGGGAGAAAATACACAATCTGCTGCACAAGCGTAGCCACAGGATTTGGGAGAAGAGTGGTTGCCCTAACTAGGGGAGACCGAATGACAACAATGAGGTAAGTGGGCATGAATTATCTCAAGAAGGGTGGAAATTGGGTAATAAAATGTATTTACAAAAATGATCACTGTCAAATCATTAACAGATTTAACAGTGATCATTATGATGGGATAACCCCTTTAAGTAATAACTATTTCATGGCATCACTACCAGTCTTAAAATCAGAGAAATAAAAATTTTGAAAATTGGAAAATTTTGAAAATTTTCTGTAAATTTGGGATTTTTTTTGTAAGAATAAAGGTGAAAAATATATACTCAATTTTACCACTGTTATGAAGTACAATGTGTCATTAGAAAACATTCTCAGAATGGCTTGGATAAGTAAAAGTTATTACGTTATGAAGTGACACGTCAGATTTGCAAAAAAAAAAGCCGGGTCCTGAAGGTAAAAAATGCCTGGGTCCATAAGGTGTTAAATAATTACCGGTAAGCAGACAGGTTTTCTACCCTATCTCTGCCTTTCTTATTCCATCTATAATGGATGTACAGCACATTTTAATGCGTGTAGCCACATTCATTTCGAATTTCATTTAGTAGCATGTTTTATTTGTATTTAAAGGTGAGCCTGATGCCAGTGTTTGATGTTTATCACTGGGAGAAATGTGGTACAGGTCTTTATTATATGTCCTGAGGTCTTTCTAAATAGATCAGTTACTTACTAATGTAAATTGAAAACCTTACCTATCATCCTACGCAAGGCTGCACAGTCTGTGATTTGCATTCTGAAAATGTACCCGGTATTGTCTCCTATTACATTTCTCAGTTATGTTTTGTTATAGTTTTGGATCCTGTTGCTATGTTCTTTACCTAATGGCTATACTGTGTGAGTAAAGTAAGATGAAGTTACTTATAAAGTTTTTGATGATGCGCTCACTAAGGTTTTATCTGCAGGCTAGTAACCTCTTCTGCAGGAGCCATTCACCACACACTTAAAGCAATTCACATAAACCTCAACTGTCTTTATGTCTTCATGCATCTGACTTTTTAGATTTGTTATCAGATAAAACAAATACATTCTGTGAGAGCAGTGAAGTGTGACAGTAGATAAGAGAGAAAATGTTTTCCAGCTAAAATTAATTCAGGCAATCAATATAGCTTGAAGAGGCTACTCCATCCCCTTACAATGATGTTTATATAAGAAATATTAAATGGAGAGTTCTCTAAAGGCTTCCCTGTATTGTTATCGACATGCCATATGCACTTATAACCGCTGAATTCTATATATGCTGTACAGGACCTTCCGCAATTATCTATTATAACAGCAATTGTTGTCAGATCATCCCATATGACTATTAAGCCATGGGAGCATACCCTTTAAAGTATAGATACACTTTTGAACATCACTTTGTAATTTAAACCTAGTATGGACACATACCATGCAGTAGCATTGTGAATAATCTTTTTCTTTACATTTTATTATTATATTTTTGGAGGAGGCAAAATTGACTCATTTTTAAATGAGGTTCACAGTGCAGGACCAAAAACATAATATTTTTGTAGATTAGGCATTTTGCATGTAGTAATACCAATTACTTTCTTTTTTTTTTTTTTTTTTATCCGCCTTTAAAGAGTAAAACCGGCCTTCTGTCAGTTGCTTGTTCTATTCAGAGCAATACTGTCTCACTATGAATAGGGATTTAACTCCTGAGATGTCACTTCGGTAGTGACCGTGGCATCCGAGTGGTTTAATGGGTGGGATTGGAGCTAAGTGTATAACACAGCCAGTACAACTCATATAAGAAGAGGGCTCAGCTCGTCCACTCCATACACTTCCTGTGTGGGATGATGTACAGTTAAAGGGCTTATCCAACCTCTATAATGACCTCCCCACCGATGTCCGGTCCCCTCGTATACATTATACTTACCTGCTCCCCGGCACGCGCATTGCTCAGAATCCCTGCATGGGGGCTGCTGCATCTCCCCATTGCTCACCTCCTTAGCATCGGGGGTGACGCTAGAGAGGCCCGTCCCTGTCGCGAGCAGGGCCCTTATTCCTCTTGCTCTAATTATTGACTTGTCTGTTGCTATGTTATTTATAACTGTTTGTACATGAATCCCTGAATTGTAAAGCACTACGGGATATGTTGGCACTATATAAATAAAGATCATTATTATTATTCCAGTGTTGCTGCAGTTAGTTAGCAAAAGACCCCTCAAGTCAGGACTTCACCTCAAGTTGTCTTTGAGTTCCAAATTATGAAGTCAATCTTCCTCTAGGGAGGCAGGGAGGTTTCTAGCCGCGAAGAGACAGCACATACTCACAGGTTGACAGCAGAGTAATCTGAAAGGTCCCATGAATCTGCCCCTTACATTCTTAAAATAACACTTTAGCATTTTACTCAATATGTGTTAAGTTTTTTGGTCAAGCAATAGGCACCCATACTAGCGCTAGACAGGAACTCAAAAATGTCTATACTTGAGTTAGTTCCTGAGAAGGCACGAATTGTGCTCACAGTCCATATTGCTTTCACACCAGCTTGTTCTGATATCTCATCCAATATCACAGTTACATATACGTTATTGGAAGGTCTATTTCTCCAGTGGTTACCTGTTGAATACTGGAAGGAGTATATACAGTTGTGGCCAAAAGTTTTGAGAATGACACAAATATTAGTTTTCACAAAGTTTGCTGCAAAACTGCTTTTAGATCTTTGTTTCAGTTGTTTCTGTGATGTAGTGAAATATAATTACACGCACTTCATACGTTTCAAAGGCTTTTATCGACAATTGCATGACATTTATGCAAAGAGTCAGTATTTGCAGTATTGGCCCTTCTTTTTCAGGACCTCTGCAAATCGACTGGGCATGCTCTCAATCAACTTCTGGGCCAATTCCTGACTGATAACAACTCATTCTTTCATAATCACTTCTTGGAGTTTGTCAGAATTAGTGTTGTTTGTCCACACACCTCTTGAGAATTGACCACAAGTTCTGAATGGGATTAAGATCTGTGGAGTTTCCAGGCTATGGACCTAAAATGTCAACATTTTGGTCCCCCAGCCACTTAGTTATCACTTTTGCCTTATGGCACGGTGATCCATCGTGCTGGAAAATGCATTGTTCTTCACCAAACTGTTGTTGGATTGTTGGAAGACGTTGCTGTTGGAGGGTGTTTTGGTACCATTCTTTATTCATGGCTGTGTTTTTGGGCAAAATTGTGAGTGAGCCCACTCCCTTAGATGAGAAGCAACCCCACACATGAATGGTCTCAGGATGCTTTACTGTTGGCATGACACAGGACTGATGGTAGCGCTCACATTTTCTTCTCCGGACAAGCCTTTTTCCAGATGCCTCAAACAATCGGAAAGAGGCTTCATCGGAGAATATGACTTTGCCCAAGTCCTTAGCAGTCCATTCACCATACTTTCTGCAGAAGATCAATCTGTCCCTGATGTTTTTTTTGGAGAGAAGTGGCTTCTTTGCTGCCCTTCTTGACACCAGGCCATCTTCCAAAAGTCTTCGCCTCACTGTGCATGCAGATGCGCTCACACCTGCCTGCTGCCATTCCTGAGCAAGCTGTGCACTGGTGGCACTCCGATCCCACAGCTGAATCCTCTTTAGGAGACGATCCTGGCACTTGCTGGACTTTCTTGGATGCCCTGAAGCCTTCTTAACAAGAATTTAACCTCTTTCCTTGAAGTTCTTGATGATCCTATAAATTGTTGATTGAGGTGCAATCTTAGTAGCCACAATATCCTTGCCTTTATGCAACGCAATGATGGCTGCACGTGTTTGTTTGCAGGTCACCATGGTTAACAATGAAAGAACAATTTCAAGCATCACCCTCCTTTTAACATGTCAAGTCTGCCATTTTAACCCAATCAGCCTGACATAATGATCTCCACTCTTGTGCTCGTCAACATTCTCACCTGAGTTAACAAGACGATTACTGAAATGATCTCAGCAGGTCCTTTAATGACAGCAATGAAATGCAGTGGAAAGGTTTTTTGGGGATTAAGTTAATTTTCATGGCAAAGATGGACTATGCAATTCATCTGATCACTCTTCATAACATTCTGGAGTATATGCAAATTGCTATTATAAAAACTTAAGCAGCAACTTTTCCAATATTTATGTAATTCTCAAAACTTTTGACCACGACTGTAGATTTTAACTTCATAATGATGTTCAAAAGTGAATAAGTCATTAAAATTAAGCTCTTTTAAAGCGGTTCTCCGGAATTTAAGAAAATGAAAATACTTAAATATTACTTTATTATAAATATATTCCCAAATACTTTTCATTAGTTATAAAGGCTTGTTTTGTCTAAGGATCAGTTATCAGGAGAAACAAAAAGGCCACTGTCCACACAAAACCTGTCCTAATCACACAGGAGGACATGTCTCCTCTCTGCTTTACTTGTCAGGGATTATGATCCTGAATACAGCTAATCTTTAGCTAAATCTCTGTAAGAATGGAGTTCTTGAGGAGACATGAAGTACAGAGAGGATGGGACAGGACTGTGGTAATGTGGGGCTGTGGTTAGACATGAGTGAATTGCAGGTTATGAAATTCGTTCACGCTTCGTTTACTGGTAAAAGATGAATTTCGCTATGGATTTTGTTACCACGGACCATAATGCAATTCTATAACGGAATGCCTTTAGAGGCATTCCGTTATTCCTTACGTCATAATAGAAGTCTATGGGCTGCAAAATGGATCCGTCTCATTTCCCTCATGCAGGAGAGGACTACATCAGTGCTTGGTAAATCGACTAGTCTGTTTTAGCAGAGGAGCAGACTGCAGAAGTTGCCAGATCTCACACTTCAGTGTTCACTGTAGTTTACACGGAATGTAGAAGCAATGCATGAAAAAACTCCAAAATTACAATTAAAGGGTTGCTGAGCACCTCCGGATCCCCATTCACTATAATGGGTTCTGGCAGGTTTTTGGATTCATCTACATCATGTTTGGTAAATCCAGTAGTCTGTTCTTGCAGAGGAGCAGATTTCAGAAGTTGCTCTATCCCACAAACACTGTCAAGCACTGCCAGATCCCCATTCACTATAATGGGATCTGGTGGGTTTTTGGCACAAATGCCATATTTCTGAAGGCAGCGGTATTTTTCCAGCAGAAATGTAACACTTGTGCCGGAAACCCGTCGGATCCTATTATAGGGAATGGGGATCCAGCGGTGCCTGGCTAGGCTGGATACGGTAACTCCGGTAGTCTGCTTCTCTGCCGGAACAGAATACTAAATTTACGTGATGGAGTAGTGATCCTAGCCTAAGTTTTCAGTAAAGCATCATCTCTTCCATCATTGTCCATCATAATCAAGATTGTTGTAAAACTTTCCATTGTTTGATGGGGCATTTGTGTCATTTTGGCCCCCTGTCCTGTCAAATTCCCTGTAAAATCTGTGTTTGTTTACTCATCATACACTTATACAAATGAATTCATACAAATGAATTCCTCAAACTAGTCTGTCGATAAGACAGAGAGAAAACCCTGTGTAATGAGATTGAAGTTATTGGATCTGTCTGGCACAGTCATTTGGTTAAACATTTTCACCCTGAACTGCTTTTCACCCACAACAAACTGTACAGATGAATTGAAATTTAAATATTCCTACCTCTTTCTGCTCACTTCTGAAAATGGACTCGGGGCCACACAGCCACTCTACGAGTCATTGTGTGCCGCCCATAAAGCTAGCAGAGAATAGATGCTATAGAGCTTCTTTCATACAAAATATGTATTATACTGCTACGTACATGATAACCAACACCCCAGTGTTGTATTGTGATATATTCCATCTATGACTACATGTATCAGTTTCCATCTACTGATGCAGTAACCAATGTACCATGGAGAGTCTATCACTATTCTGCTCTACTTTTAATGTGTCACTGACATTAATAGGTACATGACAAGAGAAGAAATGTGGCAACTTGAGATTTGCTGTATTGAGATAATCTCTGTAGAGAGAATCCCTTGTGCCTTGAGATTACCAATATCTAAGGAAATTCCTTGGAATGACAGCTATATGGACAACAAAAAAATATGTTTTCAATGCTAAGTCACTTAAACACTAGAACAAGGTTTTTTCACTGTAGTTTACACGGAATGTAGAAACAATGCATGAAAAAACTCCAAGAATTACAATTAAAGGATTTACTTCAGCAAATCAAGTCATTTATGATGTAGATGTTTTTATATTAATGCCATGTAATATTAATTATATTTAATATTAAAGGAGTTGTCTCACTTCAGCAAATGGCATTTATCATTTAGAAAAGTTAATACAAGGCACTTACTAATGTATAGTGATTGCCCATATTGTCTCCTTTGCTGGCTGTATTAATTTTTCCATCACGTTATACACTGCTCGTTTCCATGGTTACGAACACCCTGCAATCCAACAGTGGTGGTCGTCCTTGCACAGTATAGCAAAATGGATTGCAGGGTGGGCATAACCATGGAAACAAGCAGTGCATAATGTGCTGGAGAAATGAATCCAGCCAGCAAAGGAAGCATTATGGGCAATGGGCAATACATTAGTAAGTGCCTTGTATTAACTTTCTCTACATGATAAATGCCATTTGCTGAAGTAAGACAACCCCTTTAATATTAAATATTATTAATATAACATGTCATTAATATAAAAACATGGAAAACAGAACATTTTCTAATATGAAATAGAAAAGTCAAATACTTTTACAGCAGAACTTTTTATTATTTTGTGTACATATTAACTTTCTGTGGTGTATTTTTTTCTTCATTATATTTATTTTTAATAAGTGTAGACCCAGGAATAATTTTATTTCAGCTTCTCTGTAGAAACAGTAAGGCTTATATAGCTGGAATGAAATCATTCCATATTTGACATAATTGTTCTAAATGAAATGCATAAAAACTCAAACATACTCCAAATCATAATGTTCTGTGGAATCTTTTCATTCCATGCCATTTATTACTGGAAATCACCACCATCCTCTTGTTTTGTGTCACACTACCTTCTGTCAAAGACACTTTTTCCTGTCTGTGCCCAGGGCACTCCATGATGATGATGTTTTGTAGAAGACAGTTTTTGCTTCTGAACATAGAAAACGATTTGTTTCCCTGCTTTGGGCAGGATTTGTTTCCCTGCTTTGGGTTGTGAAGAAAGCCATTAGGAATTTGTAAATGGTTCTTGTCGGTTATTTTGGGGAAAAAGTAAAGCTTTACTTGAAAGTGAAGTCAAGCAGTGAAAGTGCACAACTTATAAGACACATGGTCATATGCTGTACTAAGGTTTACCTGTCATTTTACGATATGAATGTTGTAATTTAAGAGAGCACTTAATATAATATTTTTTTTTAGCAATAAAGGAGATGTAGTGCACTCATTGGTATGAAAAAAAAAATCCTTTAATAGTGTCCAGTGAAATCACATAGTCCAAGTCTTGGCATAGAAGTTCAAACAAGATGACAACGCTTTTCATGTGTTCACTTTTTGTCTTTGCCTCCTGTATATGTAGTGACATATCCATGCTAATTAATACTATATTGTCACACTATAGCGTAGTGAAAGTGATTTCACCATACTAGCCAAATTTATGTTAATGGACTGAAATTATCATCGTCGTTTAGACCCATTGGATCCAATGCCTCGATTTGCAGTATCCAATCCGCGTCTCTTCTCAATATCCGATTATGTCTGTTCCTTCCTGAAGAAGAGTTTTCCACCTTTTTAGTACCAGCAAAATTTAGCACAATAGAATTACCTGCATTGCATTCTGTCATATGCTTAAAGGGATTGGCCCATGAAAATATTGTACATTTTTTAAACCAGCACCTGGATCTGAATATTTTTTTAATTGCATGTGATTAAAAATTTAGCATAGTCACTGAGTTATTCAATAAAATGTATCTGTATAGCACCACCTTCTCTTCGTTCTTTTTCGGATTTCATAGTCCTGCTCACTGAGAAGGCCGCACATACTCAGTTTCATCCTTCAACTGCCTCTTGAGCTGTCATAGGGAGAGATCTTCAGCCAGAGCAAAGGAATAAATGGGGAGATCTCTGGATCCATGTGAGTGTAACAGAAGCTGCTGTGCGCCGCCACGGTTCCGGGCGCCGTGTTCAGCGGTGATCTGTGGCCAGTGCTTCCCATTCACCGCTGCAGCCCTCAGCTCTAACGGTGTAGGTACTGTTCTGGGATCCGCTCTACGGTTTCCTCTCAGCCCTGACCACAGCATTCTTGTTTCCTGCAGCACTTCCTGGGCTTTATGGGTTAGGTCATTTGACCTCGCAGATCAATCTACTTCACCAGCCGATGCTGGGATCTTCTTTGGGCATAAAAAAGATGGATCCCTACGGCCCTGTATCGACCATCAAGGTCTGAATATGATCACAGTCAAGAATCGATACCGTCTTCCGCTAATCTCTCTCGCGAACTTTTTGACAGGATCCGGGGAGCTAAAGTCTTCACAAAATTCGACCTCATCAGCGCATACAACCTTATCCGCATTTGAAAGGGCGATGAGTGGAAGACTCGTCATGCCCTTTGGTCTGTGCAGTGCTCCTGCGGTATTCCAGGAGTTGGTAAATGATATCTTTGAAAAATCTACCATGCGGTTCCTCAGAAACATCATCTCGGATGCCGGGTTGCAGATGGATCCTGAAAAATTTAATACAGTAATGGACTGGCCCCGCCCACAAGGTCTTCGTGCTATACATGGCTTCCTTGGATTTGCTAATTTCTATCATCAGTTTATCCCAAATTTTTCATCTCTTACATCTCTGATCTCCGCTCTTACTAAGAAAGGGGTGAATGCCAAAGACTGGACTCCTGAGGCCGCCTTCTTCCAATAAAAAGGTCCTTTACTTCTGCACCTGTTCTGCATCATCCAGATGTCTCCCGCCAATTCTTTTTAGAAGTGGACACCTCCTCCATAGTAGCCGGTGCTGATTTACTACAGAAAGATTCCAAGGGCAAGATGTTTACATGTGGATTCTCCTTCAAGCTCTTCTACCCTGGTGAGAGGAATTGCTGTATAGGAGACAGAGAGCTTCTGGCCATAAAACTTGCCTTGGAGGAGTGGCGTTTCTATTGGAGGGGACCCAGTATCCAGTGATAATCTTCACCAACCTTACAACCTTAGAACCAAGAACCTTACATATCTGCAGGCAGCCCAACGTCTGAACCCTCGGCAAGCCAGATGGGCACTCCCATTTTGATTTTAAGCTTCACTTTCGCCCGGCTGAGAAGAACATTAAGGCGGATGCTCTGTCTCAGTCATTTGACTTCTCCGACCAGCAGGAGGAGCCCCAGTACATTGTACATCCTGCTCACTTGATCACAATACCTCTTGTTCTAATAAATGACATCCCTCCCTGGAAGACATTTGTGCCATCTTCCAGAAAACGTGTTCTAGCTTGGGGGCACAACTCCAAACTGGCTGGTCACCCAGGGATCTGCAAGACCACAGAACTTTTGTCTCACCACTACTGGTGGTCCACACTGTCTAAGGATGTGTGTGATTATGTGTCTGCCTGCACCGTCTGTGCTCAAAATAAAGTCTCCAGAGCTAAACCACACGGGCTGTTGTTACCTCTTCCTGTTCCTGAAGCCCCATGGCAACACATTGCCATGGACTTTGTTACAGATCTGCACTTTTCTGCCGGATGTACAGTTATCTGGGTGGTTGTGGACTGCTTCTCCAAGATAGCGCACTTCGTTCCTTTGGCTGGACTGCTCTCAACTGCTGAACTTGCTAAACTATCCATGAGACATATATTCCGCTTGCATGGTCTACCTTGGCATATTGTTTCAGATCGTGGAGTCCAGTTTACCTCTAAGCTCTGGAGAGCGCTTTGCTGGCTGCTCGAAATTGAGCTGGACTTCTCTTCTGGTTATCATCCCCAGACCAACGGGCAAGTATAGAGCTTCTCGACTTCTCCTTCTACTCCAACTCCGGTATCTAAAGATTCTGACGAAGTATTTGAGGTCAAAGACATCCTGTACATAAAGAAGCGCGGCAAGAAGACCTACTATCTTGTGGACTGGAAGGGCTTTGGTCCTAAGCAGAAGTCTCGGGAACCAGAGGAAAACATTCATTCATTCCGAGCTTGATAAAAAAGTTTGTCTAGTCGTGGACTCAAGAGGAGAGGGATGTAGGGAGGGGACAGGTTGTGGACAGCCTTGTATTTATTGGTTAGTATTTTTAACTCCAATGGGGAGCCAGTGAAGAGACTGGCAGAGGAGTAACAGATTGAGAGGTGGATTAGTCAGGCAGCAGAGTTGAGGATAGATTGGAGGGGTGCGAGAGTGCTAGATAGAAGGCCACAGAGAAGAATGTTACAGTAGTCTAGGCGGGAGATGATGAGGGCATGTACAAGTATTTTTGCAGACTCAAAGTTGAGGAAAGCGCGGATGCGAGAGATGTTTTTAAGTTGGAGACGGCAGGTGGTGGAAAGGGCTTGGATGTGCGGTCAGAAGGAGAGGGCAGAATCCAAGGCAGCGCACTTGGTTGACCGTGGAAAGTGTGGAGCCATTGATTGTGATCGATAGTTCTGTTGGGGTGGTTGAGCAAGATGGGGGAAAGATGATGAATTCTGTTTTATCCATGTTAAGTTTTAGAAAGTGAGAGGAGAAGAAGGATCACATGGAAGATAGGCTTTGTGGGATTCTGGATAGTAAGGTGGTGATGTCTGGACCAGAGAGGTAGATTTGTGTCGTCAGCATAAATGTGATACTGAAAGCCATGGGACTCTATGAGCTGTCCCAGGCTGAAAGTGTAGATCGAGAAGAGCAGGGGTCCTAGGACAGAGCCTTGCAGGACGCCAACAGAGAGGGAATGAGACGAGGAGGTGGTGTGAGAGTGGGAGACGCTAAACGTCCAGTCTGTGAGGTATGATGTGATCCAGGATAGGGCCAAGTCAGTGATGCCAAGAAATGAGAGATTTTCTAACAGAAGGAAATGGTCGACAGTGTCAAAGGCAGAGCACAGGTCAAGGAGAAGGTGGACAGTCATGTTTTTTGGTTTTGGCTTTTAGTAGGTCATTGGTGACTTTGGTAAGGGCAGTTTCAGTTGAGTGGTGGGGTCGGAAGCCAGATTGTAGCCGATCAAAGAGGGAGCAGGAGGAGAGGTGGGAGGACAGTTCAGAATGGACGTGTTGCTCAAGTAGCTTTGAGGCATACGGAAGAAGTGATATGGGGCGATAAATGGACAGAGAAGATGGGTCAAGTGAAGGCTTTTTGAGGATGGGTGTAATGGTAGCATGTTTAAAAGCAGAGGGGAAGACGCCAGAGGTTAGTGATAAGTTGAAGAGATGAGTTAGGGCTGGGATAAACACTGTGGTGAGGTTAAGGATGAGGTGGGATGCAATTGAGTCAAGTGCACAGGTGGTGAGATGTGATCTGGAGACTAAAGTGAAGAGTCTTTCTTCTGTAATGGTGGAAAAGCGGGGTTTGGCGGAAGAGGACTGAGCAGCTGTGTGGAGGGTCTGTGAGGATTGTGTGTTGAAGCTTTTGTTTAAAGTACGTGGCAAAATCCTCAGCTGAGATGAGTGTAGAGGGTGGGGGCACTGGGGGACGTAAAAGGGAATTAAACGTGTTAAAAAGTTGTTTTGGGTTGTGGGACAGGGAAGATATGAGAGATGAGAAGTAGGCCTGTTTTGCATCAGCGAGTGACGATTTGAAGGAGGGATTGCTTGTATGCGTTGAATTGATCTTTAGAATGGGATTTCTTCCATCGCCACTCAGCAGCCCTTGAAGCTTGTCTGAGTTTTTTGGTCTGGTTGGCGTGCCAGGGTTGTCTGTTGAGTTTTCAGGTTTTGTTGTGTGTGAGGGGAGCAACAGTGTCCAAAGCTGAACTCATTGTGATGTTATACAGGGTGGTGGCGGTATCTGGGTCTTGGAGGGAACAAATTGAAGAGAGTGGCAGAAGAGAGTCAGAAAGCATGCGGAAGTCGAGATGTTTAAGGTTCCTGCAGGGGTGTGTTAGTGTGTCGACTGAGGGAGCAGCAGAAGAGACGAGTGAAGAAAAGGTGACTAGGTTGTGGTCAGATAGGGGGAGAAGCGAATTAGAAATGTTAGATATGGAGCAGAGGCTGTGTAGGTACTGTTCTGGGATTCGCTCCACAGTTTCCTCTCAGCCCTGGCCACATCATGCTTGCTGCTTGTTTCCTGCAGCATTTCCTTAAGGGCCAGTGCGCGTCCCTTCCTGGGCTTTTATTGGTTAGGTCAAGTGTCTTTGACCAATCCTAGCCCTCCTGCACTTGTATAAGGGGCTCAGCTCCCTTCCCAGATGCCTCAGTGTCAAGGTCCTTGTGTCCTGCTAAGGTTCCTGATTTCCGCTTGTGTTTCTGACTCGTACCTGTATTCTTGGACTCTGCTACCTGTTAGTTCCCTGCCTGCTTGCCTTAACTCTCCTGTTGCCGACCCGGATTGCCTGACCTGTGCCGCCTGCCCTGACCTTTTGCCTGTCTAACTTTGCCCCTGCCTCATCCTTCCTGCACTGTTGCTCCTGGTTATGACTCAGTCTGCTGACAACGCCTACACCCCTGGTACCTTTCTCAGCTACCTTCTGGCCTGCTTGGACCAGCTGCCTCGTGCGCCTATCCTCCTCAAGAGGTAGCGACCTGGTGTTCCCCTCGGGAAAGTCTATATCCTCCATCAGGGGTACTGTGAAGATCGAGGGGTTCACTTAGACGACTCCCTTAGAGGAGGTAGGACACGTGGCAGTGTGTTCACACACCCTGGTTCGATACAGCGAGGTACAGGGCTGGTTCGTTAGAAAGAGATTGTCATGTACTGTATGTTGTCTGATTTTCATTTTTTAAGGCCTATAAACATGACCTCAATGGAGTATAGCTGGCTCTTCTAACAGCTGGTTGACAGTTGTACCTTGAGTCAGATCCCCACTAATCAGATACAGATGACTTATCATGAGGACAGGTCATCAATATTCTACTTCTGGAATACCCAAGTACATTGTTTTCCCAAATTGTTTTGCCAATGTAGAATTGTCCACATGGGTATCTTTTGCAAAAATATTAATATCTCTGTAGGAGGTAAAAATAAAAACCTGTCAGGGGTGTTGCAGTTCTTGGAGCAAAGAACGAAGGAGACCTACAGCTGTCAATACCCAATAACCAATTTTAGGATGAAATTTGTATTTCCAACTATATCATATTTATTTATGTTTATTTTTTTGTTATTTTAATATTTTTTTTTTATGTTTTTAATAGTTATTTTAGGCATTCACAGCTATAGGTATAATCAATGATTTCTCTGAGACTGTGATCAATATTCAAGGGCCTATCTTTTCTTGTTTTATCAATGTGGTACTGGCATGTCATTTGTCTATTCCTGGGAGAGCCTCTTTTGAACGATGACAGTTTTCTGATCTGATTCTTTTCCTTTCAAGAAGGTTTTTTACAACCTCAGTATTTCTGTTCCTTTAATGGTAGGTTTTTAATAGCGTTCAGGTAGAAAAAAGACATAAAAATCCTTTTTGATTCATTTTATTGTGTTTGTTTTTGTACATTGGCTGATATTCTGAGGCTAATTTTGATGACCCGTAATAACAAAGTCACAGGCACTGGCTGAATTAACCACATAGATAAACATATAGAGAAGCATCTTGCAATGTCTCTAGCTATACAACTGGTCTCAGTATCCTGTTGCTGAACCTCTGTGCCGTAATTGCTGTCATTTTTAATTCACCTCTCGTTTCTAACTGCAGTACATCTAACAATTCATGCAGATCACTGACGCCTGTTAAGACTAATTAATTAATCTGTTCTATCCAGAAAAAAGTGAGAAAGCAAGAGGATAGGTCAACTTAATGGCACCCAACAAAGCTGTATAAGCCAAGCTGTGCAAATAATTAAATTGTTTTGAGCTAATGATTCCAACATGTTTTATCCTCTTTTTTTTTTTTTCTTAATATATTAACATCTAGTTAAGTGAATTGGAACGTTAACTAAAAGATTACCCACATATATTCAATATAAGAAGAATTAAGAACCTTATTTGATTTTAAAGAAAATTTGACTTTGGTTAGCCATGCCAGCTTTATAACAGCTTCTTATTAAAGCAGATCTCCTGGTTTTGATTTATAACTATGTAGTAAAATAAAAAAAAACTCATGCCCACTATGAGAAATGGCTTCTATACATATGTCGTTACAGCCTATGCATATTGTGTTACAGCGATTGTCCAGACTGTTTTCAGTCCAATGAATATTATACTTCTCCCTCTAAACTCTAAAAAAAAAAAAAAAAAAAAAAAAAAAAATTGTATGGTTACATAACCTTGAACAGTGTTCTGCTACTTTCACATCTGCGGCTCGGATTCCAGCAGAGAACAGCAACTGAAATACCCGCTAGCCCCATTAACTATAATGGGGTCTGGTGGGGATCTGGCCGCAATCTGGCAAATATGCCAAGAATCAGCCAGGCAGAAACCGCTGCATTCTGCTGCAGTAGCCTTAATATACATGAAGATAGCATTCCTACGGATACTTTATTTTTGCTTTTACTTGCATGATATTTTTAATCTCCATTAAGACATTGTTACGGTTGAAAATCTACTGAATTTAAATAACAAGACAACAGTGTGTTCCAGATTCAAATAATACACAGTTTCACAAAACCACTTACACACATTGTGGAAAAAATAATGCAGATTTCAGGGGTGGCTTTTGTTTTCCCCCCAGATTTTCAGATGAAAAACAAAGGGATTCTCCGTGTATTAAGATAAAATTACATAAAATACTTTATTTACTATAAATACATTCCCAAATTCTTTCATTATTTATACCGCCCCATTTTTGACAAGCGGGAAATAAAATGACCGTCATCCTACTAGATTAAGACAAATCACTTGTATTAAGGATAGTGACGGGAGACTGAAGAAGTTCTTTAGCTCAGTGTCTGAAGTATCCCATCCTGCAGTGTGTTTAGAAAGGGTTTTCTGTGTACTAATAAGACAGCTGCCATTTAATTTCCCCTGATGATTACCACTTACACAAAAGGGCCCATTATCAATAATAAAAAGGTAATGGCGAGTGTATTTATAATAAAGTAATATTTAAGAATATTCCTTAATTAATTCCGATAGAACCCTTTTAAGGGTATATATCTTCTATATACAGACTTGTCCATGCTTACCTTTTTGCCATTTGTTGAGAAATCTCAGGGTGAAGGCTGCAAGATGAGAAGTGTTGGAAAAAAATTGTGCTACTCTGTCAGGCTTTGTAAGTTATACAAGAGGATTCTTTTTTTTTAGAGGTGGTCATTTTCATTTCTTGATTCCATGTGGGAATCCTCTTTAACCCCTTAAGGACGCATGACGTACCTGTACGTCATGGTTTCCGAGTCCTTAAGGACCCATAACGTACAGGTACGTCATGAGTTGTTCCGATCACTGCTGCTCAGCTGGCAGTGATCGGAACAAGGTACCTGCTGAAATCATTCAGCAGGTACCTTGTTACAATGCCCAGGGGGGTCTTGTGACCCCCCCCCCCCCCCATATCGGCGATCGCTGCAAACCGCAGGTCAATTCAGACCTGCGGTTTGCAGCTTTTTGTGCGATCTCTGATCCCCGCGGTCTGTGACCGCGGGGATCAGAGGGTTAATGCCCCCAATGTGTTTATTTTAACCCCCTGCAGCCCCCAATCATATTGTGGCTGCGGGGGTGCAGGGAGGGTGGTTGCGGGAGGCGGTGCCGGATCCCCCGCCCGCCTCCTCTGTAATGTTTCCCTGGTGTCTAGTGGGTCTATCAGAGTGTCAGCACATTGCTGACACTCTGATAGAAACGGCTGGCATCTGTGCTTGATCAGATGCCAGCCGTTTAACCCCTTCCGTACCGCAGTCCGTACGGACCGCGGTATGGAAGGGTTAACAGGGAGGGAGCTCCCTCCGTCTCCCATCGTGGGGCTGCTGTGCCTTTGCAGCCCCCCAACAGGATGGGATCGCAGAGGGAGGGGGCTCCACTCCTTCTGCTTCAATCCCCCGCTGCCCTCTTATGGCAGCGGGTGATGGTTGCCATGGAGACAGGACGCTTTCAGAAGCGTCCTGTCTCCATGGTGCTGAAAGTCTGAATAGACCTGCTAAAGGTCTATTCAGACTTTGTAAAGTACAAAATACAGTACAGTGCACCATATGGTGTACTGTATTATACAGACACCAGATCCACTGGATCTTTCAGAACCAAGTGGGTCTGGGTCAAAAATAATGTAAAAAAGTGAAAAAAAAGTAAAAATGAAAAAAAACACATCACTGAATATATAAAAAAAAAAAAAAAATAGACTACACATATTAGGTATCGCCGCGTCCGTAAAAATCTGCTCTATAAAAATATCACATGACTGAACTCGTCAGGTGAACGCCATAAAAAAAAAATGGTGTAAATAAGCCATTTTTGGGCAACTTACATCACTAAGTGTAATACAAAGCGATCAAAAAAGCGTATGCCTCCCAAAATAGTACCAATCAAACCGCCATCTCATCCCGCAAAAAATGAGCCCCTACCTAAAACAATTGGCCAAAAAATAAAAAAAAACTATGCTTCTCAGACTAAAACATGATTTTTTTTGTTTCAAAAATGCTTTTTAGTGTTAAATGTATAAAAAAAACTAAAAAGTAGACATAGTGGGTATCTCCACGTCCGTAAGAATCTGCTCTATAAAAATATCACTTGACCTAACCCCTCAAGTAAAAACTAAAAAAAATTAAATAAAAACTTTGTCAAAAAGCCATTTTTTTGTCACCTTACATCACAAAAAGTGTAATAACAAGCGATCAAAAATTCATATGACCCCCCAAATAGTGTCAATCTAACTGCCACCTCATCCCGCAAAAAATGAGCCCCTACATAGGACAATCGCCCAAAAAAAAAAAAAAGAAATATGGCTCTCAAACTATGGAGACTCTAAAACATGATTTATTTTTGTTTTAAAAAATGATATTATTGTGTAAAACTTATATAAATAAATAAAAAGTATACATATTATGTATTGCCGCGTCCGTCACAACCTGCTCTATAAAAATAACACATGACCTAACCCCTCAGCTGAACACATCAAAAAAATAATAATCAATACGGTGTCAAAAGCCATTTTTGTCACCTTACATCACAAAAAGTGTAATAGCAAGCGACCAAAATGTCATATGCACCCCAAGATAGTGCCAATCAAACCGCCATCTCATCCCGCAAAAAATTAGCCCCTACATAAGACAGTCGCCCAAAAAATAAACTATGGCTTTCAGAATGTGGAGACACTAAAAAATAATTTTGTTCAAAAATGCTTTATTATGTAAAACTGAAACAAAAACCCCTAAAAAGTAGTCATATTTGGTATTGTCGCGTCCGTTACAACCTGCTCTATAGAAATAGCACATAATCTAACCTGTCACTTCAACAATGTAAATAGCAAAAAATAAAAACTGTCCCAAAACAGCAATTTTTTTGCAAATTTTCCATTTTAATCCATTTTTCCAGTAACAAAGCAAGGGTTAACAGCCAAACAAAACTCAATATTTATTGCCCTGATTCTCTTGTTTGCACAAACACCCCATATGTGGTCGTAAACTGCTGTATGGCCAAACGGCAGGGCGTAGAAGGAAGGGAACGCCATATGGTTTTTGGAAGGCAGATTTTGCTGGACTGGTTTTTTGACACTATGTCCCATTTGAAGCCCCCCTGATGCACCCCTACAGTAGAAACTCCAAAAAAGTGACCCCATTTTGGAAACTACTGGATAAGGTGTCAGTTTTGTTGGTACTATTTTAGGGTAAAAAATAGAAATTCTGAAATTTCATCTCCATTTGCCAATAACTCTTGTGGAACACCTAAAGGGTTAAAAAAAAGTTTGCAAAACTGGTTTTGAATACCTTGAAGGGTTTAGTTTCTTAGATGGAGTCACTTTTATGGAGTTTCTACTCTAGGGGTGCATCGGGGGGCTTCAAAAGGGACATGGTGTCAAAAAAACAGTCCAGCAAAATCCACCTTCCAAAAACCATATGGCGCTCCTTTCCTTCTGCGCCCTGCAGTTTGGCCATACAGCAGTTTACGACCACATATGGGAAAAATTTTCAAAAAATCGAAATTCTGAAATTTTATCTCCATTTGCCATTAACTTTTGTGGAAAACCTAAAGGGTTAATTACGTTTGTAAAATCAGTTTTGAATACCTTGGGGGGTGTAGTTTTTAGAATGGGGTAATTTTTGGGTGGTTTCTATTATGTAAGCCTCACAAAGTGACTTCAGACCTGAACTGGTCCCTAAAAAGTGGGTTTTTGAAAATTTCTGAAAAATTTCAAGATTTGCTTCTAAACTTCTAAGCCTTGTAACGTCCCCAAAAAATGAAATAGCATTCCCAAAATGATCGATACATGAAGTAGACATATGGGGAATGTAAATCAATAACTTTTTTTGGTGGTATTACTATGTATTATAGAAGTAGAGAAATTGAAACTTGGAAAATTGCTAATTTTTCAAAATTTTTGGTAAATTTTGTATTTTTTTATAAATAAAAATGAAATTTTTCAACTTTATTTTACCACTGTTATGAAGTACAATATGTGACGAGAAAGCAATCTCAGAATGGCCTGGAAAGGAAAAAGCGTTTTAAAGTTATCACCACATAAAGTGACACTGGTCAGATTTGCAAAAAATGGCCAGGTCCTTAGGGTGAAATAGGGCTGAGTCCTTAAGGGGTTAAAAATTGTAAAACTGAAAAAAAACAGCAAGCCTGCTAGAGATGTATGCATGTTTTATATTAGACCTTAAATAATAAATGTGCGGCCTACTGTGTTCCTTCTCCTTTTTTCTCTTTATGATAGTTGTTCAAAACATAAATGTATGTATACACATTCGAGTCGCATATTATGACATGGTTGAGGAAGGCTGGACGAGCCGAAACGCGTACTATAAATATTGCACTATACCCTTTGATGGAATAAATATACACCCTTCAGAAGCAATGGTTGCTGGGATTTTTCTTTCTTCTTTTTTCGCGTATTATGACATTGGCAGCTTGTAGCTAATGAAGTCACTTGTCATGAGCTGGTTTGATGGGTATATAAGGTGTGCAATAGGCTGTCTGCACACATATCTCTCATTGTCAGTATTGTAACTATCATTATCATATTTGCAAAAAGGGATGATTATTGGCTTTTGGGTGAAGGCTAGCAGTATTTCTGAAACTGTGCAGTTTGTGAACTCTTCTTATGCTGCTGTGGTGAAAGTGTATTGTAAGTGGACAAATGCCACCATTTTAAATAAGCTACATGGAAACTGTGGCGCACTGTGCCATTGATATTAGAAGTAAATGTTAGCTACTAAGGTGCAAGGGCGGACCAATATGCTACAGTGGAGCAGCTCACTGCTAGAAATAACCAGGGGGCTACCAGACGTGTCTCTAAAATGCCAGTTCAGTGAGCCATACAGATGGACCTTGGCATGTCGGACTAGAAAGATCAGTGAACAAACACCCTGCAACCATTGCTAGAAGAACACAAGCTGGTGGTGGCAGCTGTTTGGTCTGGGAAATGTTTTGTGGCATTGTCTGGGCCACTCATCCATGTGGTAGGCACTCTTAACTGATTTGCATATGAATCCCTCTTTGCAGATCACGTACACCAATACGTGATGATTAACTTCTCTGGGGTGGATTATATCTTCCAGCAAGACAATTCCACATGACTAGAAATGTCCAATATTGGTTGGAAGAGCATGACCAAGACTTCCAAGTACTACTCTGGCCCCCTAATTCCCCAAACTTAAATCCTATTGAGCATCTGTGGGACCACCTTGTTTGCCGTGTTTGCTCTATGGATCCTCTCCCATGCACCCGGCCGGAAGCTAAGGGATGCACTGCAGCCAGCATGGTTCCAGGTTTCCTTTTAAATGAAGAAGCCATACATGTAAATAATTTTATAGCGGTAGCAGTTAAAACTTATTTACATGCTTGCAATATTCTGTTTTTCTATAATGCATCTAATATAAGATTTCTGTCTGCCATCTGAGGGCAGACGGAGTGAAGTGACATATAACTGCTGGGTCATACTGCACATAAGGTTTGTTTGTAACCATGGAGAAGCAAATCTGCACAAGAGCTGTCAACACGAACAATAGGATGTTTTCAGTCAAGAATTTACTTTTTACCCCTCATAACAATAAAAATAGCTACAAAAATTCGTACCTTGTAGTCAGCTGTAATCTCTTTGCATATTTCTTTGTAGCACATCATTTCTATGGAATGCTTAGCTTTCTTAAATCTTGAGGTAATTGTTGAACTTCACATAACCTCAGAATCATGTGAACTGTTCAGTAACCTGTGTTATATGTAATCTTTACCATTGATTTATGTGACACAAAGTTGTGCGTTAATAAAAAGAAATAATTTCAAAGCTTGGTAAGAAGAAACAAAAATGAGTAGCTCTAAAGCCCAGAATTATAAAAAAAAAAAAAATCGGTGTCCCTCCATAGGCTGCTATAGATTCATATTCGATGCAGAGTAGCCAAAAATGTGCCTAACCAGCATGTTTTAGGTCTCTTTCCTCACCCCTAGCTTGTTTTGGAGAGTTTGTTGGATGTGATGTCTGTCTTGTTCACAGGAGACCAGAACTGTACACAGTACTCAATGTGTAGTCTGACCAGTGATTTGTAAAGTGGTACGACTATGTTCTCATCACGGGCATCTATGCCCCTTTTGATGCAACCCATTATCTTATTGGCCTTGGCAGCAGCTGCCTGACACTGGTTTTTACCACTTAGTTTGCTGTTCACTAAAATTCCTAGGTCCTTTTCCATGTCAGTGTTACCCAGTGTTTTACCGTTTTAGTATGTAACGGTGACTTGCATTATTCCTTCCCATGTGCATAACCTTACATTTGTCAGTGTTAAACCTCATCTGCCACTTCTCTGCCCAAGCCTCCAATCTATCCAGATCCCTCTGTAGCAGTATACTTTACGCAGTCATCTGCAAAAAAATGATATTTTACTATGCAAGCCTTCTAGATCATTAATAAATATATTGAAGAGGATAGGGCCCAGTATTGACCGCTAAGGTACTCCACTAGTGACAGTGACCCAATCTGAGTGTGTACCATTAATAACCACCCTCTGTTTTCTATTACTGAGCCAGTTACTTACCACATGCAGACATTTTCTCCCAGTCCGAGCATACTCATTTTATATGCTAACCTTTTATGCGGTACAGTGTCAAATGCTTTAGAGAAGTCAAGATATACAACATCCATTGATTCACCGCTGTCAAGTCTAGAGCTTACCTCCTCATAGAAACTGATTAAATTAGTTTGACATGACCGATTTCCCCCATGAACAGTTTACCCACGACGGATGTTAAACTTACCGGCCTATAGTTTCCGGGCTCTTTTTTTGGACCCTTTTTGAATATTGGCACCACATTTGCTATGCGCCAGTCCTGTGGAACACTGCCTGTCCGTATAGAGTCCTTAAATATCAGAAATAAGGGTCTGGCTATAACATTACTTAATTCTCTTAGGATACGGGGGTGTATGCCATCTGGTCCTGGTGATTTGTCTATTTTAATATTTTTAAGACGCCGCTGTACTTTTTCCTGGGTCAGATAGGGCACTTTTAATGGGGAATTTACTTTTACATTCTGCATTTAATCTGACAGTTTGTTTTCTTCAGTGAATTCAGCGTAGAAAAAAATATTTAATCGCTTTGCTTTCTCTCTCCTCATCGCTCTCTGCAACTCCCCCCCGCCCCCCCCCCCAATCACTCTATAAAGGGCCGACACCTTCAGATTTATATTTATTTTACCATTTATATAATTCAAAAACATTTTAGGGTTAGCTTTGCTCTCTTTGGCAATTAATCTCTCGGTCTCTAGTTTGGCCGCTTTTATTTGTTTTTTACATATTCTATTTTTTTCCTTATAGTTTTTCAGTGCTTTCTCGCTACCCTCCTGTTTTAGTGATTTAAATGGTTTCTTTTTGTCATTAAATGCTTCCTTTACAGTTCTATTTATCTACATTGGTTTCTTCTTTTTCCAAAACCTTTTATTCCCATAAGGTATGTACATCTCCCAATTAGATTTTAGGATGCTTTTAGAAATATCCCATTTTGTGGCTTTTTTATTTTTGAGGACTTTGTCCCAGTTAGTTAGGCCTATGACCTCTATTAGTTGGCTAGATTTTGCTTTTTTAAAGTTTGGTATTGATAGTGATTAAAAATTTTATTTTATTATTTATATATTTATTTATTCTACTTGTTTTTAATGTTTTTGTAGCCAGTCTTGGAGATTACCATGTTCACCACCTGCTGGCCAACATAGGAATTGCAGCTCTAATGTGCTGGGTCTCTTTAGAGAGACCCAGCCTATTAGAGTGAATTACCAGCATCCCCAATCGCTGCACAGGGAGGCCTATACAGTTGAAACCAGAACTTTACATACACTATATAAAAACACACACATGCATGTTTTTCTCAATATCTGACATGAAATCAGAATAAACCTTTCCTGTTTTTGGTCAATTAAGATTACCATAATTATTATTATTTGCTAAATGCCAGAATAATGAGAGAGAGAAGTTTTTAAGGCATTTTTACTACTTACTGCAATGTCAAAAGTTTACATACACTAAGATTACTATGCTTTTTAACAATTCTAGACTGCCCATATGATGTCATGTGTTTGGAAGTTTCTGTTAGGTTTGTTGGCAACATCTGAGTTAATTAGAGACACACCTGTGGATATATATAAATGCACACCTGAAACACACTGCTTCTTTGTGTAGCATCATGGGAAAGTCTAAAGATATCAGCCAAGATATCAGGAAGAGAATGGTGGACTTGGACAAGTCTAGCTTAACCTTGGGTGCTATTTCAAGATACCTAAGGTGCCTCATTCATCTGTACAAACAATTATAAGCAAGTAGAAACAAGATGGGAATGTCCAGCCATCATACTGCTCAGGAGGGAGACGGGTTCTGTGTCCCAGACATCTGCATATCAACCCAAGAACAAAAGCAAAAGACCTTGTAAAGATGACGGTGGAAGCTGGTAAGATTGTGTCAATATCCACAGTGAAACGAGTACTGAATCAACATGGGCTGAAAGGCCACTCTGCCAGAAAGAAGACATTACTCCAAAAGAAACATAAAAAAGCTTGATTAATGTTTGCAAATGCACACAGGAACAAAGACCTACATTTTTGGAGACATGTCCTGCGGTTTGACGAAACTAAAATTGAACTTTTTGGCTATAATGACCATCATTACATTTGGAGGAAAAAGGGAGAAGCTTGGAAGCCTAAGAACACCATCCCAACTGTGAAACATGGACTGGTGCACTTCACAAAATAGATGGCATCATGAGGAAAGAAAATTATGTGGAAATACTGAAGCAACATCTTAAGACATCAGCCAGGAATTTAAAGCTTGGGCAGGAGTGGGTTCTTCCGAATGGACAATAGCCCGAAGCATACTGCCAAACTGGTTACAAAGTGGCTTAAGGATAACAAAGTCAATGTTTTGGAGTGGCCATCACAAAGCCCTGATCTCAATCCTATTGAAAATTTATGGGCAAACCTGAAAAGGCAGGTGCGAGCAAGGTGAACAACAAACATAGCTTAGTTACACCAGTTTTATCAGGAGTAATGAGCCGAAATTCCGACCAACTATTGTGATATCCAGGATATCCATACAGTTTAAGGGCAATGGTACCAAATATTAATGAAATGTCTTGACTTTGCAGAAAATAATAAAAATGCCTTCAAACATTCTTTCTCTCTCTCGCTCCCCCCCCCCCCCCCCCTTTCTCATTATTCCGGAATTTGGCAAATAATAATAATTATGGTAATCCTAATTGACCAAAAAACAGGAAAGGTTTATTCTGATTTCATGTCAGATATTGAGGAAAGCATGCATATGTGTCTCTTTTTTTATACAGTGTATGTAAACTTCTGGTTTTAATTGTATTAACCCAGAAGCGCGCTTTTCTGGGTTTTTCACTCCAGTGATCACACTGGATCATGGCACCTGAAGGCTGTAATGACCATGATTGGCATTATTGCCGGTCGTGGTCATTAGCCTCGGGCCTCTGCTGTTTGAAACTGGCCATGGCGCCTGATGCACGTGCCTGCAGGCCCTATGTTTAAGGTGCTGGTAGCGAAAGGGTTAACTCTAATCCGGTGACTGCATGCAGCTACATCTCCCTTCTCCCAATTTGTAGTTACTCTTTACAGTAGATCTATTGTATGCTTTGTTTGTTTTTTACTTTTGTGACTGGGGAGATTTCTTAATATTTTCAGAGAGCCTTCAGGCAAGTAATTTGCAGGTTACCGGAAGGTGGCATTTTTTTCCTGATGAAACATATTACAAGTTTGATTTTCTTACACACCGGGGGAGATTTATCAAAACTGGTGTAAAGGTAAGCTGGCATATTTGCCCATAGCAAGCAGTCAGATTCCACCTTTCATTTTTTTAGAGCTCTTTCGAAAAATATAAGGTGAAATCCAGTTGGATGCTGTGGGCAACTAAGCCAGTTTTCCTTTACATCAGTTTTGATAAATCTCCCCCTATAGTACTAAATAATGAGAAATAAATAGTTACAATAGGTAAACTTTGAGGCTGGCCACACCAGAAGCTACTTTGGACAAGATCCGACATTCACAATGATATTTGCATCTTCATTTTAATAAGATGGAAGTATAGATTTATACTTGTGAGAGAATTCTGGCACAGTTTGCACAGAGAAACTGGAGTATATGCACCAAATTTATTAAGGTTTCAGGCCCTTTTTTATGCGTGGCTTAGTGGAACGGGGGCATGGCCTACAAGAAGGGTGGAGTGACTTAAGATGTGACAAAAATGCACCAAAATTTTGTCACAAAATCCACAATAGGTGGTTTAAACTTATACTAGACCATCTATAGGCACATAGATTTATTATCCAGCATCAGCCACTTTCAGAAATCTGGTGCGTTTTTAGACTATTTAGTCTAAGTTTACATCCAAAAATTGGACAGGATTATCATACGTGCCCCAGTGTCTTTCCATGTCCCTATGTACATGCAGCTTGGATAATGTAGAGTGTATTTAAATGTTCACAACTTTATTGACCTTGTCATCACATTAGGTTATCTTTCTAAAATATGAGAGCTGTTAAAGGCTTTGCAATTTCGTCTAGATGATTGCTGGATGCTTACACAGTATGGCCTGAGAGACTCATTTCTGGCCATTAATTACTGACTGTAATTAAAATGAATTAGTAGAATGATGTAATATTATTACCACAGTCTGAAATGAGACATTGACTTTTCAAATTATACTAGATGTGGTCCATCAGCAGGCTTGCTGCAGAACCCTTAGAAATGGGAATATTTCATAATGTACAATATGGGAGTGGAAGTCTGTAAGTAAGCACATACTGGAGAAGTTCAACATTCATTAAGATAGTAGAGTAAACCTCTATCAAGCTGTTAATTACAAAACTGCTTACATTGCTTGCTTACATTTAGCATTTTTTGATAATTCCTGTTGACTGTAAAATATGAACTGTGAATGAATTGGCTGCCAAAATGGAAACTGAATGCACCACATTGTAGTCAATGGGATTTGTTCACCTCGGTTTGTATTTGTTATGTACCATATGTGCCCTTCTGTTTTGTGTATTACTTTTTTTTCTTAATGTTTATAATGTTGTTATAATATACAGAGTGAGACTACCAACGTTTACAAAGACAAGAAAAGGAAGCTTTGGCTATCCTGGAGTCTCTAGACACTTCAGATACTGGAGCTCAGGACATCATTGAGCCACCTTTGTCGACATTAAAACCCAAGTCGAAATTCACACCTCCCTTTTCACAGTACGGTAACATCTACACCTTTATTCAGCTGGTAACCAGTGACCTTAAATCAATGAATACGAAGCTCTCACTGCTATCGTCCAATTTGGACACAGATGAAATACAGGCCCTGGATGAGCTATCTAAAATGATGAATTGTTGTAAAACCCTCTAAGGGTAGCAATGTCGTTTTGATGGATAGATCTGCTTATACAGCAATGGTGAGGGAACTGCTTACTCAGGTACATACTTTTAAAAAACTAGAGAACAATCCCACAGACCTGTTTTTGGGAGAATTAACCACCTCCCGCCACGCTAACCCCGAAAAACGTGCGGGAGGTGGTTCTCTCAGGTCTCGATCACGCCTATCGGCGTCATCCCGCGAGACCTGAGATTTCATGTAAACGCGCGCGCGCGTTCACTGCAGCCCGACAGGTAAGGACTTAGTCTACAGCCTGCCAGTGCTGATCATGCTCTGGCAGGCTGTGGATGTCAGTAAATCGCATCCAAATCGCATATCAGACGCTGTTTTGTAAACAGCAGCTGATATGCCTGCTGCAATGTGCTTTCCGCATTTTGCGGATCTGCACATTGCCAGAACTATATAGAAAATGCCTTTTCTTGTCCGCAATTGCTGACAAGAATAGGACATGTTCTATATTTTTGCGGACCCGGAAATGCGGATCGGGACAAAGTCTGTCCCCATAGAAATGAATGGGTCCGCAATTCCGTTCCGCAAAATGTGGAACAGAATTGCGGACGCGTGAAGGTCCCTTATCACCGCCAGTTAGTTAGCTACTTGTTAGGTAGTTAGCGCCCAGCCTACCGCACCGCAGTAACTGATTAGTGGCTGATTAGCGTCATCACTGTCGCTAATCAGCACTAGTACTATATAGTATCTGTAAGTGATCAAGACTGATCACAATCAGATCTATATCAGTACATTACGGTCACCTTGGGCTCTACAAAAAACGCAGTGTTCGCCCGATCAGGCCTGATCTTGTGCGCACACTTGCGTTCAGTCCGCCTCACCTCAGTGACAGATTTTTTTTTTCTGATCACTGCAAAAACACCGTAAAATCGCTGCGGCGCTATAAAGATGACTTTTGAGCATTTTGGATCTTTATTAGCGATCGCAGCTTTAGGGTCCATTCACACGTCCGTGGTGTGCTGCGGACCCACAAATTGCGGATCCGCAGCACACCATGCTGGAACTCTCCATAGAGATTCCTATTCTTGTCCGCAGGCTGCGGACAAGAATAGGACATGATCTATCTTTGGCGGAGCTGCGGCCGGATGTTTCGGGGCCGAAACCCGGAAGTTCACGGCCGCAGCTCCGCAAATGCTGATGCGGAGAGCACATAGTGTGCTCTCCGCATCACCGCCAGCACCATTCACACTGAATGGGTCCGCATCTATTCCGCAGAATTGCGGAATAGATAGGAACATTTTTGTGGACGTGTGAATGCTTACTTCGCAAGCACTCCTATGTCCTTTCCCCTCTTTGTTTTTTGCATATTTTTTGGCAGAGATTTTTTCATCCACATTGATCCATGCGAATGAAGAAATCTGTGCCGTTCATTTTTTCTTTCAGCCCAGTGGCTGAACGGAAGGAAAAAAATCTCATTACCAGTATGCACAATATAAGGAGAATAGCAGAAACTCCTAATGCTGGCCATACATTTAATGATTGTGGAGACCCTCAAATGCCAGGGCAGTACAAACACCCCACAAATGACCCCATTTCGGAAAGTAGACACCCCAAGGTATTCGCTGAGGGGCATATTGAGTCCATAAAAAAATTGAACTTTTTGTCACAAGTTACCGGAAAGGGAGACTTTGTGAGAAAAAACAAAAAAAATCAATTTCCGTTAACAAAAAAAAAAAAATCTTCTATGAACTCGCCATGCCCCTTACGGAATACCTTGGGGTCTCTTCTTTCCAAAATGGGGTCACTTGTGGGGTATTTATACTGCCCTGGCATTTTAGGGGTCCTAAAGCGTGAGAAGAAGTCTTTTTACATATACCCATGCTGGGTTTGAGAAATATCTCTGTAAATTGACAACTTTGTATAAAATTTTTAAAAAAGTTGTCATTTACAGAGCTATTTCCCTCACCCAGCATGGGTATATGTAAAAATACACCCCAAAACACATTGCCCTACTTCGCCTGAGTACGGTGATACCACATAAGTGACACTTTTTTGCAGCCTAGGTGCGTAAAGGGGCGTAAAGTCCAACGAGTACCTTTAGGCTTTACAGGGCTGCTCACAATTTAGCCCCGCCCAAAATACCATAACTGTAAACACACCCCACAAATGACCCCATTTCGGAAAGTAGACACCCCAAGGTAGTCACTGAGGGAATAGGGAGTCTGTGGGAGATTTTTTATTATTTTTTTGCCAGAAGTTAGCAGAAATGGAAACTTTATTATTATTTTTTTTCCTCAGAAAGTGTCATTTTCTGCTAACTTGTGAAAAAAAATTAAATGATACATGAACTCACCATGCCCCTCCGCGAATACTTTGGGGTGTCTTCTTTCTAAAATGGTGTCATTTGGGGGGTATTTATACTATCCTGGCATTCTAGCACCTGAAGAAACATGACAGGTGCTCAGAAAGTCAGAGCTACTTCAAAATGCCGAAATTCACTTTTACCCAAACCAATAAATATACACTTATTGGATTTTTTTTTTATCAGACATGTAGAACAATAAATTTAGATTAAAATTTATATAGAAATGTAGTTTTAAAAAAAAAAATTACAACAGAAAGTGAAAAATTTCATTTTTTTGGAAAAATTTGGGTTATTTTTGATTAATATAAAAAAAAGTAAAAATGTCAGCAGCAGTGAAATACCACCAAATGAAAGCTCTATTAGTGAGAAGAAAAGGAGGTAAAATTCATTTGGGTGCAAAGTTGCATGGCCGATTTGTAAAAAAGGGCCTGGTCACTAGGGGGGTATAAACCTGTGGTCCTTAAGTGGTTAAAAACCATCCTCACTCAGGTGAGAAATGATACACTCATCTTCAGAGATGTGGTTAAGTTTTTATATAAAGAACATCCCACGATAGCCACCCTTTATGCCATTCCAAAGGTGCATAAGCAAAGACGACCTGTGCCAGGGAGACCAATTGTCTCGGGTAATAACAGTCTGACTGAGAATATTAGCCAGTATGTTGACGAATTTATTGCACCATTTGTCCTGTGCTTGCCTTCATTTATCAAAGACACCAAGGATGTGGTCACTAGGCTCCCAGAGCTTTAGGTCACTTCAGAGACAAAGTTGGCCAGCCTTGATGTTGAGGCGTTATATACTAACATCAGGCACAACTTAGGGATCCTGGCAGTGTCTTCCTTTCTCTTCACTAAGAGCACAGAATTCCATGGACACAATGGGTTTTTATTGACCCTTTTACACTTCTTACTCACAATTATTTTCTTTTTGATGGTCACTTTTATTTACAATTGGTTGGCACTGCTATGGGAATTAAGTGTGCACCAAATTATGCAAATTTGTTTTTAGGGTGTTGTTTTCACTCATGGATTTGACACTTACACCAAACACATTTTATTTTGGCGTAGGTACATCGATGACCCATTACCTCCGAAAAAAGGGATACCAATAGGTCAATACATTAGGGCACTTAGAACTTGCTCAGATGACTTGAGTTTTAGTCAAGAAGCAAATCATCTTTATAAAAAAATTTAGGGCCAGAGGATACCCTAAAAAGGTGTTACATGAGGCATATGTGCTCGCTAAGTGTACAAACCGTTAGGACCTATTGGCTACGAGACCATTGGGTCCCACTGCACAGGTCGTTAGATGCATTGGAACTTTTGATGCACAAAATCATCAAGTTTTTCAGATCCTTAAAAAACATTGGCATGTTCTGCGGGCGGATAATGATCTGAGAGCAGTTACCACTGAACATCCTAGCATTGCTTACCATAGAGGCAGGAACCTCAAGGACATGTTGGTCCATAGCCTGTATTGCTCGGAGCCTCATAGGACCCACTTGGCTTAAGTCTAGCGTTGTCGGTACTTTCCCCTGTTGAGACTGTGTCTTTTGTCCGTATCTCAGAAAGTACAAGTCCTTTAATAATTCTATGGATAAAAGGGAATATTACATCAAACAGTTTATTAACTGTAAAACAAAGGTCATTACATATATATAGCACAGTGTCCCTGCAATAAGCTCTATGTGGGAAAGACTTCACAGGAGTTCAGGCGCCGTATATGTCAACAGATCAGCAGCATTAACACCAAAGCTGACACTACCATTTTTAAACATGTCAGACTTCTCCATGGAGGGGACCCTAAATGTCTTATTTTTGGGGGTATTTATAAGAAGACTATGTGCAAGCAGGGGCGATTTGGATGCACTTCTTTTTACAGGAAGAAACTAGATGGATATACCGTCTTGTTGGCCTCAACCGTAAGGGGCTCAATGAAGGGTTTACCGTCTCCTCTTTTCTGTAGGCCATTGAGGGAGGCATTTTCATTTGCACTTCCCTTTTTTGAGTATATGTACATTTATTGTGTAGTGAGCAACTTGTTAATTTGAAGGCTGGTGATTTTGGGGGGGCACTTATATCCATTATATTCATTCTAGTTGGATTCATTAATTGTAATTGCAATTACCTATAGTGTTCATCATTAATTTATTACAGGCATCCGATTGCATCCTGACATTGAACATGGGCTAATTTGGGAGTGATAAGACATACAGTACCAAGTTAACATATTTGGCATCTGTGGACACCTGTAGAGCCTTGTGTCACCTAACAACAAAATTAGCGTTCTGGTTTTGGGTGCCAATATACAGGGGGTGCATGCTATCAGATGCGAATGACTATCTTGGCCATGTACTTTGCATGTAGGCAGGTCTGGCACTTTACCCTAGCGCCGTCTTGACAGACATCTATGTCAGCGTATCCCTAATTAGAAGTCCAACAGTGAAGTAGTCCTGGCACATATATGTACAGTGCAGGTCATGCGCACTGGCCTGCAAATGGGGTGATGCAAATGCAAGTTGACGCGCATCACAACCTAATGCACCCCATTGGGACCCGAGCCTTTCTACCTCGCATTTTGCAGAGTGTGTGCGCATTTTTTCGTTCACGCAGTGCATGCGCCCTAGCATATAGTATAAGTCGGCGCGCACTTCCCATTAGTGCATGACGTTATGTGGTCCCCTCCCCTGCCCCATGGCCATTGGTCAGGGGCGAGGAGTAGGAGGTGGCCACCATAAGTCCTGCATGCTTTTTCACTTATCTTTAGCGCATGACTTTATGTGGTCCCCTGCGATGTGGCCATTGGTCAGTGGCGAAGATTAGGAGGTGGCCACCACAGGTCCTGCATGCTCTTTCACTCATCTCTACGGATCCACTCCCCTGCCCAATGGCAATTGGTCAGGGGCGAGGAGTAGGAGGTGGCCACCTCAGGTCCAGCAAAGCTTTTTCACTGGACCCCTTCCCTACCCTGTGGCCATAGGTCAGTGGCGAAGATTAGGAGGTGACCACCACAGGTCCTGCATGCTCTTCCAATTATTTCTATGGAATTAATTGCAAAAGGTGATAGAATGCCATACCTTAGGATTTGGGCTATTTAAACCCCCCATATTGGCCACTAGCCTCAACTCTGCCCTAAACCCCTGAAGAAGCCTGAGATCTGGAGAAACGTGTCAGGGGGCAGTTGCAGTTTTTAGCAATTGTTGGTCACCCAAATGCAGTTTTTAGGTAGTTCTGTGGTAGGACACCTTCTTGAGTACTGCAGCGTTAGATGAGGCCAGCTGAGTTCGCATAGCTAGTCAGCCAAGGCATCACGTCATTTAATTATAGGTCACAGTGTGCGGTGTGTGTGTTGTTGCATGAATGTGATTCAACAGCTACTGACGTAGTGTCAGACAAGTGTGCAGGTCATTGAGTGCATTTGTTCTCAGCACAGCAACATTCACAGGATTGTCACCATCTAGGATCAAACCGCAGGTGGCTCACTCCTCTAGCTCATCCATGCACCGTGTCTCAGAGTCATGTCAGTCTGAGCGGCTGCTAGCTATATAGTGAATTTCCACTGGCCTCATACTTACGCTAGCACAGACAGCTAGTAGTGATTTAGAGATTGTGCACATCTCTGTTTTCCAGCATATCTATCACTTCAGTGCTTTTCGGTGACAGCATAGTTTTTAACTGTTTGTCTTGGCTCACAGCCATTTTATTATTAGATATGAATACAAATCAAGTCTTAATCACATATTATACCTGGGCCAAGATAGGGTTAAGCCTTTTAGGCGTTGTAAATAAATATAACGGGTGGCCAACAAAAAAGTAGCCCACCTCTAATTTCTCCAAATCAAACTGCCTATTAGTAAATCGGTCTTAGTTGTCCATAACAACCAATCAGAGCTCGGCTTTCAGTTCCTTCAGGACTCTAAAAAAATGAAAGCTGAGTTCTAATTGGTTGGGCAGCTAAGACAGATTTAGGCAGTTTGATTTGGACATATTGGAGGTGGGCTAATTTTTTGTTGGCCACCCTGTATGACCCTCAAGAGGTCACAAAGGGTCTCTCTGGGGCATAATTTTTTGTGCAGTCTTTCCCTGTAAGTGGATCATCCATACGAGGCCAAATTCCCAGGGAATACCGTTCTCTATCATGAGGAAAAACACAGGCAGAGCTGATCTGAGTCTGCTGTGACCCAGCAGTTTTGCTATGCTGGCAGTGCTAGCCAGGTCCAGATGCTCTGCCGCTACCTCTATTCGCTACATAGTGCTCATTAAAAAGGGCTTTCCATCAACCACCATCTTCCACTGTGTAATGCATTGTAATTGCCCGAATCCATGCTTTCCCAATTTGGAGTGCAGTCCCATAACCCCATTCACTCTTCTGTCTGCAAGTGTGCCACGACCATTTGCATGCAGCCTGATCTTTCGGTCTCTGTTTGTTCTGTAGTATGAACGCCCATATTGATTTGCTATTGCTAGATTGCAGAAGAGTTACTGCAGCAAAGCCAAAGGATGTCACAGACACTGCAGATTCACCACTCGCTGTAAAAAGACAATAGGTGGACCCTAATGGACGCTGATGTGAATACAGTAGGAATTAACCCAAGTCTCCCACGACTTCGGGCGAAACCAACTTTAGCACCATGGAGCCAATACATTTTAATGCTTTACAGCTACAGCATTAAAATGTAATAATTTGAGCAAATCGACTTCGGATCTATGATCCGAAGGTCGATTCTCTCAAGCCTACTCGCCACACCACAGCTTAATGCCCTCCCCCAGGCAACCTGAACTCATACATCCCCAGTATCAAAATGCCAGTTAGGGAAAAGGCACATAATTTAAAAGTGTATTTTAGTTTCGCTTTGTAGTAAAAAAAATGTTGATAAACATTGGTTTTTTTCCCCCTTTTATTTTTAAAACATTTCCCGTGTATAAAAAAAAAATCTAAAGTACTAAATGTCACCGAAAAAAGCACAAAAATTATTTGATGTTATTTTGATGTTAAATGAAGAAGTGGAATAAAAAAGAGGTAAGGTGCTATCTGCCCTCTATACGTGCTCTCCCTTTATGATGCACTTTTGACTTTGGTTTCAAAAACTGCATCAGAAAACCCGAACATGGAGACCCAGTCTGGGGGAGCCTAGCTAAAAGAAACTTGCGCTGAAGAACACAAGTAGACAGTAAGCATTGCCTGTTTTTAGACTTGCACTGTTCTGTTTCATTTAGATGGTAAGCTCTTATGTGCAGCTTTGGTTGTCTTCGTTACTTATTTGGATCGCTTGTTATTTTACTTGTTTTTCATCTCCCCTGTTGTAAAGGGCTGAGGAATGTTTTGGGGATATCCTGTATAAAGAATGATTATAATTATTAGTATGAATGGAGATGTATGCCGAAATGTAATGTCACTGTGAGGATCTAGAGTCTTATAACATCTAAAGTACTATTCCTTAAGCATATTGTAGACCTTTAATCCTACAAACACTGCACATATTGCATTGATGGAAGCTTAATTGTGTAGTGCCTGAACAGTCTCCCTTGTGGGGAACACTGTCAGTTTATATTGTTATTTTTTGGAGCAGAAGACTGGAACCAGGATTTGTCCAGCCTCATTGGGAATAATGTTAATGTCTGATAAGAGACTTTGAAAGTAATTGTCAGGGCTGTTGTGACAAGTAGAATAACATTTTAACAATGACACATAACAACAAACTTGAAAGTGAATATGGTCCATTATTGCCTAATGCTCTCTTGGCCAATACATCAATAGCAGAGGAGTACAGCCTGTGGTCTCCAATGCCATTCTATGTAACTCCAACCATAGACTTGTTTCATCTGCCTCTTCCCTGCACTGATCATCAAGTTCAGTTCAGGTCCTGGATGTTACAGTAGTATTGCCCTCATTGTACAACCTTCACAGTAGTTTTGTCCATATTGTGCCCCCTCACGGTAGCTATGCCCACTCTCAGTATTTGTGCCCTCACTGTACAACTTTTACAACTCACTGTACAACTTTTAGTTATGCCCACATTGTACCCTGCTCACAATATTTATGCCCTCTATGTGCCCCTTTCACAGTAGTAATGCCCTATCTGTGCCCCCATCACAGTTGTAATGCCCTCTCTGTGCCCCTTCAGAGTAGTTATGCCCTCACTGTGCCCCCATAACAGTAGTAATGAACTGTGTGCCCCTTCACAGTAGTAATACCCATTGTGCCCCCTTCACAATAATAATGGCCACTCTGTGCCCCATAACAGCTATGCCCACCCCCTTCACAGGAGTAATGCCCATTGTGCCCCTTCATAGTAGTAATGCCCATTGTGCCCCTTCATAGTAGTAATGCCCATTGTGCCCCCTTCTTAATAGTAATGCCCATTGTGCCCCCTCCACGGTAGTATTGCCCATTGTGCCCCCTCCACGGTAGTAATGCCCATTGTGCCCCCTCCACAGTAGTAATGCCCATTGTGCCCCCTCCACAGTAGTAATGCCCATTGTGCCCCCTCCACAGTAGTAATACCCATTGTGCCCCCTCCACAGTAGTATTGCCCATTGTGCCCCCTCCACAGTAGTTATGCCCATTGTTCCCCCTTCACATTAGTAATGCCCATTGTGTCCCCTCCACAGTAGTAATGTCCTCTGTGCCCCTTTGTAGCAGTATTGCCCTTTGTGCCCCCTTTGTAGTAGTAATGCCCTCTGTGCCCCCTTTGTAGTAGTAATGCCCCCTGTGCCCCCTTCACAGTAGTACTGTCTGTTTAAAAAAAAAAAAAACACAGTACCTACTCACCTTTTCCCGTTCCTAAAGCTCACATCCTTCTCTCCTCTACAGACACAAAACGCTCTGCAGCACTGTGTGGGCGGAGCTTATGCAGATTCCCGAGTTGCAGGCTCCTCCCATACATGCCGGCAGCGTGATCTGTGCCTGCAGGCTGAATGGTGGAGCAGGGACAAGGGCACTCACTGCTTCTGGGCTCTGGCACCCCCTGTCAGCGGTTAACTGGGGCGGACCTCTTCTGCTTCCCCTTCCCCCTTGGCACGCCACTGATTGCATTTCAGCACCCTCTTGTGGCTTCTTGCATGTATCTTCTATGTCAGATAGAGGAGGAATGTTAATGTTCAGTGTGTGAATGGCACAAACATGTAGCACTGTTGGGTTGTTCTATTTTAAGCAGCTATCCAGGCAAAGCTGTGTCTTGGCCAGACCTGAGGGGACAGTGGAATATTGGTATCCTCTGAATAAGTCATCAATATCAGATCGATGGGAGTCTGATACCTGGGACCCCCACCGATCATGTGTTAGAAGCCGAGCACTCCATGAACGCAGCGGCTTCTTCCTAGGCCATGTGACGACACACTGGTTGCAGACATTGGTCCCAGGTGTATTACTTACAAGCGCTCAGTAGCAGAGAGGAGGCAGGCCGGGTGGGCGGGCAGTGTGAGTCACTACATCATGCGCCCGCGGCGCCTGCTTCACTCATAAAGTTTATATACAGTGAGCGGGGCCCATGTAGTAGAATACAGTCACTGCACGGGCCCCGCTGTCATTCTAAAACAAGATGCAACCCCCACCCCCTGTATTGGGGGTCATTCACACTACAGGGACACTGTTATGGGGGATCTGTGGATGACACATAGCATAAGATGCTATATATGTGTCATCCACAGATCCCCCCTATAACAGTGTCATCCAGAGACCCCCATAACAGAGCCATCCAGAGATCCCCATAACAGAGCCATTCAGAGATCCCTATAACAGAGCCATCCATAGATCCCCATAAACAGTGTCACCCACAGATCGCCCCCCCCCCCCCATAACAGTGTCACCCACAGATCGCCCCCCCCCCATAACAGTGTCACCCACAGATCTCCAATTGCAGTGATGCAAATATGTTATTTCATTTAGTTCACACTTGCGGCAGGACGGCGGCACAGGGTGAACAGCCTGACGGATCCGTCCTGCCACAAGTGTGAAAGTACCCTTAAAGAGGTTTTATTTTGAAAAACACTGTGCATTTCAGTTCTTGAGTTAAAGGGGTTCTGCAGTAATTTTAAACTGATGATCTATCCTCTGGATAGATCATCAGCATCTGATCGGCAGGGGTCCGACACCCGGGACCCCCGCGATCAGCTGTTTGAGAAGGCAGCAGGACTGGCAGTAGTAGTGGCAGATGCTGATGATCTATCCAGACGATAGATCATCAGTTTAAAATTACTGCAGAACCCCTTTAAGCATAACTACTGTGACACAGTGAGAGGTTTGGTGGTAAAAAAACAGGTATTTTCCTCTCAGCCTGTGCTGCTGGGTTGATTGCAGCCAGGTGAGGGCAAATACTGGACCGGATTTTTGGTGCCGGTCCGGGTTTTTTTCGGGTTAATGCCTAGGTGCCTTTAAAAGACAGCTGGGTTTTATGCAAACTCTCTCTCTGTGTTTGGGATCTGAGCCCTGTGCTGGGCTGAAAAGCTGGGACCTGTATGTCAGAAGAGCAGGCCATTTAAAGACGGTCAGTGGACTTTTTGTGTTGCTGAGCATTCAGCCAGGTGTGAACTAACACCTAGGATTTGAGGTGATTTAACCTGGAAACTGCTGGTGTTCCGTGGAGCTCTCAGGGCTGGAAGCAAGAGCTTGCAAAGAGGCGTGCAGTCTGCCTGGAAGCCTGAGGTTGGACTTTCCTGCGGCTGGGCTGACAGCCGGGTGTGAACACGCACCTAAACCACACAGGTGAATTTGATTCAGTCTTGGACTTTTGTTTTGCCTCAAGTTTTTGCTGTGTGTGAAGTAACACTAAGTGACTGTTTTGAGTTTTGTTTGTGCAAGTGTGCAATAAAAACACTGTTTGCTGCACTACCTGGACTCTCTTTGCCTCTATACTGCACCCGCACCGCTGTCTACCAGAGCAACTCCCCACATTTGGTGTCGGATGCGGGCAATTGCAGTGAGGCTGGCGTGAAGCCAAAACTTTTCGTAGCATTTTTTTTTTTTCTTTTGGGCACTGTTGTATGTCCTGGATTAAGCCTGCCAAGCTGCAACCACCAACACAGGACAAGATGGAGAAGATGATAAAGCAGCTTGTCCAGGCCAACTTAAACCAACAGCAGGCCATCGCACAACAGCAAAAGAGACATGAAGAAGCCTTACTTGTCCAACAGCAGGCCATCGGACAACAGCAAAAAAGACATGAAGAGGCCGTCGCACAGCTGCTAGAGGCTAATCAGCGACAGCAGGACACGAACCAGCGGCTGCTGCAACACGTAATGGTGCTAGAAAAGTCAGGGATGCCTCAGGGAGTGCACGATGCCCGGAAAGCAGTCCGCACGGCCGTTCCCAAGATGACAGCGACAGATGATGTTGAAACCTACTTGGCGATGTTCGAAAAGGTGGCCGTGAGAGAGAGACTACCCGAGACCAGTGGGCCGAGGTCATCGCTCCGTTTCTGGCGTCAGGACCCCAACAGGTTTACTTTGATTTACCGGACGACCAAGCAGCAGACTACTCTGTGGTTAAGGGTGAGATCCTGGCGAGACTGGGGGTGAATGTGTTGGTCAGGGCCCAGCGGGTACATCAGTGGGAGTTTAACCCAGCTGAGCCAGCACGACCCCAGTATTACAATTTGCTAAAACTCTTACAAAAATGGCTACCGCCTGACGTACTTAGTCCCACTGCTATGCTGGACCGTATTGTAGCTGACAAATTCTGGAGGGCATTGCCACTACCCCTCCAGCGCTGGGTTGGCCAGACATCTCCTACTAGTGCCCTGGAGATGGTGGACCTGGTCGAACGTTATGGGGCTACTGAGGAACTTAAGGGGGACTCTGGGAAGGGAGTAATAAAACCCAGAAAATCCCCTCCCCAGACCCTGCGGCCTGAGCTGAGAAAGACCGCACGGGATGTGCCCTTTGGGGATCAGGACTCTATAATCTGCTGGCGGTGCCATGAGCCTGGCCATGTACGGGCCAACTGTCCCCTCCTGGGTGAGCCCATGGATGTGAACTTTGGGTATCGACAGTCATTGTATGCCAGAAGGGTCGATGTGTCAGAGGTTAACCATGATGAACATTTGTGTCGGGTGGAGGTGGGAGACACTCCAGTGGCAGCTCTGCTGGATTCGGGGAGTCAGATGACCCTGGTGAGGGCTTCCCTGGTGCGACCCACAGAGTTTACAGGCCGGAGAGTCGGGGTTTTCAGCATTCATGGAGATTTAAAAGAATACCCCACTGCTCTGTTGTCTGTAAGCACGTGTGCCAGCAGGCAGGTCAATGAGGTAGCTGTAACCACGAGTATGCCCTATGATGTGATAATGGGAAGAGACTTTCCATTGTTCCCAGCCCTGTGGCCGGCCATTGTACATCCAGTTCCCAGACAGGTAGGAAAACTTCCAGTAGTGAGGCCTAGCCCAGGTGAGGTGTTAGAACCCCAGAAACCCAAGGCAGAGGGACCCACAGTAGGTCCGGTGGGTGAGGGGAAGACAGTCCCCCTAAATAGGATAGGTAGAAAACATAGGAAGGTGGCTCAGCCAGGCCAAAGCCGGACCTGCAATCGAGTGTCTGGGGTCCGTAGCCAAAGGGACCCGGTTTTGGTTGTTGGGCCACCTGTGGACAGTAAGGACAGCGCTAGGGGAAGGGGACCTATAAAATAGCACAGAAAGTTGGAGACCCAAATTACAAGGTACACCGGCCAGGACGGCAAAAGCCGGAGCCGGTCTACCATGTAAATTTACGGAAACCTTGGAAGGTTAGAGAGACTTGTATTGAGAACAACCCGCGGCCGGTTTATCTAGGGAAAGAGATTCCGGTCCCTCTGTCTGCTAACAGGAAGCGGCTGCCACAGATAAAATTACTGGCAGCCTTTCCACTGAACAGACTCAGAGAGCCAAGGAGTTTGTTAGTCGGAACACAGAGGTGTTCTGTGATTTCCCTGAATGCCCTTCCATAACTCACCGTGATATTGTCACTGAGCCCCAGGCAAAAGTCTGGTTAAAGCCGTACCAGGTGCCCGTGGCTCGGCGACAAGCCATCTCTGAAAGAGTGATATGGGGTTGGCCGCAGCCTGTCCCCATCTGGACAAAGAAGGAAAGTCCTGGGTCACCAGAGGGTTCGGGTGACTTCAGAACTTTAGATTTTCAGTGGAACACAGAGCAGGGCAGTTACAGGGAAATGTGAGTGCCCGGTTCTGGGTATACTGTCTGGCGTGTGTTCACCCCCTCAGGGTTGAACAAAGGGGGGGGGGTATGTGACACAGTGAGAGGTTTGGTGGTAAAAAAACAGGTATTTTCCTCTCAGCCTGTGCTGCTGGGTTGATTGCAGCCAGGTGAGGGCAAATACTGGACCGGATTTTTGGTGCCGGTCCGGGTTTTTTTTGGGTTAATGCCTAGGTGCCTTTAAAAGACAGCTGGGTTTTATGCAAACTCTCTCTCTGTGTTTGGGATCTGAGCCCTGTGCTGGGCTGAAAAGCTGAGACCTGTGTGTCAGAAGAGCAGAAGGTCGGTGGACTTTTTGTGTTGCTGAGCATTCAGCCAGGTGTGAACTAACACCTAGGATTTGAGGAGATTTAACCTGGAAACTGCTGGTGTTCCGTGGAGCTCTCAGGGCTGGAAGCAAGAGCTTGCAAAGAGGCGTGCAGTCTGCCTGGAAGCCTGAGGTTGGACTTTCCTGCGGCTGGGCTGACAGCCGGGTGTGAACACGCACCTAAACCACACAGGTGAATTTGATTCAGTCTTGGACTTTTGTTTTGCCTCAAGTTTTTGCTGTGTGTGTGAAGTAACACTAAGTGACTGTTTTGAGTTTTGTTTGTGCAAGTGTGCAATAAAAACACTGTTTGCTGCACTACCTGGACTCTCTTTGCCTCTATACTGCACCCGCACCGCTGTCTACCAGAGCAACTCCCCACACTACATTTTAGCGTTATCAGTAATTTGTGTGTGCTTTTGCCTTGAAAATCCAAGCAAATAGACCTCTAGCACAATATCGCATCGCATATCGTTATCGCAATTTTTAGGGCCCTAATCGCAATCGCACAAAATTCCCATATCGTGCAGCCCTAATTAAAACTAATGAAGGTTTTTAGTTAGAGAAATTATTTTCATAGACAGCGTTGTGCTCTGTGGCACAACTGGTAAGACTGTCTCAGAAGCAGAAGTTGTGAATTTTAAATACACAGGGGTATCTCCATACACTGTCAGAATGCTAAGTGTTTGGGGATACCCCCAAAGATGACTCTATATTGCAGTAGCCATATATGGAGTGAGGCAGGGGAATCCTAAGGAGAGCAATAGTGGATACCATGTTAGGCCCACTACGATGTGAAAGGCAGTCGGCCTACCGGGAAAATTCCCGGTAAGGTACATTGCCAATCCACCCCTGTATAGTATTTCTTGAGTTGTAACGGTGATATGAGACGAAATTGGATCAAGAGAAATGAGGAGATGAAGAATGTGGGATGACGAATTTTCTTGCGAACCTTGGTAGCAGGGTGAATCTGACATTGTGGCCACTGGACCAGAAAAGCTTGTGCAACCCTAATCAATATAATTGAAGCAGTATCCTTACTGCGTGGGGACAATTTGTAATAGTATCTGCTTCATGTACTTTATACATTATATTTAGCATTATATTTGTGTGTTACAGCTGGATGGGATATGTGAGGTTCATTTTCTGCAGTAATCCCTTTTCTTGGCAGATGTAACTGTATGTGCATATTAATGAGTGTGATAACAATCCATATGCTGATGTTTTCCTGAGTGATTCCAGTGATATCCTGAAAATGCCAGCTTTACATCGCCTCAGAATAATCACATTAGCGAACAGCCACATGAACATTTATTTTTCTGTTACTGCAGCTTATTTTAAAGAATACCTTCCTGTACCTCTCCATTAAATGTACACATTTTATATGTTATGGTGTTTATTCACATTAAAGGGTTTATCCAGGAAAATATATTTATGACGTATCATCAGTATCATATCGGTGGGGTGCGACACCTGGGACCCCCACCGATCAGCTGTTAGAAGAGACCTTGAACGCTGCAGCCTCTTCCTAGGCCTAGTTGCAGCAAAACTCCAATCAAGTCAATGGGGCGGCGCTGCAATACCAAACACTGCCACTATACGATGTACGGCGCTGTCCTTGGAAAGCTCCAAAGAGACTGCATCTCCCACCAGAGCTCCAGTGAGCGCAGCAGCTTCCTGAAACAGCTGTTGGGCAGGGACGCTGGGACTCGGACCCCCTCTCATGTGATATTGATGACCTATCCTGAAGATAAGTCATCATTATCTTATCCAGGATAACCCCTTTAAGAATCTGGCTGGCCATGGACTCCACCACCAGAAACCGTTTATGCCGTGAGCAGTTGATCGCCCTAGCAGCAACATTTTCAAAGGGGTTGAGGGAAATCCCTTTAAGACTCTTTTCAAACTTGAGTGAACAGACAATAAAAATTGTGCATTGCCTCTCTCTACAAAATTACTGATTTTTATGTTAATTTTCCAATACTGTACAGTAAAAATCTTATGCACAGAAGACATTTCACGGCAAGTTATTTCAGCTATCCATATGTTTTTGGGAGGAACAAACAACTCCAAGCATATGTTGCATCTGGTTGGATGTAAACTCCAGACTCCAGGGATTGCTGCTAGTGTAGAGTCACTGGGTACCATACAAGTTATATTGCCGTATTATTAAAAATTAAAACTTGCATATAGTATTCCAGCACATGTATGGTTTTATTTGTTTTTCCGTGCTGGATGAAAATGTGTTTTGAAAGCCAAGTTTTATTACATCATGCATCCAGCTACAGATGGGCTCTTTCTTTAGTATTACGTGTCCTCCCCACCTACATATCCTCTCTCTGTATTGTGAATCATTAAGATTCAGAATGTTGCATAGTATGAATGAAATGTTCTTTCTGCTAAATATTATTGTTAGCTCTATAGGTTGTTTTACTTTAGGGTTGCCTTTTATTCATGATGTTTCCAATTAAGTCCCCGATAATGATACATTATTCTGTGCTGTGTAATAGCTACCATGTTCTCATAGTCTTTAGACTAGCATATTGATTTCCAAACAAGAAGCGATAGCCGGGGGCATGTTTCACAAGCTATGTACTGTGAATACTCTCCTGTGAGCTTTTAGAATGAAGGTAATTCATTACCACTTAAATTTGGCTAAAAAGCTAATTGCAAATGACTTGCTGAGTTTAGCTAAAAATGATATGTAAATATAATATATTGATATTATTGGCATTGACCCCTCAAAATGACATAAAATTGTAATTGCCAAGACTACTAGCTGTTTTTCAGCGGTCTGGACTCCATATAGAGACTCCGTCAGTTATATCATTATGTCTTCACTTCTGAGTTCTAAAACCATGGTAAATATAAATACCCCTTGCAACTTTTTGTATTATTTGTAGATAAAGGAAGCAATAACACTAACAATGTATTTAGTTTAGAAAATATATTTTACAGTACTCAAGATTGTTCTAGTTATTATAGGGGTTTCGCTGTTATGGAGTTTCATCTTTTAGGCTACTTTCACATGTGAGACAGCGATTCCAACAGGCTCTTCTAGCAAAGAATAGCCTTCCTGAATTCTTCAGATCCAGTACTGCCCGATGCAAACGGAATGCCCTCCGGCCCCATTAAGAATAATGGGGTCTGGTGAAGATCCACTCGCATTCTGACAAAAATGCAGAGAATCGGCCAGACACAAACCGCTACATGCTACGGTTTATGTCCGACCGATTCTCTGTATTTTTGCCATATCAAGCGGCTGGATTTCCATGCCGCAGATGTAAAAGTAGCCTTAATCTACTTGCCAGAACTACAGCTACAAAGAGTGCATCTCGCTCTGGAGGGCCAAGCACGTCCATGATTTACACATTATTGCATTGTGGTGGGGCAGCAAGGAAATTGAACGTTTGCTACAATGTTCCCACACAGATTTCAGCTGATTGCCAGGGGTGTCTTTTTCTTTTATAGGTTATGTTTGGGATAACCATCTAATTAAAAAAGGATTTGTTCAAAGAAGGCAATCCCTTTAATTAATTACCCAATTTATTTAAAGAGGACCTGTCTCCACAAAATACAATGCAATCTGCAGGCAGCATTTTATAGAGCAGGAGGAGCTAAACAGAATGTTATATACCGTATTTTTCAGACTATAAGACCCACCAGAGGATTTTGAATATTTTGTATCAGACCCTAATTTTTTCCTTAGATCAGGCCCCAACCTCCATCAGACCTCCAACCTCCATCAGCCTCAGATCAGACCCCCATCAGCCTCAGATCAGAACCCATCAGACCTCACTTACTCCAGACGGCACTTCCCCTTACTCATAGCTCCCTGGTTTTCTTCCAGACCGTGCTGCACTGTAACTTAATGTTGCACAGCATTCGGTCATAGTGTGCACTACGTGAGTGCAGCCAGCGCTAGCACAACTTCCCTCACCGCTCCCTGTGCCTTCCGCATGCTGATGACCGCTTCTGTAATGGAAGTGGACATTAGCTTTCAGATTATATGCACTGCTAATTTTCCCTCACTTTTGGGGGGAAAATTGTGTCTTATTGTCCGACAAATCCGGTAGTTTTGTGGGAAAAGATTCAGTAAAATTTATAAATTATACATTTAAACCGCTGTTTTTCTGACATTAAGTTACTGCCAGCTATCTATGTATACACACACACATAATGCTATCAGTCACTGATAACCTCTCCCGTGTACAATTGAGATCAGAAAGAGCACAGTTTTGTATGTTTACAATACAAGTTTTACTGAATCTTTTCCCACAAAATTATTTACCGTATTTTCTGCTTTAGAAGATGCACTTTTCTCTCCCCCCAAAAGTGGTGATAAAGTGGCTGCACGTCTTATAAAGTGAATACTAATTAGCACTTAAATCAGTATCCAGGAAGCTCGGGGAGTGGTGAGTGTAGTTCTTCTAGGGCTGGCTATACTCATCGCTCCCTGTACTGTGTCCTGACTGCATATAACTGTGGAGCGCAGCACAGGCAGAAGACCAGGCAGCGGTGAGTGCAGGAAGAGCGCACCATCCGAAGCAGGAGAGATGAGTTATTTTATTTATTTTACTGTTTGTAGGTCTGTTTTCTGAGGTCTGATGAAGACTAGGGGGTCTGTTCTGAGCACTGATAAAGATTACAGACCATAGAGCGGTGGTTCTATAGCCACAATTTCTGTGCATTTGCAGTAACTTAAAGGGGTATTCTAATTAGTAGGGGTCTGACACCAGGTAGACCCACGGATCAGCTGTCAGCAGCAGCCACAGATTCAGTTAGTAAATAGTATACTGACTTAGCTCTGTTACACTAGCTAGTGGGATTTTTTGGCTACTGCAGGTCAGTTCCCATTCACTTGAACCAAAGCATCAGCTGCCATCAGTACCAGATATAGTCCACTACAAAATTGTGGCTCCTGCTCCATACACTGTGGAACCTTCCAGTACCTTCTGAAACTGCAGCTGCCACTAACAACTGCCGCTAAATCTGTGAAGGTGTCTGGCATAAATCTGTGAAGGTGTCTGGCCTCCACTAATCTCACATTGATGATCTATCCTATGGATATAATCTTTAGAAGCTTACGAAGATCCATTAAGTTCTAAACAAGCCCGACAGCAGATCGTTGTTTCCCGACAGCAGATCGTGTTTACACAGAACGATCTGCCCCAGGGAAACGTGGATTTTTATGTCGCACTAGTGATCCAATTACCTGATGAATAAGCGCCTTGCTCGTTTATCGGGTAATCGGCAGGTCATTTACATTTAGCGATGATCTTTTCAATTCTTGGCCTATGCCCTTTAGTCTCATCTCACCTTAGTAACAGAGAGAGAGGACAAAAACTGGACCAAAATGCAGAAGCCATGTTTGAAAAATTAAGTACACCCTCACTGCATCCGTAGGAATTATTAGGGTAAGTAGCAGCCAGGTGCTACTAATCAAATGTCCATCAGAAAATAAGTTTTTTCAGTTTGCTCATCTAGAGCATTTGGTTGTGTCCATTTCCAAACAACTTGAATCCACCATTTTACAGTGAGAACGATTATTCACAAGCTGCCAGGCTTCCCAGGAGTGGCCATCCCAGCACATTTATCCTAATGCCAGACTGTTCTATGCTTTGATCTAATATTCTACAGGCCTCAGCATGTTAAATGTTCGAGTTCATGACGGTAGAGTTAGAAAAAGACTGAACAAGTATGGCTTATTTAGAATGCTTGCCAGTAGAAAGCCTCTTATTTCTAATAAGAACATGGCAGCACGACTTATGTTTGAAAAGTTGCATGTGAGCAAACCAATGTTCTTTGGATAGACCAGAACAAAGTGGAAATGTTTGACAAAAAAAAAATTTGTGAAAATCTGTAGAAACACCTCATACCACCTGTCAAGCACAGTGGTGGAGCTGTGATGATATGGGCTTGTTTTGCAGCCGCAGGACCTGGGCATCTTGCAGTCATTGAGTCAACCATAAACTTCTCTGTATACAACAGTATTCTAGAGTCAAATGTGAGGCCATCTATCCAACAGCTATAGCTTGGCTGAGATGAGATCATGCAACAGGTCAGTGATCCCAAGTACACCAGAAAATGTACGACAGAATGGCTGAAATAGAAAAGAATCAAGGTGTTGCATTGGCCCAGTCAAAGTCCAGCTCTCGACCCAATTGAGCAGAACCTTAAGAGAGCTGTGCATAAACACATGCCCACGAACCTCAATGAAATGATGCAATGTTGTAAACAGTCCACCAAGATTCCTCCAGAAGAATGTGAGAGACTGATAAAGTCATACGGAAAACAATTACTTTATGCTATTGCTTTGAAACGTGGTTCTACAGGCTATTTATTCATGGGCTCTACTTAGTTTTTCGCACATAGCTTTTCCATTTAGGCTTCATTTTGTTTAATATATAATGACACAGTGGGATCTGTGTTGTGATGTTCCTTATCTGGGGTTGTGGTTAGGTAATTTTAAAAACTTATATGCCCCCCTTGGTCCTTGCATTAACCTATTTACCCCACTTTTGTGATGTAAATAGGTTGCACATTTTGTCACGTTCCTTTTGTGCAGCATAATGTGCCACATTCTCCCCTTGACCCCACTTTTCAGTAGTAGCGAAAAAGGTGGACAGGTAGCGGCCGGTGCTGCAAGCCTGCCACATTTTATCTTTCTTCTCACCACTTTTTGAGTGAAACGAAAATAAATCTACAGCAACTAGGAGGGTTCCATAAGTTCAAGTGTGTTGCACAGCCAGAAGATGCTCCAAATATGTGAGAGGCATGCGCCTCTGCATACATTTGGCCCATCCTCCAGCAGCACAGGGGGAATCGAGATCAGTGTACAATATACCGGTCTTAATAAATGTCCCCCCAAATGTTTTATTTTATTTATTTATTTTTTTATATCTTGTCCTACTGCTGCATTCTGACGGGGCAGTTCAGCAGTACTTGCAAACCTCCATTCTCATTATCTCTGAGTCCCAGCAGTATTTTCTCCTATCCTGTGGCTAGGGAATAAGTGTTATTGGTAGCACAACCCCTGTAAATTGACACAATAAAATCCAATGAAAATGGAAAGTTCAAGTTTACTGCAACTGAGTATTTAACATTACCTGGTATACAAGTATTGATAAAGCTGTTTAGGGTAATGTATTCAAGGGGTGATGCCCACTCTATCATCCCTAATCACAAACATAAGCTATCAGATCCTTCTGAAATAGATAATCTGTTTCCATATTACTTATACATTAGGAGAGCATAACATAATTTTTGCGGTTTGCTTGCAGCCCCCTCCTTTCCCATGGCAGCCTGTGCTAGATATGAGGCGGAAATCAATGTCATGTCAGAAGTTTTCCTGAAAATGTTACTAAGGCTACTTTCACACTAGCATTTTCGTTTTTTTTTTTTATTGAGATCCGTCATAGGGGCTCAATACCGAAAATAAATGCTTCGGTTTTGTCCCCATTCATTGTCAATAGGGACAAAATTGAACAGAACGGAATGCTCCAAAATGCATTCCGTTCTGGTTAGTTGCTTTCTCATACTGGAGAGCAAACCGCAACATGTTGTAGTTTGATTTCCGTCCTGGGATGCGGAGCAAGACGGATCCGGCATGACCCACAATGCAAGTCAGTGGGGACACATCCGTTTTCTCTGACACAATAGAAAACGGATCCGTCCTCCATTGACTTTTAATAGAGTTCATGACGGATACGTTTTGCCAATGGTAAAGATAATACGACCGGATCCGTTGATAACGGATGCAGATGCTTGTATTATCAGTAACTGAAGCATTTTTGCTGAATCCTGCCGTATCCAGTAAAAACGCTAAGGCCTAAGGCTACCAACATTTTTGCTGGATCCGTCATGGATCAGCAAAAACACTTCCGCGATCATATTATAATCGTCTGAATCCCTTATGAACGGATCCGGTTGTATTATCTTTAAAATTGCCATGACTGATCCGTCATGAACTCCATTGAAAGTCAATGGGGGACAGATCCGTTTTCTATCCATCCCCATTGAATTACATTGTGAGTCATGATGGATCTCTCTTGCTCCGCATTCCAGGACGCACTCAAAAATGTTTCTTGCTGCGCTTTTATATGCATCATGGGGACGCAACTAGAGTTGTTTCGATACCAAAATTTTGATTCGGTTTCAATACCATAAAAAAGTGTTGCGATACACGATACCATTCGATACCACGCGGAAAAAAAAACCTCCCAAAAAATAAAAATTAAAAAAAATTGCGAATTGCGCGTTTTTTATTTTTACTTTTCTGTTACGACGTTAACCGCATAGTTTTTTTTAGTTTTTTTTTAACAGTTTGGACTTTAGATATGGCGATATGTGATATGTTTATCTATATATTTAATATGTAAAATTGTGAAAGGCGGCGATTTATACTTAATATTTTGGTGTGTGTTTTTTTCTTTTTTTTTTTTTGTGAATAGGACTTCACATTTCCCTGCTGCCCTGTGCTTTGTGCACACAGCAGCAGGGAGCCCCCATGGCAGCCAGGGCTTCAGTAGTGTCCTGGCTGCCATGGTAACCGATCGCAATGTAGGGCTCCGATCGGTTACCATGGTAGCCAGGACGCTACTGAAGCGATGGCTGCCATGGGGAACTGCCACCAATGGAGGGGAGGGGACCCTGTGGCTACTGCCACCAATGATCTAAATACTTTAATACTGGGAGGGGGGGTGGGATTTAGGGCACACTGCCCACTCATTGAGTTTAATACGGGGTGGGGGGTGGGGTCGCAATGCCCACACAATAATTAGCATTTAATGCAGATACAGGAGGCGGATACCGCCGGCACCCACCTCATGTATCTGTATTAAACGCTAATTATCATTGTGTGGGCAGGATGGGGGCAGAGTTGCAGGCCGGGTACTTGTTGCATGCGTTCGGGTCTCACAACGGAGGAGGGCACAGGACACTGAGGAGGAGGCTGCTGCCATTCGCCCGGCGCAGCAGTTCTAACAGGAGATACTAGACTGCGCAGTAGCGCGGTCTAGTATCATAAAAACAAACATCCCGATAACAAATCGATACTGGCATAAAAGTATCGATTGGGTATCGAAATTTCGATGCCTTAAACAACCCTAGACGCAACCAAACGGAAAGGAATGCATTCTGGTGCACTCAGTTTCGTTCAGTTCAGTTTTGTCCCCAATGACAATGAATGGGAACAAAACTGAAGCCTTTTCCTCCACTATTGAGATCCTCTGATCTCAGTGGCAGAAATTGAAAATGCTAGTGTGAAAGTAGCCTAAATCTGACTTCGAATTACTCTCCCTGGTTACGACTCTAAAGCTCTGTCCGTTACTCACATTTGTGTATATTTAAAGAAAAAAATGGTTGCAGGGGCTTCAGAAATTCACATTTCACCTGAATGGCATTTTTGTCAATGTATTTATCCCACATTTCTCTACCTAACACACATATGAGCTAAACCAATGTTCGCCCAGCAAGTAAAGGAATCTAATAGGAATAATCGTATGAAAATCATTCAGCTGTATGCACATATTTGTATCTGCTCCTCCATGGAGAAGAAGCAATGGACAGGACACACTAAAGGCCATTTTATCCTTATACATTTTCTAAATCATTTACTGTATATAATGAAGATGCTGGATATTTGACACCCAATATAAATGGCAGCATTAGTTTAAAAAAAAAATCTATATCTATTAACGACATTTATTATCCCTAATGCAACAATGTACATTAAAGTAAAGTACTAAAATGTAGACTTCTCCATGTCTATGTAATCAGAGTCATTTTCTTCCCTTCCTGCCACTCTTGATACCCCATGTTCTTTGACACTAGCTTTCTTTGTCAGACTCTGCTCACTCAACACAATTCCTACTCGTATATATTGTCACATTGGAGTATATGAAGTGCGGAGCTAGTTCACATAATAGTTAGAATGCAATGCAATCAGCGACTTGTTTTATATTTTATACAAAATCAGATCACATTCAAATGAAGTAATACACTGCTAGAGAATGCTGTGTTTGGCATCACCCCCTCCTGTTCCAGGACATCACCCAAAGAACACAAGATGCTTAGCTGCCTCCTTTTATTCCACAAAGTTATTTATATAAGAATGAGTTTTGTCTTTTTTTTTTCCCACTTTTCTCCGTTCATAATGCTTGATTGATTGGTACTGAGCCTATTTTCCTGACGTTTAAAGTTTATATGTTCACTGATGGGGAGCATGTTTCCTTCTGGTCCAGCAATGTCTGTCAAATTGTCAGACAGCAGCACATACTGTATTCATTTCAGTTCACTCAGCACAATGGACCACTAAATCATAAGGTGAATATTTCTGACATTTGTGATGAAGTGAAATTCTATTGTTCAGCTCTATAATCTACTTTAGGCAGTTCAATCTTCTCCTGCATCTTCAGTTGTTCCGGATTCATTGTAAATTACCTATCTAACAGTTTTAAAGGTGGCATTCTCATAGGAGATCATTTTAAAAACTTTCACACGTAGTGGCCACACTTTGTAAAGTATATATATTTGAAATATATACTTTTGGTAGATTGTGGTAGAGAGAGAATTTACAGCGGATAGAAGCAACTATGTCGTAATAATGCAAAAGACTTTGAATGGTGTCCCTCTCTAGTGATCATCCATTCTAATTGTAATTTAGCGGAAATGATTGAGATCAGTGTCTCTATTTCCCTTCCTGACTATTTTTGTGGCTGTTATAACTGCATGGAGCAAAGAAATGTAGTATAAGAAATAGTTAAAATAGCTTTTCAGCACTCTGACTCTTCCAAAGTTCATGTAGCCTGCAGGCCGATGGGCACTCTTTGAGGTTACCCTCAGCAAAGCAAAGTTTCGGAATAGTGTCATGATTATTGTCGTCATTATAGTGAAAAGTTTAGGCCTCTTTCACACGAGCGTGTCCGGATGCGTTGCGGATGCGTTCAGGGAAAACTGTGCGATTTCACAGGCAAAGCCATTCAGTTTTGCCTGCGATTGCGTTCAGTTGTTCAGTTTTTTCCGCGCTAGTGCAATGCGTTTTGATGCGTTTTTCACGCGCGTGATAAAAAACGGAAGGTTTACAAACAACATCTCCTAGCAACCATCAGTGAAAAACGCAACGCATCCGCACCTGCTTGTGGATGCAATGCGTTTTTCACGCAGCCCCATTCACTTCTATGGGGCTAGGGCTGCGTGAAAAACGCAGAATATAGAACATGCTGCGATTTTCACGCAACGGACAAGTGATGCGTGAAAGAAAACGCTCATGTACACAGACCTATTGAAATGAGTGGGTCAGGATTCAGTGCGGGTGCAATGCGTTCACATCACGCATTGCACCCGCGCGGAAAACTTGCCCGTGTGAAAGGGGCCTTAGTGTTTAGTCAGATGAGATTTCACAACAGTTCTGTTCAGGTTCAGTAGACTTGCTAGAAGATATCACTTAGTATGCAAAGCTAGAAACCGTAATGAAGCAGATGTTAACTAATTGGGGTGGGAAACTTACAATGTGACATCTGTTCATTGCTAGTATTTGTTAGAAACTACATCTAAACCTTTACATTTAACCTATAACCCTATATGTAACTGCACTTTTAGTGGGATGTGATTGGATACCTTTTTTGGAGCTGGCATTTGACTAAATGGCTTATTTTGATGGCTGGACCACTGTACGAAACAAACACTTTTTACCTGTTTCTGTCACTTATCACTTCTTAGGTTGTGAGTGGGGCCCCTCACTCCTCTTGTTCTAACCCCCTCCTGACATCTACGACAGATGTCGGGTCTTTAAAGATGGTGCCCACTCTGGAGCGAGCGCCATAGCATGTTTGATGGCGAAAATCCGCAGTTGGCGGTAATGCCGATCGCAGACATTTGACCTCTCGGATGCCATGGTCAAATGTGACCACGGCATCCGACGTAGGCGTTCCTTGTAAGTAATGAGCCAGAGCCTATTCTAGGCTTATTACTTGTATATTGCAATTCAGGCCAGCAGGGAGCAGCACTGAATTGTAATATAGTGATTTCTGTATAGGAAAATGGAGGAAGATCCGTTACTCTATACAATCTGATGATTGTATTTTGGTGTCCACTTGGGGACCTAAAAAATGGTTTAAAAAAAAGTAAAGTTTTAACTTTATCAAAAGTTTTAATAAAACACAAGAAAAACAATACAAAGGTTTCATTACCGTAATTGTACTGACCTGAAGAATGAAGAGCACAAGTCAGTTTTACTGCATAGTGAATGCTGTAAAAACAAAACCCCTAAAAGTGTGGCGGAATTTAGCGTTTTTTATTTTTTTTTCCAACTCCACCCTATTTGAATTTTTTTTTCCAGCTTCCCACTACATCCTATGCAATATTAAATGGTGCCATTAGAAAGTACAACTTGTTTCTCAAAAAAACAAGTCTTTATATTGCTATGTGAACAGAAGATGTTACAAGTTATGGCTCTGGGAAGGCAGGGAGCAAAAAACAAAAACGTGAAATCTCTTCCTCGGGAAAGGGTTAATTGATGACTTGTTTTTTGCTATGTATTGTACATGAACCCTCTGATTTAAAGCACTGCTAAATGCGTAGATTAGATAGATTATTATTATTACATATGGTCTGGAAGCAATTGTGTACACAATCTTACATTGTAGACATTCAGTTTCAAGAGAGAATTTCTCCTTATGGAGAGTGCATGAGTACACTTGAGAGCATTGCAGGCCAGGCAACACTGCTCAGGGTTTCTGGGAAAAATATATACAAATTAGCACACCTTATATCTGCTGGCATTAGAGTTGCTTAGCTTTCTTTTTGTTTTGGAAGGAAAGTTAATTTGAATATCTTTCCCAGGAACCCACGTATAGGCAAATTAGTTTTCCTTCCAAGAGGAAAAGAAAGCTATGCTTCTCTGATGCCAGCAGTTGGAAGATCTGTTAATTTGCATATATTCCTAGAAACCCTGAGAAGCGTTGTCTGGCATATGCACTCTCCATAATGAGAAATAGTATTCCCCAGCCAAGCCATCTCATCCCCCTAAGCTTATTCTCTGTACTCTGCTCTAATTTAACAAAAAAATAATAATAATCCGTTTGCTGGTACGAGACACTCCGTTATCTTTTCCTTTTCGAAGGAGGACTGATTTGCAAATCTCTTTTCTAGAGGAATGTCATATATATGGCGTTATGCGCCCGCAGGTGTAAGGAGCGGGTTATGCGCCCACGGGTGTATGGAGCGGGCCTCTGCAGTGACCCTGCTTCATACCTACCGTGTGCTGGCTGTTTCATACTGCCGTCACCCAGCCACACTGACAGGGAGCATCGATCGCACCGCCCCCATCATTTAACCCCTCAGGTGCCGCAATCAATGATGATCGCGGCACCAGTGAGTGAAGGCAGAGGGATGCAGTTCCCTCTGCCTTCCAATCATAGCCCCCGCAGTGAAATAGCGGGTGCTCCGATCGGTTGCCATGGCAGCCTGCCATGTTAATTTACATACTGAGCTATGCACAAGGCACAGCTCAGAATGGAGGGAGTAAAAATCCTATTCACCCTAATAGATCTGTATTAGGGTAAATAGGTGAGGGGATCATATTTAATTTTCTTTTAAAAAAAATCCTGTGCGGTAAACGCCGTAACAGAAAAAAAAAATGAAAAACACACGATTTGCCGTTTTTTGTTTTTTTTGTCCCCCCAAAAAATTGAATAACAGTGATCAAAACATTGTAAATACCCATATTTGTTGCTTTCTAAGACTCGCCTGATCATAAGACGCACCAACCTCACTCACTCATTCATGCTCCTGCTCCGCAAGCATGAATAGACTTTACATGTGAAGACTGCTGTGAGCGGTGCCTGTGTAATGGAGTACAGTGACTGCATCGCCGCGAGTGCAACAGCAGTTGCCGGTGCAGCGTGAATTGTCCCTACCTTGTGAGTTTTCCCTACCCCACCAACTGAGCATGCTCAGTACAAGTAAAGTCCCCGCCCACAGCCTAATTCTCCCTTTAGTAAAAACCCCAAATCTACATTAAGTTGTACCCTCGCGGGCTCGCTTCGCTCGCCACGCATCGGGCTCGGCCTCGCTGCGCTCGGCTCTTATAAAAACTAACTCCATGCCGCCATTGATAGTAAAGAATGAACTGGATAGTAAAGAAAAGGGACAATAGGCTGTGGGCGGGGCTTCACTTCCACTGAGCATGCTCAGTTCGGCGGTAGGGAAAACTCACAAGGTAGGGACAATTCACGCTGCACCGGCCTCCAGCCCCTCCTCCAGCCCTGCGTGATCAAGGTAAACTGTAACTGATACATCGCAGGCCGCGCTGTACAGCATAGCAGAAACACTGCCATTTTCCCCCCACTTTTGGGGGGGGAAATTACGTCTTATAAAGCAAAAAATACGGTACTGCAAAAATGTTATCAATAAAAACTATAGTTTGTTACTCAAATAACAAGCCCTTATACAGCTCTGTAGACCAAAATATAAAAGAGTTATGGCTGTCAGAATATAGCAATGCAAAGATTTCTCTAAAGGTTTTTTTTTTTTTTTTTTAAAGTAGTAAAACAAAAAAAAGCTGTTCGTTTGGTATTGCCGCATTCAAATTGAGCCGTAGACTAAAAAACATCAGGTAATTTTTAGTCCATAGTGAACACTGTGATGTCAAAACCCCAAAAACCTTGGTGGAATGCTGCTGTTGTATTTTTTTCAATTTTGCCACACAAAGAATTGTTTTCCCGTTTTCTAATTCAAGACATGGTAAATTAAATGGTGGCATTAAAAAATGCATCTTGTCCCGCCAAAAATAAGCTCTCATATAGCTATGTGAGCGGAAAAATTAAAAGTTGGGCTTTTGAAACATGAGGAGGAAAAATCAAAAATGAAAATAGGCCTGGTCTTTAAGGGGTTAATGAATAAAAGCATGATGGAAGGACCTTGAACACCCATTGTCCCAATGTGACAGACAGATTTGGCTCCCAAAGCTAGACATAACTCTCACATTGAGCACTGTGATAACATAATGTTTGCAGTACCGTGTTGTGCTCCCTTTAATCATTGTCGCTTATTTCTATGCTGTAATTGCTTGTGGCTGCTATCTCCATGACACTTTCAATTATCAAAAGAGGTTCCTCTTGTGAATGTGAAACATAAGATACAGTTCTCAGGTGAACAGTTTTATGAATTTGCTGTGTAAGTAGAGCTCTCAGAATCTGCAAAACATCACTTCTGTATTTTGAACTCTGAGGCCCTGTTCACATTTCCGTTTTTCACTGACGTACTCATTAATTTTAATGTGTGTGTTCATACCTCAGTATTTTTCTACTGACAAAATCTCAGAGACATGCATACTTCGGTCTGTGTGGTGGACTAAACGTGCCCATTAAAGTCTATGGGTCCATGAAAATCACGTACACAACACAGATGGCATCTGTGTTGCATCTGTGTTTGGCCCGTTTTTCATTGACCTTGTAGTGAAGTCATGAACGTAGTCAGGGTCAACAACAGAATCACTGGACAGAACTATAATTCGGGAATAGGCTAGGAGTTGATACCAGCGGTCGAACCACAGGAACTAAGCGACAAATACAAAGGTCAAGACAGGAGCAAACTTCAGGAACGAAGTCCAGAACATTGTCCATATACAGTATCCAAGAAAAGGATTTACCTTGATCAGAAAACTAGTTGCAGAAACCAAAGATTCATATAATTAGGCCACTGGGCCGTGATGTCCCTTTCGAACTCTGATTGCTTTGGTATCCTGAGTCCACTGTCTGAGCAGAAAAGGAGAGCTGCAGCATGATCCAGCAGATTACAGCTGAAGATCAGAGACAGTCACCGGAGAAGGGATGATGTCTGGCTATCTAGCAACCAGACATGGTCATCGGCTGAAACCACGGCCAACCATGAGCACTCACCAAATGATATACTAACCCTATATGTCACATGTATAGAACCTTAGAGGCTGGGGCACAATAATAATAATAATTTGTAGATGATTCATGTGTTATTTACCCATAATATAGTGAAATATATGTTCAATATTGTTTAGAATTGTTTAGCTCTGTTTGGAAATTATCTTAACGTAAGCGATTTAATGAGGTTAAACATTTCTGTTCCTTTGGCTTCCTGAGTTATGGGGGAATGTCTTGGCACTGATTTCCTGTATATTTTACTCGGTCACATTACCTATTAATGTAATCAATGTGGCACAGCTGCAATATGGAGTTTGATTTACTTAGCATAATCTGGTGCCTACTGATTGCAATAAAGTCTAATGTGTTTATGGCATATTATTTAAATGTACGATTTGTAGTGTACCCATAACTACATAATACTGTATGATAAAGAAGCTATTAAACCTGAGGTACAGATGTAGCAGAGCTAAAATTGACTCTGATAACTCGTCTATGTTATCTTGTGACAAAAGCATTGAGATACATTGAAAGGGTTAGATTACCTTTTTGTGCTATTTTTTTAACGCGTTAACCATCAAGTTTAGCTCCGCTGCATCTGTATGTGGGTAGTATTTATCATTACATGACTAGTTTATCAACTACATGACTATAGCAACCATCAGTATATTCAACTTTTTTCCATTTATGGGTAGTAAGACAAAACAGGAGAAGCACTTATGGTATAGTAAGAGAAATATTCTGCACATTTTTCCTTTAAATTCATGTAAATTAACAATTCAGTTGCTGCCAAGAAGCTACAGGCAGAATTTTAAATGGCAAGGGGCAAATCTCAGACTGAACCGGCTATTTACAGATGCTGAATATTTGATATGCAGAATTTCATAGCTGCATGTCCCTATGAGTTGTTCTGGTTATTTCAAAAATTCCCTTGAAAATGGATTTCTGGATCATGAATACCTATTCTCTTGTGTTAGCAAAGATTGAGATAAAACTGGATTTATATGGTTAAATCAGAAAATTCTACCCTTTTATGTTGTTTTCTATTGGGGATATTGATATTTTTGTTTGATACAAAGCACTGTGAGAGAATCGAAGCTGTCTTCAGGCCATCTTGCACTTGTGGTCTACAGAGAGTTTGTAAAGAAAATACAGTATGAGAAGATTAGCACAGTGTTAGAGAAGAATAATAGCACTAAATCCAGATCTTATTAAACTTGTCTCAAGTTAACGGCAGTCCTTATATTATATGATAGAATATTTGAATATACCTTATTCCTTGGTATGTCAACTGGTAACTGTACCGTTAGAATATTGTCCCAGTACTTTAGGCCTTAAAGCGAACCTGTCACCGGATTTTTACATCTAAAACGGCTCACAGTACCTTACGGATCTTGTTCTTGTACTTTCCAAGCTGGTGTCATATGTAATTATGCCCTTAGTATTCTTGAAAAAAGGACTTTATAAAGTGCTGGTTCCATGCGTCTGCAGTCACGGCAGAAGTCAAGGAGGCAGACCCTCTGTGACTGCAGACAGTGACTCCCCCGCCATAACCCTGCCTCTCATCCCTGTGATAGACAGTTCTCCCAACAGCCGGGACCGCTTGTATCAGTGTGCATGCGCCCTTCCACGCATGCGCGATCCCGAGCATCGCGCTGAGGAAGCGCGATCCCCTTTCTCATTTTTCTAATGTCGCTCTTGCGCAGCGCAGTATTAGACAAAAAAAGCCGTCGGGGGACTGGACTGCGCAGGCGCGATTGAGAAAGGGGATCGCGCTTCCCTCGGCGCGATGCTCGGGATCGCGCTTGCGAAGTGGGCAATGGCGCATGCGCCCTGATACAAGCGCGGTCCCGGCTGTTGGGGAGAACTGTCTATCACAGGGATGAGAGGCGGGGTTATGGCGGGGGAGTCACTGTCTGCAGTCACAGAGGGTCTGTCTCCTTGAATTCTGCCGTGACTGCAGACGCATGGAACCAGCACTTTATAAAGTCCTTTTTTCAAGAATACTAAGGGCATAATTACATATGACACCAGCTTGGAAAGTACAAGAACGAGATCTGTAAGGTACTGTGAGCCGTTTTAGATGTAAAAATCCGGTGACAGGTTCGCTTTAAATACTGTATGTAAAGCCTTTATGTGTTGGTATCGCCTTACTTGTGATATAGACAGTAAATGGGTCAGTGACAGAAAAGATAAGATGCTAAATATACCCTGCCAATTAGAGATGAGCCATTTGTTTCCTTGATTTAAATTCTATATTTGCACAGAGGTTCACATTTACTCCCCATTAGGGTGCATTGGGCATTTCTACTGAGAACCACTAGTGAGCTTTTACCTGAATAGATCTGGTTGTAGAAACAAAGCACACATATAAAATTCTAAAGTATGTGACTGGTAAAGTATATGACTGGTTTCTATGACAAGCATATTATAACCCAGATAACAACATGACAGGTATGAGAATGGTATCTGTAGGTTATGCTTACAGACATTTCCATTTAGGTGTTATTGCTTTTTGTAGTTTTTCAAAGTTTTACCGTAGTAAATAATAAAGGAAAATATTGCCGTTTTGTACATAGGACGAAAAACAAATTCCTGCATGACGGAAACCAGACGGATCTGTTATGCTTGGCCATAGACTTCTATTATGATGGATCAAAACAGAATGCCTCTTAAAGGCTTCCGTTTTGCATTCCGTCATAGAATTCCATTGTAACGGAATCCGTAACTGGATTCCTCCACTGCCCGAGTGCCGAACCAGAATCTGTAAAGTTCAGGTTCGCTCATCCCTAGTTATAACTCAAAACTACAGTCACTAGTAAGAAGATTACCTTCACTACAGTTTACATCATGTACCTATTTTTCGCCGTATAAGACGCACTCCCCCAAAAAAAGTGTGGGGAGGCAGTGCGTCTTATGGGGCGAATACTTCAGTTTGTATACCGCCGACCGCATGCTGCGCAGCGCGGTAGCGGGTGTATTAGTAGGCAGGGAGGAGGGGCCGGCATCCAGGTCTGTAACTACAGCGGGCCCGGTGCAGTCACTGTATTCTGCTACACTGGGCCCGCTCACTGTAGGAATCCTAACTGCAGGCAATGCTAACAGTAGCCTTTTATGCAGCCTGTACTTAGGATACTAACTTTCCGGCAGGCAGGAGGCTGAGCTGGCGGGCGGGCGCTGACAATGTAACTCACTATGTCACGTGCCGGCTCCGCTCACTTTATGAATGAAGAAGGGAGAGTCGGCACGTGACATAGTGAGTTATGTTTTCAGCGCCCGCCCGCCAGCTCAGCCTCCTGCCTGCTGCCTGCCGGAAAGTTAGTATCGTAAGTACAGGCTGCATAAAAGACTACTGTTACGGTACCTTAATCAGCATACAGCATTGCCTGCAGTTAGGATTCCTACAGTGAGCGGGCCCAGTGTAGCAGAATACAATGACTGCACCGGGCCCGCTGTAATTACAGAGCTAGATGCCGGCCTCTCCTCCCTATTGGGGGTCATTCTATGTATAGCACTGTTATGGGGGTCTGTGGATGACACATAGCGTAAAATGCTATTTATGTGTCATCAACAGATCCCCCATAACAGTGCCATCCACAGTCCCCAATAACAGTGCCATCCACAGTCCCCAATAACAGTGCCATCCACAGTCCCCAATAACAGTGTCATCCACAGTCCCCAATAACAGTGTCATCCACAGTCCCCAATAACAGTGCCATCCACAGTCCCCAATAACAGTGCCATCCACAGTCCCCAATAACAGTGCCATCCACAGTGCCCCCCATAACAGTGCCACCCAGAGATCCCCATAACCGTGCCATCCACAGACCCCCATAACAGTGCCATCCACAGACCCCCATAACAGTGCCATCCACAGACCCCCATAACAGTGCCATCCACAGACCCCCCATAACAGTGCCATCCCCAGATCCCACATAACTGTGCCTTCCACAGATCCCCCATAACTGTGCCATCCACAGATCCCCCATAACAGTGCCATCTACAGATCCCCCATAACAGTGCCATCTACAGATCCCCCATAACAGTGCCATCCACAGTCCCCAATAACAGTGCCATCCACAGTCCCCAATAACAGTGCCATCCACAGTCCCCAATAACAGTGCCATCCACAGACCCCCATAACAGTGCCATCCCCAGATCCCACATAACCCCATTAGGCATACCTTTTGGTTCAAAATTATTTTTTTTTTAATTTTCCTCCTTAAAAACTTTGGTGCGTCTTATGGGCCGGTGCGTCTTATAGGGCGAAAAATACGGTACCTTTCTAACAGGTCAGAGAATAACATTTTTTGTAGGAGTTTTTCTTTAGTAGTTTGATTCATTAGTGAACCTTTCAATAGAATAAGCTGGAAATAAAAACCTACAGTTCGAGAAGACTGCTTTCTCATTTCTATGCCTGGCGACCTAGCCTCAAGATCCCCTGGTTCCTGCTCTGAGGTCTACTGGTAGATCACAATATATTATTTGGCTACCACTAGTTGATTCTTAAACCATGGTTTCATTTTCAAAATCAGGTTGAAGGAGGGTTTATGTTTTTGGCTTCCAGAATGTTTTCAGAAAGTTGATCAGCCAGACTTTTAAAACTTTTTAGATACCTTATGGCAGTACATTTGTAGAGAAGTCTTGTAATTTGTTTTGTCCACTGATGAGGCAGAGAAAATCACGTTTTATTGAGTTGCTGATGAATAACACCAACAGTTGTTTGTAGGTTGTGTTACACTAAGTTTCAGGCACAAGAACAATGTTCTGATTTAGATGTTGATGTATCAACAGCAATTACTATTCCAATCTACCCGTCCAATCTATAACCATCTGAATGAAGTACCTTCTGGCTGAAATTAGTATCCTCATAACGCGGCTCTACCTTCTCTATTTGTCTTTGCTCTCTCTTTTGTAGTATTTTTGTACTTTCCTCTGGGTAAACAACTAAGGGATTCTTCTGTTGCTATAAATTTTGGATGGATGTTATATAAATTGTTGATGCTGAATGGAAAACAGACAGTTTCTTGATTATTTTCTTTACCGGTCCATACTATATCTTGTGTTTAGATTATACAATAAATATTAAAGGTCTTCCAAACTTACTTAGAGGTAAACTAGATTTCTCAGTATATGTAATTAGATTTTTTTATGGTCCAAGTATTAAAGATGCAAGGAATTGTTCTAAATGCCCCCTTTTTTTCCTCCTCTAGGCTCCTGACTCAGAATGTTGGATTGCTCTATGTTGGAAGCTACGACCGTCCTTTCTCCCAGATGAAGGTATGCTGCTTTTGAATGACCACCTCTCTAGTTCGGTATATCAGCAATATAGTAATTCAAGAGCCAGCTTTTATGCAATATTAATAAAAAATACTTCACAGAAAAGTTGAATCCTGTGCTGCACGTGGCATACGTTAAATACAGCCTTATCAAAACGATTGCCTTTTAAAGTGTTTGCTTTTCACATTTGTTCAGAAAATTCACACTGTGTTCAAGCTGACTGATGTCATATGCCAGGCACAATTGGTAAGATCTTGCCAATCAACCTTGATATCCTGCCAGGTATTAAAAATAGCCTATATTTTAAGTGCCAGAATGCCTAACAGAGAATGTCATTTAAAATTGTGCTCATAATTGAGCAAAAGTGATGAAATCCGGCTGCAGAGCAGACTGGGAGTGCAGTTGAAAAGTTAACGTAAGCTGTATAGAAGCATAAAATATTCACCTAATTACACTTCTGAGTACCTCTAGTAATGTCCTGTGTCAATCAGTCTTCTGGCGGGTTAAGGCGGCCCGAGGAGGAGCTTCAGTCCTCAAAATTGGCAGCTCATTCAGTGGGGGTGAAGCTCTTCATTTACATGCAGCGATCACCTCCACAGTATGAGGACGAGCGGTTGCTATTGTGATTGCTTGTGCTCATACAGCTGCATTGTTTCTGGGCAGCGGATGGCTGTTCAGACATCATGATCTGCTGCCCAGAAATGGCTGCACCTTTAGATGGGCAGATTATCAGGAGCGAGTGCTTGTCGGAACGTTTGTCCCCAATAATCTGCCCAACAATCAGGCTTTGGTTACCTGCCAATACAGTGGTAAAACACACATGAATCAGTGCATTGTGGGCAATTGAACCACATAGTGAGTGCGGTATTACTGATTGGGTGATGATCAGTGTGCTAACATTTATTGTACTGCTTTCTGCGTTTCTTACATGTGCTGTACCTCTGCCTAACTGTTCTACGTGCATTTACTGTTTTCTGCCTGTATTATATGTACTGCACTGATTATATGTACCGCACAGTTCCTGCCTGTGCTACATGTACAGTACTACTACTTACTGGTACTAAATGCAATGTGCTATATGTACCTGTACTACATGTACCTGTACTACATGTACTGTACTGTTTTCTGCCTGTACTAAATATACTATATATACTGCTACCTACCTCTACTAGACGCACTGTACTGTTTTCTGTCTGTGCTACATGTTCTGTACTGACCTCTACCTGTACATCACATACTTTACCACGATCTATGCCAGGACTAATTCCAGCTTTATAGAAGTTCCTCGACCTAGAAAGTAACTTACCTATTTCCAACCGGTCTTTCTGCTTTTCATTTGTAAGAACTTGCTTTATCTGTATATGACTTAGTTCACATTGCAATCAGACTCCACTATAAGTCAGTTGGTCCGTCAGACACCATGGGTGTCTGTCGTGTAACAGATCTGGTACTGTGTCAAGGTTTCCTTTGAAGCCATTATAAATATGTACATAGAGCTTTAGTAAACTACTGTCCAGTTTAGTGATGACAGATGAAAAGGTTTCAAACCAGGTCCTAGTTTTACATAATTATAGCCTTAAGGTAGAATATTTTCAAACTGTGATGATTGTCCCCAAAAAGATTAGTACTATAACGTCATGGTGCGGTGTATTAAAGGATGGTGGAGGAGTAGACCACAGGATTTCTTCAGATAACCTTACTTTTAGGCTACAGTCACCCGACCGTGCTGTGTATTGCAGATCCACAAAACACGGATACTGGCCGTGTGCGTTCCGCATTCTGCAGATCGCACAGGGCATGTGCTATATAGAAAATGCTTTGTCCTGTGTGATTGCGGACAAGAATAGGACATGCTCTATATTTTTTTTAAATAAATGGGTCTGCACCCGTTCCGTAAAATTGCAGAACGGATGCCGACCCATTCATACGGTCGTGTGAATGAAGTCTTATGATACTTTCATAGTGGCAGGAAACATGTCATCAGCTGTCAGTAGAAACCTTACACCCTGTATATACATATATGTGGAATTTGTAGCCGTTTACGTTTAAAGGGACCAGACATGTTGAAAATGCAGTCCAGTCTGCAGGCAGCATGCCTCACAAGAGGAGTAGCTGAGCAGATTGATATGAAGTTAGGGTTAAAAATATTCAACACAACTTGTTATTTCTGAATTGAACTCTTTGCTCGTTCTGTGCTTAGGAGTCCAGTGGGCAGTCCAACTAAATGACTGACCGCTATCTCTGTAGGACTGCCCACTGGACTCCTTAGCCCAGAATGACAAGTTATAATGACATTTCCCACAAAACTATATATCAATATAGTATTGTGTTTTGAATGTGACAGGTTTGCATTAAGTAGATTACATCCAGCACTCCAGGCACCCTTATTCCAGACATAAAATCTGCAATGAATATTCTACCAATTCTAGAATTCTGGTGATAGTTTTCTTTGAGGATACAAGTTCTATTCAGTAAGTTGCTTTCTAATACCCGTGGATGTCAGATCCTATTACCCACATACCTGGGCTGCTGGCACGAAGTCTAGCCATTATTATAACCTTGAAGTCACTTTGTACTAGATTCTGCACATGATTACACCAGGTCATCTGCCTTCTAACTAAACCTTATGTTTCCTCTTTACAACAGCTGCCGTATCTCTTTAGGGAATAACTTTTATTTATTAATCCACATTTATACCCTCACAACAATGTCTTGCAACCATGAGAGTTTAGAGCTTTTGTAGAATGTTAGCTGCATTTTATTGAGCTGTTATGTGAATAGACAAACATCCCAAGGCTATGTATTTTCTTTTATATTGTTAATATAATATAGGCATGGGAATCCATGGCAACATGTAGGCAGTGCTGCAAAATAGTCAGTTTGCATAATTAGTTAGGAAGTATTAAGGATTAAAGATTAAGAATAGGGCTTAAAATGTAAAAATAAAGCTCTTTAATCTGTACTGGACAAGTGGGAGGTGTTAAACTGGTCTTCTAATCCATAATGAGAGACTACCAGGAAATGAGGTACTGTAGATTTCTGACTTCCTGACTAGGAGTCTAAGGCTGGGTTCGCATCACGTTTCTGCCATCTGTTTAACGTATACAAAAAATGTCTCAGACAGATGCCATACAGTAGTATCCATTCAGCATAGAGTTCTTTTGTGTAAAAAAAATATATATACGTTAACATATACGTTTTTTACCGGATAGAAAAGCATAGTGCACTACGCTGTTGTATCCTCCTTTTTTTTTTTTTTTTTCATCGTATACGTTAAACAGATGGAAAAAACGTGATGTGTACAAACCCTAACAGACTAGGTGGAGTTACATTAGCCTTCAAGAAAAAAAAGTCCTATGACAGTAATTTTTTATGATAGTCTAGCACTTGACGGGTCCTTTTGACAGCATCACAGCAACTCCTGCATAGTATGGTGCGCCAAGGCACATTCTTTAGTATCAATGTATGGTTTGTGCCAGAGTTTACATTGGAAAATTCACTGTGATCTTAAGTTTGTACAATATATAGTACTATTTATTATATATATTCAGGGCTGCACCAATGATTTTGAATTTGGGGGAGGGGGTGCACTGCTTTACCAATATTTCATTGGTAACTCCTGACTCTCCTCATTGGCGGTAGCAGCACAGGGGGGAGGAACTGCTTCTCCTCTGTGCTGCTGAGGGAACTCAACGCGCTCACCCTAAGATACTAGACTGCGCAGCAGTGCAGCCAGTATCGAAAAAAAAAGCAAATCCCGGTATCAAACCGATACCGGGACAAAAGTATCGAATGGGTATCAAAATTTTGATACCCGAAACAACCCTAGTCTCCTGATTGGATGCTACATTTGCGACTCAGAGCAAAGGGGAGAGGCTGTGAAGCAGCTCAAACCAGAGGTCACTACACAGTGAAGATTCAGCCCTTGGCACTTGCAAGAGCACAGTCTGTGAACGTCATATTCACACTACTCCTAATGAGAAAAGCTCAACAAAAGGTATGTTTGTACTGTACTGCTCTCCTCAGCCCCAACCTAGTGCTGTCAACAGTTTTGCATGGTCTAAAGTTCTGACAGCCTTCCTATAGCAACATTTCAAAGTTAAAATCTACAATTAATGTTGGGTCAATCTAGGGCCACAGTATTTTGGACAATAAAAAAATACTCCACAAACACAACAGACACCTATGCTTTTCCCAGTGGGCAGCATTAGTGTGAAAGGCTTCAGCGATACACAGCGGTGAATCAGTTCAGTTCTCCTCCTTGGTTAGCAAATTAATTGAATCGCCCGAATAAATGTAAAGTGCAGCCAAACATCTTTTTGTTGGCAGGATTACATAAGCACGGTTATATGAGGTTATCCTGAAATAAATCAATGAAACTCGTGTCAAAAGGATACAGACGAGCGCCAAATCGTGATGTGAGATACTTTGTTAATACTTTGCCTCACTTATTGCAATCAGTTACATTATGTCTTCTTTTTAATGCATTTCTAAAACTTTATTTTAAAAGTTACTTGTAAAATACTAAATGAAAATGGAGACATGTTCCATCCACTTGTTCCTGGATATTATTGCCTTTGGGTTAATATTTTTAGACTATGCACAATGGTTAGAATTGGGGGGCATAGACGCAACCCAATTAATATGAACACAACACTACACTGGGTTTCAGTGTAATGTAACAGCAAGGAAAACATAGCTAGATGCTCACTTCTAACAGGAACATTGTATATTAACATGTAGCTCTTAAATGATAATTTCCATTGTAACGAGATGACATGCTACTGCATTACCAGTGAGTTTCCCTTCTGTGCGGCTCGTCTGAATGTGGGGCAGACGCCCCATTGGCTACATATCTTCTCGCACAGTGGATAAACAGATGGGCCATTCTTAAAGAGGACCTATCGCCACAAAATGCAGTGCAATCTGCAGGCAGCATGTTATAGTTTAAAAGGAGGTGAGCAGATTGATGTATAGTTTTGTGGAAAACATTCAGTAGAACTTGTAATTTATACATTTTTATCTGTGCTTATTCTATACTTAAAGGGAGTCTTTTACCCCCAAACCCCATTTTTCATCACTCACATCTTTCTGTGCTAAATGGGGCCCCCCCCCCCCCCCAATAAAAAAGCCTCTTACCTCATTGCTGTACCGCTTACCTATCTTCATAAAATCACTTTTATTGCAGCTGTCAATCACAGCTGAAGGTGCCCAGGGGCGGTCCACTCTCATATACCACTCTCATATATAGCTACCTGTGATTGAGTGCTGTCTCTGTATACTCACATACACAAATTATATCTCCCCTGACAGCTATCTCTGTATACACACTTAAACAGATAACATCTCCCCTGTTTACCACTATTAGTGGCAGCTATCTCTGTATACACACATACACAGAGAATGCCATCAGTCACTGATAACACCTCCTCTGTGTAAAGCTATCATTGACTGACAGCTATCTCTGTATACACACTTACACAGAGAATGCTATAAATCACTGATAACACCTCCCCCATTTACAGCTATCAGTGACCGACAGCTATCTATGTATACATACTTAGGCCTCATGCACACGACCGCTGTTTTGGTCCGTGTCAGAGCCGCATATTTTGTGGCTCGGGCGCGGACCTATTCACTTCTATGGGACCGCAAAAGATGCGGACACCACTCCGTGTGCTGTCCACATCCGTCGCTCCGTTCAATTGCCCCGCAAAAAAAATAGAGCATGTCCTATTTTTGTCTGTTTTGCAGACAAGAATAGGCATTTCTACAATGGGCCGCGTTCCATAAATTGCAGAACGGAACACGGAGCAGCTTCGGTGTTTTGCGGATCTGCGGTTTGCGGACCTCAAAACACTTACGGTCGTGTGCATGAGGCCTTACACAGCGAATGCTATAAATCACTGATAACACCTCCCCCGTGTACAGATATCAGTGACTGACAGCTATCGCTACTTGCACAGAGAATGCCATCAATCACTGATAACATCTCCCCCATTTACAGCTATCCGTGACTGACAGCTATTTATGTATACACACACAGAGAATGCTATCAATCTATGATAACATCTCCCCCATTTACAGCTATCCGTGACTGACAGCTATCTGCATGTACACACTTACACAAAGAAAGCTATCAACCACTGATAATTCCCCTGTGTACAGCTATCATTGACTGATCTCAGCTATCTCTGTACACACTTACATAGAGAATGTTGTCAATCACTGATAACACTTTCCCACGTATAATGATCAGTGACTGACAGCTATCTATGTATACACACTTACACAGAGAATGCTATCACTGAAGGCACCTCCCCTGTGTACAACTGTCAGTGACTGACAGCTATCTATGTATACACACTTACACAGAGAATGCCATCAATCGCTGATAACACCTCCCGTGGTCTTAAGTCAGAAAGAGCAGAGATTTAAATGTAGAAATTACAAGTTGTACTGAATAATCTCCAACAAAACTACGGCATATATCAATCTACTGCCTACAGATGCACTGTATTTTTTAGTAACAGGTTATCTTTAGCTAGTGCAATGGCCTCTTCATTCTCAGCACCAGTGGGGTCATGGAAGTCAGATACTGACCTGACAAAGTGATGGCCTACAATAGCTATAGAGTGTTACTTATAATAGTAGGAAATATCTTGAACTGGAAAAATAATGTAAGCAATTGTAGTCTTTCCTTAAAGATTCCCCCTCCCCTTCTCTGTCTCATACACAGTTCTGCTGATCTTCCCTGTGTAATACACTGCCTTTCCCCAAAAAACGTTGCCACCCAAAAAAAGGTCACACACTCTAATATTTAGTTGGACCGCCTTTAGCTTTGATTACGGCATGCATTCGCTGTGGCATTGTTTCGATAAGCTTCTGCAATGTCACAAGATTTATTTCCATCCAGTGTTGCATTCATTTTTCACAAGATCTTGCATTGATGATGGTAGAGTCTGACCGCTGCGCAAAGCCTTCTCCAGCACATCCCAAAGATTCTCAATGGGGTTAAGGTCTCGACTCTGTGGTGGCCAATCCATGTGTGAAAATGATGTCTCGTGCTCCCTGAACCACTCTTTCACAATTTGAGCCCGATGAATCCTGGCATTGTCATCTTGGAATATGCCCGTGCCATCAGGGAAGAAAAAATCCATTGATGGAATAACCTGGTCATTCAGTATCTTCAGGTAGTCGGCTGACCTCATTCTTGGAGCACATACTGTTGCTGAACCTAGACCTGACCAACTGCAGCAACCCCAGATCATAGCACTGCCCCCACAGGCTTGTACAGTAGGCACTAGGCATGATGGGTGCATCACTTCATCTGCCTCTCTTCTTACCCTGATGCGCCCATCACTCTGAAACAGGGTAAATCTGGACCCATCAGACCACATGACCTTCTTCCATTGCCCCAGAGCCCAATCTTTATACTCCGTAGCAAATTGATTTTTTTTTTTTTGTTGTTTGCCTCACTGATTAGTGATTTTCTTGCGACTACACAGCTGTTCCGTCCGAATCCCTTGAGTTCCCTTCGCATTGTGCATGTGGAAATGCTCTTACTTTAACTATTAAACATAGCCCTGAGTTCTACTGTTGTTTTTCTTCGATTTGATTTCACCAAACGTTTAAGTGATTGCCCATCACGATCATTCAGGATTTTTTTTCGGCCACATTTCCTCAAATATGATGGGTCCCCACTATCCTTCCAGTTTTTAATAATGCGTTGGACAGTTCTTAGCCCAATTTTAGTAGTTTCTGCAATATTCTTAGATGTTTTCTCTGCTTGATGCATGCCATCTTTTCCACGACCACGAGATGTGTCTTTCGACATAGTTGTTTAAGAAATGAGAAGCAACTCATTACACCAGTTGGGGTTAAATAACTTGTTGCTAGCTGAAGGATAATCGCTCATGCAGTAATTATCCAATAGGAGGCTCATACCTATTTGCTTAGTTAAATACAGATGGCGACTTTTTTTTGGACAGGCAGTGTATGATCTCTCAGCAAGCCTAAAAATGGCAAACAATTAGGGTATGTCCATACACTGCAGTGGAAAATTTCAGCAGAAGTTCCACAAGAATCCACAGGGAAATCTGCAGAGGACAAATCATGCAGAAGACACCGTACTTGCCTTCCCCGGGGATCCTGTGGCAATGGTTCTCTGATCACTGCCTGCTTCTGTACACCCGGCTTTTTAACTCATGTGACTTATGCTTCCTGTGATTGGCTACAGCGGCCACATGTGAGGATCTTCAGTACAGAGACTGCCAGGTAACCAGGCAAGAAAACTATGGAATTGCCAAGGAAGGAGGTTGAGAATAGTGTTATGGTGTTTTTGTTTTTTTTGTGTTTGTTTTGTTTTAAATTTAGAACTTGCAAAACAATTGGGCTTTGGTGCAGATTTTTATTTCCCAATTAACTGGGAAAATACTCAACAAACCCATGACCATTCCACATCAGAGATTAGCTTGCTGTGAATTTAAAAAAAGATGCTGCAGGTCAACTTCCACACTGAAAATTTACCCAGTGTGGGGTTGAGATTTGTAATAATCTCATTCGATTTGCTGGTACTTTTATCTGCTGTAGATTTTTCGTCTGCAAATTCCAGATGGAACATCCACACCAATTTTGTTATGAGTGGACGAGCCCTTAAAGACATCAGCCATCAATAATAGGAGAGTTGTGTATTTAATTTCAAATGAAAGCTTATTACCTCCTCATATATGATTAACTTATAGAAAAATGTGAATTATACTGTAGGTTGAGCTTTAAAGGGGTTGTTTCACGTTCGCAAATAGCATTTATTATGTAGGGAAAGTTGTCCATATTGCTTCCCTTGCTGGCTAGATTCATTTTTCCATCACATTATACAAAGCTCATCTCCATGGTTATACGACCACCCTGCAATCCATTAATGGTGGCTGTGCTTGCACACTATAGAAAGCTCCTGCGTTCTTGGCCCCCAGGTACTTTACCCTACAGTTTGCAAGCACAAACTTGCTGAATAGACACAACCCCTTACTGAAGTGACACAACCCCTTTAAGTACTTCTGTGTGACCGATCCTTAATTGTCATTGTACTGACATGCTGGATTTTAATGTACTGCAGCAGGGGGATGCATTGACAAATGGGAGAAAGGAAGTGACCACTAGTGCAACCCAATTTTGATCCCGCATTACATCACCTTGATTGACACTGTCCACCCTAATATATGTTCACATGTAGCTAAGTTATATGTTTAACCTCCTTTACCAAGTTTTGATTGCAGAAGTAGTTTGGGAAACTTTTTCACTGAGTTCATGCTTCCTGCCAGCACACTGTAATTCAGTGAAAAGAATATGGAACACAATGTATTACCTAGCAGCAAGATACAACGTTTATAATTTAGTCTGTGCCAAATCCATTTAACCTCTTTGGGACCCTGATGCCATGGCACCTAAGGACACAGGAGGTATCCGTATGTCCTGCATATTTACGATCATGGTTGTGCAGTGTGCGGTGATCAGAACAAGGTATCTGCTGAAATCATTCAGCAGGTATCTTGGGACAATGCAGAGGGGGGTCCCGTGAACCCAAAAACATGATTTTTTTTAGTTTTAAAAATATTATTGTGTAAAACTTAAATAAATAATTAAAAAGTATACATATTATGTATCACCAAGTCCGTAATGACCTGCTCTATAAAACAAACACATGGCCTAACCCCTCAGGTGAACACAGCAAAAAAAAAAAGCAATTTTACATCACAAAAAGTGTAATAGCAAGTGACCAAAATGTCATATGCACCCCAAGATAGTGCCAAACAAACCTCCATCTCATCCCGCAAAAAATGAGCCCCTACATAAGACAATCGCACCCCCCCCCCCCCCCCCAAAAAAAAAAATATGGCTTTCAGAATGTGGAGACACTAAAAATTATTTTTTTCTAAAATGCTTTATTATGTAAAACTGAAACAAAAACCCCCAAAAAGTAGTCATATTTGGTATTATCGCATCCATAACAACCTGCTGTATATAAATAGCACACGATCTAACCTAAACGATCTGTCAGATCAATGATGTAAATAACAAAAAATAAAAATGGTCCCAAAACAGCTATTCTTTTGCAAATTTTCCATTTTAATCAATTTCTCCAGTAACAAAGCAAAGGTTAACAGCCAAACAAAACTCTATATTTATTGTCCCGATTCTGTAGTTTGCAGAAACAGCCCATATATGGTGGTAAACTGTTGTATGGCCAAACGGCAGAGCATAGAAGTAAGGGAACACCATATGGTTTTTGGAAGGCAGATTTTGCTGGACTGTTTTTTTGACACCATGTCCCATTTGAGCCCCCCCATGATGCACCCCTAGAGTACAAACTCCAAAAAAGTGACTCCATCTAAGAAAGTACACCCCTCAAGGTATTCAAAACTGATTTTACAAACTTTGTTAACCCTTTAGGTGTTCCACAAGAGTTATTGGCAAATGGAGATCAAATTCCAGAATTTTTATTTTTTGTTACCTTTCCTCAAAAAAAGTGTAACATAGAGCAACCAAAAATCACATGTACCCTAAAATAGTACCAACAAAACTGCCACCTTATCCCTTAGTTTCCAAAATGTGGTCACTTTTTTGGAGTTTTTACTGTAGGGGTGCATCAGGGGGGCTTCAAATGGGACATGGTGTCTAAAAACCATTCCAGTAAAATCTGCCTTCCAAAAACCATATGGCGTTCCCTTCCTTCTACACCCTGCCGTTTGGCCATACAGCAGTTTACGACCACGTATTGGGTATTTCTGCAAACTACAGAATCCGGGCAATAAATATTTTTGGCTGTTAACCCTTGCTTTGTTGCTTGAAAAAACTTATTAAAATGGAAAATTTGCCAAAAAATCCAAATTCTAAAATTCTGAAAGTGGGTTTTGGAAAAGTTTAGAAAATTTTCAAGATTTGCTTCTAAACTTCTAAGCCTTGTAACGTCCCCAAAAAATAAAATGGCATTCCCAAAATGATCCATACATGAAGTAGACATATGGGGAATGTAAATCAATAACTATTTTTGGAGGTATTGCTATGTATTATAGAAGTAGAGAGATTGAAATTTGGAAATTTGCTAATTTTTCAAAATTTTGGGTAAATTTTGAATTTTTTTACAAATAAAAATTAACTTCTTTGACTCAGTTTTGCCACTGTCATGAAGTACAATATGTGACGAAAAAACTGTCTCAGAATGGCCTGAATAAGTAAAAGCGTTTTAATGTCATCACCACATAAAGTGACACTGGTCAGATTTGCAAAAAATGGCCTGGTCCTTAGGGTAAAAAGGAGCCCAGTCCCTAAGAGGTTAAAATGTCAAAGACTGCAGTAATTGAATAAAAACATTTTCACTTGAGCTTCCCTTACACTTCCAGACTAGCATATTTGTTTATGAAGTGGAAACATGTTGTTTTGTGGCTTAGAATTACATTCTTTAAAGGGATTATCCCATGAAAACTATTACTATGAAATTAATAGGACAGTATGCATTTCAGCGTGCTATTCGGTTTTTATGGACCCATTGACTTTCTATGTGCCACGGACCACAATTTGCGGCCAAGTATAGGACATGTTCTAAAATAAAAGGAACGGACAGCACAAGGATGACACTGAAAGGCATTCCGCAATTTTTGTGGACCAGTAGAAATGAACGGGTCTGTGCATTGTCCGTAAAAATTGCGGAACGGACACGGAAGAAAAATACAGTCGTGTGAATGCTTCCTTACTGTAATGATCTGAGCTGACTCCAGTGCACTTCTGGGAGATTCAAGTGCTTGATGGTCTCATGTAAAGAGCTGCTGCCCACCCACAGAAGATGAAAGAAAGTGCTGCAAAGGAGTAAGAGCCATCAAAAGGGTGAAAATTGCACGAGAGTCTTTTTTTTTTTTTTTTGCATTGATACAGTTAAAATAATTATGTGCATTACTCTATATTTGATTTTTGGGATAGCGCCTTTAAGAAAATGAACACCTTGTTGTGCTGCATGATACCAGAGTACCATAGAAACGCAGGTAGAACAGACTCCTGCTAACCACTGAGCCACTATGCTGCCCACTTACAAATACGGGTTAAAATATTAACCATATAACTAACCATGTGAAAGTGGCTATAGAAGGAGTGTTATTTTCCTTTTTCACACTTCTGGATAAGATTGTGGACGAAACATCATCATGTGTTTTTTTGGAGCAGTTTTGTTCGATAGACTTCATTGTGTTTTAGTTCATCTATATAGTATATGGAGTAGGGATCGTATTGTGGCTGAGAATCCACGTTAAAGGGCATGTCTCGTCCTATGTCTAGGGAAGAGATCGTTCAATCTCCACAGGCGACAAGGCTTCTTCACCATAAGAGCTTTGGAATAGTCACCTCAGGAGCTGTTCACAGCAGGAACAACTCATGATGTCAAAAAAAGACTGATTTCTTAGAACAGCAGAACATTAACAAGGTTGTGCCAAGTATGAAAGTTATCCTGTATCCTCAGGGCTCGACTATATCCAGCAGTTCCATAAAGAATGAATAGAGCGACAGGGGGTATGTTCGACATGCCGCTCCATCACGATGGGAACATGGATCCCCCTTTCTCAGGATTGGTATAGGTCCCAGCAATCAGACAACAGCCGATCAGTTAGATATCCACTATCTGGTCGCCAGCGGATAAGCTCCATACTTCGCACAGCCCCTTTAACGCTTATGGGAATGCATAGCAGTCTTGTAAATGTTGATTGTCTGGTTGCTACCCATTCATTTCTGTCATTGTTGTCATTTAGAAATGTAAAGGCAGTAGTCTGACATTGTCGTAGTCTGTCTGGATTTGCTGGACTGCGTCCTTTTAATAGCCTTCAGTAAATGATATACTGTGCACTTTATTTCATATGCAGGAATATGAGGATGAAGCACTAATTTGCATTCTAAATCAACGGATTAGCCTTCATTAGCCCTCTGCCGAGGTTCTGTGCTGCTTTCCTCTTCCTCCTAGTTTATGATGTAGATGGAGCTTGGTTGTAGACTTATGGGAATAGTTAATCATATGGCTGTAGTTAATTATTCTTTTAACATCATTATGCTTAATTATGATACATATATCAACTGTTCCAGCCACATGCTAGGAAGTTCTGTATGTAACAAACAGCTGTCACAATAATAGATGCTGCTTATTGCTCAGTTCCTTTATTTATCTAGAAATGGAGTAATTGCATTAGTAAATGTCTGAGTAATGTTATGTTACATGCACGTGAGCAATAGATGACATTCCCCCAGCCCGCTGCCTTGACAAAATTACCTGACCTACACGTCATCTCCTTCTGTCCTTGTGTAAAATGCTTGAACGCTTTGCCTTCGCCAGGGCCAGACTGTTAATCTGGATGTCTGTTTGTAAAGGGCACATCATCTTTGGCCAAGGATTCGTGTAACCTTACAGACATACTGTGTATGACCATTTCACATTCCAAGAGAAAGCACTTATTATTTTTAGGAGTGGAGGGATGCATTCGCACGCAGTATAATTAACTACCTACACAGTTGCTGACTATTCTGGAGTACATTCTAGGAAGTGAGCCAACTAACACAGACCTCCTCCATCTTTTTTGCTGTGCGTTGGTGCTTTCTCTCATATTTGTGTTTGCAATTAATTAATATTATCAGCAGAATCAATTGCTTTGACAGGAGGTGGTATACACTTTTTAACTCTTTTTTTTGTTGTTGTTGTGAGAAAATCAAACTTACAGAAATTTCAAAAAAAAAAAATTATCGCTAGATTTCTATTTTTATATTTGACAGAAATAATGAATACTATTTTCTGTATTGGTCTAGCTTTATTGCTTTTTGGCAGTATGTCATCTCATGGCATCTTACTATGTAGCAAGGTTAGGATTCCACACTTTGCAGAATTTTCCGCAACATAAAGACATCCCCTATTTTTGCCTGTGGGCATGAAAAGTGTCAATAACTGTGTTCTGTTCCGCAGCGAAATATTAATTCTGCAGCGGAACACACAAATAAAGTTTTGTTGCAGATTTCCTCTAACATATTTCCTCTAAGCTGGCGCTGGTTCCGCCTAAGTTATGAAGAGGCGCCGGCTTCTTGATAACTTGGGCGGATCCTCTGCCAGTTCTAAGTGTAAGACAGCTTCCGGGTTGTCTTACATTTAGACCTTTTTGTATGCCTAAACCAGGCGTAAAAAATGGTAAATGAGAAGGGCCAACCTGCACACCACACCTACAATTTTAGACCTGCCATGAGTGGGGAGAGGTCGCAGATTGAGGCGCAATTAGCTGTTGCACCGCAATCTGCGCCTGAAATACACCTACTCTAGATGTATATCAGATTGATAAATGACCCCCATAGTTTGGAACGCTGAAAAAAAGACATCTGTCCATCCAGTTCAGCCTGTTATCCTGCACATTGATCCAGAGGAAGACAAAAAAAAACTGTGAGGTAGAAACCAATTTTCCTCATTTTAGAGGAAAAATTCCTTCCTCAACTCCAATCAGACAATCCGACTAAATCCCTGGATCAACGACCCTTGTCCAGAAAGGAGCTGAATGTCTCCATTCATTTCACTGGAGGTGTAATCCGCAAAGAAATCTGCAAAATTATTCACAAACTGATCCCATCGTATTCTGTTTTAGTAAAATCTGAAAAACGACCTGAAAAAAACGTATCTAAAAACACTTTATTAAAGATATGTCCCTTGGGACTAAAGGACCATTAAACTCGTAGCAGGTAATGCGGAACAATCTAGCCCAGGAAGAAGTCAGCATATATGCTTCTATCCTGGTAATTGCTCCGTGTAGAAGGTGCAGATCAGTGTGGTGATCACAGGGCAAGAGGGACCAAGGTAGATATGTCCAACATGTCCCTATGATCAGGGGTATATGAACACATTAAACCCCTACACACACTATAGCTAACCCTAATTATAGTGAGCGCTGCAGAGATGATATGGAGCAGCCTCACTTCTAGCACACCGCATCCGACGCCGACACCCCCCTGCAGCATGAACAGGTTGCTGCTGGGATAGAGGTAGGGTGTCAGGGCACATATAGGCATGCAGTTGCTAGATACATCTGACGCGCTCAACGCGTTTCAACGGGATCTGAGACTTGTCCTGTCTCCTCAGGAGCGATTTAGAGTATGCAGGTTAGTCTTAGGTGCCCGACACTTTTTGCGTGTCCAGGCAACTGGCACTGTGACGGCCGTACGCGGCCGCCAGACTGCCGGGTTTAAAAGTCCTAGACCACGCCCCCTGGGAGTCAGCTGATCGGGCGGGAGGCGGGGCAACCATCAAACCAGGAGAACACTCCTGCTGTACATCGCGTCCCGTCATTCATGTAAACTCCACTCCACAGGGGGACTCAGTGAGTAATGTAGTACAAATATGGGCATTGTAAATCGCGGGATCCAACAAGCACTTAAATCAGAACAAGGTGCTGCATGATCCCAGTGGCGGTACTATAGAGAAGACATTAATACCTTCTCTATAGTACCGCCACTGGGATCACCCTACCTCTATCCCAGCAGCAACCTGTTCATGCTGCATGGGGGTGTCAGCGTCGGATGCGGTGTGCTAGAAGTGAGGCTGCTCCATGTCATCTGTGCAGCGCTCACTATAATTAGGGTTAGCTATAGTGTGTGTAGGGGTTTAATGTGTTCATATACCCCTGATCATAGGGACATGTTGGACATATCTACCTTGGTCCCTCTTGTCCTGTGATCACCACACTGATCTGCACCTTCTACACGGAGCAATTACCAGGATAGAAGCATATATGCTGACTTCTTCCTGGGCTAGATTGTTCCGCATTACCTGCTACGAGTTTAATGGTCTTTTAGTCCCAAGGGACATATCTTTAATAAAGTGTTTTTAGATACTTTTTTTTCAGGTAGTTTTTCGAGTGCACAGCGATAAACGTACACATCAACTATCAATTTTTTGGGGAGTGCTTGATTGGTTTAGTAAAATCTGCAGCAACAGCAACTTTGTCAAATCCCCACCTGTGAATTTTGTTTCGGAAAATTCTGCAACATGTGGGGGCACTCTTGCCTCTTTCTTTTATATAATTTGATTGGACAGTGTTATTTCCATAAAGCTTTGTGTTTGTAAGCATACCTGAATTTTTTCCCCTGTTTTAAGAGGCTTATAAGCTGGTTTTACTTATGATATATTCTTACGGTATGTAGGGATTTTTGTTGCAGATCATTTTCAGTTCTGTCAAAGAATAATACCTTGCTGGTTGACTTTCAACTCCTTGGTTGTTAAAGTCGGATTGTAAAGTAGGTAAAAGCATACTTCCCTCCTACTAGAATTCAAATCTCTCGTGTGATTTACCGAACACAATTACAGTGGTACGACAGGTCTGCTGCTGAACCTGTAATAATCCCACCATGCTAGCAGAAATGTTTAACACCATATATTTTATTACTGCAGGATGTGGTAAACATAGTTATTAAGAAACTTGCGTAAGGAATTTGTTGTACTTATTTTCAGCATTTTTCTATTTTTGTTCAATTAAGGTTAACCAATTTTTTTTGTTACGCTTTTCTTTTGGTTGACTATTATGATAGGTTTATATGTTGATGTAATGTAATTTTTTACAGCACATGTAATTTTACCTCAAGTGAACCAATGCAAATGTCAAACACCTCTGTATAGATGTCCATAAAGAAATATATAAATCATATTGAACACACTGGGGGTCATTTGCCATACCGCTACACCAGTTTCCTGGTATAGAAATGTTGCAAGTGCTCTTTTTCTACAGATTTTGCAACTTTTTTGCTATTTCTGACACTCGCTGCTGTTACAAAAAAAAAACTGATGCAGTGTGGGTGAAATGAGGCGTGCCACTGGCGGGAACTGTACAACCTGACCAGAAAATTGTTGTACATCACACCAGAAATAGATTTCAGTTCTGGCACATGGACAGCAGAAGATGCCGTAAATTTAATAAGCAGTGTGCACCTGTTAGTAAATTGTTTGCATCTTGCACCAGCAGGGTTTTTATTTAGATCAGAATGTAAAACGCTGGTCTTTAGTAAATGACCCTCATTTTAGTTTATATCCCTTACACATGCTTGATAAAGGATAGTACTGATCATGTGTTCTTTACCCTTTCGCACTCCCATTCTTTTTCACTTACCAACAGGGGCAGGGCAAGTGCCAAGAGATTCCCATGGAGTAGAGGAAAAAATTATGATGGGAATACTCCTTTAATTAATTAATAGCTCTTCCAGACACCTGGAATAAATACATTAATAAACCTTCCCCATACAGGTCTAAATCCTCTGATTACTTTCATGTCATACATGATAAAAGTTGCTGCCTGCCGTCAATACTAGGTGGAGTTCAGTACATTGGAATTTATACAGCTTCCATTGAATGTAATGGAAGCTGTAAAAATCTACACACTGAGCATTACCTAGTTGCCAGAAAATGTTGTGAATTTATGTCAGAAACAGAAGTTGTTCAGCGCCAGAGTGCTTGGCGCCCCCTGACCCCAAAGGTGTTTCTATTGTCTGCCTTCATGGTAGGTATGAACATTTATATAACGGTCTAAAGTAAAAACTGCCTTTTCCTTTGTAATACTGCCCTTAAAAATAAAAGCTGTTCTGTGATTGGCTGCTATGAGCAACAAAAGACAGTTTGTTTTTTTTGTTTTTTTTTAGAGAGTTTTTTTTTATAAATCTGCCCCAGTTTTCATAAATTCTGAATATGCATGTTTTTGGCATTTGTTCTCATAGGTTGCTCCATAGGACTTGAACAATGCCAAAAAGACACTAAACAAATATATCTAAGCAATAAAATGTCACCAAATGTGCTTATGAAAAACTCATGACATAATAACTTTTTTAAAAGCCAAACAAAAATTCTGCAAGCAAAAAATAATAAGTGTGAAAGAAACCTGAGGGCTCTTTCACACGAGCGATACACACTGTGTCACGAGAATTTTTACCTTTGCCCATGAGAGATAAGTGCAAAAGCATGCTTACTCCACTGTTCACTTTTCTCTATCATATTGTGCAATTTTTGCTTTTTTTTTTTCTATTCTATTTCTTTTGTAACTTGTTTTTTTGCTAGAATTTTACTTCTTAGTTCTGGGTAGAAGGAAAAACACAAGAAAAATAAAAAAAAAAACTCAGAAAAGAGAAACAATATCTGACTGCCCCAAAAAATGCACCCAAAACACATAAAAACATGGCATTTTTCATAACAAAAAAATTGCTTTGTGTAAACCCACCCATCAACTGGTTATCGACTTGGGGCCTTGCCATTTTGCATTGTTTATAGATAAGACTATACTGAAACTCAAGGGCAGCGTTTCCATAATGAGGATTAGGCTATCAGCGCGTCACACACTCGTATAACCTAACACATTAATGTTTTCATTTTCATCAGTCGACAATTTTCTCTTTTAATTGATAGGACTTGGCAAAAGCACCGAATGTGAAAAAACCATTTCAGTACTGGGAGAATTCCCAAATTCTATGTGTTCTAGCAGCTCAAATGAGCTCTGTGCAGTTATATGTTTCACTCTGTGCTCCAGAAGAGACCTTGTCCAGGAGAGATGCTTTCCAGGTTTAGGGAGTAGCATGTAGTTTGGTAAAGTGGATCTGCTGATATCTTGCATCCGTGATTATAATCCAGACAGATGGCATGCATGCAATTTAAATTTCTATCAAAAGGCAACATTGGGATACATAAGGGCCTTACCAGCAATGAATGCCAAGACTAGAATGACTTACAATTGCAAATTACAATCGTTATAAGCAGTATTTCTTAGATAACATAAATGCTCTCAAAGCCAAAATACCGTTTCATCACAGGCATCTTCTGTCATAAAAGGGTCACAAGTCAAAGGTAAAAAGTGTAGATGGAAATGATAGCAAGTGATCTAAGAATTAAGTGCACGAGTTCATTTCTATTGATATTCCTGACTGACTTTACCCAGTACCCATTTGATACTTAATTGAATCTTTAATTTAATGAGCACAGTTTGTCAGAAATGGAGCAGCACCATAAAAGTGCTGTTAATATTGAAATGAGCTCTTCTGAAGATAAAAATGCCCTCTGCCCCAATCAGTCGTTTTTTATGCCGGCTTACTGTTTCTATTATGTTTCTTCCTCGTTATTAATATTGTAAAAAAAATATATATTCTTGTAGGGTTTATAGAAAATCAAACTGGCATATGTGCAAATTAATGAATTAATATGTGGGCTTACTGGTCATATACACTGCATAAAAAGAACTGGCCAAATACGTAATTGACATGAGAATTAGTCTTTACAAGTGGCCCTAATAATATGCTTACAGGCAATTCAGACTCCTAACCATTACCCACCGAATGCATCAGCAAGTGCAAGATTCTTATTTCTGGCCAAGAATAGGAATATGTATTCTCCTTGGGCAGATCCCAAATATACTCATCTCCATTCACTCTGAATGTTCCTTCCAAAGCTTGTAGCACGATCATTGGATTGGTTAATTCTGAGCAGGTTTAAGCTTTGGCATGTGAGAAAATATACATGTCCAGTGTCTACCAGCTGAAGAGGAAAAGGCCTTTTTTTTCGTGTAGGCTCGGACCCAAACACCTGCTTGAATGTTAGAACGGGAGGCTGATTTTGCAGATTTTACAGTTAATTGAGAATTAAAGATGCCTCACTGATCCCATACTTTGATCCGTTAATTCTCATCCCTGGCTAAGAGGAGCTCAGGCAGCACAATACAAAAGTAAATAATGGCGCAAAGAAAAATGATGTTTGCATTCTACATCATTAAGTGGATAAATTGCTGTAATACTTTCCGATTATTGGAGGCTTCTTTTTTTTTTTTCTCTTTCTAAAGGAAAGGTTTTTCATAAACCATGTAAACATTAAATAAATGTTTTTATCTGGTGAATGCAAACGAACTCCAGAGATCGCTTTACCTGAAGGCTATATATATATATATATATATATATATATATATATATATATATATATATATATATATATATATATATATATACACACACACACACACACAGTGGATAGTTAATATAAAAAGTCTACAAACCCCTATTAAAATGCCCAAAAATCATTTCAGAACTTTTTCCACCTTTATTGTCACCTATAATCTGCACAATTCAATTGAAAAACAAACTGAAATCTTTTAGGGTGGAAAAATAAATAAATATGCACACCCTTAAATTAATACTTTGTTGAAGTACCCTTTAAATTTATGACAGCATTCAGTCATTTTGGGTTGGAGTCTTATCAACATGGCACATCTCGACTTGGCAATCTTTACCTACTCTTCCTTGCAAAAGCACTCCAAATCTGTCAGATTGTGAGGGTATATCGTATGTTCCGCCCTCGTCAGGTCAACACAAAGATTTTCAATTGGATTTAGGTCTAGGCTCTGGCTGAGCCGTTACAAAACTTTGTTCTTTGTTTTGTTGATGTGGAGGTTGCTGTGGGTCGTTGTCATGCTAAAAGGTGAAATTCCTCTTCATCCTCAGGCTTTTAGCAGAGGCCTGAATGTTTTGTGCCAAATTATATATATTTTTTAACTTTTCCCTCCACCTTGACTGACTAAAGCACTAGTTCATGCTGAAGAAAAACAGCCCCAAAGCATAATGCTGTCCCCACCATGCTTCACTGTGGGTATGGTGTTCTTTTGATGATGCGCAGTGTTGGCTTTGCGCCGAGCATACCTTTTGGAATTATGGCCAAAAAATTCAACCTTGGTCTTATCACACCATAACACGTTTTTTCACATGATTTTGGCAGACTTCTTATAGGTTTTGGCAAAACATAGAGGGGCTTGGATGTTTTTCTTTGTAAGAAAAGGCTTCCTTCTTGACGCTCAATGCCACAGCAAAGACATATAAAGAATACAGGAGGTTGTTACCTTTCCATACATTTGGACTACGGTAGATAGATAGATGCTGAATTTCAACACTGACACTTGTGTATATAAGAAACATCTACCTTTGGTGAGTCTGACTTTGAGATCTTAAAAGTGATGTAAACAGCCCTTAAATTGCTTGATGGTTGGGCCTCCATGGATCTGCGGAATCCATCACCCTGTCTTCTGTTAAAGAGTTGCACTTCCTGACATTTTTGATAGGTATGTAAGCCCCACAGTTTTGGAGATTCTCTGACCCAATCTCCTATCAATCTCAATTTGACTTATGTCAAAGTCAACGCTTCCTGCTTCCAACCAATTAACTGACTGATTGTTCACTTGCTGTCTGATATATCCTGTCCCTTGACATTTCCCATTGTAATGAAATTATCAGTTTTCTTAATTTCTCTTGTCACTGGTTTTAAGCCTTATATAGCCATCACATGTGAGTTCCTTCATGATCTTGTGGGCACTGTCACTGCTGTAGAGAGCAGTGCTTCTGCTGCATCTTCTAGGACTAGAGATGACTCCTGTTAGACCATTTCAGAAGAATTATGTAATCAACTTACATTGACAGGCAATAGTTTTGGAATTATGAAACCCGGCACACCAGTATTTTGGTATCAAATATTGCCAAAAACTTTTTGGGCGACATTTTCATTTCTGCACCTTCCAGTTCGAATTTGAGATTTGGAGTACAAAAGTGTTTAAGTGTTTTATTATCTGTGATTTTTTGCAAAGCTATGAATTGTAGCACACTATAAGCCAACTTCTTGCTCCACATTTATTTTCAGAAATTGGGCACAACGGGACCATGCCAAGTCCGATCTAAAAATTATAATCAAATACACCTGCAGTGGTAATTGCCCTCCATAGTACCAACACAATCCTAACAAACAAAAAAAGATAAAACATTATTCAAACTGTGCATGAAAAAAAAATGCAAGCAGAATGGCATTTTTTCTCACAAAGTTGCATGAAGGTTGCTGTGAGTATTAATCATCGTTATATTTTTATACATGGTATGCCCTGTGCTCACAGAAAATACAGTTTCTGCAAATAAAGTTTCTGCACCTTTATATTTTCATTGGAAACAGGGAGGGAGGAGGACTAATTGGGCGTGTCTGAGAGCATCATGTGATTAGTCTGTCAGGCATGCAAGTTGACTCTGCATTTTATTATAAGTGTTGTCACGCTCTAGTGAAGATGGCTGCGAAACAAAAGAGGAACAGCGTTTTATCATACGCTTTTTGAGAACTGAACGTGTGCCAACAACACCTACCACCACACTGCTGCCCACACATTGGAAACCATCAAACAATTAACCCCTTAAGGACACGGCCCTATTTTACCTTAAGAACCAGGCCATTTTTTTGCAATGTGGTGATAACTTTAAAACGCTTTTCCTTATCCAGGCCATTCTGAGATAGTTTTTTCGTCACATATTGTACTTCATGACACTGGTAACATTTTGTCAAAAAATTTCATTTTTTTTGTATTAAAAAATACTAAATTTACCTAACTAATTTTATTTTTTGGGGACGTTACAAGGCTTAGAAGTTTAGAAGCAAATCTTGAAAACTTTCAGAAAATTTCTAAAACACACTTTTTAACCACTACAGGACCGCCTAACGCACGGATGCGTCCGGCTGGCGGTCCTGTTGCTCTGGCTGGACGCATCCGTGCGTTATCTCGCGAGACGCGAGATCTCCTGTGAACGCGCACGCGCGCGCGTCTCGGCAGTTATACTGCAGCCTGCCAGCGATGATCCATCGCTGGCAGGCTGTAGATGCGAAATAAATCGCATCAAAGTGGTATATCAGACGCTGTTTTGTTAACAGCGTCTGATATACCTTCTACCTGGTCCTCTGGTGGTCCCATTTGCTGGGATCGACCACCAGAGGACCAGGTAGCTATGTAAAGTTGCACCAAGCACCACACTACACTACCCCGCCCCCCCCACCCCGTCACTTATTAACCCCTTGATTACCCCATCTAGATTCCCTGATCACCCCCCTGTCATTGATCACACCCCTGTAAGGCTCCATTCAGACGTCAATATGTGTTTTGCGGATCCGCGGATTTGTGGATCTGATCCGCGGATCCGCAGAAACTCAAAATACGGACACCGGCAATGTGCTTTCCGCATTTTGCAGATCCGCACATTGCCAGAACTAAATAGAAAATGCCTTTTCTTGTCCGCAATTGTGGACAAGAATAGGACATGTTCTATATTTTTGCTGAACGGAACTGCGGATCCGTAATTCCGGATACGAGCAGGACAAAGTCTGTCCCCATAGAAATGAATGGGTCCGCAATTCCGTTCCGCAAACAGAATTGCGAATGTGTGAATGGGGCATAAGGGTCCCTTATCACCACCAGTTAGTTAGCTACTTGTTAGGTAGTTAGCGCCCACCGCACCGCAGTCACTGATTTTGGCAGAGATTTTTTCATCCACGATGATCTATGCGAATGAAAAAATCTGTGCCGTTAATTTTTATTTTTTTTTAAGCCCAGAGGCTGAACGGAAAAAAAAAAAAATCTCATTACCCGTATGCTCAATATAAGGAAAATAGCAGAAACTCCTAATGCTGGCCATACGTGTAATGATTGCGGAGACCCTCAAATACCAGGGCAGTACAAACACCTCACATGTGACCCCATTTTGGAAAGAAGACACCCCAAGGTATTCCGTGAGGGATATGGTGATTTCATGTAAAATTTTATTTTTTGTCACAAGTTAGTGGAATATGAGACTTTGTAAAAAAAAAAAATAGCGGAAATTTATATATATATATATTTTTTTTTACAAAAAAAAATCACAGAACAGTACAAACACCCCACAAATGACCCCATTTTGGAAAGAAGACACCCCAAGGTATTCGCTCAGGGGCATAGTGAGTCCATGAAAAATTTAACTTTTTGTCAAAAGTTAGCAGAAATGGAGACTTTGTGAGAAAAAACTATAAAAAATCAATTTCCGCTAACTTGTGCCAAAAAAAAAATCTTCTATGAACTCGCCATGCCCCTCACAGAATACCTTGGGGTGTCTTCTTTCCAAAATGGGGTCACATGTGGGGTATTTATACTGCCCTGGCATTTTAGGGGCCCTAAAGCGTGAGAAGAAAAATGCGTAAAAATGCCCTCCTAAAAGGTACTCATTGGAATTAGAGCCCCTTTGCGCATCTTGGCTGCAAAAAAGTGTCACTCATGTGGTATCGCCGTACTCAGGAGAAGTAGGGCAATGTGTTTTGCGGTGTATTTTTACATATACCCATGCTGGGTGAGAGAAATATCTCTGTAAATTGACAACTCTGTATACAAAATTTTAAAAAGTTGTCATTTACAGAGCTATTTCTCACACACCGTATGGGTATATATAAAAATACACCCCAAAACACATTGCCCTACTTCTGAGTACGGCGATACCACATGTGTGACACTTTTTTGCAGCCAAGATACGCAAAGGGGCCCAAATTCCAATGAGTACCTTTAGGATTTCACAGGGCATTTTTACGCATTTGGATTCTCACGCTTTAGGTTCCCTAAAATGCCAGGGCAGTATAAATACCCCACAAGTGACCCCATTTTAGAAAGAAGACACCCCAAGGTATTCCGTGAGGGGTATGGTGAGTTCATGTAAAATTTTATATAGCGTTCCCTTCATTCTATGTTCTGTCATTTGGTGATACAGCAGTTTACGACCACATATGGGGTGTTTCTGTAAACTACTGCTTTGTTACCAGAAAAAAATGATTAAAATGGAAAATTTGGAAAAAATAGCTATTTTTATTTTATTTTTGTGACTATGTTCATCTGAACGGTTAGGTCATATGTTATTTTTATAGAGTAGATTCTTACAGATGCGGCAATACCTAATATGTAAAATATCCTTTGTTAAACTAACCAAAAAACATTTTAGTATCTCCATAGTCTGAGAGTCAGTTTTTTTTTAAGTTTTTGTCCAATTGTCTTAGGTAGGAGCTCATTTTTTGCGGGATGAGATGACGGTTTTTAATGGCACTATTTTGGGGTGTATATGACTTTTTGATTGCTTGCTGTTACACTTTTTGTGATGATAGGTGACAAAAAATGTCTTTTTACAGTATTTTTTAATTTTATTTTTTTGCTGTGTCCACCTAGGGGTTAGCTCATGTGTTATTTTTATAGTTCAGGTTCTTTTACGGACGCGGCGATACCTAATGTCTACTTTTTATTTATTTATTTAGGTTTTACACAATCATATAATTTTTGAAACAAAAAAAATCATGTTTTAGTGTCTGCATAGCCTAAGAGCCAATAAATATTTTTTTTTGCGGCGATTTTCTTAGGTAGGGTATCATTTTTTGCGGGACAAGGTGACAGTTTGATTAGTACCATTTGGGTGTAGATGCAACTTTTTTGATCACTTTTATTAACTTTTTTGGGAAGTGAGGTGGGCAAAATGTAAATTTTATCATAGTTTTTATTTTTATTTTTTTATGACGTTCACCATGCGGGGAAAGTAACAACCCCATTTTATAGATCAGGTCGGTAAGGACGCGATGATATTTAAGATGTGTAGTGTATTTTATTATTTTTAATTTTTATTAGTGATAAATGTGTTTTTTATTTTTACCTTTTTTTTTTAAACTTTTTTTAAATGTTTTTTTTTATCCAGACCCACTTGGTTCTTCAAACACAACAGCTGTCTCTGGATGGATACCTAGCTTAGGTTTTCCCTGTCACATCCTTAAAGCTTGTAAAAAAGCGGGATCTTGACATAGGGGCCACTTAATATGGTGGTTTTGGTGATCTCTGTAATGGAGACACCCCTTCGCTTGGTTTTCCTTCCGTTGAGGGATATCTGGCTTTCATTGTGTTGTAGACCCATAACTGGGGCTCCACATTTATTTTGCATACCACTTGGTTCTTGAAGGGATCATGATTAACGATCCATCGAAACGCGTCGATGATGCAATGCTGCTACTGATGGTTTTTTAAACGTGCACAGGATTAAATAAAGTCTTTGAAACTTGTGAAGCTGGACCCGTGCTTTTGCTCTCTACTGATTCCACTTGGTTCTTGAAGTGGATCTGGTGTCTCTATAATACAGTACAGTACATTATATAATGTACTGTACTGTATTTTTTACTTGAGCAGAAGTCTGATCAGAGTCCTGTTACCATGGCAATCAGGATGCCTTTGAGGGCGTCCTGTTGCCATGGTTACCCTCCTCTGCTGCTCTAACAGAGCAGAGGAGGATGGGGAGTGAGGGAAGCTGGGGACTGGAGCTAGGAGGGCTTCACCAGGCACAGCAGCCCCTCACAGCAGCTCCCTCCCTCTTAACCCCTTCCATACAGCGGTCTCTACAGACTGCGGCATGGAAGGGGTTAAACGGCTGACATCCGTGCCTGCACGTACGTCAGCAGTTAGAAGCAGAGTGTCAGCAATGTGCTGACACTCTGCTTGCAAAGCTCGGCCATCCTGAAAATGAGCGGGGGGGGGGGGCACAGGATCGCTCGCACGCACGCCCGTGCACCGCCCGCAAGCCTTCACCCCTCCCCGCACCGCCCATTACAATGAGGGCACGGGGGGAGGTTACAGAAATAAAATAAACATTTGGCAGCATTTTAAAGTTTCTGATCGATCGCGGGGATCAGATACATTGCAAAGCGCTGCAAACCGCAGGTCTGAATTGACTTGCGGTTTGCAGCGATCGCCGATACGGAGGGGTCACAGGACCCCCCTCGGCATGTGAACATGGTTCCTGCTGCACGATTGCAGCAGGAATCATGTTTCTATCGCGATTTTATTATTTTTTTTACATGCGATTTTATTCAGGACGTATGGGTACGCCCTGTGTCCTTAAGGACTCAGACATTAGGGCGTTCCCTTACGCCCCGTGTCTTTAAGAGGTTAAAGTGGGAGGTCATGAAACACTCAGTTTATAGTCCAGATTTAGCAATTACCATCTGATTTCCACCTTTTTGGACCGCTCAAAGAAGCTTAAGGGGAAGACGATTTTCAACCACTCAACCACGCACTCAACCAAAAACATTTTTGCTGATTGCATAAAAAATTTGGTACAAAAGTGGGAAAATACATCACAAAGAAAGGTGACTGTGTAGAAAAGTAATTTTGTTGTTGAAATTTTTAATAAAAATCACGGAAACTTTTTGAAGACAGCTGTGTACTGTGCACAGTATACATATTAAATGCATTTGTGGATGACAGCCAAATATTGCATGCCCTCTGATTCAGAGGTCATGCAATATTAGATCAGAAAATCATGTCACACCTCATATCATATCATTCATACTAATATTAGATCAGACCTCCCCATGTCAGACCTATGATCAGACCCCCATGTCAGACTTCAGATAAGACCCCTATATCAGATCAGACCCACCATGTCAGACCCCTGATCAGATCCCCCATGGCAGACCTCAGATAAGATGCCCATCAGACATGACATAAGTAAATTCACTTACCTTTCCTGCTCCGCTGCTCCTGTCTTGTTATGCTCCCTGTTCTTCTCTGGGTCACGCTGTGACCTGTCAGGTTATAGTACTTGGATTACATCCTGATGCCCGGGGAAGATCAGGTAGGGAGAGTTGAGTACTGGCAGTGCTTCACTCCCTGCGACTTCTGCACACTAGTGAGCTCTTCCATAATGGAAGCGCTCACTAGTATTCGCTTTATAAGACGCTCTGCCGTTTCCCCAAATTTTTGGGGAGGAAAAAGTGTATTATAAAATGGAAAATACGATATGATCGGAAATTCTTCTGACCTGTATGGCTAATGGGCCCATAGACTTTCATAAGCCAAACGTACTTCATGTTTTGTTGCCATACAGTTGGCTATCATGTTGATATATCCTTAATACCCTTGTCTCAGCTGTAGTAAAAAGTAGTCTACTACACCTTCTCATTACAAATGCGACAATGTACTTTTTTTTATTGTGAGTCCATCACAGATATAGTCAGCTGTACCAGTATATAGAGCATCTATAGGCATACAGTTGTAAATGTTTGGTATATACAGTATGTCCAGAAAAAACATGAAAAATGGTCCCACTAAATGTAATGCCCAAACTTGGTGTGAACCTACTAATCATACCCTTTATAGTGACTGATGTACTTATATTTAATTGATCGGTTTTGGAACAGATGTTCAAATGCTGTTGAACAGGGTCACGACTACTACTCCTAACATGTGATAGCGCAATGACATTTCCTGTACAATAAATAGCTTGAACATATTGCAGCAACCTGGGCAATGTCCTCTCTACAATTAATGGCATAACATCCATGCGTTAAAAGCTATAATCAGTTAATTTGTAACAGGAAGATTCATATGGGTCATTGCATAGGCTGACTCTAGCTGTTTCTCCAGAAGTATATATAGATGGCTAGTAATAATGATTAATTGCTAAGGTCAAATTTACCAACTGCATAATCTTCTTTCTATTTTAGGCAATAATACAGAGAAGCAAATTTCTGCCTTTATCGTATTTAGCAAAGCAAAAATTGTTGTAAACCGGTTAAGTGTAAACAGAATATGTAAAATCTAATCTGTAGCCTTTCTCCAAATCCCAAGTCACAGCTATTTAAAGTAATGGCCGTCAAGACCTATTCACTTCTGAGTTTTTATATGCCCTGCTTGTTTGATGCTTTCAGAGCTTGAGGTTTCTGTGCCCGTGCATCTTCAATTCTTTGACAACTTAAGAGGCTGCAGAGCAGATGGAACTGTAATGGTGATTTTCCTGTTTCTCATCATTTCTGAACAGGTAACTAAAGACTTAAAACAATATGACAATAAAATCATAGAGTGCAAGTTTGAGAACAATTGCTGGGTCTTCATGCGGCAAAGAGTTGATAAAAGCTTTCCAAACTCCTATGACACAGCTTTGGGTAAGTACAATGTCTCAGGAATAATAACAACTATACCCTGTGAGGCACTTCCATTTTTAATTTGCAAATATTTGATGGATATTCTGCAGATTTTCCACAGTGGAATTGTGTGTGGAAAATACACAGGGACATCAAAGTGGGTGAGATTTTAAAAACTCTTATCCACATGCTGCAACAAATTCCAAAAAAAAGAAAGCCAAACATAACTTGACCTGCAGGGCGGATTTAAAATTCTGCAGCATGTGAAATATTGCTGGGAATTTCTGTACTGGATTTCATCCTTTGCAATGCAAATCTACAGCCAAATCCATGCGGATTCTTTGCAGAATTTCCACACCAAAATATGTCCCGTGTGTATGTTATCTGCAGGCAGCATGTTATAGAGCCAGAGAGAAGCTAATCAAATTATATCGTTTTTTGGGAAAAGATTTAGCATAACGTGTACTTATTGCCGGCATTGAAGTTAAGGAGGCGGTCCTATCAGTGATTGACAGCCTGCCCTCTATGACTGTACACAGAGATAGCTGTCGATCACTGATAGGACCGCCTCCTGGACTTCAAAGCCCAGATTGAGCCGAAATTTAGGTGTCCTTTTTTCCCACAAAACTATACATTAACCTGCTCAGCTCCTCCTGCTCTGTTACATAGTGCCTGTAGCTCAAACATGTGTTCAATGTGATAGGTTCCATTTAAGGGAGTCTGTCAGCATTTCTGGGCCTGAAAAACTGTTGACAGCACTAAACAGGTGATAAGGATTTCGGTGCAGACATACCTGGAGTGATGGTCATGCAGGTTGCATGACTGAAAGGTCAATGTTTTCATCCCCCGATGCTGCTACCCTAATTGCCCAGGAGTCCGTCTTTTCATGTTTAGTGCTACCTATCCCTCCCCTCTGCCAACTCTACTGTCCAGTTTGTAGAGTACTAGAGCTGTCACACAGCGGGAAGGGATGAAAAGCATTTGGTGCAAAGAGCCCAGGGCTTCGAATATGATGGGACTACCCCCGAGCGCTTACAGTCACAGGGCCTTGACTGTGCGACTTGCTTGACTGTCACTGTGTCTGCATCGCTCTCCCTGACTCCTATGTAGTTCTGTCAGTAGTCTTGAATCCTTCTTTTTTGTATAGGTTGATATTCTGAGTCTCATTAAAAAAATTTTATTAAATAAAAAAAAATACCGACAACGAAGCACTGCACTTGCTTGTACCAACTAGCCAGATTTCAGTCATTTAGCTATGACAGGTTAACAGGCTACTACAATTTTTGTTATTTTATGTTTAGTCCAGTGTTGTGTAGTAGTTATAATTGTTTTTACCGCTGATAACATATTAGTTCAGGTTATTCAGAAGAATTTTTTTGTTGCTGCATTTGAAGCCAATATCAGGATTGGATTCAAAAAGCGGATAAGGCTCAGTTTTCGCTTTCTGTGTGTTTTCTATTATCCATTGATGACTTTGGTTTCAAAAACTGCACCAAAAACATGGAAATCCAGCCTTAAAGAAACACTCCTACAAACATTTTTATTCTCTAACCTGTTAGTAAGGGTAAAGGTGAACTGGTAATTTTCTTACCAGTGACTGTATTTGTGAGTTATCTCCTCCCTTCTGCTCCTTAGCTGTGTCATGTGACCAGCACTCTGAATTTCCAATTAACACAGCAGCTTATGTGTGGACAGGAAGTCAGTTTCTCTATGTATTCCTATGGGAGCCTCAATGTCCGTGTCATAGGAATGAATAGAGAAGTAACTAACTTTCTGTCCTGTGTCAGTTGGAGATCAGAGTGCTGGTCACATGACACAGCCGAGGATTGGAAGGGAATAAATAAATTACAAATACAGTCACCAGTAAGAAGATTACCTTCACTATAGTTTACTAGTACCTTTCTAAGACGGAATATAAATTTTTGTGGGAGTACTTCTTTAAAGAGGTTTTCCAGTACGTTAATATTGGCTGGATAATATACCATATCTGATTGGCGCATGGTCAACACACTGCACACCTGCTGATCAACTGTTCTGCAGTAGTTCTGGTACCAGAACTGCACAACTCTATTCATTGTGTACACCCATCTATTCACTTCAATAGGAGCAGGACAACAGTCACCAGCTGTCTCCACTACACAGTGGATGGAGCTGTGCTGCGATGATGGTGAGTGTGCAGTAACACGGTCCTCTCCCTGTTGTCCTAGGACACACAGTACTAATAAACTAGTGAGAAGAGCAAGACTGCAGCATTCTATACTGATAGGAAGCATGCTATATTACTCCACACTTGCTGTCATCGCATTCCTGATCTCTGCTCTCTCACCTGTGCTTATTAACTAAGGGTACTTTCACATTTGCAGCATAGCTATCCGGCAGGCTGTTCCGGTGGGTGAACAGCCTTCCAGATCCGCCATGCTGCAAGTACCCGTGCACTCCCATGCTGCCGCTCCCTCCCCATTGACTATAATGGGGTGGGGGGCAGAGCTACGGCGCAGCACGGCAGAGATCGCCAGACTAAAAAGTCGGACCTGCAGTACTTTTAGTCCGGCGATCTACTGCCGTGCTGCGCCGTAGCTCCGCCCCCTCCCCATTATTGTCAGTGGGGACTGAGCGGCAGCACGGCAGTGCAAAGGTACTTGCGGCATGGCGGATCCGGCAGGCTGTTCACCCGCCGGAACAGCCTGCCGGATAGCTATGCTGCAAATGTGAAAGAACCCTAAGAAGAACAATAGGACTTCTATATTGAGGCAGGGGCTTGGGGTAGTGAGAAAAGGCAAGCTTGTCTTTGTATGTTACACACAGGCATCTTAAGTGCTCATTATAACGCTGAAGACAGACTCTCCTTAGCAAAACTCAGGAGACTCTTTATAACCTTTTTCTAGTACTAGTAAATATCTTTCACTAATGAAGATATTACAGAAATGTGAAACACCACTGTCTCTGCACAGTATTAAAAATAAACTGAAACAACACTTTTAACTCTAATGTAAACAGAGCCTGATACTCACACATTCTAAAGAATTAAAGGGATTGTCTTACTTCAGTAAATGGCATTTATCATGTAGAGAAAGTTAATACAAGCCACTTACTAATGTATAGTGATTGCCCATATTGCTTCCTTTGCTGGCTGGATTCATTTTTCCATCACATTATACACTATAGGAAAAAGCGCCAGTCTCTCTGGTGGCCGCAACCATTGGAGCGCATATAGGCTAGTGCTTTTTCCTATAGTGTGCAAGCACAGACACCACTGCAGGATTGCAGGATAGTCATAACCACAGAAACGAGCCGTGTACATTGTGATGGAAAAATTGGACCAGCCAGCAAAGGAAGCAATAAGGACAGTCATAATACATTAGTGGCTTGTATTAACTTCTTCTACATAATAAATGCTATTTGCTAAAGTGAGACAACCCCTTTAAAATGTGTGATCCTGGGCAATCCATCTGGTGATAGATGATGCCAACTGGTGTCCATTTACATCAGTTTAGATAATGAGTAGAGCAAACATTTGCTGCAAGAAATGCCTAAGCCTTAGGCCATATTTTCACATGAATGTGTGTTCCAGCCCAATCTTGGCTGTACTGAGTTGTACCCACATAATGCCTCCAGTACAATTCAGTACAGTTGCTGTCGGGCAGGAACACACAGCATAATCATAAATCATTAGCTGTGAACTCTTGTCATGGGAGCATTGTTTAGTCCAAAAAATACTGCTGTCACATGGAGCAAGGTTCAGACACTAAATATGCTTTTGTAAAATTGTCCTTAAAGGGGTTGTCTCACTTCAACAAATAGCATTTTTTATATGGAGGAAGTTAATGCAAGCCACTTACTAATGTACATTGATTGTCCATATTGCCTCTCTTGCTGGCTGGATTCATTTTTCCATCACATAATACACTGCTCATATCCAGGGGTTACAACCACCCTGCAATCCATCAGTGGTGGTTGTGCTTGCACACTGTAGGAAAAATTACTAGTCTATGTGCGCTCCCACAGTCCCAGCCACCGTAGAGGCTATCGCGTTTTCCTATAATGTGCAAACACGACTGATGGATTGTAGGGTGGTCTGTAACCATGGAAACAAGCCATCTATAATCTGGTGGAAAAATGAATCCAGACAGAAAAGGAAGCAATATGGATAATAACAAATACATTGGTAAGTGCCTTGTATTAACTTTCTCTACTTCATAAATGCCACTTGTTGAAGTGAGACAACCCCTATAAAGGTAAGTCTGTTAAAGATGGCCATTCTCCATCTTTCCAGTGAGTTCTGAAATGAGTTATGAGCTTGAAGCTCCTGAATCCAAACGTGGAATTTGTTACACTACCAGATCCACATCAAGACATTTGTGTGACTGCAACACATGCATCTCCTATAGCTGTGATGCTGACAACCCGTGCATTGTTCATTTGCTTCTGTGTAGTACTTTGTACACATTATATATCCCTTAATACGTTCCTTTTCTCTCGGTAGCTGTATGTAACAGCATCCAGCACCCAGTAACTAAGGAAATACTATTTGAATTAATCGATCGATGCACAGGAGCAAATCAGGGGCAAATTAAAAGAAATGCACTGGACCCGGATGCTGAACTCATGCCTCCTCCGCCTCCTAAAATTCCACGAGCTGTTAACTAATGGAGATGCAGAAAGACTTCATGTCGGACGGAGGAAATCCTAACAACCTGCTCATGTTACATACTTGCAATAAGGACTTTTCCACACAAAAAAGCAACTTTTTGCACACTGACATTGTAGCTATCTTACAAGTACAGATTACTTCTTCCCAAAATGTGCATCAAAGACTAAACGTGTCTACTTTGAGTCTTACATGAAAGTGGAAAGAACCCAAAGCATTGCATTAGAGACTTTGAAAAGCTTTATTTTTGCAAGATGCAAGAGCAAAAACTGTCAGATAAAGGAACACACCTTTTTGTGTTTTCCTACCAATTTGTACATGTAGGAAAAAATAAAAGTTGCTTTTGTCCTTCTTTTTCTTAAAGATCTTTTTATTTTATTTAATTGGTCATTGCTTAAGGATTTAATTTAATATGTTTTCCTAAATTCCTTATTTTGAACAAAACAATGATTCTTTAAGTATTATTTCAGTTGTATAGGGTTTTGCCTGTTTTAAATCTTGCTTCGAATTTTGGAATTAAAAAAAAAAAGTGAAACTTTATATTTTTGCTTTTGTCATGTTCTGGTTTTCCAAGATAAAACTTTAGGCTGTATTTATGAAGTATGAAAAGCACAAGTGGTTTATCACAGTCTTTGTAAATTATAATTTCTCCCATTAATCATCTACCTCCGAAAATTGCTGCTTTAGGGTACAGTACTTCTCAAAAAGAACAACTTTTACAGAATGCTGGGTAACGTATTCAGTGTAGTTAGCAAACGTACACCACATGAATAAGAACACAAAATGATAAAAAAAGGAGTTTTCTTGCCTCATAAAATGGCTCCTATTATGATGAAAACATTAGTATAAGCCACTTACTACTGTAGTTTTTAATCCAAATTTCCTTCTTTCATTTCTGCAAGGCATTATTAAATCCCGTTATACAACGCTCGTTATCAGGGGTTACAGCCATTGCTGCAATCCAGCAGCAGTGGCTGCACTTGCACACCACATCGATCCGGCCTCTCTGTTGGGCCAGGAGCACGCATAGGCACAAATGCACAGGAGCTCTCTTCCCATCCATCTTGCAATAGCGCTCGCAGTGTGTGTAGAACAGCACCAGGACATGTAGCCGTAGCTGTAGCCTTGGAGATGTTCACAGCTACTTAACTAAGCCCTTGGAATGTATTACAGGTCCAGGGCTTGCTCAATAGCCCTGGACCTTTTAGTAGACATTGTCACTACCAGCTTTCATCCTGTGATTAATGACATGTAAAGTTTCAAGTCTTTCACTCCAGCACTGGAACCTTTCTGCATAGTGAGGCAGAGTGATCACAGCTATCACCCCGTTATCAGGAATCAGACAGTGTGCCCGTTCCAAGACACTGTTATCTCTTTATGCAAATACAGTATAGAGCTAACAGTCTGCAATTTGGAAGCTACTAATGAAAATGCTTCACTAGCCATAGGAACATGCCACTTGCCTGTGCCATCAATCAAACTTTGAGGCACCGCCCCATCTATTACAGAAAGTTCAGGGTAGGGAGCTGCTGCAGCCCTGGACTAGTGAGGTGAGACAACCCCTTTAAATTCATGTAATTTATTATTTTATCTTTAATCAGCATAGAATGCAATGCAATCTGCAGACATGTTATATAGCAGGAGTAGCAGAGCAGACTGATATATAGTTTTGTGAGTTTCAGTAAAACTTGTAATTTAAACATCTATATTTATACTTTTTCTGATTTCAGTTGTACACGGCGGAGGTGTTATCAGTGATTGAAAGCATTGTTTATGTAAGTTTCTAGGCAGAGATATCAGTCAGTCACTGATAGCTGTTCACGCTGACAGCCTTAAATCTTAGTGTATCTGAGTCCCCTCCTCCCCCGAAAAAAAGTTTGCAGTTTGAACAATTAGAACTGTGAAGAAGTAGGTCTTTTTGGGCTATCTTAATGTCTCTTTCAGCCACATTATTTCCTCTTTAAGTTGCACAGGTAGATGCATTTCACCCAGAAGCCGGAGGCATTTCTCTTCTGTGGAAGTCTGCCATTAATCTACCTCTGTGACATCCTTTCCTACTATGTTTATTTTCAGCTCCGGAGCTCACAGAACAAATACGGATGGGGAAATGGGAAAATCACAAGTACAGACATACAAGAGGTTCCTATAATCTTCAAAAGCTATTTCGAATTTCTTTTATCAGGCTCAGGATCTTAGCTAGCTCTGACAATCCTCCATTTCCACTGAGCCATCTTCTTTCTGTCTGTTACTACTGACGAATCTTGCCTGACAACTGGCAGTGGACTGCAAATTAGGTGGAATGGAGACCCTAGCGGTCATGACTTTTTTCAGGATGTCCCCTCCCTCTTGCAGCTAAAACAGCTTCCACTACTCTGAGAAGAGGAGATTTTGGAGCGTCTGTGTGAATTTTTGGCCATTCATCCAGAAGCATTTGGAGGTCAGACACTGCTGTTGGCCAAAAGTCCTGGCTTGCAGTCTCTTCGAAGTTCATCCCAATGATGATTATCAGGTTAGAGGTCAAGGCTCTGTGCGAGACAGTCAAGTTCTCGCACAGAAAAGCCAACCCTTTCCCCATCTGTGCCAACAAAGTATCCAGTTGTCCAAAATGTCTTGGTCTGCTGAATCGTTAACATTTCCCTTCACTGGAGATAAGGGGACGATGCCAACCCCTGAAAAATATCCCCATAGCATTATCTCTCCTCCACCAAAATTTACAAATGATACAAAGAAGTCAGGCAGGTGTTATTCTCCTGGCATTTGCCAAACCCAGACTCATCCATCAAACTGCCATATAGAGAAGTGTGTTTCACCATTCCACACTACACATTTTCATTGCTCCAGAGTCCAGTGGTCGCATGCTTTACACCACTCCATCTGACATTGTGCTTGGTGAAGTAAGAATAATAATAGAACAGACAGGTGCACGCTGCGGTCTTACTAACTTTCATTCTGATGTTAAAATTGAGAATTAGCCAACATGTCCTACTGTGGAGGACAAGGTGAGGCTTACATGCAGCTGCTCGGTCATGTAAATCCATGTCATGAAGCTCCCAGTACAGAGTTTGTGCGCTCATATTAATGCCAGAGGATGTTTCGAACTCTGCAGTTATTGAATCAGCAGAGTGTTTGACTTATGCACTATGGACCTCTACATTCAGCAACCTCACTCTTTAACTTAACGTGGTCTGCCACTTTGTCCACACCTAGCCCTGTAAGCTCCTATTCAACATTCTATTTATTAATGTACTTACTTATATAGTGCCAAAATATTCCATAGTGCTTTAGAGACATTATCATCTCTTGCTGTCCCCAGTGGAGCTCAGAATCTAAATTTGCTATCAGTATGGCTTTGGAACACAAGAGGAAACCAGAGTACACAGAGGAAACCTACGCGAACACGGGAGAACATGTTGTCCTTGGTCAGATTTGAACCAGGGCTGTGGAATCTGAGTCGAGGAGTCTGTCAGAGGCAATTTTGGGTACCTGGAGTCTGAGTCGGCAAAAATGAACAGACTCCGACTCCTACTAAATTTAAATTGGAATAAAAAATAAATAAAAAGCAAGTTTAAATGTCAAAGAGTAGATTTGGTAGTGGTGGCTCACCTATACCACTTTGTATACAAGTTTAAATGTCCCAATTCACAAAAAGTTATAATTAATTACTTCTCTACTGTAAGAATAAAGGCCAATGCATGCAGTGCGTCATGTTACCGCAAAACGAACACGTTAAGTGACCGTGAAGAAGCATGCTTTTCATATGCTTCACTATATGGCACGCAACGCACAGTTAAGGAGCGGCAATACTTATACTTTCCATTCTGTTGTTTTTGTTCTAAAACAACTAAATAATGTGGTTTGCATTCTTGAACGGGTAAAGTTCCTGTTCCTGATTTTTATGCCTGCTGCTACTATCCAGCCACTTGATAAAAAAAAATTAAAAAATTGCTTTCATTGTGTTTGTCTTTTGCTTAAACTGTCCAATACAGTAGACTGTTGGCTTCCTAGCCAGTAGTTCTGTGCTAATGATATGTATGTTGCCTTTCTTTCCTTCAAGGAAAGTCTAAAATACATTTGCAGATTAAATACAGAGGAGTCAGGGATTCGGAAATACCAAAAACCGAGGAGCCGGAGCATTTATCTACCGACTCCACAGCCCTGAATTTTGAACCTAGGAACCCATTTCTGCAAGGCATCAGTGCTAACCTCCGAACCACTGCTCTGCCCACATTCACACAGTAATTGAGAATGTCCAATTCCCACAAAATCCTCCAGGACAGAGACTTTTAGGGCATGATCAAAAGTTAGAGGCTGTGTTTGAAAGTACAGTTTGATGCAATTATACATATTGTGAATGAAGAATAATTTACAGCACATCTCAATCTGTTTCTACTAATGCCTCGCCTGTACTATAAAACTAGCATCACTTAATCTACACAATAAACACTGTGATTAAAATGAAGAACAATACCAGAGCAGAGTTATGGAGGGCTAACCTTCAAAAATGTACAGTAAAAAGTGATCAAAAAGTTGTATACACATCATAGTGGTACCAATAAAAACTCACACAGCTCTGTTGACAGAATAATAGTTATAGCTTTCAGAATTTGACAACCTTAAAACCAATAATTTTAATCATTTATATTGTGTAAAAGTATTAAAACATAGAAAATATATACATTTGGTATTGACTTAATTGTAAAAATTGATATGTAAAAACAGTTAATAAAAGTTAAAGGAGTTGGCCACCTTCTGGCTACTTGTAGCCAATGTGTATGTAAGATGTGTCACTTGCTAATATAGCCTTTGTTGAGATTCTGTGCCATTTCCTATATTTCATAAGCCATGTCCTCTTGTTAGGAAAATATTCTGTGCTGTCCACATAGACATCCTATCCTAAAATGGCTGCTGATGGTCATGTGACCACCTCCATGTGATATCTCCTGCATTACACACACTGCTCCTGTACTAAACTCCCAACAGTGGACGTACAGATGGCAGGTGCAGTGTATTTGAACAGAGAAGGAAGTGCAGTGTATTTGAACAGAGAAGGAATCACGTGCAGGTGATTTGCCTGGTCACATGACCCTCCATCAGTAGCCATTTTATGGACAGAACCTCACTGTGGAAAGCACAAAAGACTTGGCAAACAAGGGGCCATACCTTATGAAATATTGAAAATGTGCAGAATTTCAACAAAGGTTACAGCGAGGAACAGAAGTATTTTAACACTCTACGATTTTGCAAGTTCTCCCACTTCATGAAGGAGTCTGAAATTCACATTGTAGGTGCATTCCCACTCTGAGAGACAGAATTAAAAAAAAAATTCACATTGTATGATTTTTAAAGAATTTATTTGTCTTGCACTGCTGCACATAAGTATTTGAACACCTGGCAATCAGCAAGAACTCCCAAAGACCTGTTACTGTGCCTTTAAAAAGTCCACCTCTACTCATTAATCTAACTTAGTAGCACCTGTCTTAGCTCTTTAAAGACACCTGTCCACCCCACATTCAGTCAGATGCCAACTACTACCATGGACAAGACCAAAGAGCTGTCAAAAGACACCAGAGACAAAATTGTGGACCTCCACAAGGCTGGAAAGGGCTATGGGGCAGTTGCCAAACAGCTTGGTGAAAATAGATCAACTGTTGGAGCAATTGTTAGAAAATGGAAGAGGCTAAAGACGCCGGTCAGTCTCCCTCAGACTGGGGCTCCATGCAAGATCTCACCTCGTGGGGTATCACTAATGATAAGAAAGGTGAGGAATCAGCCCAGAACTACAAGGAAGGAGCTGGTCAATAACATGAAGAGAGCTGGGACCTCAGTTTCAAAGGTCTCTGTCAGTAGAACACTACGCCGTCATGGTTTCAAATCATGCATTGCACGGAAGGTTCCCCTGCTCAAGTCATCACATGTCCAGGCCCGTCTGAATTGCCAATGGCCATCTGGATGATCCAAAGGAGGCATGGGAGAAAGTCATGTGGTCAAATGAGACCAAAGTAGAACTTTTTGGTCTAAACTTCACTTGTTGTGTTTGTAGGGAAAAAAAAACAATGCGTTGCATCTCAAGAACACCATCCCTATCGTGAAGCATAGGGGTGGTAACCTCATGCTTTGGGGGTGCTCTTCTGCAAAGGGGACAGGACGACTGCACTGTATTAAGTAGAGGATGAATGGGGCCATTTATTGTGAGATTTTGAGCAACAACCTCCTTCCCTCAGTCAGATCATTGAAGATGGGTCATGGCCGGGTCTGCAAACATGACAACACCCTGAAGCACACAGCCAGGATAACCAAGGAGTGGCTCTGTAAGAAGCATATCAAGGTTCTGGAGTGGCCTAGGCAGTCTCCAGACCTAAATCCAATAGAACATCTTTGGAGGGAGCTGAAACTCAGTGTTGCTTAGCGACAGCCCCGAAACCTGACGAATCTAGAGGTGATCTGTGTGGAGGAGTGGGCCAAAATCCCTGTTGCATTGTGTGCAAACCTGGTCAAGAACTACAGGAAATGTTTGACCTCTATAGTTGCAAACAATGACTTCTGTTCTGTTTAAATATGTATGTGCAGCAGTGCAAGACAAATAAATTCTTTAAATATCATACAATGTGATTTCCTGAATTTTCTTTTAAAATCTGTCTCTCTGTAGTGGGAATTTACCTACAATATGGATGTCAGACCCCTCCATGATTTCTAAGTGGGAGAACTTGCAAAATTGCAGGGTGTTCAAATACTTCTGTTCCTCACTGTACATATAAGTGCCATATAATCATCTTACAAGGTCAACAGTAGGCAGAAAGTGAATAAGATGCATTAACAAATAAGGTGCTAATGTATGTACCTTAATTGGAGCCATTTTAAATACAACTTGTTCCACAAAAGCCAAACCCTCATATAGCTGCATTGCCTAAAAAATTAAGTTTAAAAAGTTCATAATCGGGCAATGAAAAAAACAAAAAGCTGAGCATGTGGTGTACAAATCCATAGAAGATATATGTTGGGATCTGTACCACACATTCATTTATTTTAGTTTCAATTGTTTTTTATTTTATCAGCACTGTGAAACAAAAGATAAAGAAGCAACAAAGTGTGGATGCAGCCACATGATATATATGAATAAAGTTAGCAGAAAAGTGGGCGCAGCCACAAGTTGAGTAATAGCGTAAGCTAATGGTACAACAAACATATTGGACACAGTAGGAGTACAGGTTGATTATAATGCAGGTATAGCACTAGGGCATCTGCATAGATGCTGCCTACCTAGCGCTGTTGTGAAGCAGTTTCGAACATACATGGTAGGGGGAAAAAAACTGAAGTAATGAACAGAGCAGTCACTAATTTTGGTGACCGATGAATGAGACAAATAGTAACCAGGAGCTGTGGAAGGCCACAGAACAAAATAGAGTACAGTGGCACCTAAAGAGAAGGAAGTGAGAAGCAGAAGAAAGGGGGAAAGAAAAAGAAGAAAAAACAAACAAGGGTAGAAGGACATGGGGACCTCTTAGTTGCATCCCCGTCGTCCTAACGGGCAGTCAAGAGAACATACATCAGGAGGAGTAGAAAGTGCTATTGGTCCACCCACTCCAGGCCGCCTGTCTAAATTTGATGGGAATAATAGATAAGGGTAAGGAGTGTTCGTATCTGCAAGTCTGGTAATTCTCTTGTATGACTTTGGAAACAGAAGGAGGGGCCGGGTTTTTCCAGTGTCTGGTAATGACCAGTTTGGCGCTGAGCAGAACATAGCCAGTGATGTTTCTATGGGGAGGAGGGATTTCATGAATACCTAGAAACAGCAAGGCTAACTCTGGGCAAGGGTCCACCCTGCGGCCCATTAGGGTAGAGACAAGTTGGAAGATGTTCTTCCAGTATTCAGTGAGGATAGGGCAGGTCCAGAGGATATGGAGCATGGATCCACCTCCGCCACAACCCCTCCAACAATAGGGGGAAGTGGAAGGGTAGATTATATGAAGTCTCTGGGGGGTAAAGTACCAGTGGAGAATCGTTTTTAGACCTGCTTCATAGTGATTGACACATTTAAAATTTGACACGATAAGTCCTATGGCTGCAGTCCAGGATTCAGCAGGAAAAGTCTTCTTTAGTTCCCTTTCCCATCTATGGATGGGGGGGGGGACTTAATGAAGGTAGCCTTATCCCCCAGTAGATCATACAGGTGTCTCGTGGAATGTCGCTTGAAAAGGGAGGGGAATTGAAATAGTCGCAAGATGGATGAGTTGACCTGGGGGGGAGATTGTAAGATCTTCGAAAGGAAGTGATGGAGTCTCAGATATGTATAGAACTCAGAATGAGGTAGAGCGAAGGTGCTTTGGAGAGTGGCAAAGGGAAGAACGGAATGGCCTTCTACCATTTGGGAAATAGTGTCAATCCCTCTATCTCGCCATGACGCTAGGTTAATGTCGAGTATAGACAGCTCGATAGCGTGAGTGGAAGCGATTTTAAACAAGTGAGTGGACGTGTCTTTCAATGTGCCATGAGTGTTGGTCCAGAGGGTGCCAGCATGTGATATTGTAAGGAAAGGATGTGTTGGGGAGGCAGGGCCCCATAACAGATGAATCAGGTAATCTCTAACAGGAACCTGTTTCAGTGCATGAGATTCAATCTGCTGCCACGCTTTTTCGTTATCTGAAGCCCACCATTCCCTAGTAAAGGAAAGGCCTATCACTACAAAATAATCTTTAATGTCAGGGAGGCCCGCCCCGCCGGCGCATTTCTTTCTGGTCAGGAGTTCTCGAGCCACTCTAGGTTTAGAATTTCCCCAGATATAATTGCCCAGCAGAGCCTGAGCTTTTTGAAAAAATGCAGCAGAGATCGGGATTGGGAGGTCCCGAAAGATGTAAATAAGTTTCGGTAGGGTCATCATCTGGAAAGATGCTATCCTACCCATCCGAGAGACTGCATAGAAAAGCTCGCGAAGTCTGTGGACATGGTGGTAAGAAGAGGAATGTAGTTCCGCGTATAAAGTAGAGAACAGGGCGAGTTGATTTTAACTCCTAAATAGGGAATCTCCGAACACTGCCAATCAAGATCATGAGAGGCTTTTAAAGTGGCTAGATCAGAGGGCGGAATGTTAATAGGAAGGGCCTGCGATTTTGAACCGTTAATCTTGTAATATGAAAGGCATCCATAATGAGAGATTACATCAAGCGAGGCTGTAAGGGATTGCAAGGGATTTGTCAGAGTGAGAATGATGTCATCAGTGTAAAGGGTAATATACACTCATTTATTTTTATACAAAGTTAAAGGGCATCTGTCAGCAGATTTGTACCTATGAAACTGTCTGACCCGTTGGATGTACACTTAGACCAATGCTAAATGACAGTATTGACAGTGCGAAGTACTGATGGATTAATATCCATGGAGGAGTCGTTAACAACAAATTATTAATTGGAATTTGTTACAAACCACATAACATACATTGATTGAACATGCTGAGGAAGAAATTGTGCAACAAATAGGAAAGGCAGCAAGCAATCATGGGGTCCTTATTATGGAGGATTTAAAAGAACATCTGTCAGCAGATTTGTACCTATGAAACGGGCTGACCTGTTACATGTGCACTTGGCAACTGAAGGCATCTGTGTTGGTCCCATGTTCATATGTGCCGGCATTGCTGAGTAAAATGTTTTAATATAGGCAAATGAGCCTCTAGGAGCAATGGGGGCATTACTGTTACTCCAGTGTTGAACCACTGAGCCAACCAATGGATTTAACTTAGGCCCGCTATCCCGGTGGCTCCCTGGTTTTCACCGTTTAACCCCTATACAGGGATCTGGACTTCACTGCAGGGAACACTCCAGGCTGCTTTCTCTGGGAGTAGTCTCCGTATGGTTGCCTGCTGATGCACGGGGGTCAGAGCTATTGGTGTGGACCAGCCAGAGATCAGGCAAAATCATAGTCAGGGTCCAAGGTCCACAGGCAGGCTAATAGAAAGGCACACCTTCACAGGGACTAGCAAGCTAGACAAAATCTATTTGCTCATGCACCCTTCCAAAGGGAAGGATGCCTTAAAGTACCCCAAGGAATGGGGAGAGAATGAGGCAAATTGAGCTTCTAACAAACTGGGATAGTCTGGCTAATGTCTTTGATGGGTTCCAGAAATCGCAATCGCAAGTGAATTTAGATGATGGAACCTTCAGGCGATAGCCAGTTTCTATCCCTAGGAGAAAATTGTGAAGGAACTCATCTCTTGTCCACAGATTTTTTTCATGGGTGCAGAAGCCTGGGTGAGGGAAGCCTTAGTCTCCTGCCAGATCAGCAAAAAATTCCTGGCATCTACGGCTCGCACACCAGTAGACAGATCATTGGGTGTAGGAAGACGAGGGTGCTCTCAATAAACAATAAAGAATGGTGATTTGTCAGAAGACTCAATTGAAATGTTTGTTGTGGCAGAACTGAGCCCAAGGGAGCATGGACACCCAGTAATCTTGCTTAGAGGAGAAAAAGTAACACAGATAGTTCTCCAGAATCTGGTTGATATTCTCCACCTGCCCGTTGGATTAAGGGTGGTAAGCAGAGAAGAAATCCAGGTTAACTTCCAACAACCTACAGAGTGTTCTCTGTTTATCAATATACATCATATGTCTTCCTCAACATACTATTTTGGATAGGGGAGTAGAAACGGGCCAGTGGGATGGCAAAAGGCCGTCCAGGCAAGAGAATGAAATAGGCCAATTTTGAGAAACTGTCCACAACCACCTAAATTACTTTTCACCCAGAAAAAAAAGGAAGGCTGGTTATGAAGTCCATCCCGATGTGTTGCCGCTGAGTATTAGTTATCAGTAAAGGAAGAAGTAGTTCAGCTGGCCTCTGTCTCAGAGTCTTGTTCTGGGTGCAATTCACACAGGTGGCAACAAAATAATTTTGGGGAGTCACTAACAATTCCTAGAAATTAGCTCAATGGTCTTACGAACCCCTGGGTGATTAGTCACTTTAGACTTGTGCCCAGATGAGAATACGCCTTCATCTGGTCTGAGGAACATGTTTTCCTTGGAAGGTTGTTCTTAAACTGCACCAGAGCAACAGAAACTTCTCAGGTTGGGTCGATTATATGATGAGGCTCCTCTACTCAGTCAACATGATGAAACGGATTAAGCCGCTGGCTGTATGTAATTTAGATTTTTGTGGTCAGTTTAGATTACAAGTGGATGACTGGCCCACTCCAGAAGTTCATGTACCTTCTCAGGTGTCATCTTAATTGCAAGCAGCTCCCTGTCACTGATAAAGTAGTTTCATTCTGACGCAGAGAAGGCCTTTGAGAATCCACAGATGACCGTAAGTACAGCTCCTGCTCCCATGGAGGATGCTTCCACCTCCACAAAGAACTCCTTGGGCATCTAGGCGATGAAGAATTGATGCTGAAGAAAAAGCCTGCTTAGACTGGAAGTCTCTTCATCTTCTGGAGTCCTTGTCTTGGCATTTACCTCTTTGCAAATAAGGGTAGAAATAGGTACATTTAAGATGGAAAAATGAGGAATAAACTGCCTGAATAGTTGGCGAAACTCAGTAATTGCTGGATAGCATGCATAACAGAAGGACAAGGCCAATCCAAAATGGCGGACGTCTTCTCAGAATCCATTGCTATGCCTTGGTCATATATAGTATAGCCCAGGAAGGGAAGAGATGTTTTTTCAAAGATGCACTTTTCAAATTTAGCATAGCGTCTATGCCATCTCTGGCATTGGAGGACGGTGTGTACATGTTTCTAGTGTGCAAAGAGATCAGGCAAAAAGACCAAGACTGTAAGGATGTTAGCAAGAGTGACAGGCAGAGCCCCAAAGTAAAATCTGCCTTGAGTTCCAGTCTAGCATAGGACAGTGCAGATGAAGAAAAGGTATTGCCAGCAGAAGAGGACAGGTGGACACAGATAGCGCATAAATCAATATGAAGTATTCCCACTTGAAGTTCCATGAGCATAGTGATGTACTGTATGGTTTTCGGGAGCACCATTTCATTGACAGATGTCACCACCAAGGACGGTTAGTTGCGCCACTGTCTGCGACTTCGCCCCGCTCATGCCAGGTCTAAACTTGTGGGCAGGCCCGTCTCATTCACAATTTTCTACTCCTGTTTTAGGCCTATAAAAAGGGCTAAATTTAAAAAAGCTTGAAGCTGTCTTACATTTAGAACTGAAGCTGAATGCCCCGAAGCTATGGAGAGGCCTGCGCCTTTTCATAACTATGGCGGATCCACCACCAGTTTAGGGTTTTATTAAGACTGGCATCTAAAACGCCGGTCTTAATAAATGTGCACCTTTGTGATTATTATATGACTTTTATTATGCATTTTTAGCAGTTTTCCCCCGTGCATGCTGTATTTCTAATTTGACGTTTTCCCAGACCTTGTGGGTGGGGATTAGCTCCTAATCACTGCACACAGAAAGTAGAGTAAAATCTGCTTCTCTCTGTCACTCAGCATTTCCAGGATCATGGAGGGCATTACTGACTCGCACAGTTTTGAATAAAGCACTTGGGCTGAGACAAAAGCTGTCTATGCAGTTTCTTTTGCTATTTGTGTCTCTCCTGTTTCCTTCTCACTCCCTCCCCTCTGCATAATGACTCTATTGACATGTATAATATGATCCTTTAAAAGAGAAAAGCATTTAGTGAGGTGAGGGGTAGGTAAACTCAACATTCCTCTCTCATACAATATATTACAAAGTTTCTTATTCTTACTAGTACTATTGATTTATGCAAAGTTGTGTGAAAAGTTAATGACCATTTAAATAATCACATTAGGCAGTTATTAACATATACAGGAATTATATCAGTGGTGATACAGATATCCAAACCAAAAGATTGATGTCTTTTTGTGTTTTTCAACTGTGGTAAAGTTTGGGCACTCCATAGCTGGGCAGCAGATGATGGCTTCATGCTGTTATGTGAAATGTGCATGAGTTGGTATTACAGCATTAAATATGCATTAAAATAAAAAGTTTTCTTTTAATTTAATACTGAGAAGGTAAAACTATTTTTCTCATGATTTGCATTTTAATATCCTTCCAGTTTCTTTCATTTAAGCCACTTTTGGAACATAATCAAAGCTGCATATTGAACTGTTAATGGAAAAGTTCTATGCTTACATGACTATTGAAATGTCTAATAGTAAAAAGTTCAAAATATTTAACTTTCATTAGACCACCAGAATGCTTCACATTTGAAAGATGGAACGTATTTCCAAATATCACAGTTGGGGATCTTGTATTAAGATGTAATTGAAGCTGGATGACCTGACAGAGTGTTATATGTGGGTATTGTTTAGGGATAGCCAGAAACGCCTCTCCTTCTCTATTTGCCTTACTAACACCTTTCTGGGAAGAGATCCCTTAGCAGCCCAGAACCCACCTGGCGGTGTCAGAGCCTATAGGTGGGTTCTCTAATGGCCAGAGTTTGATCAGGGGGTTCATCCTCATCCTTCCTACCCTATAAGTCGCTGTGCCAGTACCTCCTATGTGGAGGTCCCCTGGCTTGCTCCTAACCCTGATGAAGTGGGTAATGCAGCTGGTGGTTTCCTCACTTTGGATGGCCATGGGTTCATGGAGCTTAGATCCGCTGTTACTTGGGTGGAGTTCAGCAGGATCACGCCTCAGTGCACCTAAACGGTCAGCAGCTGGAATGGGGCTATTTCTCCTCTCCTTACCAATGCTCCATATGCAAGTGTTGGCAGAAGCTGGATGACAAATATTGGTGCTTGCTTTGGCAGCACATACTCCAAAATTGGTAAGTAAACCGAGCAGACTATTTGAGACAATTTGTCAGGTAAGTAAACCATGCATGTGTTTAACCAGCCACATTGACTCAACAGTTCTAATTACATTAATTAAGAATCTGTGTGTAGATCTAAATGGGTACTCAGGCGATAGTAGTATTACCTGTTTCTTTAATAAGAACTGGCTGTGGATTTAAAATTTTCAGGCTACATTCAATTGACAAGGTTGCTACACCTTAAATATTTAAGGTGTAGCAACCTGTCATAGTTATGTCTGACTTGATTTCCTTTATCTAGGAAAATTTATACTGAGTTGGCACCTGACATGGCCCCTGTATTTCATGAAAAAATCACAGAAAAAAGGATAATTACAAAATAGATGCAAGCATTTTATATAAACTAAGCCCTCATTCTGATGGAATAAAATCTGAGATACTTACCCACTATATTTTCAGCCAGGTCCTTCACTAAACCTACCTATGCCATGTTCAGGAGTGCAGACTCTGCACATATAGTTTAATTATCCTTTTTTCTGTGATTTTTTTCAATAATGTAGCCAGGGACATCCATATATTTGTTTATCATATCATGCAGGATGTTTTTATCTTTGTTTTTTCAGTGATTTTTGTTTACCCTGTACTTCATGGACATGCCGCCTCATGTCCTCTGTGCCTGGCGTGCCGCCTCATGGCCACTGTGCCTGGCGTGCCGCCTCATGGCCACTGTGCCTGGCGTGCCGTCTCATGGCCACTGTGCCTGGCGTGCTGCCTCCTGGTCTCTGTGCCAGGCGTGCCACCTCATGGCTTATGTGCCTGGTGTGCCGCCTCATGGCTGCTGTGCCTGGCGTGCCGCCTCATGGCTTCTGTGCCTGGCGTGCCGCCTCATGGCCTCTGTGCCTGCCGTGCTGCCTCATGGCCCCTATGTCTGGCGTGCCGCCTCATGACCCCTGTGTCTGGCGTGCCGTCTCATGGCTCCTGTGTCTGGCGTGCCGCCTCTTGGCCCTTGTGTCTGGCATGCCGCCTCTTGGCCCTTGTGTCTGGCATGCCGCCTCTTGGCCCTTGTGTCTGGCATGCCGCCTCTTGGCCCTTGTGCCTGGCATGCCGCCTCATGGCTTCTGATGCTTGGCTTGTCGCTTCTGGTGTTGTCTAATGGGCCCCATGTGTCCTAAGACTACTGCCACTTGCCTCTGGAGAGCCAGAACTCATCCCTCTGCCGAATGTAACAGAATGTGGAGAGGTAGAACTCCAGTACTGGGAATTGGATCATTTAATCACAAGGCTCTACAGTTATAACACAATATATATATATATATATATATATATATATATATATATTCACATTGATGCTATGCAGCAACACCCAGCATTTAACTTTGTGGTTGCCACCAGGCTTACTGATACAAACCCCATGCCAATGTGTTGCAAAACACCACTCCCGCAAAAACTTTAACTTGTAAGAAATAGTAAATAAGTGTATACCAAGAGCACATATAAAGCAGTATTACTAACCCAGACTGGAGACAGACAAGTCCCAACATCCGTTTCGCTTTCGCGCTTCTTTACGGGTACTGGAGTTATATCTCTCCACATTATCTTACTCACGGTTTATGCATTTTACAATGTTATGACTTAATGTGTATTTGTCTTGATAATTGTGTAATAATAATAAACGTGAATTATTGATTGTGTTTGTGTGGTGATTTCAGTGTTATGGGCGTTATTGTTATTACTCCACGTAGGGTGCATTTTGTATCCCACTGTTTGGTGTTTAGTGACTGACAAATAAAGTGGCCTCCTCAAAGGGCCTGAACAAATGGCAGGTGTCATGCATAAGCTGCCACTGGCTGACATCGAAATTAAACAGGGGAGTACTCCTGTCCGCTTGGATCATCAAGAAACCGTTTATGGCCTTTCTCTGTTTGTATAGGCGGTTCAATATATGGAGGGTGGAATTCCAATGGGTGGAAACGTCGCATATCAGCCTATGTTGAGGGATGCCGTTCTACAACTGCAGCTCAAGGAGGGTGTGCTTTGCGGTGTACGAGTCGCTTAAGTGCATGCGATTTCTTGATGAGGGACACGGAGCAGCTCCTCCCCTGTGTGACACCGTTCGCCCAGGCAAACGAGGTGCAGAACAGTGTGACACTGCCGTGCCCTGCACATGTGGTATGCTGGAATGGCACTTTGAATTGTCCCTGCAGTGGAGGCTGAGAACACAGTGGAGGATGAGGAGGCAGAGGTGGACATTGTCGCAGGACCAATGGCGTTAGAACGTGGAGGCGGAAGCGGCATCACCTGGCCAAGTTGCTGGTGTGGCTGTGCAGGAACCACTTTCACCCACTGGGCCATAAAAGACATGTATTGTCCCTGACCGTAGTTACAGCTCTACACATCGGTACTGCTGTGCACTTTGCAGACACTGACAGGCTCAAGGACTGGCCCACCTTCTGTTCTACATGTGTGCAGGGTTGGTACTGTTTTTTTGGCAAAGAAATGACAGATTCAGACTCTCCACCTCGGCTCGCACAAGCCATCAGTTCCCTGAAAGGTGCAGAGTCCACCACTTGGAAAGGGAGGGACTGCAGCACCAGCAAATTGGATAGGAGCATGTTTAGCTTCTGCGCCGTTGGATGAGTGCATGCATACTGCTGTCTCTTGGCAATCGCTTCAGTGATCGATTGCTGATGGAATAACTGATGAGGAGTAGGAGGGCGAGGAGCAGGAGCATCAGGACCAGCATATAATTGGAAGGACAGACAGCTCCCTACAGCTGAGGTGGTGGAGCCTTGACTGCCTGAAGTCGGCTGCGTGCCACTGGGTGATGCATTGGTTGATGCGGCAGGCTGGACCACCACATCGGAGCTACGGTTCTCCCAGGCCACTTTATGGTGACACTGCATATGTTGACACAGGGCCATGGTGTCAACATTGGCACCCTGGCCACGCTTCACCTTCTGCCCACAGATTCTACATATGGGGCAATGTTCTCCTCCTCCGGCGGCTTAACAAAAAACTGCCATATCACGGAGTAGGTGATTTTACCCCAAACACTACGCACTGACTGACTACTACCGCTGTTGCCTCCACGAACCCGTGCACCGCTACTTCCCGGGCAGGTAGGCTCCTGCGATGTGGGTGGTCTACCCCGGGCACGTTTGGCTCCCGACCTCCCACTGCTGCCACCCTGCTGACTCCCAGCCACACTAGCGACTTGCTGGCTCTGCCGCTGCCTCACAAGCAAGCTGCCACCCTCTTCTCCCGATGATGATGATGAAGCCCCTTCATCACCCGGCTCCCAATGCGATCTGACGATCATCATCATCGAGTACTGTGCACGTCACTGATGTCCTCCTCAACCGTCTCTGGGTCAGGAGCCTGACTGCTCGCAACACCAGCTCCCACGCCACTCTACTCATCACTATTTGCCCATCTAATAGAGGAAGCGGCAGATGTCTCCTCCACATCTTGGCTTGCCAATAGCTGCTGACTGTCTTTCAGTAGCTCGTCCTCACTCTATAGTGGAGCTGAGCCCTCAGTGTCGATCAAAGTAGGGATAGTATTGTGTGAAATCTGATGATCTCTGCCTTTGTGTGCCTTTTCCATTTTAACCCCTTGCTGCGGAGGGAGGTGGTGTTTGAAAGCAGCGCGATCTTCCATGCTATTATTTTACCCAAATTTTGTTCTACTTTTACACAACAGGCTTTTCAACAGATATATGCAACGCTGTACGGCGAATATATTTTTATTTCGCCACTAATACACTGCAAACTGGGCTTCACAATATATCACTGCACCACAGAACGTAACTTAGGCCCCTATTTTGTTCTACTTTTACAAAACAGGCTTTTCAACAGATATATGCAACACTGGATGGCAAATATATTTTTACTTCGCCACTAATACACAGCAAACTGGGCTTCAGAATATATCACTGCACCGCAGAACCTCAATAAGGCCCAAATGTATTTCTACTTTTACACAACAGGCTTTTCAACAGATATGTGCAACGTCTGGATAGTGAATATATTTTTATTTCACCACTAATACACCGCAAACAGGGCTTCAGAATATATCACTGGACTGCAGAACGTCAATTAGGCCCAACTTTTTTTCTACTTTTACACAACAGGCTTTTCAACAGATATATGCAACGCTGGACGGCGAATATATTTTTATTTCGCCACTAATAGATGGCATACAAGCCTTCAGAATATATCACTGCACCGCTGAGCGGCAAATATATTTTACTTTTGCCACTAATACACGACAAAAAGGGCTGTAATTTTCGCCCTTCACCACACAACAGGTAATAAGCCCTTTTTTCCCACTTATAAGTCAAAAAATGCTTTAGAACATATAACTGCACCGCACAAGGGCAATTAAAACATAGAAACATTTCCTTGTAATAAACCCTGTTAATGCCTGTATTAAACGGCACTTGCACCCTGATAAGACAGGTTTGCTGGAATGACAGAGCTGTATAATGCAAATGGATCATCAATCAGTGCAGCAAGATGTAATCGGATTGTTCCTATTATCCAGGCTGTCACCTCCCCGACTGAACCCTGTTGAACATAAATGCTTGTTGAATGATTCCTTCCTATCCTTTCCCTAAACCTTGAGTAATCTTTCCCTGTACTTGTAAATAATTTTATTTCTCAATCAAGTCTTTCCTATCACTTTCCCTGGCGCCTGCAGACAGGTCTCTCCTTGCACTAAGCACGCTGGTGAATGGCAGAATCTAAGATGGCCGCCGTATTTATAGGGCTGTGACATCACAGGGCGGGCTTCCTGCTGATTGGCTAAATGCATGGTATTATGGGTGATCCCACCTTCCCAGAGTTCCTTGCTCCATGTCCTCACACGTGCAGCAGCCATTTTAGGAAAAATTCGTTACACGAGGAAATTCACATTCGGTGCGAATTGAATTTTTCCTAAAATTCTGATCGAATACCACTTTGTCAGCTTTGATTCGCTCATATCTAACTAATACATGCCACAAAGGCTTTAGAACATATAACTGCACCGCTGAACGGCAAATATATTTTACCTTTGCCACCAATGCACGACAAAAACCCTTCACCACACAACTGCTAATAAGCCCTATTTTCCCACTAATACAAGCCAAAAAATGCTTTAGAACATATAACTGCACCGCACAAGTACAAATAAGACGTATAAATATTTCCTTGTAATAAACCCTATTAATGGCTGTATCAAACAACACTTGCACCCTAATATCAAGAACAGTTTGCCGGAATTACAGAGCTGCATAATGGCAATTTGGTTGCCCAGTCAGTGCAGCAAGGTGAAATAGGATTGTTCCTATTATCCAGGCTGTAACCTCCCCTACTGAACCCTGTTCAACATAAATACTGCAGAATCATTCCTCCCTATCCTTTCCCTACACCTTGAATAATCTTTCTCTGCACTTGTAAATCGTTTTTTGTTTTTTTTAGCACAATGAAGTTTTTTCTAGTACTGTCCCTATCCCCTGCTGATGTCTCTCCCTGCACTAATTACACTGGAAAATGGCATAATCCAAGATGGCTGAGGGTATTTATAGAGCTGTGACATTACAGAGCTGGCTGGCTGCTGATTGGCTGCATGCATGGCATTATGGGTAAATCCGCCTTCCCAGAGTTCCCTGCTCCATGTTCTCACACGTGCAGTTGTTACCACGAAGCGTGAGGAAATTCGGATTCGGTGCGAATCGAATAATTCCTAAAACTCGGATCGAATTCCAATTCGTCAGCTTTGATTCGCTCATCTCTAGTTCTCATTTTATATACTAACATTTTATGTGGCACAGTATCAAATGCTTTGGAGAAGTCAAGATATACGACATCCATTGACTCATCCCAGTCAAGTCTAGAACTTGCCTCCTCATAGAAACTGATTAAATTAGTTTGACATGACCGATCCCTCATGAAGCCATGCTGATACTGCATTACTCACTTATTTTCACTGAGGTACTTTAAGATAGCATCTCTTAGAAAAAACCCTCAAACAGTTTACCCACGAGAGATGTTAAACTTACCGGCCTATGGTTTCCGGGCTCTGTTTTTGACCCCTTTTTGAATACTTACACCACATTTGCTAAGAGCCAATCCTGTGGTACGCTCCCTGTCAATATAGAGTCCTTAAATATCAGAAATAAGGGTCTGCCTATGACATTACTTAATTTTCTTAGGATATAGGTGGGCGGATGCCATCTGGTCCCAGCAATTTGTCTATTTTAATCTTTTTAAAACACTGCTGCACTTCTTCCTGGGTCAGACAGGCCCATTTTAAAGGGAAATTTACTTTTTCATCCTGCATTTCATCTGACAGTTTATTTACCTCAGTAAATACAGTGGAGAAAATATATTTTATAGTTTTGCTTTCTGCTCATCGCTCTCAACTCCCCCATTATTATTCTGTAAAGGGCCTACGCCTTCAGATTTATACTTTTTACCATTTATATAATTGAAGAACAAGAAATTATATAGGAAGAATTTGAATAAGAGCAATGCTTTTCTGGCTATCTCTAAAAGGGGTTATCCCATGACTAATGAAAAAAATGAAAATCATACACCATATAGTACATGACAACCTCTTTCTAACAAAGCTAGAACCAGTCCTGTACCTCACATGGATCCAGAGATCTCCCCATTCATTGCTCTGCTAGATTTATATCAATCTGGCAGTTCAAGGGGAGTGTCTTTTCTGCTGCAGTTAAGGAGGCATGTCTCAGCTCTTCCTATCACAGCTCAGGAGGTAGTTTAAGGATGAAACTGAGCATGTGCGGCCTTCTCAGTGAGCGGGACAAATAAATTAAAAAACAAACAGCAGGTGGCTGTATGCTGATATATTTTATTAAATAACTCATTACTTATGCTAAAATTTTAATTACATGCATTTATAAAAGTATTCTTATCCAGGTGCTGGTTTGAAAACTGTAGAATATTTTTTGCGAGACAACCCCTTTAATTCAAAATCCCCAACTGTGATGTTAGGAGATACGTTCCATCATGCAAAAGTGAAACATTCTAAATATCTGACATTTGTAGCATATCCTAGAGATATACCACAAATGTTGAGATGGTGAAACCTTTTTAACCCTACATCCTTTATTATATGTGTATTATTATACTCATTAATCCTGTACATTTAAAGGCTATGTAGACCTTTGCAAGGACCAAACTAAAATATTAAGCAACTGTTGTGTTTGAGTATTTTTAAGTATTGATTGTTTCTGTCCCTTTAAATTCTGTCTCCTCTTATATTACCTTCTATACTCTGTGTAATTATAGTTACATAATATACACAACCCCCCCAACCCCCATTGTGCTGTAAAAGCAAAATGTGGTTATCCCAGAGACATGGGTGCTGTGCACTCGAGAAGGTACTGAAAGGCATAAACCGGGCATACACAGACAATTAATGGGCACTCCATTGAGGAACTTCATTCAGGTATCACCATGGGGTGTCAGAAATATGCTACGACATGGCGGACTCGGAGTCCCCCTATATTGTATGTGTAGGCCAGTGATGATTATTTATCTTTTACTACTCTGTATGTGATTTGTCTTTTTCCCCTTTTATTTAGTCAACTTAGTAAATATATTTATTCACTTGGCCTGCATAAGCTTATTGATTATCAAATTCACGTTTTAAAATAATTAATATAACTGTCTACATAGTCTTAATTAAAATGTTCCTACCATTATCCTTCTACAGAGTGTGTACATAAGTACTTTTAGCTGCTGTTGCTGCTGAATCTGACATAATTCCATCAGTGCACTTCTCCTGTTTGATAGTTCGATCTCTTTCTCTTTGTTAAGGTGGTCATATGTGTTAGATAGAAGTTGGCTGATGGTTGAACAAACAATAATTTGGAGAACAATCTCTTTGCAGACATGGCCATATGCATTTTTTGCCCATATTGCTTGTTATATTTGTTCAAACAAGCCTTACATGTTCAATGAAACTGGGCAATGGACGAATCATCTTTCTGTAAATGTTCTTTCAAAGAAAGATCTTTCGTCTGACTTTAGACTAATGTGTATGGACAACTTTGGAGATTGCAGCAAGGAGAATGATCAGAAATGGAATAGGATACAAAGAGTACATCTCACACAGGCTGGAAAGAGGAAGGAAAGCACACACAAGGCAGTTTGCATGCGGGAGACAGCAGCATCCTGAACTTACAGATTCACATCACCACACTAGGCATGTGTGACGTCCTCTGCATTCACTGCAATGGGACTTCCTAAATTAGTCATCACTCTTAGCTATTTTTGGAAGTCCCATAGCAGTGATAGGAAAGAGCTGTGCATGCATGTCATGTTCTTTATTCACAGCAGGGTTTGTTCTTGCAACAGGAGCAGGTCCCAGAGGTGGGAAACACACCTATTGGACATTTATGTCATACCCACAGATGTTCAGCTGGAACAAGCTTTTTAACTCCATGACTGTAAGAAGAAATCAAGATATATCTATCTATCTATCCATCCATCCATCCATATAATTTATCAATATAAGCACAGAATTTTGAACCTAAAACTAAATAATGTTCAAAGGTGACAATTTATTTAATGTTATTAATGAAGGGGAAAAATCTAATATTCTACATGAAGTAAAAAAAAAAAAAAAAAAACTTATAGGGCACTAGTGTGGAAGAAGATACACAAATTTTAGCTTTTTGTACCTCAGTGGGTATTTTTCAAGTGTTCCTCCATTAAAAAAAAATAGAACTTTATTGTATTCCTGATGAAATATAAAGAAATACCAACCACCATAGGCATAGGCAAATCTAATTGCAATACATGGGATACAACTATTAACACCTCAAAATACTATAATGATATTATTTTTTTACGATGTTTTGCAAAAGATAGCTGTATTATTTTGCCTAGTAAAATGATAGCCCCCATCGTAGTCAATGGGGGTCTTTCAAGTGATGGATCCCTTTTTTTTTTTTCTTTTTTTTTTTTTTTTTCTTGATGAACTTGCAGAATAACAGGCTGAACTAGATGTCTTTTCTCAGCCTTATTAACCCCTTAGTGACCAGGCGATTTTCCATTTTAGTTTTTTGCTCCCAAACCATAATTTTTTATTTTCACATTAACATGTACAAGTTGTACTTTCTAGTGGCACAATTTACGGTAGCATACAATATAGTGGAAAGCAGGGAAAAAAATCGGTGGGTGTAAAAAATGTGGGTGTAATTATAAAAAAAAAAAACACAATTCTGACAGTTTTGTTTTTGCAGGGTCCATATGATTACTAGTGTTGAGCAAATCAAGCTTCGGATCAGAGATCCAAAGTCAATTCGTTCAAACACTTCACTTTTAAAGCTGTCTCCGTACAGCATTAAAATGTATTACCACCATGTAGACAAAATTTGTTCCATGCATTCATTTGGTAATCACATCTGCGTCTTTTAAAACATTTTAAAAAAGCAATCTGAGGTGGGATTTGGTACCGGCTTGTACCTGAGACCCAAACCACACTTCAGGTTACATCACCATATTCTTACACCCATAACTTTTTTTTTTTTTTTTTTTTTTTTTTATGTCTAGCGAGTTGTATAAAGGCTAATTTTTTGCTGGGAGATCTGTCGTTTTCATTGATACCATTTTTGGGTGTATGACTTTTTGATCACTTTTTATAAAAAATTTTGTGGGAGGCAAAGTGACCAAAAATCAGCAAACCTGCCATTTTGACTTTTCTATGTTTTGCCATTTGCAGTATTGTATAAATATTTTTTATTTTTTAATAGTACGGGCGTTTTCACACGCTGCGATGCCCATGATGTTTATTTTTTAATTGTTTATGTATTTTTATATTTATTTTGAGGAAAGGTGGGTGATTTGAATTTTTAGACTTTCAAAAATATTTTTAAAAACTTTTTTGTATACTTTTTAATAGGGAACTATAACAAGCAATCATTAGCATTGGCATTGGAGTCTATGACAATTACAGTAAGGCAGGCTGTCCATAGGAACTAATATGCAACAGTCTCTTGTCACTCTGGAGGACAGAGCTTGCCACACACTGCATCCGGCTCCACTGATCCTCCCTAGTGGGAGCCGGTGTCACGAGTTGGAGGTCCCGCGAAAGACCTACGCGTCGTATCACAATAAACATGGGACCAGGATACGGACAAAACGGAGTTTATTGTACAAACACAAGCAAAGGCAGAAGCACAGGGAAAACATAACCTCTATGCACCGTCCGCACAGTGGGAGAAACCCCCACTGCGCAACTGTCTAGCAATACTCCAGAGGTGTCTAAGCAAACCCAGGTGTTCACTAGAGCTCCTGATGGTGGGGATAGACTTTGCTGCAGGGGGTTGCCAGGGTCCACTCTGGAGCGTGAACTAGACAGTGACAACAGAAGCGAATGGACACAGGTACCGGAGGTACCGACATTGCATAGTAATAAGACATTAAAGCAAACAAAGGCAAATACATACTAGCAGGAGTTCCAGCAAGAACACAGGAGCGGCAAAGGGCAGAGAAGATCTTGCTCCACCAGTGAGATACTGCGTGGCCTTGCCATTACACTCTGCAGCAAGGAAGGCTGCAGCACAAGCTAGCGAACATGGAGCAAACGCACAAACGAGGCTATGGTCACCAGCACCATGAGAGATGCTGCACGGGCAAAGCCCACTGGATCAGCAGCAGGGAGGCTGCTCAGAGGGCATAACCCAGGACACGTACAAGACATAGCTCATAGCTACCAGCACCATGAGAGGTGCTGCATGAGGGCTATGGCTTAGGGCATAGCATGTTCCCCCTCCGAGGAACGACAGACCCCCTTCCGGGGGAGACAGGAAACACAGCAAGGCAAGACATAACATAACAGGCAAACTAAAAACAGAGACACAGGAGTCCGAACAACATCAAGCAATGGACGACAGGCAAGGAACACAGGCAAGAACAACAGCAGTAGACGAAGCAATAAACAACAAGCAGTGGACAACAAGTAGGGGAACCTACAGAGCACAGATGGACACGGATCCCATGGGTCAGCAGCATGGGAGACAGAGAAGAAACAGGGAGCAGGATAAACAAACACCAGGAGAGCTGACCCAGAACTGAAGAAACCTCAGCCTTATATACAGGTACCATGGATGCAGCTGAGAGGCCACACCCATGGAGCTGACAGAGAGGATTAACTCCTGAAAGACACAGATGGGAGTTAACCCATACAATACCACATACAAACACACTGAAACGAAGCTGCAGCGAGGAACTACAGCACTCGAATGGACGAAAGGTCACAGCCAGAAACAGCGGCCGTGACACTCCCACCACTTAAAGCCCCCCCTCTCCTCCAAAACAGAAAGGAAAAGACGTGGGGCAACAAACTGAATGGACCAAGGCAAGGGAACGAAATCTAAGGGGTGACAAGGTACATGGGCAGGAACACAAACGACGAACGCAGCAAGCCCAAGCCCCTGAAAACCAGCCATCACGGAGGGTGCGCAGCCAGTACGCCAGGGGAAGATAGCTAGCAAATACGGCATACACGTCAGTGAACCGCACCATGATGTAACCTCCCCCTCCACTCTCCCTCCGGAGAATGACATGTCTGCCAAGAACTAATTGGTCAGACATGCAGACACCCCCTTCCGGAGGAACGGGAACCAAATACGAACTCAAACAATATTGGAATCAAAGGGGTACCGGGGTACACAAGCAGAACCGTAAGACTACCCCAGCCAGCACGCAGCCCCTAACAACCAGCCTACATGGTATACCCAGCCAGTATGCCAAGAGTGATGCAGCCAGCCTACACGGCAACACAAGTCGAGGTGAACTGCAAGTGCTAAAACCTCCCCCTCCACTCTCCCTCCGAGAATGACATATCTGCCAAGACAAATTGGACAGACATGCTGACACCCCCTTCCGGAGGCACAAGCAGTGGACAACAATGAACAAGTAGGGGAACCTACAGAGCATAGATGGACACGGATCCCATGGGTCAGCAGCATGGGAGACAGAGAAGAAACAGGGAGCAGGACAAACAAACACCAGGAGAGCTGACCCAGAACTGAGGAAACCTCAGCCTTATATACAGGTACCATGGGTGCAGCTGAGAGGCTCCTGAAAGACACAGATGGGAGTTAACCCATACAATACCACATACAAACAAACTGAAACAAAGCTGCAGCGAGATACTGCAGCACACGAATGGACGGAAGGTCACGGCCGGAAACAGCGGCTGGGAGCGCCCACTCCTGGTTTTTGACTGCCCAGATTCCATTGTCACATCTGAGGGTTAACTGAGTGTCTGCTGTATTTAAAGTCCCGACCGCCAATATAGTTGTATGGCAGTTGGGAATAGGTTAAACAGTTTATTATGAACACCTACGTCCTCTTTCAGATGATTGAGTATGTGAGTATGTGATGCACAATTCCACGTGTCTCTGGTTTGGCTTGTATTCTATAATATAAATACCATTTTCCATGGAGCATTGCCTGAACAATAGCTGTGTCTTTTCAATGAGAAACAGTACCGCCCTGATCTATACAAGACATTGAACTCCCTTGCTATCTCTTAATGCGGTTACATTAACTTTGTTATTCCTCTCAGTGATCTGATGTTAGTAGCATCTCTTTAATAACCAATTATGTAAAATTTGCCACTGGCCAGTAAATGCATATGACTTCAGCTCAAAAGTACCATCTATATTATCTAGAAAGTTGTGTAGCTTTTTTTCTTGCTTAATGGGATATATATTGAACGGAAGGATGCTGCCCATCCTCCTTCCTTATATTAAATATAGGAAAGTTCAGTTTTAGCGTGGACTATATGTCAAATTTTAAATAAAGCTATATCCCACAAAAAGGGAAGGGCGACACCTGAGGCAAACCTTTCCACTTACCTAATGGATGATGCCCTTCCACATGCCCATGACGTGTTGTCTCCACCAAAGGCTAACAATGAAGTACACATAGCTATTGCTAAAGAATTTCATGTTCTAAACTCAAGGTCTAGAAAGTTCTCTATGACTGAAAGGTTCAATTTTTAGATTAAATGTCTGTAGTCGGTCACTTGAATAGGACATGCTGACAGATGTTTGCATATACAGGTCCTTCTCAAAAAATTAGCATATTGTGATAAAGTTCATTATTTTCTGTAATGTACTGATAAACATTAGACTTTCATATATTTTAGATTCATTACACACAACTGAAGTAGTTCAAGCCTTTTATTGTTTTAATATTGATGATTTTGGCATACAGCTCATGAAAACCCAAAATTCCTATCTCAAAAAATTAGCATATTTCATCCGACCAATAAAAGAAAAGTGTTTTTAATACAAAAAAAGTCACCCTTCAAATAATTATGTTCAGTTATGCACTCAAAACTTGGTCGGGAATCCTTTTGCAGAAATGACTGCTTCAATGCGGCGTTGCATGGAGGCAATCAGCCTGTGGCACTGCTGAGGTGTTATGGAGGCCCAGGATGCTTCGATAGCGGCCTTAAGCTCATCCAGAGTGTTGGGTCTTGTGTCGCTCAACTTTCTCTTCCCAATATCCCACAGATTCTCTATGGGGTTCAGGTCAGGAGAGTTTGCAGGCCAATTGAGCACAGTAATACCATGGTCAGTAAACCATTTACCAGTGGTTTTGGCACTGTGAGCAGGTGCCAGGTCATGCTGAAAAATGAAATCTTCATCTCCATAAAGCTTTTCAGCAGATGGAAGCATGAAGTGTTCCAAAATCTCCTGATAGCTAGCTGCATTGACCCTGCCCTTGATAAAACACAGTGGACCAACACCAGCAGCTGACATGGCACCCCAGACCATCACTGACTGTGGGTACTTGACAGTGGACTTCAGGCATTTTGGCATTTCCCTCTCCCCGGTCTTCCTTCAGACTCTGGCACCTTGATTTCCGAATGACATGCAAAATTTGCTTTCATCCGAAAAAAGTACTTTGGACCACTGAGCAACAGTCCAGTGCTGCTTCTCTGTAGCCCAGGTCAGGCGCTTCTGCCGCTGTTTCTGGTTCAAAAGTGGCTTGACCTGGGAAATGCGGCACCTGTAGCCCATTTCCTGCACGTGCCTGTACATGGTGGCTCTGGATGTTTCTACTCCAGACTCAGTCCACTGCTTCCGCAGGTCCCCCAAGGTCTGGAATCGGTCCTTCTCCACAATCTTCCTCAGGGTCCGGTCACCTCTTCTCGTTGTGCAGCGTTTTCTGCCACACTTTTTCCTTCCCACAGACTTCCCACTGAGGTGCCTTGATACAGCACTCTGGGAACAGCCTATTCGTTCAGAAATTTCTTTCTGTGTCTTACCCTCTTGCTTGAGGGTGTCAATTATGGCCTTCTGGACAGCAGTCAAGTCGGCAGTCTTACCCATGATTGCGGTTTTGAGTAATGAACCAGGCTGGGAGTTTTTAAAAGCCTCAGGAATCTTTTGCAGGTGTTTAGAGTTAATTAGTGGATTCAGATGATTAGGTTAATAGCTCGTTTAGAGAACCTTTTCATGATATGCTAATTTTTTGAGATAGGAATTTTGGGTTTTCATGAGCTGTATGCCAAAATAATCAATATTAAAACAATAAAAGGCTTGAACTACTTGAGTTGTGTAATGAATCTAAAATATATGAAAGTCTAATGTTTATCAGTACATTACAGAAAATAATGAACTTTATTACAATATGCTAATTTTTTGAGAAGGACCTGTAGAAAGCTCTTTCTTGTTGGGTCATTGCTCTAGCAAGCTTTTTATACTTACTTTACTTTAGACTTCCCTCCTAGTGTAAATATTATGGCTCGGCTGGATGATACATTTGTTGCATCCTGCTCTTCTCTTCCTTATGCCACCTTTTAGTTGGCTTACTTACACCAACTTACACTTACGTTTTATGGCACACACCTTTCCTATATACTGTCTAGGGAGAGGCAAAAAGTATCTGGCACAATTACGCCAGTTTTTTTGTGCAAATTGAGCCATAGTTCTGATGCATTTAGCTTAATAAAGGGTCCTTTACATGGGCCTATTCTTGGTCAGATGATCGCTAACAAGCATTCATAGGAATGCTCATTAGTTATTATCTGTTGTTGTAAAAGTGCCGCCTATTACTTGATGAGCAAGCGAAACGCTCTTTTATGAGGTAATCATGTCATGTAAAGTCTCCCCATTGTCTTAAAACTGCTGTACTGAGAACAAAGTAATTGTACAGAATTTAACCCTTAGAGGACCTTGCAATTTTCAGTTTTTGTGTTTTCGTTTTTCACTACCTGTCTTCCCAGAGACATACATTTTTTATTTTTCTGTTCACACCCTTAAGAGGGCTTATGTTTTCTGGGACAACTTGTACTTTCTAATAGCACTATTTAATATTGGGGAGCTGGAAAAATGGGGTGGAATCGAAAAAAAAACACAATTCTTCCACAGTTTTTGGGGTTTTCTTTTTACAGTGTTCCCTATGCAGTAAAATTGACCTATTACCTTTTTGGGGGGGCACAAATTTTTCTTCAGGATAGTATTGGGGGCACAGCGAGCAGCAGGATAACACTGGGGGGGCTCCAGGATGGGAGATGATAATAGAAAAGTGAGGAAGCTAAGATGTCTGTGCGTGACACTCTGCAGAGACGAGGCACAGCTGGAAGAAGTTGTATGAACCAAATGGCGAAGTTGATGACAGAGAAGATCTACATCGGAGGAGATGTCACCTGGTAGGCCCTGGATGTGAGAGGTATGTGCTTCTGTATAGTGAGTACAGGAAAATGCGGTGGGGAGGGGCCATATTCATTGGGGCTTGGGCCCCGGATCTTTTGAGACCCGAACAACACCCCTGCTGACCCCTATAACTTTTTTTTACTTATGTGTGTGTGCGGAGCTGTGTTAGGGCTCATTTTTTGTGGGGCAATCTGTACTTTTAAGTGATACCATTATGAAGTGTGTGTGATTTTTTTGATCACTTTTTATTACATTTTGTTGGGGGAGGTGAATGGACAAAAAAAGGTGAATTGGGCATGTTTAATTATTTTTTTTCCTTTACACCATTCCCACATGGGATAAATATTGGTATATTTTAATAGTACGGGTGTTTTCGGTTATGTATTTTTATTTTAAGTTTGGGGGAAGAGAGGGTGATTTAAACTTTTTATATATTTTTTTTATATTTTTAAAAATGTTTCTTGACTGGGTGGCTATAATCATTAGATTGCTCATTGTGTTTATAGAAAACTTCATATGCAATATACCAATACAGTGCTGACACTTGCTGGGCTGTATTGGTATATTCTAGTAATAGATACCGAAGCCTGCTTGAGGCTACGGGCTATTACTGTAACATAACAGATTCCCCTATCTCAGCCAAAGAAAGATGTTACAGGTGTGGGAGCATGCGGCTCCCACATTCTGGACTGCCACAGATGCTGTGGTCAAATATGAGGGGTTAAATGTAATTTATTTTTCTGTGGCAACAAAAACCCACAGGTAATTTCAGTTCACTACAAATGACTATATAAAATGACACTTTAGTACATTGGAGAATTCTTTTTTTTCTTTCCCTTGCATTATGAGAACATCTTAGATACCATACAAAAGTTCATTACATCTGCAGCTTTCCAATATAAATTCCTCGGTTACAGGTACAGTTAACAAAATATGAGCAGGACCCTTCCATACTACAAATTAAATATAAACCAAATAATGCCGAATTAATTGTCTCACAAGTTCCAGAAAGTTTAGATATCTTTTACAAAACTGAATAATTCTTTTTATTTAGAATATGAAAAAAATGTTCCTAAAACATAGCTTTTAATAGTCACAGTGTAAAAATCTAAAATAAGCCCCACAAAAAACACCTCGCCATACGCTGCTTTATATTATTTGGATTGTCATGTTAACTACTGATATCCCTTTTGCAAATATTGGTCACATATTCATGTGTGACTATTGGTCACGTTTCTATATGTAATGTACAGTTGTTTTGGGCCACTTCTTTACTTGGACCAAAAATCCTCCCAATCTATGTAAGTGGGCCTAGCGTCCCCTGATGAGTCTAGGGCCCATATGTGTGTAGGTGCGGTTCTTGATGAAACGCGTTGGGATGCCACATGCGCACCTTGGGGGAGATTGCTCTCCATGATTTTATGCTGGTTTACTTGTCCCCGTTAAGTACTTTGAGACATTTTGCTTTTGACGACCTATCTAGGGTCAGGAGCTCAGGGTCAGGTTCCGGCACGTGGCCACCCCTTGCGAAGGCTTTTTGGACCTCGTGATTGTGTGTATATAGGGTGCAATAGGCCAAGTAGGGCTATAATAGGGCTCTTTTATACTAGGTCTATATCCACCCCTTAGCTTACTTGAGTATATACACTGATCGTTTCACTTGGTTCTGGATGCTGACGGATTAGTATGTATCTTTTTGTGGGGCCTATTTTAGATTTTTACACTGTGACTATTAAAAGCTATGTTTTAGGAATATTTGTTGCTCCCAATATTTTTTTCATATTCTGGCAAGAGTCCGAGCAACGGTCAGGGCCGGTACTACACGTATCTGACGCTCCCTGTTTCATTTGTATTTTTAGTTTATAGTTTCTTTTTATTTAGGGAAGATTATTTCTCGCTGTGGGGGACTAACTAGCTTTAAGCCAGCCTTTGACATCTATTCAGTCACTAGAGTAAAGAGAATGTCACATAGAGTACTGACCATTAGAAAGCGGGGTGTGGTGTTTAACAAGCAGGATATGCTCAACCCATATGCAGTTGTGCATGTATATAGGGGAGCACATCCTGCACTTGTAGTCAGTTGTTTTTAATTGTTCTCCACATCCACATTATAGTTATCGTATGTAGGATGGTTATTGTGGTACTTTTAGTCCGTTGCTGGCATCTTCCATTGTATGCATTTTTTGCTGTTGATTGCCCCTAGCAACGGACTACAAGTGCAGGATATGCTATATACATGCACAACTGCATATGGGTTGAGCATATCCTGCTTGTTAAACACCACACCCCGTATAATATGTTTGGAGGTGTATAAACTCCAATTTAAATGTAATAATACAAAAGGTGGCTACACTTGGTATGATATATAATGGTATCCTCAGGTGCCCACCTAATGTGCCCACACCCACTTGGGCATAAAATAAAACTTGATATAAGAAAGAATCGGGGCAGCACTGAGCTATATCTGGGCTGTGACACTATTAAAAATGTTAAAAAACTGAATTTTATTATTTCTTAAAAACCAATACACATCAATCAGGTATATAACCGTGTTCCTTGTTGGATAAAACCACCTCCTTATTCAGTATATAAGGCAACGTGAAAAGAGTACCTATGCACCTGGACTGTGCATATAAACAAACCAGGGCTGGATCTATGTGCAAATGAGCTGTGCAAACAAATTGTGCAAATACGCAATATGGTGCAAATTCACAATAAACAAAATTGATATGACATTGTACAAATAGCTGAGCACCTCAGTGCATAAATCAGTGCAAGTAAAAATATATCCAAAAAGTGTCCAAAAAATTAAAAACACGGGTCCATGAGAATAGTGTGAACAAAGTCAAAGATCCGGTTTTTGAAAGTCTCCTTCAGCAGTGTACACGCCGACACTGTCTATACTTATATAAAAAATTCCTTGATTTGGATTTTTAACATGCAATACTACAGGGGTTATATATATATTGGAATGTTCATGTCGAAAACAATATGTTGGCCGGACTAAAAGGACTTTGAAGAAAAGGATTAGTGAACATATTACTAAGATAAAGGGGGGTTATGAGGGTCACCCCTTATCCAAACATTTTAAAACAGTACATAACTGCGACCCTACATGTTTAACCTATTCAGCTCTTGAAAAAGTGAAGAAATCATGGAGAGGGGCCAACTTTGTAGCGCAGATGTCAAGACAGGAATCAAGACGCATTTTTGAATTAGATACAATGATGCCGAGAGGATTGAATTCAGAGATGGAGATATTCGGTTTCTTCTGAGCGGGAGGTTGGCGGGGGGAGCGATGGGGAATCAAGGTCAGGTCGTTTATCGACACCTTGATCCCTCCTCTCTCTCTTCGCCTCCTCCCCTTACGCTATATAATCAAGCCGCTCCATCTGTGTTTATATCAAGTCACTCCATCTATGTTTACATCAAGTTGCTCCATCCGCGCTCTATTGGTTTATTGTCTTAATTTAGCGATATGTGTATATGAATTTTTCATATGGCTTTTATCCTCTAAGTATAAATTTATTGACTGTATTGTATCTTTTTCTTAGTTTATCTATTTTGCATAACTATCTGATTAAAAACTTTTTTTATATAGGGATATATAAGGTTGTGTCAATATGGATCTGGGCACGTTATTAGTGTTTGAGTGACAGCAACTAGTCACATGTGCAATCAACCAATCAACAGACTACATATAAAAATGCAGACCGCCATTCACCGCCAACATCCACTGAAGAAGGGGTTAAACCCCGAAACGCGTCTGGGATACTGGCGGTGACCTTGTGATAATTGTTCCTCCCACGTCCCTCACGATAAACAAAAGAATCTTTACCAAAAGAGTACGGACGAAGAGATACAATCACGGACTTTAGGACCCAGCGCCAGCCGACTCCATATAGGTAACCACGTGGGACGCCACGTGTGTTCAGAACGCCGAGCGGGACGCCGCGGGCGTGCAGAGCTCGCAGCGGAGACCGAGCACAGGAGCGGAGGTAAGGCAGCTGGGGACGGTGGGACGGAGGAAAAAAGGGGAGTGAACACAACGGCCGACGACTTACCAAGCCGGGGAGAAGTGGACGTTCGCCTGTTCACACCGGTATGTTTTGGTATACAGGAGGCAAGCTAACTTTTTTCTGATATGCTAAGATCGCACCTATACTAATATTGCACTTTATCGGAGACTCCTTCTCTTTCATTGGAAACCATTTGGGTCCTCCATAAACTATTTATATATAAGTATAGACAGTGTCGGCGTGTACACTGCTGAAGGAGACTTTCAAAAACCGGATCTTTGACTTTGTTCACACTATTCTCATGGACCCGTGTTTTTAATTTTTTGGACACTTTTTGGATATATTTTTACTTGCACTGATTTATGCACTGAGGTGCTCAGCTATTTGTACAATGTCATATCAATTTTGTTTATTGTGAATTTGCACCATATTGCGTATTTGCACAATTTGTTTGCACAGCTCATTTGCACATAGATCCAGCCCTGGTTTGTTTATATGCACAGTCCAGGTGCATAGGTACTCTTTTCACGTTGCCTTATATACTGAATAAGGAGGTGGTTTTATCCAACAAGGAACACGGTTATATACCTGATTGATGTGTATTGGTTTTTAAGAAATAATAAAATTCAGTTTTTTAACATTTTTAATAGTGTCACAGCCCAGATATAGCTCAGTGCTGCCCCGATTCTTTCTTATATCCAATTTAAATGTGCCTGCTTTTCATCTACAGGCTACATTCAGGTGCACCTGGGAGGCTCTGGGCCATATCAGCTGGTCTCGGGTGGGGCTCACAGGCACCTCCCACCTCCCATTGCAAGCATGGTTACATGCTGGAGGTCACTGGTGAGCTGTTTGTGAGTCAGGCCTTACACTCCCATAATGCCCAACGGCCCCTGGTATCGCCCATACGGCACAGGTAGGTTGAGTGGTAGGGTCTCGGGCTACTTGAGAGACCTTGACGTGGTGTCCGAGCTTAAGACATGTCCTCCTAGTAGGATGTGTCGAACTAACCTCTCAATTTTAACATCAGTGTGAGGGTTTAGTATTGCCGCAGAGTGCACCTGCCTTTGCTATGGTTATGTTTTTGATTGTTCTCCACATCTACATTATAGTTATTGTATGTAGGATGGTTATTGTGGTACTTGTAGTCCGTTGCTGGCCTCTTCCATTGTATGCATTTTTTGCTGTTGATTACCCCTAGCAACGGACAGTGCAGGATGTGCTCCCCTATATACATGCACAACTGCATATGGGTTGAGCATATCCTGCTTGTTAAACACCACACCCCGTATAATATGTTTGGAGGTGTATAAACTCCAATTTAAATGTGCCTTCTTTTCATCTACAGGCTACATTCAGGTGCACCTTGGAGGCTCTGGGCCATATCAGCCGGTCTCGGGTGGGGCTCACAGGCACCTCCCTCCTCCCATTGCAAGCGTGGTTAGGGCTCTTTCACACTAGCGTTTTTGTTTTCCGGCATAGAGATCCGTCGTCGGGTCTCTATGCCGGAAAAATCCTGATCAGGATTATCCTAATGCATTCTGAATGGAGAGAAATCCGTTCAGGATGCATCAGGATGTCTTCAGTTCAGGAGCGGAACATTTTTTGGCCGGAGAAAATACCACAGCATGCTACGCTTTTTGCTCCGGCCACAAATCCTGAACACTTGCCGCAAGGCCGGATCCGGAATTAATGGCCATTGAAAGGCATTAATCCTGATCCGGCCTTAAGCTAAACGTCGTTTCGGCGCATCGCCGGATCCGACGTTTAGCTTTTTCTGAATGGTTACCATGGCAGCCAGGACGCTAAAGTCTCGGCTGCCATGGTAAAGTGTAGTGGGGAGCGGGGGAGCAGTATACTTACAGTCCGTGCGGCTCCCGGGGCGTTCCAGAGTGACGTCAGGGCGCACCAAACGCATGGATCACGTGATCGCATGGATCACGTGATCGCATAGATCACGTGATCCATGCGCATGGGGCGCTTTGACGTCATTCTGGAGCTCCCCGGGAGCCGCACGGACTGTAAGTATACCGCTCCCCCGCTCCCCACTACTACTATGGCAACCAGGACTTTAATAGCGTCCTGGCTGCCATAGCAACCTCAAAGCATTTCGAAGACTGATCAGGATCCTGATCAGTCTTCTAATGCTTTCAGGCGACTTGCATTCTGACGGATCCGGCGGGACAGAAGTGCCTGCCGGATCCTCAGAACGCAAGTGTGAAAGAGGCCTTACATGCTGGAGGTCACTGGTGAGCTGTTTGTGAGTCAGGTCTTACGCTCCCGTAATGCCCAACGGCCCCTGGTATCGCCCATACAGCACAGGTAGGTTGAGTGGTAGGGTCTCGGGCTACTTGAGAGACCTTGACGTGGTGTCCGAGCTTAAGACATGTCCTCCTAGTAGGATGTGTCGAACTAACCTCTCAATTTTAACATCAGTGTGAGGGTTTAGTATTGCTGCAGAGTGCACCTGACTTTGCTATGGTTATGTTTTTCACATAGAGTACTGCCCTGTATTCCACTCACACAACTGTCCCTACCCACTTGGATGATCCACCATAAATTGTGGCTCCCAACTTAGCGACTGTCCCTAACTTAACTAAGTGCAAGGTCTTAAACCTAGTGGTGTAAAAGAAGTCAGAACGAAAGAGGTCAGAACCACACAGGTAAAAGCAGGAGCAGATAAGAATCCAAAGTTAAGTCAAAATCAAACCACAGAGATACGTCAGAATCAACACAACATACAAACACAGAGTGAAATACCAAACGGGGTCAGTGCCAGAAGATAGTCCCAGAGGAATAATCGCCAGTCAGGAGCAAGGTCAGGGACAATCCAAAAGTCAGAATACCAGGATACCAGGAATAACTGGTCCTGGCGCCTCTGCTCCCTGATATGCCGATCAGCCCCACTATCAGCGGGACTGGTTGCTATGGCGACTGAGTGACACCGGCAGAGCTATGTACTTGACATTATCATAAAGATATGTATCCATGAAAGCAGCTTGTAACGTACTGTATGTCTTGGGTCTGCATCACCATGGTCCACTGGTTAACATGGTTGCCTTGTAGCGCTGCGGTTTTGGGTTCAAATTCCACCAAGAGCAACATCACCATTGAGTTTGTATGGTCTCCCTGTGTTAGCGTGTAGCATGTAAATCGGATTTTAGATTAGGGGAACCAATAGGGAGAGGAACATCTCAATCTTTACAGTGCTGGGTATTTTTCTAAAGCTACATTATGTAAAACAGAGAACTACGGTAGATGTCCCATCTTTACAGAAGGCTGGCATATTTTCATTCACCAAGACCAAGCAGAGATACTGAAACAAAGATTATACCAGAATGTAGCATATCTTTTTATTATTGAATGCATAAGCTTTATTTACATAAAACAGGTAAACCTCTTTAAAATTCATATGTTCTTGAAGTAGAAAGACTTGGAAACTACAGAATTTCATGGTAAAGATTTATCACTATGAGCACTTTGAAATTAAACTGCAGTAAGGTGAAAGATTTATTTAGCTCAGTCAATATTATCTATTTTTACACATGTATTTTTTTCACTTTACTACATAACAACTGCTCTAATAAAAGTACTAAGAAAGTGTAAGATGAATAGGGGGACTGTCTTTGTGAAGCGTGCTTGCTGCAATGTCCTTTACTCTTAAGTAAATTATACATGAAAGCAGACGCATGAGAGTCTTTGTTATTTGGAGTTTCAGATCAGGCCTTTTGTTGTACCTAATATCTGTTTTAAATGACTCTTCTCAACAAGCGATTTTATTCTGGTGTCACAGAACACAGCGGCAAGAGAAGATCTTTCATTTTAGGTGCTAATGCTCATTAAGGATGAAAACGAATTCTCCAGCTGCCTCCACCGTGAGCTGCTAAGCCAAGGCTGAATAAAACATCTGAATTCATCCCTTCTGCACAATAACCCACATGGGGGATGAACAATTAGAAGAGCCACCTATTGAGATGTAGTCTATTGTGCAACAAATGAGCAAGTAGGACCTATTTTTCCATGGTGGAAGCTGGCAATACTTTCCCAATTTTATGTGTTATGTCTTTTAAGATGGGTTCAGATCAAAATTTGCTCTTCTCACATAGGTGATGTATTTGAAGAAATGCGTGCTCATTCTATAGATCTAGCCTCTTCTCTTGTTAGCAGATTCAATGCCACATCAATGGCTGAGTTGGTTTGAAAAATGTATGAATGTATCTAGCAAAGGGGTTGTTGACTTAGATGTTAGATGTGTGAGTCTGGGAAGATGGATAAGCACACATAAAATGGCTTTGTTGTATTTAGACTTTTCCATATGTTCACAATATAACATTTAATATTTATTCATGGTCCTCCTGGCAACAATGATGATATGAAGATGTCAGGGGAAGCATGAATTATGTACTGTAGTTATTTTTTTTTTAACTATAACACTATATTGTTATACTGGAATCTATATATTTCAAATTCTATATATTCCACCATCTTTGTATGTGTCATCTGTCTATTGCTTCTAAAGAGGTAAGGATGGGTTGTCATCAAAGGATTGTTGGTAATCAATACATGCACAGGGCCAAAGACCAGACCTGCTATTTTCACATCTAGCATAATCTCTTCTATTAACTGAAGCACAAGCATTCCATGATAGTAATTATTTTCGGTTTCTTTATGATAAAATGTTATATATATATATATATATATATATATATATATATATATAACCCAATAAATAGGTATATGTGTATGTAGATTACATACTGTATAATTATAGACTTATTGCCCAAGTGTTTCTTCTTCCAGGGCATTTATAGTAAATGTTCAAACAAATATTCGGAATTCTTTGATGGAGCAGCACTATACCACATTGAATGTATGCTATATGCCTTAATTGAGGTGGCTGAAAGTAAACTGTTACCTTCTGATGACCTTCAATAATAGCCAGTAGCATCTTTGAAAACGGAATTCTCTGGGGTCCAAGCACAGTAAAGCACATGAGCAATACATATAAAAAAAGTTGGAGAATTATTGGGTTATGTCTTGTTATGTCAATTCAGTATCATTGGGGGTCATTTACTAAAGACCAATGTTTCACACACCGGAGTTAGCTAAAGAAAAAAAAAAAGGTAGCGGAAATCCGACCAAGTTATTAAGAGGAACATGCCTTTTAATAAATTTGTTGCATCTTCTGCTGTCCATCCGCCAGAACTGATATCTAATCCTAGCTGAAGTAGACTTCTAGTGTAATGTGTACTACTTTTCTGGAACACGTAAGTAAATGAGTCAGGCCATGGATCTCCTGCCTGCGACCCATCTCCTCATGCCCACTCCCTGCCCACTTTTTGGAAAAGTGGTGAGGGTTTCAGAAATAGCAAAAAAGTCACAAATTTTGCTTCGAAATAGCACCAGCGACAACTTTTTTTTTCTATACCATAAAACTAACATAGAACATTAGTACTGTAAATGACCATCATTTTGTATTTACTAACTTGAGTCAACCTGGCAGAAACTTCATTGGATGGGCTAGAAGTAAATCTCTCACCAAACAGATCTCTTTAGATAAGGGAAATGTGTTGGTTTTTTGCCCTATACCATGACTCATTGTTCCAAGGCATGTTTAAAGGGCCAATCATATTGAATCATACAGTAGACATGCAATAGGGAGCACACTTTTGTCCTCCTAGATAAGAGCTTATTTAGATTCCCTATTTTCCCATGCAGCATTGCCTGGCCATTATGGATCCCTTTGCCATCTTGGCAGTCTCCACCAGGAGAAACTGAAAGGTAATCACCACATAGCTTCCTATGAAACCATCTTACATGCCAGATGCACGCTAGTCAATTGAATAGTGTTTGTCCTATTTCCATCGGTGGCCCCATATTGGAATATTTAGGCTTTTTATTTTGTGCTAATTAGATCATTAGTGCAACGAGAGTGTGGTGCTGTTGCACTTCACTGCAACAAAGGCTCCGCTCCTTTCCCTTTCCGGCCAAATCCCCACCACTTTGACTGACAGGGCCAGGCAGTGAAGACATACTCACAACTGGCCCTGAAATCTCCCAAAATCTCACAATTGCTTGTTTGCTTCACTGTTCGGTGCAGGGCAATACAGTACTGAAGCTTGCCAGCTGATTGATTCTGTGCTTTGCTTGTGCCGAACAGTTAAGAGAATGACTTCAGGGCTAAGCGTAAGTACATATTCACTGCATGGCTCTGTCATGAAGGAAAAAGAGCAGAGCCTTGGGTGCAACGAGGTGCAAGAGCACCCAGGGCCGGAGCGTCCTATAAGCGGACTAGGCCGCCGCATAGAGCGCCCCTTGGCAAGGGGCGCTGCTAGGAGCGCCGGCCCTGCCTCATGCTGCAGCCGCCCGAGCGCTCTGAATTGAGCCTCAGACGGCTGCAGCACTCCCCGGGCTGGCGCGTCCATGAGGACGCACCGCCCGGGCTCAGCATGAAGAGAGAAGCTGACAGGAGGGAAGCGCTCAGCGCTCCCTCCTGTCAGTCCAGCTAGCGGCCGAGCTCTGTATGGCCGCGGGTACAGGAGCATGTGTCTCCTGTACCCGGCCGGACTGACATGAAGTGCGCACACAGTGTGCACTGCCTGTCAGTCCGTCAGGGTACAGGAATCTAAAGCTCCTGTACCCGTGGACCATAAAGCGCTCGGCCACGCTACATTACAGGCGGGGAGGAGGGGGAGAATGACAAGAGTGGGGGAAGAATGACAAGAGGGGGGAGAAGAATGACAAGAGGGGGAGAAGAATGACAAGAAGGGGGGGAGAAGAATGACAAGAGGGGGGGAGAAGAATGACAAGAGGGGAGGAAGAATGACAAGGGTGGGGGGGGGAGAGAATGACAAGAGGGGGGAAGGAAGAATGACAAGAGGGGGGGAGAAGAATGACAATAGGGGAGGAAGAATGACAAGGGGGGGGGAATGACAAAGGAGGAGGGGTGAAGAATGACGGGGAGGTAGAATGACAAAGAAGGAGGGGTGAAGAATGATGGGGGGGGGGAGAATGATAAGGGGGGGGGGGCGGCAAACTTTTCTTTTGCCTAGGGCGGCAAAAATCCTTGCACCGGCCCTGAGAGCACCACCCTCGTTGCACCCAGACACTAATTAGAAAGCCTAATTTATCCACCATTGGAAATAGGACCAACACCATCAGAATATATTGAGCAGTGGTGCACACCTGGCATCTAAGATAGTTTCATAGCGAGCTATGTGGTGATAGAGTCTCTTGAAAGGGGTTTCCCTATGACAATCACTTATCCCCTATCTACTGTACAAGTGCTCGTCTATCTCCGACAATACACAGCCTGGATCCAAGTATGTATATGTGTATCTTACTGAACCTTGCTGTCATTTCTTTGCACGTGCCGATCTTCCTTTATATGCTGGTACTTGTGTTAAGGGTAGGGAATCCTATACAGTCTCATAGAAACGAGCGTGCCCCGGTCGGTGGCACTGCTCCGAGTCAAACTTGCTAACTCACGCTCAACCGGAGAGCTTAGTGACGTTAAGGTTGCCAGGAGTGTCAAAACAGCTCCAACGTGTTTTGGATAGTGGCTATCCTTCGTCAGGGATCTCAATATATTACATAATTTATATCACTAAAGATTTTTATTTTGAATCTTTCATTCATTTAGATCTAAATTGCAATTTAAGTATTTCCTTAATTTTTTGGAGCAATGAACATGTATTGCATGTTCCATCTGGCATTGAGACTAAAGATCATAGTGCTGTATGGACTTCTGAATAAAAAGCGTTAGTTTCAGTGAATGCAATTTATAACAAAAACACAAAAGGTCTGTCAGGAAACTTGACCCTTTCCCCCTCTGTTCCTTTAATTGTTAATAACCAGTTCATTTTTATGCTTTCAATAGATGATTTCTCTTCTTCAAGTCTTTTATTTAATGAATTACAATTGCCTTCAATAGACCAAAGCCAACCAGGGCAGATGATATTAGCCTCTCAGGGCAAGTGTTAGAAAGAAAGGTAATAATGTAATATTAATGGGTACAATTAGCATGTTAGAAGATAAGCAGATAATTATCAGATTATCACATAACATTAACAGATACTTTTGTTACTTACCTGATCAGCCCTTGATATATAACTTGCCAAATAGTCTTACAGTTTTTACTTCTGAACAGTGTTGCAGATTTTCTGTCTTTTATATTAACATTGTAACTCTGTTATTCTAAATGACAAGTAACAAATCCCATCATTTTCAACCGTACACAATCCATTATAAATGAGTCACAATACTTAGAGTACTCACCCATCTTTATAGACATCACTTAGGCTTGAGGGACATTGGAATGCTATGTTTCACAATTTTATTTTTTTATTCTTTATTTCAAGATTATAATAGACATGGAATAATAAACATAATCTCTGTATGAACTAGGCAAGGTGTACAATCAATACAGCCAGGGGAGATGTACAGATAAATGATATTACATAACATAATCCAGCTGAAATATAGCAGACAGAAAAAGAAAAGTAAAAAGGGAGGGGGAGGGGTACCTTGAGATGGACAGCCAGAAAGGGCACAAGCCTTTTTGATGGTCTTTATGTAGAACCAGGTTGTGGGGTGATATGTGCACGATGTGACTAGAATTGTCGCCATGGGGACCAGATTTTAAGATAACTGTCTCTTGTCCTATTGGCCAGGCTAGTGAGTTCTTCAAATTGACAAAGTTGGTTCACCTTCGCTTCCTATTCTTGGAGTGAGGGAGGGGATTGGCTGAGCCAGTGTAAGGGAATTAGGACATTGGCTGCTGCTAATAAATGAGTAATGAGATTCTTTTTAGATGGATTGTAGACAGAGCTTGGTCTGGCTAATACGACATAATCAATCGTATTAGCCAGTGAAAGAGGGAGAAAAAATCTTCTGAATGGTCTGTTCAACCTGTTTCCAGTATGATGTAATGAAGGAGCACTCCCACCAGATATGTGAGAGAGAGCCGACATGAGTCCCACATCTCCAGCCTTCGTTAAGTGGAAGAGATTGTGAAGAGTGAAGAGAAACTCTGGGGTTTTATGCCACCATGTAAGAAGCTTATAGTGGTTCTCCTGCAATCTCACACGGGAGGAGAAACCATGAGAAGAACAGAGAATTGCCTGGACTTCTTCATTGGTAAGGGATATGTTTAGCAATCTCTCTCCCATGAAGAGATAAAAGCAGGTATAGATGGAGATCTGGGTGTTAGGAGCAAAGAATAAATCTTTCCCACCTTTCTAGGCAATGGTAAGACAGTTGACAGAGCAACATCAAAGAGAGTAAGTTACCTTTTAAAGGAAAAAGCCTGTAAAAACCTTTCTGCTAACCAGAAAATTTGCTAAATGCAGTGGGGTTAATTGGGTTGGTTTTAGTAAACAGGTCAGAAATAGAGACGGAATTTTTGTAAAAAAAAAAAACAGAGCTTTTCCCAAAAATCAGAGTGGGGGAGTCGATCTTAGTAAGAGCTGCCGGCAGTAGACTAGAGGGGAGGAGCAGTGATGGAAAGGGGGCTAGAGTGTCTTCTAGAGAGAGCCACACTGCACAAGTGCCTCTTAGTAGTGGGGTCATAATCTGGGAGTCTAAGGGTACCTGCAACAGATAGGCAGAGGGCTTTGGGTAATGAAGAGCCAAAAGACTGCTGTGCCAAGACGTCAAGGTCCAGTTGTTTGCTAGGTTTAAGCAGTGTCTGGTACCCCTATTCCTCCATGCTTCATAGGAATTTAGTGAATAGGAATCTGATAGAGCCAAAAAAAAAAAAGAGGCAGGTAAGTAAATAGGAAGCATTGACAAAGTATACGGTATTTTAGGCATAATATATGTTTTGAGTTGGTTCTTGCGAACCCATCCACGGGACAAAAGGGAAATCATAGTCTGGTAGAAGTTGTTTAAGCTCAGTTAAGAGGGATAGAAAATTAAGTCTATATAAGTTTGTAAGTTGGATGCCTAGGTACTTTAGTGATGTGGAAATCCATGGACATGAGGAGTATTTTTTGGCAGTGGAAACTTCTCGGGCCGAGATCGTAGAATTAAGAACTTCTGATTTTGTTACATTTACTTTGACATTTGAGAGGAGGCCAAAGTCATCTAGTATTTTTGTGAGTAGTAGCAGATCAGAGACTGGGTTAGAAAGGAGAAACAACAAATCATCCTCAAAGGCAACACATTTAATCTGCAGGGGACCATCTTTGATACCTACGATAAAAGTGTTCTGGCATACACTTTGGAGAAGGGTTTCTACTACGAAAATGAAAAGACAGGGCGCAGCCCTGCCTCGTCTCGTTGGTAATCCGAAAAGGGGAAGACCGGGTGCCATTTATTTTGATACGGGTGGAGGGTTGCACGTAAAGTTTAAAGATGGCAGAGACCAACCCAGGGGAGAAATTAAACTTACATAAGGTAGCTTTTATGAAAGACCAGTTGACCTGATCAAACGCTTTTTCAGCATCAATTCCCAGTAGCGCAAGAGGTAGTTTACGTCTATGTGCTATATGTATGGTGTGAAGTAGTTTACGTGAATTGTCTCTGCCTTCTCTACCCTTCACAAAATCTGACTGTTATTTTCCACTTAAACAGGGGAGTAAGGAGCTAATATGGACAGCTAACAATTTGGCCCACACTTTCAAGTCAAGGTTCAGCAGGGAGATGGGGCGATAAATCCCACACATTTGGAGATACTTCCCATTTTTGTGGATTATTGTGATATGTACCTCTTGTGATTGTTGAAAAAGACTAACTCCTTGAAGTAGATGATTACAAAGGGTGACTAGGTGAGGCAGTAACACATCCTCAAACTTTCGAAAGTAGAGAAGTGGGAGGCCATCTGGGCCTGGGCTTTCTCCAAGGGAAAAGCTGCATAGATGGATCGTAGTTTATCTACCGTGACCGGGGTTAAAAGGTTGGAAGCTTCAAATGGAGAAATAGTTGTAAGGTGGAGAGTGCCCATAAAGGACTTTATGTGGTCTTTCAGAGAAGTAACAGGGGTGGTTTGCAAGTTGTATAACTCAGAGTAATAGGAGTGGAAAGCCTTTGCAATATCAGATGTCTGGGTGTGTAATGTACCTTGGGACACTATAATTTTATTGATATAAGTCCTATATCATGTCTTTTTGACCAAGGAGGACATTAGTTTACCCCTTCATTCCCATGAGCATATAGTTTGTGTTTAACGTATAGATGCTGTTTGGCCTGACTGAGATCTAGTATTTGCTTAAGCTGCTGTCTTAGAGCCAGAAGAGCATTTTTGCCTATCCTGGTTTATTAAGTTTTTCAGCTGTGGCTATTTGATCTAGTAGCTAGTCTATCTTCTGCTTTCTCCCCCTCTTAACCTTTGTTGCTAAAGCAACAAAGACTCCTTAGATATAGGCTTTATGTGTTTCCCATAGTAAGGAAAGCCTGAACTGTGGGAAGGAGTTACATTCAAAGAATTATTGAACGTGTTGTCTGACAGAAGTCTGGTGAGCATCTGAATGAAGTAGAGATTCATTAAGTTGCCAAACCCATTCTCCTCGAGGGAGCTGGGATAGATGCCATATCACAGAACATGGGGCATGATCTGAGATAGTGATTGAGCCTATTTGTGCTGAAGAAAAAAGGGGGAAAGAGCAGGTGCCGACACAAAAATGTGAGCTAGGTGTTGGAAAGAATTGTAAGGGGTGGAGTGGAAAGTATAATCTCTCGTGGATAGGTTGCAAGATCTCCAGATATCTACTAAATGTTGATCATGAAGCTTGTCCTGTAGTTTACCAATCGACTTAATGGACCCATAAAACTTTGTCGTCGAAGAGTCTATGGTGAGGTTTAATGTGACATTTAAGTCGGTTCCTAATATTGTAGTGCCCTCAGCAAATAGATGCAGGGTGTCGAGGCTTTTCAACAGCCATGGGCCTATTGGTGTATAAAAGTTATCTAGGGTGTACATTTGCGATCCAAGCTCCTATATCAGTATATTGTTGTTTCATTACAAAAGGGATGAAGTTATGAATAGCTAAAGAAGCGTGACTACTGTGGAACCATTGCAAGAAAAGTGTTTTTGGAAATTTGGGGACGTGATTTTTTCTGAAATGAGTCTCTTGTAGAAAGAGAGTGTGAGTCTTTAATTTGTGAAGCAAAAGTAAGATATGGCTTCTCTTGTTGAGAGAGTTAAGGCCCTTCGCATTAAAGGTGGTTATCGTGCAATCCATCTAAGTTGGAGGGTGGTGGAGGGTGGTATGAGGTAAAAACTCTCATTTAGTTATTCACTCAGTAGAGTATTTGGGGGGTTGGGGATTAGAATAAAGAAGGAAGGAGAATGAAGAGAAAAAAAAGAAGGAAAAATAGAGTTAGGAATCAAATAAGTAATGGCAAATAAAGAAGGTGGCAGCAATTGGTGTGAAGAGGAAAGGGGAAGGGTGGCGGTGGACGAAAGAGCAAAGACAAAAACCTGTCCTGACCAACAGTAAACAAGCAGTTCCTGAAAAAAGGCCAATATGCCAAGATATAACATAAAATCCTAGAGCAGACTTAAGTGCTATATCTAAATAGACATAAGAGTTGACTAATTGTCTATCTAACGTTTAATAATGTGTAGAGAAACTCCAGAGCTCTGGTGTGATAAGGCATCAGAGTCCAACAATCTGTCAAGACCTATGCAAAATAGAAACCTGTAAAGGAAAAGTATTGAACTCCATATGGAAAAGAGAAACAAAGATACAAAAAAAGGAAAAAATATAAAAATAAAACAAACAAGCCAAAAAGCAGGGTAGAGATGTAAGTCCCAACAAAGGGCTGCTTACAAGAAAAAGAAAAAGGCAAAATAAATCAGAGTCTGAGTCTATGTCCAGAACTATAGGATGGAATCTTGATTGGGGCTATATCCAGTACTTGCCACACGATAGCGAGATCATCCGGAGTGTGAACAATCAGGCGCCGACCAAATGGATAAAGCCAAGAATAGGCTACGTTTTTCATGCGTAGTTGCTCTAGAAGGGGTCAGAGGATTCTCCATTTAGCAAGTATAGAGGGCAAGCTCTGACACAGGGGCCTTTTCTCTTGCAGCTTTTAAGATCCTGGCTGTGTCCACAAAGGAGAGCAGGCCACATATTACATCTCGGGGAGGGTCTGACGGGGATGGCTTAAGCCTAAGAGACCTTGTGAATTTTCTCGATGATAACCCCCTGTGCAGCAGGTTCTCCAGTGAGCTTCGTGAAAAATTCAAGTGCCACTTTCTTCAAGTTGGCCGACCAGGATTCGGGTAGGCCCTTAATACGAATATTTCGTCTTCTATTTCTGTTTTCCTGGTCTTCTCTTAAGGTCAGCGCCTTATTTATGTGAGCAAGATGCTCCGTGGATCGAGACTCGAGGGCCGTGGAGTGCGCCATGATGGCGGAACATTTGGCTTCCAGGCCTTCCACCCGCCCCCCAATGTGTTTGATTTCCGTTTTGATCTCCAATAGCTTGGAGAGAACAGGGTGCAAGGCCCGAGTGATAGTTACCTTGAAGAAAGTCAGAGTCCCCTTATTCACTTTCTGCAATGCTCTGCTGGTCTGAGTCATCTGCGCTCTCGGCCGAGTCCCCAGGCGCCATCTTTGGAGGCTTGGGCTAGGAGCTCAAGATCTTCTGTTGCAGGAATCTGTGGAGGTCCGACGGGTTTTTATGGTGTTGTTGTGCACCAGGCTGGTCAGACCTTCTGTCCTTGCCATATTGACTATGTTGGAGCTGGAGAAGGTGGTGTTCAGGCTGCTTGTAGGCTCTCACACGTCTTCCTCCATCAGCGGTTAGGCTCTGTCCCCTATGTTTCACAATTTTCAATAACAGTTATGAGGTGACAAGACAGTGAACTTTACTCAATGCCATATACTATAGTAGTAACATACTATTTTTAAATGAACAATATAAGGGTTCATTAACACGTCCGCAAAATGGGTCCGCATCCGTTGCGGACCTATTTATTTTCAATGGGGCTGGAATGGATGCGGACAGCACACTATGTGCTGTCCGCATCCGCATTTCCGGATCCGCACTTCCGCATCGGCACTTCCGTTTCCCCATAAAAATAGAACAATGCAATAGCGTACACGAATAGGCATTTTCTATTATAGTGCAGGCCATGTGCACATGGCTGGTGTCTGTGTTTTGTGGATACTCAAAACACTTACGGACGTGTGAATGTAGCCTAATAGTGGACATCATAATCTAACACATTACTCTTTTATAACATTCCTTGTCTGGTTTGTTAACAACACTAAGAGGAAGGAGCAGGTTGGTTTGAAATAATTTCATACCACCTTTGTGCCACACTAGCCTTATTGCACAACATATTAGATATTTAGAAAGGAATATTTTACATGTTACCCAACCACTGACAGTACTTTCATCACAAACAATATTGGAAGAGCTAAGCTAAATGTGCAGGAAATGTGAGTTAATTGTGAGACTGGTTTATCCAGATCTATTGTGTTTTAGACACATTTGCACCTTGTTTCACAAGGAGGCACTGTGTCTAGCCATAATGTGTGTTTAGATGTGCTATATTTTTTTGCAAAGTAAGTTAACCAATAGATGGGGTAACGTTAGACAAAGGGGTCACCAAATTAATCATCCAACATGATCTACTTTGATACATTTGACATACAGACTAAGTTTAGACTGTCTAAATATTAGCCAGAATTAGGAAATCTGCCCCAAAGTTCCCTTTGCCTGCCTAAAAGCTGTGTCCACCTTTGCCAACACATTCCCGCACTGTACATAAAATGAAGCAACTACAAAAATATGGAGCAGTGCCTAGTAAACAGTGATGGGAACATGGTGCTTGATGGAGTGACATTGCCCCAAGGAGTGCTGAGAGTTGCACTACCAACAATCTAATATTGGAGGTCTATCCTAAGGAGAGCCTATTAATTTTAAATTCTTGGAAAACCCCATTAACTACCCACTGCAATGGAGTGTGGCTGAATATTCAACAATGTGTGCCAGGATTTTGGTGCAATATTCTGGCGTAAAGTAAGCCAACTAGTAGGTGGTATAAGCTTAGATCAGAAAGTCTAAAGGTGGACCAGATTTATTATCTAGCATCAGCCACTGTGATAAATCTGCATATTTGTAGCCTGTCTAGAGTATGTTTGCACAATCTTAATTTTTGACCCAATATTTTTGGTTCTGTGACTAAGACCTCATTCAGATAGCATAATGTATCTATGTTTAATTCTCCATATGTAATTTATGTATGGCACTCCCCTACTTTGATACTGTAAAGCCAAGGATGGTCTTGGTGTTACATCTGGAGATAAGGTACTTAAATGTGGATACAATACAACCAATCAGGGGCAGACTGGGAACTGAAAGTGGCCCTGGAAAAAAGGTAAAAGTGGCCCAATATTGCAGGTGGATCCAAACTGACGGAAGATGGGACAACATAATTAGTCAGGGACAACAGAAGTAGGCAGGGCCAACAATACCATAGTGCAGAGCAATATACTTTCCCACCTGAACCAAATACCACAGTGCAGCACAAAGTTGTGCCACAGTATTTAACTGTATCGCTGTCCTGAGGACGTCAATACAGTTGAATTCAAGAGGTCACCTGTGGCTGCTGGTCAGGTGCAAAAGAGAGAATCAGTTCCTTATGAACCCGGCTGGCAGACATGAGGAGGGCTTGGGTGGCACTCCTAGACATTGGCCCACCGGGAAATTTCCCTGTTGGGTCTATGGCCAATCCGTCCCTGCAACCAATAAAATGAATCCTTAGAACTAGTATTTTGGTAAGTCATTTTAATATACTTTTTGGCTATTTATAAAACAAAAATAATCTTATTGTTCTTCTGTCTGCTAGGATCACTTATTCAATGCTGTCATAAAAATTAGCAATCAATAGAGCCTAGGGAAAAATTAGAGGAATTAGAATGATAGTAAAATATAGTAAGTAGATATATTTTTTCATATATAGCAGCAATGTCAATGAAATAAATAAAAATAAATAGTGTGTAGAACACCAATGTGCCTTCAGGTCTATTGGTTTGTTTCACCCCAGAAGTCTAAGCAAATCCTTACTAATTTGGGGTATTCTGCATATGCCAGTGCACCAAGAAACACACTCGTCATTCTCTGACTTGTGTTCTGAATGAATAATGAGGAACTTTTGTTCTTATACAATGCCTGCATTTTAAACTGTGTAAGATTATATACATTTCTAATTCTTTATTTTTTTCCTCTTTTTATTTGGGTGTTAGTTTTCAAATAGGGGCAAAGGGTAATATACAGATTTACTGTGTTTGTGTGAAGACCCTAACTAATAGTCTGGAGGACATTTTCTAAACAGGTAAGTGTCTGTCATGTTTTCTTCCTTTTGCTGAATGCCAGAGATGTTGTTAAATTACTTTTTGCAGGTTACATTGCAGGATAACTTCCAGGTATTAAATGTCGAATGAAAGTTTTTCTAGTAGGTCTGCAGGTAGGAAGAAATATTTAAAGAAAAAACATAGCTGCATGGGTGAGTAGGAATTGACCTGTAACAGGTGATGATTTCATAAATATATAGAACTGATTCTTGACAACAGTCACATGTCCAATTTATGTTACAGAGGTCTAAACTAAGTACTTGCCATAATTCTGGGCAGGGGCGTAGCTAAAGGCTTGTAGGCCCTGGTGCAAGAGAAACGTTTGGGCCCCCCCTTCCCTCAGTGCTTTGTGGCCAGGGGCAGGGAAGCACATAACCTTCGTGCAGCCTGAGGCAAAAATTGAAACAGCATCCCCCCAAACTCCCCAATGCCAAATTCTCGACCCAACCCCTTCCCTCTTTCCGCTGTTTGTGTGACTTGGTTAACTTGGCTTTTGTGGTAGCAACCTGATCCAATAGCTTCATCGTCCTATTTACATAGCTTGGTCTAAATGTAGAGCTGTCTAGGTTGTGTGTTTATTTCAATTTAGTGAGTGTTATAAATTTATGGATTACTTAAAGGGGTTGTCCAAGTTATTATTATTGATGACCTATCCTTAGGTGCTGGAGCAGGTGTAACTATGAGAAGCCATCCCATTCACTCTTATACAGTTGAGAAGCCTTAATTTTTTAATGTGCTATTTGCTCTTTTAAATATAATATTTGTGTTAGATCTGTATGTAGGAAAACTGGGCAGTTTAGAAATCCATTTTATTGTAATTGGAGGACCTGTGAGATATTCTTCAGCATTCTCTTTTATAGGCACATAAGATCTATGGAAGAAGACATATGGATATTTATTAAATGTTGTACCATTAAAGGATCACTGAATTTTGACAAAACTTTTGATATGTAATAGAATGCTTAGACCTCCACCGGATGCTAGAATGAGGAGAGAGAATTGTACTCTATCTCCTAAGAGCAGGAGACGGGTTTAATCGAAAGTCTATGGGCCCATCTCGATTCAGTCCTCTACAGTTAGGATATGTGCTTGCTTCTCTCTCCTCATTCTAGGGATCAGTGCAGTTTTTAGTGCTCAGCCCCCACCGTACAAAACTTTTGATATGTTTGATGTATCAAAAGTTCTACCTAAACTCAATAACAATAACATCTTAAATATTCTCTACTGAAAATACATAGGAAATGACATTAGATGAGTCCTCTAAAACTATCTTTAGTACATTGCTCCCCTGACTACAGCTTCCACTTCGAAATGACCAATATTATGGCATAAGGCTCATAATTTACTATATTGACTTAAGGACAACTGGGAAAAATATATAACTGAAGATAAAAACTAAAAGGGGTTAATGTTAACAAGTAGTCAATTTAACAGAAGGTCTGTGGTCACATTAACAAATTAGCACAGGGCTGTAAGTTGAGGATAATGTCACCTCCGTATAATTTTCTCATTTGACGTCAGAATTAGCTCTTGTCAAGCCAATTTTTGAAGTAATTTGGAAGATTAAAGGAGTGTAAGAGGGATTGGCATAAGTAAGTTTTCCATCAGAGGAGACAATTCAATTTACATTGATTGTCTAGGATATTGCACACCAGGTGAAGCAGGAGTCAATGGAACTCTTATTCTTTATGTGCGTTCTGGATATGGAATAGTTAAATGTAACCACCACTTTCCCAGTAATAGCAGCTGAATAAACATGACACATTGCATTTTACAGTTTTGATATTATTTGTAGTTGGCTAGATAAATAATACATCATTGCAAATGCAATCATTCAAAGTTTCATTTTAAAAATAAATTATGGAATGCTTTTTACAGCTGCTGCAGTAACATATTAAATAACAGGTGACATCCACTAAACTCAGCTGAAGTGATGTGAAGTAAAAATCCAAAAATCAAGGCACTGTAGATATACACTACTCACAAAAAGTTAAGGATATTTGACTTTTGGGTGAAATTTATGGAAAACATAAAAAGTTCATGCTACAGTGATATTATATCAGGAAGGTAGGGCATTTAAGAAGAAGCATGCCATGGTGATTTCCTCATCTCAAACAATTTATTGAAACAAAAGCCAACAACAGACTTATTGTCTGCTGAGGCATGGCATACCACTCTTCTTGAAGGGTGGCCCTCAGGTCATTGAGGTTCTGCGGTACAGAGTTACGAGCTTCTACATGGCGATTCAGCTGATCTAATAGGTTTTCAATGGGATTCAGGTCTGGAGAAAGTGCAGGCCACTCCATTTGAAGCACCCCAGTCTCCAGCAGCCGTTTCTCAATGATGCAAAGTGTAGAGTAGTTCTTTATTGACTAGACACACCTGCCCATACTGTAACACCACTACCACCAAAGGCTCATCTGGTGACAACAGCAGCTGATGCATAGCGCTATCATTGATGTCTCCAATATCGTTGGTGGCCATCATTTCTGCTCAGCGTGAATCCACTTTCATCAGTGAACAGCACTGAGGCCCACTGGTCCCTCGTCCAGCGTAGATGCTCCCTGGCCCATGCAAAGACGATGATGCCTGTGCCTAGTGGTGTGGTCAGGTTCCCTTGCAGGCGTCTAGCATGGAGACCACGCTGATGTAAATTGTTTCAAATGGTCTGACATGACACTTGGGTGCCTCTCACCTCCCTTAAATGTGCCTGGAGCTGTGTGGCATTCATCATCTGGTTCTGCAGGGCATTGTTCACAATGAAGCGGTCATCAGTATGGGATTTGGCCAAAGGGCGTCCACTTCTATGCCTGTCTGTGATTCTTCCAGTCTCTCTGTATCTCTGTTGCAACCTGCTGATGACATTAAGCTCAGTGGCCACTTCCATCTAAGAACATGCTGCTTAAAGCCTCGCAATGGCGAAGTACTGTTGATCAATTGTTAGGTGTCGTATTGGTCTCATGATGTCAAAATGTGAACAGCATGATGAGGATGACTTTTTAAATACCAATTCTAATTGAACCAGGAAATTTATTGGCGATTAATGGATCAAACACCTGTTGTGAATTTTTCCATTAAGCTCCTTGTTAGAGAACAGCAAGTTGTGCAAAAAGTACTGAAACATTGAACAGTTGTACAGATATAGCAGGGGTAATACTCAAACCCTTAACTCAAATTTCATTATCTCATCACATTATCTTGAAACAAAAGCCATTGAGAAGCAATTGCTTAACTCGTTTAGTTAGCTTTAGTTTAGTTGAAGGGAATCTGTCACCTGCCTATCATCATTTTCTGCTGTCACCTTATCCGTAAAATAAAGTACTTCATTTCCAGCTCTGGTGTTCTTTCTTAATTTTCAGTTGTCATTTTCCTAAAAAAGCGATTTTTCATTTATGCTAATGAGAGTCCAAGGTGCCCAGAGGGGTGTTTTTTCCAGCTCAGGAGCCCAGTAACGCCCCCCTGATGTGCCCAGCCTGCCTAAATTTGAATTGTCAAGCACGCCTACAGAGCCAGAATTCGCCTCCCAGAGGCGAGGCTAACTGCTCCTCCCCCTCCGCTACCTCCGACTTCAGTTTACAACACCCCCGTTCCTGATCTCGCCGGCCGCCGGAATTCTCGCGCAGGCGCAGTGCTGCCAATTGCCTGTGCCTGCGCGATCTTACTGCAACAGCACTCAGATTATTTGTTAATGCTGATGCCATCTAAGGCTTTATACCCTTCTTGACCCCGGTACTACATAAAACTTCACTTTTTATAAATACTACTAAAATGTGCAAAATACCAAAATAACAAAATAGAGCCACAAACTGTATAAAACTACAGTCTATGCCGTGCTGGAGAGGTTCAAAATTATGGCTAACAAAGTGAGTAGAAGTGCACTTTCTCTCACTCAGATGCCTGAACTCGGAGATACACTTTGCACCCACAGCTGTGTTTGGTTGGTTAACAGTAAAGCAGTAGCTAATAGTCAGTGTATATCGGCTACTGTTAATAACTGCGGCTAGCACTTAGCCACCTTATGACAACAAACTGAACACCTAGCAGCCAAACTGTCTGCTATTTGACCAAACTACTGGGGGTGACTGCATCTCCGTATCATATGCAATGTAGGCATTCACAGTGTAAACGTGTCCAGCCGGACCGATCACCTATATACTAGCCAGCTCTGCATAGACTGCATTAAAAACTATAACTGCCCCCCATTGGGTGGCACAGGCATTTAATTTTTACACTTTAGTCTAATTTCAGTTGCTTGCCTGCTGCCAGTGTGTGTCAGGCCGTCTTCCACTGACTGTAGTGTGCCCACTGCCAGTGCCCCCCACCACTCATATCGGGTGTGACAGTAAATTGCACGGTGCAGACGCAGTGACCGTGGATTAAAACAAAAGGGAGGGAGCCAGCGTTTTTTTAACCATCTCCCCATTCGAAAAATCAATTCAATAAATGGCCCCCAGATTGGGGACGTAACAGGGATTAAACTGATGAGAATAGTACTATAGAAAATACCACTCATATCGGGTGTGACAGTAAATTGCACGGCGCAGACGCAGTGACCGTGGATTAAAACAAAGGAGCCAGCGTTTTTTTAACCATCTCCTCGTTCGAAAAATCAATTCAATTGACCTTTCGGGGACCCTTGGTGTTGTACGTGGCTGGGTGGAGGAAGAAACCTTCAATGACATCACCGGGACATGGCTAGCTTGGTATCCAACCTTGTGCAAATGGGGAGTTTGCCGTTGTGCAAATGGACTGTTTGCGGTTGTTTGCGGTGTATTAAAAGGGGAGTTTGGTCTTTCAATGTCTGTGAAGCGGGCGTAACCCTTACACTACCTGATCGATACAACATCATACCTGATCATATATATACACACTGGATGTTTTAAAGCATGTTATTCCAAACAATTTAGGAATGTTACGTGATTTATGCCCTTTATGGATTAAAACCCGACTCTGCGTCCACTACGTAATTTTCCATGGGAGTTTTGCCATGGATCCCCCTCCGGCATGCCACAGTCCAGGTGTTAGTCCCCTTGAAACAACTTTTCCATCACTATTGTGGCCAGAAAGAGTCCCTTTGGTTTTTAAAATTCGCCTGTCTATTGAAGTCTATGGCGGTTCGCCCGGTTCGCCCGTTTGCGAACATTTGCGGAAGTTCGCGTTCGCAGTTCGCGAACTGAAAATTTTATGTTCGCGACATCACTATCCAGGGAGAGTGCTGACCAATCAGAGGTGGCGCTCGCTCACTGGGAATGCTGAAGTCACTGGCCATGTGAATCTGGGCATGTCCTATTTAAACAGGCAACCTGCTGGCCATATGTTGCCTGTGGTTGGTCTTATCCCTTGGATTACCACACTGGCCTTTTCTGTGAAGTTGCTGCTGGATTCCTGGCCTCTGCTTGTACCCTGACTCTGACCTGCATTTGACCTCTTGGATTTGATGTGATCGCTTGGTTTTGCTCTCTAGCTACCTCAGGTTTGCGCTACTGGTTCTGATTCTGGTTTCATTTGGACTATCCTAGTATTGACCTTGGTTTGGTATGTTTTTGTTTCTGTCTTCTGTTTGTTTTTCCATTCTGACACTAGTTGTCTGTTATTTTGTCTCCCTCTTTTTCCTGGTTTTGGGCCCTGCACTTATTTAAGAAGAGACTGCTGTCCAGTTGTGGGCCGCCATTTAGGGCGGATTGTGCAGTTAGGTAGGGACGGTGATAGGCAGAAGTACAGGACTCACTGTTAATATTAAAGTGTAAAATAAATAACTTACCTTATCCATTTGATCGCAAAGACCCGGCCACCTCCATGTTGATTGAAGATCCAGTGAAAAATCTCACGTGGCCTGTGATGACATCACCACATACGGTGAAATTCCCTGCCTTTGATTTGCTCAACACTAATAACTGGATGGGTGGGGTCACCTACTTGCAACCACATTTACGAGGACTGAATCCACTCTGTATTCTAGCCAGGGCAAATTTTTCCTGAAAAATGACCAGTTTGTCAAGGGTGTAATATGGCGGCTTCTGGACCATATTTATAGCTCATGCTGCTCTTGGCTCTGACACCAAATAAGCCAAATTTTGAAAAATTAGGTAATTACTATTAATACTAATACTGTACTAATTCTATATGTATACTACTATACAGTGACTGAATAATACTAACTACAGAGATAAGTAATAACTCCATATCATGAGCAATAATACTACCAGTGACTAAATAACTGTCACGCCGGGAAGGGTACAAGATACAATAAATACACAAGTAAACAACAAACAAGCGTCTAGGCCAAAAGCTGGGGATAATGGTCACCTCCTGACAAAATCCTATCAACTTACCCTAGACTGCTGTGCCCATGTTCGGACCTCAAAGGTAGGAATAAACGTGCCCCCGTGCCTAAGACTGAAGAAACCCTATAGTCCCTGTAATAGTGGACAAGGGGGGAAAAAGGCAGCCTGCCTCCTCAAATCCTGAAGGAGGCAGGTGTCTGACTAACAGCCTAGACAGAACACAAAAGGAAACCAAAATACACTTATCTTGTAGCTGAGCAGAGAAAGCAATCCGCCTTTCCTCAGGGTGAGTAAGAAGTGATTTAAACTCACACAAACGACACCACCCAGTGCACCTACAGGGAGGCAGGTACAGCTCCACTCCAAGTTCCAAGCAAACAGAAAACACTACACACGTGCTGCCAACCTGACAGACCTCCGCACTTCACCAGAGCAGGGCATGACAATAACACCACCATACATTAAGTGATTAAAGGGGTTTTCCAGTTATACAAAAAACAAAACAGCAGTCAACGTTACTACATTATATGTCAGTTGATGACATTCTGAGTACATTTTGACTCCAGCATAATTGCAATCTGTGACCTGCACCCTGTGCAAAACTCATGGGCAGATGCCTGTCCTTCCCCTCCCAGCTTGAACATCACAAATAGAAGCAGAGTTGGCAGCCTAATAAGTATTTACTTCAGTGCAGTGGATACTACTGAAGCTCTGTTGGATGTGGAGGAAGGGCTCTCTTCTAGCACATAGACTTTTACTAAAGAAATTTTTTAATCATCAGGATTTGAAGTCCAGACCTTCTATATGTCAGGCAGAAGTGTTACCATTACACTACAGATCTGCTTTGTTGGAAGGGCTGAATTTTCTGTGCTTACAAATATATTTTCTTCCGAGGCCAAACACTCTTTTATGATATTTCATAATAATGATGTTACAAAAACTTTAATGGTCTTTGCTTATTTATACTTTTAGTAACGATAACTTTGCAGAAAATTGTAACTTTTACCATAAAAGAAAAAAAAAGCTAGCAAGTAAAAATTGTTTCTGCCATAATGTTTATTATAAATATTATTTTACAGGTTTCAGTGAGATTTGAACCCCTGACCTTCTATACAGTAAACATCTACCTTACCCACCCCTCTATAGAAAAGCTCTGCTGTGAAACTAGGATGTTAATGTGTTATAGTTTTAAGTTTTTTTTAAATTAAATATCATGAAACAGTATTTGGTAACCCTGTAATCATTAAAACCTGTAAAATACCTGATCATATTATTTATCTCGATTGGTGTGAATAAAAATGGGGGAGGGGGCACGGTTTGCCTGTTGGAAGCCCTGACATTTCTGAAGTCCTGCTCGAAAAACCCTACCCTAAGACACAGCATTATTGCTGACATCATGTCTACAGGGCAGGGTCCAGGAGAAAGAGCAGTACATTGCCGTGACAGGCAAGGTCACTGATGTTACTGTTTGGGTATGCTGCTGGGTTGCATGGTACACATCAGTCAAAGTCAGACAGAGATGGAATGTCCTTAAAAATGATTTTAGGGAACTAGGAAAGAGGCTTAAGTCCAGAACCTCTAAGGTAGTGTTTTCAGAAATATTACCAGTGCCATAAACATTACTAGAAAGAGAGCAGGAGCTTAGGGAGTTAACTAAGTGGCTCAGTAAGTAATGCAGGAAGGAAGGGTTTGAGTTCATGGAGAACTGGGCCGACTTCTCTGTTGCCTACAGGTTTTACAGTCCGGACAATCTGTACCTTAATGGGAACGGAGTAGCTGTGCTGTGGGAAAGAATCGTTAGAAGGCTGGAGGAGACTTAAAACTGGGATCTAGGGGGAGTGGTCATAAGTGTACACTCAAGAAACACACAGCTGTTGGTAACATCAAATGTCTGTTGACAAATGCAAGGAGTCTGGAACATAAAATGGATTAACTGTAAATTTTAATGACAGACATGGATTATGATGTACTTTATAATATACCGGGCATAACAGAAATCTGGCTGGATTAGAGCCATGACCGGGTGTTAGCAGAACAAAATCCTGCTGAGTACCATCCACTAGAGGGCCTTTAGGTGGTTAAGGCTCCAAGCTAGATAACCCCCACTTTGGCCAAAAGAAGAGCACATTCTTTGGGGTCGTAAAAGTGGTCTTGCTTTCTATCGAGCCAGCACAGTATCACCTTACATGCCCAACTAAAACACTACATGGTCAAACGCCATTAGCAAGCTTTAAGTGGACCTAGCCCAGAACCAGTGAATACTAGGAACCCAAAATTTAATACCACAACCCCAAGAGCAGAGCCGCCTATAAGGGTTCCAGACACACCTACCAAAAGGGGCTGCGAACCCCAGGTGGACACAAAACCCCTTAGGAAAACCCCAGGACAGGCATGTGTGATGTCGATGCGAAGCCTGCGAGCTCAGCAACGCGACTATCATACTTTAGTAGGCTCTGCAGATACCTCAGACAGAACCAGAACCTCTAGAAGTTTACTCATACTTTCTGGGACACCACAGTACAGGGGCGGGCCCTCTCCAGTCCGGCTCCCCTAGCAGACCTCCCTTGTCTGAAACTCCGCAAGATGATTGGTCCTCAAGCGGACCCTATAAAGGCGGGAGGCTGGACCAAGGAGGTAGTCTGTCCCCAACATCTAGTCTAAGAAGACGTATGTCAGATTGCTCTCCAAAAAGGGGCGGACCCAGAGCTCTGACATCATCGCCCAGCATCTGTGCGCAGAGCTGAGAATAAGGTAGCATATATTGAACAGCATCATTGTTGTAGTTAGAATTGCCTTAATCTTATTATCCTTATTATTATTATTCTTATCCTTATTCGTTTATTTGTGGTAGCTTGGTAATTTTTCTGTAAACCTTTTCGTAACATTTGTACTGTTTTTATATATCAATATTATTCGTTTGATATAAAATCAAAGAGTCAAAAGCTCATTATGGATGATTTATTCCGTGGTTGAATGCAAATCAGATTATATAATGAACCTATTGTTCCGGAGGAGCTACTATATTAATCAGAGTATAAAGTGCATGTTTTTATATGAATAACGGAGCATCCTTGCGGAGGCTGCATCGATCTGTTTGCACATCTGAGATATCGATTGGAGTGTGGGGGTGGATGATCGCGATCCTCACCCGGATATTGAGAGAGGCGGAGTCACGTGTGACAGCCGAGGCTTCCCAGCTTGACCCCTCTCTTCAATTTACACCCAACTCAATATCTTGGATGTGTGTGGGGTATTAGAAGGTGCAGAGCACATTCAGTATCCCGGGGTTTCCCTATCTGAACCCTTAATCAGACAGGTGGTGGCAGCATTACTGGTGGTGGAAGGAGGTGTCCCCCTCCTTCACATCCGGTCAGGCGGTTAGCAAATTGGTGCGACCAAAGTGGCCAATCTGGGTAATCGTCCGGACCTGGTGATCCAACCGAACTTATCAGGTGGATTGTCCGTGTCCTGCCCCCTCCTTTACGTGTCAGCGACCACAGTTAGCGGATCGGGTGATCGTTAGCTGCGGCCGTTCCTGACACCGGGTAACAAATGTGCGGGGTTATACTGTTTTTAGAAATTACACAAAACATAACTTAAGGGCTATGGACACCTTTCTGCATTAAAAATCAATAAACCCATATCTTACTGTAATGCAGCACATAATAAAATTGCACTTGTTTATTTATTGGTATCAGCTTTGCTTCACATGCACTCAGAAATGCTCTTATATGATTTTTACTCACTGCTGTCATCTCCTGTGAGGCTCTGTGGGTGTTCCTTTTGCTCTAGTCACATGGCCTCTCCCTTGTATATTGATTTCACATGCACCAGCACAGCTCTGCTCCCCCCTCCCTTCTCTGTGATAACAAAGCCCCGCCCCCACATCCTGTTTAGTGTTGAGCCTGAATTTTCGAATAGAGATTTTTTTTTAGTGAATATCGACACTTCGCTAGTTTGTGAATATTTCGAATATAGCGCTATAAATTCGCTATTTCGAATATATATATATTTTTTTTATTGTCATATTTTTTTCTTTCCCACTTCCCAAAAGTAGTTCTTACCTGTCCTGAGGATTCCTGGCTGCTCCAGTCAGTGCCTGTTGCCGCTTCTGCCGACTTCCGTGCTCATGGAGCGTCCCCATCACCATGGGAACGCCTCCATACTAGAATGTACTGTCGGATGTGAGAATTAAGTTGAAATCGCAATGCGATTAATATAACTTGAAGTAATCGCATTGTGATTTCAACTTAGAGCTGGGTTTCTAATGGGTCAGCTTGCTAGAATTAACGAAGTTAACGAATATGGAATATAGCAGTGCTAAGTTGAAATCGCAATGCGGTTACTTTAAGTTATATTAATCGCATTGCGATTTCAACTTAGCACTGCTATATTCCATATTCGTTAACTTCGTTAATTCTGGCAAGCTAACCCATTAGAAACACAGCTCTAAGTTCAAATCACAATGCGATTAATATAACTTGAAGTAATCGCATTGCGATTTCAACTTAGACCTGGTTGGCTTGGTAGAATTAGCGAAAATGACGAATATGACGAATGTATTCATCATATTCCTCAAAACGAAGATAACAAAATATTCTCCATCTTCATTTTAGCTCCATATTTGTCAACTTCGCTAATTCTAGCAATCAAATAGGAAAGTTGACTATAGAGACAGCTGTGTTTAATTCGCTATGCGATTATATTACTTTTCTTTTTTTTTTAATAAATAGAATAATTATAATAATTATCAAGTATTATAATTATTCTATTTATTTTTTTAAAAAAAGCAAAGTAATATTATCGCATAGCGGATTAAAAACTTAGCTGTCTCTAGTCAACTTTCCTATTTGATTGCTAGAATTAGGGAAGTTGATAAATATGGAGCTAAAACGAAGATGGAGAATATTTCGTTATCTTCGTTTTGAGGAATATGATGAATACATTCGTCATATTCGTCATCTTCGCTAATTCTAGATATCAAACCAATAGGAAAATTGCCTTAAGTTAAAATCGCAATACGCGATTATTTAAATTGCATATTAATCGCGATAACTAGAATAATAACGAATATTCGATTTCGACGAATATTCTAGCGAATATTCGCAAATTTTGTCAAAATCGAATATGGCACCTCCCGCTCATCACTAATCTTGTTACATAGCACAGCTATCAGCCACTTACATACAGACTGCTTGTATGCTATAACTATTTCTCACTTTCCATTCTGTAGAAAGATCTCATTTACTGACAGCTCTCACATGGTCACAGCATGCACTCTGTTCTGAATTCAATATTTGTGTGCAGTCTGCACAGTGAACTGTCACTTTTCCCACACAGATTAGTATAATGTGATGATTTTGTGAGTGAATAAGACACATTATGCTATGTACACATATAAGTACACAGTGTGGGAGATTTATCAAAACTAGTGCAAAGGAAAACTGGCTTAGTTGCCCATCACAACCAATCAGATCCCTTCTTTTATTTTCCAAAGGGGCTGTGAAAAATGATTGGAATCTGATTGGTTGCTATGGGCAACTAAGCCAGTTCTACTTTACACCAATTTGAAAAATTACTATATATATATCTCAAGAAAAAAACAGCACTCTCAAACACTTTATTCACCCCTGTTGTCGCAATGTTTTCAGCTCATTAATAGAGCCTTTTTTCAAGCTATGCGCTGAAATATTGCGACTGCTGTAATCAGGCTGGCATAAAGTACCTCCCAGTATGTCACTCTCGGAGAGAGATTCTCTGGAATACAGTGGCCTGGGGCAGAGGCTCTGGATGTGGCCTCAGTCAGGAGGACTGAGGGGCTACGAGGCTAAGCGATAGCCTGAAGTTTGGGGGGTTGGGGGACACGTGGTGACGCCTGCAGTGAAAGAGTCACAAGGTCTGAGTCGGGAGGACTAATGGACCACAACCCCCAAAAGGTACTGAACTTGTTACAGACCTGGAGGCTACAGGACGGTGAGGCTGAGAAAGCTGCATGCAATCCCCGTGTGTGAACGGTGCCTTGGGCGAGACAGGGATATTATCCTGTTAAGGCAGAGCCCAGGCGGGCAAGGTGTTTATTTTGGCTTTGCACTGTTATGTTCAAATGGATGTGCCGCCATAAGCCACAGTGTTTGGACCTTAAAACGTGGTGTCTGGCGAAGATAATTGTGAGAATGACCCCCAAAGTCAAGCGATCCCTTACTATACATATATATATATATATATATATATATACATATACATATATATATATATTATTAGGGTTAATCCTGCAGTATATAAATCTTTTGCTAGAGGTAGTTGTGCGGTGTGTGTATATATTGTAGGGGTTGATCAGGGGAGAAGTGCCCCCTCTTCAGCCTTATCCTTGGTCTCTGAAACTACTAAGGATTTCTCCCACTCCAACTCATCGGCCTTAGCTCCTTCAACCTTTGAGTCTCCTTTGGAATCTTTATTCACTTTGTTAGTCTTCTCATCCTTCTCAGACATGGCATTATATACTTCTATCCTGAACCCCTCCTCCTCTTTCTCATCAAGGTTGGAGGTACTGGGGATACCGGGGTCTTCACTAGATTCGTCGTCTTCTGGTATTTTCTCCCTAGGCTCACCCAGGATATTGTTCTCCTTTCGGGCAGGATTCAGGAGAGCCAGCCTATTGTAGTAGACAGGATCCTCATACTGGTCGTCCATCTCCCCGTATTTCTTCCCCGGCAGACCGCTGGCTTTTTGGAGGGCATTGACAGCAGAGGGAATGTCTTTCATGACCATGCCACACACCGCCACAAGACTCTTGGCTTCTGCATTCACATCCGCCCCATCAACTGGTTCAACAGAAAGATCTTACATCTTCTCTGCCTCGGCCGGCACCAAGGCGCCACTATCTCCAGACCTATTCTTAACAGGCTCTGGCTTAGACTTCTTAACATCTTCCAGAGGACTCTCCTCTTCAGGTTTCTCATTTTCCACCTGCTGCTCGAGAGCACTCTTAGACTTCAACGCATAGACGTTCTTCCCGACGTCATCTTTTGAGCTTATTAGATTTTCCATCTCTGCTCTGAGTTGCCTGTTGAGCCTCTCAAATTCATCTCGCTCCTCAAGCGCTTCTTCAAGGGCTCGAGCCAAGGAGAGGATCTTGGTCTCCTTCTCCCGAGCATCAGTCTCCGCTTGGTCATGTTCTTCAGCATATCGGGCCGAGGTGTTTTTCTCTTCAGCCAGGAGCTGGTCAAACATCTTCTGTTTCTTCTCCAATTTAGACACAGTTTATCTCTGGTGGTCCAGGTCCACCATCCGATCACGCAACTCTTGATCACGTCGAACCATCCTGGCTTCCAAATGTCTTTTCTCCTCCATGAGAGCAAATTTTTCTGAGGCGCATCAGCCAGTTCATTCATTTCTTGCTCTGCATGAAGTCTGGATCGCTCAGAAGCTGCAAGTTCCTCTTGAAGTTGGAGAATTTCCTCTTCTATTTGTGACTCTAGATCCTTCAGTTTATTCATCTCTTTCTGAGTCTCTTCCTGTGACTTTTCTGGAGATTCCTGCAGTTGCTCTGCGAGAACCGCTAGTCCCTTCTCTAGTGCATCAAGGGACTGTGCGGAGCGAGCGAAAACATCTTCAAGTTTGTAGTTGTACTGTCCTGTCAGGTCATCTATAACTGTCTGGATATGAGCTTCAGACACTAGGATGACGTCACCCGACTGAACTCTCGTCTCTTCAAATATAACTGTCATATGGTCACTACTAGTAACCACCTTAGTTTTACAGGGTCTTGACATGATAGCCTCACTATGAGTTGTTATCGGTCACAGCACATATGTCACATATACTGCTCATGTCATTATAAACACTGACCCATGGGGGCACTGATAAGCTAATCCCCACCTCGGACATCTCCCCAGCAACCATAGAACCCTGTGGAGACTGCATGTCAACTTTTGGTACGTGTGGTACATACTCTAGCTCCACCACATTGTCTACAGTGGGTTCGCCCAGCTGTGTTCTTTCAACATTTATCAGCATTTTTACATTAGACACATGTTTCCCAACAGGGGGCACTTCTCCCCTAAACACAACCTGAAAGGGAAAAGGTATGTCATCATCATTATCCCTATCATGATATATTTCACAAATGTCCACATTGTCATTATTCACTTCATCTGCTTCGCTGTCTTCAATAGACATTTCACTTAAACCCTTGCTTTCTATCTGCATCTCCCTTACACCTTCATTTAAAGGGAAGGGTACAGGTTCTGCAGGAGCTTCGTCACTTTCTACAGAAATGTTCCCATTGCCCCACATTACGTCATGCATGAGCCTATTTGCAACACCAAGTCCATCAGTGTCCGTTCTCACCATTGTCTCACCCTCCGTGAGGACCACCGGATAGTCCACAGTATTCACAAAATTGTCCCGAACATTTATCATTCTACCTCTTACCCAAGCTAGCATGGGATCTCTGATTTTCACCATCCCAAATCTAGCCTTGATCACAGGCACTTTATACAACACAGTGACCTTCTTCCCTGCAGATTCCTGAGAGGGAGCAACTGCAACAGGCTTACCCGTCTGTTCAGACACAGCATTTTTCCCATAGTCACTAATTTTTTACACATTTTCTCGTCGTAGTGCTTTATCAGTCACCGGCCCGGCAGGTAGCAACTGCCGCTGGCTCACTGTCACTGGGTCTGCCACATAATCAATAACAGGAACAGTCTTACCCTTGTTAGTCACTGACTCAACACTCACGGAAGATAAGGGAAGTCCAGGAATATCTCCAGCACGGTCATCACCCTTCTCCTCAATGCAGTAGTCGCCTTGGACTTGTCTCCTGTCTTTTTCCGGACTGTCACTCCAGCCGCACCCTTTACGATTCTGTGCACAGTCGCAGGGAAGATATGTACTCCTGAGAACCTCACCGCTCTCCACCTCTTTGTCTTACCGATGGTTCCCTTGGCAACGGCGTACTTCTGTTGTTCACCCGGAACTCCGCTCCACAACTGCCGAAACAACGGAATGTCCTTGCCAAGCACAAATTCCACTTCCAGGGTCTCACATTTTAAGAGCTCCCATTGCACAGAGCCATATTCTGTTACAAAGGTCAGATACACTGTGGCATCTGTCTCTGGCCCCCTCTCTAGAAAGTCCAGTACTTCGGGCATAACCCGAGACACCTGATGGCGGGAGTCTAGTATAACCCCCAGCAGTATCCCCCCTGATCTCCAACTCGCAGGACTTTTCCCACGGGCTCCACCATTTTGCAGCCATTTTGACAGGTCAGTTTCATTTACTGTGCTTCTGGCCCTTTAAATCCCCATACAGCTTGCACCACAGAAAAAAACCTAGTCCACAATCGCAAGAGCAGCACTTGCTTCACCGGACAAAACAGGCTTCCGGCCCTTTTAATCACTGCACAGCAACACAGCAATTCCATGGCAACATTCAGCAGCACCTGCTCTTTCTGCCTTGTCGTTGCCCCCAGCAACACTTTGCCTTTTTCTAGCAGGGATGACTGCCCGCATCCGACACCAAATGTAGGGGATTATCTCGGTTTCAGGACACACGGTATCAATGTCCAAACAGTGCATTCATTTGGTTCCAACACCACATAAACTGTACAGAAAATAAACACCTTGCCCGACTGGGCCCTAACTAATCATACACAGTGTCCCTACCTCGCTATTAGTCACAGTTCACACTTGGAACTCATGTGCCTTGTAGTCCTCCAGCCATCCCAGGCTTACAGTCCTCCAGCCCCTAGGCTGTGCAGCAACAAAGTCCCTTGGGGGATTTGGGCTCACTAGTCCGCCTGACTAGGACCCATGCAACCCACTACCAGGCGTTGCTTTTTTCCCCAAGACCAGGCTATACCAGGCCTCGTAGTCCCTCAGCCTTGCCCGCATGTAAAACAATATATCCCGGAAACGGGGAGGCACTGGGGGGCTGATGGAGAGCACTGGGGGGCTGATGAGAGACACTGGGGGGCTGATGAGAGACACTGGGGGGCTGATGAGAGACACTGGGGGGCTGATGAGAGGCACTGGGGGGCTGATGAATGTAATAAAAAGTTTGTGAAGAAAAAGAAAAAAAAGAAAACCTCCCTGAAATGAGAAGTCCACCTCCCTGAAATGAGTTTTCGCAGGTTGGGATGTCTGCAGAGCCATCCCAGGCCTCTGCTTCAAACTCTCTCCCAGAGGCCTTCCTGGCTCTCCTTCACAGCACCTCCATTGAATGAGACAGCGGAAGGTGCTTTATCCCATCCTGATACCTCCAGCTCTCCCACCTGTCATGGAATAGGGGTGTGGACAGCACTATCCACCCCTTCCTTACCAGTAACCAGAGTGAGACCTGTCACTGTCTCACAATATGTATATATATATATGTAACACTTTTTGTGAGGCAAGGTAACCAAAAAATGTCTGTTCTGGCACAGTTTTTATTTTTTGTTTTTTACAATGTTCACCTGACAGGTTAGATCATGTGACATTTTTATAGAGCAGGTTGTTGCGGATACGGCGACGACTAATATGTCTATTCTTTTTTTTTTTTGTTTAACACAATAAAAGCATATTTGAAAAAAAAAAAATCATGTTTTTGTGTCTCCATTTTCTGAAAGCCATCTTTTTTTTTTTTGGACAATTGTCTTAGGTAGGGTCTCCGTGCCAGCACCGATGTCGCCCATTTCAAGCAGAGTGTTAGCTGTCAGCGGCGGGAGGGAGGTAGGGGTCATGTTCCCGGCAGTGTCCCCATCAGGATACTGGCACAGCAATGCAGCGGCCCGATTGGGGAGGTAGGGAACTCCTTCCCTCTGGTAACCCTTCAAGCATTGGGTCACTGCTACAGCAGAGCAGCGGGCAGATGGTTAGCCCCTTCCATACAGCGGTCCCTAAGGACCACGGCATGGAAGGGGTTATGTTGGGTGTTTCAAGCAGAGTTTCAGCTGTATGTTACAGCTGACACTCTACACCGCACGGCCATCCTGTTGACGGTGGAGGGCGGGAGGACTATTACTGCACCAGCCATCCTGAAGGAGGGGAGGGAGAGAGAGAGACAGTGTGCGCTCCTGTGTGGAGACAGAAGGAATTGCAAAAAAAGAGTCCTGATAGATGAATATCCATGGAGCAGGCGAAAACAATAAATTATTAATTGGAATTTATCACAAACCACATAACATACATAGTTATGTGGAAGAAATGTTGCAACAAAAATGAAAGGCAGCAAGCAATCAAGTGTCCTTATTTGGGGGAATTTAAAAGGGCATCTGTCAGCAGATTTGTACCTATGACACTGGCTGACCTGTTAAATGTGCACTTGGCAGCTGAAGGCATCTGTGAGAAAAATGAGGTTTTAATATATGCAAATGAGCAACTTCCGCACCCTCTCAACTTTGATTGACGGGACCATGTGTGATCACATTTTCATTACCTGGCCCTGTCAATCAAAGTGCAGAGAGTGCAGCAGTTGTAGCTAAAGGCACATGGGCCCTGGTGCAGGAGGTCAGCTTGGGCCCCCCTCCCCCTTCACTCAGCGCTGGTGCACCTAGCTTTTCTGCTGCACGAGGCAAAAATTTAAATGTCCGTCCCCCCCATGCCAAATTCTTAACCTAACCCCTTCCCTCCAGTTCTACTGTTAAAGGGGTTGTCCTATTTTTACTACTGATGACCTAGGATAGGTCATCAATATCAGACCGGGGTCCTCCGGCACTCCCGACGATCAGCTGATTGAAAAGAGGGCAGTGCTCATATGAGAGCTGCTTTCTCTGTTCGTTGCAGCAATTACAGTGGTGTGTAGGTAAACAGAGCAGAGAAGGCAGAGCTCATACCAAAAAAAAAACGGACAACCCCTTTAAAGGCATACTTGGAAAACATTACATACAGCGCTACAGAACATACAGGGTAATAAAGACCCACATATGTACCTCTTACATCCAGTGACTTCTCTTCTCTGATGTAGACATTCTCTTTCCTCTTCTTCTCCTCTCAGACCAGACCGCCATGGTGACTTCTTTCAGCCACGCCTCATCTCTGCAGAGTTTAACAAACAGCTATCTTACTTTCCTACTTTTCCATCATCCTGCCACCTTCTCAACACCCCATCCTGCTACCACCAATACTGTGTCCACTATGCTCCCCAATACTTTCCTGCAGAAACAGTCCCACTGAAAATACTGGCACCACACAGAGTACAAAAACACCCCTTTATATTGTGCGCCAGTACAAAAAATACCCCTTTCAGATCAGACCCCCATATAAAACTCTAAATGAGACCCCCCATCTCAGACCAAACCCCCTTTAGACCTCTATGTCAGACCCCAGTTTTAGACCTCAGATCAGACCACCATTAGACCTCCAGACCCCCAATCAGACCCCCATTAGACCTCTAGACCCCCATTAGACCTCCAGACCTCCCTGTCAGACCACTCCAGACCCCCCCAGTGAGACCACAACTGTGACTGCTGCGACCCATATAGCTACGCCACTGACCCCCATTGCTCCTAGAGGTTCATATGCATATATTATTGCTTAATTCTTTTTCAGCAATGTGGACACATATGAACATGAAACCAACACAGGTACCTTCAGCTGCCAAGAGCACATGCAACATGTCAGCCAGTTTCATAGGTACAGATCTGCTGAAAGATGCCCTTTAAATATATCACAACATTAACTGGGACATTGAGTCCACTGGCTGTGCTAGATGATTTTTTTTTTATCCACAATTCAAGACAATTATTTCTTGCTACTGGAGAGCCAACCAGAGGAGATAATTTACTGGATCTGATCTTGGGCCAGATACAATATTGGATGTGCAGGTGCGGGAGCACTTGGGTAACAGTGACATAATATGGTGTGTTTCAATATAATATTCAGTAAGGTCCAACAAACAGGAACTACAAACAACCACGAAAAATCAAAGCGATATTACGAGACTCCTGTAGTAAGTTTATACCCATGGGTAACAAAAGGTCAAGGAGTAAAATTAAACCAATGTGAATAAAAAGGGATGTATTGAACATAATAAGACAAAAACAAAGAGCATTTCAAACATTAAAACCTGAGAGTTCAGAAAAATCCTTCCAGACATACAAAGAGCTCAATAGGAAAAAAGGAAATAAAGTTGGCTAAATTAGCCACAGAAAAACAAATTGCGAATGACATTAAGACAAATACCAAAAATGTCATAAACATATAAATACCAAAAAGAAAAAATGTAATAATACTGGCCCTCTAAATGATAACCATGGAAATATAATTATAGAGGACAAAGGGAAGGCAGAGATATTAAGCTCTCATAACAGGTTTACATGGCCCAGTAAGCAGGCTGATTATCGGGGACAAACGTTCCTGTAAATGCTTGTTCCTGACAATTTGCCCGTCTAATGCCTCATTCACACGTCAGTGTTCGGTCAGTGATTTCCATCAGTGATTTAGAGCCAAAACCAGTTGCGGCTCTAAACTCAGAACAGGTGCAGATTAATCTTTTATACCTTATGTCTGTGGAGGCTGCAATTCTCATATTGCATGTGCAGGTGCGGCAGCTCTTGGATAACAGCGGCCATAATAATAGTAGTGTTAGGCGCGAATATTCGAATCGCAAATATTTATTGAGAATATCGGCACTTCAAGAATTTGCGAATATTTAGAATATAGTGCTATATATTCGTATTTTCGAAAATTTGTCTTTTTTTTTTTTCATCTGAACCCATGATCCCTCCCTGCTTCTTGCTTGTGTGCCAATGAGAAGGCTGCAATGTCTTTGTCTGAGCTTAGCAACATCCCTAGCAACCAATGGAAAATTTGCCTACCCCTTTACTATATAAGAAACCACCAGCAGCCATTTTCTACATTTTTTTTTTACAGTTATGAGAGAGACAGCAGTGTCATTGCTGTGCTCTGTTTTGCTGTCACACTACATAGTTAGATAGTGTATATATATATATATATATATATATATATATATATATAGTAAAGATAGTAAGTGGGAGATAGTCAGTGTAGGTTAGATTGTGATATAGTGTAGCTGACAGGTTCCAGTCCAGGGTGTTAGGTAGTGTTCTGCTGTCCATACATACATACATACATAGTGCTGTGATGTCACAAGTTCACAGCAATACTTAGTGCACCAATCACTAATATGTAGTGAGACCTGCTAAAATGTGAAGTTGCCCATATTGCGCAAAAATATATGCATCAATTGCCGATTTGCGCAATCGCGAATATATTGGAGCACTCTATCTGCATGTGAAGCTATTGTTCTGCCGTGCCAGCCATTTTCTCCAGTCTCAGGAAACTTCTAGCAGCTTGAAAAATGTAGCAAGAGTGACCCACGCCTGTATTGCGCGTGCGCAATACATGAATATTACACTGCCGATTTTCGCAATCAAGAATATAATAGCGAATTTGCGAATATATGACGAATATTCACCCAAATATTTGCGAAATATCACGAATTCGAATATTGCCCCTGCCGCTCATCACTTAATAATAGTCCTGTTGTGGTTGAAATCACTGACCAAAACACTAACGTGTGAATGAGGCATTATGGTGCAGCTGATTACCCGATGAATGAGCAAAACATCAGGTCGTCCATCAGGTGAAACTCTCGTTTGTGCAGGCAAGTAAATTTTCATCGCTGGTCAGCAGATTGTGCTGTCTAAACAGCTAAACAATGCAGCTGTATGAAAACGAGTGATAGCAATAGTGATTGCTCGTTATCATACTGTGGAGGTGATCGCTGCATGTAAGTGCAGCACTTTACCCCCACTGAACAGCAGCCAGTTGTCAGAAAGTAAGCTTCTCCTCGCCCCGTGTAAACCCACCATTACTTTTCATCTGTGTTCACCAGCGACATGCCAGTGCAAGATATCAATCAGGGGGTAGTATACAAGGGTCTCTGTCAAATATCACTGTCTTAACAAATGAAGAAGTACAGCTACGTCCAAGCAAATCAAATATTGATTCTGCCCCTGACGCAGATGGCAGGCATCCACGCGTACTCAGGGGTTGGGCTCAATAATTGATAGTCCATTGAATCTCTTAGATCAGGCATGTCCAAAATCTGGCCCTCCAGATGTTGCAAAACTACAACTCCCATCATTCCTGGACAACCTACAGCTATCAACCTACAGAAGGGCATGATGGGAGTTGTAGTTCTGCAACACCTGGAGGGCCAGAGTTTGGACATGCCTGTCTTAGATCTTAAATCTCTTGTATACTCTTAGGCCACTTTCACACGGGCATCATGCAATTTTCCTGCGCGAGTGCAAAGAGTTTTAATGCGTTTTGCACGCACGTGGGAAAAATCGGCATGTTTGGTACCCAGACCCGGACTTCATCACTGAAGTTTGGGTTGAGTATTCTGTAGATTTTATTATTTTCCCTTATAACATGGTTATAAGGGAAAATGATAGCATTCTCAATACAGAATGCTTTGTAAAATGGGGATTAAGGGGCTAAAAATAAATAAATGAACTCATCTTATCCACTTGATCGCGTAGTTGCGATCTCTTCTGTCTTCTTCAAGCATTAGCTGCCGGCTTAAGGACCTGTGATGACGTCACTGAGCTCATCACATGGTCCAATCACATGTGATTGGACAATGTGATGTCACGTCACCACAGGTCCTTTAGATGGCAGATAATGCTTGAAGAAATTGACGGACAATACAATTGGTTTCACCTCTCAATTAGTGTAATTCACGGAGAAGGAGGAGAGATGTGTAAGAAAGCTAAAACTTAGCAATCTTTATTGGTATGCTCTAAAATAGTAGAGGGTGAAAAATAGCCTATGGAAGGCAAGACTGCACCCTTGGTCTGCAGAGGATCCAGAGCATATATGTCATGCAGCCCTGAAGGATGCAGCAAAAAAAAAAAAAAATTAAACGGCAATCCTATTAACATAGAATGCGAAAAAGTGGCATATTGATAGCAGTATTGCAGCAATGAACCAGCCACCCCAGACCTGAGGTACCACGCTGTAGACTGTCTGCCTGCAATATCTCATGAGCCTGCCACCAAGGAGTAATAGGATCGTCGTTATTTATCTGCGCATATACACATCCATCTACTCAGTCCGAACGACCGCTGATATATGCGGTTAAATCGGAGGTATAGCTGAGCAAGATTGGAATTAGACTACCACTGGGCAAAAGCATGGCGTCCCCCCTAGCGAGGGATCTTACAGCCTGGCTAATTATGCCACATGGGAGTCCTATGTTCAGATATAGTTCCAGCTTAACGGCTTTACAGCATCGGCACATGTTGAATTCGGTGCCGGCAGTAATAAGCCATTAAAGTGTAAGTACAGATGAAGCAGAAGGCTCAACGCGTTTCAAAAAGGATCATCAGGAACCTATCCTGCACATACATAAAGGTCGGCATCCCACACTTAATCAAATTGTTGCTGGAGCGGCTGTTCCACGTGCGTGGATACAGCCTGCCGGCGCTGATATGGCGGTAAGGCCGCGGCCGTCAGCACTGCATTAAATGCCTGAAGGACCATTTAATGGCATTTAATGCAGCGCTGACGGCCGCGGCCTTACGGCCATATCAGCGCCGGCAGGCTGTATCCACGCACGTGGAACAGCTGCTCCAGCAACAATTTGATATAGTGTGGGAGGCCGACCTTTATGTATGTGCAGGATAGGTTCCTGATGATCCTTTTTGAAACGCGTTGAGCCTTCTGCTTCATCTGTACTTACACTTTAATGGCTTATTACTGCCATTTTTATTTTTTTTGCTGCATCCTTCAGGGCTGCATGACATATATGCTCTGGATCCTCTGCAGACCAAGGGTGCAGTCTTGCCTTCCATAGGCTATTTTTCACCCTCTACTATTTTAGAGCATACCAATAAAGATTGCTAAGTTTTAGCTTTCTTACACATCTCCCCTCCTTCTCCGTGAATAATGCTTGAAGAAGACAGAAGAGATCGGCAACTACGCGATCAAGTGGATAAAGTGAGTTAATTTTTTTATTTTTAACCCCTTAATTCACATTTTACTAAGCATTCTGTATTGAGAATGCTATTATTTTCCCTTATAACCGTCTCTTAGCAACCTTGCTGGAAAATTGCATTGCATCCGCACTTGCTTGCGGATGCTTGCGATTTTCCCGCAGCCCCATTCAGTTCTCTGGTGCCTGCGTTGGGTGAAAAATGCACAATATAGAGCATGCTGCGATTTTCACGCAACGCAGATGTGATGCGTGATAATCACCGCTCATGTGCATAGCCCCATAGAAATGAATGGGTCCGGATTCAGTGCGGGTGCAATGCGTTCACCTCACGCATTGCACCCGCGTGGAAATTACGCCCATGTGAAAGGGGCCTTAGAGTCTCTTGTAACAGAGTCAGCGCTACAGACTGGACGACGGCTGATGTGGTACCCGATATTTAAAAAAGATAAAAAGTGGAACTACTGGTAAGTTTGATATCTTTCGTTTGTAAAATATGTGAAGGTATTCTAAGAGATGAACTGCAAAAGTATATCATGGTGAATAAATGAATAACTGGTAACCAGCATGGATTCTTGCACAACATGTCATGCCTAACCCACATTCTGGGTTTCTGAGGAGGGAAGTGCAAATCTGGAAGTTGGTCATGCGGCAGATGTGACATATTGGAATTTTGCAAAAGCATTTTATATGGTGCCACATCAAAGCCTTGTGCTGAAGCTACAAATACAGGGACTGGGGGAAAAATTTGCACATGAGTACAGAATCTGTTACAACAGGCAAAAAACAGAGTTGCAGTAAATGGTACATATTCAAAATGGGCTAGTCAGCAGTGGGGTACCACAAGGATCTGTGTTAGACCCAATTTTCTTTCATTTCTTTATCAATGATCTTGTCAGTAAGACTGAGAATAAAGTGTCAGTTTTGTTCAATGACACGAAACTGTGTAGGATACTTAAAGGCTATGTAAACCTTTGGGGCATTTTATCATTGCATTGTACTCATTTTAAGCTAAAAATATTTTTTTAAATTGGTCTTTATTAAAAATATGGCATCCTTTTTTCTGTACTGAGCTGACATGTTCTAGTAGCACCCTTTGAGTTTTCTGTCTTTTCCATCAGACCAGAAGTAGACGCAGTGGTGACTCTAAGAACAATATATAGGGGGGCACATAAGATACCACAGTCCAAAATGGGGGGGCACTAATAATTGTATGCTGCCACAGCGCCAGCCTGGGGTCCACATTATAGCACCACTACATTTACATTTATTTATTATCAAAAAGCATCATACATAACTAAAAACAAAAAAAATTTTACTGTTCCTTTAAGCAAAAGCCAGAATATAATAAAAGACAAAAGCAGACATTAAACTACATTTAGAATAAAAACAAAGGTGCAATGGCACACTGCAGCTAGAGCTCCGTCCTGCCACTATGCTGGATGTTAGATGAGGCATTAGTTTATATTTTGGCCAAATTATGTAAGCCACCCACCACTTCACGGTTGCCTCACGAGTGGTCCCTAACATTAATTCTTACCTTTTATGGGCCATATCAGCCACACAAAATCCAGGGAGTGCAGGTGCAGCATGCATGCCAGATACACTCTGCTTGTAACCCCATCTGGTGCCATACAGCGTTCATCAGATCAAGGGATGCAAATACCAACATGCATGCTGAGCCCACTAGTACTTCTCCTGGAACCAAATGGCTTCTGGTAAGTTCTATAAAGCAGACTCAGTTTTATACTGACTTTAAAACCAGCCTACAGGGCGGATTCACTAGTCAGGTGTGCATGACTGCATGGAGGTCACCACGCCTCCCATATATGCTACAAAGGAAAAAAAATGGGGATTGCAGTCAGCACAACCCAATACACAGGTGCACGTTGCTATGGTGAAATACACATACAAACGTAAAAACAAAGGTGCAATGGCACACTGCAGCTAGAGCTCCGTCCTGCCACTATGCTGGATGTTAGATGAGGCATTAGTTTATATTTTGGCCAAATTATGTAAGCCACCCACCACTTCACGGTTGCCTCACGAGTGGTCCCTAACATTAATTCTTACCTTTTATGGGCCATAACAGCCACACAAAATCCAGGGAGTGCAGGTGCAGCATGCATCCCAGATACACTCTGCTTGTAACCCCGTCTGGTGCCATACAGCGTTCATCAGATCAAGGGATGCAAATACCAACATGCATGCTGAGCCCACTAGTACTTCTCCTGGAACCAAATGGCTTCTGGTAAGTTCTATAAAGCAGACTCAGTTTTATACTGACTTTAAAACCAGCCTACAGGGCGGATTCACTAGTCAGGTGTGCATGACTGCATGGAGGTCACCACGCCTCTCATATATGCTACAAAGGTATAAAATGGGGATTGCAGTCAGCACAACCCAATACGCAGGTGCACGTTGCTATGGTGAAATACACATACAAACGTAAAAACAACACACTGTTATGAGGGACCTGTGGATGACACACTGTTATGGGGGATCTGTGGATGACACACTATTATGGGGGATCTCTGGATGACACTGTTATGGGGGATCTGTGGATGACACAATGTTATGGGGGACCTGTGGATGACACAATGTTATGGGGGATCTGTGGATGACACACTGTTATGGGGATCTGTGGATGACACAATGTTATGGGGCATCTGTGGATGACACAATGTTATGGGCATCGGTGGATGACACACTGTTATGGGCATCGGTGGATGACACACTGTTATGGGCATCTGTGGATGACACACTGTTATGGGCATCTGTGGATGACACACTGTTATGGGGGGGGTAACGGGGGTAGGAAAGAGAAGAACGTGTGGAGGGGCCAGGGGGTGTACTGGAGCCAGCCAGTCCTCCCTTCACAGTATTTATTAACCCCTTCCAGCAGTCCCCCGAGGGCTTAATAAATACTGTAAATAGGGGACTGCTGAAAGGGGTTAATGACTACTGTGAATAGCCTTTCACAATAGCTATTAACCCCTCAGCAGTCCCCCATAATTTATAAACCCCTTTCAGCAATCCCTGGCAGCCCATAGCACAGACCAGTTAGTACCTAATTTCCCCCCTAGTTATTACAGTGACAGTCCCCCCTCAGATAAGGTGGCCACAGCAAAGTGGTCAGTCTCAGAGACTCAGACCAGTAGGAGCACTGGAGCAGCAGCCTTGACTACCTCAGCACAGCTGCGCTCCTGAGAGTCTGCTTGTTCCTCTTTCCACTTCCCGCGGGGCCTCCACGCCTCCAAACCAGAATTGACTGGCGCGAATCTGCAGGCAGCGTGTGACGTCAGTGCGCTCTGCACAGTGTCTTTAGATCATGTGAGTATACTTAAAGTGCCCCTTACCTTACAGTAGTCTTGCTGTCGCCGAGAGTCGCTGTGGCCACCCTAACTACTGTTACTAGTACAGACGGTCACCCGGGAGTCAGCCAGCGCCAGCGGGGGGGGGGGGGGGTTCAAGGAATAACCTAGGGGGGGCAATTGCCACCCTGTAGCGATGCCTATGAGTAGAAGGACTCCTTATCTCTGACCTCCTAAACACTCATTATAGCTCAGTTCTTATCTTACTGTGTAAGTGTTTATGACCTCTCAGTAATTTAGAGATAAGGTTTATTAGATTACCAGCACAAAGTGAAAGTGAAAGTACCAGCCACAACTGAAAACATTATTTTCAGCCAAAAATAAGTAACATGCAATCATAACAAAATTGCCTCCGAAGGTGTACATAGCCTTTAAAACCCAGCTTGATTGTCAAACATTACAGAAGGACCTATATAAGCTTGCATCATGGGCAATGTGATGAAAGAATTTTAACATTGCCAAGTGTAAAGTAATGCACCTGGGCCACAGTAATTGTCTTGTTGCATACGTACTAAATAAATAAAACTGGGGACACAACAAGAAATAGACTTGAGTGGTTACAAAGCTAAGCAACTGTGTTCGATATGTCACGCATCAGCTGCACAAGTAAAAATCATATTTATTTTTTATTTTTTTTAATAGAAATCTGTAATCCCAATGTAATGTTACCCCTTTATAAATACCTCGCAAGGCCACATTTTGAAAATGGGATTCAGTTTTGGGCTCGATATACTATAAAGTTTATAGGAGATCTAGAAAGGGTTCAGAGACAGGCGACTAGATGATAGGGGGCAACCAGGGATAGAAGGTTTCTCCTATTAAATGGGACAGAAGGTCTCTCTTAAAAATTGGGCATGTTCAGCTTAGAAAAAAGATGCCTTAGAGGAAATCTTATTTACATGTATAAATACATATGTGGTCATTACAAAGACCAGGGACATGATTTATTCATCCCAAGGACTTTACAAAGGACTAAGGGACATGGAATGCCCTACCCGAAGAGTTAGTAATGGCAGATACTATGTCAGCATTTAAAAAAGGACTGGATGCTTATCTAATTGGAAAGGCATTGAGGATTATAATTCAGCTAACAATTGGGCTACGTTCACACAACGACATTTGTCGCGCGACATTTTGTCACACTATTGTCGCGCTACAATTTTTATAATAGGAGTTTATGGTGTCGCATTGCGACATGCAACATGCTGCGACTGCGACGCGAGTCACAAAAAATCCGTTCAAGATGGGTTTTCCTGCGACTGTCGCTTCGCAGTCGCAGCATGTCGCAATGCGACACCATAGACTCCCATTATAAAAATTGTCGCGCGACAATAGTGCAACAAAATGCCGCGCGACAAATGTTGCAGTGAAGTTGTGCCCTATTTGTCGCACGACAAATCTCGTCGTGTGAACGTAGCCTTAATGTTGTACATTGGTCTGTAAAAGGTTGAAGTTTTTGCACCTGTGCCTTTTTCAGCCTGTGAAACTGTGAAACTATATGGAAGCTACTGTCAATAGTCGTTTGTTGACTGAGATTTCATATGCTCACTTGGTTGATGTAAAACACCCCTCTGTTCACAGCAAAGAGTAAGGCTGAGTTCACATACCCATTATTTTTCCGTTCTGATCTGTCAGAAGAACAGAAAATTAAAGAAAAAAAACTAACTTGTAAAAAAAAAATAATAAGCGACATTTATGTACATTTGGTATCTGTTTTACCCATTTCCACCTGTGATCTGTTATTTTAGACAGAAAAAAGTCCTACAGATTTAAGATAACATATCTCAGACGGGAATGGCTAAAATGGATGCCAAATGTATATATATATTTTTTTTCTAGGATCTATTTTCTCTTAATTTCTATTCTGACTGATCAGAAGAACGGAAAAATAAACAGTGATGTGAACCCAGCCTAACAGGCAGGATGGCTGCTCCCACAATCATCTAAAGAAAAAAGAAAGGAAGAAAAAAAAATTCTTCTCACATGTGCATGGGAGATTGCTGAAGCCCCATCACATGCATTGCACTGTACTTTGGTAGCAGATTTTAAGCATGCTGATCTGCAGCTATCCTGCTGTGTGTTCAGAAGTGTTATAAACAATGGGTGTAGAACCACTGTGACAACCAACCAGTTTGACATACGTCTAGTCCTAAGGGCATTATCCTGGCATTCCCCTGGTATTCACCCTTTAACCCCTATATAGGGATCTGAACGTTGCTGCAGGTGACTCACCAGGCCACTACCTATTGGAATAGTCCTGGTGTGGTTGACTGCTGACGCACAGGCGTCAGACACCGGTGCAAAGCAGCAAGGAATCAGGCAATATAGTGAGGAAACAGGAAGAGGTCAGGTCTGGCAGAATTGGGCGAATCCTTGAAGCTTGTCTGAGGTTAACACCCAGAATGTTTGTCACCATGTACACATCATCAAAGGTGACCGGAGAGGTAGCAGGGATAGATCTGGAAAAGAGATTACTGGCTTGAGAAGGGAGACATGAAATAAACTATCTGCAAAGAGGCAGGGTTCTATTGTTTTATGACTTCAAAGGGACAGAGGAGCGAGGTGCCAGTTTATATAAAGGTACCCTGAGCCTGATGTTCCCAGAAGATAATCAGACCTTATATACAGTTAAAAACTGAGGTGGAGACCTCTGTCTTCAGTCGGCAAACGTCTTCATTAAAGTCAAGGTCTGCAGAAGAGCAGTTCTAGTTGTAACACCCGAGATTGGTGTGACCACTCTGGCACCCTGCCCTGCTAATGGTCTAATATCATGTCATCTTGCATATTCATTTCCGGGTCTCTCAAAATTGTGCATTCCTATTAATGTTGTGTAACTGTTCATGTAATTTGCCTTGTTCACTAGCAGGTGGCAGCAAATATGGCAGAGCTACAGTTACAGACAATGGAGCTTTCCATTCTATTCTAAACCCCCTCTGTGGAGAAGTGGGCGAGTCCCACTTCCTGCAGGAATGGTGGGGAGAATTTTCAGTTAGTCTAGCTTACCCCCTTGCCAGGCAAGGGGGTAAACTAGACTAACTGAAAACGTCTCTGCTCATCCAACCTGGCAACGCCCCTGGTGTAAACCACAACTTTTTTTCCCTAAACCTTTCATTCACAGGTTGCAGTCCTGGAGAGGTTGAAGGGGGAGACAAAATATTTTTGTGCTTCGGTTCATTTTTATTTTTATCAACTGCTTCCTGTAAAGACCCCTCTAGATTGAATTTAATAAGGAATATAAAAAGTGAGATTGCAGCACCAACACTGTGCCATGTTGCATGGTGAATCTTTATGGCAACTACATTAATTGAAATGCTATTTGTAGTAGGCCATATGAATACAATGGCTTCTCTGTAAGAGGCCATACCATTTTGTACATTGAATACAATAAAATATTCAGAATAATAGTTGTTTTGAAATGTTGTCACTAAAGGCTTTGCTGTGTTTGCTGAAGGTCATAAATACTCAGCTGAAGCCAAGGCTGAACGGTGAGCACCAGTCTGTCTTTTTCTATTTTTCTGAGTGCTATTGTTCACATTTCATCCACATGAACAATGTAACAGGATGGCACTGTATATATTTTTCTATTTCACTGATATTCACTGATTTTCAAATATATATATAAAAAAAAATATATAATAATAATAATAATAATATATATATATATATATATATATATTCGTATATATATTAGGGCTGAAACGATCACAGCACAGTAATTCCTATCACACTACCTAACACCCTGCACAGCTACACTGTATAACGATCTAACCTACACTGACTATCTCCCACTAACTATCTGTATTATATATATGAGCTAACTATCTAATGTAATTAAATAAGGATCCAGATGAGTCTGCAAAGCACAGAGCACAGCAATGACACTGTTCGCTCTCTCAGAACTGCAAAAAACAGAAGAAAATGGGTTCTGGGGAGTTTCTTATATAGTAAAAGGGTAGGCAATGTTCATATTGGTTGCTAGGGATGTTGCTAAGCTCAGACAAAGATATTGCAGCCTTCTCATTGGCCCACAAGTAAGAAGCAGTATTAGTGATAAAAAAAAAAAATAGAATATTCGCGATTACGAATATATAGCACTATATTCTAAATTTTCGCAAATTCTCGAAGTGCCGATATTCGCGATAAAAATTTGCTATTAGAATATTCGCCATCAACACTACTTGCTACTATTCACCGGTCTGTGGTCACCTGCCGGCTCACGCGCTGCACTGTCCTCCTGACACATCGTCAGGACATAGTGCACATGTGCGTGCACTATGACCTGACGCTGTGTGATGTCAGGACGACAGTGCAGCGTGCGGAGAAGAAGACAGAAGAGTTGTGGAGCGGCACCCCTACAGGAGAGGTAAGTATTAAAGGGCTGCTGGAGACGAGGAGCGGAGATGGTGGCACTGGGGGAGCTGAAGGCACTCTGGCATCGGAGGGGCTGATGGCTCAGAGGACTCATGGCATTGGGGACAGATGGCACATAGAGCTGATGGCAGAGATGGCATGGGGGGTGATGGCACTGGGGGGAGCTGATGGCACTGGTGGAGCTGATGGCACAGAGGACTGATGGCATGGGGGAGCTGATGGCACAGAGGATTGATAGCACTGGGGTGGTGATGGCACTGGGGGGAGCTGATGGCACAGAGGACTGATGGCACTGAGGGTGGGGCTGATGGCACAGAGGATTGATAGTACTGGGGGGGTGATGGCACTAGGGGGAGCTGATGGCACAGAAAACTGATGGAACTGGGGGGTTGATGGGATTTGGGCGTGCTGATGGCACAGTGGGGTGGATGGCAACCGGGGGGGGGGGGGTTGAGCTGATGGCATGGGGGAGCTGATGACATGGTGGCACAAAGGACTGATGGCACTGGGGGCAGCTGATGGCACGGGGGTCTGATGATGGGTCTGATGATGGCACAGGGGTCTGATGACATTTTATAAAGGAAAACATTCTTTTTTATTAGTTAGAGTACTCGATTAATCGTTGGATTAATCGATAGATTACTTGATTACTAAAATAATCGATAACTACAGCCCTAATATATATATGTATATATATATATATATATATATATATACATATATATATATATATATATATATATATTAGCTGAAGGACCCTAGTATATTTAATCTGCTTCATTTAATGTTTGTGTGTGTCGTTAAAAGATATTGACAGTATCCACTATAACAGTGACCTCCACAGCCCTCTACCCCTTAACACTGACCACCCACAGTGCCCCGTCCCTTAAAATGGGACTTCCACAGCAGCCTTCCCCTTTAACAGTGAATTTCACAGCACACCACCCCCTTGACAGTTACCTCTACAGGGGCCCTCGCCCTTAACAGTGGCCTTTACAGCAATCTGCCCCTTAACACCGACCTCCATAGCGGACCATTCCCTTAACTGTGACCTCCACAGCAGCCTGCCCCTAGGGTGGCCAGAGGTCCAGTTTTAGGCCGGACAGTCCGGCTTTCAGACTCCATGTTCTCCGTCTGGTGCAGGGCCTGGACAGACACAGGGATGTCCTTTTGAACAGCTGACTCTCAGACAGCAGCACTGTGCTGTCTGAATTTTAGCTGCAGAGATAAAGTCACCATCCCTCCCACCTCTGCAGCTGACAGAAGTTGATTTTTAACTTTATTTTTTAAAATCCCTGTCGGCTGAGGAGTGAGAGAGGGCGTGGCCGAACCGGATCGGGGTGTGGCTTAGTGGGACCTAGAAGTTGATTTTTAACTTCATTTTTTCAATCACTGTTGGCTGAATGGGAAGGGGCGTGGCCAAACCGGATCAGGGGCATGTCCTTTTGAACAGCTTACTCTAAGACAGCAGTACTGTGCTGTCTGATTGTGAGCTTCAGGGAGAAAGTTACTGTCCCTCCCAACCCTGCAGCTGACAGAAGTTGATTTTTAACTTCATTTTTTTAATCCCTGTCGGCTGAGGAGTGGGAGGGGGTGTGACCTAACTGGATCGGGTGTGTGGCTTAGCGGGAACTGGGGGCGGGGTTTTAAGGGTGACTTGAATGGCCACCCTATCTGCCCCCTGAATTGTGACCTCTCCAGCACTCTGCTCCCTTATCAGTGTCATCCACAGAGTTGTTATAGAAACCTCATGAAATAAGGTACTAAGTGCTATTAGGCCATGGCTTTGCTTCAATAGCGATTATCCTGGTGACAGATTTCCTTTAAAGCTCTTCTAGAACAATGAAGAAACATGGCTGGGTTGTTATGGTTACCTGGAGTAAAACTGTGTGTGGAGACAAACTTCCAGCGAGCTTCTATTGGCTGATAAGGGTCATGTGACCAGGATTCTATTGGCTAATGCATTATTTGGGAATATCTCAGGAACAGATCGTCCCAGAGAGCTGAGACCTAGTCTAATACCTTCCCGGACACTTGATGTACTGTGTGCCAAATTTCGTGATTGTAAACGCATTGGTGCGCATTCCTTTAGCGGACATACATACACTCAGCTTTATATATTAGATGCATACTAGCAGAAGGACCTGCCTTTGTACGGGTATATCATCTATTTCATTTAATGTTTGTGTGTGTCGAGTGGACTCGGTATGCATGTTGGTACCTGTATTCTTTAGATTCAATGGAGGCCATTTTGGCACCAAAATGACAAAAATTAAAAGGGACCCAGCATGCATGTGGAACCTACGCTCCTTCAATGTTATGGTAGCTGTTTATGGCACATAAACATGTGTGGTTTAGTGTTAGGAACCGTCTAATCAGAGATCGCCTTGACGTGTGGCGGACGGGCTCAAATAATTTTGTACAAAATGTATTTCGCAAGTATCTCTAATTTAAGCATAGTATTAGCAATATAAATACTTTTTTGTACTTTATTTGGATCGCAGAGTGCTGTTGCATTATATATTTAGTTTAGTTTTGTTTTCAGCCATAGCAACTTGCACCTGCATATTAGGATGTGCTGACTCCCATTTTGTTATTCGTTAAAAGATATCAACAGTGTCCCCCATAACAGTGACCTCTACATCACCCCACCCCTTTAACAGTGAACTCCATATTCCCCCACCCCTTAACACTGACCCCCCACAATGCCCTGCCACTTTAAAATGGGAGCTCCACAGCAGCCCATCCCCTTAACTTTGACCTTCACAGCAGCCCTCCCCTTTAACGGTGAGTTTCACAGCACCCCACTCCCTTGACAGTGAACTCCTCAGGGGCCCGCCACCTTAACAGTAACCTCTACAGTACCTTGCTCCCTTAACAGTTACCTCACAGTACCCTGCTGCCTTAACAGTGACCTCCACAGCAGTTGCCCCTTTAATAGTGGCTCCACAGTGGTCTGTCCCCTTAACAGTAACATCCACAGTGAACACCTCTTTAACAGTGACCTGCACAGTGCTCACCCCTTTAACAGTGACCTCCACAACGCTCTGCCCCTTTAATGCTAGGGTTACACGACGACATGTGTTGTGCGACATTTTGTCTCAACAATTTTTATAATGATAGGCTATGGTGTCGCACTGCGACATGTGACATGCTGCAACTGCGACACATGTTGTCGTGTAGCCCTAGCCTAAAGCTGACCTACAGCAGTAAAGAAAAATTACTGGGTTGTTGTAGAAACCTAGAGTAACACTGTGTGTATGTGATTCAGGAAGAGATGATGGAGGCAGCATGTCCGGTTGAAAAATCCCTTTATTTGGGAACTGTACACATGAAATATGTGAATATAAAAAGTTGCTAAGTTTCGGCTATCACATAGCCTTTGTCAAGCACTTGTATATGTGGAGACTAAGGGCCTGCGAGCTTCTATTGGCTGATAAGGAACATGTGACAGTTGGGATATGACGAGAAAGATTTGCAGGCTTGTATTGGCTAATGCAGGGCATTTTTTGGGAATATCTCAGGAACGGTACATCCTAGAGAGCTGAGACCCGGTCTAAAACCTTTGCAGACACCTGATGTATCTGTTTTCCAAATTTGGTGAAGATCGGTCCAGTCGTTGGGTCATGCATAAAGAACAGACAGACGTTGGGACAGACAGAAACTCATTGTGTATCGGCATGTTACTGCCACAGTATTCTTTCCCTAGGTAGTAAGTGATATATGTACCAAGTTTAGTACAAATTGTTCGATGAGTTTTTGAGTTACAGAGCAATATGTGTGTAGAAAAAATAGTTGGAACATACAAACTCCATGCAGCTGCTATGTAGGGGCGTATGAACCCCGCAAGGTTTCTTTCCAGGTAGTAACTGCAAAGAAAAAGGGGGTCAGTCAGCACATCCCTATGCATAGGTGTACGCTGTCATGGCTTGAAACATACAGGGAAAAAAAGGTGGTTATGCAGCAGCACTCTGCAAACACAAATAATATACAACAATTCCATAGTAAACATTTTGCTGCAAATGCTACACTAGTTTTGCAAATGAGATGCTTGGCAAATAATTTTGTACAAACTTAATTGAGCCCGTCTGCCAAACGTCAATGCGATCTCGATTAGACGGGTTCCTAACACTAAATCCTACCTGTTATGCGACATGACGGCCACATAAAATCCAGGGAGTGCAGGTTCCACATGGATTCTGGGTCCACTCTGCTTTTTACCATTTTTGATGCCATAACAGCCAGGGAGCAAGGGTTGTGTATATCAAGTTTCGTTGAAATCGATGGTTGCATTTTTGATTTTTGTCACCCAGCAGATTGCATTGTGTGTGGTAAAACCCAAGATTTGTCTGCCTAAACCTTTGAGATGGCTGAGACAAACTTGGAAAGCAGGAAAGATTGTTGATCTATGTCAGGCATAGCTGCCAGAGATGTTTTTGTAAAGTCCGTTTTGGACCTGTTTTTTATGGAGTAAAGGGTAGGGTGGCAGGGGACTCTTCACTCCATCCCGGGTTTTTCCCTAGCTCACAGCCATGGACCGTGTGGCTCGTTAGGAGCCCAATATAATCTCGTTCAGAGAATCAGAATCTGCATTACCTGGGGATTTGCATATGCTGCGTTGCTGTACCAACCAAGGTAACTGTGTGCCACCGGGTTCAGTGCAACTATGGCATGGGTCTGGCAGCCGGTCCCTCGTATAGAGAGGGATTGTTCTGTGTATTAGCTAGTGGCTGGATGGCCGAGGTGTATATTTGTGCCTGAGTTAAGACTGCTTATGTTTTGTTTTGAAAATGTGAATAAAACACTGAATCTTTATGGCAACTACATTAATTGAAAAGCTAATTGTAGTAGGCCATATAAATACAATGGCTTCTCTATAAGAGGACATACCATTTTGTACATTGAATACAATAAAATATTCAGAATAATAGTTGTTTTGAAATGTTGTCACTAAAGGCTTTACTGTGTTTGCTGAAGGTCATAAATACTCAGCTGAAGCCAAGGCTGAACGGTGAGCACCAGTCTGTCTTTTTCTATTTTTCTGAGTGCTATTGTTCACATTTCATCCACATGAACAATGTAACAGGATGGCACTGTATATATTTTTCTATTTCACTGTATGGTTCCCCATGTGTACAGCATTACGCCATATACAATCATTTCATGAGCAGGTATAGAACTCTTTTTATCTGTATTTCCACATTAATATAGATTATGGCGATTTATATGAACAAACTGATTCAAATATTACTTTGACCCATATATACAGTGGAGGAAATAATTATTTGACCCCTCACTGATTTTGTAAGTTTGTCCAATGACAAAGAAATGAAAAGTCTCAGAACAGTATCATTTCAATGGTAGGTTTATTGTAACAGTGGCAGATAGCACATCAAAAGGAAAATCGAAAAAATAACTTTAAATAAAAGATAGCAACTGATTTGCATTTCATTGAGTGAAATAAGTATTTGAACCCCTACCAACCATTAAGAGTTCTGGCTCCCACAGAGTGGTTAGACACTTCTACTCAATTAGTCACCCTCATTAAGGACACCTGTCTTAACTAGTCACCTGTATAAAAGACACCTGTCCACAGAATCAATCAATCAAGCAGACTCCAAACTCTCCAACATGGGAAAGACCAAAGAGCTGTCCAAGGATGTCAGAGACAAAATTGTAGACCTGCACAAGGCTGGAATGGGCTACAAAACCATTAGCAAGAAGCTGGGAGAGAAGGTGACAACTGTTGGTGCGATTGTTCGAAAATGGAAGGAGCACAAAATGACCATCAATCGACCTCGCTCTGGGGCTCCACGCAAGATCTCACCTCGTGGGGTGTCAATGGTTCTGAGAAAGGTGAAAAAGCATCCTAGAACTACACGGGAGGAGTTAGTTAATGACCTCAAATTAGCAGGGACCACAGTCACCAAGAAAACCATTGGAAACACATTACACCGCAATGGATTAAAATCCTGCAGGGCTCGCAAGGTCCCCCTGCTCAGGAAGGCACATGTGCAGGCCCGTCTGAAGTTTGCCAATGAACACCTGAATGATTCAGAGAGTGACTGGGAGAAGGTGCTGTGGTCTGATGAGACCAAAATAGAGCTCTTTGGCATTAACTCAACTCGCTGTGTTTGGAGGAAGAAAAATGCTGCCTATGACCCCCAAAACACCGTCCCCACCGTCAAGCATGGGGGTGGAAACATTTTGCTTTGGGGGTGTTTTTCTGCTAAGGGCACAGGACAACTTATTCGCATTAACGGGAAAATGGACGGAGCCATGTATCGTGAAATCCTGAGCGACAACCTCCTTCCCTCTGCCAGGAAACTGAAAATGGGTCGTGGATGGGTGTTCCAGCACGACAATGACCCAAAACATACAGCAAAGGCAACAAAGGAGTGGCTCAAGAAGAAGCACATTAAGGTCATGGAGTGGCCTAGTCAGTCTCCGGACCTTAATCCAATCGAAAAACTATGGAGGGAGCTCAAGCTCAGAGTTGCACAGAGACAGCCTCGAAACCTTAGGGATTTAGAGATGATCTGCAAAGAGGAGTGGACCAACATTCCTCCTAAAATGTGCGCAAACTTGGTCATCAATTACAAGAAACGTTTGACCTCTGTGCTTGCAAACAAGGGTTTTTCCACCAAGTATTAAGTCTTTTTTTGTTAGAGGGTTCAAATACTTATTTCACTCAATGAAATGCAAATCAGTTGCTATCTTTTATTGAAAGTTATTTTTTCGATTTTCCTTTTGATGTGCTATCTGCCACTGTTACAATAAACCTACCATTGAAATGATACTGTTCTGAGACTTTTCATTTCTTTGTCATTGGACAAACTTACAAAATCAGTGAGGGGTCAAATAATTATTTCCTCCACTGTATATATTTTCAGGGAAATGGCATTGTAAAGAATACAGCTAGCAGCTTTTCTGGTTTAACCATGAAAGTTGGAGTTGAAGTTTGCATCAGGTCAAAATGTGCAAATATATATTAAAATAAATAAATAAAACAATATATATATCCCAGCTTGAGAAAGGCTCTATAGCTGAGCCGAAACGTCGCATTGTATTTACCACATGGGTGAATAAATTTCTACACGGTTTGTACTTTGGAGTGCTGTCCTTTTTTCCTTTTTTTATATATGGGCTTTGAGCCAGTAGCCCCAGGACATAGCACCCTATTTTTTGATTCTCCGGTGCCGCCAGCTTTCTGATATATATATATATATATATATATATATATTATAGTAATAATATAATATATCATCGAGAAGAAAACAGAGGAGTTGTGGAGCAGCTCCACTACAGAAGAGGTAAGTATTAAAGGGCTGCTGGAGACTAGAAGCGCGGATGGTGGCACTGGGGGAGCTGAGGGCACTCTGGCATCGGAGGGGATGATGGCACAGAGGACTCATGGCATTAGTTTAGGAGGACTGATGACAGATAGAGTTGATGGCACAGAGGATTGATGGCATGGGGGGGGGGGCTGATGGCACAGAGGACTGATGGCATGGGGGGAGCTGATGGCACAGAGGATTGATGGTGCATCGGGCGCTTCCCCCCAGGGCCCTTTAAGAGTAGCAGTACTTGTTTTCGTGACACCAGTTGCAATGAAGCAACAAGGGCACAGGGCCCCTTTTAGTGATACTGTGGATGGTAACCAGGTGTAGGAATGCCAGAGTGGTGTAGGGTGGCCTAAATGTCCCTTAATGTTGGTGCATGTGTTGCGGTGTTCCTACCTGGATAAGCTGGACCCCAGGCGTTGACCCCGAAGCAATGAAAGGGGGGTTGTTTATGAAGGGGATGATGAAATAAATTGAGTCCAGACCTTGTGATGAAGTTCAATAACAGCTTTACTTTGCATAAACGTTTCTCTTTCTGCAACCTCTCTCTTTGTAGTCTGACTCTAGCTTAATCTAGGGAATTCTGCTCCTGGCTTCAGAGGCTCCAAGCTGTAGCCTACACATCCAGCAGAGCTGAAGGTGCTCTGGCTGGCTTGGGCATAGCACATCCAACAGGCAAGTGCACAGGGGTCAAGTCCTGGGAAAAAAAGTGTGGGAACTCACCCAAGTGCCTCCGCATGATGTCACAGCGCGTGGCGTTCGCAAAGGGCAGAGGAGGTCGGCTGGAGCAAGTACTGTATTTTTTGCCCTATTAGACACACCGGCCCATAAGACGCACCTAGGTTTTAGAGGGGGACAATAAGAAAAAAATATTTTTCATTACACCTCAGGTCAGACCACCAATCAGTCCCCCAATGTTAATCAGACGTCAGCTAACAGCCCCAATAAGATCCCCAATGTTAATAAGACCCCAATAAGACCTCAGATCAGACCCCAATATGAATGACCCCCAATCAGACCTCAGATAATAGCCCCATGCCTCATAGCATAATAGCCCCATGCCTCTCCATCAGCCCCCCAGTGCCTCTCATCAGCCACAAGTACCTCTCATCAGCCCCCCAGTACCTCTCATCAGCTCCCCAGCGCCTCTCATCAGCTCCCCAGTACCTCTCCCCAGTGCCATCCACATCTCCCCCATCCCATAACAGTGCCATCCACATCCCCCCATCCCATAACAGTGCCATCCACATCCCCCTCATCCCATAACAGTGCCATCCACATCCCCCTCATCCCATAACAGTGCCATCCACATCCCCCCCATCCCCCCATTACCACTCATGTATAGTTTTTAAATTCAATTATTCTATACAGTTATTCTTACTATCATTCTTGCCCCCTCTGTACTTCATCACATGCGGCAGTCGGGCAGTGAATACTTCAGGCCGGGCGGGAGAGCGAGCGCAGTGTGACTGATGTCACGTGCCTGCGCCGCCTGCTTCATTCATAAAGCAGGCCGGGCAGGCACGTGACATCAGCAAGTCACGCTGCTCTCGTCCGCCCGGCCTGAAGTATTCACTGCCCGACTGCCGCATGTGATGAAGTACAGAGGGGGCAAGAATTATAGTAAGAATAACTGTATAGTATAATTGAATTTAAAAACTATACATGAGCGGTGGGGCCGGAGCGCAGTGAGCGCATCGGCCCTGCCGCAAATGCCCGCCCCCAGCTCCTCCCCCCGCTCCTCCTTCCACTCCGCTCTTCAGATTTTTCATTTATGACTCGAGTATAAGCCGAGTTCGGTTTTTTCGGCACAAATTTTGTGCCGAAAAACTCGGCTTATACTCGAGTATATACGGTACCTCTCCTGCTCCTGGACGCAGACGCTCCTCTTCTACTGCTGTCGGCTGTGAAGGCTGCGCACGGAGTGACGTCACAGAGCGACTCACTCCTGTGCACAGCCTTCACAGCCGACAGCCGAGGACCAGAAAGCGCTTCCTGGTCCTTTCGCCCTGAAAGGGAACGGCGTTCCTGCCATGAAAAAAGTGCAGGAACGCCGTTCCCACGCGTTCCCCCTCGACTCGACCCCTGCAAGTGCACCTGCTTCCTTCTCCTAGCAGGGGGAAACTGCAACTGAACTCTAACTAGTCTCCTCCCTTCCTTAGAGAGAGGGTTAGAATGGAAAGAAAGGCTCCATTCTCTATAAATATAGTTCTGCCATGCTTGCTGCCACCCTCTGGTGAACCAGGTAAATTACATGAACAATAACAGTTACAAGAAATAAATATGCACAGTGTTTGGACCTGAAATCAATACACAGATGATATGATATTAGCCCATTAGAGATAGTAGCAAGCTGCAGAAGTGGTAATGCCACTCGGGGGCGTTACAATGGAACTGGTGGGGTGATGGCACTGGGGGGAGCTGATGGCACTGAGGGGGGAGGGTGATAGCAGTGGGGGACTGATGGCACAGAGGATTGATGGCATGGGGGGTGATGGCACTGGGGGACTGATGACACAGAGGACTGATGGCATGGGGGGAGCTGATGGCACTGGGGGGACAGATGGCACAGAGGACTGATGGCATGGGGGGAGATAATGGCACATAGAGATGGTGGCACTGGGGGAGTGATGGCACTGGGGGGAGCTGATGGCACAGAGGGGGGAGGGTGATGGCACAGAGGATTGATGGCTCTGGGTGACTGATGACACAGAGGACTGATGACATGGGGGGAGCTGATGGCACTGGGGGGACAGATGGCACAGAGGACTGATGGCATGGGGGGAGCTGATGGCACATAGAGATGATGGCACTGGAGGAGTGATGGCACTCGAGAGAGCTGATGGCACTGAGAGGGAGGGGGGTTTATGGCATTGGCAGAGCTGATGGCACAGAGGACTGATGGCACTGGGGGAGAGCTGATGGCACAGTGGAGTTGATGGCAACCGGGGAGAGGGGGGGGGTTGAACTAATGGCACGGGGGTCTGATGACATTTTATAAAGGAAAACGTTCTTTTTATTAGTTTTTTCTTATTAGAGTACTCGATTAATCGTTGGATTAATCAATAGATTACTTGATTACTAAAATAATCGATAGCTGCAGCCCTAATATATATACCGTTGAAACCAGAAGTTTACATACGCTATATAAAAAGGCACATATGCATGTTTTTCTCAATATCTGACAGGAAATCTGAATAAACCTTTCCTGCTTTTGGTCATTTAGGATTACCATAATTATTATTATTTGCCAAATGCCAGAATAATGAGAGAGAATGTTTCAAGACATTTTTATTACTTTCTGCAAAGTCAAAAGTTTACATTCATTTTATTAATATTTGGTACCATTGCCCTTAAACTGTATGACTTGGGTCAAACGTTTTGGATATCCTTCCACAAGCTTCTCACAATAGTTGGTTGGAATTTGGGCCCATTCCTCCTGACAAAACTGGTGTAATTGAGCCATGTTGGTCGCCTTGCTCGCACCTGCCTTTACAGCTTTGCCCATAAATTTTCAATAGGATTGAGATCAAGGCTTTGTGATGGCGACTCCAAAACATTGACTCTGTTATCCCTAAGCTACTTTGTAACCTGTTTGGCAGGTCATTGTCCATTTGGAAGACTAATTTCCGCCCAACCTTTAACTTCCTGGCCGATGTCTTGAGATGTTGCAGTATTTCCACATAATCTTCTTTCCTCATAATGCCATCAATTTTGTGAAGTGCACCAGTCCCTCCTGCAGCAAAAGAACCCCACAACATGATGCTGTACCAACCAAGGTAACTGTGTGCCACCGGGTTCAGAGGAACCATAGCATAGGTCTGGCAGCTGGTCCCTCGTATAGAGAGGGATTGTTCTGTATATTAGCTAGTGGCTGGATGGCCGAGGTGTTAATTTGTGCCTGAGTTAAGACTGCTTAGGTTTTGTTTTGAAAATGTTAATAAAACACTGTTTTTGGACTTCAAGGATACAGTTGTGTTTAAAATTATTCAACCCCCACTGAAATTGAGTGTTTTGGCCAGTTTGACATTGATTTTGATCATTTCAGTCATCTTGTTTACAATTAAATCAAAGAGGCACTTGTAAGTCAGACAAATATAACATAACATTTATAAGGAAATAACCACAAATGTCTTTTCTGTGCTCACATCATTATCAGTTTTATTCAACCCCCAATATACATTCAATCTTAGTACTTTGTACAACATCCTTTTTCAGTTATAACAGCTTAAACGTGAAGCATAGCTTGACACAAGTGTCTTGCAGTGATCTACGGGTGTCTTCGCCCATTCTTCATGGGCAAAAGCCTCCAGTGCAGTCACATTCTTAGGCTTGCACGCTGCAACTGCTTTCTTTAAGTCCCACCAGAGGTTCTCAATCGGATTTAAGTCTGGTGACTGCGATGGCCACTTCAAAATGTTCCAGCCTTTAATCTGCAACCATGCTCTAGTGGACTTGGAGGTATGCTTGGGATCATTTTCCTGTTGAAATGTCCAACGTCTCCCAAGCTTCAGGTTTGTGACGGACTGCATCACATTTTTATCCAATATCTCCTGGTACTGAAGAGAATTCATGGTACCTTGCACACGCTGAAGCTTCCCTGTACCTGTAGAAGCAAAACAGCCCCAAAGCATGATTGACCCCCCCGCCATGCTTCACAGTAGGCAAGGTGTTCATTTCTTCATAGGCCTCCTCCAAACATAGCGTTGATCCATGGGCCCAAACAGTTCTAATTTTGTTTCATCAGTCCACAGAACACTATCCCAAAACTTTTGTGGTTTGTCCACATGACTTTTGGCATACTGCAGTCGACTCTTCTTATTTTTTGGAGAGAGCAAGGGGGTGCTCCTGGGAGTTCTGGCATGGAGGCCTTCATTACGCAGTGTGCGCCTTATTGTCTGAGCTGAAACTTCAGTAGCCGCATCTGACAAATCTTTTTTCAGTTCCTCAGTTTACACAGGGACTTTTCTCCACTTTGCGCTTCAGGTAGCGCACAGCAGTTGAAGTCAGCATCTTCTTTCTGCCACGACCAGGTAGCGTTTCAACAGTGCCCTTTGCCTTGAATTTGCGAATGATGCTTACTATGGTTTCTCTTGGTATGTTTAACATCTTTGCAATCTTCTTATAGCCATTGCCCTTCCTGTGAAGAGAAATCACCTCTTCTTGTCTTCTTGGACCATTCTCTTGACTTCACCATGTCTGTAAACACACCAGTAAATGTCTAGAAGGAGCTGAGTATCACAGTCATTTTAAATCTGCCTAATTGGTGCTTATTATGCTTAATTGCTGCTCCTTGACATCCACAGGTGTTTTCAATACCTGATCGAAAACACTTGAACGAACCTCTGTTCTTAAGGGTACGTTCACACGACGACAGTTGTCGCGCGACAAAAAGTCGCACTATTGTCGCGCGACAATTTTTATAATGGGAGTCTATGGTGTCGCAGTGCGACATGCGACATGCTGCGACTGCGACACGAAAGTCGGAGAAAATCCATTCAAGATGGGTTTTTCTGCGACTGTCGCGTCGCAGTCGCAGCATGTCGCATGTCGCAATGCGACACCATAGACTTCCATTATAAAAATTGTCGCGCGACAATAGTGCGACAAAATGTCACGCGACAAATGTTGCAGTGAAGTTGTGCCCTATTTGTCGCGCGACAATTGTCGTCGTGTGAACGTACCCTAAGAGTGGTAGTCTTTAAGGGGTTGAATAATTGTGTCAATGAAGAAATCACAAAAAAAAACATTTAATACTGTATTACAAAAACAATTGATGTTATTTTAGTTGCATTTGGTTCTTTAAAAAGTCCTTGTAAGATTTCATTCTGAACACAATTACAAATGTACACTAAATTCCCTAAAACCCTTTACAGCATTGGGGGTTAAATAATTTTGAACACAACTGTAATTGCTCCTAGTCTAAGGATATAAGCACCTGTGTGAACACAGTCAAAATCAAGTTAAATATAACTTATATAAATATGAATCTAGCAAGGCTCATCCTACACTCAGCTCTGCACAGCAAGTAATGCTTAGCACTCTCAGAGACCTACTGCGCAAGCGACAATCAGCCAGCTGGTGCAGGAGTGGCAGAACAGCGCCTACACTGTCCATATGAGGACCAGGTTGCTCAGCTCACAGCATGCATGCTCCAGCCCAGCCAATCGGAACCCGCGCACCACAGAGACAGCTGTAAACACTGCTGTCACAAAAGGGATACCAACTACAAACTGAGTTATGCACTTCTTAATAGATATGTGAAACAAGCATGGCAGCGGTGTACCAAAGGAGGAGGGGACAGCAGCCTTAAAAAGAGGCCACAAGAATATATTAGTCAATGGTAGATAACAAAGTAAGCTGGGAGTGACAATATTACCATGAAATCTCACTATAGAGCTCCCAGAACCCATGTTAAGGGATTGTATAATATGTCTGATATGCAGCTGAAAATGATATTTTGGATAAATATTATGCGGATAGTGATGTATGTTACCTGCTACCAGAGAATTACTATTTCCAAGAGCACTATTGACAATACTGATTCACCATGTGCAGCTGGAGGACAGACAGCAAGTCATAATTCTCCTTTGTGTCAGGCACACTATGAGGACCTTAATAAAGCAAATTAAAAAAGGAACTTAAAGGGAGTCTGTCACCACATTTAGTCATTATAGACCGGGTACACAGTGTTCTGGCTTAACTTTAGATGATTTAAATGGTACCTTTGTTAGTCACTTGTATGGCTTTCCTGCGGCAAAAACGAACTTTTATATATATGCAAATGCGGCTCGAAAGTGCCCAGCGGCGGAGTTTACATCTTCAGAGCCCAGGCTGCTCTGCTTAAGATCCCCGCTCTCTCCTTTCCCTTGCGTCCTCCTCCTCTCCCTGTGAAAACCTGCGCCTGCGTTCTGCTTGGCTGGGGCATGCGCACTACAATGCCCACTGTGGTTACGGCATTGATGTAGCTACTGCGCATGCTCCGGCCAACAGCGCGACTATAGAGACATTAAAACATGATTTTATCTCCATTTGCCGTTAACTCTTGTGGAACACCTAAAGGGTTAACAAAGATTGTAAAATCAGTTTTGAATACCTTGAGGGGTGTAGTTTCTAGAATGGGGTAATTTTTGGGTGGTTTCTATTATGTAAGCCTCACAAAATGACTTCAGACTTGAACTGGTCCTTAAAAAGTAGGTTTTGGGTGGGGCTAAATTGTGAGCAGCCATGTAAAACCTAAAGGTACTCATTGGAATTAGGGCCCCCTTTGTGTACCCAGGCTGCAAAAAAGTGTCACACATGTGGTATCGCCGTACTCAGGAGAAGTAGGGCAATGTGTTTTGTGGTGTATTTTTATATATACTCATACTTTGTGTGAGAAATATCTCTGTAAACGACAACTTTTTAAAAATTTTTATACAAAATTGTCAGTTTACAGAGATATTTCTCTCACCCAGCATGTGTATATGTAAAAATACACCCCAAAACACATTGCCCTATTTCTCCTGAGTACGGCGATACCACATGAGTGACACTTTTTTGCAGCCTGTGTGCGCAAAGGGGCCCAAATTCCAACGAGTACCTTTAGGTTTTACATGGCTGCTCACAATTTAGCCCCGCCCAAAATGCCAGAACAGTAAACACACCCCATAAATGACCCCATTTCGGAAAGTAGACACCCCAAGGTATTCACTGAGGGACAGTGAGTCCGTGGGAGATTTAATTTTTTTTTGCCAGAAGTTAGCAGAAATATTTTTTTCCTCAGAAAGTGTCATATTCCGCTAACTTGTGAAAAAAAATGAAATGATACATGAACTCACCATGCCCCTCCACGAATACTTTGGGGTATCTTCTTTCTAAAATAGTGTAATTTGGGGGGTATTTATACTATCCTGGCATTCTAGCACCTGAAGAAACACGACAGGCGCTCAGAAAGTCAGAGCTGCTTCAAAATGCCGAAATTCACTTTTTTGCGTTTGTAAACGCTATAACTTTTACCCAAACAAATAAATATAAACTTATTGGATTTTTTTTTATCAAAGACATGTAGAACAACAAATTTATAGAAAAAATATATAGAAATGTAGTTTTTAAAAAAAAAATTACAACAGAAAGTGAAAAATGTCATTTTTTTGCAAAAATTTTGGTCATTTTTGATTAATAGCAAAAAAAGTAAAAATATCAGCAGCAATGAAATACGACCAAATGAAAGCTGTATTAGTAAGAAGAAAAGGAGTTAAAAATAATTTGGGTGGTAAGTTTCATGACGGAGAAATAAACGGTGAAAGTAGTGTAGTGCAGAATTGTTAAAAGTGGCCTGGTCATTAAGGTTGTTTAAGCTTGGAGGGCTGAGGTGGTTAATTGCCTCTTATCCCGATATGAACTATTTTGTGGCAAGTGACATAAAGTCAATTCACCTTTTCATTAATGGCCCCTTTAAATAAAAAAACGCTAGACCTCTAAGCAGCCCCTGTAACTTCTAGGATTTTCTGTGTAGTATATGAGAAATGCAATATTCTTCCGTCCTCTGTCAGAGAACTTTGATTCGCTATGCTTTGATGAATGTTGTTTAAAAGCAAAACTAAATGTCGCTATTGCTTCTTTAAAGAGAAATTATTACATCTTTAAAAGCCACTCCCTGAAATGACCCCATTTATGTTTGTGATTCAGTCAGATGCCTCCTTCACATTTACTGGTAGATGCAGCTTGCTGTGTCAGGCTTGTTAAATTTGTGACAAATACTTGAGAGGCAAGCTGTTATTATTAAGTCAAAAGAGTGTTACAAAGAGGGTCAGTGCTCTAGCACATTAGTTGGCTTCTTCACAATCTTCCTATGGAGCCTACATGTGGACTATATTGTGCCTCACACTCTAGGACATATCTGATAATTACACATATGCTATTCTAGTTATCAGGTCTTTCCCTTCTCTTATTTTCACATTTCTATATGATGTGACTCAGCAAAGCCTCTAATAAGCTTCCTGTCGAGATGCTAGACAGTGGGCAAGATTGTTTTCTGCTTCAGATGCTTCATTGCTGGAGGGACGAGTAGCTCATTACTATATGGTTTCCACCTGGCTTCAGATCGCCAGGACTGGTTCAGGCAGTCCAGGTCTTTTTTTATTTTATTAATGCTAAGGACTTTACAATTCTGAAACGGCTATTCTTTCTTTCTAGATTGAAGACCTTAGCTTCAGGGAAAGCTTGTTTGGACATTTAAATCTCCAATGCCAATTAGGAATGTTGGTCTGTCTGGACCCAGTGACCTGGAACCAGATGGCATGAGAAAAGTGTACTGTCAGTACGAAGAGGATTTTGCATTTCTGTCTTTGTTACATTTTTTGTAACGCATTGTAGAGAATAAAGCTGCAAACGTAGGTTTAGATAATGTGTCAAAGCAGGATTTTAAATGCGGATTTTATATGTGGAAGATAAATCAGTTGTATAAGCGTCGAAGAACTTTTCTGCTTGATGCGTGATCTAAAAATGCAGAGCCATGATTCAGGTGTAAATAAATGCAAGATAAAATGGTTCTGAGAAGTATAGTGAAAAAGCTTGCACTTGTTAGCTTCTTCTGTGTAATAGTTTCTATACTCAGTGGTGTACCACCAATGAGGCCAGGTAAGGCGATTGCCTCAGACAGCACCAGGTAGGGGCAAGAGGGGGGTCAGCAGAAGGGCCATGGGCAATGAGCGCTTTTATTGTGGCAAAGCGGTTAGGTTAAGCAATTGGCATGAAGGGGCCGCCATTTCAGTTGTCGCCTCAGGCAGTAGAAAGGCTAGGTGCACCACTGTGTATATTGGATTTCTTATATGCAGATGGGCCTTTTGTGCCCCTCAGGAACTATACTACAATTGTGCGATTGCTATCTCTGCACACCCTATAGCTACCCCCTGTAGCCTCCTTTGCTTTCTTGATTTATTTTTCTGTGGGAGCATGCATATGCCAGTGCTTTTTCCTATAATGTGGAAGTACGGCCACCACTACTGGATAGCAGGGTGGTCATAACCATGGAAATGAGCAGTGTATAATGTGAGGGAAAATTTTATCCAGCCAGCAAAGGAGGCAAAAAGGACAATAACAATAAATTAGTAAGTGCCTTGTATTAACTTTCTCTACATGATAAATGCCATTTGCTGAATTGAGACAACCCTTTTAAGTACTGTAACATGGCAATTTTGTGTAAACTGTTTCCTATTTCAATATGAATGTTTTAGTACATGCCCTGATACTATTTCTGCAGATGCTTTACATTGCAATTTGCAGCATGGTGTCACCTTATTTGGACAATGACTTAACTTTTTCATATAGTTCAGGTCCTATGTCAAGAAGAAAGGAAACCCTTTATGACTTGATTCTTCTTATTCTGCAACACACACGGGCCTAATACGGCTCAGAATAGCCTATGAGTAGAAATTTCTGGGACCAAACCTTTATTGCAACCAAATTGCTGTAAAATACTTCATCATCAATCATATGTGATATTATGTATCAATTCTACCCCTAGAAACATTGCTTCTAGCGGAGAATATGTCAGTAATGTTGCACCTTCTAAACATCATAAGGTGGTACACCAAGGGCTTAGTATTCCATATTAGAGAACTGTGGAGACTAATGTATGTCACCATAAAGACTCGATTCGCATGGTCCTGCTGAGTGCATGAGTTCAAAAACTGATAGGGTTTAGATAGATTATATATAATATATGAAAAATCAAATTATGGTAGTCATTTATGTAATGCAGATTGAACTACTACAGATGGAGACACATTTTTTCCCAGTATGTTAGATTGCATACAGTTGAAACCAGAAGTTTACATACACTACATAAAAAGACACATATGCATGTTTTTAATCAATATCTGACATTAAATCAGAAGAAACCTTTCCTGTTTTGGGTAAATTAGGAATGCCAGAGAAATGAGAGAGAGAGAATGTTTTAAGGCATTTTTATTACTTTCTGCAAAGTCAAAAGTTTACATACATTTCACTAATATTGGTATCATTGCCCTTAAACTGTATGACTTTGGTCAAACGTTTTGGATATCCTTTCACAAGCTTCTCACAATAGTTGGTCGGAATTTGGGCCCACTCATTCTGACAAAACTGGTTTAACTGAGCCATGTTTGTTGGCCACCTTGCTCGCACCTGCCTTTACAGTTTTGCCCATAAATTTTCAATAGGATTGAGATCAGGGCTTTGTGATGGCCACTCCAAAACATTGACTTTGTTATCCTTAAGCTACTTTGTAACCTGTTTGGCAGCATGCTTCGGGTAATTTCCATTTGGAAAACCCATTTCCGCCCAAGCTTTAACTTCCTGGCTGATGTCTTGAGATGTTGCTTTAGTATTTCTACTTAATCCTCTTTCCTCATGATGCCATTTTGTGAAGTGCACCAGTCCCTCCTGCAGCAAAACAACCCCACAACATGATGCTGCCACCCCTATGTTTCACAGTTGGGATGGTGTTCTTAGGCTTTCAAGCTTCTCCCTTTTTCCTCGCAACATAACAATAGTCATTATGGCCAAAAAGTTCAATTTTAGTTTCGTCAGACCACAGGACATGTCTCCAAAAATGTAGGTCTTTGTTCCTGTGTGCATTTGCAAACATTTATCTTTTTTTTTTTTTTTTTTTGTTTATTTAGGAGTAATGGCTTCTTCCTGGCAGAGTGGCCTTTCAGCCCATGTTGATACAGTATTCGTTTCACTGTGGATATTAACACAATCTTACCAGCTTCCGCCATCATCTTCACAAGGTCTTTTGCTTTTGTTCTTGGGTTGATATGCAGATGTCTGGGACACAGAACCCGTCTCCCTCCTGAGCAGTATGATGGCTGGACATTCCCATCTTGTTTGTACTTGCTTATAATTGTTTGTACAGATGAACGAGGCACCTTCAGGTATCTTGAAATTGCACCCAAGGTTGAGCCAGACTTGTACAAGTCCACCATTCTCTTCCTGATATCTTGGCTGATATCTTTAGACTTTCCCATGATGCTACACAAAGAAGCAGTGTGTTTCAGGTGTGCATTTAAATATATCCACAGGTGTGTCTCTAATTAACCCAGATGTTGCCAACAAACCTAACAGAAACTTCCAAACACATTACATCATCATATGGGTAGTCCAGAATTGTTTAAAGGCATAGTAATCTTAGTTTATGTAAAATTTTGTCATTGCAGAAAGTAATAAAAATGTCTTAAACATTTTCTGTCTCATTATTCTGGCATTTGGCAAATAATAATTATGGTAATCCTAATTGACCAAAAACAGGAAAGGTTTATTGTGATTTCATGTCATATATTACATACATGTCTTTTCATATAGTGTATGTAAACTTCTGTATATCTCACCTTCCATGTCTTGTGGTTTCTTAAGTCTTACATTTCCTGAATGATTCTTGCTGGCTCTGAAAGTTACTCCATTCATATTGCTGATGTCTATCAATTAAAAGTATCTCTTCCTGGGAACAGGCAAACAGCTTACAGCTCAAGGCATCAGTATAAAATGAGCTGACAAGACACTATTTTGTGTGGACATATCATTTTTATATGATTTACTATTCCACTTATAGTAGAATATTTATGTGGATCTAGAATACTTTGCAGTAGATCCTACAGGTACACCACTATTAAACAGCCAACACATACACATCCATAAAACTGTAATTGGTTGTATTCACAAGTGTGCATAGAAATTCAGATATGAAGCTATGAGTATGGCTATTGCATATCATCCAGTTGACTCCAAAAATCACGCTATTAATTTGCGCTGAAGGACTATGAGACTAACAACAGTTTTGCCAAGAATTGTGATCTTTGTAATAGTTATGAATACTGTATTGTGTATGCATTGGCCTCAGTACTGACAATTTCTGCATACCATCCACAGTCAGGCTTTACACTTTGCATTGTTAAATCTTCTTCACAAAGTCCTAGGTTGTCCTTGGTTATTATTTATGGGGCCTCATGTCACATGTAGATTTATTGCCCATAGAAAACAAATTGCTAGGGGATTCTGATTGCTAGAGCCATCAATGGCAATTTCTTCTGAATCAGTGATAGTTGTGGAAAATTGCATGTTAAATAAATACTCATTGTTGTCTTTGGCTCAATTACAGAGGTAAAAAAAACATGCACCAAATCATTTACTTATGTTCTTTTTCTTGATAGGCCCCCATACACATTAGTGCATTGTTGACCGAACCTGCTGTTGTAAGAAGGTTTGGGAAACAATTCAATTTTTTATGGGGAGATTCTGATTCTCCGACAATGATAAGGCACAGCTCCAAAGTAGATCACCGTACAAATGCTTTTGTTCTGCCCAGCACAGTTGAGAATCATTACAAATCACGTCTGCCAGAGTTTTGGTATTTCTGTAGTGATAAATGTGGTTATAGCCCCATCTAGTGGTGCTAAATTGTATTGCACTTTGCTTTTCTTGTTGCAAATACTGCTGCATTGTGGGTGGTGCAAAGCATTTTGGGAGCGAAAAGCATCGTGGGAAAGAGAAGCCTCCAGTCAACAGGGCACATCAGCAGAGCTGTCTTTTTGCATATCTCCTTCTTAAACTCCACCATCCTTGTAATAGTATATCTGGTGAGAGATCTATCTTTGTTTCAGGGACATTATGTTATGCAGAGCTGTTCAGTTAGTTATAACTGTTACTCAGGGAATTTGTTATTACTGTTAGCTAGACATGTAGTCTTATGTTAGGCAGCTATTTTACCATGTGCTTCAGTGTTAATGTTGTAAAATAGTACATGCTATCTATACTTTATACTTATACATGCTATTTGTATTCTTGTAGTTTTACCAATCAAATACTCCTGTTTTACCAATAAACAAGTAAGACTACAAAGAACAGTCCTCTTATTTGGAAGACAGAAAAGGTTTATGCTGAATGTCAGACTGTACACTGTGTGAACGTGTATGAAGACAGAATAGCTTTCCTTATAGCAAAGTATGGACAAAAGCAATGATGGAGGTTATAATACTTCTCCTCTCTGTCTTTCTTCAGAACGTTAGGCATGCAATGAGGTTTATGCCCAATTTTTCTGTAAATTCATGGACTAAAGGGTGCAGATTTAAGAAAGGTTGGGTGGTGTACATCAAAGTGTGGGAGGGTGCACTAACAATGTTTCCTCTCACAGCAGCAAAATCTCAATGTGCACAGTATCTTGCTGAATGACTCAGATTCTGGACCTTCTGATTTCTCTTTCTCTGAAGAACTGTGCAGCAGATGTTTCCTAGGATGGAGATTGTCTCAGAAACAAACATTCTCTGAACTCAGGCCTAGCTCTGATGAGGTTACACATACAGATTCTCTTTCTTTCTGATCTAAGCGCAGAACTGAATAACCAGGTGGCAGACCAAGTCCATCTCCTGTCATACTAAGGGAACTTTCACACTTGCGTTGGTGCGGATCCGTCTGTTTATTTGCACAGACAGATCCGCACCTATAATTCAAACGTTTGTATCCGTTCAGAACGGATCCGTTTGCATTAGTTAAAAGAAAAATGACAACGTTCAAAACGGATCCGTTTGGAATTACATTGAAAGTCAATGGGGAACGGATCCGTTTTCAAATGCACCATATTGAGTCATTGAAAACGGATCCGTCCCCATTGACTTACATTGTTATTAAAAACGGATCCTTTAGGCTCCGTCTCTTCAGACGGACACTAAGCTGCATGCTGCGTTTTGGTGTCCGCCTCCAAAACAGAATAGAAGCGGAACAGAGCTGAACTGATGCATTCTGAACGGATCCTTATCCATTCAGCATGCATTGGGGCTTAACTGATCCGTTTTGGACCGTTTGTGAGAGCCCTGAAACGGATCTCACAAACGGAATCAAAACGCTAGTGTAAAAGTACCCTAAGGGGATGTGCCAAGGACTCAACCCTTACATGCCCTTATAGTACCATGCTGTTAGGTATACAAATACAGTAAAAAATACAGTAAATCAGAACAATTTACTTAACACAATACAACATAACAACAATTACCCTTTTTCAGTAACCCTGTTGTGGAGTCTTGCACAGTCACAACTAGATTAGAGATTTGTAGCTGCATTTTCCCTGTTGATGTCACTTGAAGAACATGCAATGGATAGGGCATTCTGCAGATTCAAAACATGAAGCAAAACCACAAAAAACACAAAACCAATGCAGAATGTGAATGAGATTTTATTAGATCTTATTGGCATTCATACGAAGCACTGACCTTTGTATTTGCATAAAACTGCACTGCAAAAAGTCCAATAAGATGCCATATATACCTGAAGCAATTACAGGATATGTAAATCTTTTCAGCCAATTACTGCAGTCATTGGTGGTCATTTACAAATGGTAGGTTTATAACTGCCTTGCTGCCAGGTACAAGCTGTAATTTTCGAGTGTGCATAAGAAGATACAGCAATCTCTTCCAGTGCAGCCGAACATCCGAGTTTCACCAAGGAGTAGTCTTGATCAAAACCGACCCTTCTGTGGATTTTAGAGTTTGCAGCACATAGTAAAGACCCATCAATTTTCTATAAAATAACACTTTTTTATTATACTCACAAAAGTATAAAATCAACAGGCATTGAAAAATCGACATTATCCATTCATATTCACAAGACTTGCTGACCTAGGTTTCGCCAAGAAAGCTTCATCAGGGGCGAATGTAACTCCCTCTTTTGTGCATTCTATTTATATGGGGGGGGGGGGGTCAGTCAGTAATGAGGCACCCCTCCCACTTCCCATCATAATATGAATAAAAAAGATTTAAAACAGCCGCTTGTCATTTTAAATCGACAATGCTCATATAAATAAACAGTGCATTTTCTACAAAAAGCATTATACATCGGTCAAACCCTAATATCCCATTCTGTTCATAAGTATCTACAATATAGCATTTATAGAGTCACAAAAACAACATAGTTCCATACCATTACTCACTTATTCCATCATAATTACTGAACAATAAAACTAATCACTTCATTATATTTATCAATAAACATTTGTCGTCCATCTTATATGTTTTCTCCATACGGTCGTGTTTACATTATCTCTCGATCAATAAAAGACGATTGTCTAATAATGTGGGAGGGTGAACAACAAGGATTAATATATTTTATTAATGACATAAATAATAATTGTTGGAATTTAACCTCAACTAGTGAGATCAGCTTGGAAAGGGTTCATTTCCTTGACTTAACCATCTTTGTGCAGGACAATAAGAAAACGTTTTCAAACCCACTGATGTCAACGGGTACATAGAAACGACTAGTCACCATAGCCCTTGGATTAAAAATGTTCCTAAAAGACACTTTATGCGGATTTAGAGAAACTGTACAGATATGGAAGATTATAAAGAACAAAGTAAAATCATACACGAGAAGAAGGGTTATGACAGAAATTAGTCAAAAAGAATTAGTAATAATGTAAAAATTTTAAGGGAAAAGATGTAAAAAAGAGAGAAAATAAGGAAGAAAAGGATTATAGATTCACCTTTATCACACAGTTTAGTGCAATTACAGGGCAGATGAAAAATGTATTACAGAAGAACTGGTCAGTAGAGTTGAGCAGACACCTTGATGTTCGGGTTCGAGAAGTTCGGCCGAACTTCACGAAAATGTTCGGGTTTGGGATCCAAACTTGACCCCGAACCCGAACCCCAACCCCAATTGAGTCAATGGAGACCCGAACTTTTGGGCACTAAAATGGCTGTAAAATAGCCCTGGAAAGAGCTAGAGGGCTGCAAAAGGCAGCAAAATGTAGGTAAATCCCCTGCAAACAAATGTGGATAGGGAAATGACTTAAAATAAAATAAATAAAAATTAACCAATATTATTTGGCAACTTGGAGGAGGAGGTGGAATAGAAGGTTGGGGTGGTGTCAGGTGGGAATGCTATGGTAGTTGAAGTCCTCCTCACAGGCATAAAGAATTCATGTCTGCCTGCAGCGCCAAAGGCCTCATTCACAGCTTCAGGCCCATGGCAACCATACATGGGAGTTGGAGAAATTCTCATCACAGCCAAAAAGGATTCATGTCTGCCAGCAATGCCACAGGCCACATTCACAGACTCAGGCCCCTGGCACCCACAAATAGGAGAGTTCAAATCACACCAAAACAGTATTGATTTCACCCAGCAGTGCCACAGGCAACAATAACTCATTCAGGCCCATGGCTCCCGCAAAGAGGAGAGCAGTCCCATAACAGCAACACAGGTCTCTGGTCAACCTGCAATGGAACAGGCCAGTATCATTTATTTAGGCCCTAGCACCCAGACAGAGGTGAGTGGTCCCATAACAGCAAAACAGGCATCATGTTACCCAGCAATGGAACAGGCCACTTTCAGCAATTTAGGCCCTAGCACCCAGACAGAGGAGAGAGGTCCCATAACAGCAAAACAGGCATCATGTCACCAACCAATGCAGCAGGCGATTATCATTAATGTATGCCCCTGGCACCCAGACAGAAGAGAGAGGTCCCATAACAGCAAAACAGGCATCATGTCACCCACCAATGCAGCAGGCGATTATCATTAATGCAGGCCCCTGGCACCCAAACAGAAGAGAGAGGTCCCATAACAGCAAAACAGGCATCATGTCACCAACCAATGCAGCAGGCAATTATCATTAATGTAGGCCCCTGACACCCAGACAGAGGAGAGAGGACCCATAACAGCAAAACAGGCATCATGTCACCAACCAATGCAGCAGGCTATTATCATTAATGTAGGCCCCTGGCACCCAGACAGAGGAGAAAGGTCCCATAACAGCAAAACAGGCATCATGTCACCCAGCAATGGAACAGGCCACTTTCAGCAATTTAGGCCCTAGCACCCAGACAGCGGAGAGAGGTCCCATAACAGCAAAACAGGCATCATGTCACCAACCAATGCAGCAGGCGATTATCATTAATGTAGGCCCCTGGCACCCAGACAGAAGAGAGAGGTCCCATAACAGCAAAACAGGCATCATGTCACCAAGCAATGCAGCAGGCGATTATCATTAATGTAGGCCCCTGGCACCCAGACAGAGGAGCAAGGTCCCATAACAGCAAAACAGGCATCATGTCACCCAGCAATGGAACAGGCCACTTTCAGCAATTTAGGCCCTAGCACCCAGATAGCGGAGAGAGGTCCCGTAACAGCAAAACAGGCATCATGTCACCCAAGAATGCAGCAGGCGATTATCATTAATGTAGGCCCCTGGAACCCAGGCAGAGGAGAGGGGTCCCGTAACAGCCAAACAGGCATCATGTCACCCACCAATGTAGCAGGCGATTATCATTAATGTAGGCCCCTGGAACCCAGACAGAGGAGAGAGGTCCCATAACAGCAAAACAGGCATCATGTCACCCACCAATGCAACAGGCGATTATCATTAATGTAGGCCCCTGGAACCCAGACAGAGGAGAGAGGTCCCATAACAGCAAAACAGGCATTGTGTCACCCACCAATGCAGCAGTGCCCTGGAGTACAAGAATGTATGTTTGAGGGCGAGGCAGTTATAAATGTCTATTTTGCACAAGGTACAGGACAAGTCCTGTGGGATCCATGCCTGGTTCATTTTAATGAACGTGAGCTTGTCCATGTTGGCTGAGGGTAGGCCAACACCTCCAAGGCCTAAAGGGCAAGCTCTGGCCATGTGGACAATTTGGAGACCCATAAGTTTAATGGGGCAGAACCATCAGTCAGTACGTGGAGGCGTGTTCACACGTACTGTTCCACCATGTTGTTGAAATGCTACCTCTTGCTAACACGTTCCCTATCAGCTGGTGGTACAGTTTGCTGTGGCGCGGTGACAAAAATTTTCCACATCTCGGCCATGATAACCCTGCTGTCTGAGGAGCTGGCCGTGACACAGCTGCCTTGGCGACCTCTTCCTCCTCCTCCTCCGCCTCTGCCTTCGCCTTGTGCTTCCACTTGTTCTCCCCTTGTCAGTTGGGAATGCTCTCAGGAGCGCGTCTACCAGCGTGCGCTTGTAGTCGCGCATCTTCCTATCACGCTCCAGTGTGGGAATTAAGGTAGGCACGTTGTCCTTGTACCGGGGATCCAGCAGGGTGGCAACCCAGTAGTCAGCACAAGTTAAAATGTGGGCATCTCTGCTGTCGTTGTGCAGGCACTGCAGCATGTAGTCGCTCATGTGTGCCAGGCTGCCCAGAGGTAACGATAAGCTGTCCTCTGTAGGTGGTGTATCATCTGTGTCCTCCGTATCCCCCCAGCCACGCTCCAGTGATGGCCCTGAGCTGCGTAGGGTGCCACCCTGCAGTGAAACCGATTCCTCCTCCTCCTCCTCTACCTCATCCTCCTTGAAGTGTGCTCTGGCTGTCCACATGTGTACCTGGCCTCTGCTGGTGCAGGAACCCACCCTCTGAGCCACTTCTGTATGACCTGCCTGAAAGCCTGTGAAATGCCCCCTCTTCCTCCTCCTCCTGTGCCGCATCCTCTTCCATCATCGCTGTAATATTTTTTTCAAGGAGACATAGAAGGGGTATTGTAATGCTAACAATGGCGTCATCAGCACTGGCCATGTTGGTTGAGTACTCCAAGGACCGCAACAAGGTACACAGGTCTCGCATGCAGGCCCAGTTACTGGTGGTGAAGTGGTGCTGATCCGCAGAGCGACTGACTCGTGCATCCTGCATCTGAAACTCCACTATCGCCCGCTGCTGCTCGCACAGTCTCTCCAGCAAATGTAAGGTGGAGTTCCACCTGGTGGGCATGTTGCATATGAGGTGGTGAGCAGGAAGGCCGAAGTTGCTCTGCAGCACAGAGAGGCGAGCAGCAGCAAGGTGAGAACACCGAAAGTGCGCACATACGGACTGCACTTTCAGCAGCAGCTCTGACATGTCTGGGTAGTTTTTAAGAAACTTCAGCACCACCAGATTCAGCACATTTGCCAGGCAAGGGATGTCCGTCAAACCGGCTAGTCCCAGAGCTGCAACGAGATTTCGCCCATTATCGCACACCACCAGGCCGGGCTTGAGGCTCACTGGCAGCAACCACTTATCAGTCTGCTGTTCTATGCCCCTCCAAAGCTCCTGTGCGGTGTGGGATTTATCACCCAAACACGAGTTTTAAAATCGCCTGCTGACGTTTACCCCGGGCTGTGCTGCAGTTGGGGGTGAAGTTCTTTCGATGACCGGATGTGGGGGTGGTAGAAGAGGAGTAGGATGATGCGGAGTAGCAAGCAACAGGAGGCAACGAATAATGCCCTGCGATCCTCTGTGTTGGAAGGACATGAGTGAAACTGCTATCCGCCTCGGGCCCAGCCGCCACTACGTTTACCCAGTGTGAAGTTAGGGAGATATAGCTACCCTGGCCGTGCTTACTGGTCCATGTATCTGTGGTTATGTGGACCTTGCCACAGATGGCGTTGCGCAGCGCACACTTAATTTTATCCTCCACTTGGTTGTGCAGGGAAGGGACGGCTCGCCTGGAAAAGTAGTGGCAGCTGGAAACAGCGTACTGGGGGACAGCCACCGCCATCAGCTGTTTGAAACAGTCCGTCTCCACCAGACGGAATGACAGCATTTCAAAGGCCAGTAATTTTGAAATGCTGGCATTCAGGGCCAGGATTTGAGGGTGGGTAGGTGAATGCTGCTGTGTGACATGGTGGAGATGCTTGGTGATGGTGTCGTATGTGATAGTGTTGGTGGAACATCCTCTGTTTGCTGGTCACCAGGTGCCACGGTGATGCCAGAGGTGGAGGGAGAGGCCGAGCCAGCAGCAGAAGAGGAAGCAGGAGGAGCATGAGAGAGTTCCTTGTTTTTATAGTGTTTACTCCACTGCAATTCATGCTTTGCATGTAGATGCCTGGTCATGCAGGTTGTTTAAGAACTTTTTTGCCTCGCTTCAGGCTCTGATGGCACAATATGCAAACCACTCATGTCTTGTCATCAGGACATTGTGTGAAGAACTGCCACGCCAATGAACTCCTTGGAGCAGGCCTTGGTGTGCTCAGTTCCTGGGTGCGGTGGAAAGTAGCATGGGTACTGTCTCTGGAACGGCCGCTGCACTTTTGCACCCTGCTCCCTCTTTTGCTGTGCAGTTGCCTCTGTGCGACTACCGCCTCTTCCTCAGAACTGCACGCCTCACTAGCACGACCTTCAGTCCAGTCTGGGTCTAGGACTTCATCATCCTCCACATCATCTTCCACCCATTCATGACCCCTGCCCTCCTCGTCGATCTGCACATTGCAGAAAGCCACAGCAGTTGGCACCTGTGTTTCGTCATCATCAGAGATGTTTTGTGGAGGTAATCCCATGTCCTCATCCTGCAACAAAAGTGGTTGAGCATCAGTGCATTCAAGGTCTTCCTCTTCTGGGGCAGAGCTAGGTGGATGGGCCGGGGAAACCCTGCCAACAGAGTCATCAAAAAGCATGAGACTTTCCTGCCTGATTTGGGGCTCTGACTGCTTGGCTGATTTGCAAGGGGGTGAGGTGGAAGACTTATGGGCATGGGCTGCAGGTGCCAACTCTGAGCTTTCTGCAGATGACTGGGTGTTAGATACTGTGAAGGAACTGGAGGCACTGTCAGCAACCCAATCTACTATCGCCTGTACATGTTCTGGCTTCACCATCCATAGAGCAGCATTTGGGCCTATCAAATAACACTGCAGATTCTGTCGACTACTCGCACCAGAGGAAGGTGTTTGACTTGGAGCTTTAGTTGGAGCTAAACGGTCATGTCCTCTCCCAGCAACAGGAGCTCCACCAACACCACCATGACCATGCTCACGTCCCTTATTTGATGTTCTCCTCATTATTTGCGTTCACCCACCAAGCTGAAAGATTGGTCTCTCTCCGGTGTCAATTTACCTATTCGACAATTACGTTCGCTAAGGCAGTGCCCATGTCATAAAAATGCTCTGTGGACCCAGAATAATGTTTTATGGGCCCAAAATACACTGATTCTCAATTTCTACACGGAAATGTAAAAAAAAATTTGGTACGATGTATGCACAAGAACAAGTATTTTTGTAATAAAATACAGAAAATTTGTATTTCACTGCTGTAAATTGAAATTAATTATTTATACGCTGGATGCACAGCTGTTTTTTTGGCCTGAAACACAGCTTCTTTCAATAAAACCCCAAAATGCAGTTTATAACTGCTGTACATTAAAAGTAGATATTTATGCCATGTATGGACACTAGATTTGGGGACTCAAAACATGGATTTGGTCACCAAAATTCACAAATGCAGTATTTAATTGCTATAAATTGTAAATAATTATTTAAACGAAGGATGCACAACTGTTTTTTCGGCCTAAAACACAGCTTTTTTCAATAAAACCCCAAAATGCAGTTTTCTATTGCTGTAAATTTAAATTAGATATTTATACCGTGTATGTACAACTGCTTTGTAAAGCAAGAATATTGCTTTTTTCCATCAAAAAAGAATAATGCACTATTTCTCAGCTGTAATATGAAATCGGTATTTAAGCGGTGTATTTCAAGATGCTCTGTGGATCAGGATTACCACTTTTTTGTCAAAAAACATACACTTACGCTGTATTTCACAGTAGCAATGTAAAATTCGTGGTTGGAATGGGTATTTTAGACTGTTTGGTGGACCTTGAATAAAGTTTTTTTCAATAAAAAACAAAGAAGCACTATTTTGCAGCACAAATATCAAATATGTCGTTGGACGGTGTATGCAGAACTGTTTTGTGGACAAAGAATACGGTTTTCCCCCCAAAATTACACAGATTCTCTATTTCACCGCAGAAATGTCAAATATATATTTTGACGGTGTAAAATAGGCTTTGTAGATCAGGATGACCACTTCTTTTTAACTAAAATACACGGATGCACTATTTGATAACTGAAATTGAATATACGGTTTAGTGCATAGTATACAAAAGTGCTCTCTGGCACCATAGAGCCCAGACTAGACAAATGGACTATGTCACGGCTTTTGTCACCAAAATTCCCAAATGCAGTTTTTTACTGCTGTAAACTAAATGTAGGTATTTATACCGTGTATGTACAACTGCTTTGTGAAGCAGTAATTTTTTTTTAATCACACACAAAAGAATAATGCACTATTTCTCAGCTGTAATGTGAAATCGGTATTTAGGCGGTGTATTTCAAAATGCTTTGTGGATCAGGATTTCCACTTTTTTGTCAAAAAAATACACTTATGCTGTATTTCACAGCAGCAATGTAAAATAGGTGGTTGGAATAGGTATTTCAGACTGTTTGGTGGACCTTGAATAAAGTTTTTTTTCTATAAAAACAAAGAAGCACTATTTCCCTGCAGAAATATAAAATATGTCGTTGGACAGTATATGCAGAACTGTTTTGTGGACAAGAAATACATTTTTCTCCCCCTAAATTACACGGATTCTCTATTTCACCGCAGAAGTGCCAAATAAATATTTTGACGGTGTAAAATAGGCTTGGCGGATCAGGATGACCACTTTTTTTTTTACTAAAATACACTGATGCACTGTTTGATAGCTGAAATGGAATATACGGTTTAGTGCATTGTATACACAAGTGCACTGTAGCACCACAGATCCCAGGCTAGACAAATGGACTATGTCACCCCTTAAACATACAAAAGGCAATATAGGGGACTTGAGCAGCCAGAAAAAAAAGTTTTTTTTCCTTCACTGAGCTACAAAATAGGATTAGGCTGATGTCCCTGGCTGGCTGGCACACATGCAGTACACTGCAGTGGCTAATATGGCCGCCGAGCATCACCTCAGTAACAGATGGATTATAAAAAAAGATTTCCCTTGCAGTGGCTGGGTACAGAAACGTTGGATTGCTGAAGCTCCCTCCTGCTCTATTTGCTGTATCTTGTGGATTAAAGTAGCACAAGTTCTTCTGATTTCTGCCCTATTCTGTCCCTAATCGCAGCACCAACATCCTCTCCCTAAGCTCAAATCAGCAGAGTGACGTGCGGCAGTACATGGACTCCAGCTTATAATGAGGCTGGGTAACATGCATGCTTCAAAAAGCGGTAAGAAATTGCCGAACAACGGACCCGAACCCGAACTTTTTTGAAAATGTTCTTGTTCGGGTCGGTGTTCCGAACACCCCAAAATTCGGTACGAACCCGAACTATACAGTTCGTTTTCGCTCAACTCTACTGGTCAGTTTTAAAGAATGACCTTACTTTAGGGACGCTCATTCCCAAAAATCCTGAAGTTATCTAACTAAAAGCTCTCAATTTATGAGACACTCTGGTGCATAATCACATTCCCACTGAAGTTGAAAGGAAGGAAAGTAACCAATTCACATGGTGCGGTTTCTGCATTGCGTGCAGAAATCGCACCAAGGAGGATAAAAAGAGAAGGAATATACAGAAAGTAACATCAAAATGTGCTGTAGAGCATGATATTAAGGGTGAGATCACCTGTGAGCATATGGGGGTAGTATATCACCTAAAATGTCCTTGTGGACCATACTATATAGGAAGAACTATGCAGAAGCTCAAAACAAGGATTCAAGAACATATTAATAATATAAAAAAGGGTTTGGAGAGCCACAGTGTGTCCAGTGTCCACTTTAAAAAAAATGCATGGAAAGGATCCAAGGGGTTTGTGGTTTGTGGGGGTGGAAAAGGTTAAATCTAACTGGAAAGGTGGAGACCCGCTAATGAAGATCAATCAACGAGAAGTCGAATGGATATACCAGATGAAAACTCTACAACCCTTTGGTTTTAATATTGATTTCGACTTAAAACCCTGTTTAGTAGAACAATTGTGAGCTAAATGTATTCTTTGCATCAAATATGGAGAGTAATGTTAGGAGAGACTCCTCCTGTTGGTTGCTTTGCACCACGTGGTATTCTTGTTAATGGGAACTAGTGTTGAATGATAGTAGTAGTGGGATAAGTTTATAGTAGAATCTCATTGGCTGACTAACTCACATGGGGATACTATTATGAATGGGAAGTAGCGCTGGATGGGAGGAGACGCTTAAGTAGATAGGAAGGAACTTTTATTGGTCGAGACTCGAGAAACATAATATGAACACGACCGTATGGAGAAAACATATAAGATGGACGACGAATGTTTATTGATAAATATAATGAAGTGATTTGTATTATTGTTCAGTGATTATGATGGAATAAGTGAGTAGTGGTAAAGAACTGTGTTGTTTTTGTGACTCTGTAGATGCTATATTGTAGATATTTATGAACAGAAGGGGATATTAGCGTTTTTACCGATGTATAACGCTTTTTGTAGTAAATGTACTGTTTATTTATATGAGCATTGTCAATTTAAAATGACAAGTGGCTGTTTTAAATCTTTTTTATTCATATTATAAGGGGGAGTGGGAGGGGTGCATCGTTACTGACACCCCCCCCCTCATATAAATAGAACGAAATATGGACAGATACTGATGATTGTTCAATGCCTGTTGATTTTACTATGTGCTGCAAACTCTAAAATCCACAGAAGGGTTGGTTTTGATCAAGACTACTCCTTGGTGGAACTCGGATGTTCTGCTGCACTGGAAGAGATTGCCATATCTTCTTATGCACACTCGAAAATTACAGCTTGTACCTGGCAGCACAACCACCTATTTTGATTGATCTGCTGTTTTGATTTGAATTGAGCCCACTTCACACAGAGGTTTGCAATGCCATTTAATAACGCAGTGGTGACTTTTTGATAATTTAATTTGGTTTTATTTTATTTTAGTTTGTATTTTTTATATATATATATTTATAACTGTCTTGGAAGCTGTCAGTGGCAGATTCTGTCAAAAATACTGGGCAAAATTGTGCAGCATATTATTTAGTACATTAAAATAATGGACCCAATGACGGAAATGGCAAGTGACAGACTGGATTGACTAAACTAGGGTCCACTAGGTGCCATCAGTGTGAGAGATCCAGCACTGCCATCATTTTCATTGTTCTGTTCCTATAACAGAGCAGAACAATGGAAGTTAATGTTCTGATGTGAAACACGCCTAAAGGTGGATTTTGATGGGCCGATCGAATAGCCGATTATCAGGAAGGAAGCGTTACTTCCTGACAGTTGGCCGCTCGTTCATTGAAGGAAATTTACATGTACATTTAGTAAATGCAGTATATAATGCTCCCCCCAGTGCCAGTATATGCTTCCCCCAGTGCTAGTATATAATGCTCCCCCCCAGTGCCAGTATATAACCCCCCCAGTACCAGTATATAATGCTCCCCTCAGTTTCAGTATATAACACTCCCCCCGATGCCAGTATATAATGCTCCCCCCGGTGCTATTATATAATGCTTCCCCTAGTGCCAGTATATAATGCTGCCCCACTTGCCAGTATATAATGCTCCCCCCAGTGCCAGTATGTAATCCTCCCCCCAGTGCCAGTATGTAATCTTCCTCCCAGTGCCAGTGCCTTGGTGCCCCCAGTTTAGTGTTTTAAAAACCAAACACTTACCTCACTCCCGTTCCCCTGATGTTATGTGTACCGCAGGCTACAGACCTCTTTTGATCTGTTGCCTGAGTTGCCGCGTCCCGTGACATCTCCGCTTCTGCACCAGATGTCGTGCAATGACGTGATCACACGAAACCTGGCATAGGAGGCCATGGTGACATCATCGCAGCCTCTTGCGATGTTCTTCTGCCTCATATGAGATTGAAGGGCTGCAGATGCAGCACTCTAGGCAGGCGCCTACATGTCGTCCCGGGCCCTGGTTTGGACATTTAAAACAGTCTGAAGGAATGGAATGTGATAAAATAACAAAATAAGTTTTACTTATATGGCAAATCCCCCATCACTTCTGCTCTGCCTCTCAGATGGGCTTGTTGGTTTTTGTTAGCTGTCCCTCAGCGATGACAAACCGACAACTTGCAAGTGACTACTGCAAAAAATCATGTGCCAACAGTGCTACACTATGGCTGAGGACAGTAATTGGCTACAGTGGTCATTTGTTATTGCGATGTCATCATTGTGGGACAGCTAATGGCTGATTCACACAACTGAACTCATTCTTTAATCACTATGATGCAGTCAGGTCAGGGGAGCCACGGTTGGTCCGGTAGGGGCGGCCGACACATGGCCCATGTTTTGCCATGTGAGTAATACTTATTTTGTAATTTTTTACAATTTCCTTTTTTTTCAGACAGTGTTTGAAATATCCAGACAGCCGCATTATTAACGCCAACCCTATAAACAATGCCAAAAACTATGTGCAGATGCAGTGTCCTGAAATACACTGCTAAGCACTGAAAGTGTTAATATCATTATATTTCATGCATTATGTACTACAAATTCCATAAGGGGTAATGTCACAATTTTTTTTTTGCACTTGTCCCATAGGCTGTATATGTATGGAGTGGGAAGTTCCCTAGTTACTGTTGCTAGTCAGGGCTGACTTCATACCTTTCTCTCTAGGAGGAACTGATGACAGTCTAGTGTAGTGATGGCTAACCTCCGGAACTCGAGCTGTGGTGAAACTATAACTCCCAGCATGCTCCATAAATTTCTATGGCGTTCTGAGAACAACCAAACAAGTGTACATCTTGGGAGTCATAGTTTTTCCCCAGCTGGAGTGCCAGAGGTTAGCCATCACAGGTCTAATTTAATCTATGGATGAGTAACCTTCATAGACCAGAGCTGACAGGAAAAAAGGACAGCATATGTGCCAGTCCTTGAGAATTACTGAAGGCAGCTGATCCAGTGGCCATACAAAGGGGATTAGTGTGTATCTGTTAAACAAAATAAGTGCTTACACCTTGGCTATAGGCTTCTCTGCATGTGGTGGGAACAAATAAGCCTTATTTTCCTCGTCATATCAAATGAACAGAAGGGCTCTGTTCAGAGACTGTATTCCACAAGGCCTCCCATACACGGCCTTGGGAACTGCATTCATTAACTGTAAAGACTGCATTCCGTGTGTACAATGCCTCTGTGAAACATCTATTGGACTACTTCAGTAAAGTACAGGGGACTTGTGCTAAACCCGGCTTCATCATTGACCCACACTTCAGGGAACCCTCCATTACACCTCAAAATCTAATACCACCAAGCATACCCCAAATGACCATTAGGCAGGAGAATTCCAAAGCCAGGGAGTGCCCTGAAGGAAAGAAAGGTGCACCCTTCTCTTTACTTCACGGCCCAGCAAGCGACATAGTGAGTACTGCCACCATACATCTACTCCCATCAACTCATCTTCTCCGCTACATATAATGGAGATTTATCAAAACTAGTGTAAAGGAAAACTGACTTAGAGTCCTGTAGCAACCAATCAGATTTCACCATGTTCCAAAAGAGCTCTGTATGCTCCTCTTTTCTGGCATACAAATGTACCAGAAATGTGGACACGACTTCACGTTAATACTTATTTTATCATTTTTCATGCTTTCAGCCAGTGTTTTAAATCTCCCATACAATCCCATTAAACCTTCTCTTGTGATTTAACCCCTTAACAGTTTTTCCTGAGCTCTGCTTGGGCATTGGGGAAAGGATCCAACAGTTCTGCCCCAAAAGAGCTCAGGCAGCAGGGTGAGGGTGGTGCGGACTAATTTATGCTTTTATATCTCGGGCTGAGTAGAAGATAGAGACATAGATCTGGTCTTGTTTGAAAGCTAGCAGTCTAAATCAGAATGACAGACTTATCTTGGTGGGGATCTGACACCCCGCACCCCCACTGATCAGCTGGTTGAATGGTACGACTTGTAGTTACACCTGCTCACCGCTGTGCTGTTGAAAGCGAGCAGGGAAACAAACAAGGGAAGGCTGCGCTCATACAGAATGCAGCCTTCTCTTTAACCAGCTGATCGACAGGGAAACCGGGTGTCAGACCTCCACCAATGTGATATTAATGACCTATCCTGAGGATAGGTCATCAGTATTAAAATCCCAGAAAACCCCTTTGCAGCTTAAATTACCTATGTCCCTAAGGAATTAAAATGCACTTCAGTCATCTGAGGTCCCTTTAACTGCATCTCATCTTCAGTAAAGTGTGACTCCACCACCTTTCCCCATAATTTGATGTATGCACAAAAAAAAAAAGCAGGAACAGGCTACAAGTCATACAATCAGTATTTAGGAGGGTGGCCTCTATTTTCAGTTTATGGAACAGGTGGAAGGAGGGATGCACATTCATAACACAGCACATGGTTTGGGGGAAGCTTTTTTACTCCCGTTCTTATCTGCACCAGCATAGTAAACATAAGTAGAGTAGACAATGCACACTTTGCTTCTATTTAGTATTAATTAGCATTCATTTCTCTAGCAACCCCATACTTAAACATACTAAATACTAAAACATTGTGTCCCCTCAAAAAAGTTATGCCCTCATTCTGCCCCCTCACAGTACTATTGCCCACATTGCACCCCTTCACAGTAGTTATGTTTACATTGTGCCCCCTCACTTTATTTATGCCCACACAGTGCCCCCACACAGTAGTTATGGTCACATTGTGCCCCCCTCACAGTAGTTATGCCCACCTTGTTCCCTTTTCACAGTGGTAATGCCCTCTCTGTGACCCCTTCACAATAGTAATGTCCTCTCTGTGCCCCTTCACAGTAGTTATGCCCTTGTTGTGCCCATCTAACAGTTCTTATGCCCTCTTTGTACCCCCTCACAGTAGTTATGCCCTCATTGTGACCCCCACATTAGGTATGCCTTCTCTGTGCCCCCATAATAATTGCCATGCCCCTTCACAGTAGTAATGTTCTCTGTGACCCCTTCACCATAGTAATGCCCTCTTTGTGCCCCTTTCACAGTAGTAATGCCCCCTCTGCCTCTGTGCTCCCTTCACAGTAGTAATGCCCTCTCTGTGCCCCTTCACAGTAGTTATGCACTTGTTGTGCCCCCCTCAGAGTAGTTATGCCCTCTCTGTGCCCCCTCACAGTAGTTATGCCCTCATTGTGACCCCCACAGTAAATATGCCCTCTCTGTGCCCCCATAACAATTGTCATGCCCCTTTACAGTAGTAATGTTCTCTGTGCCCCTTCACCATAGTAATGCCCTCTTTGTGCCCCCTTCACAGTAGTGATGCTATCTCTGTGCCCTCTTCACAGTAGTTATGCCCTTGTTGTGCCCATCTAACAGTTCTTATGCCCTCTCTATGCCCCTTACAGTAGTTATGCCCTCATTGTGACCCCCACAGTAAATATGCCCCCTCTGTGCCCCCATAATAATTGTCATGCCCCTTCACAGTAGTAATGTCCTCTGTGACCCCTTCACCATAGTAATGCCCTCTTTGTGCTCCCTTCACATTAGTAATGCCCTGTCTGTGCCCCTTCACAGTAGTTATGCCTTGATTGTGTCCACTTCACAGTAGATATGCCCTCTCTGTGCTCCCTTCACAGTTATGCCTTCTCTGTGCCCCCTTCACAGTAGGAATGCCCTATCTGCCTCTGTGCCCCATTCACAGTAGTTATACCTACATTGTGTCCCCTTCACAGTAATAATGTCCTTTCTGTGCCCCTCTACAGTAGTCATGCACTCTCTGTGTCCCCTTCACAGTAGTAAAACCCTCTTTGACTCTGTGCCCCCTTTACAGTAGTTATACCTTTTTTTAATTAATGTTTTAACAGTAGTAAAATATAGTAGCACTTCTCTTCCAGGCAATGGAACCACACAGATCAGAGGGAAGAGAGAGGAGCTACTGAAGGGAGATGAGGAGTGGGACCCACTGCCCACATCATCCCTTCTGGCATTTGCCAGAACTACAGGGTAAGCAGTCCAGCCCTGCCCCTGTATTTCAGTCTACCTCTCATTTTCCTGCATGTGCTCTCTGAAAGAAAAGCTGTTTGTGGCCCATAGCAAGCTATACACATCTTTTATTTTTGCCTATTGCAACCCCTCACAGCACTTCTCAATCTGCCTCTCCCTACTTATGTGAAAACAAGGTCCCCTGTAATTCAGAGTGGTAATCTCCCTACATGTGCTATCTAACCGACAAACCAATGAAATAACCAACGGCACAGTGTTTTATAAACAAATTGTAGCTGTAACTGGTGAGGCATTGCTTTTCATTCCGCCTCTTATCTCCATGCATGTTCTGTCCAAAAGGCAAGCTGTTAAATGCCCATAGCAACCAATAATGCAGAATGCATTTTATACAGTAATGTAACTGTTACTGCTGAAGCACTGCTTCTCATTCTGCCTCTCATCTACCCTGCATTCAGATTACCTCTCATCTCCTACCATGTGCTGTCTAAAAGACAAGCTGTGTTTTGTCCATAGCAAGCAATCACAGTACAGCTTTCATTTTACTACAGCTCCGCTTACAGTAGAACTATGAAGCTTTACCTCTTAGTTAAGCACAACCATCTTGGTTGCCCTTCAGCCCAAAATGTAATACATCAGTGGGTGCTTATCCTCAGTGTTTGTTTCATGGTCATGCAGAAAAGATTACTTTCTGTTTATTTCTATCATCCATTGCTAGGTGTCATGATTCTTTATGACATTTTTCAGATTTATGTAAGTAAAGCTTATTCACCTGCATGACCAGAACAAGGTCAGGACAGATTTTTAGCTTAGGAATGTCAAGAGCAAGCAGTGATCTTAAAATATGGAAAGAGGGGGACTGTGAGACACGATATGTATACTGTGTGTATGTTTGTGTATATATATATATATATATATATATAACACGAAAAATTCCACAGCACTTCCTTATCAGTGAAAAAAGGTTCTTACTTTATTTTCCGGGTAAAAAGCGACGTTTCGGTGCGCCCAATGGCACCTTTTTCAAGCAGTGATAAAAACTGGTGTAACATTCAGTATATTTATACACATGTGTTCAATTAATATATAAGTTCAATTACATCATCAGTGATATGTCAACAAAAGAGAAAATGTGTCATATTTAGTGATCAAAACTTCAATTGATGAAAATTCATACATGACAGAAGCTATGTATATAAGTGAAACAAATTCATGCATAAAAAATCCATAATCCATAATATGCTTCTACCTAAAATCAAACAAAAATAGTATATTGCAATTTGATGGGTGACAGGTGTGACTGTTAAAACCATTAAAACCATTACCGGAGAATGGAGATATCAGCTGTAGTCGGCCTCATGTTCGGGACCTGCGCGTCCACAAACTTGGACTGCGCATGTCACTATTAGTTTGTATACTACGCCTGTCTGATTGGATCCAGAGTGTCAGAGCGTCATGGCGTCATCTCCTTCCTTGAGAAAGCACACATCTATGTATCGCCCCACTTCTCACATGTCATGAGGTGGTGGCGATACATAGATGATATTTTCTTGATTTGGCTGGGCACAGAAGGTGAACTTCTTAGTTTTTTGGGGTTTTTAAATACTATCAATGAGGACATCAAATTTACCCTAGACTATTCATGTGATAGGATTAATTTCCTGGACACCACCGTCTCAATCAAAGACGGTTGTGTTCATACTGAAGTATACACTAAAAGCACGGATAGGAATACTTTACTGCAATTCGATAAGTGCCCATCCAAGAGCCATGGTCAAATCACTACCTTTGAGTCAGTTCATGCGAACCTGGAATTCACCACCAAACGAATCATCTCACTGGAACTGCATCTCACCACATTAAGTGAGTACTACAAATTTTGATGCATTCCAAGAGGGATGCGCATACAGGCACAGTCAACAATGCACATGAATGATGCCGACTTTAGATCCAAATATGAAGCAATAGCTAATAAGTTTGCATTGGACCTTATGTTACTTAATATGGAGTTCCTACAGAAGGATCTAACCATGTATTTGGAGAAAAAATCGGCATTAGAAATGACTTTGAGCACATTAACATCACCTGAGGATTACCTTGATATTACTACTAAATCTAAACCCTTTTATGATAAATTGAAAAAGGATATTCAAGATACTAAACGGAGCAAATGGCAACGTGATACAAATGATTATCAAAAGGGGACTGTGTATAACTGGAAAAACAACACTTCACAGATGAATTTTACATCATTAAGGAATAAGAAAAGGAACATGCCCAGAAAACCACAAGGGGAGAACAGCAATCAGCTTTCGGCTGATACTTTTTTAGACGAACGTCAGGAGTCAATTACAAGAGACCAACACGGCGAGGTGGCCGCAAAAGACACAGATCCACAAAAGATCAAGGGGAAGCGACCCCAGAGGAGAAGGAACTAAAGAACAACACAGTGGTAAATATATCCTCACATGTTTTATCCTCCACTCAAATCAATGTTTTGGGAAAGGGTTTGAGCTTTTGTCCCAATACACATACAGATTGGTTAAAGGTAGAGTCGGACCTGCACCAATTTTTTAGAAGACTTAAACTTAAAGTTTGGTTCTCTACACATGTGAAGGATAGGACTAACATAAGATCTTCTGAAGTGGTTCTCACGGATTTTGATCTATTCCGTACCAGTGACTTTATTCCTCCATCAACTGCTGCAATTGATGTTTTTATACAAGCAGTATTGAGGGACATTGGCACATTAAATGAGTCTGATAAAAGGTTTTTTCGCCATCCTAACATGTCCAAGTGTGAATGGGAAGCTCTGGGTGCCCTGGTCCATGACCACAGCATCACCATTAAACCCGCTGATAAGGGGGGCGCTGTTGTGGTCATGGACACAGGGCAGTACATAGCTGAGGCCATGCGTCAACTTTCTGACAATAGTGTGTATATGAGACTCGGTGGGGACCCCAGGTGGGATATTGAGAGGAAAATTAAGGCTATTTTATCAGAAGGTATCTCTGCTGGTTTGATTGATATTCAAACCAGAGATTTTCTTATAATTGATCATCCCATCACTCCAATGTTGTATCTACTTCCTAAGATACACAAAAGTTTAGAACAACCACCTGGGAGACCTATCGTGCCTGGAAAAGGATCATTGTTGAATAACATTTCTATATTTCTTGATAAAATACTGAGGAAATATGCCACTTCTGCTACTTCTTACATAGAAGATACATCTGATTTTTTGAGAAAAGTATCCAATATATGCATCCCTGAGGGTGCAATCCTGGCCTCCTTTGACATTGTGAGTCTATATACATCTATTGAACATCGTTTTGGGCTGGAGGTGGTAAAGAGAGCTCTATATGGCTCACAATGGTTCGAGGATTGTCAGGATTTCATCCTGAAATTGTTACATCTGGTTCTCACTTCAAATTATTTTTTGTTTGGGGACTATTTTTATTTACAGTTGAAGGGGACCGCCATGGGATCGAATGTGGCGCCCACTTACGCAAACATGGCGGTCTCCTTCCTTGAGGAAGCACACATCTATGTATCGCCCCACTTCTCACATGTCATGAGGTGGTGGCGATACATAGATGATATTTTCTTGATTTGGCTGGGCACAGAAGGTGAACTTCTTATTTTTTTTTGGGTTTTCAAATACTATCAATGAGGACATCAAATTTACCCTAGACTATTCATGTGATAGGATTAATTTCCTGGACACCACCATCTCAATCAAAGACTGTTGTGTTCATACTGAAGTATACACTAAAGGCACGGATAGGAATACTTTACTGCAATTCGATAGTGCCCATCCAAGAGCCATGGTCAAATCACTAACTTTGAGTCAGTTCATGCGAGTAAAACGCATTGTGAATGACGATACGATATTACAATCTTCTTTTAATAAGATGAGTGGGGCATTTAGACAAAGGGGGTATTCCACCTCTTTACTTAATTCCCACATTGACAGAGTAGATTCCTTTACTAGACAGGAATTATTGGAGAAGAAACAACATACAACTAGATCTTCCAAACATATGAACCGTATTCCTCTAGTGACTACTTACACAGAGGAGAGTCATCATATTCGGGATATTGTATATAAGCATTGGTCAATTTTACAGAGTGGACATGATAAAATAAATGAATTCAAATCTTTACCACTAATTTCTTACCGACGCCCAAAAAATCTTAGGGATCAAGTAGTACACACGGACATAGGCCCTCAAAAGAAGCTTGGTCAACAGCTCTTGCATGTGCAGAAAAAGGGCTGTTTCCCATGCTTAAATTGCGTCAATTGCCAATACATGATTAGGGGTAGTGGATTTACCCATCCACGGACTAATAAGATATATCCAATTAGATTTTTCCTGACATGTACATCATCGTATGTTATATACGCGCTTTGGTGCCCTTGTGGACTAGTATACGTAGGGGAGACATCTTTAGATTTTCGGACCCGCTGTAATCAACATAGATACACAATCAGAAAGAAAAGAGCGGACCTTCCTGTTTCCAGACATTTTCTGGACACGGGCCATAAAGAAAGTGACTTAAAATGCATGTTGATTGATCATGTGCCTATATCACGCAGAGGTGGCAATAGGAATCTGGCCCTAAAAAAATGTGAAATGCAATGGATTGTAAAACTAAATAGTCTTAAACCAGGGGGCTTAAATGTGGATTATAGGCCATGGATTGTATAGAGCCCTCCAGGCTCTGGTGTTCTCTGCATATTCTCTTTATCTACATTGGTTCTTTGCAAACTCTTTTTATTTGTACACAAACAAATCATTATGGTCTAATAGGTTTGGATGGGAAACCAGGGATCTTTTTGATCCATTTCAGTCGCCATGACATGCGCCCTCCGTTGCGTATCCGCTTTATCTTATGGTGTTAAATAATATTACTATTGATGCCTTTTGATTGTCACATATTAACTGTGACTTTCCTTCTCTTGCAGTTTTTTTAACCGGATGAAAAATGGAGATCTCAGCTGGGCCTACAAAACTTGAATATAGAGGAAGATTTTCACAGACTAAAATTTGCTTATGATTATAGTTTCTGCACAGGATAAGACTAATTGGACATCTTGAGAATCACGATGGATCCTTGAATTGAGGATTGTTGCGTACACTGCGGCGGTGGCACACACTGACCTTTCTTCTGCTGGGGCATTAACCCGATACGGTGCTTATGTCTTTATACTCTGAGTTTTATGACAGGGGTGGAGCTGATAGGACTTTTCTGGGGTTTTCACATCGGTGACTTGATGTGAGCCCCGAAAATGGTCATTGGAGGCGGGCACAGCGAGGAATCGCCCAGTCATGCCAACAAGTGACATATAGTCCCAGGCTCCTTACTGTTAAATATGATTAGCTTGTATATAGCTTTGTAACTATTCGTTTAGCTTCTATAGACGGAGTTCGTTGGACGCTTAATAACCGCGGGTTAAATTGCCCTGAATTGACAGAGGGAGAGTGATAGTGGGTGCACCCGACTGTATGCATTAAACATTAATTTCTAACAATTTTGGAGTATCCTATTCGTTCAGGAAGTATTATTTGTTTCTTTGTTTCTTTATTTGTTTATATTGAATACTAGACGCCGATCGGAGGACTCTGGTGATGTCATCTCAGCCTTTGTTTAGCTGGGATCACATGACGATGAGTGGGCGTGAGCTGTACCTGATCGGTATCTTAGGCTGTGACAACCTGTAGCACCAGGGCAAATTGGAAGTGGCGGTGACGTGGTACGTCATGACGCCATGACGCTCAGACACTCTGGATCAAATCAGACAGGCGTAGTATACAAACCTATAGTGACATGCGCAGTCCAAGTTTGTGGACGCGCAGGTCCCGAACATGAGGCCGACTACAGCTGATATCTTCATTCTCCGGTAATGGTTTTAATGGTTTTAACAGTCACACCTGTCACCCATCAAATTGCAATATACTATTTTTGTTTGATTTTAGGTAGAAGCATATTATGGATTATGGATTTTTTATGCATGAATTTGTTTCACTTATATACATAGCTTCTGTCATGTATGAATTTTCATCAATTGAAGTTTTGATCACTAAATATGACACATTTTCTCTTTTGTTGACATATCACTGATGATGTAATTGAACTTATATATTAATTGAACACATGTGTATAAATATACTGAATGTTACACCAGTTTTTATCACTGCTTGAAAAAGGTGCCATTGGTTGCACCGAAACGTCGCTTTTTACCCGGAAAATAAAGTAAGAACCTTTTTTCACTGATAAGGAAGTGCTGTGGAATTTTTCGTGTTATATTTTTGTGGACATAGGGGATTGTCCTCTCAGCCACTGGCACTCCATTTTTGCATTGTGGAACTTGCTGTGCGATCTAGTGCATTTTTTCTATATATATTGTGGTACGGTGCAGGGTGCCGTCGTGGATGGCAGGTATGTGTCACCGAGGTTCATAGCCTCGGTGAGGTAAGAGCCCGTTTTTGTTGATGTCAGCAGCAGCTAGTGCTACTGACAGAGTTTAAATAGCATGGCTGCAAAGCCGATCCGGGCCGGCTCTTACCGGGAGCAGCTAAAGTGTAGGGTGGGTGGCTGCCCCCCACGACCCAGTCCTGGTTTTGGGCTGGGTTTAAAAGCTCAGCCAGCTCAGCAGCTGGAGGCTGTGATTACCCTGGAGCTGCTAACAGGGCTGGGAGTTCTCTGTCCTGGAGGAAAGAGCTCAGCAAGGAGGTGTTTGTTCCTGGCTACCTGAAGCTGGATTCTCCTGCGGCTGGGCCGACAGCGTGGTGCGAACCTGCACCTACACCTCCCAGGTGACTGAACCTGTGTTGGCCTGTTTTTGTTTTGCCGCGTTATTTCCGTTGTGTGTGAACTGTCACCAAGAGACTGTTTTTCATTTATGGTGTGCAAGTGTGAATAAAACACTGTTTGTTGCACAATCTGGACTCCTTGTTTTGCCTCTAAACTGCACCCGCACCGCTGTCTACCAGAGCGACTCCCCACATTTGGTGTCGGATGCGGGCATGCGCAGTGAGGCTGGCGTGAACGCCGAACTTTGTTTTTGTGCTGAGCAAAAGTGAATGTCCTATATTAGGCCGGCAAAGTTGCAGCCTGTGATCTCTGGCAACATGGAGGCTGCTGTGAAGGCTCTCGTAGAAGCTAACGTGCAGCAGCGGGAGACCAACCAGTTACTGCTACAACATGTGATGGCATTACAGGCGGCCGGAGCTTCCCACCACGTCCATGATGCCCGGAAAGCGGTCCGTGCGGCGATCCCAAAGATGACCCCCGCAGACGACGTGGAGACATACCTAGCGGTCTTTGAGAAGGTTGCCGTGAGGGAAAAGTTACCCCGTGACCAGTGGGCCGAAGTGGTTGCTCCGTTCCTGGCATCCGGACCCCAGCAAGTTTTTTTTGATTTGGCAGACGACCAGGCTGCTGACTATTCCACGGTGAAGGGGGAGATTCTGGCCAGACTGGGGGTAAACGTGTTGGTCCGGGCTCAGCGTGTCCACCAGTGGGACTTTAACGTGGCTGAACCCGCCAGGCCGCAGTACTATGAGTTGCTGCACAGGTTGCAAAAATGGCTGCAGCCTGAGGTTCTGAGTCCGACTGCTATGCTGGACCGGCTGCTGGCTGACATGTTTTGGAGGGCCTTGCCTTACCCCCTTCAACACTGGATCGGCCAGGTATCCCCACCAATGCCCTTGAGATGGTCGACCTGGTGGAACGATATGAGGCCACCAGAAACCTGCAGGGGGTTCTTTTGGGAGGGGCCAGTCAAACCCGGAAATCTCCACCCCAGTCCCGGCGGCCGGCCAAACCCGCCCGGGAGGTACCTCTTGCAGATCCGTCCCCAGTGGTCTGCTGGCAGTGTCGGGAGCCTGGACACATAAGGGCCAACTGTCCACAGTGGGGGAACCCATGGAGACTAATTATGGGTACCGGGCTTCCATGTATGCCCGGAGACTGTGTGCGACCGGCATCCCCGAGACAGTAGACAGTCGTCATCTGTGCCAGGTGCAAGTCGGGGATAACCTGGCAGTGGCGCTGTTGGACTCAGGGAGCCTGGTAAACCTGGTAAGTGCTGCCCTGGTACAGCCCACCCAGTATACGGGCCGGAAAGTTGGGGTGGTGTGCATACACGGAGACTTAAAGGACTATCCCACTGCTGAAATGTCTCTGTCCACGGCGGCCGGCACCTGGACTTGTGAAGTGGCGATCTCCGCCAAACTACCGTATGAACTAATAATTGGGAGAGACTTCCCTGGTTTTCCGTCACTATGGCCTGAGGTGAAAGTGACTAATAGCCCTGAGACAGGGGTAACCCTAGCAGAGTGGCCTGGTTCCTGTGGGAGGCCAGAGCCCTGGGAGCCCGAGTCCGAAGGGCCTGCGGTAGGGGTGACCACCACTTCTGTGATAGAGGGGGAGACACCCCCACTGAGTGTAATGGTGGGAGACATGGAGGACTTGCCACCAGGTCCTGAGTTGGCAGACCTCCACGTCTCCGGAGATAATTTTGGGACCGCCCAACACCGGGACCAAACCCTCACCAGGGCCTGGGAGAATGTGCTGGAAATTGATGGTAAACCCCAAAAACCAGGGGCTGAATTAATGTTCCCACGATTTATTGTTCTGCAGGATATGTTGTATCGGGTGAACCAAATCCGAGGTGAACCTGTTGAACAGTTGGTAGTGCCCACAGCGTATCGCAAGCTTGTCATGGAGCTTGCCCACCAACATGTTCTTGGGGGACACCTGGGGTGGCAGAAAACCCAGGACCGCATACTGCAGCGGTTTTATTGGCCCAGTGTGTTCAAGGAGGTAGAAGATTATTGTAAGTCCTGTCCAACCTGTCAGATAACTAGCCCCCAGCCACATTTCCGTAGTCCTCTGGTACCTCTGCCAATTATTGAAGTACCGTTTGAGCGAGTCGCTATGGATTTAATTGGGCCTGTACCAAAGTCTGCCAGGGGCCACCAACACATTCTGGTAGTTCTCGACTATGCCACTCGGTATCCGGAGGCGGTGCCTCTGCGACATACCTCAGCTAGGCTCATTGCCAAAGAGTTAATGGAGATGTTTTCCCGTGTGGGCCTGCCTAAAGAGGTTCTGACAGACCAAGGGACCCCTTTTATGTCCAAAGTAATGAGGGAACTGTGTAAATTGTTGCGTATAAAGCAGTTACGGACGTCCGTTTACCATCCGCAAACAGACGGTCTTGTGGAGAGGTTTAACCAAACTCTAAAAAATATGTTAAAGAGGGTGGTGTCTAGAGATGGGAAGGACTGGGATCTGCTTCTGCCCTATCTCATGTTCGCAGTGCGAGAGGTGCCCCAGGCCTCTACTGGGTTCTCGCCCTTCGAACTGCTTTATGGCAGACACCCTCGGGGCCTGTTGGATATCGCCAAGGAAGCATGGGAACAACAGCCTGTCCCCACAAAAGTGTCATTGAGTATGTCGCCCAGATGCAGGAACGGATGGAAAGGGTGTTGCCCTTGGTCCGGGAGCATATGGAGGCAGCGCAACAAGCCCAGAGTAGGGTGTACAATCGTCAGGCTCGGGTGCGGGACTTCAATCCGGGAGATCGGGTTTTGGTTCTGGTACCCACCCTTGACAGCAAATTCCTAGCTAGGTGGCAGGGCCCCTATGAGGTGATCGAGAAAGTAGGGAAGTAAATTACAAAGTACACCAGCCAGGGCGGCGCAAGCCGGAGCAGGTGTACCACGTGAATTTACTTAAGCCGTGGAAAGATAGGGACGCGGCCGACGACCACAGCCCCGGCCAGGGCTTCTAGGTGAAAAGGGTCCAGCCCCACAGTTCGAGGCCTGTGAAGCCGTAACCACGGTAAAAATTGCAGACAGCCTGTCTTCCAAACAAGTTCAGGAAGTCAGGGAGTTCCTCAGTCGGAACACGGATGTGTTCTCGGACCTCCCTGGCCGCACGTCTCTCATCCGACATGACATCGTCACTGAGCCTCAGGCCAAGGTCCGGTTAAAACCATACCGGGTACCCGAGGCTCGGCGGCGGGCCATCGCGGAGGAAGTGCAGTTAATGTTGAAGCTTCGATGTCATTGAAGAGTCGAAAAGTGAGTGGGCCAGTCCCATAGTCCTAATACCCAAGCCGGATGGGACGTTGCGGTTCTGCAACGACTTTCGTAAGTTAAATGAAGTATCCAAGTTTGACGCGTATCCCATGCCCCGAGTAGACGAGCTTGTTGAAAGTTTAGGACAAGCCCGTTATTTTTCTGTGCTGGACCTCACTAAAGGGTACTGGCAGGTACCCTTAACGGAGTCGGCTAAGGAAAAACCGCATTTGTTACCCCGCAGGGCCTGTATCACTACAAGGTGTTACCCTTTGGCCTGCATGGCGCCCCGCCACTTTCCAAAGGCTAATGGACATAGTGCTGCGACCACATCGTCGGTGCGCCTCGGCCTACTTAGATGATGTAGTCATCCACAGCACCGACTGGGAAAGCCATTTACCCAAGGTGCAGGCGGTAGTGGATGCCCTGAGGAAAGCCGGACTGACCGCTAACCCAAAGAAGTGCTCCATAGGGTTAGAGGAGACAAAATATCTGGGATATGTAATTGGGCGGGAGTTATCAAACCTCAGGTAACTAAGGTAGAGGCCATTCGTAACTGGCCCCGACCGGTCACCACCAGGCAGGTAAAGTCGTTCCTGGGGATTGTAGGTTACTACATGAGGTTTGTGCCCCACTTTGCCACAATAGCAGCGCCATTGACAGACCTGTTAAAGGGGCGAAAGTCTGGGAGGCTTAGCTGGAGTGAGAAGGCGGAGGAGGCTTTCTCCGCGTTGAAGTCGGCCCTGTGTGGGTCCCCGGTTTTGGTGACACCCGACTTCAACAAGGAGTTTGTCGTACAGACCGACGCCTCGGAGGTAGGCCTCGGTGCGGTTCTGTCTCAGGAGGTCAACGGGGAAGAGCATCCCGTTGTCTTCCTGAGCCGTAAGCTCAGTCCCGCCGAGTCCAGATATAGTATAGTGGAGAGGGAGTGCCTGGCTATCAAGTGGGCACTCGAATCTCTCCGCTACTACCTGTTAGGGAGGAGGTTCCGTCTGGTGACCGACCATTCCCCCCTCAAATGGATGAGTCAGGCCAAGGAGAGGAATGCTCGGGTCACCAGGTGGTTCCTATCCCTTCAAAATTTCAAGTTCTCCGTGGAACATAGGGCAGGTCGCTTGCAGGGAAATGCAGATGCCCTTTCCCGCGTCCACTGCCTCACATGTGTCCACCCCCTCAGAGTTGAACAAAGGGGGAGGGGGGGTGGTAAGGTGCAGGGTGCCGTCGTGGATGGCAGGTATGTGTCACCGAGGTTCATAGCCTCGGTGAGGTAAGAGCCCGTTTTGTTGATGTCAGCAGCAGCTAGTGCTACTGACAGAGTTTAAATAGCATGGCTGCAAAGCCGATCCGGGCCGGCTCTTACCGGGAGCAGCTAAAGTGTAGGGTGGGTGGCTGCTCCCCACGACCCAGTCCTGGTTTTGGGCTGGGTTTAAAAGCTCAGCCAGCTCAGCAGCTGGAGGCTGTGATTACCCTGGAGCTGCTAACAGGGCTGGGAGTTCTCTGTCCTGGAGGAAAGAGCTCAGCAAGGAGGTGTTTGTTCCTGGCTACCTGAAGCTGGATTCTCCTGCGGCTGGGCCGACAGCGTGGTGCGAACCTGCACCTACACCTCCCAGGTGACTGAACCTGTGTTGGCCTGTTTTTGTTTTGCCGCGTTATTTCCGTTGTGTGTGAACTGTCACCAAGAGACTGTTTTTCATTTATGGTGTGCAAGTGTGAATAAAACACTGTTTGTTGCACAATCTGGACTCCTTGTTTTGCCTCTAAACTGCACCCGCACCGCTGTCTACCAGAGCGACTCCCCACAATATATATATATATATATATATATATTGTGGGGATTTGCTCTGGTAGACAGGTTAGGGGACGCGGTATAGAGACAAGGAACCCGGTTGTAAATCAAACTTTTGTGTTTTATTCACATTTAGGAAAGCATAACAGTCCTTGTGCTTATTTACTCACAGCAAAACAAAACAATCTTGGTGCTTGTTCTTGCACAGCAAAACAAAACAATGTTCACCTGGAATCCTAGGTGTCGGTTCACACCTGGCTGAAAGCTCAGTAACACCAAAGTTCACTGGCAGGCTTCCAGGCGGCCTGCACGCCTGTTTGCAGTCTTCAGCCTTCAGAGGACTCCATAGCTTCACTGTCAGATGGAAGAAAATCCACCCCACCTGACAGTGCTGCCTGTGCTTTAGAGCTCAGCCAAGTCCCGGCCTGAAACATGGGGAGTAGTCACCCACCCAGCACTTTGACTACTTTCAGTAAAAGCTGTCCCGGATCAGCTATTATAGCCATGCTATATATCAAAGTGTCAAACAGCTACTGCTGCTGACACGTAAAAGCGGCTCTTACTCCACTGAGGCCAGGAACCTCGGTGACACGTACCTATCATCCACAATGATTCCCCGTACCTTCTTACAATATATATCAGATTTTTTTTATTACATAATGGCTAATCATTGTTTTCATTAGACCAGAAAACCCCTAGATATGCAAGTTGAAATAGGTTGGGAATAAAAATGTAATGTTTAACGTTGACCTACATAAGTATAGCAGATCATGCAATGTGTCATTATCATTCTGTATGAAGATGGAGTGCAATATTACAAAGGAAACACTAGTAGATATAAGGTGTATAGTCATTATTAAATTACTGTAGATAATCTGGGCCAGCCAGTCAATTATAACAAATGATATAAATATAGAGAACTCTTTCAGCAATAATGGATAGTATGATGTGCCTTGTGTGGATATGTGGAGTATGATTTCAATTTACATTTTCTCCCTTTTAGACTGGCTATTGGTTATTTCAGTGCTCACACAACTTTTACATGCTTTCCTTTCCTATAAATATCCTATGGGAAAATGGCTGAAAAAAACACCATACCCAAAGCATGCAATGATTTGGATAAATGCCAAGGGACAAAATAACACCACTGCAAGAAGCACAGTGTTTTATAATTTCCTATTGGCCAACATGTAACATCTGCTCCAAAAATGTTTGTTTAAAAAAACAAAAAAGTGTGGAACCATTCTAATGGTAACAACTGGTGGAAAGGTATAGAATGACAAACTGATACGCTAGTGATTAATATCGTGATTTAAAAAAAAAAAGGGCCCCAAGCAAAATAGGTAGTCAACAGATTTATCATAGTCTAAAACAGGACAAAGACCTGCGGAGCTTGCAAAAATTGACCAGTTTCTGAAATATCCAACTGTAAACACAAGAACAGCATTAAAAGGGAAGCAGGCTGTAATCTAAAAAAAAAATATTTGTGGATCTAGACCAGATGAGGGAGCAAATTACCACTCTCATGATGGAGATGGGGAGAGGGCGGAAGGTGATATTCCCTTGGTGGACCCCTCTCCATTGGAGGAGATTTTAGCTACGGTCAAAACCAATGGAAAGGTGAAAGATATTGCATGGCAGTTGGGAGTTGTCCAGTTGGACGTGTCTATAATAAGAGACAATGTCACTAAGATACGAGGCAGAGTTACCGTCATAGAAAAGTCAGTTGGCTCTCTGGAATATGAAGTAAAAGCTTTCAAATCTGAAAATGCCATTTTGAAAATGGATTATAACAATCTACAAAAAAAAGTTGTTGATCTGGAAGATGGGTCGAGATTAGAGATGAGCGAACACCTGGATGTTCGGGTTCGAGAGGTTCGACCGAACTTCCGGAAAATGTCCGGGTTCGTGATCCGAACTCAACCCGAACTTCATCCCGAACCCGAACCCCATAGAAGTCAATGGGTACCCGAACTTTTGGGCACTAAAAAGCCTGTAAAAGACTCCTGGAAAGGGCTAGAGGGCTGCAAAAGGCAGCAAAATGTAGGTAAATCCCCTGCAAACAAATGTAGATAGGGAAATGAATTAAAATAAAATAAATAAAAATTAACCAATATCAATTGGAGAGAGGTCCCACAGCAAGGAATCATGCGTCATATCATCCACCACTGGAGAAGGCCACTCTCATTTATTTGGGATTAAAGATGAAGACAGTCGGCACTCCTCTCTGTCTGCTGTAGTGGTGCTCGCGTCCAGGGCTGGTAACCCAGAAAAATCAGGAGAAAAACGACCGGCACTTCACTTGTATGCAAAGGTGAACTTTATTCACGCATCAGCGGGACAAAGCGCTGAGCGACACGTGTTTCGGCTCAAGCACGAGCCTTTCTCAAGCGTATAATACAGAGTAACAAAACTTATTTAAATAGCGCACCATCATCGGCGTAAGATATGTACGGAATCAAATATAATCTGATATAATCTGATCATTGTATTTATGCAAACATATAAAGATATACAATAGCGATCTATTTTTGTCAGTATTAAATAGAATCTTCTATATAGTGTGCTGCCTTCAGTATTAAATGTATTTAACATCACATCACCATAGTAGTATATATACAAAAACATCAAGATGTCACAAAAGTGTAAACATTGTCATTATGTAGGCATATAAAATGTAGATACATAGCGCCATCATAATCTTCATATGCAAATCTTATACTGGATTTCGTACTTCAATAGAAAATACAAAATAAATAAAGACTGAAAAACAGAGAAAAAAGGAGAGAAAAAAGAAGAAAAAGAGGTAAGTGGAGAATATAAAATGAAATGCATTCACAATGTGAAATGTGTTTTTTGGCGTCGTTTTATAGACGATGTATTTTGCGTATGGCGGGGCGGCGACGAGTCCCTGGTTCAGTTCACACAATACCTCAACAATATATGGCCAGAGTTGCGTTTTACTGCTCATAGTGACCTACACAGGATTAATTTCCTGGATACGTGGGTAATTAAAAATCCCAGTGGATGTATACAGACTGATTTGCACATCAAGGTCACAGACAAGAACAGTTTACTACATTATTCGAGCAACCATCCACCTTCAGTCAAGGAGTCCTTGCCCTTCTCTCAGTTCAGACGAGTGGAGAGGATTGTGTCTGATGAGTCTACTAGAGACACAAGACTCACTGAAATGGCAGACAAATTCATGTCTAGAGGTTATCCCAGACCCTTATTGGATTCTGGTATCAAGAAAATCAGAGACCATAGAGGTGAAATTTAGTCTGTGAAATCTGGTAAGGAGAACAAACGTTTACCTTTCATCATAAAATATCATCCATGGATGAATAAATTCCGCCATGTGGTTAATAAACATTGGGGAGTGATGAGCAGGGCTTACCCAGATGTGATTGAGTTCCGCGATAAACCGATGATTTGCTATAAGAGAACAAAAAATATTAGAGACACCATTGTCAAAGCTGACATTGGTGGCTCTCAAAACTTACCACTACAACTCTTCTTATCTACACCTAAGAGGGGTACTTTTCCCTGTCTGCAGTGTGTCCATTGCTCCGCTGTCATTAGAGGTGAATTTTTTACTCACCCACACACAGGGAAGAAGTTCCCTGTGAAAGGTTTTTTTACTTGTGACAGCAATTATGTCGTTTATTTGTTAAAATGCCCTTGTGGCCTTTTGTACATTGGGGAGACATCTACCAGAATGAAGGACAGATTTTGCAATCATAAATCTACGATACGCAGAAAGAATTTACTGTTGCCTGTTCCTTTTCATTTTGACAGATGTTCCCACAATGTCTCACAATTAAGGTTCCAGATCATTGAGCAGGTGCTGCCACCCCGGAGAGGTGGCAATAGATTGAAAATGCTCAAGAAACGTGAGAGTTTCTGGATCCATACTTTACAAACTTTAGAGCCCAAGGGACTTAATCGCGATTACGAAGTGAGTGCATTTCTATAGGTTATTCTATAGGTGTGTCTAGAACTTTTGTAATTTTGGGTCATTATTCTATTCTATTTTATTAATACCTCTTAAATTTTATGTCTGCACAGTCACAGGAAAAACAATAGGAAGAAATACCCGTATATCAAGTTACATCTACTTGATACTACACTTTAGGGTAATTATTTAATTATGCTTATATTATATATTATTTTGATTACAGTTCATTTTATATTCTCCACTTACCTCTTTTTCTTCTTTTTTCTCTCCTTTTTTCTCTGTTTTTCTCTGTTTTTCAGTCTTTATTTATTTTGTATTTTCTATTGAAGTACGAAATCCAGTATAAGATTTGCATATGAAGATTATGATGGCGCTATGTATCTACATTTTATATGCCTACACAATGACAATGTTTACACTTTTGTGACATCTTGATGTTTTTGTATATATACTACTATGGTGATGTGATGTTAAATACATTTAATACTGAAGGCAGCACACTATATAGAAGATTCTATTTAATACTGAGAAAAATAGATCGCTATTGTATATCTTTATATGTTTGCATAAATACAATGATCAGATTATATCAGATTATATTTGATTCCGTACATATCTTTAGATTATTTTGGTTGTATCCCGATATTTTGTATATATTTGGTTGCTATGGTAATGTGACGTCAACACGTTTTACGCCGATGATGGTGCGCTATTTAAATAAGTTTTGTTACTCTGTATTATACGCTTGAGAAAGGCTCGTGCTTGAGCCGAAACACGTGTCGCTCAGCGCTTTGTCCCGCTGATGCGTGAATAAAGTTCACCTTTGCATACAAGTGAAGTGCCGGTCGTTTTTCTCCTCATTTATTTGGGACCAGCACCCAGACAGAGGAAACAGGTCCCACAGCAAGGAACCATGCTTCATATCAACCACCACCGGAGAAGGCCACTCTCATGTATTTTGGACCAGCACCCAGACAGAGGATACAGGTCCCACAGCAAGGAATAAGGCGTCATATCAACCACCACCGGAGAAGGCCACTCTCATTTATTTTGGACCAGCACCCAGACAGAGGATACAGGTCCCACATCAAGGAATCATGCGTCATATCAACCACCACCGGAGAAGGCCACTCTCATGTATTTTGGACCAGCACCCAGACAGAGGAGAAAGGTCCCACATCAAGGAATCATGCGTCATATCAACCACCACCGGAGAAGGCCACTCTCATTTATTTTGGACCAGCACCCAGACGGAGGATACAGGTCCCACATCAAGGAATCATGCGTCATATCAACCACCACCGGAGAAGGCCACTCTCATTTAGTTCGGACCAGCACCCAGACAGAGGAGAGAGGTCCCACAGCAAGGAATCATGCGTCATATCAGCCACCAACGGAGAAGGCCACTCTCATTTAGTTCGGACCAGCACCCAGACAGAGGAGAGAGGTCCCACATCAAGGAATCATGCGTCATATCAACCACCACCGGAGAAGGCCACTCTCATTTATTTTGGACCAGCACCCAGACAGAGGATACAGGTCCCACATCAAGGAATCATGCGTCATATCAACCACCACCGGAGAAGGCCACTCTCATATAGTTCGGACCAGCACCCAGACAGAGGAGAGAGGTCCCACATCAAGGAATCATGCGTCATATCAACCCCCACCGGAGAAGGCCACTCTCATTTATTTTGGACCAGCACCCAGACAGAGGAGAGAGGTCCCACATCAAGGAATCATGCGTCATATCAACCACCACCTGAGAAGGCCACTCTCATGTATTTTGGACCAGCACCCAGACAGAGGAGAGAGGTCCCACATCAAGGAATCATGCGTCATATCAACCACCACCGGAGAAGGCCACTCTCATTTATTTTGGACCAGCACCCAGACAGAGGAGAGAGGTCCCACATCAAGGAATCATGCATCATATCAACCACCAACGGAGAAGGCCACTCTCATTTATTTCGGACCAGCACCCAGACAGAGGAGAGAGGTCCCACAGCAAGGAATAAGGCGTCATATCAACACCCCCTGGAGAAGGCCACTCTCATTTATTTTGGACCAGCACCCAGACAGAGGATACAGGTCCCACAGCAAGGAATCATGCGTCATATCAACCACCACCGGAGAAGGCCACTCTCATGTATTTTGGACCAGCACCCAGACAGAGGAGAGAGGTCCCACATCAAGGAATCATGCGTCATATCAACCACCAACGGAGAAGACCACTCTCATTTATTTCGGCCCAGCACCCAGACAGAGGATACAGGTCCCACAGCAAGGAATCATGCGTCATATCAACCACCACTAGAGAAGGCCACTCTTATTTATTTCGGACCAGCACCCAGAAAGAGGATACAGGTCCCACAGCAAGGAATCATGCCTCGCATCAACCACCACCGGAGAAGGCCACTCTCATTTATTTAGGACCAGCACCCAGAAAGAGGAGAGAGGTCCCAAAGCGAGGAATCATGCCTCATGTCAACCACCACCGGAGAAGGCCACTCTCATTTATTTTGGACCAGCACCCAGACAGAGGAGAGAGGTCCCACATCAAGGAATCATGCGTCATATCAACCCCCACCGGAGAAGGCCACTCTCATTTATTTTGGACCAGCACCCAGACAGAGGATACAGGTCCCACAGCAAGGAATCATGCGTCATATCAACCACCACCGGAGAAGGCCACTCTCATTTATTTCGGACCAGCACCCAGACAGAGGAGAGAGGTCCCACAACAAGGAATAAGGCGTCATATCAACCACCACCGGAGAAGGTCACTCTCATTTATTTTGGACCAGCACCCAGACAGAGGATACAGGTCCCACAGCAAGGAATCATGCGTCATATCAACCACCACCGGAGAAGGCCACTCTCATGTATTTTGGACCAGCACCCAGACAGAGGAGAGAGGTCCCACATCAAGGAATCATGCATCATATCAACCACCAACGGAGAAGGCCACTCTCATTTATTTCGGACTAGCACCCAGACAGAGGAGAGAGGTCCCACAGCAAGGAATAAGGCGTCATATCAACACCCCCCCGGAGAAGGCCACTCTCATTTATTTTGGACCAGCACCCAGACAGAGGATACAGGTCCCACAGCAAGGAATCATGCGTCATATCAACCACCACCGGAGAAGGCCACTCTCATGTATTTTGGACCAGCACCCAGACAGAGGAGAGAGGTCCCACATCAAGGAATCATGCGTCATATCAACCACCAACGGAGAAGACCACTCTCATTTATTTCGGCCCAGCACCCAGACAGAGGATACAGGTCCCACAGCAAGGAATCATGCGTCATATCAACCACCACTAGAGAAGGCCACTCTCATTTATTTCGGACCAGCACCCAGAAAGAGGATACAGGTCCCACAGCAAGGAATCATGCCTCGCATCAACCACCACCGGAGAAGGCCACTCTCATTTATTTAGGACCAGCACCCAGAAAGAGGAGAGAGGTCCCAAAGCAAGGAATCATGCCTCATGTCAACCACCACCGGAGAAGGCCACTCTCATTTATTTTGGACCAGCACCCAGACAGAGGAGAGAGGTCCCACATCAAGGAATCATGCGTCATATCAACCCCCACCGGAGAAGGCCACTCTCATTTATTTTGGACCAGCACCCAGACAGAGGATACAGGTCCCACAGCAAGGAATCATGCGTCATATCAACCACCACCGGAGAAGGCCACTCTCATTTATTTTGGACCAGCACCCAGACAGAGGAGAGAGGTCCCACAACAAGGAATAAGGCGTCATATCAACCACCACCGGAGAAGGTCACTCTCATTTATTTTGGACCAGCACCCAGACAGAGGATACAGGTCCCACAGCAAGGAATCATGCGTCATATCAACCACCACCGGAGAAGGCCACTCTCATGTATTTTGGACCAGCACCCAGACAGAGGAGAGAGGTCCCACATCAAGGAATCATGCGTGATATCAACCCCCACCGGAGAAGGCCACTCTCATTTATTTTGGACCAGCACCCAGACAGAGGATACAGGTCCCACAGCAAGGAATCATGCGTCATATCAACCACCACCGGAGAAGGCCACTCTCATGTATTTTGGACCAGCACCAAGACAGAGGAGAGAGGGTTTCACAGCAGAGAATCAGGCATTTAGATCACCCACCACAGGAGTAGGCCACCATTTAATGGGACCCCGGCAACCATGTCAGAGGGCACAAACATCAGCTTCACATCACCCAGCACAAGAGAAGGCCACTTTGAGAGACTTTGACCCCTGCACCCAGACGGAGGAGAGAGGTTTTCACAGCAGAGAATCATGCATTTAGATCACCCACCACAGGAGTAGGCCACCATTTAATGGGACCCCGGCAACCATGTCAGATGGCACAAACATCAGCTTCACATCACCCAGCACAAGAGAAGGCCACTTTCAGAGACTTTGACCCCTGCACCCAGGCGGAGGAGAGGGGTTTTCACAGCAGAGAATCAGGCATTTAGATCACCCACCACAGGAGTAGGCCACCATTTAATGGGTCCCCGGCAACCATGTCAGATGGCACAAACATCCGCTTCACATCACCCAGCACAAGAGAAGGCCACTTTGAGAGACTTTGACCCCTGCACCCAGGCGGAGGAGAGGGGTTTTCACAGCAGAGAATCAGGCATTTAGATCACCCACCACAGGAGTAGGCCACCATTTAATGGGACCCTGGCAACCATGTCAGATGGCACAAACATCAGCTTCACATCACCCAGCACAAGAGAAGGCCACTTTGATAGACTTTGACACCTGCACCCAGACGGAGGAGAGAGGTTTTCACAGCAGAGAATCATGCATTTAGATCACCCACCACAGGAGTAGGCCACCATTTAATGGGACCCCGGCAACCATGTCAGATGGCACAAACATCAGCTTCACATCACCCAGCACAAGAGAAGGCCACTTTGAGAGACTTTGACCCCTGCACCCAGACGGAGGAGAGAGGTTTTCGCAGCAGAGAATCATGCATTTAGATCACCCACCATAGGCGTAGGCCACCATTTAATGGGACCCCGGCAACCATGTCAGATGGCACAAACATCAGCTTCACATCACCCAGCACAAGAGAAGGCCACTTTGAGAGACTTTGACCCTGCACCCAGACGGAGGAGAGAGGTTTTCACAGCAGAGAATCATGCATTTAGATCACCCACCACAGGAGTAGGCCACCATTTAATGGGACCCCGGCAACCATGTCAGATGGCACAAACATCAGCTTCACATCACCCAGCACAAGAGAAGGCCACTTTGAGAGACTTTGACCCCTGCACCCAGACGGAGGAGAGAGGTTTTCACAGCAGAGAATCATGCATTTAGATCACCCACCACAGGAGTAGGCCACCATTTAATGGGACCCGGCAACCATGTCAGATGGCACAAACATCAGCTTCACATCACCCAGCACAAGAGAAGGCCACTTTGAGAGACTTTGACCCCTGCACCCAGACGGAGGAGAGAGGTTTTCACAGCAGAGAATCATGCATTTAGATCACCCACCACAGGAGTAGGCCACCATTTAATGGGACCCCGGCAACCATGTCAGATGGCACAAACATCAGCTTCACATCACCCAGCACAAGAGAAGGCCACTTTGAGAGACTTTGACCCCTGCACCCAGGCGGAGGAGAGGGGTTTACACAGCAGAGAATCAGGCATTTAGATCACCCACCACAGGAGTAGGCCACCATTTAATGGGACCCCGGCAACCATGTCAGATGGCACAAACATCAGCTTCACATCACCCAGCACAAGAGAAGGCCACTTTGAGAGACTTTGACCCCTGCACCCAGACGGAGGAGAGAGGTTTTCGCAGCAGAGAATCATGCATTTAGATCACCCACCATAGGCGTAGGCCACCATTTAATGGGACCCCGGCAACCATGTCAGATGGCACAAACATCAGCTTCACATCACCCAGCACAAGAGAAGGCCACTTTGAGAGACTTTGACCCCTGCACCCAGACGGAGGAGAGAGGTTTTCACAGCAGAGAATCATGCATTTAGATCACCCACCACAGGAGTAGGCCACCATTTAATGGGACCCCGGCAACCATGTCAGATGGCACAAACATCAGCTTCACATCACCCAGCACAAGAGAAGGCCACTTTGAGAGACTTTGACCCCTGCACCCAGACGGAGGAGAGAGGTTTTCACAGCAGAGAATCATGCATTTAGATCACCCACCACAGGAGTAGGCCACCATTTAATGGGACCCCGGCAACCATGTCAGATGGCACAAACATCAGCTTCACATCACCCAGCACAAGAGAAGGCCACTTTGAGAGACTTTGACCCCTGCACCCAGGCGGAGGAGAGGGTTTACACAGCAGAGAATCAGGCATTTAGATCACCCACCACAGGAGTAGGCCACCATTTAATGGGACCCCGGCAACCATGTCAGATGGCACAAACATCAGCTTCACATCACCCAGCACAAGAGAAGGCCACTTTGAGAGACTTTGACCCCTGCACCCAGACGGAGGAGAGAGGTTTTCACAGCAGAGAATCATGCATTTAGATCACCCACCACAGGAGTAGGCCACCATTTAATGGGACCCCGGCAACCATGTCAGATGGCACAAACATCAGCTTCACATCACCCAGCACAAGAGAAGGCCACTTTGAGAGACTTTGACCCCTGCACCCAGGCGGAGGAGAGGGTTTTCACAGCAGAGAATCAGGCATTTAGATCACCCACCACAGGAGTAGGCCACCATTTAATGGGACCCCGGCAACCATGTCAGATGGCACAAACATCAGCTTCACATCACCCAGCACAAGAGAAGGCCACTTTGAGAGACTTTGACCCCTGCACCCAGACGGAGGAGAGAGGTTTTCACAGCAGAGAATCATGCATTTAGATCACCCACCACAGGAGTAGGCCACCATTTAATGGGACCCCGGCAACCATGTCAGATGGCACAAACATCAGCTTCACATCACCCAGCACAAGAGAAGGCCACTTTGAGAGACTTTGACCCCTGCACCCAGACGGAGGAGAGAGGTTTTCACAGCAGAGAATCATGCATTTAGATCACCCACCACAGGAGTAGGCCACCATTTAATGGGACCCCGGCAACCATGTCAGATGGCACAAACATCAGCTTCACATCACCCAGCACAAGAGAAGGCCACTTTGAGAGACTTTGACCCCTACACCCAGAAAGAGGAGAGAGGTCCCACAGCAGAGATTCAGGCATTTATATCAGCCAGAACAGGAGAAGGCCGCTTTCAGTGACTTAGGCCTTAGCACCGACACAGAGGAGACAGGTCAGATAGCACAAGCATCAGTTTTACATCAACCACCACAGGAGAAGGGCACTTTTAGAGACCTTGACCCCTGCAGCCACACGGAGGAGAGAGGTCCCACAGCAGAGAATCAGGCATTTCGATCACCCACCACAGGAGAAGGCCGCTTTCAGTGACTTTGGCCCCCTGCACCCACACAAAGGAGACATGTCAGACAGCACAAGATTAACATTCATATCACCCAGCACAGGAGAAGGACACTTTCATGTACTTTGGCCCCGGCACCCAGACAGAGGGAAGGTTCATTCAACTCTGGGTTGCACCCCAAGATCCTACTTAATTTCAAAAATTGATTTTTCAATGATGAAGTGGCCAGGAGTACAAGACAACATGGTTTAAGGCAGTTATTAAGGACTACTCTGCACAAGTGAGGGTCAGGTCTTGTGGGATCCATGCCTGGTTCATTTTTATAAACGTCAGCTTGTCCACGTTGGCTGCGGACAGGCGGCTGCGTTTGTCAGTAATGACGCCCCCTGCCGTGCTGAATACACGTTCAGATAAAACGCTGGCCGCCGGGCAGGCCAGCACCTCCAAGGCATAACATGCTAATTCTGGCCACGTGGACAATTTGGAAACCCAGAAGTTGAATGGGGCCGAACCATCCGTCAGTACGTGGAGTTGTGTGCAGACGTACTGTTCAACCATGTTAGTGAAATGTTGCCTCCTGCTAACACGTTCCGTATCAGGTGGTGGGGCAGTTAGCTGTGGCGTGGAGACAAAACTTTTCCACATTTCTGCCATGCTAACCCTGCCCTCAGAGGATCTGGCTGTGACACTGCTGCGTGGGCGACCTCTAGCTCCTCCTCTGCCTTGGCCTTCCACCTGTTCCCCTGTGACAGTTCGGAATGCTCTCAGGAGCGCGTCTACCAGTGTGCGCTTGTAGTCGCGCATCTTCCTATCACGCTCCAGTGCAGGAAGTAAAGTGGGCACATTGTCTTTGTACCGTGGATCCAGCAGGGTGGCCACCCAGTAGTCAGCACACGTTAAAATGTGGGCAACTCTGCTGTCGTTGTGCAGGCACTGCAGCATGTAATCGCTCATGTGTGCCAGGCTCCCCAGAGGTAAGGACAAGCTGTCCTCTGTGGGAGGCGTATCGTCATCATCCTCTGTATCCCCCCAGCCACGCACCAGGGATGTGCCTGCACTGTGCTGGGTGCCACCCCGCTGTGAACCTGCTTCATCCTCATCCTCCTCCACCTCCTCCTCATCCTCCTCGTCCTCCAGTAGTGGTCCCCGGCTGGCCACATTTGTACCTGCCCTCTGCTGTTGCAAAAAACCTCCCTCTGAGCCACTTCTAACAGACTGGCCTGAAAGTGCTAAAAACGACCTGTCATCCTCCTCCTCCTCCTCCTGGCCCTGGCCCACCTCCTCTTCCGTCATCGCCCTAAGCGTTTTCTCTAGGAGACATAGAATTGGTATTGTCACGCTGATAACAGTGGCATTGCCACTGGCCATGTTGGTGGCGTACTCGAAACAGCGCAACAGGGCACACAGGTCTCGCATGGAGGCCCAATCATTGGTGGTGAAGTGGTGCTGTTCCGCAGTGCGACTGACCCGTGCGTGCTGCAGCTGAAACTCCACTATGGCCTGCTGCTGCTCGCACAGTCTCTCCAGCATGTGCAAGGTGGAGTTCCACCGGGTGGGCACGTCGCATATTAGGCGGTGAGCGGGAAGGCCGAAGTTCCGCTGTAGCGCTGACAGGCGAGCAGCGGCAGGATGTGAACGCCGGAGCGCGCACAGACGGCCCGCACTTTATGCAGCAGCTCTGACATGTCTGGGTAGTTGTGAATGAACTTTTGCACCACCAAATTCAGCACATGCGCCAGGCAAGGGATGTGCGTCAAACCGGCTAGTCCCAGAGCTGCCACGAGATTTCGCCCATTATCGCACACCACCAGGCCGGACTTGAGGCCCACCGGCAGCAACCACTGGTCGGTCTGTTGTTCAATACCCCGCCACAACTCCTGCGCGGTGTGGGGCCTGTCCCCCAAACATATGAGTTTCAGAATGGCCTGCTGACGTTTACCCTGGGCTGTGCTGAAGTTGGTGGTGAAGGTGTGTGGCTGACTGGATGAGCTGGTGGAAGCAGAGGAGGAGGAGGAGGAAGCCGAGTAGGAGGAGGAGGCTACAGGAGGCAAAGAATGATGCCCTGTGATCCTTGGCGGCGGAAGGACGTGCGCCAAGGAACTCTCCGCCTGGGGCCCAGCCGCCACTACATTTACCCAGTGTGCAGTTAGGGAGATATAGCGTCCCTGGCCGTGCTTACTGGTCCACGTATCTGTGGTTAGGTGGACCTTGCCACAAATGGCGTTGCGCAGTGCACACTTGATTTTATCGGACACTTGCATGTGCAGGGAAGGCACGGCTGTCTTGGAGAAGTAGTGGCGGCTGGGAACCACATACTGGGGGACAGCCATGGCCATCAGCTGTTTGAAGCTGTCTGTGTCCACCAGCCGGAATGACAGCATTTCAAAGGCCAGTAGTTTAGAAATGCTGGCATTCAGGCCAAGGGCTCGAGGGTGACTAGGTGGGAATTTGCGCTTCCTCTCAAAGGTTTGAGAGATGGAGAGCTGAACGCTGCTGTGTGAAATAGTGGAGACGCTAGGTGTCGGTGGTGGTGGTGGTGTCGGTGGCACATCCTCTGTTTGCTGCTCGGCAGGTGGCAACATTCCTCTCGAGGCGGAAGCCGAGGCAGCAGCGGTAGAGGGAGCAGGGGAGCCTGAGCGGGTTCCTTGTTTTTAAGGTGTGTACTCCACTGCAGTTCATGCTTTGCATGTAGATGCCTGATCATGCAGGTGGTGCTCAGGTTAAGAACGTTAATGCCTCGCCTCAGGGTCTGATGGCACAGCGTGCAAACCACTCTGGTCTTGTCCTCAGCACATTGTTTGAAGAAGTGCCATGCCAGGGAACTCCTTGAAGATGCCTTTGGGGTGCTGGGTCCCTGTTGGCGCTGGCCAATAGCAGGCAAACTCTCTGGACGGCGGCTGTTCTGATTTTGCCCCCTGCTCCCTCTTTGGCTTCGCTGTTGTCTCGGTCTCACCACTGCCTCTTCCTCTGAACTATTTAAGTCAGCGGCACGACCTTCAGTCCATGTGGGGTCTAAGACCTCATCGTCCTCTGCATCGTCTTCCACCGTCTTCCTCCCTGACCTCCTCCTGTTCAGTCTGCACACTGCAATAAGACGCGGCAGTGGGCACCTGTGTTTCGTCATCATCAGACACTCGGTCACTCTGCTGTGGTGGTATTCCCATGTCCTCATCATCTGGATACATAAGTGGTTGTGCGTCAGTGCATGGAATGTCTTTCACCGCTGGGGAAGGGCTAGGTGGACGCCCCTGGAAAACCGTAGGAGCAGAGTCTTCAAACAGAATAAGAGACTGCTGCATAACTTGAGGCTCAGCCAGTTTCCTGATATGCATGGGGGTGATGTGACAGACTGATGGGCTTGGGTTTCAGGTGCCACCCGTGCGCTTTCCGCAGAAGACTGGGCGGAAGACAATGTGGTGAACGTGTTGGAAGCACTGTCGGCCACCCAATCGACTAATGCCTGTACCTGCTCAGGCCTTACCATCCTCATAACGGCATTGGGCCCCACCAAATATCGCTGTAAATTCTGCCGGCTACTTGAGGGAGTTGGTTCACTACTTTGTGCGCCTGAGGCCGAACGGCCACGTCCTCTGCCAGCAAAAGAGGCTCCACGGACACCACCACGACCGCGTCCTCGTCCCTTAATAGAATGTTTCCTCATTGTTGCGATTCAACTCGCACCACAATAAAATATATTATTTTTTAGCCCCAAAATTCCCACACTGGAAGATATAATTCCTTTTTCCGGTATTAATTACAAGAAAACTGCTGCAAATTGGACACCAGAATTTTTAAAATGCTAGTTTTGGTACATAGATTCCCACACGGGAGATATAATTCCTTTTACAGGAGTAAAACGTGAGGCCTAGTGTTTTTGGTCTACCAAACACCAGATTGATTAAATTGGCCTTTTTTTCACCAGAATTACAACACTGGACAATAATGCCTTTTGGCGGTATTAATTACAAGAAAACTGCTGCAAATTTGACATCAGAATTTTTTTAAATGCTAGTTTTGGTACATAGATTCCCACACGGGGAGATATAATTCCTTTTTACAGGAGTAAAAACGTGAGGCCTAGTGTTTCTGGTCTAACAAACACCAGATTGATTAAATTGGCCTTTTTTTCAGCAAAATTACAACACTGGACAATAATGCCTTTTGGCGGTATTATTTACAAGAAAACTGCTGCAAAGTGGACGTCAGATTTTTTAAAATGATAGTTTTGGTACATAGATTCCCACACGGGGAGATATAATTCCTTTTTACAGGAGTAAAAACGTGAGGCCTAGTGTTTTTGGTCTACCAAACACCAGATTGATTAAATTGGCCTTTTTTTCACCAAAATTACAACACTGGACAATAATGCCTTTTGGCGGTATTAATTACAAGAAAACTGCTGCAAAATTGAAATCAGAACTTTTTAAAATGCTAGTTTTGGTACATAGATTCCCACACGGGGATATATAATTCCTTTTTACAGGAGTAAAAACGTGAGGCCTAGTGTTTCTGGTCTAACAAACACCAGATTGATTAAAGTGGCCTTTTTTTCACCAAAATTACAACACTGGACAATAATGCCTTTTGGCGGTATTAATTACAAGAAAACTGCTGCAAAATTGAAATCAGAACTTTTTAAAATGCTAGTTTTGGTACATAGATTCCCACACGGGGATATATAATTCCTTTTTACAGGAGTAAAAACGTGAGGCCTAGTGTTTCTGGTCTAACAAACACCAGAATGATTAAATTGGCCTTTTTTTCAGCAAAATTACATCACAGGACAATAATGCCTTTTGGCGGTATTAATTACAAGAAAACTGCTGCAAATTTGACATCAGAATTTTTTAAAATGCTAGTTTTGGTACATAGATTCCCACACGGGGAGATATAATTCCTTTTTACAGGAGTAAAAACGTGAGGCCTAGTGTTTCTGGTCTAACAAACACCAGATTGATTAAATTGGCCTTTTTTTCAGCAAAATTACAACACTGGACAATAATGCCTTTTGGCGGTATTATTTTCAAGAAAACTGCTGCAAAGTGGACACCAGAATTTTTAATATGCTAGTTTTGGTACATAGATTCCCACACGGGGAGATATAATTCCTTTTTACAGGAGTAAAAACGAGAGGCCTAGTGTTTTTGGTCTACCAAACACCAGATTGATTAAATTGGCCTTTTTTTCAGCAAAATTACAACACTGGACAATAATGCCTTTTGGCGGTATTATTTACAAGAATACTGCTGCAAATAGGACATCTGAAGTTTTAAAATGCTAGTTTGGGTACATAGTTTCCCACACGGAGAGATATAATTCCTTTTTACAGGAGTAAAAACGTGAGGCCTAGTGTTTTTGGTCTACCAAACACCAGATTGATTAAATTGGCCTTTTTTTCACCAAAATTACAACACTGGACAATAATGCCTTTTGGCGGTATTAATTACAAGAAAACTGCTGCAAAGTGGACATCAGATTTTTAAAATGATAGTTTTGGTACATAGATTCCCACACGGGAGATATAATTCCTTTTACAGGAGTAAAACGTGAGGCCTAGTGTTTCTGGTCTAACAAACACCAGATTGATTAAATTGGCCTTTTTTCAGCAAAATTACAACACTGGACAATAATGCCTTTTGGCGGTATTATTTACAAGAAAACTGCTGCAAAGTGGACATCAGATTTTTTAAAATGATAGTTTTGGTACATAGATTCCCACACAGGGAGATATAATTCCTTTTTACAGGAGTAAAAATGTGAGGCCTAGTGTTTCTGGTCTAACAAACACCAGATTGATTAAATTGGCCTTTTTTTCACCAAAATTACAACACTGGACAATAATGCCTTTTGGCGGTATTAGTTACAAGAAAACTGCTGGTATTTCAGAACACCCGAATTTTTAAAATGCTAGTTTTGCTAGATAAATTTCCCACACTGGGAGAAATATTGCCTAAGCCTTTTTACAGTATTAATTACGACTGGAGTGCTTCTTCTGGTTTAACACCAGAATAATTTTATTATTACGGTGAAAGCTTTTTCTAATTTATATTTCTGGCACATAAAAAATTTTTTTTTTTCTGGCTGACAGTATTGGACTTGGCTGGCTGTAGTGGCACTGGCTAGCCTAGCTGGAACAGCACATTCATGGGATTTGCTATCCAAGTGGGTTACTTTCAGTTTCACCACTGATATATTAAATATCTTTGCAGTTAGTATGGGTGACACAAGCACAGCCAAACCCCTGATGTAGTATATCTATGAAAAAATCGAGTATTACATGAGATTAATGGACGTTGTGGCAGCTTTTGCTGTAGAACCACAAGTCCCAAAATGGCCGCCGCCTATCAGCCCAGTAACATGTGCCAGAAAACGATCTGCCCATCCAGAAAAAAAATAGACTTTGACTGAGCAGCTGAATCGCTGTTGTTCTGATTCACAGGTGTAGATTTTACACTTCTTTGGAGCTTTGGTTTAGACTCTGTGGCAGCTTGTGCTGGCGCACCACAAGTCCCAAAATGGCCACCGCCGGTCAGCCCAGTTACATGTGCCAGTAAAAATCGCTCTGGCCAGTCTCAACAAAATAGTGACTTTCAGTGAACAGCTCAGCTGAGTTGTTCTGATGCACAGGTGTAGAAAGGTAGATCATTCAATCACTTCTTTATCCCTGCCTATCTCGCCCTCACAGAAGCTGCATCCTCTCCCTACACTAGTCAGAGCAGTGTGACGTGCGGCGCTACGTGACTCCAGCTTAAATTGTCGAGATGATCTAATGTGAGAATTTTGGAGCTACCTGAGGGCGCAGAAGGAAGAAATCCTGCTGGAATTATACAGTCCACTTCTCGCCTTTATTCTTAGTGGAAAGGAACCATCAAATTCCCGGGGGTAAACCAACTCCCCGTTTTCAGCCATGGGTACTCTTCGCAAAGATTCTTGTTTCTCACGACAGAGATATGATCTGTACATATTAAATGGTAAAACACTAGGTAACACTGACATGGAAAAGGATTTAGGAATTTTAATAAACAGCAAATTAAGCTGCAAAAACCAGTGTCAGGCAGCTACTGCCAAGGCCAATAAGATAATGGGTTGCATCAAAAGGGGCATAGACGCCCGTGATGAGAACATAGTCCTACCACTTTACAAATCACTAGTCAGACCACACATGGAGTACAGTGTACAGTTCTGGGCTCCTGTGAACAAGATAGACATAGCAGAGCTGGAGAGGGTTCAGAGGAGGGCAACTAAAGTAATAACTGGAATGAGGGATCTACAGTACCCTGAAAGGTTATCAAAATTAGGGTTATTCACTTTAGAAAAAAGACGACTAAGGGGAGATCTAATAACTATGTATAAATATATCAGGGGTCAGTACAGAGATCTGTCCCATCATCTATTTATCCCCAGGACTGTGACTGTGACAAGGGGACATCCTCTGCGTCTGGAGGAAAGAAGGTTTGTACACAAACATAGAAAAGGATTCTTCACTGTAAGAGCAGTGAGACTATGGAACTCTCTGCCTGAGGAGGTGGTGATGGTAAGTACAATAAAGGAATTCAAGAGGGGACTGGATTTATTTCTGGAGTGTAATAATATTACAGGCTACAGCTACTAGAGAGGGGTCGTTGATCCAGGGAGTTATTCTGATTGCCTGATTGGAGTCGGGAAGGAATTTTTTTCCCCTTAAGTGAGGAAAATTGGCTTCTGCCTCACAGGGGTTTTTTGCCTTCCTCTGGATCAACTTGTAGGAAACAGGCCGAACTGGATGGACAAATGTCTTTTTTCGGTCTTATATACTATGTTACTATGTATGTTAAAGAGGGCTTTTTTCTGGATTTTTTGAAAGGGTTTTTTTGCTGTAAAAAAGCATTTACAGGGCAAAGATATTAAGTAATCTTTTCTGTATCCAGCTAAATTCCAGATTATTTTTAATGGAGCAACTAATTTTTTTTGATACTCCAACTCTTGTTGTGGACTGGATGGACTGGAATAATCTCTAAGCAGTGGTGTGTTTTTTTTGTGCTATTCTTCTGTTAATTTATTATTGTTGGGGTAAGGATTAGGACAGGGGGAGGGATTGTCTAGGTAGAGAGGTCTGATTTTTGTTAAAGTGGTTGTCCGGGTTCAGAGCTGAACTTGGATATACCTCCATTTTCACCCAGGCAGCCGCCCTGACTTGAGCATCGGAGCAGTTCATGCTCCCATGCTCTCATTTGCCCTGTCCTAAATAGCGCAATCAAAGGCATTTTTCTGAGTTCCGGTGACAAATTGGGCTTTCCATGGGGCTGCCAGGAAGCCCGGTGACATCACCGGCAATGATGGGCGGGCTTTAGCGCTGCCCTAGCCTGTAAAATGGCTAGGGCAGCGCTAAAGCACGCCCATCAGAGCGGGTGACATCACCAAACACACTGCCGGGCAGAAGCTTCCGCCAGGCAATGTGTCATTGTAAACAAAAAAGCTCTTGCCCTGCGCGATCTAGTGCAGGGCAAGGGAGCGCATCAGAGCATGAGATGCTCCGATGCTAACATCAGGGCTGCTGCCTGGTTGAAATTATGGGTTGTCAGGGTTCATAACCCCATCTACAGTGCCTGTGGGTATGGCGGATCATGGGGGTTGGGGGGGGGGTGGGTTGGTTTTTTGTGGGTGGGCTGTGATGCATCTCTTAGGATGGAAGAGCGGGTGGATGGGGTTCAAGGGGGATTAGATTTGATTAGTTGATTACAGGTCTGTGAGAATTCTAACCTGGAATGTTAGGGGACTTGGAGATAAATTAAAAAGACAGGCTGTGTTTGACTTAGTTCAGAGACATCTACCTGCAATTTTTTGTCTATTAGAAACTCATTTTACTGAGGAGGCTGCGATGCGGATCACTAGAGGATGGGTCTCGCAGGCATATTATTCTACTTTCACCAACCACTCTAGAGGAGTAATGGTGTTTATACATAAAAAGATAGATTTTGTCTGCGAGGCATCCTCTATTGATACAGGGGAGATTTGTTTTCTGTATGGGAAACTTCTTGGAAGATTATGTATTTTAGCTTTTATTTACATTCCTCCCCCTTTTTCTTTTGATGTACTCAACTGTTTGTTAAGGTTTTTGGAGAAATGGCCAGACTGTCTTACCCTAGTAAATGGGGACTTTAATTGTGTCATTAACCCCAAGACTGACCGGACTTCCATGGCTGTATTTAATCAGGGATCTCCTTTGGCTTGATTCTGTCAGGGGTTGGGCTTTGTAGATGTCTGGAGCGTTTTGGGATGGAGGAAAAGAGCATACTCCTGTGTGTCTAGATCTGGGAACTGCATGTCCAGGATCGACCTTGCTCTAATATATGAAAATTATTTGAGAATTATTAAACACATTAAATATGAAGCCAGGTCGCTCTCGGATCATGTGTCGATATCCCTTGAGCTTTCTATCTCTGATGATGGGGAAGGGTAGTACCCCCCTTTAAACTAAACTCCTTGGTTGTCGGTAATAGATGACCATTACTGGATGAAACAGGAGACAGTGTATTTCTGGGAGATATATTATAAATCAACAAAAATTTAATTAGTATGGGATGCGTTTAAGGCTTTTGTTAGGGGACTGTTTGTTAGCAATATGTCCAATCTAAGAAGGGGGTATGGGAGGAAAGAGAGAGCCTTGAAAGCTGCTGCACTATATGGCATGAACCAGTTCTCCAGGGAAAAAACAGAGGAGAATAGAAGGGTGATGCAGAACGCAAGTCAGGAGTATTCTGATTTTCTCCTGGATAAGGCCCAGCAGAGGCTCTTTTTTAGGGGGCAAAAACAATTCTGTGAATCTGGGCATCCAGGAAAACTCCTGGCCAAGGTGATATCGAATCAGGATCCAAAAAAAGAAATAGCCAGCATTCGGTTAATTGAAGGTACAATTATTGAAAATCAGTAAAAAATTAGGGGAGGTTTTATAAATCACTTTTCGGAAATATATAAAACTAGTAATAATATTACCGATGAAATGATGGATGCCTATCTGGACTTTTCCGGTTCTCACTGAAGCACAGAGGGAATACCTTGAAGTGGAATTTTCCCTACAGGGGTTGAAGGCCTGTTCGGGAAATTCCTCTCCTGGTTTTGATGCCTTTCCCTATAAGCTTTATCGTAAGTATAGTGATGTTATTCTCCCATGTTTTTTTAGGGTAATTTTCGACTCCTTGGAGAATGGTACCCTATCTGAGTCAATGGCAGAGGTGGTAATTGTACTAATTTTGAAAAAAAGAAAGGATCCCCTAGACATGGGGTCATATAGACCATATTGCTTCTGAATACTGATGTTACGCTTTTGTCAAGGATGTTGGCCACAAGGCTCTCTAGAGTTATCTCTTCGATTATACACCCTGATCAGAATGGGTTTATCCCCAACAAAGGCTCTCATTATGACCTTCACCGTCTTTTTGCAAACATACAGTCCCCTGGGGGGATAGAGTTGAGTGGAAATTCCTTTGGAAGGTGTTGGGAAGGATGGGATTTGAACCAAGATTTATAAGTATGGTTAGGCTTTTCTATAATTCCCCTAGTAAGAGACTGGTAAGAGACTAAACCTTAATGGTAGTCTGACCCCCAGTTTTATGTTGACCAGAGGTACCTGGCAAGGTTGTCCACTCTCGCCATTACTGTTTGACATCTATATTGAGCCTTTAGCACTTAGTACTAGGCAAGATACAAGTATTGAGGGTTTTGAAATACTGACGATCGCATTTCTCTATATGCGGATGATGTATTATTTTATATAAATCATACTAATAGAAATCTCCTAAGAGTTATTCGCATAGTTAATTCCTTTGGGTAAGTCTCTGGTCTAGATGTTAATTGGTCAAAAACTACCCTTATGTTAGTGGATAATTTTGAGTATCTGAGTGAGAGGTTAGGAGTGTAACTAGAAGTGACTGGGCCCCACAGCAAATTTTTGTATGGGAGCCCCCCTCATCCCGCCCCTCCACGCGCATGCTTCCCAACTCCTTCCTCCTGTGCCGTGGGGAGGGTACAGTCAAGCACCAGGGGGAGGGTGGCGCAGGTAAGGGCCAGGGGGCTGCACTGAAAGGGCCAGGGTGGCGCACACAGGGGCTAAGAAGCCACAGACAGGGGCCAGGGAGGCACACACAGGGGCCATGGGCGCAGACAAAGGGTGGGGGGGCACAGATAAGGACCAGGGCCGCAGACAGGGGCCCAGGGGTGCAGACAGTGGCCAGGGAGGCGCAGACTGTAATTTGGTTACATCTGGTAAACAAGGTTAAGAGATATGAGAATGTTTTATATAACCAAAGAAATTCCTAAGAAAAATGGTCTAGAATATAGGGAGATTGGAAGTGGTAGACTTTTTTCAGTGATCCTCTCCTCTGCTCTCCATTTTATTGTTTTTCTTCTTTTTTATTTTATTTTTTCTTCCACTTTTTGGAGGGATTAGAGACTCATCGCTAGCGAGGGAGCGTAGGGTTGGGTTGATTGGGTTGGGAATGGGGAGGGGGAAAAAAAGGGGGGTAAGAATTAATGATGTTACTGATTAACTATGTATTGTTATGTTGAATTTTGAATAAAAATTATTTGCAAAAAAAATATAGTGATTAAATTAATTGATGTTTAATGTCAAATTAGACCATTTAATATAGTGTCCCCATGAGCTGCCTTACGCCCCTTAGGCTGTTGCCTTGCTATATCAATGTTATATGAGTTCTGAGATCAATACAAGACAATTATGAAAGATAATAGAAGCAAAGTACAAATACTAAGTTCTCCCATTTGTCCTGAGAAGTACATGAATTTGGGAGCAGAATTTCTATACCCAGGCAACTGAATATATGTCCCAATTAGGACATGGATTTAACTGAATAGATTCTGGCTGAACCAATCATAAACCACTTTGGAAGCTACTAGATGCTGATGGCAGAAGATGTCATAACTAATTGAATGAAACTTAAGATCTGTGGTTAAAAAGTAAGGTTGGCCGGACTACCTCAAAGTGTGGAAGGGTGCACTAACAATGTTTCCTCTCACAGCAGCAAAATCTCACAGCAGATGCTTCCTAGGATGGAGATTGTCTCAGAAACAAACATTCTCTGAGCTCAGGCCTAGCTCTGATGAGCTTACACATACAGATTCTCTCTCTTTCTGATCTAAGAGCAGAACTGACTAACCAGGTGGCAGACCAAGTCCATCTCCTGTCATACTAAGAGGATGTGCCAAGGACTCAACCCTTACATGCCCTCATAGTACTATGCTGTTAGGTATACAAATACAGTAAAAAATACAGTAAATCAGAACAATTTACTTAACAATACAACATAACAACAATTACCCTTTTGCAGTAACCCTGTTCTGGGGTGTTGCACAGTCACAACTAGATTAGAGATTTGTGGCTGCATTCTCCCTGTTGATGTCAATTGAAGAACATGCAATGGATAGGGCATTCTGCAGATTCAAAAAATGAAGCAAAACCACAAAAAACACAAAACCAAAGCAGAATGTGAATGAGATTTTATTAGATCTCACTGACCTTTGTATTTGCATAAAACTGCACTGCAAGAAGTCCAATAAGATGCCATATATAGCTGAAGCAATTGCAGAATATGTAAATCTTTTCAGCCAATTGCTGCAGTCTTTGGTGGTCTGATCATACCAGTTCTAAAATTAATACAAGAGAATTATGAAAGATAATAGAAGCAAAGTACATATACTAAGATCTCCCATTTGTCCTGAGAAGTATATGGACTTGGAAGCAGAATTTCTATACCCAATTAGGACATGGATTGAACTGAATAGATTCTGGCTGAAACAATCACATACCACTTTGAAAGCTACCAGATGCTGATGGCAGAAGATGTCATAACTCATTGAATGAAACTTAGGATCTATGGTTAAATAAGTATTCTGGTTAAGTAATCTCCTATCCACAAGATCGGTGGGGGTCTTACTGTTATCTCCGGAACACCCATAGAAGTGAATGGAGTGGCTGTGTGCATGGTTGACCGACTACTCAGTTCATTTTGGGGGATTCCACGGGTTATGGGGTTCACGTTCTCCTAATTGGTGTGGATTCCAGTGGTAGGATCCCCACCAATCTAATATTTATCACCTATCTTGTGGATAGGGGATAACTTTACATAATCAGAATAACCCATTAAACCCAGGACTGAAGCTTATAGTAATTGAGTGGTAAGGTAAGAAAATTATATTGTTTAGTTATTAGATTTACCGCTTGCTACTTAGCTTTCTAAGAACAGGCAAACACTAATTTTATCATCCATAGTAGATTACCTTATCCAGCATAACAGGTATCGACTGACTGGTAGAACTCTTCCTATAGCAATGAGGAGGGAGGATTTTGCCCCTCGCTGAGAATGTGACCTTATCCATGGAGTGTGTAGTACCCAGACCTGGGGGTTCTATAAATTGTTTATTGGTGCATTGTATTTTACTGTTTGTTTCCTGGCTATCATTACCAGCAAGGAAAGTATGGCAAAGATTGGCAGGAACAGGGTTGGATGGGTCTTGCCTCCTGTCTAGAGACAGAGCAGAGAGGTTGCAGACAGCAGTGCTCCTTCTCCTACAGATTTTTCTCCGGAGAAAACCATCACTAAATTGCCTCATGTAAAGCCTTGAGAAGAAAAAGACAGCAGTGTGAACTGTTATATTCAGCTTCTACAGACACTGCTGTGAAGTGAGGGAATACAGCTAACCCTCCCTACCAGTGATGAGCGGCAGGTGCCATATTCGATTTAGACGAAATTCGCGAATATTCTAAAGAAGATTCGTTTCAAGTTCGTCGAAATCGAATATTCGTCATTATTCTAGTTATCGCAATCGATATGCGATTTAAATAATCGCGTATTGCGATTTTAACTTAGGCTACTTCCCTATTGGTTTCATATCTAGAATTATAGCGAAGATGACGAATATGACGAATACATTCGTCATATTCCTCAAAACGAAGATAACAAAGTATTCTCCATATTCGTTTTAGCGACCTATTCGTCAACTTCACTAATTCTAGCAATCAAATAGGAAGGTTGACTATAGAGACAGCTGTGTTTAATTCGCTATGCGATTATATTACTTTGCTTTTTTAATAGAATAATTATATTACTTGATAATTATTATAATTATTCTATTTATTAAAAAAATAATAATAATATAATCGCATAGCGAATTAAACACAGCTGTCTCTATAGTCAACACTGTTTAATTCGCTATGCGATTATATTATTATTATTTTTTTAATAAATAGAATAATTATAATAATTATCAAGTAATATAATTATTCTATTAAAAAAAGCTAAGTAATATAATCGCAGAGCGAATTAAACACAGTTGTCTCTATAGTCAACCCTCCTATTTGATTGCTAGAATTAGTGAAGTTGACGAATAGGTAGCTAAAACGAAGATGGAGAATACTTCGTTATCTTCGTTTTGAGGAATATGATGAATACATTCGTCATATTCGCTAATTCTACCAAGCCAAGAACGTCTCCATACTAAAATGTACTGTCGGAGAATTACGATGAAATCGCAATGCGATTAATATAGCTTGAATTAATCGCATTGCGATTTCTACTTAGACCTGGTTTACTATGGTTGGCTTGGTAGAATTAGCGAATATGACGAATGTATTCGTCATATTCCTCAAAACGAAGATAACGAAGTATTCTCCATCTTCGTTTTAGCAACCATAGTAAACCATGTCTGTTGAAATCGCAATGCGATTAATTCAAGTTATATTAATCGCATTGCGATTACAACTTAGCACTGCTATCTTACATATTAGGCTAGAATTAACGAATATGGAATATAGCAGCAGTGCTAAGTAGAAATTGCAATGCGATTACTTCAAGTTATATTAATCGCATTGCGATTTCAACTTAGAGCTGGGTCAGCTTGCTAGAATTAACGAAGTTAACGAATATGGAATATATTATAGCAGTGCTAATTGAAATCGCAATGCGATTAATATAACTTGGAGTAATCGCATTGCGATTTCTACTTAGCACTGCTGCTATATTCCATATTCGTTAATTCTAGCCTAATATGTAAGATAGCAGTGCACTGCTAAGTTGTAATCGCAATGCGATTAATATAACCTGAATTAATCGCATTGCGATTTCAACGTAATTCTCAAATCCGACAGTACATTTTAGTATATGGAGACATTCCCATGGTGATGGGGACGCTCCATGAGCACGGAAGTCGGCAGAAGCGGCAACGGGCACTGACTGGAGCAGCCAGGAAGCCAGGAATCCTCAGGACAGGTAAGAACTACTTTTGGGAAGTGGGAAAGAAAAAAATATAACTAAAATAAAACAAAAAAAAAAACGAATATTCGAAATAGCGAATTTATAGCGCTATATTCGAAATATTTGCGAATTAGCGAAGTGCCGATATTCGCGATAAAAATTCGCTATTCGAATATTCGCGCTCAACACTACTTCCTACACCAAACAACCACTAGGCCAGTATCACCTAAGTTCTGAATTGTCACCAACCAACCTGCCTTAATATTCTTGCTGGTGCCAGGGAAGAAGTGCACTAAAGCCTGCTGCAACTGTATGTATTTCAAGTTCTACCTTGCACTTAGTAAAAATGACTTTGTTACATTCAACTCTGGTCTTATTCTTCAGAGCTATAACTTTCACTGTAACGGACCCCAGGGAGCGATGGCCTGCGGTAGGACATCGTGACACTACAACACTATATCAGCGCCACTACCACTCCCACTCTCTACACCGGATCCCACGGGGGCTCGATGCAAGTTAACAGAGCTTATACAGTCTCTGTGGCACTGCGCATAAGCTCTGACTCAAAGTTAATACTTTGAATTGGGCCACTCTGATTTGTCTTCTGATTTTGAAGTTTCTTTTTCTAATTAAGATTATTATTATTAAATACTACACCCACCTACCTCCACTGCCAGGGATGTAGTTATATGGAGTGCACAGATAGCAATCGTACCTCAGCTCTAGTGCCTAAAAGGCTGCTCCGCCACAGGACACCAGTATTATAAATGATACATGGCAGCATGGGTATAACTTGAACCTCAACACTGTGTTCTTACACTGAGCTTTAAACAGGTGCAGCACTATGTATGAGCATAGCCTTGGGGGTACTTTGATGTTATTTATTTGATAAAAGGGTACTCGGCTTGTGAACATTGAGTAACACTGCTTATAAATTTTCTTGGTGAAATAACTTTCAGAAAAACATGAGAACTGGGTTTGATAATTGCTTAACGCTCTGAAGTATATGCACTGCTAATATAGAATTATTGAAATTTGTTGAGTGAAATAGTTTTGCTTTTCTGGTTGCCTGCCTTAATAATGGAACTTGTTTAATCAAGTAATTTATATTAATGATACTCATGCTGCTCTGGCCAGTTTTCCCATTGATATGCACATGCTGTATTCTCTACTACAATAATCTCATTCACAGGATTGCTGTTGCAATGAAGTATATACTGTGTTACTGCTCTGTTCTATCAATCACCTCTTGCTTCTACTGTGCACAATGGTGTAATTGTTTAATTTCAACATACATATACTTAAAGGGGTTGTCTCACTTCAGCAAATCAAGTCATTTATCATGTAGACAAAGTTAATGCAAGGCTCTTACTAATGTATTGTTAGTGCCAATATTGCCTCCTCTGCTGGCTGGATTAATTTTTCCATCACATTATACACTGCTCATATCCAGGAGTTATGGCCACCCTCTAATCCAGCAGTTGTCGTGATGCTTGTACACTATAGCAAAAAGCAACGGGCTCGCTGGTGGTCTGGACCATAGGAGCACACATACGAAGTTCGATTCGTTCACCCCAGTCATAACCCCTGGGAATGAGCTGTGTACAATGTGATGGAAAAATGAATCAAGCCAGCAAAGGAGGCAATACAGACAATCACAATACATTAGTAAGTGCCTTGTATTAATTTTCTCTACATGATAAATGCCATTTACTGAAGTACCACAACCCTTTTAACAGATCAGGATTTAGCCATACACTTACACACCGGCTGCTTCCTATGTTTCTGTGCAAAAAGTTGGCAGACATCATTAGAAATGATACAAGGAAGGATCCCGTTAACTGTGTTAGAGCTTTCCAATGAAGCATATCAACTGGCTCTGAATAGGCAAACTCATGGGGACATCTTCAGACTTGTCACTGTTGAAGCTTTTAGAGTATGTCCACACAAGGTATATACCCTATATCTGTGATGGCTAACCTCCGGCACTCCAGCTGTGGTAAAACTACGACTCCCAAGATGTATACTTGCTTGGCTGTTCTCAGAACTCCATAGAAATAAATGGAGCATGCTGGGAGTCGTAGTTTCACCACAGCTGGAGTGCTGGAGGTTAGCCATCACTGCCCTATATTGTCCAAACCATATCAGTTTATGCTGCAGCTTTCACCCTTTGCAATGCATAGGGTGAGATCTGTGCATCCAACTCCTCTATGGCTTTCTACTGTTGTTTTACATTGTGTGTCGACATACCTTAAAGTAGATTTCTCTTGGATCTGAGATTTTCTTCATCATGAGTCAATTTAATTAATTTATATCTATCGTCAGTGCAGACTGGGGTTCGTTGGGCCCACCAGAGGAAATTATTCTCAGGGCCCAACTCTTATACCATTGATACAGTGTAATTGATTCACAACCTAAGACATAGACCCTAGTGGCTAGTAATTGACTCCAAAGGCAGCTCCTAATGCAATTTTTCTTGGACCTTTGAGTCTCAGTATAGCTTCATGGACTAGGCCCACTGGAGGATCTTCTGGTACAGTCCAACCCAAAATTTGGGATGCTGTGTAAAATTTTAATACAAACAGAATGTAATGATTTACAAATCATATTTTATTCACAATAGATGATAGAACACATATCAGATGTCAAATGTTAGACATTTTGCCATTTCATGAAGAAAAAAAATTTCATCTAGAATTCGATGGCAACAATGCATCTAAATATCTGGGAAGTAAGGAGACCAATTGCTGAAGTTGTGGGAGAGGAGTGTTGTCTTGTCTGATGTATGATTCTAGATGACAACAGTCCTGAGTCTTTTTTGCCAGATTTTTCCTTTCATGATGACATTTTTCTATTGATGAAAGGTCTGGATTGCAGGCAAGCCATATGACGTATTGACATATGGATTCTTCTTTGCATGATACAGCTTTAACTTGCATTTGTGGATTGCACAGAAAACAGTGTCTCCAGACAATGATTTCTAGAAGTGTTCCTGAGCTCATGCAGTGATTTCCAGTACAAACTCAAGCCTATTTTTAATGTAGTGCTGTCTGAGGGCCCGTAGATCATGAGCATCCAATATTGACCGCAAGTCTTTTGATGATATTTACTGTAGATGGTGGGACATTCCAAGTTTTTGCAATTGTATGTTAAGGAACATTTTTCTGAAATTGTTCCACAGTCCTACTGGCTACCCAAATGCTTAGTTTAAATGAATACAATTGCAATAAGTTAAAATAAATATGTTGAGATATGGAGGAACATAATTTGAAGGTTTGTCTTACATCCTCCCATGCACTTCATATATGATATACAGTATTTGTAGATGTTTTCCATTAATTTACATTTAGGACTGTGACAAACGTCACTATGTCCAAACCTTTAGGCCAGGCACATATTAAGAAGCCTGTTCTCTATTAGTTAGTCATGTAAGGTGACTGTCATGACAGAGGGTAGGGATAAGTGCAGCCCTAAACTCCACCCCACCTCTGTCCCTGCCTACTTGCATGGCCTGTCCTAACCGACGGCGTACAACTTGGCGGCAGACCCTTGCTTAGATATGTGTAGGGGCCTAAGAAGATAAGAGAAGTACCGTAACACAGTCAGGCAAGCCAAAGTCAAAGCCAGGAGGTCACGCAGGTACACAGAGAGCAATACAATAATGAGTTCAAAACACAATCTGGAGTCAGAAGCCAAGAGGTCACATCAATTCCAGGGAGATCACAAGGTCGAGGTCAAAAACAGAGCCAAGGTTTAAAACAAACAGAAAGGCACAATACAAAAATGCTGGTGAGGGTAGCAAGACCAATCACAGGCAACCTGTGGCCAACAGACTGCCTGTTTAAATAGCCCTAAGTGGTGAGTCACATGATGTGGACAGCGTCACGTGACTCATGTTACACAATTCAATACAGCTGAGTGCCGACTCACTATTATTGATGCTCAGCTCCCCTGCAGCTCGTTGTCTAAGGGATGGAGGATGCTGGCCGCGCTGGGGAGACGTGCGTGCCCTGGTCCTCCCCACTCCCTGGTTACTGTGGAGACGAGGACGCCGACAGCATCCCCACTCAATTGCATGCAGTGGATGCTGGCGGCGCTGCGAAGGGGAAGCGCGTCGCTGGCTCCCCGTTGCAGTACCTCCCCTTCCACGAGGGGCAACCGGACGCACAATCACTGCAGTAGCTTTCTCCGAGTGAGCTAGATGGAACTTTCTCACCAACGTCTTAGCATGCAACTTACTCGCTGGCACCCAAGACCTTTCTTCAGGACTAAAACCCTTCTAGTGAACTAGATATTGCGACAAATTACGAACCTTCCTCACATCAAGGATTCTAGAAACTTTGAATTCAAGTTGACCGGCAACCGCCACTGGCGGCGGACGTTCCTGTGCAGGAGATACAGGTGACACATACTTTTTGAGTAAAGCCTTGTGAAAAACATTATGAATATGAAAGGAGTCAGGTAAATTTAACCTAAAAGACACAGAGTTAATGATATCAACAATTTCATAAGGTCCAATGAATCTAGGTGTAAATTTACCTGAAGGCACATTCAGAGACAAATTTTTTGTAGATAACCACACTTTGTCTCCCAACCTAAAATCTACCCCTCAAGAGCGTCTTTTGTCCGCATAAATTTTCGGAACCTCCTGGGATTTTTTCAGGTTCGACTAAACCTGGGCCCAGACTGAACCTGGGCCCAGAATCAGCTTCAGGAATCTGAGAAGAAGAAGGCGAAAATGAACTAAACCACGGATGAAATCCCATATTACAAAAGAAGGGAGACATACCCGTAGACAAGTTCACCTGATTATTAATGGCGAATTCCGCCAGGGACAAATGTTGCACCCAAAGATGTTGGTTATCAGAGACGTAACACCTCAAATATTGTTCTAAAGACTGGTTTAAACGTTCAGTTTGACCGTTGGTTTCCAGTTGAAAGGCCGAAGAAAAAGACAGAGAGATGTTAAATTTAAGACAAAAAGCCCTCCAAAATTTTGAGACGAAATGAACGCCTCTATCCGAAACTATATTCTCCGGAATACCATGTAGACCTATAACATGATCCATAAAAAGGGAAGCGAAAGTCTTAGCATTGGACATTTTTGACAGAGGGATGAAATGAACCATTTTGCTAAATCTGTCAACCACTACCCACACCATCGACTTACCCTCTGACATTGGTAGGTCGGTAATAAAGTCCAAGGAAATATGGGACCAAGGTCTACTAGAGATGGTCAGCGGTTGCAACTCACCTGCAGGACAGGACCTAGGAGTCTTGGACCTGGCGCAAACCTCACACGTGGATACGTACGACTGGACATCTCTAGACAAGGTGGTCCACCAATAGAACCTGGACACTAGTTCCTTGGTGGCGTTAATGCCCGGATGCCCACTAAAAACAGAATTGTGGCACTCACCCAGTAGTCGGAGACGCAAATGACTAGGAACAAATAACTTATCTTTAGGTGATTGTACTGGAACCAAATGTCGTCAAGTCAGAGGAGACCGAAGCCACAATGATACCTGCCAGCAAAATAGGTTCTGGAGGAGTATCAGAAGGCTGAAAGGCACAAAAACTCCGGGATAGGGCATCCACTTTGACCTTTTTTCTTCCTGGTCTGAATGTAATGCAAAAGTTAAAGTGTGTAATGAATAACGCCCACCTAGACTGTCTGGGATTCAAACGTTTAGCAGATTCCAAAAACATTAAATTCTTATGATCAGTAATTACTGTAACACGTTGTTTAGCCCCCTCCAAAGAGTGATGCCATTGCTCAAAAGCCAATTTAATAGCAAGTAACTCTCAATTACAAATGTCATAATTTCTCTCAGTAGGAGAGAACTTACTAGGAAAGAACGCACAGGGCCTCAGGTTAGTTAGAGCTGGTGACCCCTGGGAGAGTACTGCCCCTACCCCATCCTCGGAAGCATCAACCTCCACCATAAAAGGCCTCTCTTGGTCTGGCTGAATTAATATTGGAGCGTTAACAAAGCACCTCTTGAGTGTTTCAAAAGCCTCTAAGGCCTCTGGTGACCAATTCACTAGCTCTACCCCCTTCTTGGTTAGATCAGTGAGATGCTTGGCAATAGTAGAGAAGTTCTTAATAAACTTCCGATAATAATTAGCGAAGCCCAAGAAGCGTTGTAATGCTTTAAGAGAGGAGGGTCTCACCCACTCCAAAATAGCCTGCACCTTCCCTGGATCTATCTTAAAGGATTGGGGTGTGAGAATACATCCCAAAAATGAAATTTCCTGCACTCCAAAAATACACTTCTCACCCTTAACGAATAATCGATTTTCCCGAAGAACCTCCAGTACCTGTCTAGTGTGAACCACGTGAGAATCCCAGTCAGGCAAATAAATCAGAATATCATCCAAATAAGCAATCAAGAATTTTGACAAAATTTTGGAAAACCGCATTGGACATTACTTAAACCAAACGGCATCACTAAATATTCATAATGACCCTCAGGGGTATTAAAGGCAGTTTTCCTCACATTCCCCTCCTTAATACGAACAAGATTATAGGCCCCTCTAAGATCAAGTTTAGTGAACCAGCGAGCTCCAAGAATTTGGTTAAACAGGTCTGGAATCAATGGCAAAGAGTACTGATTCTTAATAGTAATCTTATTTAGCTCTTTATAATCAATACACGGTCTCAAACCACCACCTTTTTTGGCAACTAAGAAAAACCACGCCCCCATAGGAGGCACCGGGGGTCTAATATTTTCCTTTTGTAGGCTCTCCTTCAAGTAGTCCCTCATAGACTCCCGTTCCGGACCGGACAAATTATCAATATGGCACCAAGGGTACTTGGATCCCGGAGCTAGATTAATAGCACAGTCCATTATGGAAGCACTCATTAGTACCGGAGGACCGGTAAGCAGTGAAGGCTCTGTACGCTTCCTGGTCCTTGACTGTCGGCTGTGCAGTGGCTGTGCACGGCGTGAGGGCGCTCTATGACCTCACACTGTGCGCGCTGGTGCACAGCACAGCCGTAGGCAGGATGAAGAGGATCGCGCGGGAGGAGAGGAGTGGCGAGGTCCGGGAGTAGAAGAGGTAAGTTTTTTTTTTTGTTTTGTGTTCTGTGACTGATGAGAGGCATGGGGCTGAATTATGGCAATGGAGGCTGAAACATGGAAATGGAGGCTGATATGGGGGCTGAAATATGGCCATAGGGGCTGATATAAGGGCTGAAATATGGCAAAGGAGCCTGATAATGGGGGCTGAAATATAGCAATGGGGGCTGATATGGAGGCTGAAATATGGTAATGGGGGCTGAAATATAGCAATGGGGGCTGAAATATGGTCATAGGGGCTGAAATATGGCAATGAGGGCTATTATGTGGGGTGAAATATGGCAATGGTGGCTGATATGGGGGTTGATGAGAGGCATGCAGGGTGATTTGGGGGCTCATGAGAGGCATGGTGCTCTTATCTAAGGTCTGATTGAGGTCATTCACATTGGGGTCTGAGCTAAAGTCTGATTGGTAGTCTAATCTGAGGTCTTATTAACATTGGGGGTCTGATTAGGGTTGTCATCTGAGGTTTGATTAACATTGGGGGTCTGACTGGTGGTCTGACCTTAGGTCTAATGAAAAATATTTTTTTTCTTATTGTCCTTCTCTAAAACTTATGTGCGTATTATGGGCCAGTGCATCTTATAGTGCGAAAAATACGGTACTTCTTTCAGTTTTAAATATGTAATTGCATTTTAGATAAACTGTTGGTTGCATGATTTCCCATATATTCTGCTTGGTGTTATTCCTAATAATATAGCCATGTTATTAGTATTGTCTACAGTATTAGTGTAGTTGGGATAAGTAGATAAGTGAATGAAATCATAAAAACTAGGACACAAATGTTGACTATAGATAGCTGAAGTTATCTCTGTCGACTCCATTGGCTTCAGAATTGCTGTTGGAAAGGCCACTGAATTGTGAATAATTGTTTTGTTACTTTTTGTTTCTATATTTTTTTTTTTCTATTAAGGCTTTAGAATAGTTTTATCCAGTTGTTCAATGCCAAGTATTTACTCCACTGGTTTGAATGGGACATGTCCGTTGCACCTTTTGTAGCAGTGTTAAGGTTTCTGCAGGTCTAGATACATAAACATTGTATGGTCCTGCTTAGTGCTTAGCACTTGTCTTGTGTTGTCTTTTATTCAAGCTGGTTTTGGTTGTTTGCTCATATTGTCATACCTGTTTGAACTTTTAAAGGGTTCTTTGGGACTTTAACATTAATGGTGAATGTTTAGGATAGGCTATTAATGTTTCATCCATGAAATCAATAGGATAAGCTGCAGGACCAGGAATGGCACCTTCCTGGTGCTGATTAGAGTGGGTTCTGGACATCAGACCCAGCCCTGTACCTCACATGAATCCAAAGCTCACTCCACTTGTGCGCTCTGTTAGATTTAGGCCCTATTCACACATCCACAATGTCGTCCGCATGTATTCCGCAATTCTGCGGAATACATGCGGACCCATTGACTGTGAATGGGGCACGGAACGATGCGGAGAGCAGACACTGTGCTCTCCGCATCAGTTTTTACGGAGCGTGCCGCCGATCAAACGGCCGCAGCTCCGCAAAAAAGTAGAGCATGTCCTATTCTTGCCCGCAATTGCGGACAAGAATAGACATTTCTATGGGGCTGCCGGCCGGGTGTGTTTATGGATCAGCAATTTGCGGATCCATAAACACAACGGACGTGTGAATAAGGCCTTACTCTGAAAGCTCAGGGGGCTTGTTCTTTCTACTGCAGCTCTCTCTCTGTCACAACCCAGAGGGCATATCCTTCCTGCTGCAGCACTCTACCTGTAACTGGCACAGCATCTAACATTAGGTATAGCTAGTGGCAGCTGAGGAATGGAACCTAGCATGTACGTCCACCTTAGTCAACTGGAGAGAGAAATTAGAAAAAAAGGAGGTGGTGCTGAACATACAAATTTTAGTGAATGGCTATACTTAATTTTAATTACATGCATTACAAAAGTGTTTATTACCAGTTGCTGGTTTGAAAACTATAGAAAATTTTTCATGGGACAACCCCTTTAAGGATGAGGACTGTACAGCGTTTGTGCATTCACTTACTCACTTATAGAGGACTGACAACTTCCGCAGCGCTGTATAGACATCACGTTGTCCTGCATGTGGCTCATAATCTAAATTCCCTAGCAGTGTGTCTTTGGAGTGTAGGAGGAAACTCGGGAGAAACCCACGCAAACACAGGGAGAACATACAAACTCCATGAAGATGTTGTCCTTAGTCGGATTCTAACCTAGGTCCCCATTACTGCAAGGCACCAGTGTTAATCACAGACTTGCCACGCTGCATCCTACCATATACGTACAGCTCTCTGATCGAGCGGGCACAAGAGCTGTTTCCACTTGATCAGTACAAAGGCCTGGCATAACTGAAAACTCTGATGCTGGCAGATTAACCCTTTAGATGCTGCGGTCAATGCTGACTGCTGCATCTAAGGAATATACAGATGGAGGGTGCTTCCACTCTAACTTCATTGACTTTGATAGCCTTAGAAAAGCCTCTGGGCCCGCCATGTATGGAAGCTTATGATCCACTTCCCAAAGCTGAGTCTCACGAGGATCTATCAGTGTGAAACTGACACTTTCAATGTAGTACAATACCACATGTATTGTACTGCATTAAAATAGCGATTAGACCTTCAAAGTTTAAAAAGGCTATGTACGCCTTCGGAGGAACTTTTTTTAATGATTGCATTTTACTCATTTTTAGGGTTGAGCGAACCTGAACTATAAAGTACCGAACATTACGGTTTTTCGCACCCGGACCCGAACATTTCCGCTTTTTGAAAGGCTGCAGGGCAACCATTAAACAAGCGTTTCACTACTTTGCCCTAAAAAAGCCATCGAAGCCATGCCTACTATTGGCATGGCTGTGATTGGCTAAGTGCAAAATGTGACCCAGCCTCTATTTAAGCTGGAGTCACGTAGCGCCACACGTCACTCTGCTCTTCTAAGTGTAGGGATAGGATGCTGCCGCTTCTGTGAGGGACACATTAGGGAAGAAATCTGTTGAACTTGGTGGTGTTAACTCTTCAAACTACAGCAATTATTGAGAATGCTATGCTACATATTTGTACCCAGCCGTGAGCCCAGTGATACTGCAAAATAATTTTTAATCCATCTGTTACTGAGGTGGAGGTCGGCGGCCATTTTAGCAACTGCAGTGTCCTTGGAACTGCATGTGACCTGCATGTGTGCCAGAATGCCAGGGACATCAGTCTAATTATTTTTTGGTAGCTCAAGTCCCCGTACATTACCTATTTTATAATTTTGGGGTGACACAGTACATTTCTGTAGTTGCTGTAATAAACCCGTACTGTCGTACCACAGAGCACGTTTTCATACACCGCTGAAAAAACTGTTTTAAATTTTTGGGGTGACATACTGCATTTTTGTAGTTGGGTTAATAAACCAGTACTGTTGTGCCACAGAGCATGTTTGCATACAACGCTGAAAAAACTGTTTTAAAATTTTGCGGTAAAACTATATTTTTGTAGTTGGGTTAATAAACTCGTACTGTTGTGCCACAGAGCACGTTTGCATACAACTCTGAAAAACCTATTTTAAAATTTAGCAGTGATATACAGCATTTGTACATTTGGGGGAAATAAACCTGTATTGCTGTTCCACAGAGCAGTTTTGCATACAATGCACAAAAACCTATTTTGAAATTTAGCAGTGACATACAGCATTTGTTTATTTGTGGTAAATAAACCCGTATTGTTGTTCCACAGAGCACTTTTGCATAGAACAATGAAAAACCTATTTAAAAATTTAGCAGTGACCTACAGCATTTCTGTATTTGGGGGAAATAAAACCGTATTGTTCTTCCACAGAACAGTTTGGCATAGAACGCTGAAAAACCTATTTTAAAATTTAGCAGTGACATACTGAATTCCTTTATTTGGGGGAAATAAACCCGTATTGTTGTTCCACAGAGCAGTTTGGCATACAACGCACAAAAACCTATTTTAAAATTTAGCAGTGATATACTGCATTTCTGTAGTTTGTTGCAAAAAACACTGGTTTTGTGCTACTGAGCAGATCTGAGGCCTGCCCTGTATTTCAGTCATTTTAAGTAACCTTTTAGACTCCACATTTGCATAGTTAGTTGCAAACACACAGGTTTTGTGGTAGATAGCACATTAGCGGTGTACTCTGCATTTCTGACAGTCAAATTAAACCTTTAACTTCTGCTTTTACATTGTTGGTTTGAAAAATCTCATTTTTGGTGATAGTGAAGTAATTGTATTGAACTACTCTGTTACACTGTTGTGTGACCTAAAGAAATGTATTTTGTTTATGACACGGGCACTGCCTTACTGTTAGTAAACTTAATTGTTGACTATTGGCACCAGAGATAAACCATCTGTTATTTTGGTGGGTGAACGCAAATAATGAGGAGAACATCAAATAAGGGGACATGGTCGTGGTGGTGTTGGTGGAGCTCCTGTTGCTGGGAGAGGACGTGGCCGTTCAGTGCCAACTACAAGTCCAAGTGAAACACCTTCCTCGGGTGTGAGTAGGCGACAGAACCTGCAGTGTTATTTGGTAGGCCCAAATGCCGCTCTACGAATGGTGAGGCCAGAACAAGTGCAGGCGATAGTAGATTGGGTGGCTGACAGTGCCTCCTGTTCCTTCACATTGTCTCCCACCCCGTCCCCGGCTGAAAGCACAGAGTTGGCACCTGCAGCCCATGGTCTTCAGTCTTTCACCCCACCCCCTTGCAAATCAGCTAAGCAATCTGAGCCCCAAGTCATGCAGCAGTCTCTTATGCTTTTTGATGACCCTGCTGGCAGGGTTTCCCAGGGCCATAACCATAGCCCTGCCCCAGAAGTGGAAGAGATTGAGTGCACGGATACCCAACCACTTAGGTTTGAGGATGAGGACATCTGAAGACCACCGCAGCACATCTCTGATGATGATGAAACACAGGTGCAAATTGCTGCAGCTTTCTGCGGTGTGCAGACCGACAAATAGGGCAGGGGTGAAGACTGTTATTCATGGGTGGGAAAAAAAAGACCCCAGTGGGATCTTCTGCTGTTGTAGCCCAGCCGCCTCAAGGTTGTGCGTGTTGTGGCTTCACAAATGCTTTGCTGCATACCTCGGTTGTAACGAGTGGTTATTTCAGTCAACATTGCTCTTCTATCAGCTTGAATCAGTCGGCCCATTCTCCTCTGACCTCTAGCATCAACAAGGCATTTTCGCGCCATTCTTTGTAAACCCTAGAATTGGTTGTGCCTGAAAATCCCAGTAACTGAGCAGATTGTGAAATACTTAAACCGGCCCGTCTGGCACCAACAACCATGCCAGGCTCAAAATTGCTTAAATCACCTTTCTTTCCCATTCTGACATTCAGTTTGGAGTTCAGGAGATTGTCTTGACCAGGACCACACCCCTAAATGCATTGAAGCAACTGCCATGTGATTGGTTGACTAGATAATTGCATTAATGAGAAATAGAACAGATGTTCCTAATAATTCTTTAGGTGAGAGTATAATGAGTACAATGCAATAATAAAAAAAAAATGCCCCCAAAGGTGTACATAGCCCCCTCATAGTGGTATTAAAATAAAAAATACAAAAATATAATACTAAAAAGTTTTATTAATAAAAAGTTCCAGGTGTCAAAAAGTGAGCCTTTCCCTTTATCAAGTCATTTACAATTGTAAAAAAATAGAAAAAGACACATTAGGCATCACTGTATTTGTAACTACCGACTCTATAAAAATATCATATTATCTACCCTGCCAGGTGACCTCTGTAAATGGTGCCAGAACAGCTCCTTACCCCATGAAAAAAATCGTATGTATCTTAAGATGGTACCAAAGAAAATGTCATCTCACCCCACAAAATACAAGCCCTCTTACAAGACCATTATAGAAAAAAGTGCTGGGTAAAGCATGTTGGGCACTGAAATGCCATATCTGTGGAAAACTTTCAATTTTCATTTTCCACGGTCACCTGCTCATTCATTTATGCAAACTACCTGTGGTGTAAAACAACTTATTTCACCCCTTGATAAATAACTTGAGGGATGCAGTTTCCAAAATGAGGTCTCTTATTGTTTTTTTTTTTTTTACTGATGTGGCACCGAAACCATTTCAGCAAAATATGCTCCCGAAATGCCAAATGGCGCCCATACCCTTCTGGGCCCTACCATGATCCCATACATCAGCTAATATCCACATTTATGGCATTTCTGTACCCAGTAGTACCCGCCTATAAATTCAAGTAGTGTAGTGTAAGTCTCAGATAGCATGAGGTGAGCACAACATATTGTTCATGGAAATGCAATATATGTGGAACATTTTCATTTTGCGTGGTTCATTGCACATTCATTTCTGTCAAAATGCTAACCAGAATACATTGAGAGGTGGAATTCAATGGAGTTCAATTTATTATTTCACCCCTGAGCCTCTACAATTGTTAAGACAAGCGATGTAACGCACCACATTGGTGCTGGTATACTTCTGAGCCCTCTCATACATTCATGCAAAAGAATAGGGCCACAAGTAGGGTGTTTTTAAAACTAGGAGCCACAGCATAATAATAAGAATAGTTGCTTTTTACTCTGAAACATGCTGGACACAATATTTTTGGCACTGAAATGGCATATCTGTGTAAAAATTGCAATTTTCACTTTGCAACAAAACAATCTTAAAAAAAATCTTTGGGGTTTTACACTGTACAGGTACCTCAGGAGCTCTGCAAATGTGACATGGCACCTAAGAATCATTCCAGCTAAATCTGCCCTCCAAAAGGGTGCTTCTACCTTTCTTAACCCTGCTGTGTGCCCATACAGCTTTTTATGACCACATAGGGGTGTTGCTATATTCAGGACAAAATGGATAACCAATTTTGGGTTGTTTTTTCATCTGTTATAGGCCTCATGCACACGACCATATGTGTTTTGCGGTCTGCAAACCGCAGATCTGCAAAACACGAAAGCTGCTCCGCGTTCCGTTCCACAACAGGACAGAGCAATGGATGCAGACAGCACACAGTGGCCCAAAACAAGAGCCATGTGCATGAGGCCATACCTTGTGAAAATGGAAAATGTGGGACTGAAGCACCATTTGGTCTGAGTTTTGTTTTCATTTTCACAGCCAAGTGTTTTTAAATTCTATGAAACATCTATGGGATCAAAACACTCCTTACACCCCTCAATACATTCCTATAGGTGTATAGTTTCCAAAATGGTCACTTTTTGGGGATTTCCACTGTAGGGGTACCTCAGGGTCTTTTCAAATACAAAATTGCCCCTAAAAAACATGTTTGCTAAATCTGTCCCCAAAAGCCAAATGGCACACCTTTTGAGCTCTGCCGTGTGCCCATACAGAAGTTCATAACCACAAATGAGCTGTTGCGGTATTCAGAAAAAAAAAGCAAAATGAGTATTAATGAAAATGAAAAATTTGGAGCTAAACATTTTATTGTAGGCAATTACATTTTTCAAGTTGTATAAAACACCTGTTGGCTCAAAGCACTCAAATGAGGTCACTTTTGGAGGCTTCATCTATAGGGGTACCTTAGGGTCTCTTCAGATGTGACATGATACCTAAAAACCATTCCAGCCCTCCCAAAACCATATGGCTCTCCTTCCCTTCTGAGCCCTGCTGTGTGCCCATAGAGTAGTTAACGACGAAATGTGGAGTGTTTCTGTACACTGCAGAATCAGAGTAATAAATATTGAGGTTTGTTTTTGCTGTAAACTCTTGCTATGTTACAAGAAGCAATAGATTAAAATAGAAAATTTGCACAAAAATTCCTGTGGAAAACCTAAAGGGTTCCCATATCTGTAGAGAATAAATCAAGGCAACTGGACTTGCTGTAAATTTCTTGAAAATGTTTCACTCGTTCTTCCAACGAGCTTTCTCAATTCTGAATGACTCGTACAAGAGTACAAGAATTCTCGGGGAATAAATATGTAACTGAATCAACATCTGGTAATTAGGTCATTATACCCAGCATGGGGTCAAAGGTGTTGATTCCATAGTCCTAATTGGAGTCAGTAGGTGATAATGACTTCCCAGAAAAAGGGTGTCAAGACAGCATTGTGGCAGACAATAGATGTCTAACCCCCCCCCCTCCCCGCCTCTATTCAAGCTTGGCTTCTCCATTTTTATGTAGATGGACTCCATTACACCTCGTTTGTACCAATCAAAGGTGTTTCTTTTAGATGTAAGTGCACGGCTGAATCTTGACCAGAGGTTTTGGCTCTTCTATGCTGTGCCATACACTACTACAGTTCTGTGCATTTCTCATTGCACTGGGCTGCGTACACTATGTTGTCCTTCTTGTGTTTAGGCATTCGGTCTTTTGGGTGAACCAGTTGTTGTCTTAGTGTGTTTCTGGGTTTAAAGCAGACAGGGATGTTATGTTTATTAAAAATCCTTTTTAGTTTCTCATACACCCCAGCTACATATGGGATAACCATATTTTTGCATCTGCCATGCTTCTCGCTCTCACTGGTAGTCTTGGTGTTCTTTCTTCTCCTTCCTTCTGTTTTGACAAAGGCCCAATCTGGATACCCACAAGTTTTAAGTGCCCCTATGAGGTGTTTGAATTCCTTCGTCTTGGCCTCTGTGCTGGTGGGAATTTTCTCTGCCCGGTGGTGTAGAGTCTGGATGACTCTACACCATATGTAGGTTCTAAACTATTGTCATTTACGGGTGGATTCTATTATGTACACCCCTCAAAGTCACTTAGAAACTAAATTGGTCCTTAAAAAGTTTCTTTTTTGAAATTTTCAGGAACATTTGAAAAATTGCTTCTAAAAATCAAAGCCTTCTAGCATCTTAAGAAAATAAAATGACATTTACAAAATTATGTCAACGTAAAGTAGACATATGGTGATTGTTAGTGAATAACTATTGTGTGAGGAATCACTCACTGTCTTAACAGAAGAGAAATTCAAATTTATAAAGTTGCACATTTTTCCAAATTTTCCATAAAATGTGTAATGAGAAAACACTCTCAAGATTGGTTGGTTAAGTAAAAGCATTCCAAAGTTATTAGCACATAAAGTGACACGTGTCAGATTTGCTAATTTACCCTTGGTCCATAAGCTGAAAACTGGACTGGTGTCCTGAAGGGGTTAATAGAAAGATGATTGAGAAAAGTAACATACAGTATACTGAACTTTTTTCAAATAAATTGAATCCAAAGTTTGTTGCAGAAATGGATACATTGGGACTTATCAGTCCAGACAGTCCTTTTGAATCACATCCTGTTATCATTGTTCCTGTGTTTTGCAGTTAACCTCTGAGATTGAGCTGCTGAATATGCAGTTTTAGCTCTGTTTTCAGATGACATCCAAGTAGCTGATTAATGCAACATCCAGTGATAACACATTTTCAGAATTATTGCTATAATGGGACTGCCGTAATGGATCTCATGTATTTCTGCAAGTAAATCAGGTTTTCATTTTTTGAAAGACTTCCTAAATAGATTTAGATTTTGTGCAAAAGTTTAAGGCAGGTGTGGAATAAATGCAAACATGCTGCAAAGTAAGAATGTTTTCAAAAATAGAAGTGTTAATAGTTTATTTTTTTTACCAATTAACAAAATGCACAATGAATGAACAAAAGAGAAATCTAAATTCAAATCAATAATTAGTGTGACCACCCTTTGCCTTCAAAACAGCATCAGTTCATCTAGGTCACTTTCACACAGTTTTTGAAGTAACTTGGCAGGGAAGTTGTTCCAGATATCTTGGAGAACTAACCAGAGATCCTCTGTGGATGTAGGCTTGCTCTACTCCTTCTTTCTTTTTACTGTCCTTTTATGAACAGACTCAATGATGTTGAGATCAGGGCTCTGTGGGGGCCATATCATCAGTTCCGGACTACTTGTTCTTCAATATGCTGACGATAGCTCAACAAGACACAATGTAGTTATACTATATCAGAAAGTTATTTCCCAGGCAAAAGATTTAAAAGCAGACTGGGGTTTCAAGATATGCAGTTCAAGCTCTTTTGAAAAAGCATAAAGAAAATGGCTGAAACTGAGGAACATACATGCAGTTGATGACCAAGGAATCTTAGGGCAGGGTTGCTAATCCTCATGCTGCAGAGAAGATCACTTCATATAATAGCAATGGTCGCCTCCGCAGGCGGTTGAGGGAGGGAACACTTCCCTCCCGACAATCGTCTGCTACATTGCGCTGTGTAATACAGCCATAAGCCTAATAATAGGCACCACTTTTTGGTCTGTACAGATTTTATTGCTTATCATTGCAGCGAAGATTAGATTACTGACAGCACAGGATCCTCGAATCACAATACCTGATATCACAGCTTACAGTCTTTCCCTCCTGACCTCTGCATACTTCACAGGGCATGCATAGAAAACTCTCTCATAGAAGTCAATGAGGTCCTCTTCTGACCATTGTGTCTAAGGCTGCTTCCACACTGGCATTTTTGGATCCGCTTGTGAGATCCGTTTCAGGGCTCTCACAAGCAGTCCAAAACGGATCAGTTTTGCTCCAATGCATTCTGAATGGATAAGGATCCATTCAGAATGCATCAGTTTGGCTCTGTTCAGTCTCCATTCCGCTCTGGAGGCGGACACCAAAACGCTGCTTGCAGCATTTTGGTGTCCGTCTGATGGAACTAAGCCAAACGGATCCGTCCTGACATACAATGTAAGTCAATGTTCAATGACACAATATGACACAACAGAAAACGGATCCGTCCCCCATTGACTTTCAATGGTGTTCAAGGCGGATCCGTTTTGCCTATGTTCATGATAATACAAACGGATCCGTTCTGAACGGATGCATGCGGTTGTATTATCAGTGCGGATCCGTCTGTGCAGATACATGACGGATCCGCACAAGACGCCAGTGTGAAAGTAGCCTAAGGACCATGGGGCTGTCATAAAGCAATTTTCTTGATGCTTTCTAAATGCTGTTAAGAACAGCACAGGCAAGATGGTAGCCCCCATAATAATGTTCAGGAAATAGAATAAAAAAAAAATCTGCAATAAGAAAATAAAAAGAGATTAGAAGAAGAAGATATGTTACTATCTGGTTATAAATTGCATAATATAATATTGTATGTTCACAACAGACTAAAGTTGCATAGTGTTGGGCGAACATGCTCAGCCGAACACCTTTTTCACTCGAGCATCGCAATGCGTGTCCGAACATCGCATGTGCTCGAGCGCAATGCTCGAACGCGATGCTCGAATCTCCTTCCTGCACGTTTTTTGGCTCACTGTAATGCCGTAGCCATGTTGATTACTGGCATTACAGTGATTGACTGGCCGGAACACGTCATCGGGTGCTATATAGCACCCGATGACACGTGGTTCGGCTCGGACTTAGTCAGGGTGAGCTGCAGCAGAAGGGACAGATTGTATAGGGAGAGGATTTGTGTTTTTTTTAGGTAGTTTTGTTTTGAGTGTTGAAAGGTGTTAGAGACCCAACAGTCCTTTTAAGGACCATTGCTTTATCCGGCTGCGAATTATATTAGCCAACGTGCGCTAAAATGCGTGCAATTGTTTGGTTGCTGGTGACAGCAGAAACATTACCTGCACTACATCTCCTGTATAATGTTAGCCGCTGGTGACAGCAGCGACATTACCTGCGACACATCTCCTGTATAATGTTAGCCACTGGTGACAGTAGCGACATTACCTGCTGTACATCTCCTGTATAACGTTAGACGCTGGTGACAGCAGCGACACTACCTGCGCTACATCTCCTGTATAACGTTTGTGTATCCCAAATAGCTGTGACATTCAGTGTAGGTTTTTCTTAGCCGCTGGTGACAGCAGCGACATTACCTGTGCTACTTCTCCTGTATAATGTTTGTGCATCCCAAATAGCTGTGACATTGACTGCAATTTTTTATTAGCTGCTGGTGACAGCAGCAACATTACCTGCGCTACATCTCCTGCATAATGTTAGCCACTGGTGACAGCAGCAACATTACCTGCACTACATCTCCTGTATAACGTTAACCGCTGGTGACAGCAGCGACATTATGTGCGCAACATCTCCTGTAACACGTTTGTGTATCCCAAATAGCTGTGACATTCACTGTAATTTTTTCTTGGCCGCTGGTGACAGCAGCGACATTACCTGGCCTATATCTCCTGTATTACGTTTGCGCATCCCAAATACCTATGACATTCACTGTAATTTTTCGCCCCTAATGTTTTAGAGGGTCACCAGCAGGCCCTTGCTCCTAATATTTTAGAGGGTCAGCTCAGCAGCAGACCCTCACCCTTAATGTTTTAGAGCAGTGGTCCCCAACCTTTTTTGCACCAAGGACCAGTTTCATGCAAGACAATTTTCCCAGGGACCAGGTGGGGTGGGGGGTTCTGGGGCAGGGCTTAGGGGGGGCAGGGTTTATGGAGTGCTGGTCGGTGCTGACTGATTCACTCGCATAACAAAACACAAGGTGCATATTAAAATATATAACGATATAACGACTATATAAACTGACTAGGGTCTCTGCTGCACTGGTCTCTGCTGCACTGGTCTCTGCTGCACTGTACCGCATTTTCCGCCCTATAAGACGCACTGGCCCATAAGACGCACCTAGGTTTTAGAGGAGACCAATAAGAAAAATATTTTTTCCATTACACCTCAGGTCAGACCAGCAATCAGACCACCAATGTTAATCAGACCTCAGATTAGACCCCCAATGCCTCAGATCGACCCCCCCAACCTTCAGCCATCTATCAGCCCCCATGTCAACCATCAGTCCCCCATGTCAGCCATTAGGCCCCCATGTCAGCCAGCCATCAGCCCCCATGTCAGCCAGGCATCAGCTCCCCATGTCAGCCAGGCATCAGCCCCCTATCTCAGCCAGGCATCAGCCCTCCATGTCAGCCAGCCATCAGCCCCCCATGTCAGCCAGCCATCAGCCCCCCATGTAAGCCACCCATCAGCCCCCATGTCAGCCATCAGCGCAAATAAAAAAAAAACAAAACACTTACCTCTCCTGCTCCTGGACGCCATCGCTCCTCGCGATCGCGATACTCTTCATCCTGCTGTCGGCTGTGTATCGTGGGCGCGGCGCACAATGTGAGGTCACAGTGCGCCCTCACGCTGTGCGCAGCCTTGTACAGCTGACAGCCGAGCTGAGGACCAGGAAGCGGTGAGTAGAGACCCTTCACCGCTACCTGGTCTTCTGGTACTAATGAAGCTCTTCCATAATAGAAGCTCTTTATTAATACCGCGATAAAGACGACCCTGATTACAGGCCCTTGCTCCTAATGTTTTAGAGGGTCAGCTTAGCAGCAGACCCTCACTCCTAATGTTTTAGAGCGTCACCAGCAGACACTCACCCCTAATGTTTTAGATGGTCAGATCAGCAGCAGGCCCTCACCCCTAATGTTTTAGAGGGCCACCAGCAGGCCCTCTCCAATAATGTTTTAGATGGTCAGATCAGCAGCAGGCCCTCACCCCTAATGTTTTAGAGGGCCACCAGCAGGCCCTTGCTCCTAATGTTTTAGAGGGTCAGCTCAGCAGCAGACCCTCACCCCTAATGTCTTAGAGGGTCACTAGCAGGCCCTCTCCAATAATGTTTTAGATGGTCAGATCAGCAGCAGGACCTCGACCCTAATGTTTTAGATGGTCAGATCAGCAGCAGGCCCTCGCCCCTGATGTTTTAGAGGGTCACCAGCAGGCCATTGCTCCTAATGTTTTTGAGGGTCACCAGCAGGCCATCAATCATAATTGTATATATATTGCTGTTCTTCATATATTCTTGTAGTACGCCGGATGAAGGGATTGGTGATGTCTCGAAAGCTCGCTATATAACATCATTACTTCTATTTTTGTTATCCATTAAAAGGTATCAAACCTGCAATACTTTTATTTTGTTTCTCTTAATGAGAGCACTGAACTAAAGAAAACTAGCACGTATCTGGAGTTTGTCCCTTTATTCCTGGTCGGCTAGCTTTGTTTCCAATGCAGCCCACTTACTTTCAGTGCATCTACTCCAGTCCTTAACACAGCAAAGTGTAACATTGAACCACTGCAATGTTATATTCCTCCATGGGATGACATACAGAGCCCCCCTTAATTATGGAAGGGCAGTTCTGATAAATAAGACATGAAAACATACTTTCATTATAAATGATTGCCGGGAAACTTTATTCTCCTTCAAATCTACTCAAATCAGTTGATTTCCTATTGAACATCCTTTTCTGTGGATGAAACAGAGATAATAATGGAACCGGATCCAAAATTTGGAATCCTTCTGTAATAAGTCCCAGTTTATTGCACTAGATTGATCTGGATTGTTAGGTAATAGCCATGATTTACCATGCTCTAGACATGGTTTGAAATTCTAGAAATCATTATAGTAACAGCTGTTCTATTTATTTAAGCATGTGTACCACATGTTATTTCTTTCCACATCTTTACTGCGGCTGTACATATTTGAAAAGGTCTTTAAAATGTTAAAAGTACAACATCTAAGCTCAATTATGAGTTGATGTACTGCTAAACGACAAATCAATTCAATCATGTCAGTGCTAGGAGTGGGAAATTGACGTCTAGTCAAGAAGCTTGACATGATCCATTAAAGACCCCGTATTGAGTGGATTAGTGAAATGGTGCTTATCCTTCAAAGAGCATGAAACAAACAGCTTGTCCTTATAAAAAAACAACAACATTATATATATAATATAATTAATAAATAGCTACTACATCTTGCCTCCATGGGGTGCGTGACAGAATGGAATAGAAGAAAATAACTAGTAGTATAAAATGATAGTCTTGGGTCTTGATTTTACTTAGACCTTATACATACGACAGAGCCATATGCATTGAGGCACATGGCAGCCCTGGGGTTCTGTACTATGGAGCCATATGGTGCTCCATATCATATGGAGGCACAGACTTATTATACTCTGGAATTGGTGTTTTTCTGGCATTTTTTTGATACATATAATGTCGGCCGATGATATAAGCATGGACAAAGGTTTCACCACCACTACATAGCAGGAGACTGAGGGAATATGAAGAAGTGACATAAACTGCTTCTGCCCGATCAGCGGCAGGGGTCCGTCATTTTTTGCCACTTTGCCTTACTAAAAGCGCAATAGCGGGTAGTTAAAAAGTACTATGGCACCAATGAAAATGTCAACTCATCCCAAAAAAAATAAGCACCCACACAAGACTTGCAGAAAAATATGGCACTCAGAAAATGCTTTGTGCAAAAGTGGTAAAGCGTATGAAAAACTATATAAAATTGGTATCTCTGTAATCGTACTGACCAGCAGAATAAGGCCTCTTGCACATGGCCATTGTGGGTCCGTGGCCGTATCGTGGCCCACATACGGCGGGTCCGCAATACAAGGACACCAGTCCCTGTGCACTCCGCATCACGGATGTGGACCCGGACCCATTCACTTGAATGGGTTCGCAATCACGGAGATGCGGAACGGAAGCACGGATCGGAACCCTACCGAAGCACTATGGAGTTCATCCATTGTGTTTCTGTTGCCTCTGCACCGCAAAAAAATTGTTGTATGTACCCCATAATAAAACCGATGATAAAGCTCCGTTGAAATAAAAAAAAAATTTCTGCTTGTCAGAAAATGACTGTACTGGTGTCCAGAAGCCATACACCATTCCACCAAATCTGGCCCTCAAAAGCCACATGACACTCTTTCTCTTCTGATCGCTGCCATGTGCCACAAAAGTTTACAACTACATATAGGGTATTGCCATGTTCAGGAGAACATGCTAAACAAAATTTCTGGTGCTTTTTCTCCTTTTAGCCCTTTCGAAAATAAAAATTGGGGAGCTTATGCAACATTTTATTGGAAGAAATAAAAATTTTATTTTCCACAACCAAGTGTTTCTAAATTTTATTAAAAGTATGTGGGGTCAAAGTGGTTACAATACCTCTCAATAAATTCCTTGAGGGGTGCAGTTTCTAAAATAGGTCTTTTCGGGGATTCTACTGTGTGCTTTCAAATGTAACATCACAGAAAAAAATTGCACCAAACGGATATGCCACTGACTATACTAGCTAGCCAAACAAGCAGATATTAAAAGCTAAGACTGTTTGCCAATATATTCCTGTCAGGAACACATCGGAGCCCCTCATGCACCACGTCACGGTCACTCAGCATGGCATGGGGTCCTACCACTACACTAACTATGGTGTGTACATGATCTGAAGGTGATGGAATACTGCTCACAGCCAAGCTTCCACACTGTGGCTTGCAGTCTTGCTTTATTCACATTGCACTAGTTGTCCTGCTATGCAGTTGTGTGGAAGCTTGGCTGGGAGCAGTATTCCATAACATTCAGACCGTGTTCACACCATAGTTAGCGTAGTGGTAGGACCCCATGCCATGCTGAGTGACCATGACGTGGTGCATGAGGGGCTCCGATGTGTTCCTGACAGGAATATATTGGCAAACAGTCTATATATATTTATATATTTCATCCGCACAATGCTCCGTTTTGTGTAGGATGCCTTTGCGGTGCATGTGGTCCGTGCCGGCATCCTCCACTGTACACAATTTTTGCTGGGGATGGCCGTTTGCTGCGGTCCACATGCGGTGGGACTGCTCCCCCAATGAGAAACACGCTACAGTGTTTGGGGTCTGAGCAGTTCCCCCATTTTAGCCACTATATTTCTGTGATTTTTGTTTCAAATGTAACATGGCATGAAAAAATAAATGAATAAAACCTCCAAAACCTTTTCTTCTTAGCCCTGCCGTGTGACCATAGAGCAGTTTATGACCACATATGGGTGTTTCTGTAAACTGAAGAAACAAGTAATAAATATTGAGTTTGGTTTGTTAACCCTTTCTGCCTTACAGGAAAAAATTTATTAAAATGTAAAATCTGCAAAAAATGTTAATTTTGAAATTTCACCTTCATTTTCATTTAACTCTTGTGAAACATATATATAGGGTTAACCACGTAACTAAAATCAGTTTTGAATAACTTGAGGGGTGTACCATAGTTTTGAAAATGGGGGTCATTTATGGGTGGTTTCAACTACGTAAGCCCCACAAATTGACTTTAAAACTCGAATTGGTTCTTAAAAAAGTGGATTTTGGAAATTTCCTTAAAAACTTGAAATTTGCTTCTAAAAACCAGAGCCTTCTAACGTCCTAAAAAAAAAAAATGACATTCGCAAAATGATGCAGACATAAAGTAGACATATGGGAAATATTAATTAATAACTACTTTGTGAGGTATTACTATCCATCCTAAAAGCAGAGAAATTCAAATTTAGAAAATAGTGAATTTTCAGTAAATTTGGGATTTTTTAATAAATAAAGGTAAAAATATCAACTCAAATTTACCTTTAACATAATGTACATTGTGTTACAAGAAAACAGTCTCAAAATCACTTGGATAAGTAAAAGGGTTTTAAAGTTATTACCATCTAAAGTGACATATGTTAGATTTGCCAGAAGGTGAAAAATATCTGTGTCCTGAAGGGGTTAAAAACACACTGTGCTGTCCCATTTGTTATGCTTTTTAACCTCTTCAACCACCATGACGTACCCAAACCTCACAGTTGTTGAGGCAATGTATGAAGCGGGCTGTTGCAGTGAGCATGCTCCATATGCAGCAGGTGCCACCTGTATCACACAGCAGACACTCAGCCACAATAACGAGGAATGGCAATGACGCTGAACCCCGTTATTTAACCCCTCAAGGTCCATGATCAACAGTGATTGCTGCACCTATGAGATAAAGCAGAGGGATGCGGTCCTTAAGGTGAAATTGTGGGGCTCTGATTGGTTACCATGGCAGTCTGGACACTGCTGAAGCCTTCCAGGCCTGCCATAGTATGCTCCTTGCTACGCTGTACATGAAGCACAGTGCAGAAGGTACAATGTCAGAATCCTATTCAACCTAATAGATCTTTTTTTAAAAAAGTAGTAAAAAAAAAAGCTATACAAGTTTTGTATCGCTGTATTCTTATTTAGTCATAGAATAAGAACATCATGTCATTTTTAGTGCACATGGAATGCCGTGATTTCAAAGCCCCAAAAACCTCGGTGGAATTTGTTTGTAAAATGTAACCCCACAAAGATCTTTTTCCCGATTTTCCAATAACAGGCATGTTAAATTGAATAGTGTCTTTCAAAAATACAACTTAGGGCTCTTTCATACTTGCGTATTTCTTTTCCGGCATAGAGTTCCATCGTCGGGGCTCTATGCTGGAAAAAGCCTGATCAGGATTATCCCAATGCATTCTGAATGGAGAGAAATCCGTTCAGGATGCATCAGGATGTCTTCAGTTCAGGACCGGAATGTTTTTTGGCTGGAGAAAATACCACAACATGCTGCTCTTTTTGCTCCGGCCAAAAATCCTAAACACTTGCCGCAAGGCCGGATCCGGAATTAATGCCCATTGAAAGACATTAATCCAGATCCGGCCTTAAGCTAAACGTTGTTTCGGCGCATCGCCAGATCCGACATTTAGCTTTTTCTGAATGGTTACCATGGCAGCCAGGACGCTAAAGTCCTGGTTGCCATAGTAAAGTGTAGTGGGGAGCGGGGGAGCAGTATACTTACCACCCGTGCGGCTCCCGGGGCGCTCCAGAGTGACGTCAGGGCGCCCCACGCACATGGATCATGTGATCCATGCGCATGGGGCGCTCTGACATCATTCTGGAGCGCCCCAGGAGCCGCACGGGCGGTAAGTATACTGCTCCCCACTACTACTATGGCAACCAGGACTTTAATAGTGTCCTGGCTGCCATAGGAACACTGAAAGCATTTTGAAGACTGATCAGTCTTTAAATGCTTTCAGTTCAGTTGCGTTGTTACGGATCCGGCAGGCACTTCCGGCGACGGAAGTGCACACCGGATACTAACAACGCAAGTGTGAAATAGGCCTTATCCCACAAAAAATAAGCCCTCATATGGTTATATGAATAGAAAATTTCAAAAGTTATGGCTATTGGAACGTGGGAGGGAAAAAAATTAAAATACAAAACAAAATATGGACCTGGTACTTAAGGGGTTAATATTAGAAACCTTTAAAATGTGTTCCTTATTGGGGGTAGATGGCATGTAAACACACACAATGTGGTTTTGAAAAAAACTGTCTTGTTTGGACCAAGTGTCGAAAAAATTTCCTTAATGGGGGCAGATCACCCCCTGCCCCTGTTTATACACATACATACACACACACACACACACACGATAAAAGATATAAATTGAAGGGATGATTACTATCCTGATCAAAAAGAATATATACAGTCTATTATACAGCCATAAAATCAGTGATAAAGTCTGTAAGTTGTGATGTCAGAGACAAATGTTTATAGATCTGGATATTGTCCTGACTCAAGAGAGCTTAATAGTCTGTGTTACTGCTTTAAGACCAATGGTAGGACTAAAGGCATATACTGTGTTGTCAGCGATATAAGTATAAATATTTTACCGGTCTGCCGGATTCATGAATATCGCTGCTCCTGCTGTAAGTTGTATGCCGGTCCTTTTCGTTGCAGTTGGACAGGGAGTGCGGGGTAACGTGGTTGCTGAATGCTGGTTGTTCTTCCTGCGCGGGAGTGCTTGGCGTCCTGCTCCATTCGCGCGATGTACGTGGCGTCCCACATGATGTGGAGGCCTCTACGTCACAGTGGTCAGCTGACCGGGATTCCCGAACTTCTCCTGATGAAATTTAGTGCGCTGTATATGGTTCGATCCTTTTAGTATCTCCCCAATAGTTGTTGAAAGGCTTTGTTAGGATTTAAAATGTGGAGTTTCTTCCCGGTACTGTCCTAAATGTTCACCAAATGCGTTTCGGTGCTTTCTGGCATGAAGGTGCGCCCTGGGATTTGTTAGCATGCACATAAAACAGTGCCCACTGTTATTCTTCCTATCCAGGTGCAGGTCAGTACTGCATACTTCTGTGAGAAGATTGCTTGGACTTGGATTGTGTGGGCAGAAGTTGAACGGCATGGCAGCCACGGTGAGGGAGGGCCTCCCTGGCAGTGGCTGGCTGGAGCTCACTCCTTCTTCTTCTCCGGGGGGCGGAGCGGGCAACGTCACAGACGCGAAGACGTGCCTGTGCGGCGGCACGCTCTGAGCCCCAGCAGCCATTGCTCTCTTAAAGAGGCAGAGAGGGGCTCAGAGCGGTCGCGGGCCCTGCTGCAGTGTGGCTTGCCTGGCTCAGTCTCTTTCCATAGTCCATCCGCTTAGCGCTGTTAGCCACCACAAAAATATTATATTGTAGTAAGTTGTGGGCCGACTCCGGTGTCGAGTGGTGGGCTTGGGGGCCCCTAAGGACTCAGGGGCCTGGGGACAATTGCCCCCCTTGCCTATATGGAAGCACCGGCCCTGACTGCTCTTACCGTAAAGATTCCTTTTCTATGTTTGTGTACAAACCTTCTTTTCTCCAGATGCAGAGGATGTCCCCTTGTCACAGTCACAGTCCAGGGGATAAATAGATGATGGGAGAGATCTCTGTACTGACCCCTGATATATTTATACATAGTTATTAGATCTCCCCTCAGTCATCTTTTTTCTAAAGTGAATAACCCTTATTTTGATAATCTTTCAGGGTATTGTAGATCCCTCATTCCAGTTATTACTTTAGTTGCCCTCCTCTGAACCCTCTCCAGCTCTGCTATGTCTGCCTTGTTCACAAGTCACCAGAACTGTACACAGTACTCCATGTGTGGTCTGACCAGTGATTTGTAAAGTGGTAGGACTATGTTCTCATCATGGGCATCTATGACCCTTTTGATGCAACCCATTATCTTATTGGCCTTGGCAGCAGCTGCCTGACAGTGTTTTTTACAGCTTAGTTAGCTGTTCACTAAAATTCCTAGGTCTTTTTCCATGGCCGTGTTACATAGTGTTTTACCATTTAGTATGTACGGGTGACTTTCATTATTTCTTGCCATGTGCATAACCTTACATTTGTCAGTGTTAAACCTCATCTGCCACTTCTCTGCCCAAGCCTCCAATCGTTCCATATCCATCTGTAGCAGTTTACTGTCCTCTTCCGTGTCAATTACTTTACACAGTTTAGTGTCATCTGCAAAAATTTATATTTTACTGTGCAAGCCTTCTACAAGATCATTAATAAATATATTGAAGAGGATAGGGCCCAGTACTGACCCCTGAGGTACTCCACTAGTGACAGTGACCTAATCTGAGTGTGTACTATTAATAACCACCCTGTGTTTTCTATTAGCCAGTTACTTACCCACATGCAGACATTTTCTCTCAGTCCGAACATTCTCATTTTATATACTGACCTTTTATGCGGTACAGTGTTAAATGTTTTTGAGAAGTCCAGATACACGACATCCATTGATTCACCGCTGTCAAGTCTAGAACTTACTTCCTCAAAGAAACTGATTAAATTAGTTTGACATGACCGATCCCTCATGAAGCCATGCTGATATGGCATTATTTGCTTATTTTCATTGAGGTGCTCTAAGATAGCATCTCTTAGAAAACCTTCAAACAGTTTACACACGACAGATGTTAAACTTACTGGCCTATAGTTTCCAGTCTCTGTCTTTGGACCCTTTTTGAATATTGGCACCACATTTGCAATGCGCCAATCCTTGGAATACTACATGTCAGTATTGAGTCCTGACTCCTTAAATATCAAAAATAAGGGTCTGGCTATGACATTACTTAATTCTCTTAGGATATGGGGGTGTATGCCATCTGGTCCTGGTTATTTGTCTATTTTAATCATTACACCGCTGTACTTCTTCCCGGGTCAGACAGGGCACTTTTAATTGGGAATTTTCTTTTACATTCTGCATTTCATCTGAAAGTTCATTTTCTTCAATGAATACAGTGGAGAAAAAATATTTAACAGCTTTGCTTTCTCCTCATCACTCTCTGCAACTCCCCCCTCATCACTCTGTAAGGCACCGACACCCTCAGATTTATACTTTTTACCATTTATATAATTGAAGAACATTTTAGGGTTAGTGTTGCCTCTTCTGAGGAAAAAAAGGCCCCCTACTTGGAGCGGCGGTAAGGACAGAGCTAATGTAACTGAAAATCTTTTACAGGGATGCAAGAACGAGCAAGAGGAATGCTGTAACCTCTGGCTCCATGGTACAGTGTCAGACTCAGAGGTGACATCAACATTAACCTGCTGTGACTGAGAGGAGGAGTGAGCCACCCAGTCATAAATATCATCATTTTGTTCTCAATAATAATGTGACACCTCTCGGAAGCCAGGTTGAACTGTGGCCTACTTCTACAACTACTACTAATGGACAAATGTAACCGAATGTTATATTGCAGTAATACAATACATTCAATAACATGGGTATTTGTGCTGTAAAATGCCTTTGCAACTTTGCTGTAACTTGCAGTAATACAATGCATTCACTAACACGAGTGTGTGTACTAATGGCTTTATTGCAGTAAAATGCTTTGGCTGTAACGGAACGGTATGTTGCAGTATTACAATGCCTTCACTAACACAGGTATACTAGTAAAATGCTGCAACTGAACGGTATCTTGCAGTAATACAAAGCATTCAATACCATGTGTATACTAATGGCGTTATTGCAGTAAAATGCCTTTGCTGTAACTAAAGGGTATCTTGCAGTAATACCATGTTTCAATAACACAGGTATAGTAATGGTGTTATTGCAGTAAAATGCCTTTGCAACTTTGCTGTAACTTAACGCTATCTTAAAGTAATAAAATGTGTTCACTAACATAGGTATATCGATGCACTTTAGTGCTGTAAAAATGCCCAATTACAAATGGTAAATTGAGGGTTTTAGAAATGAAAAGGTGGGCAATTGCTCAGCATTTGCAGCAGAATGTTCGAATGCTGGCAATAAGCCTATAAACGTAAGGTTTTTAGTTTTACAAACCAAAAAAAAAGGTGGATGTCCATAGAAAAAAAATAATTCTTTTGTGGCAGGATAGAACTTGCCAGCAAGCTTTATGAGCTATAATAGAACTTGCCAGCAAGCTGTCTGAACTATGAAACAATGCACAACTCAGATTCAACAGTCCCTCACTCTCTATATTAAGTTTTCGCTGATAAACCCTAAACTCTACCCAATTATATTTTCCCATTCTCTCCTCTCTAGTACAGCAAGTAGCTTAATTACTAGCTTGTGTCTGCTCTGCAGTTGCTTTTTGCAGACACAGCCACAACATATGCTCTCAGATCACAAGTAAAACACAGAATACACATACAAACGCAAAAACAAAAATGCAATGGCACTCTGCAACCAGCACTCTGCCCTGCCTCCATGCTAGATGTTGAATGAGGCATTAGTGTACATTTTGGCCAAAGCGTAATAAGCCACTCACCCCGTCAAGGTCACCTCAGTTTTATACTGACTTTAAAACCAGCCTCCAGGGCAGACTAACTAGTCAGGTGTGCACGACTGCATGGAGTCTGCAAACTGAGTCTGCTTTTATAGCGCCTACAAGTAGCCATTTGGCTCCAGGAGAAGTATATAGTGGGCTCAGCATGCATGTTGGTACTTGCATCCCTCTATCTGATTGAATCTGTTATGGCACCAGACGGGGTTACAAGCAGAGTGTACCTGGCATGCATGCTGCACCTGCGCTCCCTGGATTTTATGTGGCTGTCATGGCCCATAACAGGTAGGAACTAGTGTTAGGGACCACTCATGGAGGCGACCTTGATGCGGTGAGTGGCTTATTATGCTTTGGCCAAAATGTACACTAATGCCTCATTCAACATCCAGCATGGAGGCAGGGCAGAGTGCTGGTCGCAGAGTGCCATTGCATTTTTGTTTTTGCGTTTGTATGTGTATTTCGCCATAGCAATGTGCACCTGCATATAGGGTTGTGCGGACTGAACCCCCCACTTTTTTTTTCTTTGAAACACAGAATAGCATTCCATTGTACTCTCAACAGCAGGACCTGCCAGAATTCTGCCCTTGATCAGGGCAAGAACCCCCTCCCCCCTCCATGGGTCATGTGTAGAGATGAGCGAATTTTTCAAAAATTACATTAAATACCGGCTATTTCCTGGCTGCTGAGAGCCTTTTTAGTGGTGTAGAACACTGTGCCTTGCGGTAACACGCATAGGGAGTCTGCTTTGGTAGTGAAATAATACTGTGAGTCCGTATGACAGGCATCGCTCTTAGATTCACTGCACACTTCACATATTTGGGCAGTCACGGGGCCAAAATGGACCAAATAACTCAAGTATGAACTTAGTCTTACAGGTTGATGTTAGCACCAAGAAGAAGCGCACTCCTTTTACACCAGCACTAGCTGATTCCACATAGATGTCTACAAACGCGTTCTATTAAACGCGTATACAAGTAGAGCCCCCCTGACAGAGTGGAGAGGGTGTCAGCAGTAAGTTTGTGTTGACGTCACTGATTAATTTGCCCTTCCTCTGATCCATCAGTGGAGCATCCGCTTTCACTCAGTCAGCATTTCCTCAATAATCCATCACTATTGCTAATGCCTAAAAAAAACAGGAGTGGATCTAAAACAGAGATGACACATGAGTGGAATATTTGCCACAGAGCGGCACAATGACAGAGTCTGGAGGTGTCGGCAGCAGCAGTAGCAGCATCAGGAGAAGGCAGATAATTAATGATTGGGTAAGCACTACCTGGTTAGAAATTTTCCAGTTCCTTTCAGTGGGGGATCCTTCAGACGTTGGTCTAGGCCTCCGGATCCTTGTAGTTTCCCAAAAATTCTGCGCAAGGAGTGCGGTACTCTAGTTGCAGTGAAAATTCAGAACTTTATTGCACCAAATACAAGCAACGTTTCGACCACACAGGTCTTTATCAAGCTTACAAACATATGTGACACAGTAAACACAAATACCCTATAACCCATTCCAATTGGTTAAAACAAACAATCTTCATTGGTCCATTCAGATGTCAATCAAGTTGGATTATAAAACACTCTCTTACTCACTTTTAACTCCAATGCCTTAGTTCTCATATAATTAAGGTAGTTCTCATATACTTACCTATACAACTGGCTTGCGGTTCTCACCTGGATTAACTTCATAACTAATGCTGATTCCGGCGTCTTGGTGTCCGGTGTGCATGCGCTAGTGACGTCACGGCATTAGGCGTACCTACATTACATTATATTGGGCCTACGGCCTCCAGCTTCATACCATCAAATGCGCATGTGCGTGCTTTCTCGGCACTGCATACCACAGCTCAAAAAGAGACATCACACACTCCAGCCTAGCAGAGCGCTCCAGTTAATAACCTTCTGGAACAACCTGCCATATCGGCCGGTATAGTTGAATTTTAAATTTCTATATAAAGATCGATTCTCCGGTGAACTCACTTAATGTGCATGGCCACCAGGTCCAATCTTCACTCAATTCTGCCATGGAGTGCCTACACTTCTTCATCCACACAAACCCTCAGTTTTTAACGGAATTCCTCACTGTTGAGGCTACACAAGTCCCCATTTCATATATATTTTTCGCTTTCTCTGCTACTCTCCTATCCCACGTTCCAAGGCACAACAGGAGACCAGGCAACTTACCCCTTCTTCTATTCACAAATTAAAGTATTCCCCAGTCCTAGATACTCTCTTTCAAATCCATAGTGAGTTACTTCCGCCAGAGTGTGGTAACCTAATGGAGTAGAGCAGAAATACTTAAAAATCGTATAAAAACATCTCGGGATTGCCGGGCAAATCATCTTAATGTACAGCATTATGGGTTCAGAACAGAGAACCTACTTTGAACTCTCTATTTAAGCCTTTTGGCTCCATGGTATCTAACTCGTAGATCCACCTCAATTCTTTCCTTTTTAGTTGCCTCTCTCTATTGCCCCCTCTTCTTATCATTTGAACACCATCTATAATCTGAAATCTCAGTTGTGAAATGTTGGGATTACATTTCAAAAAGTGTTCTGGTACTGGAAATTGTGTATCTTACTCCTTTCCTTGTTCTTGTTTTCCCGACAACAACTTACGGATGGTATATCTGTGTTGGTTGATTCTATTCCTGCAGGGCACTGCAGGACATAGATAACATAATCCGATGCACAAGTATAAAAATCCTGTATTTTATACCTACTTCCTGTTCTAGGATGACTAAATGTGTCTCCCTTGACTAGGTTGCCGCAGTTGCAGCAACCCAGACATGGGTAACACTCTTTTCTTGACGGAGTGTAATAATATTACAGGCTACAGCTACTAGAGAGGGGTCATTGATCCAGGGAGTTATTCTGATTGCCTGATTGGAGTCGGGAAGGAATTTTTTTCCCCTTAAGTGGGGAAAATTGGCTTCTGCCTCACAGGGGTTTTTTGCCTTCCTCTGGATCAACTTGTAGGAAACAGGCCGAACTGGATGGACAAATGTCTTTTTTCGGTCTTATATACTGTTACTATGTTAGTGTGGAGGTGGCAGCAGAATCAGGAGGCCACAGCATGAGGAGGCCATAGAGTGGTACGATGACAAGAGATTGCAGAGGTGGCAGCAGCAGCATCATGAGGAGGTCACAGAGGGTCACAATTACAGAGTGTGGAGGTGGAAGCAGTATGAGGAGGCCACTGAGTCGCACAAAGATGATGTGTATTCCGATAGATAAGCCTCTGCGCAAGAAGAATGTATTTATATACATATCTTTGTACTTCATATGATGTGGGACTTTTCTCAGGCTAATAGATGGATAATATGTTATGTATAGACTGAGACGCTTATATGGTATTATCTATCACATACCTGCCCTTCACAAATATGGCGGTCGGATGATTTCCGGTTCCGGTGACGCACGCTTTGCAACCCAGCCTTGTTGTGAGGGTATCGCGATGTGTTGAATGCTATGTGATTGCGGACCGCTGTGGAGGAGTGGTTACAGCATATTTATACCCGGCAATCGTGAGTTTAATGTACGCCCGGAAGAAGCGGGAAGCGAAACGTACGTTGGGGTTGAGGAAGCACTACCTCCACATCGGTCTGTATTTTTACCCTTTGTATTTTGGTAACCGACCTTTTGAATATTGGGACATGCGTTCCTGTCTTATGTTGATATATTGTGGATGGATTGTATTTACTTTTTCCATTCATCTATTGTGACATTCACTGGTCAGACATATGGCTGTAGTCATATTACATTGGCTACTAGCACATTGTGAATAGGGTTTATGGGTACAAACCTCTGTGGAGTGTGATTACTGTCCACCTGTTCTATGAGGATCCATTTTAGATATATTGGTCTGTTATTTGTGTATTTTTAACATTACAAAATAAAATTTGATTTTTTATTACTTATTTAATGTGGTGATTTATTGGGGTTTTCTTTTGCTAGTTGTATATTCCGCATTAATTTTGGTATTTCTGCGATGGAAGGTGTTTATTTGAGTCGCACAAAGACCAAGTCTGCAGGTGGCGGCAGCATGAGAAGACCACAGAGTGGCACAATGACAGAGTCTGGTGGTGGCAGCAGTATGAGGAGGCCACAGAGTGGCACAATGACAGAGTGTGGAGGTGGCAGCAGCAGAAGCATCATGAGGAGGCCACAGAGGGGCACAATTACAGAGTGTGGAGGTGGCAGCAGTATAAGGAGGCCACTGAGTGGCACAAAGACCGAGTCTGCAGGTGGCGGCAGCATGAGGAGACCACAGAGTGGCTCAATGACAGAGTCTGGTGGTGGCGGTGGTAGCATGAGGAGACCACAGAGCGGCACAATGACAGAGTCTGGAGGTGGCAGCAGCAGCAGTATCAGCATCAGGAGAAGGCCACCGAGTGGCACGATGACAGAGTGTGGAGGTGGCGGTGGCAGCAGCATCAGGATGAGGCCACAGGGAGGCACAATGACCAAGTGTGGAGGTGGCGGCAGTTTCAGGGGACTACAGAGTGGCAAGGTGACATAGTGTGGAGGTAGCTGCAGCATGAGGAGGCCACAGATTGATAAGGTGACATAGTGTGGAGGTGGCGGCAGCATCAGGATGCCACACAGTGGCAAGGTGACATAGTGTGGAGGTGGCAGCAGCATCAGGAGACCACAGCATGAGGAGGCCACAGAGTGGTACGACGGGAAGAGATTGCAGAGGTGGCAGCAGCATTAGTAGGCCACAGAGTGGTACGATGACGAGAGATTGCAGAGGTGGCAGCAACATGAGTAGGCTACAGAGTGGCCGCTTAAAAGACGATTTAATAATACACGTTCTCTGGCACAAAAGGCTTGATAAATTGCCCTCGAATATTTGGATGATATAATGGTGAATTTAAGTTTACTTTCTTATAATTTTACTCAAGATTTGGTTCAATTTAATAATACATATTTAATAAATTTAATAATAAAAATTAAGTGTTGCCTAAGACAGGAGAGAATCCGCCAGTCTTCTCTTTATTTGATGATGTGGTTGCGATGGAGAAAGCATTCCAAAAAACTATTTCTCTCCAACTGGAGACGAATCCTGTCAAGATTGATGCAAGTGCGGTATCGGCTGCTCATCGAGCCAGATACTTCTTGGGGAACCTACCTGGCATGAACAGACAATGAAAAGACAATGCTTCAAGATAGCTTAGAGCTCAGTAGAGTCGCAAAGTTCATCAATATTGAAACCATAACTACCAGCCCCTGGTATCTTCATCAGGGAAAACCTCACCAGTTCCCAGTCATCATGGATGGGAAGGAGGACATCCTGTGGTGCACAGAGATAGAGAGGGTCTTTGGATTCCCCCCACACTATACGGATGTCTCAGAAATGAACAGCTGCTCCCGACAGCAGCTCCTGGGAAGGTCATGGAGCGCCCTGTTCATCCGGCATCTATTTGCTCCTCTGAAAGGTTTATTTTGAAAGTGTATAGAAGCCACACGGGGCCCCCATGCTGCAGATTTATCATAGAGACATCATGAAGATTTTACAACATAAAACTACAGCGCTGAATGCTGAATAAAATTAACTTTTCGGTCGAAATACGTCAATATTTGAACACATATAACCGCAATGCTAAACGCGGAATAAAGTTTGTTTTTCGACTGAAATACGCCCCAAAAGGTTTTACCACATATAACCGCAGTGCTGAATAAAATTTGTTTTTGGACCGAAATACGTCAATAAAGATTTTACCACATTTAACCGCAGTGCTGAACACTGAATAAAATTAGTTTTTTTGACTGAAATACGTCAATAAAGATCTTACAACATATAACTGCAGCGCTGAACGCTGAATTAAACTTGTTGTTTGACTGAAATACATCCCAAAAGGTTTTGCAACATATAACCGCAGCGCTGAACGCCGAATAAAATTTGTTTTTCGACCGAAGTATGTCACTAAAGGCTTGGGACTCTCCACCTCGGCTCGCCACGAGCCATCAGTTCTTTGAAAGGTGCAGAGTACACCACTTAGAAAGGGAGGGACTGCAGCACCAGCAACTTGGAAAGCAGCACGTTCAGCTTTTGCGCTGTTGGATGCGTGCATGCATACTGTTTACGGAATGACTGATGAGGAGTAGGAGGAGCAGGAGCATCAGGACCAGAAGACGATGGGAACGACAGACAGCTCCCTTCGGCTAAGGTGGTGGAGCCTTGACTGCCTGAAATCGGGTGTGGCGTGCCACTGGATGATGCAGCGGTTGCTGTGGCAGGCTGGACCAACACATCGGAGCCACGGTTCTCCCAGGCCACTTTATGGTGACGCCTGAGGACATGGGGCAATAAACTCTGGGAAGGCGGGATCACCCTGATTGACATTAATGCATGCAGCCAGCAGCCAGCCAGCCCTGTGATGTCACAGCCCTAAAAATACGACGGCCATCTTAGAATCAGACATTTTCCAGCGTTCTGAGTGCAGGGACAGACCTGAGATGGCACTAGCGACAGCAATTGGAAAAACCTCATTGTGGAAAAAAAAACTTAAAAAAAAGGATTTATAAGTGCAGGGAATGGATAGGGAGTAATCATTTCACAGCATCTTAGTGCAGGGAGAGACGTCTGAAGGCGCCAGGGACAGTGCTAAAAAAGTGATTTACAAGTGCAGGTAAAGGATAGGGAGGAATCATTTCACAGCATCTTAGTGCAGGGAGCGACGTCAGAGGTCGCTAGGGACAGTGCTAGAAAAGCAATTTACATGTGCAGGGAAAGATAATTTGGAGATCCAAATAGACATTATACAGCTCTGTCATTCCAGCAATTTGTTCTTGGGGTTCAAGTGCTATGTTGAAAAGCCTTTAGTGGCTTATATCTGTGGGAAAAGAAAAATATATACGCAGTTCACTTCTGCAGCTATATGTGTTGAAACAGTTTAGTGGCGCATTTCATTACAAAAAGAAGAATATATTCTCAGTTCACTTCTGCAGCTATATGTGGTGAAAGCATTAAGAGGCGCATTTCATTAACAAAGAAAAATATATATGCAGTTCACTTCTGCAGCTATATGTGTTGAAAGCACTTAGTGGCGTATTTTATTACAAAAAGAAAAATATATTCTCAGTTCACTTCTGCAGCTATATGTGGTGAAAGCGTTTAGTGGCGTATTTCATAACAAAAAGAAAAATATATATGCAGTTCTCTTCTGCAGCTATATGTGGTAAAAGCGTTCAGTGGCCTATGTCAGTACAGAAAGAAAAAAATATCCTAATTTTACTGATGCAGTTATTTGTGGCAAAAGCGTTTACTGTAAAATAAATAAATAAAAAGTATACATATTAGGTATCGTAGCGTCTGTAAAAACCTGCTCTATAAAAATATTACATAATCTAACCCCTCAGGTAAATACCGTTAAAAAAATAAAATAAAAACAATGCAAAAAAAAACATTTTTGTCACCTCACATCTCAAAAACGGTAATAGCAAGCAATCAAAAAGTTATATGCACCCAAAAATAGTGCCAATCAAACCGTCATCTCATTCCACCAAAAATGATACCCCACATAGGACAATCGCCCAAAAAAAAATATGTCTCTCAGACTATGGAGACACTAAAACATGATTTTTTTTGTTTTAAAAAATGATGATATTGTGTAAAACTTAAATAAATAAACAAAAAGTATACACATTATGTATTGCCGCGTCCGTCACAACCTGCTCTATAAAAATAACACATGACCTAACCCCTCAGGTGAACAACAAAAAAAAATACGCTGTCAAAAGCCATTTTTGTCACCTTACATCACAAAAAGTGTAATAGCAAGCGACCAAAATGTCATATGCACCCCAATATAGTGCCAATAAAACCGACATCTCATCCTGCAAAAAATGTGCCCCTACATAAGACAGTTGCCCAAAAAAATAAAAAATAAACTATGGCTTTCAGAATGTGGAGACACTTTTTCAAAAATGCTTTATTATGAAAAACTGAAACAAAACCCCCCAAAAAGTAGCCATATTTGGTATTGTCGCGTCCGTAGCAACCTGCTCTATAGAAATAGCATACAATCTAACCTGTCAGTGCAACGATGAAAATAACAAAATATAAAAATGTTCCCAAAACAGCTATTTTTTTTGCAAATTTTCCATTTTAATCCATTTTTCCAGTAACAAAGCATAGGTTAACAGCCAAACAAAACTCAATATTTATTGCCCTGATTCTGTAGTTTGCATAAACACCCCATATGTGGTCGTAAACTGCTGTACGGCCAAACGGCAGGGCGTAGAAGGAAGGGAACGCCATATGGTTTTTGGAAGGCGAATTTTGCTGGACTGGTTTTTTGACACTATGTCCCAATTGAAGCCCCCCTGATGCACCCCTACAGTAGAAACTCCAAAAAAGTGACCCTATTTTGGAAACTACGGGATAAGGTGGCAGTTTTGTTTGTATTATTTTAGGGTAAATATGATTTTTGGTTGCTCTAGATTACACTTTTTTTGAGGCAAGGTAACAAAAAATAGAAATTCAGAAATTTCATCTCCATTTGCCAATAACTCTTGTGGAACACCTAAAGCGTTAACAAAGTTTGTAAAATCAGTTTTGAATACCTTCAGGGGTGTAGTTTCTTAGATGGAGTCACTTTTATGGAGTTTCTACTCTAGGGGTGCATCGGGGGGATTTAAATGTGACATGGTGTCAAAAATCCAGTCCAGCAAAATCCGCCTTCCAAAAACCATATGGTGTTCCTTTCCTTCTGCACCCTGCCGTTTGGCCATACAGCAGTTTACGACCACATATGGGGTGTTTCTGCAAACTACAGAATCAGGGTAATAAATATTGAGTTTTATTTGGCTGTTAACCCTTGCTTTGTTACTGGAAAAAATGGATTAAAATGGAAAATTTTCCAAAAAATCGAAATTCTGAAATGTTATCTCTATTTGCCATTAACTCTTGTGGAAAACCTAAAAGGTTAATGATGTTTGTAAAATCAGTTTTGAATACCTTGAGGGGTGTAGTTTCTAGAATGGGGTACTTTTTGGGTTGTTTCTATTATGTAAGCCTCACAAAGTGACTTCAGACCTCAACTGGTCCCTAAAAAGTGGGTTTTTGAAAATTTGTGAAAGATTTCAAGATTTGCTTCTAAACTTCTAAGCCTTGTAACGTCCCCAAAAAATGAAATGGCAGAATGGCCTGAATAAGAAAAAGAGTTTTAAAGTTATCACCACATAAAGTGACACTGGTCAGATTTGCAAAAAAATGGCCAAGCCCTTAAGGTGAAATAGGGCTGTGTCCTTAAGGGGTTAAAATATGATCCTCATGATAAGTTACCCTCAGAATCTTCAAAAAATGTTATTATTGTAAAATATACATAAGGCTGTAGGTGAAACACTTTCCCTCCCTACACAGATGGCTACCATCAAGAACCTATAAAAACAATCTTTTAGTCTCGGTCCAAGTTGTAAATCCAGTATACTTCCCATTGTAATAAATGAATCCCTTTACCTCATGTTGTTATCAGTGTTTTTTGTTTCATCTAGAATAAACTATTTCAGATCATATACTTTATGGTCCATAGAAATGTTTTGCTACTGACGTTTCATCAACTTTTTTTTTGTTGTTCATCCTCTTTTTTTGGGAGTAATGTCTGTGATATGTTCTCTTATTATATTTTGTTTGTAAATTTAGATGGTCAGTTCAAATTAATTCGATAATGTATCTTTGCGACAAGGGCATTTAAAAAAGTAAACATTTTTATGAATCTACTGGTTGTTTAATATCTATCTTATTACCCTTGTTAGGACAATTGACTGATCCACTTTGTATAATATAAAAGCAATTCTGACATGGCAGACATGGGTATGTGCCATGGGTTTGAGACCTCAATAAAGCATATTTAAATGACAAATGAGACCATATTTATGTTCACATTTTATCAAACTCCAATGTTTAAGCATGGTATTGTTATCATCTTGGCATAATTATCATACCGTATGTAGATACAAAAAACCCTCAATAGTCCTACATTTTAATCACTACAGTTTTAAATGTGTCCCAAGATGTATTCCTTACTTCATATCTAACTATCCTACCTTCTTGCCTAGAGTGTCCATAAGCAGAAAATTTCTTTATATTAGTGTACATCCTCAATACAGATTCCGCATACCCTCAAGGACACCGCCCTCCTCTTCTCTCTCTCTAACTGAGCCTTCAGGGATGCCAATGATTCTCAGGTTACTGAAGTGTGATCTATCCTCCATTTCACACAGTTTCTTTTTTATGTACACACTCTCTTTCTCCACCTCCTCAATATACCTGGCCATCTAAGTCATGCTGTCTTCCATCTGTGGGACAACCTACTCAATGTGTGAAATTCTCTCCCTTATCTTGTTCGGGTCATCCCGGATGATCATGATATCAGTTGAAATACCCTCCAACTGAGTTCTTAAACCATTGAGGGCTGCTTTGCTTTTCTGGACTTCAGAGGGAATTTTTACCCATACTTCAGGAGAACTCATGTTGCCCTGCAATATCTCTGCACTTATCTCCTCCCCTTCTGACACATCATTTTGAGAAACAGTTGCATGCTTTACTTCTTTTTGATTGTGTGTTGTTGATGACAGTCATTAATGGTAAAGTGACTCCGCTCTGCTATCCAACAGACTATTCTACAGTTTTCAGCCTTCTATTTGTCTGTAAAATAAGGGTAAATATCATACATGTAGACATATTTCCAAGTAAAGTGCTATCACAGAAGCTCTCTCAGAAGCCCATAAACAATAAGTCATTCAGTTTATTATCCTGCTATGCAATTGCAGCTCCATTTCCCCCATAAAATTGTCAATTTAAAATATGGCCAAGGAGTATCTTTCCTTTTCTTCTTCCTTCCTCACCCCTCCATATTCTCTTCCTTTCTTCCCTTCTCTTTCTCTCTTTGGCTTTGCATTAACTTTTACTTGTTGTTTGGCCCTATTGGTGTTTTCAGAGGATGTACTGCTATTAAAGGGTAACTGTCATTTTTTTATTTTATTTGCAAGTTTATTAGAGCTAGGCATGTATACCTGAGTTAGTCGGTCAATGATTGTCAAAAGATCTGTAATCACCTTATAATAACAGCTTTAATTAATGTCCTCTGTCCCTTTCCACTGCTCCCTTAAAAGACGGTTGCTATGGCCTGTCTGTCTTCCCTTTAGTATAAACAGAAGACGGAGGGGCGGTCATCCACACTGCATGGCTGCATTAGGCTTCAGAATGAGGAGGCGTGTCTCTCAGTAATCCAATCTGATTGGCTGTCAGGGAGCTGCTGGCTACAGCAAGTGTGTATGGGAAGTGAAGGAAAGCAGTTTTGGTCTCAAAGAACTGTCAGAGGAGCCACCTTGAGAAGTTCCTCATATTGTAAATGTTTAAACAGCCATAACTAAGAGAAAAACTCAAGGAAAACAGTGGTATGTGAAGAAACTAAAGATTGCTTTATGCATAATGCTGCTGCAGCAGTAACATATGCTAAAATTGATTTTTTGATGAAAACATGACAGTTACCCTTTAAGGGATGCAGAAGGGAGTAGTGTCACACATCTCCAGCTAACAAGCACCCCAGTTGCAAACAGTTACTTTTGGGCTCAAGAAGAGGGGAAGGCTCAGATATAATAAAAAGTTCCTCCAAGCCTCCCATTGTTGGAGCAAAGCGTGGCTTTTTCCAGTTGGAACAGCTTTACCTCCCACAGAGCGACCACCTCTCACCTTTTTATGTAGTGCCACCAGCATTTGCATCAAGGAGGAAGAGAAACTCCTCCATTTCAAGTCATGCGGCCCCGGACTCAAGTTTACCCGGCAAGTTCACCTGGCAACCCCACGGCAAACCACGCCAGACTGCCAAGCAGTTTGTCCAATGCTCCTCTCATGTATTCAAGCGTAGTCTTGTGATGCTTCTTAAGGCCTATTACCTTACTTCTTAATGCAGTGCCTCACCATATCTCTCCAGTAGGGGCTCGCCCGGGTTCCATCCGTTCATCACTTTAATGCCTGTATACAGCCCACCTCATATGGGAGCATGGTAAGCAGAGAGACACAGCTACCTCTTCATGCTGCGGTGACTCCTCTGCCTCTCTTGTGGCCAGGCATACCTCAACTTTCAGAAAATGTATGCTGCCTGGACTGGCCACTGGAAATTTTTTTAAAAGTCTTGTGGACTATTACTATATTCTTCTACTCCTAGTAAACGTGGATTTAGACAAGCAGATAATAGTTACGAGCGATGGAATATGAACGAGAATTGCAGCATGTAAATGTTTCTAACAATTGAGTGAAATTCTTTTTTACACAATAATCCTTTCATCTAAATGCTAGTTGTCTGCTAGAACGTTTGGTAGGTAGTTGCTCATGTCGGTGATCTCTTAAATAATTATCTGCTCATCTGGGTCAAACATATCTGGAAAAGTGATTTCCTGCCACATGTTGGGCTTCAAGCAATGACTTAACAATATATTAGCATACCCTGGAGCTACATTGAAATCCAAGGTGTTACCTTACCATACACAGCATCGCCAGATCGAGAAGATTCTAAAACAACATTGGCATTTCCTCTTGGAGGATAAAGCAATAGGCCCCTTATTAAATAAAACTCCCAGCATAACGTATACAAGAGCCCCCAGTTTAGCATCAAAAGTAGCACCAACCGTCAAAACCAGAAACTATAAAAAAACAACCAGCTGGTTGACATCAAAGGGATTTGTTAGGTGTGGGAAATGTACGAACTGTAGGATAACATCCTTCCCTAAAAAAACCATTGAAATAAAAGCAACACAAAATGATTTTTCGATGAAAATAAATGAATTATTAACATGTGAGTCTAAAGAAGTGATATATCTGCTACAATGTGGCTGTAAAAAACAATATATAGGGCGGACTAAAAGACCCTTAAAGATCAGAATAGCAGAACATGTTAATAACATCAAAAAAGGATACGAGTCACACTCGGTCTCTAAACATTTTAAAGAAATTCATAATAGTGATCCATCCACATTAATATATACAGCAATAGAGAAGGTCAGACGTCCATGGAGAGGAGGCAATTTTGTGATGCAAATGTCCAGACATGAGTCAAGAAAATTTTTTGAATTTGACACATTACTCCCAAAGGGGCTGAATGCTGAACTGGAACTGTTTGCATTCCTTTAGACTTGGGATGCCAGTGGGGTTGGGGATCAGAAATCAGTGTCTGGCTGTTCTATCAGCACACTGATCTCTCCTCCTCTCCCCAATGGCTTCCCCACTCCTTCACGAGACTACTATATAAGGTTCCCCCACCAGAAAAGGATTATCTTCAATATCCTCTGGCAAATGTTTAAGATCAAAATCTATGTTTTCTCCATAATATCAAGAGATAATGGAGAATTCACGTCCACCCGTATATTTTTACATTTTTATTAGATTTTTATGGTGCAGATTCTCTATAATGTATATTTTATGCATCTGTTGTATACCATTTCTATATATTTTTTAATTTTTATTTTTATTTTTATTTCTATTTTTATTTTTTATTTTTTATATTTGTTTATATATTGTTATATTTTTATATCTCTGATATATTGTCTATATACAAAATTTCAACATAATAGAAATAGCCAAATAGAGGGCGATCATGAAATACCATACTAAAACATAAAAAGAATGTGGGGCATAAGAGTTTTTTGTAACGCGAATTTATATTATTACTTTTGTACTATCTATCAAATGGGTTTGATATGAAAATTTATGCTGCACCGCAAAAAGTGCACCAGAACGTATTAGTGGGAAAAGATCCCGTTCACACAAGAAAGTTGAACTTGCGGTTCCAGTCCGCTTCTTCACCGTGACCAGAAAGGAATAAAAGGGCTCAGAAGGACTCACTGATGTACCACTGAGGAAGGGGGTGTCCCCGAAACGCGTCTGGTGTCAGTTAGTGAGTCCTTTGGTCACCAATACAGAAAGAAAAAAGATTATCTTTAGCTACAGAGCAGACGCTGAAACTACAACAAAGATCCTATTACTGGTTCCGGAAAATATTGGAGCACTAGGACCCAGAACTGCCGGCTGTAGGAGCTTCCCGCTGTCTCTTTACCCTTCCTAGTCACGTGAGACGCCGCTATACAGACCACACTGCCAGGACGCCGGACAGAGTGAAAGGACACTACAGGACGGGTAAAGTAGGCAATTCAATGTAACAGCATCTTTGAACTGTGTTACGAGTACAGCATTTGTGGTCCCGTACAAATACAGGGAACACTTTACTAAAAGGCACGATCGCATTCATTAACAGTGCATTACTACGGCCTTGCTAGCTTATTGCTTAAGCGCATTATAGAAATTGCCTCCAAACATCGGGACACTGACTATAATGAATGTGGATTCAGAGCAAGATATTCAATATTCCAACAATACCAATATTATTAGATGTCTAAAGTAACCTGCTGAATTTGCCTATAATTAAGATACACAGCGGAGGATCTCCAACATTTTTTGAATATTGGGACTTATACTTTTTCGGACTTCCATATTTGGCCTTTGGGTCATTTGATCTTTTTTATAGGTTTTGTAGCCTTATCTGGGACTATTTAGGGGTTCAGAATAATTGTACTGTGTATATTGATCCCTCTGAGTTGAAATTGATATATTGTTTTTATTTCATTTTATTTCATTTTATTTTATCTGCTACATCTGAAATTGTTTTTTAAAAATTCACCAATAAACAAATCCATATACCCCAGTGATTGAGTGCCCCTCCTCATATCATATTACATTATAACATAGTCCAGAAGAGGCCTGTGAACTGCACTGCAAATGGTGGCATGCCATGGAATGAGGTATTTTTTTTATAATTTTGTTGGCCATTTGGGAGCATACTTCTGTGGGCACTATAGGGGCATTAGTGGAGGCACTTAAGGTGGCATTGTAATAATAACAGCACTATAAGGGGCATATTTATTATTATTGGGGGCACAATAGGAGGAATTTTTAATACTGGGCACTATAGGGGGCATTGCTAGAGGCACTATGGGAACCTTATTATTACTGGGGATACAATAGGGAGGAATTATTCATACTGGGAGCACTATATAGGCATTATTATTACTTGCAGCACTAAAGTGGAGCTTTATGACTACTGGGAGCACTACAGGAGGTTTTATGTCTAATAGAGCCACTCTATTATCCAGCACCAGAATTATCCAGCACCAAAGACGTCTTTTCTTGATTAAAATAAAATCAGCTGTATTGATCATCCAAGTACACACAGAAAAAAAAAGCAAATACAGTTCTCATGGTATAATCCCATTATATAACACATCCCAGATTCATATTATAGACAGATCATAGACACAGATTTTACCTGCCAGTATAAGAGTTGAGCAAACACCTGGATGTTCGGGTTTGAGAAGTTCGGCCGAATTTCCCGAAAATGTTCGAAAAGTCAATGAAGTCAATGGGGACCCGAACTTTTGGGCACTAAAAGGCTGTAAAATAGCCAAGGAAAGGGCTAGAGGGCTGCAAAAGGCAGCAAAATGTAGGTAAATCCCCTGCAAACAAATGTGGATAGGGAAATGACTTAAAATAAAATAAAATAACAAAAAATTTACCAATATCAATTGGCAACTTGGAGGAGGAGGAGGTAGAATAGGAGGTTGGGGTGGCATCAGGTGGGAATGCTATGGGAGTTGATGTTCTCATCACAGCCAAAAAGGATTCATGTCTGCCTGCAGTGCCACAGGCCTCATTCACAGACTCAGGCCCATGGCACCCAGACGGAGGAGAGGTTCATTCAACTTTGGGTTGCCCCGCAAAATAATGGTAAAATGAAAAAAAGAGGATTCAATAAAGAAGTGCCCTGGAGTACAAGAATTTATGGTTAAAGGGAGGTAGTTATAAATGTCTATTCTGCACAAGGGATGGACAGGTCCAGTGGGATCCATGCCTTGTTAATTTTTATAGACGTCAGCTTGTCCACGTTGGCTGTGGACAGGTGGCTGCGTTTGTCGGTAATGACACCACCTGCCGTGCCAGCACCTCCAAGGCATAAAAGGCTAGCTCTGGCCACATGGACAATTTGGAGACCCAGAAGTTGAATAGGGCCGAACCATCAGTCAGTACGTGGAGGGGTGTGCACACGTACTGTTCAACCATGTTAGTGAAATGCTGCCTCCTGCTAACACGTTCCGTATCAGGAGGTGGTGCAGTTAGCTGTGGCGTGGTGACAAAACTTTTCCACATCTCTGCCATGCTAACCCTGCCCTCAGAGGAGCTGGCCGTAACACAGCTGCGTTGGCGACCTCTTGCTCCTCCTCTGCCTTCACCTTGGGCTTCCACTTGTTCCCCTGTGACATTTGGGAATGCTCTCAGTAGCGTGTCTACCAAAGTGCGCTTGTACTCGCGCATCTTCCTATCACGCTCCAGTACAGGAAGTAAGGTGGGCACATTGTCTTTGTATTGGGGATCCAGCAGGGTGGCAACCCAGTAGTCCGCACACATTAAAATTGGAGCAACTCTGCTGTCGTTGTGCAGGCACTGCAGCATGTAGTCGCTCATGTGTGCCAGGCTTCCCAGAGGTAAGGACAAGCTGTCCTCTGTGGGAGGCGTATCGTCATTGTCCTCCGTTTCCTCCCAAGCATGCACCAGTGATGGGCCCGAGCTGCGTTGGGTGCCACCCCGCTGCGAACATGCTTCCTCCTCCACCTCCTCATCCTCCTCGTCCTCCAGTAGTGGGCCCTGGCTGGCCACATTTGTACCTGGCCTCTGCTTTTGCAAAAAACCTCCCTCTGAGCCACTTCTAAGAGACTGGACTGACTGGGCTAAAAATAACCCCTCTTCCTCCTCCTCCTGGGCCACGTCCTCTTCCATCATCACCCTAAGTGTTTTCTCAAGAAGACATAGAAGTGGTATTGTAATGCTGATAACGGCGTCATCTCCACTGGCCATGTTGGTGAAGTACTCGAAACAGCGCAACAGGGCACACAGGTCTCGCATGGAGGCCCAGTCATTGGTGGTGAAGTGGTGCTGTTCCGCAGTGCAACTGACCCGTGCGTGCTGAAGCTGAAACTCCACTATGGCCTGCTGCTGCTCGCACAGTCTCTCCAGCATGTGCAAGGTGGAGTTCCACCTGGTGGGCACGTCGCATATGAGGCGGTGAGCGGGAAGGCCGAAGTTATGCTGTAGCGCAGACAGGCGAGCAGCGGCAGGATGTGAACGCCGGATGTGCGTCAAACTGGCTAGTCCCAGAGCTGCGAGGAGATTTCACCCATTATCGCACGCCACCAGGCTGGGCTTGAGGCCCACCGGCAGCAACCACTCGTCGGTCTGTTGTTCAATACCCCGCCACAACTCCTGCGCGGTGTGGGGCCTGTCCCCCAAACATATGAGTTTCAGAACGGCCTGCTGACATTTACCCCGGGCTGTGATGAAGTTGTTGGTGAAGGTGTGTGGCTGACTGGATGAGCAGGTGGAAGAAGAGGAGGAGGAAGCCGAGAAGGAGGAGGAGGCTACAGGAGGCAAAGAATGATGCCCTGCGATCCTTGGCGGCGGAAGGACGTGCGCCAAAGAACTCTCCGCCTGGGACCCAGCCACCACTACATTTATCCAGTGTGCAGTTAGGGAGATATAGCGTCCCTGGCCGTGCTTACTGATCCACGTATCTGTGGTTAGGTGGACCTTGCCACAGATGGCGTTGCGCAGTGCACACTTGATTTTATCGGATACTTGGTTGTTCAGGGGAGGCACGGCTCTCTTGGAGAAGTAGTGGTGGCTGGAAACAACATACTGTGGGACAGCCATCGCCATCAGCTGTTTGAAGCTGTCTGTGTCCACCAGCCTGAATGACAGCATTTCAAAGGCCAGTAGTTTAGAAATGCTGGCATTCAGGCCCAGGGCTCGAGGGTGGATAGATGGAAATTTACGCTTTCTCTTCAAGGTTTGTAAGATGGAGAGCTGAACGCTGCCGTGTGACATGGTGGAGATGCTTGGTGACGCAGGTGGTGGTGTCGGTGGCACATCCTCTGTTTAGTGGGCGGCAGGTGCCAACATTCCTCCCGAGGTGGAGGAAGAGGCCGAGGCAGCAGCAGAAGAGGGAGCAGGGGGAGCCTAAGTGAGTTCCTTGTTTTTAAGGTGTTTACTCCACTGCAGTTCATGTTTTGCATGTAGATGCCTGGTCATGCAGGTTGTGCTAAGGTTCAGAACGTTAGTGCCTCACTTCAGGCTCTGGTGGCACAGCGTGCAAACCACTCGGGTCTTGTCATCCGCACATTGTTTAAAGAAGTGCCATGCCAGGGAACTCTTTGAAGCTGCCTTTGAGGTGCTTGGTCCCTGGTGGCGGTGGCCAGTAGCAGGCGATCTCTCTTAGTGGCGGCTGTTCTGCTTTTGCCCCCTGCTCCCTCTTTTGCTATGCTGTTGACTCGGTCTCACCACTGCCTCTTCCTCTGAACTATGAAAGTCAGTGTCACGACCTTCATTTCATGTGGGGTCTAGGACCTCATCGTCCCCTGCATCGTCTTCCACACAGTCTTCCTCCCTGACCTCCTGTTCGGTCTGCACACTGCAGAAAGACGCAGCAGTTGGCACCTGTGTTTCGTCATCATCAGAGATGTGCGGACTCCGATGAGGTGGTATTCCCATGTCCTCATCATCAGGAACAGTGGTTGTGCATCAGTGCATTCTATGTCTTCCACCACTGGGGAAGGGCTAGGTGGATTCCCTTGGGAAACCCTGTCAGTAGAGTCTTCAAACAGCATAGGAGAATGCTGCATAACTTGAGGCTCAGACAGTTTCCCTGATATGCATGGGGGTGATGTGACAGACTGATGGGCTTGTTTTTCAAGTGCCACCTGTGCGCTTTCTGCAGAAGACTGGGTGGGAGATAATGTTGTGACCGTGCTGGATCCACTGTCGGCCACCCAATTGACTAGCGCCTGTACTTGCTCAGGCCTTACCATCCTTAGAACGGCATTGGGCCCCACCAAATATCACTGTAAATTCTGGCGGGTACTGGAACCTGAGGTAGTTGGTTCACTAGGACGTGTGGCTGTGGCAGAACGGCCACGTCCTCTCCCAGCACCAGAGGGTCCACTAACAACACCACGACCATGTCCCCGTCCGCGTCCCTTACTAGATGTTTTCCTCATTGTTACCGTTCACCACAATGAGCAAAAAATGAATTGGCCAAATGTATTGAATTCAAATTCAGGCCTTTTTTTTTACAGGCAGCTAACACTATCTGGATATCTATTTATGTACCGTAATACACTAATCCAGGCACAGCAGTTACCGCAGATTTACGGGAATATCAATTGTAGGCCTAGTATTTAGGCCTTGGATGAAAGGTATCCTTTTACAGACAGATTTACACTTTGAGATGTACAGTAGCGTGTGAAAAAATATATAGGATTATGCTTTCAGCACTTGTAATATACACTTTGTGTAATATACACTTTAACGGAAAGAAATACACTTAGAGATGCAAAACAGTGTGTGCAAATGTAGAGGATTATGCTGCATTTTAACACTTACTGTAATATACCCTTTAAAGGAAAAAAATACACTTGGAAATGCACGCTGAGTGTAATATACACTTTAACGGACAGATTTACACTTGGCCTGCAACAGCTGGAACACCAGATTTTGGGTATTGCTATTTTGGTAATTTAATTTCACCCCAGAAAATAATATATCCTTTGACGGACACTATTAAACTTGTCAAGCCACTGCTGGAACACCAGATTTACATTATTTCTATTTTTGCAACTGAATTTTACCACAGAAAAAAATATATTCTTTGCCGGACTCTATTAAACTTGGCCAGCCACTGCTGGGACACCAGATTTACGGTATTGCTATTTTGGCAATTGAATTTCACCCCAGAAAAAAATATATCCTTTACCGGACACTATTAAACTTGGCCAGCCACTGCTGGGACACCAGATTTACGGTATTTATATTTTTGCAACTGAATTTCACCCCAGAAAATAATATATCCTTTGCCAGACACTATTAAACTTGGCCAGCCACTGCTGGAACACCAGATTTACTGTATTTCAATTTCTGCAACTGTATTTAACCACAGAACAAAAACTATCCTTTGACGGACACTAGGGAAATTGTCCAGTCACAGCTAGAACACCAGATTCAGGGTATTGCTATTTTAGCAATTGAATTTCACCCCAGAACAAAATCTATCCTTTGACGGATACTATTAAACTTGTCAAGCCACAGCTGGAACACCAGATTTACTTTATTTCTATTTTTGCAACTGAATTTCACCACAGAAAAAAATATATTCTTTGCCGGACACTATTAAACTTGGCCAGCCACTGCTGGGACACCAGATTTACGGTATTGCTATTTTGGCAACTGAATTTCACCCCAGAAAATAATAAATCCTTTGCCGGACACTATTAAACTTGGCCAGCCACTGCTGGGACACCAGATTTATGGTATTGCTATTTTGGCAATTGAATTTCACCCCAGAAAAAAATATATCCTTTGCTGGACACTATTAAACTCGGCCAGCCACTGCTGGGACACCAGATTTACGGTATTTCTATTTTTGCTACTGACCTTCACCCCAGAAAATAATATATCCTTTGACGGACACTAGGGAAATTGTCCAGTCACAGCTGGAACACCAGATTCAGGGTATTGCTATTTTGGCTATTGAATTTCACCCCAGAACAAAATCTATCCTTTGATGGATACTATTAAACTTGTTCAGTCACAGCTGGAGCACCAGATTTACGGTATTGCTATTTTGGCAATTGAATTTCACCCCAGAAAAAAATATATCCTTTGCCGGACACTATTAAACTTGGCCAGCCACAGCTGAAACCACTGATTTATGGTATTGCTATCTTGGCAATTGAACTTCACCCCAGAACAAAATATATCCTTTGCCGGACATTATTTAACTTGTCCAGCCACAGCTGGAACACCAGATTTACGGTATTTATATTTTTGAAATTGAATTTCACCTAAAAAAAAAATCTATCCTTTGCCGGACACTATGAAACTTGGCCAGCCACTGCTGGGACACCAGAATTATGGTATTGCTATTTTGGCAACTGAATTTCATCCCAGAAAATAATAAATTCTTTGCCAGACACTATTAAACTTGGCCAGCCACTGCTGGGACACCAGATTTACGGTATTGCTATTTTGGCAATTGAATTTCACCCCAGAACAAAATATATCCTTTGCCGGACACTATTAAACTTGGCCAGCCACAGCTGAAACCACTGATTTATGTTATTGCTATTTTGGCAATTGAATTTCACCCCAGAAAAAAATATATTCTTTGCTGGACACTATTAAACTTGGCCAGCCACAGCTGAAACCACTGACTTATGGTATTGCTATTTTGTCAATTGAATTTTACCCCAGAAAAAAAAAATATCCTTTGCCGGACACTATTAAACTTGGCCAGCCACAGCTGAAACCACTGATTTATGGTATTGCTATTTTGGCAATTGAATTTGACCCCAGAAAAAAAAAATATCCTTTGCCGGACATTATTAAACTTGTCCAGTCAAAGCTGGAACACCAGATTTACGTTATTTCTATTTTTGCAACTGAATTTCACCCCAGAAAAAAAATATATATCCTTTGCCGGACACTATTAAACTTGGCCAGCCACTGCTCGGACACCAGATTTACGGTATTGCTATTTGGGCAACTGAATTTCACCCTAGAAAAAAGTAAATCCTTTGCCGGACACTATTAACCTTGGCCAGCCACTGCTGGGACACCAGATTTACGGTATTGCTATTTTGGCAATTGAATTTCACCCCAGAAAAAAATATATCTTTTGCCGGACACTATTAAACTTGGCCAGCCACTGCTGGGACACCAGATTCACGGTATTGCTATTTTGGCAATTGAATTTCACCCCAGAAAAAAATATATCCTTTGCCGGACACTATTAAACTTGGCCAGCCACAGCTAAAACCACTGATTTATGGTATTGCTATCTTGGCAATTGAATTTCACCCCAGAACAAAATATATCCTTTGCCGGACACTATTAAACTTGTCCAGCCACAGCTGGAACACCAGATTTACGGTATTTATATTTTTTAAACTGAATTTTACCGCAGAAAATAATATATCCTATGACGGACACTATGAAACTTGTCCAGTCACAGCTGGAACACCAGATTTACAGTATTTCTATTTTGGCAATTGAATTTTACCCCAGAACAAAATATATCCTTTACCGGACACAGCTGGAACACCAGATTTAGGAGATTGCTATTTTGGCAATTGAATTTAACCCCTCAATAAAATATAGAAATTTCTATCCTGAGTTTCTACGGGTGACAATAAGCACAGCCAAGCCCCTGATGTAGGATATAGCAAAAAAAAAACTAGTATTGATGGACTTGGTGGCAGCTTGTGCTGGTGCACCACAAGACACAAAATGGCCGCCGATCACCCCAGAAAAAAGTGAAAGAAAAACGCTCTGTGCAGCCTAAAAACCAGTGAGCAATTAACTAGCAGAAGTTGAATGTTTCACAGCTGTAGATCGATCACTTCATTAGGTGTTTTTGCTGAGTTTTCCCTGCCTAATCTCGCCCTCACAGCAGCTGCGTCCTATCCCTAAACTAATCAGAGCATAGTGATGTGCGCTCTACGTGACTCCAGCTTAAATAGAGGCTGGGTCAAATGCTGCACTTGGCCAATCACAGCCATGCCATTAGTAGGCATGGCTGTGATGGCTTCTTATGGCAATAAGTAAAATGCTAGCTGATTGGCTGCTGTGCAACCCTTCAGAAAGCGGGACGAAATCGCCGAACAACGGACCCGAACCTGAGCTTTTTTGAAAATGTTCGGGTCCGGGTCTCGAACACCCCAAAATTTGGTACGAACCCGAACTATCCAGTTCAGGTTCGCTCATCCCTAGCCAGTATTAAAATATTTCAGCATTACAGGAAATGTATATACTGTATATAATCTTAAAACACAAGTGGCTGAAAATGTACATTAATTGTGGCACTGAAAAGATACAATGAGACCATTAGATGGTGCTAACTGAGAGTATATAGTGTGAACAGGGATATACAAAACATTAAAGGGAATGTGTCATCAGGAAATGACCTATTGTTTAAATCACATTTTTATATTTAACATATTTTAGAGAATACTTGGTGATGTTATTTTTAATTTTCCATCTCAGCATCTATATTTAAACAAAAACATAAATTCCTGCAGTTTTTACACTGGCCACTAAGCCTAATAATAGACGCCACTTCTTGGTTTATACATATAACTTTACTGCAGTAATATATTATTCTAAACCTGCCTGTAATGATAAGGTGATGTCACCTGTGTGTACAGATAATACAGGATCCACTATTCACAATAAGTTATTATCAGAGCTTATCTATTCTTCCCTTGTACAATGACCTCTGCACAGGTCACAGAACATGCCTAGAAGTCAATGTGGTCACCTCCTGAACATTGTGTCTATGGCCCATGGGGCTGCCGTAAAGCAATTGTTTTAATGCTTTGTAAATGCTGTTAACAGCTCAGGCAAGATGGCTGCCCCAATAATCATGTTCAAAAATAAAAAATCTGCAATTACAAAGAAAAATCAAATTGCAAAAAAGGGATATGTGTCACTATCTGGCAGATAACATTTTTGGTGACACATTTTCTTTAAGCTCATGTAGCCCATCCCACAGTTTACACTGATAGTATTGCTATTCAACTAAAAAATACCAAATATCAGACTGTAAGTCTTGGGGATATACCCCTGTTTTATACCAATATCAACAAATTAGCAGCACTCAAAGTACCATTTAAAAATTACCTTTTATTTCACTTATTAAAAATTACAAACCCATAATATGGGAGAACAAACAGTAAATAAGCCAGTACATCTATTAACAGAATCTATCATAAAGATAAAGCCGTAAATTACCACATAAATGAATCCGTATATGTCATATAGGTACTATCATCAAGAAAACATTGCACATGTGATTCCCATACAAAAGCTAAAAATACCAGCCCTTAATAGGACAGGAGTCTTGTGGCCAAAACTAAGCAATTACCCCTCTATATAAACAGGTATAAATACCCCATCGAAAGAACCGCTGTCCTAAAGTTAACCACTATCCCCTCAGCCGCTACTGGTCTTTAAGAGCTAGAATACATTATGAATGGAACTTACTCACAAACAATGCATGCACTGCAACTATGTAACTGGCGCCCCTCTACGCGCGTTTCGCGTTTGCTTCTTCAGGAGGAGAGAAATACTATATACATTGGAGATTATTTAACAGACCCGGGAACCAATAGGTATGCGCAAAGGAGAACACGTGGTGTGCGCATCATATCGGCGCTTTGCGCACTTCCCGCCATCCGTGACGACACTTCCGCCCCTCCACTGCATCGACCCCACTGTGGGCAGACGTAATGATATCCTAGACCCAGCGAGAATCGCACTAATAGATGAGGTGGCGGAAGCATCCGGTGACAGGGAACCGCAAAGCGCTCATCAGCCCACATCACATATACATAAGTATCCTGCCTATACTAGGTATTATTTAAATCTAAGAAGGGGTTTTGACAAAATTAATAAACAGAAGGGAACCATACAACAGGGTTGTCTGATTAGGTAATCATACAAAAATCAATAAATAAATAAATAAATAAATAAATATTTGGATGGTGAAACAAAGAATTTGGAATCTCTATGCCCATCAATCATAGGCAATCCCAAATGAATACTTAAAAACTATCAATACCTTAATGTACCCGTGAACTCCAATAATCCATATCTTCATCACATTGTAAACTCTCTAGTATTCAGTCAGATAATAAAAAAAAATTTTTTAAATCGTCTAAAAACACTAATTAACCCCAAAAAAACATTTATTATATCCATGCTTTGTATATTTCATATTAGTTAATAATAGCTGGTATTGCCAATTAATGAAAGTGCCAATAACCCATGTGCTATATAAGTGACATCCCTTGCAAATTCATTATAAAGTGCATAACAAATAATAATCACATAAATTAATATTCTGTGTATCAAAGTCCCGTGCAAAATCATTAAAAAAATATAATTACATTAATAAACAATTAATTCTCTGATACAGATACACCAATTAATAATAAAATTTCAAACCCGTGATAAAACTTGAATACATAATCCCCGAATTCCTATATATAAATAAATAAATAAATAAATAAAGTGATTCAAAATTACAATCATCATTTACCATAAATAAAGTGCCTAGTGCCATCAAATCCCATTTCCACCATCCACATCATAATTGATACATGGATGCACATTCCATAGTTGATGACCATGTTAAAAAACAGCAAACGGCCCACACCATATCCTCAAATTACTGGGTGACATAGTGATACTACATAAAAATTACATAAAAATAAAGCTGTTAGATATGGACATGAATTATTTCCAACGGAGGAAGAACAACAGGCGCTAAAAATACTTGAAGAACTTGCCAACGAAAGAGATGAGAAAACTGTAATTTATAATCCCATACCACCAGAATTAAAGAAAAGATCTACCACATTCCCCCAATTGCAGTGGTGTCCGGCATTGGACATTTTTGTTTAAATGGTAAGTGATGACTTAAATAATCTAGCCAAGCAGAAAAAAGAGGGTCAGGGGAACCTAAATTGGAAGGAAAGGGAAGCACTTGAGATTTTAAGAAATATGAAAGGAATTGTGATAAAACAAGCGGACAAAGGGGGAAATGTAGTAATATGGCCGGAGGAAATGTATGAACGACAAGCGTATAAATTGCTGAGGGACCGGACTTATTATACTGTCCTTGAATCTAACCCCTTGTCTCGTTTCCAGAATAAGCTTGAAGAGATTCTTGAAAGAGCAGTGGACAAGAACATCATCACAGCCAAAGGTAAAGAACTCTTGATGACACAACAACCCAGGATCCCGACTTTCTATATAATACCAAAGGTCCATAAGAACATAAAGGACCCACCGGGCAGACCCATTGTGGCAGGGAATGGGGGCTTGAATGAAAAGATCTGCCAGTTCATAGATTATCATCTGAAACCTATAGTGGAGACCCTACCATCATACATTAAAGATTCAACTGCGGCATTCAATAGGTTAGCCGATATCCAATTGGAAACCAATATGCTTCTCGTTACAGCAGATGTGGAAACATTGTATTCCAATATAAGGCATGAAGATGGATTACTCGCTACGATGGAATTTCTCAAAGGTAACAATATGACAGGGGAGTTTAATGAATTAATCTTGGAATTGTTTGCCTTTGTTTTGAAGCAAAACTTCTTCCTATTCAAAAATAAGTTTTATCTGCAATCACAGGGCATGGCGATGGGGGCGACTTGTGCCCCCTCCTATGCAAACTTATTCTTGGGTGCCTGGGAAAGAGATATCTTTTCTGGAGATTTTATACCGAATATCGATAAGGCGCATAATTGGATGCGCTTTATCGACAATATATTGTTTATCTGGGAAGCATCAAAGGATGAACTGCAACTTTTCATGCAGAGCCTCAATAGAAACCAACAAAATATTTTTTTGACATTTCAGGCTGGCAATGAAGTGAACTTCCTTGATTTAAAGATCAGAGTGGGTACAAATGGAAGATTGGAGACAGATGTATACAGAAAGGACACAGCGGTAAAAGCATTATTGCATGCAGAATCATCCCACCCCAAAAGCACTATAGATGGTATACCAACTGGACAATTTACACGAATTAAGAGAATTTGTTCAAATTGGAGTGATTACAAAAGTCAGGAGATGATATTGAGAGAACGCTTCAGAGCAAGAGGTTACAGCAATATGCAGATTAAAAAAGGTATCAATAAAGTAATGAGGAAAACAAGAGATCAACTCCTCTGTCCTAATAAAGTTTAAAAAATGGAAATGGGCCAAAATACAAGATTCATTACCAACTATAATTCACAATGGGGGCCAATAAAGGAGATCCTCCAAAGGCATTGGAAGATCCTGTCGACGGATAGAATGTTAAAACAATGTGTGCCAGATGGTCCGTTAATGACGGCTAAAAGAGCTAAAAATCTCAAAGATATGTTGGTACACTATAGCTCAGAAGATGGTAAAAAAAGAGATATAGCACTCAGAGGCTCTTTCCCCTGTGGAGCATGCAAAGCATGTAAGAATATGATAAAAAGCAGAGAATTTATTGGAATGGTCAATGATAAAAAATATGAAATAAGGGAATTTATTACCTGCGCTTCCCATGGAGTGATTTACTATGCGTGGTGCCCTTGTAATAAAATTTATATAGGGCTGACGACGAGAGAGTTAAGGAAAAGAGTCAGAGAACATGTACGGGATATAGAAAAAGGGAAAGAAGAGGAAGAAATAAATAATTTAAAAACCGCAACATTTCAGGTTATACCACCAATGCAATGGAGATCTGTTGAAGTTTATGGGTATTGACCAAGTCCATCTGGGAACACGAGGAGGAGATTTAGGTAGAAGACTAGCACAGATTGAAAGCTAATGGATATTCAGACTAGGTACGATGGCACCAATGGGCTTGAATGAGTCTTTGGGATTTAGTTCCTTTTTGTAGTGATAGCAAGGAGATTGTTTTTAATGTTTTTAGTGAGGTATTGTATTTAATATATCCTTTTTTTATATTTTATATTTAAGTGATTTACCCGTTGATCGGAAGATCCGGAATACCATAGAAGATGGAATATTGGGATCCTGCAAAAACAGTGAAATGAAAAGCTTTGAATATGAATGGGCGCTAGACTGCAACAATAATATTATGGGAACTGTTGATTTGATTTTCTGTTAGGGGTTCTTCTTGATTGGAAGAGATATATACGGAGAAGGTTGCTTCTTTGGTATCTGGATGCACACCCATGGTTGGGTGAGATGATGGGGATGATTTAGGATCAGGTATCACTATGTCACCCAGTAATTGGAGGATATGGTGTGGGCCGTTTGCTGTTTTTTAACATGGTCATCAACTATGGAATGTGCATCCATGTATCAATTATGATGTGGATGGTGGAAATGGGATTTGATGGCACTAGGCACTTTATTTATGGTAAATGATGATTGTAATTTTGAATCACTTTATTTATTTATTTATTTATTTCTATATAGGAATTCGGGGATTATGTATTCAAGTTTTATCACGGGTTTGAAATTTTATTATTAATTGGTGTATCTGTATCAGAGAATTAATTGTTTATTAATGTAATTATATTTTTTTAATGATTTTGCACGGGACTTTGATACACAGAATATTAATTTATGTGATTATTATTTGTTATGCACTTTATAATGAATTTGCAAGGGATGTCACTTATATAGCACATGGGTTATTGGCACTTTCATTAATTGGCAATACCAGCTGTTATTAACTAATATGAAATATACAAAGCACAGATATAATAAATGTTTTTTTTTTGTTAATTAGTGTTTTTAGACGATTTAAATTTTTTTTTTTTTATCATCTGACTGAATACTAGAGAGTTTACAATGTGATGAAGATATGGATTATTGGAGTTCACGGGTACATTAAGGTATTAATAGTTTTTAAGTATTCATTTGTGATTGCCTATGATTGATGGGCATAGAGATTCCAAATTCTTTGTTTCACCATCCACATATTTATTTATTTATTGATTTTTGTATGATTACCTAATCAGACAACCCTGTTGTATGGTTCCCTTCTGTTTATTAATTTTGTCAAAACCCCTTCTTTGATTTAAATAATACCTAGTATATGCAGGATACTTATGTATATGTGATGTGGGCTGATGAGCGCTTTGCGGCTCCCTGTCACCGGATGCTTCCGCCACCTCGTCTATTAGTGCGATTCTCGCTGGGTCTAGGACGTCATTACGTCTGCCCACAGTGGGGTCGAGGCAGTGGCGGGCGGAAGTGTCGTCACGGATGGCGGGAAGTGCGCAAAGCGCCGATATGATGCGCTCACCACGTGTTCTTCTTTGCGCATCCCTATTGGTTCCCGGGTCTGTTAAATAATCTTTAATGTATATAGTATTTCTCTCCTCCTGAAGAAGCAAACACGAAACGCGCGTAGAGGGGTGCCAGTTACATCGTTGCAGTGCATGCATTGTTTGTAAATAAGTTCCATTCATAATGTATTCTAGCTATTAATGACCAGTAGCGGCTGAGGGAATAGTGGTTAACTTTAGGACAGCGGTTCTTTCCATGTGGTGTTTATACCTGTTTATATAGAGGGGTAATTGCTTAGTTTTGGCCACAAGACTCCTGTCCTATTAAAGGCTGGTATTTTTAGCTTTTGTATGGGAATCACATGTGCAATGTTTTCTTGATGATAGTACCTATATGACATATACGGATTCATTTATGTGGTAATCTACGGCTTTATCTTTATGATTAGTGTTGAGCGAACAGTTCGAGAATAGTTCGGGTTCGTACCGAATTTTGGGGTGTCCGGGACCCGGACCCGAACCCGGACATTTTCAAAAAAGTTCGGGTTCGGTGTTCGTCGATTACTTCCCGCTTTCTGAAGGGCTGCACAGCAGCCAATCAGCTAGCGTTTTACTTCTTGCCCTAAGAGCCCATCACAGCCATGCCTACTAATGGCATGGCTGTGATTGGCCAAGTGCAGCATGTGACCCAGCCTCTATTTAAGCTGGAGTCACGTAGCGCCGCACGTCACACTGCTCTGATTAGTGTAGGGAGAGGACGCAGCTTCTGTCAGGGCGAGATTAGGCAGGTTAAAGTCAGCAACAGCATCTAATGAACGGATCAATTTACAGCTGAGAATCATTGAACTTCTGCTAGTTACTTGCTCGCTGGTTTTTAGGCTGCACAGAGCGTTTTTCTGTCACTTATTTTCTGGGTTGATCGGCGGCCATTTTGTGACTTGTGGTGCGCCAGAAGAAGCTGCCACCAAGTCCATCAATCCATCAATACTAGTTTTTTTTGCTATATCTCTACATCAGGGGCTTGGCTGTGCTAATTGTCACCCCTAGAAACTCAGGAAAGAAATTTCTATATTTTATTAAGGGGTTAAATACAATTGCCCAAATACCAATCCCCTAAATCTGGTGTTCCAGCTTTGGTTAGACAAGTATAATACTGTCTGCTGTCTGGCAAAGGATAGATTATTTTCTGGGGTTAAATTCAATTGCCAAAATAGCAATACCATAAATCAGTGGTTTCAGCTGTGGCTGGCAAAATAGAATAGTGTCCGAGGTAACGCACACACGTACAGACGCACGTACACGATTCTTGAATAGTTGTATTATCGCGATAATAAAACTAACAGTGTAAAGTTGACTGTATTGCTCTAAGTTATATTCAGCATCTGAATGTAACTTCTATTACAGCACACCAATACTAAAACTGACTAAGAGACAGCTTTAAGTTCTATTCGAACGCGATTGCAACTTTGGAACTTAAAGTGGTGTACGATTTTAAAAGTTGAGTACTAAAAGTTGGAATCGCAATGCGATTCTTATGTATTTAGCTTAATCGCATTGCGATTACAACTTTGAGCTACCGATCACCATAGGAACGCCTCCTCCAGTAGAATGTACTGTCGGATGTGAGAATTAAGTTGAAATCGCAATGCGATTATTATATATCTGCTTATCGCATTGCCGTTTCAACTTAGCATTGCTAAATAATTCCATCCATATCGTTAACTTACTGAGTCAGTAAGTTAACGAATATGGATGGAATTATTTAGCAATGCTAAGTTGAAACGGCAATGTGATTAAGCAGATATATAATAATCGCATTGCGATTTCAACTTAATTCTCACATCCGACAGTACATTCTACTGGAGGAGGCGTTCCCATGGTGATCGTTAGCTCAAAGTTGTAATCGCAATGCGATTATTGCGGTATATTATCCCTCTGGGTGTCTTTTACAGCCTTTTTAGTGCCCAAAAGTTCGGGTCCCCATTGACTTCTATGGGGTTTGGGTTCGGGATGAAGTTCGGGTTGAGTTCGGATCACGAACCCGGACATTTTCCGGAAGTTCGGCCGAACCTCTCGAACCCGAACATCCAGATGTTCGCTCATCTCTATTTATGATAGATTCTGTTAATAGATGTACTGGTTTATTTACTGTTTGTTCTCCCATATTATGGGTTTGTAATTTTTAATAAGTGAAATAAAAGGTAATTTTTAAATGGTACTTGGAGTGCTGCTAATTTGTTGATACTGATAGTATTGCTGATAAGATTTAATGAGATGAGACCATTAAATTAAGCTGAGGGTGCTCAATATAAGGAGAATCGCAGAAACTCCTAATGCTGGCCATACGTGTAATGATTGCGGAGACCCTCAAATGCCAGGGCAGTACAAACACCCCACATGTGACCCCATTTTAGAAAGAAGACACCCCAAGGTATTCCGTGCTGGGTATGGTGAGTTCATGTAAAATTTTATTTTTTGTCACTAGTTAGTGGAAATTTGAGACTTTGTAAAAAAAATATATATATATCAATTTCCGCTAACTTGTGCCATGCGCCTCACGGAATACTTTGGGGTGTCTTCTTTCCACAATGGGGTCACATGTGGGGTATTTATACTGCCCTGGCATTTTAGGGGCCCTAAAGCGTGAGAATCCATATGCGTAAAAATGTCCTGTAAAAACCTAAAGGTACTCATTGGAATTTGGGCCCCTTTGTGCATTTTGGCTGCAAAAAAGTGGCACACATGTGGTATCGCCGTACTCAGGAGAAGTAGGGCAATGAGTTTTGGGGTGTATTTTTATATATACCCATACTTTGTGTGAGAAATATCGCTGTAAACGACAACTTTTTAATTTTTTTTATACAAAGTTGTCAGTTTACAGAGATATTTCTCTCACCCAACATGGGTATATGTAAAAATACACCACAAAACACATTGCCCTACTTCTACTGAGTATGGCGATACCACATGTGTGACACTTTTTTGCAGCGTAGTTGCGCAAAGGGGCCTAAATTCCAACGAGTACCTTTAGGTTTTACAGGGTTACTCACAATTTAGCCCCGCCCAAAATGCCAGAACAGTACAAACACCCCACAAATAACCCCATTTTGGAAAGAAGACACCCCAAGGTATTCGCTGAGGGGCATAGTGAGTCCATGAAAAATTTAACTTTTTGTCAAAAGTTAGCGTAAAGGGAGACTTTGTGAGAAGAAACAATAAAAAATCAATTTCCGCTAACTTGTGCCAAAAAAAATCTTCTATGAACTCGCCATGACCCTCACGGAATACCTTGGGGTGTCTTCTTTCCAAAATGGGGTCACATGTGGGGTATTTATACTGCCATGGCATTTTAGGGGCCCTAAAGTGTGAGAAGAAAAATGAGTAAAAATGCGCTCCTAAAAGGTACTCATTGGTTTTAGGGCCCCTTTGCACATCTTGGCTGCAAAAAAGTGTCACTCATGTGGTATCCCCGTACTCAGGAGAAGTGGGGCAATGTGTTTTGGGGTGTATCTTTACATATACCCATGCTGGGTGAGAGAAATATCTCTGTAAATTGACAACTTTGTATACATTTTTTTAAAAAGTTGTCATTTACAGAGATATTTCTCACACCCAGCATAGGTATATGTAAAAATACACCCCAAAACACATTGCCCTACTTCTCCTGAGTACGGCGATACCACATGTGTGCCACTTTTTTGCAGCCAAGATGCGCAAAGGGGCCCTAAAACCAATGAGTACCTTTAGGATTTCACAGGACATTTTTACGCATTTTGGATTCTCACGCTTTAGGGCCCCTAAAATGCCAGGGCAGTATAAATACCCCACATGTGACCCCATTTTGGAAAGAAGACACCCCAAGGTATTCCGTGAGGGGCATGGCGAGTTCACATAAATTATTATTTTTTGCACAAGTTAGCGGAAATTGATATATTTTTTTTTTTATTTTATTTTTTTTACAAAGTCTCATATTTCACTAACTTGTGACAAAAAATAAAATTTTACATGAACTCACCATACCCCTCACGGAATACCTTGGGGTGTCTTCTTTCTAAAATGGGGTCACTTGTGGGGTATTTATACTGCCCTGGCATTTTAGGGGCCCCTAAAGCGTGAGAAGAAGTCTGGAATCCAAATGCGTAAAAATGCCCTGTGAAATCCTAAAGGTACTCATTGGAATTAGGGCCCCTTTGCGCATCTTGGCTGCAAAAAAGTGTCACACATGTGGTATCGCCGTACTTAGGAGAAGTAGGGCAATGTGTTTTGTGGTGTATTTTTATATATACTCATACTTAGTGTGAGAAATATCTCTGTAAACGACAACTTTTTAAAAATTTTTATACAAAGTTGTCAGTTTACAGAGATATTTCTCTCACCCAACATGGGTATATGTAAAAATACACCCCAAAACACATTGCCCTACTTCTCCTGAGTACGGCGATACCACATGAGTGACACTTTTTGCAGCCTGGGTCGCAAAGGGGCCCAAATTCCAACGAGTACCTTTAGCTTTTACATGGCTGCTCACAATTTAGCCCCGCCCAAAATGCCAGAACAGTAAACACACCCCACAAATGACCCCATTTCGGAAAGTAGACACCCCAAGGTATTTACTGAGGGGCATAGTGAGTCCGTGGGAGATTTTTTATTTTTTTGCCAGAAGTTAGCAGAAATGGAAACTTTATTATTTTTATTTTTTTACTCAGAAAGTGTCATTTTCCGCTAACTTGTGAAAAAAAATGAAATCATACATAAACTCACCATGCCCCTCCGCGAATACTTTGGGGTGTCTTCTTTCTAAAATGGTGTCATTTGGGGGGTATTTATACTTTCCTGGCATTCTAGCACCTGAAGAAACATGACAGATGCTCAGAAAGTCAGAGCTGCTTCAAAATGCCGAAATTCACTTTTTTGCACCATAGTTTGTAAACGCTATAACTTTTACCCAAACCAATAAATATACACTTATTGGATTATTTTTTTTTATCAAAGACATCATGTAGAACAATACATTTTGAGAAAAATTTATACAGAAATGTAGTTTTTTAAAAAAAAAATTACAACAGAAAGTGAAAAATGTCATTTTTTTGCAAAAATGTCGGTCATTTTTAATTAATAGTAAAAAAAGTAAAAATGTCAGCAGCAATGAAATACCACCAAATGAAAGCTGTATTAGTGAGAAGAAAAGGAGGTAAAATTCATTTGGGTGGTAAGTTGTATGACGGAGCAATAAACGGTGAAAGTAGTGTAGTGCAGAATTGTAAAAAGTGGCCTGGTCATTAAGGGTGTTTAAGCTAGGGGGGCTGAAGTGGTTAAGCTCAGGTAGCCCAGCCCATAATTTACCACAATGAAAATGCTGTGAAGATAAAATGAAACCATTAGGGTGAATTTACACACCCAGTCCTTGGGCCGATTATCGGGAACGAACATTTCAACATCCTTATACTGTGGAGGTGATTGCTGCATGTTAATGTTTCTCTTCACCTCCACTTAACGAGCAGCCAACTATCAGGAAGGATTCCTTCCTTCCTGACAATCGGCTTCTCCTCTGAGCGTGTAAATACGCCTTTAGGTGAAAATGACATCACACGCTAAGCACAGTTAGCCCAGCCCAAAATTACATAGATCATGGTGCTAAAAAAATATAATAGAACTGTTAGATGCTTAAACAGAGACATAAAGTTTAACAGACTTGAACAGAGTTCAGGTAGCCCAAAATTTACATAAGTTATGGTATTGGAAAAATGTAATAAAACCATTAGATGAAGCTAACCAAGAGCATATAGTGTGAGTTGGAACATAAAGAACATAAATGGGATTTTCCCATTAAGAAAACTTATTCTTTATCCACAGGGTATAGGATAAAGGGGTCCAATCACGGGGGCCCCGCTGATCACCGCAATGGGGGCTCATGCTCCCTCATTTAAATGAAGCTTCAGTAATACACGTGTGCTTTTGCTCCGTTAAGCTTTATAAAAATGACTGAAATAGCTCAGCGCTCTAATTGGCTATTGCCAGCAGTCCCATAGAGAATAAATGCAGCACTAGGAGTATGCTTAGCCTGCCGCTCCATCAGAACGAGAAAATGGAACTTCCATTTTCTGTATCAGTGGTTTTCCTAGCAGTTAGGCCTCCACCAATCAGTTATTTATCCCCTATTCTATAAATAGAGGTTAACTTTCTTTCTAGGCACAACCCTTTTAAAGTAGCACTCCCAGAAATGTTTTTCTTCTCTGACCTGTTAGAAAGGTGCATGATGTAATCTGTAGTGATGACATAAGTACATAAGTAGTAATCTTCTTACCAGTGATTGTATTTGTGAGTTATAACCTCAGTTCTGATCCTAAGCTGTGTCATGTAACCAACACGCTGCCTCTCCAACTGACACAGGAAGTCATTTATTTCTCTATTCATTCCCATCAGGCTCCCATAGGAATACATAGAGAAACTTGCTTCCTATCCACACATAGGATGCTGTGTTGTTTGGAAACAGCTGGGGATCAGACGGGATGGTATAACTCACAAATTCAGTCACTGGTAAGAGGATTACCCTTACTACAATTTGCATCATGAACCTTTTTAACAGGTCAGAGAATAAACATTTTTGTTGGAGTGCTTTTTTTAAAGGGACAACCTCTTTAAGCTCAGATAGCAGGATAATAACACCAATGTGAATAGTTATACTCAGAACAGACACAAACCTGAAAAAAGATTATATTTATGAAAACTTGTATAATACATATATATGTATCAGCCTGAGGCTCAAAAACTTTGCGGGAACCTTCACAGCCCGCACACATTAATGAGGGCCCAAATCTATGTCCTTCTATGGAATACTTTGGTACAGCAAGTACTAACCACTGTACGGTATACTGGGAAAAGCCCATAAGAACTGCTGTTTTAAAGATTTTCTGGTCCAGTTGTCTAGCAATCACAATTTAGTACTTTTCAAGGTCGCTCAGACCCTTACACTTGCCCAATTTTCCTTCAAAAACTGACACATGGCAGGTGCTGGTTGACACCCGGAGACAATGACTGGGATTGACAATGATGCCAAAACCAGTCATTTAACCCCCTCAGATGCATTCAATAATGATCAAAGCATCAGTGGAGAAGGCTTCCTCCCTCTCATCGGAACCCTTACAGTGAAATTACAGGGCTCCAATCTGTAACTATTACATTCTGGGGCCTGCTAAAGGTTCCCAGTAGTGTTGAGCGAATCGGGTTCAGATTGCTCTGAACTTAATTTGTTTGAAAACTTAATTTACAATATCTCCTCCGTAGCATGCTAAAATGTATGGGTTCTGCTGAGGTCTTGAAAATCTAGCTGCAAATAACACAAGACTTGCTTCACATTGTGTCTATGACATGACTCTTTGGTTTTGCGCATAAATTACAATTTTAAAATCCAAAGCTGAACTTGGCTTCATTAATGAGACTTTGAAACAGTAATTTATATAATTTATATGTGCATAACCGAAGTGTAACATAATAGATGCAAGAAGTAACAAGTTTCACGTTATTTGCAGCAAGATTTTTAAGGCTTCAGCTGAGCCTATACATTTTAGCGCGCTATGGAGGAGGTATTGTTAGCAAAGTTTTCAAACGAGTCTGGTTTGATAAAGCAATCTGAACCCGATGTCATGGTAAACTGCCTGTAAAGCCGTACATGAGGCACAGTTCAGAAGGCAAAGGGGCAGAATCCCATAGATCATAATAGTTCTCTATTATGACCTATAGGATAAGCAATCAAAAGATCCCAGGCTCTAGCCACCTATGGGGGCTAAAAGTTTTGTAAAAAGTAAAAAAAATAAATAAAAATAACATACTTATTAAAATAATTTTTTATCTAAAAATAAATAAACAAGAAAAAAATAAACATAACATGTATCGCCACATCTGAAAAGGTCAGAAATATTAAAATATAAAAATATTTTAAAAATTTAATAACAGTGATCAAAAAGTCTTCTGTGCCCCAAAGATTGTACCAATAAAAACTATGGTTCGTCCTGCAAAAAACAAGCCCTCAGCGCAAAAGTATAAAAAAAGTTATTGCTGTCAGAAAATTGTGAAAATTTTGATTATTTTAAAAGCTTTTAAGTTTTGTAAAAGTAGTAAAACAAAAAAATGAAAACTATCCAAATTTGGTATTGCCATAATCAGATTGACCCGCAGAATAAGGATAGCACTCAATGAATGCCGTTATATCAAAACCCAAAAACCTTGTCAAAATTTGGGTTTTTTCCAATTTCACCCCACAAAGAATTTTTACAAGACATGGTAAAAAAAGAACGGAAAAAAGTTATGGCTATTGGAATGTGAGGAAATAAAAATGAAAATTGCTGTGCTTCTTTGTATAAGATATCACTAAAATAAGGTGTGTTACTGAATAATAAACGTGCAATTCTTCTCCCAATGCCAAACTTGATATAGCCAGTTTTGTGCTGATGCGTTGGCTAACCAGAAGATATGCACAGTGCTAGAATTCAAAAATCTGCGTCACGCCAAGGATAAGACCTGGCCGCAACTGCATAGATGTGAGAAAAAACAATAATGCTTAATGGGGTTGAACCATATTACTTTCTGCACATACAGGGGACTGTCTTACATTCAACAGTCTGCATTGGAAGCTGATTGGGGAGTTATCCGCAGGCATATATGCGTTGGCTGTGAGCATATAGGCTCTTACAATGACAGCCCAACTACGCTCTGCTAGGATAACATGCCCACAGCTGCTGCACTCCACCCCTGTCAACCCTAAAGCATTACAAGGCTGGACTCCCTCAAATAATGCACGCTCAACGCGTTTCTTCTATGTTGAGAATCATCAGGAGCCAGTAGGACTTATGATTGAGAGTTCCTGCCTGGACGCTGCCACACTAAAGCATAGTGGCGACGTCAGTCGGCGCTGTGTTGGCCAACACAGCGCCGACTGACGCCGCCACTATGCTTTAGTGTGGCAGCGTCCAAGCAGGAACTCTCAAGAGACTTTATTATTCCCTGTTTCATCTGCACAGCTAGATGTATCTCACTCAGAAGCAGTGGGTGTCTCTTTATGTTGAATCTGCCAGTACTGTATGCAGTGACCTGCCTTTCCACTATCTTTGTTTTATTTTAGGGAGATCAGAAAGCTGATAAGGAGGGAGAGATCAGACTTACTGACACACAGGAGATTCTGATCTTCAGAAGAGGCAGTGCTTTTATCAGGCTCAGGAGCTTAGCTAACTCTGATGCACCCCCATTTCATATGGACCATCTCTCTTGCTAGAGACAAATCTAGCCAAGCAACAGACAGTGGACTGCAAATTAGTTGGAAGTTAGACCCCTAGTGGTCATGACTTTACAGCTTTTTTTTCGTGTAGATGCAGACATAGGGGGTCATTTTTCATTTGAACTTGTATTTGTGTCATTTTTAAGTCTGGTTTGCTTTGTGTGCCTGCACCAAATGTATTAACTGGGGCACCTTAATAATATATGTGGTCTAAGTGCAATGTGGTTTACACCTTTATGTGTAAAAGTAGATCATGGGGTTGCCTGGCGTGGGTTTCGATATTTTTGCGACTTTTGCAACAGTCACACATAGCAAGTGAGCTATAATCTAAGTCTAATCTCCCTGTTAACTAGTAAACATAGACCATTGTGAACGCTGGATAATGAAATGTTGCAAAAATGTTACAGTTGCTATAAAAATGTCGCAGTTGCCATCACTTGCAACTTTTTTAGGCCACAAAACTGACATATCTGATTTCATAACTGACCCCCATATTTTTAAATGATTTAGAATTGTGCTAGTTACACTATTTTTATTAAACAAAATTGTGTGAAAGTACAGTGCCTGTTTAACCAGACAAAAAGGACTGGTTGCCTGGAATACTGGCCACTGAAGATTTTATGACTTGTCACAAAAGACTGTATCCAACTAGTAGCAACACAATACTAATAACTTCAATGCTATGTACATTTTCAATTGCAATGCTATGTACATTTTTCATTGCTGGCATATGTGCAATATATACAGCTAGTGAGTTTCTTCTACAGAATATTACAATTATTTAAATGTGAAATAATAATGCAAATAAAATATGTTTTTCAATTTATATGACCTAGTAAAGTGAAATAAAATAAGATTTACTCTTTTCACTAATTAATAAATCTATCAAGAAAATATGCATTACAAACCAATGGCACCTAGCAATTGCAATGTCTTAATCCACATTTTGAATTGCTGAATAGATTGTAATTTACGCATGCACAACTGAGATCACGATCCCGGGAATCTAAATGCAGAATATGAATGTGATTTGCTTATATAACTTTGACTAATAATCATTTTTTAGACGAATTTTAAAGCGCTTTTTCCAAGTAAAGCTCTCCCAGGCTGGCTGTGGCTTTTGGAAGTGATTTCCTAGGCAATTTTACATCTAGAGGAGTGTGATTGTGGAATTGTCTCATTTGCATGCAACATTGTGTAATCATTCTTATTTGAATACTAAGAGTGAAATTGTATCAAATTACCAGTATTTCCATTTTGACGTTATCAAATATCAAGCTGAAATTTCAAAAGAAGGTACAGGAAAAGGAGGCAGATTCTATGATTATGCACCATATATAAACATACAGTAGATAGCGTGTCTTTCTCTGATGGTAAATAAATTACGAGGGCCAAAATCTTAGGTTTGGGCATCTGTACAACTAAAATTTTGTTATGGCCAATGATCTCTGCATACCAAAGAATCCCCAGTTTTGCATAAGTTCCTTATGTGTATTTGCATAGGTGACCCAGGTATGATACAGTCCATCAAGTCTGTGCAATCTAAAAGGTTAATTGAGATAGAACAAATAGCCGGCATTAAAGGGTTATCCAAGATCTCAGACAGCCCATACAATTCCTTAAAAAACGATATACTTACCTGTTTCTCCAACCCCCTTCTCTGCAGCTCTCCACTAGTTCTCCTGCCGCTGTTTACAGTTGTGCCTGGATACATCATATGATACCTGCAGCCAATTGCTGTCCAGGAGTACCAGACCAACACTACAGAGAATGGCACTAGAGAAAGAGGTGGGTATATCAGTTTTTTTTTTAAAGCAATTATAAGGGTTATCCAAAATGCTTAACCCCTTAAAGACAAAGCCCATTTTAATTTTTGCATTTTTCCCTCCCCACATTCCAAAAGCCATAACTTTTCCATTTACATAGCCATATGAAGACCTTTTTTTGTGAGGCAAGTTGTATTTTTTAAAGGCAATGTTAAATTTACCATGTCTTTTACTGTAAAATGGGGGGAAAACACAATTCAATGTTTTTGGGGTTTTGATATTATGGTGTTCAGTTTTCACTGCGTGCTAAAAATGACATGACATCTTTATTCTGTGGGTCAATACATATATGGCAATACCAAATTTGTATAGTTTTTATTTTTTTTTAACATAAAAAAAAACTTTAAAAAAAATATATTTTTGCATGCCCATATTCTCACAACCGTAACTTTTGTATATTTCTGTCTGCTGTATAAGGGCTTGTTTTTTGCAAGATGAATTACAGTTTTTTTATTGGTACCATTTTTGAGATATGTACGACTGTTCTTCAATTTATTGGGTGGGAACACAGTAACCAAAAATGGCGAATCACTTGCTTTTATTTTTCCGTTAACGCGCAGTAAAATATTTTAATATTTTAATAGTTCAGACATTTTTGGCGATACCTATTATGTTTATTTTTCTATTGTTTATTTTTTTTATTAAAAACTGGGAGAAGGGGGTACGTTAATTTTTCATATTTTTATGATTTTTTTTATTATTTGCACAAATAGCCCCAATTGGGGCTAGAACCTGCAATCTTCTGATCGCTTGTCCCATAGATTATAAAAGAGTAGTGTTATGGTCTATGACATTCACACAAGGTTTTACAGGTAGTTACCCTTGACAGCCATGAGAACCTTTAGGCCCCTTGCAGACGAGCATCACAGATTAGGTCCGGTTGTGTTCCGGATGCTTTCAGTTAAAAATGCGCGATTTTGCAAGCAAGTTAATTCAGTTTTGTCTGCGATTGCATTCAATTTTTTTCGGGTAGGTGCAATGCTCATTGATGCCTTTTTCACGCATGTGATAAAAAACGGAAGATTAACAAACAACATCTCTTAGCAACCATCAGTGAAAAACGCATCACATCCACACTTCCTTGCGAATGCGATGCTATTTTCACGCAGCCCCATTCACTTCTATGGAGCCAGCGTTGGGTGAAAAAATGCAGAATATAGAACATGCTGCAATTTTCATGCAACGCACACGCTCATGTACACAAACTCATTGAAATGAATAGGTCTAGATTCAGTGCGTGCGCAGTGAGTGCGCAATGCGTTCGCATTACGCATTGCACCCATGCGAAAAACTCGTGTGAAAGGGGCCTTAGATTTAAAAGTGAAATCGCTGGGCTCCAATCCAAAGGCAGAGGGATCCCCCTCCCTCTGCCTAACCCCACGGATGCTGCAATTGCTATTGAATGTGGTGTCTGAGTGTTTAAATGACCAGGTTCGGCGTCATCGCCAATCCCAGTCATTAAATACCTTCCTTTGTACTGTATTTACACTGGAAAGTCCAATAACAGATCACATGATTAGGGATAAAGTAAATTCTCCATTCCCCAATATCTTCTGTTCAACCCAGAAAAAATTACTGGGTTAATAGATAAATCAAGAGGTCCAAATGACATTTAACCTAGAGTTCTGAAGGAATAAAAGCGGTATTCCAGCCATTAATATTAATGACCTATCCTCAGGAGCCCCGCCAATCAGCTGTGAGACGAGGAGGCAATATTCCATGCAAGCACTGATTCCTGTTCTTCACACTAGCCTAGTTTCCTGTGGAGTGGTGGCATAGTGTAATAACAAGTACTTATACCATTCACTTGAATAGAGAGAGTACTTGTATTACACTGCACATCCAAGATGATATGCAGCCTAATGAAGAAGAGGCAGCGCTTGCATGGAACGCCTCCCCCTCTTCAAACAGCTGATAGGGGGGGTGCCCGATGTCCACCGTTTAGATACTAATGACCTATCCTGACCATAAGTCCTCAATATTAACCCCATAAGGCCCTGCCATTTTACACCTTAAGGAACAGGCCATTATTTGCAAATCTGACACGTGTCACTTTATGTGGTGATAACTTTAAAACGCTTTCACTTATCCAAGCCATTCTGAGATTGGTTTCTCGTCACATATTGTACTTTATGTCAGTGTTAAATTTGAGTCAAAATATTTCATTTTTATTTATAAAAAATACCAAATTTATCAAAAATCAGGAAAAATTTGCAATTTTCAAAATTTAATTTTCTCTGCTTTAAAACAGATAGTGATACCTCCTAAAATAGTTTTAGTATGTCTGCTTCACATTTGAATCATTTTGCAAATAACATTCTCTTTTTTTGGGATGTTAGAAGGCTTAGAAGTTTAGAAGCAATTCTTGAAATTTTTCAGAAAATTTCCAGAACCCACTTTTTAAGGCCCAGTTAAGGTCTGAAGTCACTTTGTGAAGCTTACATAATAGAAACCACCCATAAATGGCCCCATTTTAGAAACTACACCCTCAAGGTATTCAAAACCGATTTTAAAAACTTTGTTAACCATTTAGATGTTCCACAAGAATGAAAGTAAAATTTCAATGAAATTTCAGAATTTCACTTTTTCTGCAGATTTTCCATTTTAATCCATTTTTCCCCGCTAACAAAGCAAGGGTTACCAGCCAAACAAAGCTCATTATTTATTACCCTGATTCTGTAGTTTACAGAAACACCCCATGTGTGGTCGTAAACTGCTTTACAAGCACACGGCAGGGTGCATAAGGAAAGGAATGTCAAATGGTTTTTGGAAGGAAGATTTCACTGGGATAATTTTAAGTTGCCATGTCACATTTGAAAACCCCTAGAGTAGAAACTCCAAAAAAGTGACCCCGTTTTGGAAACTACGGGATAAAGTGGCAGTTTTGTTGGTACTATTTTAGGGTATATATTATTTTTGGTTGCTCTATATTACACTTTTTGTGAGGCAAGGTAACAAAAAATAGCAGTTTTGGTACCGTATATTATTTACGGATGCGGCAATTCCTAATATGTATACTTTTTTATTTATTTAAGTTTTACACAATAACAGCATTTTTTAAACAAAAAAAAATCACGTTTTAGCATCTCCATATTCTGATAGCTATAGTTTTTTTTATTTTTTGGGTGATTGTCTTAGGTAGGGTCTAGGATCTATTTTGCGGGATGAGATGACAGTTTGATTGGTATGATTTTGAGGTGCTTATGACTTTTTAATCGCTTGGTATTACACTTTTTGTGATGTTAGGTGACAAAAAATTGCTTCTTTTACACCGTTTATTTATTATAAATTTTTTACAGTTTTCACTTGAGGGGTTAGTTAATGTAATATTTTTATACAGCAGGTTCTTAAGGATGCAGCGATACATAATATGTATACTTTTTTTATTTATTTAAGTTTCAAACAGTAATATCATTTTTGAAACCAAAAAAAAATTCATTTTTTAGTGTCTCCATAGTCTGAGAGCCATAGTTTTTTAATTTTTTTGGGGTGATTGTCTTAGGTAGGGTATCAATTTTGCGGGATGAGGTGACGGTTTGATTGGCACTATTTTGGGGTGCATATGACTTTTTGATCACTTGCTGTTACACTTTTAGTGATGTAAGGTGACATCACAAAACACAGTTTTTATTTAATCTTTTTTCTGGTGTTTACCTGAGGGGTTAGGTCATACGGTATTTTTATAGAGCAGGTTGTTTATTGGTTGTGTCTCAATAGTCTGAGAGCCATAGTTTTTTTTTTTTGGGGGGTGGCGGTTGTCTTAGTTAGGGGCTCATTTTTTGGGGGGCATCTGCCTTTTTGATCGCTTGGTGTTGCACTTTTAGTGATGTAAGGTGACAAAAAATGTTTTTTTTAGCACAGTTTTTATTTAATTTTTTTGACGGTGTTTACCTGAGGGGCTAGGTCATGTCATATGTTTACAGAGCCGGTCGATACGGATGCGGCGTTACCCAACATGTCTGCTTTTTTTTTTTTACTTTAGTTTGGGAAAAGGACACTGTTTTTTTTTTTTTTACTTGAAACTTTTAATTTATTTGTGAAACTTTTTTTTCACTTTTTTTCACTTTATTTTTTTCCCACTGTGACTTCAACTTTTGGGGGTCTGATCCCCTTTACAATGCATTACAATACTTCTGTATTGTAATGCATTGGCTGTAAGTGTATTACCAGTGTAATACACTTACAGCCTTCCTGCCTGTGAGATCCAGGGGATTGAATCTCACAGGCTGTCACGGAAGGCAGCCACGATGCTTAAGGAAGGCATCGGGCTGCCTTTCCTGCCATCGGGTCTCATACAGCAGGGGTCTGGCTATCAGTGACTGCTGGACCCCTGCCGCTGATCGGGTGGGTGCAGCCTCTGCATCCGCCCAATCACCATGCAGTACATGTACTTCACTGGTCTTTAAGTCCCGGCCAGATAGGACGTACATGATGGGTCCTAATGGAGTTAATGGCTGGTAACCCCTTTAACCACTACAGGACCGCCTAACGCACGGATGCGTCCGGCGGGCAGTCCTGTAGTTCTGAGTTGACACGTCGGCGCGTCATCTCGCGAGACGCGAGACTTCCTGTGAACGCGCGCGTCTCACAACTTGTACTACAGCCTGCCAGCAATGATCAATCGCTGGCAGGCTGTAGATGCGAAATAAATCGCATCAAACAAGTATATCAGACGCTGTTTTGTTAACAGCGTCTGATATACCTGCTACCTGGTCCTCTGGTGGTCCCATTTGCTGGGATCGACCACCAGAGGACCAGGTAGCTATGTAAAGTTGCACCAAACACTACACTAACCCCTCCCCCCTGTCACTTATTAACGCCTTGTTAACCCCTTGATCACCCCATCTAGATTCCCTGATCACCCCCCTGTCATTGATCACACCCCTTGTAAGGCTCCATTCAGACGTCCATATGTGTTTTGCGGGTCCGTGGATCCACGGATCCGCGGATCTGATCCACAGATCCGCGGATCAACAGATCCTCAAAACACAGACACCGACAATGTGCTTTCCGCATTTTGCAGATCCGCACATTGCCAGAACTATATAGAAAATGCTTTTTCTTGTCCGCAATTGCGGACAAGAATAGGACATGTTCTATATTTTTGCGGAACGGAATTCCAAACCCGGAAGCGCGGATCCGTAATTCTGGATCCAAGCGGGACAAGTCTGTCCCCATAGAAATGAATGGGTCCGCAATTCCGTTCCGCAAACAGAATTGCGGACGTGTGAATGGGGCATAAGGGTCCCTTATCACCGCCAGTTAGTTAGCTACTTGTTAGGTAGCTAGCGCCCAGCCCACCGCACCGCAGTCACTGATTTTGGCAGAGATTTTTTCATCCACATTGATCGATGCGAATGAAAAAATCTGTGCCGGTAATTTTTTTTTTTTTCAGCCCAGAGGCTGAACGAAAAAAAAAAATCTCATTACCCGTATGCTCAATATAAGGAGAATAGCAGAAACTCCTAATGCTGGCCATACGTGTAATGATTGCGGAGGCCTTCAAATGCCAGGGCAGTACAAACACCCCATTTTAGAAAGAAGACACCCAAGGTATTCAGTGAGGGGTATGGTGAGTTCATGCAAAATTTTATTTTTTGTCGCAAGTTAGTGGAATATGAGACTATGTAAAAAAAATATATATATATATCAATTTATTTTTTCTGTGAACTCACCATGCCCCTCACAGAATACCTTGGGGTGTCTTCTTTCCAAAATGGGGTCACTTGTGGGGTATTTATACTGCCCTGGCATTTTAGGGGCCCTAAAGCGTGAGAAGAAAAATGCGTAAATATGCCCTGTGAAATCCTATAGGTACTCATTGGAATTAGGGCCCCTTTGCGCATCTTGGCTGCAAAAAAGTGGCACACATGTTGTATCGCTGTACTCAGGAGAAGTAGGGCAATGTGTTTTGGGGTGTATTTTTATATATACCCATACTTTGTGTGAGAAATATTGCTGTAAACGACAACTTTTAAAAACTTTTTATACAAAGTTGTCAATTTACAGAGATATTTCTCTCACCCAACATGGGTATATGTAAAAATACACCCCAAAACACATTGCCCTACTTCTCCTGAGTACGGCGAGACCACATGAGTGACACTTTTTTGCAGCCTGGGTGCGCAAAGGGGCCCAAATTCCAACAAGTACCTTTAGGTTTTACATGGCTGCTCACCATTTAGCCCCGCCCAAAATGCCAGAGCATTACAAACACCCCACAAATGACCCCATTTTGGAAAGAAGACACCCCAAGGTATTTGCTGAGGGGCATAGTGAGTCCATGAAAAATTGAACTTTTTGTCAAAAGTTAGCAGAAATGGAGACTTTGTGAGAAAAAAACAATAAAAAATCAATTTCCGCTAACTTGTGCCAAAAAAAATGAAATGATACATGAACTCACCATGCCCCTCCGCAAATACTTTGGGGTGTCTTCTTTCTAAAATGGTGTCATTTGGGGGGTATTTATACTATCCTGACATTCTAGCACCTGAAGAAACATGACAGGTGCTCAGAAAGTCAGAGCTGCTTCAAAATGCGGAAATTCACTTTTTTGCACCATAGTTTTTAAACGCTATAACTTTTACCCAAGCCAATAAATATACACTTATTGGATTTTTTTTTATCAAAGACATGTGGAACAAAAAATTTTGAGAAAAATTTATATAGAAATGTATTTTTTTTTAAAAAAAATTCCAACAGAAAGTGAAAAATTTCATTTTTTTGCAAAAATTTCATCAAAAAAAGCAAAATATCAAAAAAAGTTAAAATGTCAGCAAGAATGAAATAGCACCAAATGAAAGCTCTATTAGTGAGAAGAAAAGGAGGTAAAATTCATTTGGGTGGTAAGTTGCATGACAGAGCAATAAACGGTGAAAGTAGTGTAGTGCAGAATTGTAAAAAGTGGCCTGGTCATTAAGGGTGTTTAAGCTAGGGGGGCTGAGGTGGTTAAGTACAATGTAAAGGCGCAAATTATACAGGGCAAAAATCTAGAGTTCGGGGGTCTGCACCACAAAGTTAGGCAGTTCATTAACTGCCGCACAAGTTATGTAGTTTACATTATAACCTGTGGTTGTGGGTCCGATTACATAGGAAAAACTATCCGCCCATTGTTCGAGAGGTTTCGTGAGCACACCAACTCCATTAGGACAGGTAGAGGCTGCCCTAGGTTGAGAAACCATGTTAATGAACGACATGGTGGACAGCATTCCTGCCTAAAGTTTGCTGGTTTAGAGCACGTAAGCACTTTAGACTCTGGAGGGGACAGACATAGGGAACTCCTGTGGAAGGAAGCTGCCTGGATTATACGGGCAGAAGCTATGGGCCCACTCGGACAAAATGACCGTAACGAGATGAGCGCATTGATTTGATGCGCCATATGTGTATTTTCATGTTGTGAATTTTTGCTAACTGTCCATGTTATTATTTGTATTGTACTGTGTCCTCACCTCTTGTACCCAGTGGAACGCCCGCAAGGCATGATTGGCGGCACTTTGGAGGTGTGTTTGAGGCGGGCCCTGGATGTACTCTGTGCTTTGTCTCAGCAGATTGGGTAGCCCCCGCCCCCTCTTTCCTTTTTCCCTCCTCTCCGCCCTCTGTTGCCTAGTTAGCGGACGCGTCCCGTGGGCATAAGAGCACAGTCGCCTCTTGGTGACGTTATAGGCCAGACGAAGCGCTAACCGGCGCGAAACGGCCCTCGCCTGCAGTGCATGTCAGTGGAGAAGTTTGTCCGCTCCAGCCCTCGCTTGTTCCTGCATATGAATTAATAAAGCATCAAGCATTTTTTACAAGTCATGGTGAGTGCCGCCTACTACTGTTTCTTCATCTATGTGGACTATACTTATATACACTCTTTTGCTTGCTGAGCACCACCGATATTGACCTGAATGACCAACTGTCCCAGTCACTGTTCATTTTCCATACAAAGACATTATACAGAGAGGAGTAGTACCACCCCCACTATCTTGTGAACATTTTATTACAATGTAAAGACCATTACCTGTTTTTCAGTCAAGCCGTTCAAGCAACAGCAACCAGTCTCAGCCAGTGATTGGCTCGGCAGGCAGTCCATTTCAGCATGTTAAACTCAAGAAATGGAAATGGAGAGGAGCAGAGACCGAAGCAGTGGCTAAACAGCAGTGACAGGGGATCAGTAAGGTGAGTATTCTTTGTTTGCAAATTTTGCCTTTTTTATTTCAAAATATGGCACCAGAATTCCCCATTATCTGCATTGACCAGCACCAGGCTGTTGCTGCCAAGACAAATGAAATCAGGGATTCATCAAACAAAGCATAGCTTTGCTTCCATACAAATCACTACGCAAACCACACATGGAATATTGTGTACAATTATGGGTACCTATGTATAAGGCCTCTTGCACACGATCGTATGCCCTCCAAGATATACGGTCCATGAGCCGGCCATATGTTCCTGAGCGGCATTGATCATGCGCATGGGAGCACAGAGCATCATAGATTACAATATTGCTGTGGACATCAGGCTGCCCGCAGGACTATTGTCCCGTACTCATAAGACCGTATATCTCGGAGGACATGCTGTCGTCTGCAAGGGCCCTAAGAAGGATGTGGCTGAACTTGAGCAGGTGCAGAGGTTGGCATCCAAGCTAGTTTTATCAAACTTTGGGTTATTTAGTTTGGAAAAATAAAATCTTTCTAAAAATATTTCTAGAACTAAGCCTGTAATCATGACAAGGGTCATCGCCACCATCATCATAGATGAGGCTTCTTTACTAAGAAGTAAGATAAGTGAGCCTACGTAACTCTCTTTCACAAGACTGAAGATTAAGTGAATTTGGGAAAGTTATTCAGCCGGTGGACCCAGAAGTGCATTGGCTGTTAGATGTCTTGCTTTTCTTCTAATAAGTCCTGCTGCACACGACCGTGGTTTGGTTCCGAAACCGAGCCGCATTCTTTACGACTCACGTGCGGACCCATTAACTTAAATGGGGCCGTAAAAGATGTGGACAGCACTCATGTGCTGTCCCCATCCGTTGCTCCGTTCTGTGGCCCCGCAAAAACTATAGATCATGTCCTATTCTTGTCCATTTTGGGGACAAGAATAGGCATTTCTATAATAGGCCGTCTGTTCCGTTCCGCAAATTGTGGAAGGCACACGGGAGGCATCTGTGTTTGCGGATAGCAAAACACGGCACAGTTGTGTGCAAGAGGCCTAATGAAGAGATCGTTATATCTGACCTTTGGTTCCAGCATAGCGGTGTACTCAAGGCTTGTTACTGCCTGCCCACACATAATTACTTTTACAAATTGATTTTTTTTTAGCGATTACTGCACGGGCTTACGCTATTGCCAATTGTCTTTAATTGGGGTTTTTTTTTTTTTTTGCTTTCCACTTTCACTTTTTTTGCTCCCTCCCTGTCTATTTATAAGTATTTTCTCCACCCTCAATTTAATTCCTTTCTTTAATGTTTGGTGTTAATTAATTTGTTTTTTTATTCATTGATTGTTACAAAAAGTCCTTTTCCCCTCCAAGTGTTTAGTCTTAGTTTAATTTTTCATTTAATTTTATTTTCTTTCCTAATTTATTTCCCTTCAGTTTTTATTTCTTTTTAATGCCCACCATTCATTTGCCATAAACTACTAAGTATTTGTATTACTTTTTGAACTTTCATACATCGCACACTGACTCTGATCCAGTCATTAACTTCTATATTTTCCTATATGTTTAATGAATAGAAGATCCCTATATTCAATTATATAAAGCAAGCTACAGGGAGAAAATAAGGAGAGGCATTTGTGAAGAAGTACTAGTCATCAAATAAGAATAACACTGTCTTTGTGACGTTTCAGCAGAAGGGCAGTGCAGTGCGTTTGAAAAAAAAAAATTGTGACGCAAATGTTAAGGCTAAAAACCCATGTATCTACAGGGAAATTAGTCTAGTTACTGAAGACAAAAAATACAATGACAGAATCTTCATAAATAAGACCATAGCACAAAAGTTGACTATAGCACAAAACAACTTTGATAAATCAGGGCATATGTCTTTTGTTGGACAGAAATTCACGTGTTGCTTTTGCATACGGGTCATGTGTTTGGCTGTTCAGTTATTTGCATAGCCTGCAAATAACTACAGATGAGTTGTTTGACAAGGTGAAAAGAAATGCCAAACTGAGAACAGCATCTGTCCTTAGACTAGGTTTTTCTTTTGGTCTTTAGTTAGCCTGTGTCTTATTAAGGGACATTTTTATTTGGAAGTGGTATTTTCTTTTAAAATCAATATTTTTTTTAGAGTTATTCTGGTAGTGACAAATTATCCCCTATCCACAGGGTAGGCGGTAACTGTTGGATTGGTAAGGGTCCTACCACTGGGAACACCAGGCTGCAGCGGTACATTACAGGCTGCTGGAGCACTGCAGGGGGCATTACAGGCTGGAGCACTATGATGGCATTATAATACGGGGGACACTACAGGGGGAATTATGTATACAGACACTACGGGGGACATTATATGTAATAGCACTACAGGGGCCTTATAATACAGGGAGCACTACAGGTGGGTTATAACTGCAAGTAGGTATTATAAATACTGGTAGAACTATATGGGGAAATATAAATACTGGTGGCACTTCAGGGGGCATTATAAATACTGGGTGCACTACAGGGGGCTTCTAAATAACGGCGCTACTACAAGGGGCATTGCTAATGATGGGGGCACTCTTGGGACCATTATGAGCTATTGGTGGTGCTGTAGGGGGGTACTATTATTATTCAAAACAGTCTGGGAGCACTAGTACTATGGGGAACTATCTGTAATAAGTTTTGCAGTATAGTGTTTGGGGGCATTGGGGAGCTTAGCAATCCCACTTATCAGCAGAATCACACTGTTGGGACACCAGGAGGGGGGTGATAGAAAAGTGAGAAACCTAAGATGTCTGTGTGCCAAACTCTGCAGAGACGAGACACGGCTGAAAGAAGTCATCAATGTGGCATGGTCCAAATGAAGAAGATACATCAGAGGAGAAATCACTTGATGTAATAGGTATGTGGTACTGTATTCTCCTGTATTTTGTAGCACTGTATGTAATGTCCACCCAAATATGTCTTTTTAACAGTAGGACTGGGTGAAGGAGTTAGATTGAGAATTTGGCACATGGGGCAGAGAGGAACCATTTCAATTGTCACCTCAGGCAGCAGCTGCCGCTCCAGTCATCTCTATTGAAGCTCTGGGAATAGCTGAGTGCTGTACTGTGCTGTCTGTGAAACTCCCATGGAAGAAAATGAAGTGGCAGTGTGCATGCTTGGCCTAATGCTCCATTCATTTTGATGGGCCCCAAGGTATACGGAATACTAATTCTCATGATTGTGGGGTCCAAGTTGTAGGACCCCCACTGATTTAAGTTATTTCCTATGCTGTGGATTGGGGATAACTTGTAAATACCAGAATACCCTTTTAAAGAATTTTTGTCAATTTTCACTTTTCATTTCAGCAATACTATACCAAGAGAGGGAGAGAGATAACACTCCTATATAGATAGGTAACTCAATGTTAGTTTACTGCTGTTGCAAGGGAAATATATTTTTTGTTAGTAGATTAGTAGAATTAGGATGAAAGCATGACAGCTGTAGGGTCTATTGTTCTCTTAATAAGGCCTAGCTAAAGATGTCTGCAAAAGACCACTGCACTTATCAGTTTAATGTGCAATGCTCTAATACTAGTTTCAACAGCCTGATGTAGTTCTCTGGATACAGCATAGGCTACTTTCACACCTACGATGTGAAACTCCAGCATGACCATTTCGGCAGACAAGCGGAGGATCGGCCAGACACAAACCACAGCATGCAGCGGTTTGTGTACCGCTGGTTCTCTGCTTGTTTGTCTGCTGGAATGCGTATGGATCTCCCCTAGACTCTATTATACTTAATAGGGCTGGCGGACATTCCGTCCGCATCCGGCAGCACCAGATCCAGAAAATTCTCTATTCTCAATTCTCTGCAAGAACAGCCTGCCAGAATTCAACCTGGAGATGTGAAAGTAACCAGTCAGGCACGTGCCCGCCAGAACCCTTTGACTATAATGGAAACCGTCGGGATCCAGCTGCACCCTGGCATAAATACCGATATTAGGACTATCAAAAATTGCTGCATGCAAAGGTTTTTGTCTGGTCAAATCCTGCCATTTATGCAGTGGAGTGGCCGGATCCTCTCTAATTCCCTTTAGTAATTAGTCATTGGGGTCTGGCGTGCACGTGGCACTATTCAGTTATGCTGGATTCACAGAACTCTGGTATATGTTCACTGCCAGAACAGCGTGCCATATTGCTGCGCCGCATATACAGTGGATATAAAAAGTCTACACACCCCTGTTAAAACATCAGGTTTCTGTGCTGTAAAAAAATGAGACAAAGATTTCAGAATTTTTTCCACCTTTAATGTGACCTATAAACTGTATAACTCAATTGAAAAACAAACTGAAAACTTTTTAGGTAGAGGGAAGATAAAATAAAATAATAGGGTTGCATAAGTGCGCACACCCTTAAACTAATACTTTGTTGAAGCACCTTTTGATTTACAGCACTCAGTCTTTTTGGGTATGAGTCTATCAGCATGACACATTTTGACTTGGCATGATTTGCCCACTCTTCATTGCAAAAACACTCCAAATATGTCAGATTGCGAGGGCATCTCCTGTGCACAGCCCTCTTCAGATCACCTCACAGATTTTCAATCAGATTCAGGTCTGGGCTCTGACTGGGCCATTTCAAATCTTCTTCTGGTGAAGCCATTTCTTTGTTGATTTGGATGTATGCTTTGGGTCGTTGTCATGCTGAAAGATGAAGTTCCTCTTCATGTTCAGCTTTCTAGCAGAAGCCTGAAGGTTTTGTGCCAATATTGACTGGTATTTAGAAATGTTCATAATTACCTCTATCTTAACTAAGGCCCCAGTTCCAGCTGAAGAAAAACAGCCCCAAAGCATGATGCTGCCACCAGCATGCTTCACTGTGGGTATGGTGTTCTTTTGGTGATGTGCAGTGTTGTTTTTGTGCCAAACATATATTTTGGAATTATGGACAAAAAGTTCAACCTTGGTTTCATCAGAGCATAACACCTTTTCCCACATGCTTTTGGGAGACTTCAGATGTGTTTTTGCAAAATGTACCCTGGCTTAGATGTTTTTCTTCGTAAGAAAAGGCTTTTGTCTTGCCACTCTACCCCAGAGCCCAGACATATGAAGAATATGGAAGATTGTTGTCACATGTACCACTCAGCCAGTATTTGCCAGATATTCCTGCAGCTTCTTTAATGTTGCTGTAGGTCTCTTGTAGGCCTTCTCATCTTTTCATGAATTTTGGAGGGACATCCAGTTCTTGGTAATGTCACTGTTGTGCCATACTTTCTCCACTTGATGATGACTGTCTTCACTGTGTTCCATGGTATATCTGATGCCTTGGAAATTCTTTTGTACCCTTCTCCTGACTGATACCTTTTAACAATGAGATCCCTCTGATGCTTTGGAAGCTCTCTGTGGACCATGGCTTTTGCTGTGGGATGCGACTAAGAAAATTGCAAGAAAGACCAACTAGAGCATCTGAACTTTATTTGGGGTTAATCAGAGGCACTGTAAATGATTGCAGGTGTATGCTGACTCCTATTTAACATGATTTTGAATGTGATTGCCTAATTCTTTCTTTTTAAAATCATTTTATTAATTTTGAAAAAGAACAGTTTGTACAACAGAGATAATACAATTGTTACATATATAACTATGCCCAACACAACATACAAAATGAGGTAGTTGTGATCTCTTGGTGGACGGAGCAGGAGCATTTTCCCTGAACCGTAAAAAAATTGTTAGAATGATTGGAATTGCTCTGCTCCTTAAGACAGCTGGATCAGTAAGTTACCTTGAAGTATTATAAAGAAGAGGGGGAAGATATGGACAAATGGGGGAGGAACAACACACTTATGCAACCACATTATTTTATTTTTTTTTGTTTTCTTCCCTCCACCTAAAATATTTTAGTTTGTTTTTCAATTGAGTGGTACAGTTTATAGGTCACATTAAAGGTGGAAAAAGTTCTGAAATGATTTATCTTTGTCTTATTTTTTTACAGCACAGAAACCTGACATTTTAACAGTGGTGTGTAGACTTTTTATATCCACTGTATTAATGAGTTTCTCATTCTCCTGCCCTTTCTGGCTGCAGTAAATTTATATTGATGACTAGTGTTGAGTGAATCGAGCTTTAGATCAGAGATCTGAAGTCGATTTGTTCAAACACTTTGGTTTTAATGCTGTCTCCTTACAGTATGAAAATGTATTGCCTCTGTAGACAAAATTCGTTGCACGAGACTTCAATGAATTAATTTGGTAATACATCTGCGTCTTTACAACATTTTAAATTTTTAAACATTTTAAAATAGCAATCCGAAGTCGGGTTTTGTACTGAGGTACCAGCAGGTACCAAACTCAACTTCGGATTGCTATTTTAAAATGTTTTGAAAAACGCAGATGTGATTACCAAATTAATTCACCAAAGTCTTACGCGACATCAGGTAAAACGAATTTCGCCTACCTGGAGGCAATACATTTTAATGCTGTACGTGGAGACAGCAGTAAAACCAAAGTGTTTGAACAAATCGACTTTGGATCTCTGATCTGAAGCTCAATTCACTCAACACTATTGATGACCTATCCTCAGGTTTGAAGATCAGCTGTTTGAAGAGAAAACAGCAGTCCACGCGAGCGATGCTTCTCTCTTCATTACACTACGCGTCATCTCCCCTTTAGCTGAGGTGTTTGGTAATTACAAGAACTCACTCCATTCTAATGATTGGAGCAAGTAATTGTGATTACACTGCTATTCTTAGACGATGGGCAGTATAATGAAGAGGAAGTAGCTCTCACATTGAGTGCTGCTTCCTCTTCAAACATCTGATCGGTGGGGGCACTGGATGTCAGACCACCACCCCAATCAGATATTGATGACCTATCCTGAGGATAGGTCATCAATACAAACAGGCTGGACAACCCCTTTAACACTTTTAAAGTGCAAACAACCACTTGGGGGTGGCTGACTGTAAAAATTATTTTCATTCTTTTCCCCAAGGGTATCCCAAAAATGTCTACACTTTTTGAGGGACACAAAGTGGCTGCATACTAAAAAATATCTATTTTGTTTCCCAAAGGTTTCATACACAGTGCAGCAAACACTATCCATGGTTGACTGCAAAAAAAAAAAAGTGTTATAGAACTTGCAGGTACTGTATCACAAGACACTAATTAACTATGGAACTTATTGACAGACCTACAGTACATGTGATCTCTTTAGATTGTAAATTTTATCAAAAATATGGTCTAGCATCTTATATAGCTCTCCAGGATCATGCATTATATGTGAAAAAAAATTGCTTGTTGACTATTTTAATTTAAAATCCACCAATGGCAAACCTCCCGAATGGGCGAATACACTCATCTTTAGATCCAAAGTACTTAAATTCTTTTTTGGTGCAATATAGAAAGTATATAAGTAATTGTGTCAATGTTTTCTTTATTTATTTAGCAAAAGTGAACTTTTAGTTTGTGAGGCTGCCAGAATTGGAAGGATTTTAGCTCTTTAGTACATGAGTTGTATTGTATTAATTATGTTGTTGAGACAGTGCTGATTTTGTCTCCTCTATTGCTTTGGCAGCAAATAAAAACAGTGATTAGTCAAGTTCATTTTTGTCATTAAATACAATCTCCTTTGATTTATATTGTTTTTCCTCACTGAGCTCTATTACCCAGCATTTTCTTTATCCATGTGCAGCTGCACAATTGTCTGGGAGAACAGCTCTCAATGCAGACGAATGAGTTTCCAAAATATAACACTGAATAACTGTGATCAGTACATATACTCAGAGTTAACTCAATATACCCACAGTTAACTTAACCCAATTATGACAAGAAAAACTTCAAGAATCTTTGGAAGGCTTTTTCTAGAAACAGTACCACTCTTGTCCATGGGATGTATGTAATATTGTAAGTCAACCTATTTACTTGAAAGTGCATGGAGCTCTTTCCGATTGAAAAAAGCAGACCATTTTTCCAATACATCCATGACAAAAAAAAAAAAAGAAGTAGAACATGTCCATATCAAAAACCTCTCCCATAGTTCTTGGGACCTTCACTAGTACTACAATTTTGGAGCATCTTCATAGAAAACTGCAGATCACTATTGTATATTGTATCTGCTATATTGAATGGAAAAATAGTCAGAAGAAGCACGTAACACGGTTTTATCTACTACATCTCCAATGTTGAAAAGTGATTTAAACTTAAAGTGTGAATGTCAAGTAAGACTATTAAAAATTTGACTTCACTACTTCGCCAGATTTCACAAAGAACTTCAATTCATGACTAATTACTTTATCACTTTGTATGTAGTGTGCGCAATGACGGGAAACGGCGATCGCGCCACCCCCTGTCATTGAACCACTCAGATGCCGTGTACATTGCTGATGGCTGAATCTGGTGCTAAAAATAAGGCCTTTCTGGGGTTAATCAGGTTAAAAAAATACATACTCACCTTATCCATTTGCTTGCGGAGAGACCGTCGCAGCCATCTTGACCGAAGGCACCGCATAAAATCTTGAGCAGTGGACAAGAGTTGCACTGTTTCTAGAAAAAGCATTCCAAAGATTCTTGAAGTTTTTCCTGTCATAATCACGCTGGCCGGGCACAGTGACGTCATCACTAGTGATGTCACTGTGCCCTGCCAGCGCACTAGCGTGGTGATGTCACAGTCAGTTACCCTACGCAAGATTTCGGATGGTATCCTTAATCGAGATAGCAGCGACGGCCTCTCCACGAGCAAACGGATGAGGTGAATATAGTTTTTTTTAACCGCCATTTCATGGAAATTCGGATCAAAGTCAATTAATTTGGCTTCAATTCGCTCAACACTAGTAATGAGCTAAGAGGCAGGCTGAGACGACTGCCTATGTATGTTCCACACAGTCATCTTCAGAGTCTTCAGCCCTCAGTTCTAAAGACAGATTCTCCTTAGCTATGTAATTTAAAGCTTTGCTGACTCACTCCTTGCACCCTGTTTACACAATGACACTTACACTTTAACTAACTGAATCCAAGACATACTGTACACTGAATTCTTCTCAGATGTAAAATCATTCACCACTTAAAAAAATTGGATAGCAGAAAAGTGTACAAAGTGTTTGGATCACAAAACTTTGTAAGATTCTGAACTATCTACCCACTATAAGAAATATTTTCTAATGGAACTAACCTGAAATCACGACTGCATCTGTTTTGCGGTATGCATCGTGGATCTGCAAAATATGGATGCAGTCTATGTGCATGTTTCATGGGCCCCATTGTAGAAATGTCTATTTTGTCAGCAAAGCAGTCAAGAATAGGAAATGTTCTATAATTTGTGGCACGGCTGCATTGATGCGGACAGCAATAGGATGACATCCATGTGCTGTCCACATTTTTTTGGGGCTCATAAAAATGAATAGGTCTGCATTCAATCCATAAAAATGCAGATTGTTTGTGGACCATGAGTCCTAAATCCCAGTCATAAAATATCCAAATAACTCTAGTCCTCTATATTCTCTGCGAATATTAGTGCCCATAACTCCCCAACGAGTGCATGTGCTAAAATGGAGTTTGTAGGGAGGTGGAAACCACTGCATTGATATTTTAAATTCAAGACAAACCTCATTTTGCAAATAAAAGCAAGTAAATAGAAATCCATAAATGCTCCACAAACATTTCATGTTCCACAGATGAAAGTGTCTAAAGTTGACTAAACTTCTTTGTAGAATATAGGTTCTTCACACCATTCCATGGTAACATCAGTCAACCATGATGGTTGCAGCATAGGGCATTCTTCATGACCTTGAGATCTTGTCAGTGATAATGGAAAAATTATTTTTGCAATGAACCTGAACATTTCTACAGAGAAAGACTGGTCATCTGTGAGCTAAAGCATAACGGATAAATCTAGATAGAATATGGAAATATTGTGTATGTCACTCCTAGGGGAAACCCTAACAACAGAAGGCACCTGTGCAAAAACTAATAATAATAAAACTAATAACAAATAATGTTGGTTCCTTAAGTTTTAACTGCTAATTTGACACTAGTTGGGTTCTGGTCATAGACCACCTCCTACATGCTCTTTCGAAAATTTCTCACTTGTGTACCAATCCAACAGTAATTGTAAGACATGAATGGGAATTTATATGTGAACAATTTTTTTAAGTTATCATGCCTCTCTTGACTACTGAGCAACTGTGCAGATATATGGTTTGCAAATATAGTATGTCCACCCCTAATCACATCCAGGTGCCTTCTCTCCCCACTTAGATTAGTACAAAAGTAGACATTCTAGAACTCACAGCCTGAGCTAAGCAGTTTAAAAACATAACAAGATGTTACCCGATCTCTAGAAATTTTAAACAATTAATTAACAAAGAAATATGGTTTAATTATATATTTCAATTTATTTCAATTACAATTTTAAAAACCCTTCATGTAAAATCAAATTTTTAAAATAATTACTAACTACATAGATAAAAGTTTGGAAACTTTCGACATAGACTTTGGAAAATAAGCAAATACATATCAGGAGCAGGCAGAAGCGTTGCTTTTTTTGCATGATTGATGATATGTTCCCTAAAATATACCAGTATGGAGTCACCTGTATAAAAATAATATTTGTATTATGCAAAAATCGAGTTGCTCTCCCCCAGGGCCATCTACCAACTTGATGCTTAGTAATATTTTTCCCACCTCTAAAATATTCAGTGACAAATGACATTTGTGTGCAGGCTCTTAATCATACACTACACTGCTTGTATATTTATTCCTAAGCTATTGCCTAAAGTTAAATGTAATTAAAGACAGTGTTTTTCACAGGCTATTTAACTTTTTGATAAGACAGCATTTTAAAATGCTTGCCTTGAAGTTTTTTGACTTAAAGATAGAGTTGAGAGAATCCGACCTGCAAAGTTCGGGTTTGTACCGAACTTTGCGAGTTCGGGTACCAGGACACGAACCCGGACTTTTTCACTGATGTTCGGGTTCAGGTTCAGTGTTCGGGTGATTTTATTATTTTCCATTATAACATGGTTATAACAAAAAATAATAGCATTTTTAAGATAGAATGCTAAATAAATGGGCATTGAGGAGTTAAAAAAAATATTTAACTCACCACATCCACTTGATCGCACAGCCGGGCTCGTCTTCTTCTTGCAGAACCACGTGGTGAGTGGTGTGACATCACCGCAAGTCCTGCTGAATGAAGATAGAAGTTTTTTTCTATCTTGAGCCCGGCTGCGCGATCAAGTGGATGAGTGAGTTAATGTTTTTTTATTTTTAACCCCTCAATGCCCATTTTATTTAGCATTCTGTCTTAAGAATGCTATTATTTTCCGTTATAACCATGTTATAACGGAAAATAATAAAGTGACGTTCGGGTCCCGATTGACTTTAATGGGGTCCGGGTTCGGGTTTAAGTTCAGGTCAAGTTCGGATCCTGACCCCGAACTTTGACCTGAAGTTCGGCCGAACCCAGCGAACCTGAACTTCACCAGGTTCGCTCAACACTACTTAAAGATTTATTAGGAAATTAATGCTAGATAATCTTCAAATAAATAGAACAATGTATTTGTTCTAGCAATCTCAAGTTACTCAGAATTAATCACATAGACATTATGTTGGAATGACAATTATCATAAGAAAAAAATATTTCAAAATGAAAGCACAATTTGGAAAGAAAATATCAAAAATTGGTGGAGTATGTAGGCATTTAGACAGCATGTGAGCAGTTGTAGGGTGTTTTCATGCTATATCTTGGTGGCAGCAGCATCAGAAGACCACAGAGTAACCCTGTGACAGAGTGGGAAGGTGGGTGGCAATACTAGTACCAGCGAAGATGGTGGGTAAAAGAAGGAGCACTTGTATCAGATGTGTGGCATCAGGCTGGTGGCAGCATCAGAATAGTAGCTGAGGCAGGTAGCCAGAATAAACTGGCCTCTTTTTTCACAGTGTTGGTGTGGCACCATGGATGATCTAGTCTGATGCATCAGGCATTGACAAAGGTTAGTCTATCCAAATTTTGGGTGGACAGGCGAGTTCTTCTTGGGGTAAGTTTCCTAGCATTTTCTTTACTCCCTTGCCATTTGTCGAAAATTTTAGCACGATTCTGGTGTGGCATATTTTTTCTGATGTTTTCACATAAACTTCTATATTAAAAGAAAAATCTGAAAAAAAAAAACATTATGTACTGCTACCTCAAAGGTTGTAAAAATGCTAGAATTTCTTTTATTCAAAGGCCAAGAAAAAGGATTGGAATAACAAGCATAAAAAATGTCCCCCATATAAATGTAGTGTGTCCAACAGATAAATACAGTAGTTATTTACATCGGGGTTTAATGTGTAGGGTTGCCAGAAGGGACTAAATTAATAAACTAGTCCATCTTCAGCTGCATAGTTTAGATGATATTTAGCCTTGCAAGGTGAGGTTGTGGTGGAGGAACCTTGATAAACAATAAAAGCATATAAGTTGACAGTATAGCATGGGTTGCTCCAGGTTCAGGAATCGCCTTAAGCTGTCTCTCAAAGATATCCCTGAGCTATACCTACCTGCAAGCAGAGCACTCGTCCCAAAAAGTGTGACCCTACTTCTCTGTGGCTAAACACTGCCCAGACCCTAAGATAGTCCCAACATGTTTCCTCATAGAATTATATTGGTTCTTCAGGGAACAAAATACGGGAGTAATAGTACAGTATAGTATAGTAATTAGAGATGAGCGAATTTCTCAAAAATACGATTTGGCCGGTTTGCCAAATTTTTCGAAAAATTTGATTAGATACGAATTTATTCGTGGCGAATCACGTTAAAAAACGTCTATTTCCTGGCTTTAGAGAGCCTTTATGGTGGTGTAAAACACTGTGCCTGCAGTAACACGCATAGGGAGCCTGCTGTGGTAGTTAAACAATACTGTGAGTCAGTATGACATGTAGAGGACAGGTGTCGCTCCTAGAATCACTGCACACTTCACTTATTTGGGCAGTTACGGGGTCAAAACTGACCAAATAACTGTGTGAACTCAGCCTTAAAGGTCAATGTTAGCGTCAAGAAGAAGCGCACTCCTTTTACACCATCGTAAACTGATTCCACATAGATGTCTACAGAACCTGTTCTATTAAATGCTTATACAAGTAGAGTTCCCTGACAGAGGGGAGTGGGTGTCAGCAGTAAGTTTGTTTTGACGTCACTGATTATTTTGCCCTTCCTCTGATCTGTCAGAACAATAACTTCCAAAAAACAGTTCCTGTCTGTGGAGCATCCGCCTTCACTCAGTCAGCATTTGGTCAGTAATCCATCAGTATTGCTAAAGCTAAAAAAAAACAGGAGTGGATCCAAAACAGAGATGACACATGAATAGAATATTTGCATGTCTTCTATGTTTTGTACCCACTCCTGCTTTTGGCTACCAAATCATAAGCCAATTCTGATGCAAAATAGGGACCATGTCATGCAGGCATTACAGCTGTTACACAGACAGGACCTGTTGTGCATCTAATTTTTCCTTCCTTCTCACATATCAGAAGAAGGATCAAATAATTGTTGATGTCAGCCAGGCCGAAAGGCAAAATAGTGCACCAGTCATGAAGTGCGGAGCGTGGGAAAAGTATGAGAAGTCCACAGAGTGGCTCTATGACATAGTGGTGAAGTGGAAGCAGCAGGAGGAGCCACAGAGTGGCACAATGACAGTGTGGAGGTGGGCGCAGCAGCATGAGGAAGCCACAGACTGGCCCTATCACATAGTGGTGAGGTGGAAGCAGCATGAGGAGACCACACAGTGGCCCAATGAAAGAATCTAGAGGTGGCAGCAGCATCAGGATGCCACAGAGTGGCACAATGACAGAGTGTGGAGGTGGCGGCAGCAGTAGCATCAGGAGAAGGCCACAGGATAGCACAATGACAGAGTATGTAGGTGGCGGCGGCATCAGGAAGAGGCCACAGGGTGGCACAATGACGGTGTGGAGGTGGCCGCAGCAGCTTTAAGAGGCCACAGAGTGGCCATATGACATAGTGGTGAGATGGAGGCAGCATGAGGAGACCCCAGAGTGGCCCAATTACAGAGTCTGGAGGTGGCAGCAGCATCAGGATGCCACAGAGTGGCACAATGACAGAGTGTGGAGGTGGCAGCAGCAGCATCAGGAGAAGGCCACAGGATAGCACTATGACAGAGTATGGAGGTGGCGGCAGCATCAGGAAGAGGCCACAAGGTGGCACAATGACAGTGTGGAGGTGGCCGCAGCACTATCAAGAGGCCACAGAGTGGCCATATGACATAGTGGTGAGATGGAGGCAGCATGAGGAGACCCCAGAGTGGCCCAATTACAGAGTCTGGAGGTGGCAGCAGCATCAGGAAGAGGCCACAGAGTGGCACAATGACAGCGTGAAGGTGGCAGCAGCAGCATCAGGAGGAGGCTACAGGGTGGCACAATGATAGTGTGGAGGTGGCAGCAGCATCAGGAGGCCACAGAGTTGCACAATGACAGATCATCGAGGTGACGGCAGCAGCATCAGTAGTAGGCCACAGGGTTGCACAATGACAGTGTGGAGGTGGCAGCAGCATCAAGAGGCCACAGAGTTGCACAATGACAGATCATGGAGGTGACGGCAGCAGCATCAGGAGTAGGCCACAGGGTTGCACTATGACAGTGTGAAGATGGCGGCAGCATCAGGAGGAGGCCACAGGGTGACACAATTGCAATGTGGAGGTGGCAGCAGCAGCATCAGGGGCTACAGACAGGCAAGTTGACATAGTGTTGAGGTAGCAGCAGCATCAGGAGACCACAGAGTGGCAAGGTGACATAGTGTGGAGGTGGCAGCAGCATCAGGATACCACACCCGAACTTTGACCTCAAGTTCGGCCGAACTTCACCGGGTTCGCTTAACACAACTTAAAGATTTATTAGGAAATGATTTTCGAGATAATCTTCAAATAAATAGAACAATGTATTTGTTCTAGCAATCTAAAGTTACTCAGAATTAATCTCAAAGACATTATGTTGGAATAATAATTATCATAATAAAAAGAAAAATGTTTCAAAAAGAAAGCACAATTTAGAAAAAAAATTAAAATTTTGGAAGCATGTAGGCATTTTGACAGCATGTAAGCTGTAGTAGGGTGTTTTCATGCTATATCTTTTATTATTATTATTATTATTATTATTTGCCCTACAAATTATTATATGGCCTACAATACAAACACTTTTTTCAATAGTGGTGTTTGAAGACAGTTTTTCCTAGCATCTTTTTACTCTCCTCTGGCCCCTGCCACACTAAACACCCGCTCTGATGCCACACTACTTGCTGGGCAGGACAGCTTTTCTAAGACAAACTCTGCCAGTTGAGCCCACAAATCCAGTTTAGCTGCCCATTAGTACAGGGGATCTTCAATGTGGGGTGGCAGGGTACTCTCCAAGTATGCCCCCACCTGCTGGTTCAGGTCCTGCTTCCGCTCTTACTGCTGCTGGTGAGTAGTTTTTTCACTACGCAGGTGAAGAAATCTGCTCATTAGTGACTCTAGACTCAAGTTGCTGCTGATGGAGCTGGAACTCCTTGACCATAGTTACAGCTACCAACCATTTTTCCCAAAAAAGGCTGTATCACAAGCAAATTTCACCACTGAATGGCTAATCGACAAAATTATTCAATTCCTACAGAAGAAAGTCTACATTCACCAACCAATTTTTCCACAAAAAGCTGTATCACAAACAAATTTCATCACTGAATGGCTAATCTACGCAATAACTCAGTCCCTACAGAAGAAAGTCTACATTCACCGACCAATTTTCCCAAAAAAGGCTGTATCACAAACAAATTTCACCACTGAATGGCTAATTGGCGAATTGCTAGTCCCTACAGAAGATACTCTACAATCACCCATCAATTTTCCCAAAAAAGGCTGTTTCACAAAAAAAATTCACCACTGAATGGCTAATCAATGCAATTACTCAGTCCCTACAGAAGAAGTCTAAATTCACTGACCAATTTTCCCAAAAAAAAAAAATGTATTTTTCCTATTAACACACCCCAAAAAAATAAATATTACAATCACAATTCACTGCAGAATGGCTAATAGGACGTATGTATCTATCCTGAGGCTGTAATTTCCTCACTTTAACACACAACCGCTAATAAGCCCTTTTTCTTTCTTCCCCACTAATACACACCAAAAAGGGCTTTAGAACATATAAAAGCTGCCGTGAACGGCAAATAATACTTTTTTTTTGCCACTAATACATGCCAAAAAGGGCTGTAATTTTCTCACTTCCCCACACAACGGCAAATACTTTTTTGTGCCGCTAATACACGCCAAAAAGGGCCTTAGAAAATATAACTGCACCACTGAACGCAAATAATATATATTTTTTCGCCACTAATACATGCCAAAAAAGGCTTTAGAACATATAACTGCACCGCTGAATGGAAAAAAGGCCCTTACTTTTTTCCACTTACACACTCCACAATATGCTTTAGAACATATAACTGCATCACTGAACAGCAAATAATATATCTTGTTTTGCAACTAATACACGCCAAAAAGGGCTTTCGAACATATAATTGCACTGCTGAACGGCAAATAATATATATATTTTTTTGCCACTAATACACGCCAGAAAGGCTGTAATTTTCTCACTTCACCACACAACGGCAAATACTTTTTTTGTGCCATTTATACACGCCAAAAAGGGCTTTAGAACATATAACTGCACCTCTGAACGCCAAATAATATATTTTTATTTTCCACTAATACTCTCCAAATAGGGCTTTAGAACATATAACTGCACCGCTGAACGGCAAATAGGCACTCACTTTTTTCCTCTTATACACTTCACAAAAGGCTTTAGAACATATAACTGCACCACTGAATGGCAAATAATATATATTTTTTTGCCACTAATACAGGCCAAAAAAAGGCTTTAGAACATATAACAGCACCGCTGAACGGCAAATAATATATCTTTTTTTGCCACTAATACACGCCAAAAAGGGCTGTAATATTCTCACGTCACCACACAACGGCTAATAAGCTCTTTTTCCCACTAATAGAAGCCAAAAAATGCTTTAAAACATATAACTGCACCGCAAAAGGGCAAATAAGACATATTTCCTTGTAATAAACCCTGCTAATGGCTGCATGAAACAGCACTCGCACCCCAATAACAAGAACGGTCTGCTGGAATTACATAGCTGTATAATGACAGTTTGGATCTCATTGAGTGCAGCAAGGTGTAATAGGATTGTTCCTATTACCCAGGCTGTAAACTCCTATACTGAACCCTGTTCTGCTTCAATACTGTGGAATGATTCATCCTTATCTTTTCCCTGGACTTCTATACAGCAAAATAAAAGTCTTTTCTACCACTGTCCCTAGTGCCTGCTGACGTATCTCCCTGCACTGGAAAATGGCTGAATCCAAGATGGCTGAGGCTATTTATAGGGCTGTGACATCACAAGGCTGGCTGGCTGCTTATTGGCTGCATGCATGACATTGTGGGTGATCCCTCGTTCTCAGAGTTCCTTGCTCCATGTCCTAACACGTGCAGCAGCCATTTTAAGAATAAATGTGATTCGTTACCACAAAGCGTGAGGAAATTTGGATTCGGTGCTAATCAAATTTTTCCTGAAATTCGGATCAAATTCCAAAATCAATTTCGCTTCTCTCATCTCTAATAGTAATCTAAGAAACATGTAAGATAAAAACATTACTTCTTCGATGAGTACTATTCCTCCAATTGTCTTTAACCATATTATATGTCCCGCACACCGTTTTACCCTACGCACGCCACCAGCGGATTTTACCGACATCCCATCAGTGGATCCAGGAGCACTATTGCTCCCATATATAACATGAAGCTGTGATATAGTAGCGCTGCCATTTGCATACATCGAACTACAGTACAATCTCGATATGCAACTAAACCTAGTTCTAATTGGACACCCGAGTGCAATATAGAAGCAATATTACCCCCGGAACTTACCACAAGATTGCGATTCCTCCCAAACCAGGTACAACATTCCGATTTCTATGACTACCATCCACCAATCACGCTCCTACAGGAGCGGGGATATGGGCACAAACACTCCTACCAGCTACACGTCACCAAAATAACAAGCCTTACGTCAATGAAAAGGAGGGTTTGGACAAACATTACCTTTAACATGGTATTCGTGGAGTGTACCCCAGACACACCCCCAGGAATCCTCCCTCCTCCCCCCTCCCCCTTCCTCCCACCTCTCCCAGGTTGGAGCTTCCTCCCCCCCCTCCCCCTTCCTCCCACTTCTCCCAGGTTTGAGCGCCAAATCACACAACACATGTTGATATAAATACTTGCAGTGCATTTTACTATGTATGTATTACTGTCCTGAAGACGGGGGGCTTTCACCCCTGAAACGCGTAGACGAATAAAGTACCTTTTAAAAGACATCGCATCATTCCGTCATCCTTGGCAGCGCCGGAAATAAGGTTCTTATCTCCATTTTTCTCCTATGAGTAATCTAAGAAAGGTACAGCCACAGACAGTGAAGATGAGATCATTGGTGAGCATATCGTATTTGCAAGCAGTAATGCTGCAGAGGAGCCCAGAAGGTAACAGGGAGCAGTGCTATCCTAAGATCAGCTTACTACCATCTATTACATTGCATTTAAGGAACAGAACTAATTAATTCTATGGTTCACACAATTACTAATGGATAGGTAGGATGATAAAAAAAAACTATGCAAGGAGCTTATATAAGCTGCTTGTCCTGGGATATTCTGCTGTCTGTGCTGTCAATGAATTAAGATAATATTTTTGCTCCGGCCTCCAACTCACTTATCAAAAAAAAAATTGTCCTTTGGGTTTAAGTATGAAATGTGAAATCTGTTTATGTAGTTATTTTTCATTCCTTCAGGTTTTGCTTTTCATACCAGATACTGCTATACCTCTACACACACTGACGTTGCATATAAACTGTTGCTCATTAATAAATATGCCAAAGGGTCCAGTTTTGTGAATTTAGAGAGTTTTGCTGAGGGTTTTATCATGTTTTTTAAAGCTAATTTTGTTAATATGTTTTGAGTCAATAGTTTGGGTTAATTTAGTTACCCTTCTATTTATCTCTTCATAATTTGTAAAGAGTAGTCTACATTTGGTATTTTAATTCTATAATTTTCTATTGATACATTTGATTTGGTATCTAAAACTTCAATACTCTTCATCGGTATTTGATGTTAACCTAATTCCTCTGTGAATATAGTCTAAAATAGTATTTTATAATTAATGGACAGTTGACAAGAACAAAGAGAATGATGGAAGAGATAGTTTAAAAAAAATATGGAACCCTTAGTAGCTTTTGCAGACGATTCAAGTAGGCATATGGAAAAACAGAATGCATATTCTTAATGTGACATTTACAGAGTCAGAGGCTCAATTTACATTAAAGCTTTGAGGATTTAATATGCTATTAACATAATCTTTAATTTTAACTTCAAAGAAGAGTACTTTGGGCTATATTAATTTTAGACAAATGTACCTGTAATATGTACGAACAGGCTGATAATTGGCAATGATCCTTAGCTAAAATGATTTCTTTAAATCCCAATTACATTTCTGTATTCTTTACTGTCTGAGATTCCTTAGTAAGCCTACATTAGACCACAAAAAGCATGTATTTTCTTATATTTATATAGTATACTAAGGTATAAAGGGATTTTTCTGAATTAAAAAATACATTACGCTTAACAGCATGAAAAGCATTAAAATAAGAAAAAAATGCTCACCTGCTATTTTCCTCCCAAGCACACCTCACTAGACTTTGTTGAGTTTAGAGTTGCATGTCATACACTCATGTGGCCAGTGGCATGCTGGCATCACGTCTGAAACCAGTTATTGGCAGCAGTGACAATAGGAAGTCTAAGCACTTTCCCATCAGCATAAACCATAGTTTTATTAACTTCTTTTTGTAGAATGTTTTATTAATAGCAAGTTCACAGTTGATAAGCACCTATTTCATTGATGAGAGTCAATAAGGTAAAAGAGATAAATGAAAATAAAATATAGTTAAAATATCGGCAATCAATATATATGAGCAATTTATCATGGTATTAGTGACGGTGACATTTGGCAGTTGAAATTACAACAAGATTACAAATTTCTTTTTGCTTCACTCAAACCTAACAATAAACAAATATGTTTCACCAGTAAAACATAAAAACATCATAGCACGCTTAGAATTGTAACAATCAGTGGATGTGGAAGCATTGTGTCAACCAACCCGTTTGATTTTGGGCTAAACCTATGGCCATTATCCTGAAAGTCCCCTGGTATTCAGCCTGTAACTCTTATGCAGGGATCTGGACTTCACTGCATTGGAGCCATCAGGCCGCTAGCTCCTGGAGTAGTCCCAGGGTGGGTAACAGCTGAGCCATAGGGGTCAGGGACACTGGTGCAGGGCACTAAGGAATCAGGTAGTCAGTAACAGGCTGAGGTTGGGGCAGGCAAAGTTCATGCAAATCTGTGAAACGAGTATGAAGGTCAGGGCTGGCAGCTCAGGACCAATACAATAATCATGCACAGGTTAAGTCAGGTGGCAGAGAGTCAAAATCCAGGAATCAAGCAGAAGTCGGTACATGGGCAGACAAGCAGATTATGGCACCTTTGTAGAATCTAGAAGCTAGTAGTCATACTACTCAGTCAGTGACTGAGACAAACAGCACATCATATACAGCAGAGCTGATTAAAACATCAGGAGCAGATGTACACACACCCAAAGGGCTCCATATCACATATACTACCCAGCTCATCTAGATTAAGGGATTGAACGCACAGTGTAACTCACCAGCAAATGAACACGGGCTTAATAAAAAAGACATAACTCCGAATATACCGCTCTCCCCCAACCCATATAACACATATATAGCATCACATATCGTGTCAAATCTATAAAACGTACCTAGTGAAATGAATTCATAGTGCATACATGTGTCATTATAAAAATCATTTTCCATATATGTCATCCCCCGTTCATGCCATTATGTATTCCTGATTTCTGCTGGTGGATTATTAGTTAAATGATTTGTGACCTTTTTATATTATGGACTCAATAAAGATTCTACGTTTTTCATTTTTTGGCGTGTGTTTATTGGGGTTTATAATGTCTGTCAGTGTGTAGATGTGTGGATGTTTGCACTGTATAACTGTGTGTACGTTTAACAATGTGTAGACATGCATGTCACAATCTATACAGGGTTTGAAGACATAGGACCATTTGGAATATATAGTTGTTCACAACTCACCTGCACTATACTCCATGTGGAGCTATGTGGGTTTGAGAACTGGTTTGGTAATCCCCCCCGGAGGACTCATTCACCAGGATGCAACAAGAGTTATATAAAAAATGAATAATATGATTTATTTTAGGTCTTCATAAAAGTTGATTACTTACAAAAAATAGTTTAGGAAGTCTTAGTCTAATTGTCCATGTGTGAATATTGAAAGTCCATAAAGTATCATAGTTGAAGGGTAAGAATCTTCTCCTAAGGTTCCATGTGTCTCAGCAACCCCTAACAGAGTGAGTAAGAAGACGACCCCCTTGTCTGTCTCTGTCAATTATTTATACCATAGATACAGGCGTGTCTTAGTAATGTGTGAGCTTATAAATTGTCATATATGGTAGACTTCAAATATAGATCTTGACGTTCTCATACAGACCTCCCATTTCCAAGTGTATTACTATAGATGATGTCAGTGTGTAATGTAATAAAACCTTTATATTAAATACCAATTAATATTATATCACATATTATTTAACAATAGTAGAGCTTTTAGTGTGATGACTTATATGAGCAATGTGGTGACATTATTTACTGTGCACAGACACTTTCTAGATAATGTGTACTTGTCCATGTGTCCCACCTACCGGACGTGGTAATATCATCACTGATGACGTCCCCATGCCCAGCCTGGTGAAGTCATACGTCACCCCGTTAAAGATTTTGCGCTGTATCTGCAATCCCTCTTCCCACACAAATGGATGAAGTGAATATGTATTTTTTTATTTTTACTGCCATTTCAGGAAAAATAGAATAGTTACCACGAAGTGCGAGGAAATTCGGCTTCGTGGCAAATCAAATATTTCCTAAAATTTGGATGAAAGTCAATTTAATTGGCTTCGATTCGCTCAACACTAATTACACCCAAAATATGAATCCAGCCTAAAGTGTACTCTGTAATGTGTTGACTATAGGTATAGCCCTTTATCAAAACTGTGCTTAAGACTCACAAAGTAATGTTTCATATCAGCGAGACTTAAACAGCTGGATTTCAGCATATTTTGTAATATAGACTTTTTGATCCCTTAACTTGCTGCTAAGCATCCAGAAGTACTAGTACTAGCCCATATTCTGCAGTTAAATATACTTAACTTGCATATTTCATCTTACCAATAATTTTCACAGTAGAAGCCATTCACAGCAGTAATAAAATCATATTTCTTGATTCAAATTACTTCCAGCATGGTTTTACATGACAAAAATCAAAGTACTGTCATTTAACTCGCTTTATGTGACTCCGTTTATGAAGTTAGTTTTATTTTCAGACACATCTGTACAAAGAAGCGATTTCCAAAGTTTTTAATAGTAAAACACCTGTTGCTATACAAATTAACTTGAAGTCTCTTTCCCCCAGCACCTGCTATTTCACGCTTCAGCTGCTCCGAAAATATTGGATTCTGTGAGGATGCCTTCATTTATTTTTCTCATGGTAATAGCCAAAGTACAGAAGCTCTATAATTTGCAAGGAGAGATTAATATAAATATGATTATTAGATGTTTATTACTACAGCTACAGTTATAGTGACCTGAGCATTTAAAGTGAAGGTTCAGAAAAGGGGCTCCTTCATACAGTGTTATTTTCTGGTGTTTTAAAATGCATTAAAATTATTTTTTAAATGCCAGCTTTAAAAATATTAATAGTTATGCATACAGTATATGGGTTAATCTGCTCCTCCAGGGTTTCATACTGTGATGATTCTGGTCCTGTCATTTACATATTAAGTTACAGTCTCCTTTGATGGTGGGGAAACCTGTGTGCATGCTGCCAATATCAGCAGGTAATATACAAACAAGCACTGAGAACTACCATATAGCCAGTTGAGGGGATCGTCAACCTGTGGGAAGGATACCAACACAACATGGCTCTTTTGTTCAGGGTCCAGTTATCAATACACATATGGACATCACCATACTTCTTTAGTGCCACAACAATTGGAGATCCATAGGGCTCTGCAATTCAATTATCACTCCCTACATAGAAGGCCTCTAAGATGCTGTCGGACATCCTCAGCAGGTGCCAGATGATTGGACCACACTATAAAGAATAAAAGGGGGTTAGTCAGCACATCCCAATGCACAGGTGCATGTTGCCATGGCTGAAAACACAAGGTAAAACATACAATGCAACAGCACTCTGCAAACCAAATGAAGTAAAAGAAAATATTCTAATGCTAATGATATGCTTATTTTGTAAAGGTATTGCCATGAACTCTGAAGACAAACGTAAAATAATGTAAGGTCTGGTGCAGCGAGCTTCTGCATTTTGCCTAGGAGACTAGGACCTAGAGCTAGTCCAAGGCATATAGCAGAAGAAAAAGCTTAGTGATGATTGATTCTTTATAGTGTAAAACATACAATGCAACAGCACTCTGAACAGCACCAAATATAGTACAAGAAAGTATTCTAATGCTAATGCTATGCTTATTTTGTAAATTAGATGCTTGGCAAATACATTTTGTGCAAAATGATTTGGACCCATCTGCCACATATCAAGGCGATCTCTGTAAGACGGGAACGTAACACTAAATTCTACCTGTTATGTGCCATGAGTCGGCTACCATAAAATTTAGAAAGTGTAGGTTCCACATGCATTCTGGGCCCAACTTAATTAAATGGAGGCCATTTTGGCACCAAAAATGACAAAAATTAAGGTTGGCCGAGCATGCATGTGGAACCTACACTCCCTGAATTTTTTGGTAGTCGTCATGGCACATAACAGGTAGAATTTAGTGCTAGGTCCGTCTTTCAGAGATCGCCTTGACGTGTGGCAGATGGGCCCAATTAATTTTGTACAAAATGTATTTGAAAAGCATCTCATTTACAAAATAAGCATATAATTAGCATTAGAATACTTTCTTGTACTATATTTGGTTTGCAGAGTGCTGTTGCATTGTATTTTTTACACTATAAAGAATCAATCATCACTAAGCTTTTTCTTCTGCTATATGCCTTGGACTAGCCCTAGGTCCTAGTCTCCTAAGCAAAATGCAGAAGCTCGCTGCCCCAGACCTTACATTATTTTACGTTTGTCTTCAGAGCATGGCAATACCTTCAAAGTAAAATGACTCGGTTGGAAAGAAGAATTACTCTTTGGTGTACCTCTTTTTTTTGTAGCTTGCTAGACAGACTGAATGTAAGGATTTGTGAGTAGTTCTCTCCCTCCATCACTGGGTGCCACACACAGGTGTGTGTAAAAAATATTTTTATTACATTACACTCCCCACAATGCCAGGAACATGCCAAGGATCATCTTGCGCTTCTGGCAGCCAAGGACAACAATTAGAATCTCAGTATCCACACCAGCCATAGTTGTTGGAAACTTGAGTTTATCTATAATATATCCAAGGCAGAAGAAATATGGTTACTGAGCCCCAAACAACTACACCATGCAAGAGTAGCAGAGGCACATTGTGCCAGTGCCGACAATATAATCTCTAAAACATAATAGACATCAGGAACCTCAAAGAGGATAGTACATGGAACACCATTGATCTGGGCAAACACATGGAGAGGAGCCGACTAATCCTTGAGGAAGTCCTTCTCAGTCCCATGTCTATATTGGTTGAATATGCCTCTAGATATACTCGGGAGTCGGTGGAGGGCTTAACTGACCCACTTCCCCATTTTCCTTGATCATTCCACATTGTAAAGGGGAAGGGGATTGTTTCTGGCTCATTCTCTGTGGACCCTCCTTTGCCATATGGTCTGCACTACCAAAAATAAATCATCCTTCATAGTGTCTCATTTGTCTGATTAAGGGTCTGGAACCTTGTCCAGAATTTTATATTGTGGAGACCCTCACTGAATTCTCTCGACTTTTTTTTTTTTTTTTAAAGAAAGTCTATCTATGCTGATAGAAGTTGGGTAATCCATTTGCCCTGTTTCTCCAACATTTTCATTAGGGTATCCTGACATTCTGAGGTTTTAAGCCACACTGTGGCTGAAACTTTGACTAGCTGTCACCTGCAGTCCTATGTAACACCACGGATAACACAGTGATAACTCTCTGTGTACAGATAATGTAGTAGATGTCACCTGCAGTCCTATGTAACACCATGGATAACACGGTGATAACTCTCTGTGTACAGATAATTTAGTAGATGTCACCTACAGTCCTATGTAACACCACAGAAAACACCGTGATAACTCTCTGATTTCAGATAATGTAGTAGATGTCACCTGCAGTCCTATATAACACCACAGATAACACCGAGATAACTCTCTGATTACAAATAATGCAGTAGATGTCACCTGCAGTCCTATGTAACACTACATATAACACGGTGATAACTCTATGAGTACAGATAATGTAGTAGATGGGTGTGAGGCCCCAGAATTCAGAACACTTACAGTGTGACTTAAAGTCTTGATCCAGGCTTCGGCAGTATACAGCATACAGTCCCATGAAAAATACAAAACTCCCCCTGCCTTCAGCCCTTCCAGCATACAGTCCCATGTAAAATAATATCACCACTCCTGCCTTCAGCCCCTCCAGCACAGTCCCATGTAAAATGCATCACTCTCCTGCCTACAGTCCCCATGTAAATAATATCCCCCACCCCCTCTTCAGACCCCTCTAACACACAGTCTCCAGTACAAGGATTACTCCTTCTCCCTTCAGCCCCTGCAAAATGCCCCCAAAGTAAACATAACAGTCATAACAGTCCCATGTAAATAATATCACCTTCCCCTGCCTGCAGCCCTTCCAGCATACAGTCCCATGTAAATAATATCACCCCCCACCTGCAGCCCCTCCAGCATACAGTCCCATGTAAATAATATCACCTCCCCCCTGCCTGCAGCCCCTCCAGTATACAGTCCCATGTAAATAATATCACCCCCCATCTGCAGCCCCACCAGCATAGAGTCCCATGTAAATAATATAACCCCCCTGCCTGCAGCCCCTCCAGCATACAATCCCATGTAAATAATATCACCCCCGCCTTCAGCCCCTCCAGCATACAGTCCCATGTAAACAATATCACCCCCCTGCCTGCAGCCCCTCCAGCATACAGTCCCATGTAAATAATATCACCCCCCCACCTGCAGCCCCTCCAGCATACAGTCCCATGTAAATAATATCACCCCCCCTGCCTGCAGCCCCTCCAGCATACAGTCCCATGTAAATAATATCACCCCCCTCCTCTTCAGACCACTCTAATATACAGTCTCCAGAACAAGCATTATTCCTCCTCCCTTCAGTCCCCCCAGTAAACATAGCAGTCACTCTTCTCCTCCACTTACCAAACTGCAGCTTCTGCTCCTCTCTCCTGCAATGGGCTCGGTAGAATCTCCTGCACATTGTGAGGCCCTGCCCCCTGAATGATGAGACTCCGTCTCTTCCTCCATACCGTACAGTAGTTGTAGTAGCAGATCAATAAAGTCTACTTGGCAATGGGGATCCATATATATATCTTGTAGGATAGCCATATAATCTTCTAATGTAGCCTAAGGATTGGTTCTTCTTGCAATCTGAATAAGCTCTCAGGACGGGCCTCAGAGACTCTGCAACACTCTCTAACTTGTTTTGGTGGCTGGTCACTGCCATTTCTCCAAACACTGCATGCTATTTATCCAGTTTTCATAATTCTCTTGATTCCTGAGAAAGTCCTAGGTCTTCTGTAAAAACTGTCAAACTCATATTTGGCAAGTCTATTAATTAGCTTATACATGGCTGAGACTAGGAAAAGGTAATTCTGACTAGAAGTGGTTCATTCTGATTCCTGGCACATAACAGGTGTCCAAACAGGCTTTCGAGTAGGAGGTAGTATCCAAGCCATTCTTTTGGTGATAGGAATTCAGCCTAGGAGCTAGTTTGACTGATACGCTCCTTTTGAGCCCATACTATCTTCCATTTCCTTCCCCATTCCAGGGGCACTGAAACCAAACCAGTGACACAGCCTTTATCCAGGGGACTTTGAGAATCTATCAGCATAGCTACGATTAGAGATAAGTGAGTTAATTCTAAACTGATCACATTCATTAAGAATGTCACATAAATTTCTCTGCCAAAAGAATCCGAAGTTTTGCAATTACTTATGACGAAAACACGGTACCTAGTGTCAGTTTACAGTGAAAAATTGGGAGAGAAAATAACAAGAAAGACGAGCGAAATGACTAGAGACGAGCGAATCAAAGCTGACGAAGTGGAATTCGATCCGAATTTCAGGAAAAATTCGATTCGCACTAAATGTGAATTTCATGATGCGGCCAATCAGCAGCCAGCCCACTGATGTCACAGCCCTATAAATACGGCGGCCATATTAGATTCAGACATTTTCCAGCATTCTGAGTGCAGGGACAGATGTGATAAGGTGCTAGGGACAGCAATTGGAAAAACCTCATTGTGAAAAAAAAACGATTTATAAGTGCAGGGAAAGGATACGGAGAAATCATTTCACAGCATCTTAGTGCAGGGAGAAATGTCAAAAGGCGCTAGGGACACTGCTAGAAAAGCGATTTACAAGTGCAGGGAAAGGAGAGGGAGGAATCATTTCACAGCATCTTAGTGCAGGGAGAGACATCAGAAGGCGCTAGGCATAGTGATAGAAAAGCGATTTACAATTGCAGGGAAAGATAATTTGGGGATCCAGCCATTGGAAAAAGACAAAAAAATATATACACAGTTTACTTCTGAATTTATATGTGGTGAAAGCGTTTAGTGGCGTATTTTATTACAAAAAGAAAAATACATTCTAAGTTCACTTCTGCAGCTAAATGTGGTGAAAGCGTTTAGTGGCGTATCTCAGTAGAAAAAGAAAAATATATATGCAGTTCACTTGAGCAACTAAATGTGGTGAAGGCGTTCAGTGGCGTATTTCATTACAAAAAGGAAAATATATACGCAGTTCACTTCTGCAGTTATATTTGGTAAAATCGTTTAGTGACATATTTCAGTACAAATGAAAAATATATACTCAGTTCACTGTTGCAGTTATTTGCGGTAAAAGCGTTTAGTGACGTATTTCAGTACTAGAAGAAAAATATATATACGCAGTTCACTGTTGCAGTTATTTGCGGTAAAAGCATTTAGTATCGTATTTCTGTGCTACAAGAAAAATATATACGCAGTTCACTGTTGCAGTTATTTGCGGTAAAAGCATTTAGTATCGTATTTCTGTGCTACAAGAAAAATATATACGCAGTTCACTGTTGCAGTTATTTGCGGTTAAAGCCTTTTGTGACATATTTCAGTACTAAAAGAAAAATATATACGCAGTTTACCTCTGCAGTTATATGTGGTAAAAGTGTTTTGTGACGTATTTCAGTACTAAAGAAAAATATATTCTCAGTTCACTTCTGCAGCTATATGTGGTGAAAGCGTTTAGTGGCCTATTTCAGTACAAAAAGAAAAAAATATATGCATTTCACTTCTGCAGTTATATGTGGTAAAAGCGTTTAGTGTCCTAATTTAGTACAAAACGAAAAAAATATACGCACTTCACTGTTGCATTTATTTGTGGTGAAATAGTTTAGTGGCCTATTTTAGTACAAAACAAAAATATATACACATTTCACTTCTGCAGTTATATGTGATGAAAGAGTCCAGTGTCCAATTTCAGTACAAAAAGGAAAAAAATATACGCACTTCACTGTTGCATTTGTTTGTGGTAAAAGAGTTTATTGGCTGTAACGGATCAACGGGTCTGGACCCGCTGTGCCACTTACTGGTTTGGCTTTGGGCCAAACTTGGGAGCGGAGTCTAAGTGTCCCCCTGGTTTTCACCCTTTATCCCGCTCCAGGATGCGGAAGCTGGACTCAGCTGCAGGGGAGACACCAGGTCGCTACCGCAAGAGTGGTCCCGGTTAAGTGGCAGCTGGCCGGGCAGGCCAGAAAGCCCCCATGCTAGCACTGGGGAACAGGCAATATAGCAGACAGCTGCAGGATAATGCTGAGCTGAACAAGTGGTATAGCAGAGCTAGAGCTGTGAGAACAGCAGAGCTGAGTTAGTCCAGATGGAGCTGGTGTAACGATCTGCACAGCAGACAGAGACGTGGTCGACAGTCCGGGTCTTTAACTTGAGAGCAGCGAGGTACAAGAGGATCAAGCAGAGACGAGGTCAGGATACAGGCAGAGGTCATAAGCAGGATATCGAATGCAGGAACAACAGGAGCCTTAGCTGTAGGAAGTACAATATTGCTCAGGCATTGCAGGAAGGGGGAAGCACCCTTATAAAGGTGGTGCCTGGCCAGGATTGGAGAGAGGGCGGAATCAGGGGTGTGCATTAACCCTTAAGGTACCAGGACGCCTGCGGCTCCTACAAGATACAACAGAAGCTGTCGTAGCCTGCGACCGCGCAGGAAAGCGGGTCCAGAGCCTGCAGCGAAGAGGAGGAGCCCCGCATGCAGCTGGACTGAGATACGTAGTCGGACGCACTGCACGCTGGCGGCTGCCAACTGCCATTGTTACAGTGGCCTATTTTAGTACAAAAAGGAAAAATATATATGAATTTCACTTCTGCAGTTATACAGTATGTGGTGAAAGCGTTCAGGGTCCTATTTCAGTACAAAACGAAAAATATATACACATTTCACTTCTGCAGTTATATATGGTGAAAGCGTTCTGTGTCCTATTTTAGTACAAAAAGGAAAAAATATACGCACTTCATGTTGCATTTGTGATGAAAGAGTTTAGTGGTCTATTTCAGTACAAAAAGGAAAAATATATACCCATTTCACTTCTGCAGTTATATGTGGTGAAAGCGTTCCTGGTCCTATTTCAGTACAAAGTACAAAAAGGAAAAATATATACGCATTTCACTTCTGCAGTTATATGTGGTGAAAGCGTTCAGTGTCTTATTTCAGTACAAAGTACAAAAAGGAAAAATATATACGCATTTCACTTCTGCAGTTATATGTGGTGAAAGCGTTCAGTGTCCTATTTCAGTACAAAAAGGAAAAAAATATATGTACTTCACTGTTGCATTTCTTTGTGGTGAAAGAGTTTAGGGGCCTATTTCAGTACAAAATGAAAAATATATGCGCATTTCACTTCTGCAGTTAATATTTTTTCTAGAGATTTTTTTATGGGCTGCAGAAAGCCTTTATATGGGTGTAGAACACTGTTCCTTGCAGTAACATGCATAGGGCGTCTGCTGTGGTAGTGAAGCAATACAGTGAGTCAGTATGACAAGCACATGACAGGTGTCGCTCTTAGAATCACTGCATACTTCACTTATTTGGGCAGTCATGGGGCCAAAACTGACCAAATAACTCAAGTATCAACACAGCCTTACAGGTAGATGTTAGCATCAAGAAGAAGCGCACTCCTTTTACACTCTCGTCAGCTGATTCCACATAGTGTCTACAGAACCGTTCTATTAAACGCTTATGCAAGTAGAGCCCCCCAACAGAGTGGAGAGGGTGTCAGCAGTAAGTTTGTGTTGACGTCACTGATTAATTTTCCCTATTCTCTGATCCGTCAGAACAATAACCCAGAAAAAACACATCCTGTCTGTGGAGAATATGCCTTCGCTCAGTCAGCATTTGATAAATAATCCATCAGTATTGCTAAAGGCAAAAAACAGCAGTGAGTGTAAAATAGAGATGACACGTGAAAGGAATATTTGTATGTCTTCTGTGTTTTGTACCCACTCCTGCTTTTGGCTACCAAATCATAAGCCAATTCTGATGGGACCATATAGGCCTTAAAGCTGCAACACAGACAGGATCCGTGGTGCGTCTCATTTTTCCTTCCTTCTGACAGATCAGAAGAAGGTCAAATAAATGATGATGTCAGCAAGGCTGAAAGGCAAAATAGTGGCCCAGCCATGAAGTGGGGAAGGTGGGAACAGCATGAGGAGACAACACAGTGGAACAATGACAGAGTCTGGAGGTGTCGCAGTAGCAGCATCAGGAGGAGGCCACAGAGTGTCACAATGACTGAGTGGGGAGGTGGCAGCAGCATGAGGAATCCACAGAATGGCACAATCACAGAGTGTGGAGGTGGCGGCAGCTCATGTTAAGAGCGAATATTCACATTGCAATTTTTTTTCCGGAATATCGGCACTTCAAGAATTCGCGAATATTTTGAATATAGTGATATATATTCGTAAAAACTAATATTCGTCTATTTTTTTTTATCTGAACCCATTACCTGCCTGCTTCTTGCTTGTGGGCCAATGTGAGAAGGCTGCAATCTCGTAGTCTGTAGTAAATTAGAATATTCTTCATTATTTCATTTATTTCATCTTATGCGAAAAACCGGCAATGTAATATGTGCGTTAAACGAGTAATCGCGGGTTATTATAGGCAGCTTTCCAATTGGGTTGGCTTGCTAGAATTCACGAATATGTAGAATATAGTGTGAGATATATTCTTAAAAACGAATATTACATTTTTTTTTATCTGAACCCATTACATTTACTAATGGTCTCAGATGAAAAGAAAAAGCAAATATTCATTTTTACGTATATATATCACACTATATTCTACATATTTGCGAATTCTAGCAAGCCAATCCAATAGGAAAGTTGCCTATAACCCGCCCTTACTCGATTAACGCGCATATTACATTGCCAATTTTTCTCAATCAAGAGAATAATCTCGAATACGAATATTCGCGAATATCTGACAAATATTCTACCACATATTTGCAAAATATCTCGAATTCAAATATTGCCCCTGCCGCTCATGACTAGCAGCAGCATGAGGAGACCACAGAGTGGCACAATGACCGAGTGTGGAGGTGGCGGCAGCATGAGGAGACCACAGAGTGGCATAATTACAGAGCCTGGAGGTGTCAGCAGCAGCAGGATCAGGCCACAGAGTGGCACAATGACAGAGTCTGTAGGTGTCGGCAGCAGCAGCATCAGGAGGAGACCACAGAGTGGCACAATGACAGAGCCTGGAGGTGGCGGCAGCATGAGGAAACCACAGAATGGCACGAGGACAGAGTCTGCAGTTGGCAGCAGCATGAGGAAGCCACAGAATGGCACAATCAAAGAGTGTGGAGGTGGCAGCAGCATGAGGAAGCCACAGAATGGCACAATCACAGAGTGTGGAGGTGGCAGCAGCAAAAGTAGGCCACAGAGTGGCACAATGACCGAGTCTGGAGGTGGCGGCAGCATGAGGTAGCCACAGAATGGCACGATGACAGAGTCTGCAGTTGGCAGCAGCATGAGGAAGCCACAGAATTGCACAATCACAGAGTGTGGAGGTGGCCGCAGCATGAAGAGACCACAGAGTGGCACAATGACAGAGTCTGGAGGTGTCGGCAGCAGCAGCATAAGGCAGAGGCCAGAGAGTGGCACAATGACTCAGACTGGAGGTGGCGACAGCATGAGGAGACCACAGAGCGGTACAATGACTGAGTCTGGAGGTGCCGGTAGCATGAGTAGGCCACAGAGTGGAACAATGACAAAATCTAGAGGTGACAGCAGCATGAGTAGGCCACAGAGCGGCACAATGACCGAGTCTGGAGGTGTCGGCAGCATGAGTAGGCCACAGAGTGGCACAATGACAGAGTCTGGAGGTGTTGGCAGCAGCAGCATCAGGAGGAGGCCACAAAGTGACACAATGACTGAGCCTGGAAGTTGTGGCAGCATGAGTAGACCACAGAGTGGCATAATTACAGAGCCTCGAGGTGTCAGCAGCAGCAGGAGGAGGCCACAGAGTGGCACAATAACCGAGTCTGGAGGTGGTGGCAGCATGAGGTAGCCACAGAATGGCACGATGACAGAGTCTGGAGTTTGCAGCAGCATGAGGAAGCCACAGAGTGGCACAATGACAGAGTGTTGAGGTGGCAGCAGCATGAGGAAACCACAGAATGGCACAATCACAGAGTGTGGAGTTGGCAGCAGCTAGTGTTGAGTGCGAATATTTGCATTGCAAATTATTATCGCGAATATCGGCACTTCGAGGATTTGCAAATATTTAGAATATATCAGATGTGGGGGATCAGAAACTACAGAAAGCGCAGCAAACCGCAGGTCTGAATTGACCTGCGGTTTGCTGCGATCGCCGAAATGGGGGGTCACAGGACCCCCCTGAGCATTGTGCCAAGGTGCCTGCTAAATGATTTTAGCAGGCACCTTGTTCCGATCACCGCCATATGCGCAGCAGTGATCGGATATTCGCAGGGTGTACATGTACGCCCTGCGTCCTTAAGTACCAGGACACAAGGGCGTACATGTACACCCTACGTCCTAAAGAGGTTAAGTCAGTTTCGCTTAAAGGGGTTATCCAATCCCTATAATGATCCCCAGAATGCTTGGGTCCCTTTTCTAGAGCATACTTACCTGCTCCCTGGCACCCTTGTCCCTCTGGATCCCTGCACGGCCACAGCTGCTTCTCCTTGTTGCATGGATCAAAAAATCCGGCAATAGGGAAGCGGGTGCAGTCAATGGCAGGCTAACTGCTAGGCTGGCTGGTCACCGTCACTGCCTACTATAGGCTCCACTCCCCGTCACCTGCTGTTTTGATCTGCTTGACGGGGAGATGCAGTAGTGCCTGTGTAGCGATTCAGAGGGACGCGGGTGCCGGGGAGCAGGTAAGTATGCTGTAGAGGACATACCCGGGCATTCTGGTGGTCATTATAGGGATGGGATAACCCCTTTAAGTCTGAATTGGTATACTTTTCCTCAACATTGCTTGTGTAATTTGACCATCTTTAAAGGGACCTTTACATGGGGTGAGAATCCCACAGATAATTGCTGACGAACATTCATAAAAACTATCATTAGCAGTTATTTGGCGGTGTAAATGTACAGCCGTTTACCCAATTAACGAGCGAAATGCTCATTCATCGGGTAATAGAACATTTGTGTGGTCACACAAATTATTGTTTGCCTGCAGCAGCACCATCTTCTGCCAGGAAACAATTAGTCAGTATGGGGATGAGTGATAGCATCAGTGATCACTTCTCCCTATACTCTGGAAAAGATCACTGCATGTAAGTACAGCAATCTCCTCCAACAGAAAGCAAGCGATTGTCAGGAAGGAATGGTTCCTTCTTGACAATCTGTTGCTGCATTGTCTGCTGTAAAGGGGCCTTTACACTTTTATCTAGAAATGCTACTCCAGTTTTTTTTTTTATGCCACCCCCTACTGGAGTGAGTTTGTGACTTTTTTAAAAAGTAGCACTGATAATAATTGGCACTTTCACCACCCACTTTCAAAACCGGAGTAATGTGAAAATGCAAAAAGTCACACATTTTTGTGCGAATAAGCCCAAAAATCAGCAAAAGCCCTATTATCACATTTTTCAAGACAGAACTCTGGAGTGCAAGGCTTGATACATTCCCATTCTGTGTTTTGTTTGTAGTGATAGCTGTTTAATTGCTTGTAAATGATATACAAAGGGTTTGATTGATTGTAACATGTAACTGAACATTTCCCATCTTATGTTTGCTCCTTTATTGTGTTCTGCAATTTGATATATTGGCCCACATTATAAATTGGTTTTCCTTAACACCAGTTTTGATAAATTTCCCCCCATTCTCTTTGGTGCATCTGAATATTAAATGTGTCTAAAATGAGGTGTGCTATAATTTTGGCGCAATCAATGCTTAGATAGCGGTGCACTTAATAAAAATGGGCCATTGGGTATTAAATCTTACTACAGGGGTCAGCCACCTCTAGCACTCCAGCTGCTGTGAAACTACAATTCCCAGCATTCACACAGGCTCAGCTGCTTTTGCAACTCCTATAGAAGTAAATGGAGCATTCTGGGAGTTGTAGTTTCAGAACAGCTGGAGTGCCGAAGGTTGCTGATCCCTGTCTTACTACATACTCATATTGGACAAGTTTTTGCAATCATGTCATGTTTTACCAGCACACAGTATACTGTGTGCATGCCTAATGAAGGGGGTGCTGTTACCATGTTGTGCTACGTGACTATGTATCTTATGGGATTTCAATACTGAACTATAACGGCACTAATTTGAATGTTGGACAATGGTGAATATCCGATTACATATATATGAATGGCACTGCTATATTGACTATTGTGAAGTAAGCATTTCAAAAACTATATCTTGTGCCCTGCATTGCTTTGAAAATAGGAACCTATTAGAGGCATTGAGGAGACAACTTTTAGATCACCTATCAGAGACCCAATTGGCCTTTCTATTGGAGGGTGTCCGATTTATTTTGGAGCATAATTATTTTTATTTTGAGGGAGACTTTTATGTACAGCAAAGAGGTACGGCCATGGGGACCAGATTCGCCCCCAGCTATGCCAATTTATTTATGGCACAGTGGGAATCCTACCACATTGGGCCCAAGCTGGGGACGAGTCTGGTCCTCTGGCGTCGGTACATCGATGATGTTTTTTTTCATTTGGAGGGACTCAAAAGAAGCCCTAAATAATTTTTTAGAGGAAGATAATATTAACTCACTTAATTTGAGGTTTACGTCAACTGTTAGTCAAGTATCAATTCAATTTTTAGATCTGAACATTTGTGTTGAAGGGACCAAGCTGATATGCAGTACGTATCAGAAGGATGTTGCCAAAAATGGCTTTTTGAGATATTTGAGTTGTCATCTCCCTAGATGGCTATCGAATATTCCGGTCAGCCAGTTCAGACGTCTCAAGCGTAATTGTACGAAACTGGACCAATTTGAGGTAGAAGCTGGAATCCTGAAACAGCAATTGATTGATAGAGACTATCCAGATATAATATTAGAAGGGGCCCTCACCAAAGTGAAAGAGATGGACAGGGAGATGTTTTTTAAAAACAAAGAAGAAATAAAAGATGATAAGATTAGACTAATATTACCTTTCCAATCTAACTATAAAAAAGTGGAGTGTATTATTAGGAAATATTGGTGTCACCTCCTTGAAGATAAGCATATAGGCGGTTTATTGACAGAGCAAAATAAAATAACATACATACATACCTAAAATAACATACACTAAGGTCCCCAATATTGGGTTGAAATTATCACCTTCAATAAAGAAAAAGAAAACTACAGGAGCATCTTCTTGGCTAACACTACAAGGTTTTTACAGATGCAACAGATGTTGCAACTGCAAAACAAGCTCCTTTGCACGTAAAATCACTAGAGTAGCTTCGACGCAAAACTCCTTTAGCATGGAGATTAAAGAGATGTTAACCTGTGATTCAGAGGGATTAATCTATATCTTACAATGTCCCTGTCCTCGCCAATATGTGGGTAGAACGAAGAGACCACTTAAGAAGAGGGTGGCAGAACACATGAACAACATCCGTAAGGGTTGTATGACACACCCCCTATCTAAACATTACAAAGAAGTACATGATAGTGACCCTAGCTCTTTGTGCTTTATAGCAATTGAAAAAGTAGTCAAACCATGGAGAGGAGGAGACTATATAGCACAAATGTCTAGGCAGGAGTCTAGGAGAATATATGAATTTGAAACATTGATACCTAAGGGCCTCAACGCCGAAACTGAGTTGTTTGGTTTTTTGTAAGGCTTGGGAGCCAGGGGCGACGTGACATCGGCAACTGGCTGTTTATCAGCTTGTCGATCTCTCCTCTCCCATGTGCTCCCACGCCTATATCTATGCATCTATTTATGTATTTATATATTGATTGTATGGATCGATTTACATGAGTAAGAAGTTCTACCTTGAAGTACTTTGAAAAATGCTTCCTTTTTGGGTCTTTCGTATTTTAGAGGTGTTTTATATATTTTATATATGGATGTAATAAGTAAATTTACATTTTGTGTGTGATTATATGCCAATAGCCAGATATGGATCCTATCCAATGATGAGTTATATTTGGATTGGGGGCGGGTTAACTGACAGCCAATGGGACAATGCGATTTACGATAGGTCCCCATATAAGAAAGCTCTCATAAGGCTCACTAAGCAATAGTGAGAGCGACAACACTGAATATGCACTTTGGCAAAGTAGACGTCTAAACAGAGCATTTAAAAGTACAACCATTCAAGGATACAAGCCGGACCAATCCGAGGATTAAGCCCGCGTGACGTGGGACGCCACGTTGTATGACGCAGGGGACCACGTGGGACGCCGCAGGAGGTCCTGGAAGGGCGATTGCAAGGAAGTTGGAAACGGCCGGCGCTCGTGTTATGGAGCGGTAATGTACCATTTCAAACCGTGATATTCGCTGTACTCACATGGTGTAACTTTACACAAAGGACTATACCAATATTTGAATGGGACAGATGAATGAATTAATATCCATTATATATTATGCAAGGACAATTCAACTATCAGTGCGGAAGGAGGAGACGCACTCTAGTAGCAACGCTACACTTGTGATTATTGGCTGCAGTTTTGAAAAGGGGACATTTCCCAAGTAGGATTATTATATCCTAGGGATTTATTGGACACAATTATATCACTTGTCGATTATTTGTTTTAACAGGGTCTTATCATATTTTTTATCTATAATAGACGTGTTATTATTAAATAAGGTTTTTTTTTCTACTAGCAAATTTGTAGCTCTGTTCATTTGACCCGATTACTGTGTGCCCCTCCATTTTGGATACAATAGGAACCTATTTTACCTACCTAAAATGACGAACATGACAAAGAGTTGAAGGTGTTAACCAAATTCCTAAGGTCTCAATCCAATCGAGCATCTGTAGGATGTGGTGGAAAAACAAGTCCCATCCATGAAGGCTTCACCTTGCAACTGGAGCATTATGGGACATTATTATTGCTTGAGGCACTATAAAGGGACTTTTAACATTAAAGAAACAATGCAGATATTATTATCACTGGGGCTATAGGGGGCATTATTACTACTGGGTGCACCAAAGCAGTCATTATTACTACGGAAGCCAATCTCTAATGGGGGCATTATTACTAGCGGGAGAGCTATTTTTTTGCAGTATAGTATTAGGAGGAGATTGTGAGCATATTGGGCACAGTATTGGGGGGGGGGCAGCAGGATGACACTGTTGTGGCAGCAGGATGGGGAGGCTGTGTTGAGAAGGTGAGGAGGATGATGGAAAAGTGAGGAACCCAAGATGTCTGTGTGACAAGGTCTGCAGAGACAACACTTGGCTGAAAGAATTCATTCTGACAGTCTGTGCCAAATAGAGAACAGGAGGACTGAGAAGATTTACAACCATAGGAAATGTCACTGTATGTTATAGATATGTAGTGTAATACTGTTCTGTATTTTTTGTGGTGCTAAAAGACAAGACATACTGACGGTATGGCAGGCTCGGTGCTGTTGTCTGCATCTCATCTCCTCAGCTCCCTCCTTCATATGTTAATTTGAGTCAACTGAAGGAGGAGGAGGACAGAATGTGGCACATGGTGCTGACGGCCACAGAAGGACAGCTTCTGAGGAGGTGTTTTGTGCTGCACTGTCATATTTGGTTCTTCTGGGGCACTATGGTATTGCTGACCCTCCCTACTTGTGTTGACAGTGCCTTCTGTGAATTTAGACCTGTCTACAACATGGGACCACTTTAATTTTTTTCAGGGCCACTTTAGGTTTCCAATTTACCTCAAATTCGGGGTGGATCCACATAATATTAGGCACATGGTGTTTAAGGTGTTGTATGGCAGGGAATTTCGATTTTTTTTTTTAGATAAGGGGCAAAATAAGCTACATAAAAAATAAAATACTCATTACTCACCTTACCAATTTCCTGCTGCCTTTCCAATTCTTATCAGGGTCCCACTGGTATCTACTTTCTGGTCCCAGCTCGACACACAAGAAACATTATCTGTGCGCGATGCTGAATTTAGGCTTAAATCCGTTTCCCTTTATATGTGTCTACACACGTTTCCAATCAAATCTTTTTGTTGGGGTGGGGGGTGTTGTTGAATTTATTAAAACCAGCATATATGTGATTACTATAACAATACACAAGGTAGCGCGCAAAATTATCTGTGGGTGAGAAATTACTAAGGCCTCAATTTGTTTCCGTTTATTTCTGTCTCCACATGTTTCCAATCAAATCTTTTTTTGGGGGGGGGGGGGTTGGATTGAATTTATTTAAACCAGCGTATATGTGATTACTACACTAATACACACGGTAGAGCACAACTTTATCTGTGAGACCCAAAAATGTCAGGGCTACTGCTTTGGAAAAATGCAACATTATCACTAAGGAGAAAGAGTTTCAGATTGTGGATTGGATGGCCCAGTCCTTCTCTCAGTCCTCCTCTCAGGATGACATGGTGGTGACTTTAGAGTTGGACACCATGGTGTGGAGCCAGGGGTCACATCATTCCTCCTGCTCCTCATCCTTACAGTCCTCTCTGTCTTCACTGCCTATGGATTCCTTTTAAGTCTGTTAGTGTTCCATTTGCGATGTAAGATGTTGAATATTATCGCATATCCAAACGTAAGGTTTTAGGTGGGTAGTTCTATTTGCCAAAACGAGCCGGACGTGTTTTGAGGTCACAACCTCTTCCTCAGTGGCTTTTCATGTTGACCCTCTGTGTAGAGATCAGCCAGAACCTGGGCATCGGGTAAATCACTAACATCAATGCGCAGTTGCTCACATTGTCTACGATCATGCGAAACAAAAAACTTTCGCCATTTAAATTTCTGGGCAAAGAGATTGAGGTCCTTAACCCATCCGAAAAGGTCAAAATAACAGATGGGTACAAATGAGAGGCCCTTGTGTAGGACCTCCATTTAGATGGTGCTCAGTGCCATGGGTGACAGATTGATAATTTGAAGTGCGCACTCACCATCTGGTATAAATATGTATATATTGTTATTTATTGGTTGTAATTCTTAAAATAAGATACTAAAATATATATAAAATATGTAGTAACATTAGGTACTAGTTCTAATAACTAATTGTTGTTGGCTTTTATCGTACCATATGGACCTGATTGATGTATATAAACCATAAAATAAAAGTGAATACCCAACATAAACCAATGTGTTATCAAATAATTGTCACAATTATATCCAATTATCGCAAAGTGTATCCAAAAGAATATCCCGGTGTCCGGGTTCTGGCTGATCTCTTCACAGAGGGTCAACGTAAAAAGCCACTGAGGAAGAGGTTGTGACGTCGAAACATGTCTGGCTCGTTTTGGCAAAGAGAACTACCCACCTAAAACCTTACTTTTGGATATGCGATAATATTCAATATCTTACATCGCAAACGGAAGACTAACAGACTTAAAAGGAATCCATATTTCCAACATCTCCAATAGCTGCACCAGAATAACATCAGCTGACAGACTTCGTAAGCATCACGTGTCAGATCACATGAGAAATCCGATATTCCGTGTCACGTGAGACGCCATATCTCTGCACGCCACACGACTCAGTGCATTTGTTGGAAGCCGTAACAGAATCCTGAAAACTGCAATCCAACTGAGGGGGAGGTAAGAGGTAGTGGATCAGGGGGATGCCCCAGACACATGCCTGATTATATACTTACAGTCATGTGAAAAAATTAGGACACCCTTTGAAAGCATGTGGTTTTTTGTAACATTTTTAATAAATGGTTATTTCATCTCCGTTTCAACAATACAGAGAGATTAAAGTAATCCGACTAAACAAAGAAAACTGAAGAAAAGTCTTTTCAAGATCTTCTGTAAATGTCATTCTACAAAAATGCCTATTCTAACTGAGGAAAAAGATAGGACACCCTTGCCCCTAATAGCGAGTGTTACCTCCTTTGGCTGAAATAACTGCAGTGAGACGGTTCTTGTAGCCATCTACCAGTCTTCGACATCGGTCTGAGGAAATTTTACCCCACTCCTCAATGCAGAACTTTTTCAGCTGTGAGATGTTTGAGGGGTTTCTTGCACGTACAGCCCTTTTCAAGTCACCCCACAGCATCTCAATGGGATTCAAATCTGGACTTTGACTTGGCCATTCCAGGACTCTCCATTTCTTCTTTTTCAGCCAATCTTTGGTTGATTTACTAGTATGTTTTGGGTCATTGTCATGTTGCATGGTCCAGTTCCGCTTCAGCTTTAATTTTCTAACTGATGGTCTCACATGTTCTTCAAGCACCTTCTGATACACAGTAGAATTCATCGTGGATTCTATGATGGTGAGATGACCAGGTCCTACTGCAGCAAAGCAGCCCCAAACCATGACACTTCCACCTCCATGCTTCACAGTTGGTATGAGGTTCTTTTCTTGGAATGCTGTGTTTGGTTTACGCCAAACATGTCCTCTGCTGTTGTGTCCAAATAATTCAATTTTGGACTCATCTGTCCAAAGAACATTATTCCAGAAGTCCTGGTCTTTGTCAACTTTATCTCTGGCAAATGTCAGTCTGGCCTCGATGTTTCTCTTGAAAGCAAAGGTTTCCTCCTTGCACACCTCCCATGCAAGTTAAACTTGTACAGTCTCTTTCTGATTGTAGAGGCATGTACTTCTACATCAACAGTAGCCAGAGCCTGCTGTAGTTCTCGAGATGACACTTTAGGGTTTTTGGAGACCTCTTTAGCATCTTGCGGTCTGCTCTTGGGGTGAACTTGCTGGGGCGACCAGTCCTGGGCATGTTGGCAGTTGTTTTGAAAGCCCTCCACTTGTAGACTATCTTCCGGACAGTGGAATGGCTGATTTCAAAATCTTTGGAGATCTTTTTAAATCCCTTCCCAGACTCATAGGCTGCTACAATCTTTTTTCTGAAGTCCTCTGACAGCTCTTTTGCTCTCACCATGGTGCTCACTCTCACTTCAACAGTCAGGAGCACACCAAACTAAATGTCTGAGGTTTAAATAGGGCAAGCCTCATTCAACATGCAGAGTAACGATCTACTAATTATGTGCACCTGGTGTGATATACCTGTGTGAGATCTGAGCCAATTTAAGAGGGAATACATGTGAGGGTGTCCTATCTTTTTCCTCAGTTAGAATAGGCATTTTTGTAGAATGACATTTACAGAAGATCTTGAAAAGACTTTTCTTCAGTTTTCTTTGTTTAGTTGGATTACTTTAATCTCTCTGTATTGTTGAAACGGAGATGAAATAACCATTTATTAAAAATGTTACAAAAAACCACATGCTTTCAAAGGGTGTCCTAATTTTTTCACATGACTGTATATCACCTTCCTGCAGTAAGGATCAATTGGCTGTTACAAAACAGTTTATGTCAAATCTTTTGTCCTGATTCCTACACATCGATGCATAACAATCGCTAGTCACTATTTTTAGCACCTGTTACTCTTCAGTTTGGAATTCTTTATTGCACCATTTGGGACTATTTTTGTTAACTTTGAGACACATACTTTTGCGATTAATTTCTGTGAACTTTAAGATACGTTTTTGTGAACTTTTATATTTTAGAAATTCTTTTGGATACACTTTGCGATAATTGGAAATAATTGTGACAATTATTTGATAACACATTGGTTTACGTTGGGTATTCACTTTTATTTTATGGTTTATATACACCAATCAGGTCCATATGGTACGATAAAAGCCAACAACAATTAGTACAACAACTAGTACCTAATTTGACTACATATTTTATATATATTTTAGTATCTTATTTTTAGAGTTACAACCAATAAATAACAATATATACATATTTATACCAGATGTTGAGTCCCTACTTTTATTTTTCTACAACCGCCAATACATTTTTGGATGACTAGGTGAATCATCCTGAAAGCGGCGCACCCTTACCATAGACCCAGGCATAGGTGAGCGACAGGATATTTTCTATATATAATTTGAAGTGCGTCTTTATTCTTAGTATTCTTAGTGCTATTGAGGGGTGAAATAAATGTGTGAGTGACTTTCACATGCCACTAGAGAACACTAACCAGGTTCGGTTTAACAAAAAAGGTCATACATTGGATATAAATATACTCCCCCAGATGTATCTGGGGTTATTGTCCACCTATTTGCTGGTGTGTCTCGTTGAAAAGGCAGATGTGCCCAGCATTAATAGAAATCTAATGCCTGACACTTCAATCATATACCCCAGGGATGGCTGTACACTAAACCAACCATGGGGGACTATTGCTCCACTTGTTTTCCCCTGTTTAACTATATAATTGCAGTTAGTATCCACTATCTGTTTATCAATTAAAGTATCAGGGAAAAGACCAGAGCAGGAAATGCTGGCTCAACATGTTTCTGTACGAGAGTAAGACTGCACTTCATCAGAAGCCACGTCCGGTATGTGAATAAAGATTCTGCCTAAGCCGCACTCTCTAGGTGTGAGAGCCGTCGTGGGACCAGGCTTGGTGCCTGCCTCGGCACTGAGGTGGCCGCGAAGCGGCCCTGAAACTTAGACTCTGAATAAGTATCTCACCCTGCCTCCTGGCGTGTCTCACACAGAACTGGACAATCGCAGCAGAACAGAGGCTGGACGGCTGCTCTGCGAGGAATGCAGTCAAGCCCCGGGGGCAAGGCGCATCAGCGCTATAATAAAGGATGTGGAAAATCTTGGCAACTATTAGAAAAACCAATCGCATATATATACCGCGGTGGGTGACTACATAGAGAAGTTTAGCAGCCTATACACTATCATAGCAGGAGATATTTCGGTAGCTGTGTTGTGCCTCTGTGTAGCATTGCCATACCGATCTCATACTCAGGAAAACCGGTAGTAGCCATTTACAAGTAATGGCTATGTAGTAAATTGAAACATAGTATGAATAGTTTCATATCAGAGTTTACAGTGTTGAACCATATGTTCCCCTAAAAAAAATGCTCGTTATCTAATAATTTAGGGTGTTACAGGAAGATCTTGGATTACAGGGGAATGCAGGCGGAGCATTAGTCCCCAGTGGCTGGTTTAGTGCACAACCAACCCCCTGGGGTATATGATAGAAGTGTCAGGCATTAGATTTCTATTAATGCTGGGCACATCTGCCTTTTCAATGAGACACACCAGCAAATAGGTTTATTTGCAGGTCACAGTGGATAATAAAACCAGATACATCTGGGGGAGCATATTTATATCCAATGTATGACCTTTTTTGTTAAACTGAACCTGGTTAGTGTTCTCTAGTGACATATGAAAGTCACTCACACATTTATTTCACCCCTGACGTTTTATAAGAGCTATTAATAAAGTTTCCTTATTTTGTTTTAACGTTCACGCCAAATATATATTTGCTTAGCGGATTATAAGCGGAACGTATACCTTGCACAACCAAAGTTTTTGTATTATTGAAATATCTGATTTTCTCTCTGATTATATTGGGGAATGGCAGGCTTTCTATCCGGCGGTATTAACGCTGAACAACGGATGGGTGACCCCAGTGAGGTTTTTTCAGAGAAGGAACTCAACTTCTCATTAGCAACCTTAAGTATCTCTGCAGCCTTTAAACAAGTGACACGGGTCTATAAAAATTATGTGAGATCCTGGTGGGAAATTCAGTCCTTGGAGACATATATTACCAACAAAATTGTCCCCCGGGGTCTGCGTAATCCAATCATCCCAGCAGCACGTCTGAGATCCCCTGATTTTGTAAAGAAGTGGGAAAAGGAATCCCTGGAATCGTCCTTAAGGTTAATGAGACTCTTATTGGACGAGGAGAAAAGTGTACTGAGCAATTTAGAAGGGGTACTGAAGGAATTAATTGAACAAACAAAAAATTTAATAATCACCCAGACTTCAGTAAAAAAGAAACCCAATTACAAACTGTGTAACAGATTGACCTTGTTATATTCATTTATGTTCGGCTGTCTGTACACACCCCCCCCCCATTCATTTACCAAACCAATTATATGTGAGTCACCAGAGTCCTGTTGTATGTTGCTCACCCTGTGCCCATTATTGTTGCAGGGTATGTAAATGTATTGATTGTCTGTGCCTCTTCCCTTTTCCTGTCCCATTGTTTCCCAAGAGCCAGGCAGTGTCACAGGGACCCTGCAAGACCTGTTTAAACTAGCTGCTTTGTCCCTCCTAGACCTCCCATCGGCCCTTCTATTGCTTCCCCCCCCCCTTCCTTGTATTATTGTAATCTATGTACTATTGGTTGTAAATGAGACGGTTGGAGGTTTTAAACGTGTGTGCCATTCCTAGTAAAGTCAGTTGACTCCCAAAACTGTGTCGTCCAGTTACTGGGGGAATTGTCTCGTGGACATTGACCTGTTTCTTCAGCTACAAGGGGATTTAAGTGGAGATTTTGATGCTATGTCTTGGAGCTCCGCAACAATTGGTGGCAAGCAGCGGGATACAAGCCCTGCAGCAGAAGGAAGCAGCGTTTGAATGGAAACGTGAATGGAGACGAACTATGCTGGATTAAAACGGACAACATTGAAGGAATTGCTGGAAGCAAGATGGCAGATAGCCAGCAATAAAACAAAGGCTGTGCTAATTGCTGAACTGACCGAGGGAGACCGGGCACGCAGTATGGCTACAAAAACCACATAGTCAGAGATCGACAGAGAAGTGAAACGCAGTCTAGCATTTTATGGAGAGAATCCCTCCATAGAGCTCATACAGGAAACCATGAACCAGGTGGATGGCTTGATCACTGCAAGGGAGGAGAGAGAGAACCAACTCCGGATAGCAGAGCAGCGGGCATTGGAAAGACCGCCAACTATTACTTCGGCTCCAGAACCCAAAGTCAAGGTACCGCATGATGCGTTTAAAAAATTTGTGGAAGCCGAGGACGAGATCGACGGCTTTCTGCAGGACTTTGAGCGGCAGTGCAGGCTACACTAGGTACCCCCAGCAGACTGGGTACGGATCCTCGCTGGTAAGCTCTCCGGCCGTGCAGACTATACCCGGGTGAAAGAGGTAATTTTGGCAAGATATGCCATCACCCCAGAAGCCTACAGGAGACGATTCAGGGACACTAAAAAACAGGAAAAAGACTCATACACAGAGTGGGCATGCCACATGCAGGGGGCAGCCCTAGCCTAGCTACAGGCAAGCCAAGCTATTTCAGCGGAGGAAATTACCCAGCTGGTCCTACTGGAACAATTTTTCAATGGACTAAATCCAGAAGTGCAGGAGTGGGTAAGGGACCGGAAACCTACCACTCTATCCGACGCAGCTAGACAGGCGGATGACTACCAGGATGCCCAAAGACAATCCCAGACCAATACACCCTAACCCTGGGCCACCAGGATCACAACGCACGGGGCTCCTGTCTAGTATCCCAGCAAACAGATACCCTAATCGCAGCGCCATACAGTGCCATGCCTGCAAAAAGTTTGGGCATTATCAGAGGGACTGTGCCCAGAACCGAAACCAGGCTGCATGGATCCGTCCAGGTCCATCCCCTCCAGTGCGGGCAGACGCCCACTACTACCATACGGAGGCTGGCCTGCTTAACATCAGAGCAGAGGATCCAGAGGAACACTGGGGTGTTCTACATGAGGCAGACCCAATACAGGCGGAGACTGATAATCGACAGCATCAGAGGCAGACAGTTATCCTTAACGGCAAGGAGACCCAGGGGCTGTGCGATTCCGGTGCCACCCTCACCCTGATGCGACGACATCTGGTTCCAGAGAAAGACCACACTGGGGGTTCTGTAGCTGTACGGGTGGCGGGAGGGACCATCCACAGATTACTCACAGCGAGGGTACATCTACATTGGGGTTTGGGGGCGGGAATGGTTAATGTTGGGTTGATAAAAGACCTACCCGCTGATGTTTTGCTGGGAAATGATCTTGGCCCAATGACTTCCGCGTTTGTACCACCCCAGGGTATCAACGAGACCTATCCCGTTACCACCAGGTCACAGGCCCACTCCATGAACAACCCAGCACACTCTGAGGTCCAGGTAAGAACCCTTCCCCACAGCATTCACCCTATCCTCTGGGATACCCCCACAGCATTTGGGCAGGAATCCCTTAGTGACCCTACGTTGCAGGTTTATAAGGATAAAGTTAACCAGGCCCAGACCGGAATAGAAGGCGAGAGATATTCTTAGCAGCAGGGGTTATTGTACCGGGACTCTGAAAGGGTCATAGCAGGGTCCCCACCTATCCCCACCCGACAGCTAGTAGTCCCACAGAAGTACAGGAGGGAGTTATTACAGATCGCGCATGATATCCCCCTGGCAGGACACTTAGGGGTCAGCTGCACCAGGCACAGGCTTATCCACACTTTTTTTTGGCCTGGCATCTCTAAAGATTTTAGGCAGTACTGTCAAACATGCGACACATGCCAACGAGTAGGTAAAACAGGAGATCGCCGCAAAGCTAAGTTGCAACCTCTACCCATCATCGAAGAACCGTTCGGACGGGTAGCGGTAGATATTATAGGACCGTTGGCCAAACCCAACCCGTCAGGCAAAAGGTATATTTTAACTATAGGGGATTATGCAACACGGTATCCAGAAGCTGTGGCTCTGACTAATATTCAGGCAGAGACGGTGGCTGAGGCATTGATGCGAGTCTTCTCTCGGATGGGTTTTCCCAGAGAGATAGTCTCGGATCAGGGCACTCAGTTCACGGCCGAAGTCACCCAACAGCTGTGGAAACTGTGCGGCATCAAATCCATTGTTAGTTCAGCTTACCACCCCCAGACGAATGGCTTGTGTGAACGATTTAATGGCACCTTAAAACAGATGCTTAACACCTTTATTAACACCCGTCGGGACTGGGAAAAATTCCTACCCCACCTCCTTTTTGCTTACAGGGAGGTGACGCAGGAATCGACAGGGTTTTCGCCTTTCGAACTACTGTTCGTACGGAGAGTTAGAGGGCCCCTAGATTTAATCCAGGAACACTGGGAGGGAGCAGCAGGTGAGGATGGTACCCCTGTCATATAGTGATGAGCGGCAGGTGCCATATTCGATTTCGACGAAATTCGCAAATATTCGAAAGAATATTCATTTCATATTCGTCGAAATCGAATATTCGTCATTATTCTAGTTATCGCGATTAATATGCGATTTAAATAATCGCGTATTGCGATTTTAACTTAAGGCTACTTTCCTATTGGTTTCATATCTAGAATTATAGCGAAGATGACGGATATGACGAATGTATTCGTCATATTCCTCAAAACGAAGATAACAAAGTATTCTACATCTTCGTTTTAGCAACCTATTCATCAACTTCGCTAATTCTAGCAATCAAATAGGAAGGTTGACTATAGAGACAACTGTGTTTAATTCGCTATGCGATTATATATATATATTTTTTTATAAATAGAATAATTATAATAATTATATCAAGGACAAGTAATATAATTATTCTATTAAAAAAAGAAATCGCATAGCGAATTTAACACAGCTGTCTTTATAGTCAGCCTTCCTATTTGATTGCTAGAATTAGCAAAGTTGACGAATAGGTTGCTAAAACGAACATGTAGAATACTTTGTTCGTTTTGAGGAATATGACGAATACATTCGTCATATTCGCTATTCACTAATTCTACCAAGCCAACCATAAACTTCCTTGCTCATGGAGCGTCCCCATCACCATGGGAACGTCTCCATATACTAAAATGTACTGTCGGATTTGAGGAATTACGTTGAAATCGTAATGCGATTAATTCAAGTTATATTAATCGCATTGCGATTTCAACTTAGAGATGGGTTTATAATGGGTCAGCTTGCTAGAATAAACGAAGTTAACGAATATGGAATATAGCAGCAGTGCTAAGTTGAATTCGCAATGCGATTAATTTAACTTGAAGTAATCGCATTGCGATTTCAACTTAGCACTGCTAGTGCTATATTCCATATTCGTTAATTCTAGCCTATGTAAGATAGCAGTGCTAAGTTGTAATCGCAATGCGATTAATGTAACTTGAATTAATCGCATTGTGATTTTAATGTAATTCCTCAAATCCGACAGTACATTTTAGTATATGGAGACGTTCCCATGGTGATGGGGACGCTCCATGAGCACGGAAGTCAGCAGAAGCGGCAACAGGCACTGACTAGAGCAGCCAGGAAGCCAGGAATCCTCAGGACAGGTAAGAACTACTTTTGGGAAGTGGGAAAGAAAAAATATAACTAAAAAAAAAACAAAAAAAACTAATATTCGAAATAGCGAATTTATAGCGCTATATTCAAAATATTCGCGAATTAGCGAAGTGCCGATATTCGCTAAAAAAATTTGCTATTCAAATATTCGCGCTCAACACTACTGTCATACCCTATGTGCTGGAGTTCCGTGACCGTCTGGAGGAATTGACTCAGAAAGTGCATACTAACCTCCAGACGGCACAGACCCGTCAGCGCCGATAGTATGACAGAGGTGCCAGGGACCGGAGCTTTCAGATTGGCCAAAAGGTGTTGATTTTGAAACCTTTGCGCCATGACAAGCACCAGGCCACCTGGCAAGGCCCTTACCAAGTGATGGAGCAGATGTGCGACACCACTTATGTGATCGGCCTATGCTCTGGTAGTGGGCGGAGACGCATGGTCCACGTGAACATGCTCAAACCCTACTATGAGAGAACAGAGGATGTGGCCGCCATATGTGCGCCCGCATCTGATGACTTTGAGAATCTTCCCCTACCAGATCTCCTGGGGGAGCATGATAAACTAGGGACCCTAGATGAAGTCCAGCTAGGGGAGAGACTAAGCCCCCAAGAGCGTATCCAGGTGCGACAACTGTTAGCCACAAAGGGCACCACATTCTCTAACACACCTGGCTACACCCCACTGGCTACCCATAGGGTAGACACGGCCGATCAACCACCCCTTAGACAGATGCCCTACAGAATTCCTGAGGCTGTCCGGGAGCACATGAGACAGGAAATTCAGGAAATGCTCCACTTAGGGGTCATAGAAGCATCAGATAGCCCTTGGGCCTCTCCAGTAGTTTTAGTACCAAAACGGGATGGCACGACCCGCTTTTGTGTAGATTACCGGAGACTTAATGATAAAACAGTCTCTGACGCATACCCTATGCCCAGGATAGACGAGCTCTTAGATAGGATGGCAAGAGGTCAATACCTCACGACCATTGACTTATGTAAGGGCTATTGGCAAATTCCCTTAGCGCCAGATGCCATTCCCAAGTCGGCCTTTGTCACCCCGTTTGGCCTCTACCAATTTAAGGTCATGCCATTTGGGATGAAAAACGCCCCAGCCACGTTCCAACGTATGGTGGACCGGCTGCTTGATGGCTTTCAAGATTATGCATGTGCATACTTGGATGACATTGCTATTTATAGTGAAACCTGGGAAGAGCATCTGAGACACGTAAGTGCCGTGATAGACCGCATCAGAGAACCCTAACCCTAAAACCCAGCAAGTGCCATATTGGGATGGCAGAAGTACAATATTTAGGACACCGGGTGGGTTGTGGGAAGCAAAAGCCTGAGCCCGCTAAAGTAGCCCAGTGGCCAACCCCCCGCACCAAAACTCAGGTGTTAGCCTTCCTAGGGACCGCGGGCTATTATCGGAAATTTGTCCCAAACTATAGTACCCTGGCCAAACCCCTCAATGACCTCACCAAAAAGAACCTCCCCCGCCAAGTCGTCTGGACCCCAGAGTGTGAGCAGGCATTCCAACAGCTCAAGCAGGCCCTTGTTAATAGTCCTGTACTCGCTGCTCCCAACCCATCTAAAAGATTCCTCGTTCACACAGATGCGTCAATGTTTGGATTGGGAGCGGTACTGAGCCAAGTTGGAGAAGATGGCGGGGAACATCCCGTAGCTTACTTGAGCCGGAAGCTTCTACCCAGGGAAGTGAGCTATGCCGCCATCGAGAAGGAATGCCTAGCTGTGGTGTGGGCCCTAAAGAAGCTTCAACCCTACTTGTATGGACAGCAGTTCACATTACTCATGGATCACAACCCGTTAGTATGGCTAAATCGTGTGGCAGGGGACAATGCCCGGTTGTTGCGCTGGAGCTTGGCGTTACAACCATACGGTTTTACAATTCACTACCGCCCCGGGAAACAGAATGGCAATGCTGACGGGTTATCATGACAAACTGAACTGGAAAAGTGATCCGTGAGTACTCCCCAGACATCCCCAAGCCGATCCGTTGGGGATCAGACTGTGTATGCTGGCTTGTGGTTAAGGGGGAGCAGTGTAACAGATTGACCTTGTTATATTCATTTATGCTCGTCTGTCTGTACACCCCCCCCCCCCCATTCTTTTACCAAACCAATTATGTGTGAGTCACCAGAGTCCTGTTGTATGTTGCTCACCCTGTACCCATTATTGTTGCAGGGTATGTAAATGTTGTCTGTGCCTCTTCCCTTTTCCTGTCCCATTGTTTCCCAAGAGCCGGGCGGTGTCACAGGGACCCTGCCAGACCTGTTTAAACTAGCTGCTTTGTCCCTCCTAGACCTCCCAATGGCCCTTCTATTGTCTCCCCCCCCCTTCCCTGTATTATTGTAATCTATGTACTATTGGTTGTAAATGAGGCGGTTGGAGGTTTTAAACGTGTGTGCCATTCCTAGTAAAGTCAGATGACTCCCAAAACTGTGTGTTGTCCAGCTACTGGGGGAATTGTCTCGTGGACATTGACCTGCTTCTTCAGCTACAAGAGGATTTAAGCGGAGATTTTGATGCTATGTCTTGGAGCTCCGCAACAAACTGCAATGGAAAAATACACAGCACAATTTAAAGAGAAAAAGCACATTCTCTTTAACAGGGATATTAGAGACTTCAAGGAGGGTAAAATCTTTGATTACAGCACCAAACATTCAGAAGCCCTTGAGAAAGAGACAGAGGTGTCTTTGTCAGAGTGCGAAACAGAACCTGATACATCAAAAAGTAATTCAGGGTTATACGCTCGCCAAAAATCAGGTAGCAATAAAGGGACAGGCCGCAGCAGACAAGGACGTGGTGGTAGGGGCAGAGGAGGTAGGGGTGGTTTTTTAGACAATACCCCCCCTGCATCACAATACATGTTCCGCAAGAAAGATTAATTTCAGGCAGACCACAACCTGCTAAGGGTCTCAATAGCACTAAGAATAAAGACGCAATTCAAATTATCAATCTGTCAACCAGGGCACTGAGCACCATCGAAATGGAGGTCCTACAGAAGGGCCTCTCATTTGTACCCATCTGTAATTTTGACCTTTTCGGATGGGTTAAGGACCTTAATCTCTTTGCCCGGAAATTGAAATGGCGAAAGTTTTTTGTTTCGCATGATCGTAGACAATGTGAGCAACTGCGCATTGATGTTAGTGATTTACCCGATGTCCAGGTTCTGGCCGATCTCTTCACAGAGGGTCAACGTGAACCTGGTGAAGGTCCTTTCACTAATTAATGTTTGGCATCTAAAAAAATACCTCCAGTGAATGATAACACCCCCATTGACACTTTTATTACTGTTGTTACCAACAAATTTCGGCACCCTGAATCTCAGCCGTGTGGGAGAGACAACCTTTCATTATCTGTAAGAGAAGCTCTGAGAGGGCTCCAGCATGACAACAGCATTGTAATCAAACCCTCTGATAAGGGGGGTAATGTTGTCGTCATGGGACATGATGAATACAAGCAAATGTGCTATCGTATCCTGGATGATAAAAACACCTATCGGGAGCTATCCTCTGATCCCACACTGATATTCAAAATTGAATTATCCAGAATTCTGAACAGAGCTCTGGAGGCAAAGTTGATAAGTAAATCTGAATTTGCTTTCTTACTTCCGGAATTTCTTGTTACAGCTGCCTTCTATGGTCTGCCCAAAATCCATAAAGGGTTAGATCCCCTTCAGGGCAGACCAATAGTGTCCGGAGTAGGCAGTCTGACAGCAAACATTGGTACATACATGGACATCGTACTTCGTCCTTTTGTTACCAGTCTTCCATCCTATTTACGAGATACGATGGATGTGTTAGGACGACTTCACGATGTCCACTGTGAACAAGATGCTAAACTGGCCAGTCTGAACGTAGAGGCCCTTTACAGTTCCATTCCACATGGTCTGGGCTGTGAAGCGGTTCTCTTTTATTTGCAACAGAGGGATGAACATCTTAGACACCACAACACGTTTGTTATGGAGCTGTTGGAATTTATTCTGACCAACAACATTTTCTTGTTTGATGGCCGAATCTTCCACCAGCTCAGGGGAGTTGCGATGGGGAGCCCATGTGCCCCCACGTTCACTAATCTCTACCTGGGCTGGTGGGAGAGGGAGATCGTATTCGGCGAACATCTGGAGCATCTTACAGTACTGATACCCATGTGGGTCAGGTATATAGATGATCCTTTGGACAGGCAGTGAGACACAATTTCAGGAGTTTGTTGCAGCACTGAACATTAACAACACGGGCCTTTTTTTCACATCAGAAATCAGTAACAACCGGATTTATTTTCTTGATTTGTCCATTACCCTCTCACCCCAGGGCAGATTGTCACCAATGTCTTTAGGAAGTCCACGGCCACTAACAATCTCTTAAGGTGGTAAAGTGGTCATCCAATATCCCTTAAGCGTGGTATTCCTAAAGGACAATATCTGAGGGTGAGGAGGAACTGCTTCCGTCTCTCTGATTTTCGCTCAGCAGCGAAAGAACTACAGGAAAGATTCCTGAATCGAGGCTACCCACGGAAAATGCTAGAACAGGCTTACCATCACTCACTGAATATGAACAGAGACCAGCTCATTACGCCAAGACTGGAGAGTTCGGAGAACACAGTGAGAATAATAGGGACCTATGATAAAGCACACAGCGAAGTGTGACAAGTTCTAGCGGACAATTGGGAAATTCTAAGGTCAGATCCAGATGTGGGTAGCCTCATTCTGCAGAAACTGTTGATCACATATAGGCAGAGTCAGAATATGAAAGATCTTTTGGTTCACAGTAACTACCAAAGTCCTAGGCCAAACGTGTGGTTACGTAATAATCTCAAAGGCACATACCCATGTGGGTCTTGCAAATTTAGAAAATGTATTAATAAGAGCAAATGCTTTAAGGGACATTCACCTGGCCAGATATTGTACAATATATCTTTTATTAACTGTAAGACCATGGGGGTGGTTTACCTCCTGACTTGTGTATGCATGATCAGATATGTGGGCAAAACTACACGTGAATTAAGGCGCAGGATTGATGAGCATATTTCAGACATGGCGAACCTTAAGGACACCCTGGTAGCCCGTCATGTGGCAGATTGCCATGCGGGTAGAACTTTCTCTGTCAAATTTCAAGGCATTGAACATGTCACCATTCCGTATAGAGGAGGTGACCTGGATCACATCTTACTGCAGAAAGAGGCCAGATGGATGTTCAAATTGAACACCATCCAACCATACAGCCTTAATGACTTAATCTCGTTTGTCACATTCATCTAGTTTCCTAACATCTGTAGCACAGAACAGGCATCCGAGGTATATTATTACCATTTGGTGTCTTTCGTGATACCCTAATGTCTCCTTTTTTCCCGGGTATCATTCGGGGCAATGAACAGTTGATACTACTGTGCTATTCATTGGGTATGTGGTGCTTAAGACTGGGACGCAGGGATTCCGAGATCTTCCTGTAACACCCTAAATTATTAGATAACAAGCAGTTTTGTTAGGGGAACATATGGTTCAACACTGTAAACTCTGATATGAAACTATTCGTACTATGTTTAAATCTACTACATAGCCATTACTTGTAAATGGCTACACTACCAGTGTTCCTGAGTATGAGATCGGTATGGCAATGCTACACAGAGGCACAACACCGCTTACAAAATATCTCCTGCTATGATAGTGTATAGGCTGCTAAACTTCTCTATGTAGTCAACCACCGCGGTATATATATGCCATTGTCTTTTCTAATAGCCACCAACATTTCCCCCATCCTTCATTATAGCGCTGATGCGCCTTGCCCCCAGGGCGTGACTGTATACCTCGCAGAACAGCCGTCCAGCCTCTGTTCTGCAGCGATTGGCCAGTTCTGTGTGAGACACGCCAGGAAGCGGGGTGAGATAACTATTTAGAGTCTAAGTTTCAGGGCCGCTTCGAGGCCACCTCAGTGCCGAGGCAGACACCAAACCTGTTAGCATGCCGGCTCTCACACCTAGAGAATGCGGCTTAGGCAGAATCTTTATTCATATACCGGACTTGGCTCCTGATGAAGTGCAGTCTTACTCTCGTACAGAAACGCGTTGAGCCTGCGTTTCCTGCTCTGGACTTTTCCCTGATACTTTAATTGATAAACAGATAGTAGATACTAACTGCAATTATATTGTTAGACAGGGGAATATAAGCGGAGCATTAGTCCCCAGTGGCTGGTTTAGTGCACAGCCATCCCCTGGGGTATATGATCGAAGTGTCAGGCATTAGATTTCTATTAATGCTGGGCACATCTGCCTTTTCAATGAGAAACACCAGCAAATAGGTTTATTTGCAGGTCACAGTGGATAATAACCCCAGATACATCTGGGGGAGTATATTTATATCCAATGTATGACCTTTTTTGGTAAACCGAACCTGGTTAGTGTTCTCAAGTGGCATGTGAAAGTCACTCACATATTTATTTCACCCCTGACGTTTTATAAAAGCTATTAATAAAGTTTTCTTATTTTGTTTTAACGTTCACACCAAATATATATTTGCTTAGTGGATTATAAGTGGAAAGTATACCTTGCACAACCAAAGTTTTTGTATTTTTGAAGTACACCTGCACTACATACGTGACAGGGAAATTAATATAGTTAATCCATCTGTTAGTTAGGTGGGTGACACATACCCATTTATTGTTTGATGTACACCTGCACTGCATACATGAAAGGAAATAAATATAGTTAATCTATCTGTTAGTTAAGTGGGTGACATATATCCATTTATTGTGTGAAGTACAACTGCACTATATATACGTGACAGAGAAATAAATATATTTAATCCGTCTGTAAGTTAGGTGGGCGACATATACCCATTTATTGTGTGAAGTACACCTGCACTGCATACATGACAGCTCTCCTCCTGACGAAGCAAACACGCGAAACGCGCGTAGAGGGGGCGCCATTCCTGCATAGGAGTACTGGAAACTATTCAAGGGTATGTTATCTTGATCGATTTATTAATGTTATACTGGTCAGCCAGGTTTATGTATTTGTAGAGAAGGATATAGCAGGTTATGTGTATTGATGCCTGTTGGTGCTACATCTGCGATCTATCCTATATTAATGTTGAATGGCTGTATTACAGTGAGTAGGAGGATGTACTATCGGAGTTAGGACAGAGTGAAGATAATTGTGGATCAGTTATATTAAGCTAATTCACCCATGGTACAACGGATTTGCAGGATATTGTGGCGCTTTTTATGAATGGTTTCCCATATATAATGAATTGTAGTGTATGTTTTTATGAATATATTTAATAAACTATTTATTTTAATGGAACTTTGTGCCATCCGTATTTTTGAGATATAGAGGGAAATAAATATAGTTAATCCGTCTGTTAGTTAGGTGGGCGACATATACCCATTTATTGTGTGAAATACACCTGCACTATATACATGACAGAGAAATAAATATAGTTAATCCATTTGTTAGTTAGGTGGGCGACATATGCCCATTTATTGTGTGAAGTACACCTGCACTGCATACATGACAGGGAAATAAATATAGTTAATCTGTCTGCTAGTTAGGCGGGTGACATATACCCATTTATTGTGTGAAGTACACCTGCACTGCATACATGACAGGGAAATAAATATAGTTAATCCGTCTGTTTGTTAGGTGGGCGACATATACCCATTTACTGTGGGAAGTACACCTGCAGTGCATACATGATAAGGAAATAAATATAGTTAATCCATCTGTTAGTTAGGTGGGCGACATACACCCATTTATTGTGTGAAGTACACCTATACTGCATATGTGACAGGGAAATAAATATAGTTAATCCATATGTTAGGTGGGCGACATATACCCATTTATTGTGTGAAGTACACCTACACTGCATACATGACAGGGAAATAAATATAGTTAATCTGTTTTCTAGTTAGGTGGGCGACATATACCCATTTATTGTGTGAAGTATACCTGCATTGCATACAGGACAGGGAAATAAGTATAGTTGATCCGTCTGTTAGTTAGGTGGGCGACATATACCCATTTATTGTGTAAAGTACACCCGCACTGCATATGTGACAGGGAAATAAATATAGTTAATCCGTCTGTTAGTTAGGTGCGTGATGTATACCCATTTTTTGTGTGAAGTACACCTGCACTGTGTACGTGACTGGGAAATAAATATAGTTAATCCATCTGTTAGTTAGGTGGGCGACATATACCCATTTATTGTGTGAAGTACAACTGCACTGCATACGTGACAGGGAAAATAATATAGTTAATCCGTCTGTTAGATTGGTGGGTAACAGCTAACCAATTTTTGTGTGAGGTACACCTGCACTGCATTCATGACAGGGAAATTAATATGGTTAATCCATCTGTTAGTTCAGTGGGTGAACTCAAAGAATGAGGAAAGCATCAAATAATGGACGTGGCACTGGTCGTGGTGCTTCTGGTGTTAGTGGAGCTCCTGTTGCAGGGAGAGGACGTGGTTGATCTGTGCCAGTTACATGCACAAATGAAACATCTTCCTCAGATGCACGTAGGCGACAGAACGTTCAGTGTTATTTTGTAGGCCCGAATACTGGTGTATGAATGGTGAGGCCAGAACAAGTAGAGGTTGGAGCAGATTGAGTGGCTGATAGTGCCTCCAGTTCCTTCACATTGTCTCACATCTGGTCCACTGCTGAAAGCACAGAGTTGGCACCTGCAGCCCATGTGCATCTGTCTTTCACCTCAGCCCCTGGCAAATCAGCCAAGCCATCTGAGCCCCAAGTCATGCAGCAGTCTCTTATGCTTTTTGATGACTCTGCTGGCAGGGTTTCCATGGGTCGTCCACATAGCCCTGCCACAGAAGTGGAAGAGATGCACCGATGCCCAACAACTTATATTTCAGGATGTGGACATGGGAGGACCAACACCTCCGTCATCAAGCATCTCCACGATGTCCCATGGAAGCGTTCAGCTGTCCATCTACCAAACACTGGAGAGAAAAAGGAAGTACCCCCCGTTGTCACCCTCTATCCCTGGCCCTAAATGCCAGCATTTCAAAATTCCTGGCCTTTGAAATGCTGTCATTCCCTCTGGTGGAGACAAAGACTTTTAAAAACCTTATGGCAGTGGCTATCCCACAGTACGTGGTTCCCAGCCACCACTACTTTTCCAGGAGAGCCATCCCTGCATTGTGCAAGGCCATCTGTGGCAAGGTCCACATAAACACTGAGACGTGGACCAGTAAGCATGGGCAGGGACGATATATCTCCCTAACTGCACACTGGGTAAATGCAGTGTCGGCTGGGCCTGAGGTGGATAGCAGTTTGGCGCATGTCCTTCTGCCACGAAGGATTGCGGGACATTTCTCTTTGCCTTCTGTTGCCTCCTACTCTGCTTCCTCCTCTACCGCATCCTCATCTGGTCAGCGTAACACCTTCACCACCAACTTCAGCACAGCCAGGGGGAAACGACAGCAGGCTGTTTTGAAACTCATCTGTTTGGGTGGAAAAACCCCACACCACGCAGGATCTGTGGATGGGCATGGAACAACAGATTGATAAGTGGTTGGTGCCACTGAGCCTCAAGCCCGGACTTGTGGTGTGTGATAATGGGCGAACTCTCATAGCAGCTCTGGGTCTAGCCGGATTGATGCACATCCCTTGCCAGGCGCATGTGGTGAATTTGGTGGTGCAGAGTTTCCTGAAAAATTACCCCAATATGTCAGACCTGCTGCAGAAAGTGCGGGCCATCTGTGTGCGCTTTCGGCATTCTCACGCTGCTGCTGCACTCCTGTCTGCGCTGCAGTGTAACTTCGGCCTTCCCACTCACCGTATTATATGTGATGTGCCCACAAGGTGGAACTCCAGCACATGTCAGACTGACTGTGCGAGCAGCAGCAGGCGATAATGGAGTTTCAGCTGCAGCACGCATGGGTGAGTCGCTCTACGCAACAGAACCACTTCCCCACCAACGAGTGGGCCTCCATGCAGGATGTGTGTGCCATGTTGCGCTGTTTCGAGCACTCCACCAACATGGGCAGTGCCGATGACGCCGTCCTCAGCGTTACTATCCCACTTCTATGTCTCCTTGAAAAAACGCTTAGTCTGATGATGAAAGAGAATCTGTACAAGCGCACGCTGGTAGACACGCTGCTAATGGTATTCCCACCACACAGGGGGCTCAGTGGAAGCACAAGGTGAAGGCAAAGGAGGAGGAAGAAGTCTTCAACGCAGCTGGGGCACCTGCAGCACCTCAGAAGGGAGGGTTAGCATGGCTGAAATGTGGAAAACCTTTGTCAGCACGCTACAACAACCAGCACCACCACCTGATATGGAATGTCTTAGCAGGAGGCAGGATTTCAGCAACATGGTGGAACAGTACATGTGCACACGCCTACACCGACTGACTGACGGGTCTGCCAATTCAACTTCTGGGTCTCCAAATTGGGCACATGGCCTGAGCTTCCCCATTTACGCCTTGGAGGCGCTGGCCTGCCTTGCGGTCAGTGTATTGTCCGAACGTGTGTTTAGCACGGCAGGGATGGTGATTGTAGCTGGCCAGCTAGGACCTGGTCTGGGTTGCTAATATGGTTTATATCTGTATACATCTTGACCTGCCAATTACTTTAATACAGTTCATATGTTTACATGTTAAAGACAAAAACAGAGTTATTTACTGTGACTTCATGTTTTGGTTGTCATGTAACAGTTATATATTATGTTCTCAGAAGCAGAAAAGATAATATGCCTTTAGGATCCATTATATGAATGTGACGTGAGCTCAATGACACAGCAAAAACAACAGAAAGCATAGAGTTAAACTGTTGTTGCTGGGCAGAAGATCTAGACCAATCACAGCCAGCCTCACACACAGCAGGAGTTTTGACTAACCATAGCCAGCCTCATACACAGCCTGTGTGGGAAACTCCCTAGCAGGAGCTGCTAGAATTCATTACACCAGAGGAGAGAAGCTGAACAGACATTCACTCCACTGAGAGTTCAGTTGTATGGAAGCAAAGAGGTCAAAATAGATATTTAATACAGTTATAGATGTTGATATTGGTAATGTAGTGATTAGAACTGTATGCTGAACTAGTTATATGTGTTAACTTGCAGTTCCACCAAATAAACAGTATGCAAATGAACAGTATGCAATAAGCAAATGAATAGACCAAATACCAAATTGCGACCAAACTACGCAAACTACGTACAGTGTGCAAACTGCTCATAGCAGATCATATAGAGCAAGTAAAACTATTGGTTAAGCCTCAGCTATACCTCTCAGAGAGATCATAAAGTGCTTAAATAACTTAAAGTGAAAGTACAGATACTGAAGAGAGAAATATATCCACCATTTTATGTTGAATGACAAAATTGAACAGGTGAACCACAATTTTGTGATACTTTATTCCACACGTGTTTTGTACATGGACTGTCTGCTGCGGAGGCAGCAGTGTTATATGTGAAGAAAGGTTGAAGTTAATAAAAAAATTTCAAGCATTTGGTGTACTCCTTAAACCTACTGCTTCAATAAAACAGCGCTAGGGGAATTACAGAGTAATAGACAGTCTGGTTGGACTAAAAAGTTAGAGATATCAAAATTGTTCTAATGCCACAGCGCATTAGGCACTTCATAGTGCTGAGCCTGCCTCAGTGATCACAGACAAGCACAGCCGCCTGTCCACAGCCAATGCAGACAAGCTCAGGTTCATTAAAATGAACCAGGCATGGATCTCACACGACTTATCCATACTTTTTGCAGAATAGACAAGTATACCGGCTGTACCCAGCCATTGTTATACTCCAGCACACCTTCTCTTTGCATTCTCTTTTCTATTTCCCAATGTTTTGGGGTCTTCCCAAATATATAAAAAAATAAATAAATGAAGGCAAAAAAATAAAAATAAAAAAACAATGTTGGCTACCTCCTCCTCCTTCACCGCCGTTTCCACCTACACCGCTATGTCCACCGGCCCCTCAACCTCCTACTCCACTTTGACCACTGCCTCCTAGTTCAAGATCATTATTTTTTACTTTTTTTTTATATTTTATGTTATTTTAAGTCAGTTCCCTATCCACATTTGTTTGCCGGGCAATTGTTCTGCTCTTACCCCCATTTTGCTTCCACTTGCAGCCCTCTAGCCCTTTCTATGACTTTTTTAGAGCCATTTTAGTGCCCCAAAGTTTGGGTCCACATTGACTTCAATGGGGTTCAGGTTCGGGGTCAAGTTCGGGTCCCAAACTTGAACTTTGCGGCGAAGTTCGGCTGAACCTGGCGAACCCGAACTTGCAGGTGTTCGCTCAACCCTATTTATTCCTCTTTTTCCACAGTGGTCAAACTTATATTGAATATGAACCCTTTCAAATCCTACATAATATAGCTATATAACCACCAGTTCCTAATATTTAAAAAATATTAACTATCATGAATTAACACATCAATTTGGTGAAAAACCCAAATCTGTCTTTAAGATCCCACTTCTAGAGTAGAATATATATACACATTGTTGAAAAGTTTATCCTTTCCAGGATTTCACGAATCTTCACACTCTTTCTCTATTTCATTAAGGAGTACTGATACCTTTGTCAATTACTTCTAATGTAATTATTGTATAGCAATTAATGATAAGCAAAACAAGCTTCAGATCCTAGATCTGAAGTCACTTTGCTGAAAACGTAATTTGAATACTGTACGGAGATTCATCGCCTTAAAGTATTCAAATGTATGGTCTCTGCCAAGTTGAAATGAGTTATCACCAAAGTCTTGCGAGGCTTCGATCAATAACTTTGGCATTCGATTTTTAAAATTGAAAAACATTTTAAAACAGGAATCCAAAGTCGGCTTCGATACCGGCTGGTACCTCGGTACAGAAGCCAACTTTGCAACTAAGTTTTAAAATGGTTTTCAAGTTGAAAAATCAAAACCCAAAGTTATTCACTGAAGTCCCACGATAACTAATTTCCCTCACCGGAGCCCATACATTTTAATGCTTTACAGGGATAGATCTCTGTGCAGCATTAAAATGAAAAAAGAAAAAGAGACCACAAAGGAGAGATATTCCCAAGTCAAAACAGGGAAACAAGTCCCCCGAATCAATAAATGCAAGTGCAATATACAACGATATAATATCGTGACTGCTATGGGACATCAATCCTTTAATGATATAACAGACAAGCTCCCTATTGGGAAAAACACAAAAACTAACGATACTGGAGCCAAAAATATATGTCACTTTATTGTATAAATACATTAAAAGTATATGTATGTAGACCACAAAAGGTAGAGGGTAACAGGAAAAACACCATCCTGGTATACACTATATGCAAAATTGACCGTAAACGAGTATATTAAGTTAACCCAGTCCGGACAACCGTATCAGTATAAAATGATGTAAGAAGAAAGCAATGTTGAAAATGCAGTCAAGTGACACAGAAAATGCAGCTGCGTAACAACAGTCAAGTGACACAAAAATTGCGGCTGCATATTATATATCCAACAGTGTGGGAAACATACTCACATTAGGAAATAAAGCTATACCAGGATGGCGCTACCCGACACGCGTTTCGGCGTGCCTTCGTCCGGGGGTGTGCCCCAAACGCGCGTCGGGGTAGCGCCATCCTGGTATAGCTTTATTTCCTAATGTGAGTATGTTTCCCACACTGTTGGATATATAATATGCAGCCGCAATTTTTGTGTCACTTGACTGTTGTTACGCAGCTGCATTTTCTGTGTCACTTGACTGCTTTTTCAACATTGCTCTCTTCTTACATCATTTTATACTGATACGGTTGTCCGGACTGGGTTAACTTAATATACTCGTTTACGGTCAATTTTGCATATAGTGTATACCAGGATGGTGTTTTTCCTGTTACCCTCTACCTTTTGTGGTCTACATACATATACTTTTAATGTATTTATACAATAAAGTGACATATATTTTTGGACTTTTTGGCTCCAGTATCGTTAGTTTTTGAGCATTAAAATGAAGTTTTGAGTGAATGGACTTCGGATCTTGGATCCAAAGCTTGATTTGCTCATCACAACTAGCAATAAGAGACACTAGGGGCATTTATCAAGACTGGAATTCACATACGCCAGTCTTGATACTGGAGTGAGACGCATCTAATTTTTTAAGAGGCAAACACCCCTTAAGAAATTAGGAGCATGTCTGCTCTGCCGTGTGCCAGAAACTGAAGGCTACACCAGCTACAGGCTGGCATAGACTTCAGGTGTGACTTACGCGAGTATATGGCATGTTATAGTAAATCCGCTGTGCCGTGAAAAGACCTGCCGTTCCTCTAAGCCCCACCCTTTTTCACTGCACTTCAGAAATGTGCCAAGAAGGTTTAAAAGTAGCAAATCAGGGTGGTGCACATCTGGCATGTGCCATAATTTGTGACATTGTTACACCACAATAATGACATAATATGCCCTTAGTAAATGTCCCTTACTGTGTCATTGCCAATAGCCTGCAATTAATATAACTCAGTTGCTACCAGTTTGAGGCAAGGTGGGGGTGGGGGGGGGGTTCCCTGTACAGTCTGACATTATCCAATCAGTGGCAGTCTGTGCAGAAACCGCCCCCCCCCCACCCCCAACTTTATTACAGACTGCAGACAATTCATTGATAAACTTCTAGTAGGTATAATACAGGAATGGTAAAGCATACATTAATATGAAAAGATGCTCTGAAATTGTGATTTAATGTAGAAAGCAAATAGTTAATTGAACAGACATGTCAGGAGAGATGATAGGTCCTCCTTAAAAGAGAAATATTTTCCAGTTGAAGTGAATTCACAGAATTTTTAGGACATTCTTATTAAATTGGGGGCATACAGTTGAGGTGTATGTATTTTTGACTTTCTGAAAAATGTTACTGTATACTTAATACTTACTTGCATATAAAAAATATGCAATCCTAAAAAAAGGGTACTGAATGTTAAAAGCAGTATCCAGTTAATATGTCCGGGACAAGTTTGACCCATAGAAAACTATAACTATGTAAGAATATGTTTGATTCCATTTTTCTTCACTATCCAAATCTTGTCATAGTCCATTAAAAGAACATTAAATGTATTTATTATACTCAATTACATAGTCAAAGCACTTTGCAGACATTATCGTCACTCACTGTCCCCAGAGGAGCTCACAACCTAAGATCCCTATCATTATGTTTTTGAATCCAGGACCCCAGTGCTGGCACCAGTGCTAACCACTGAGTCACCATGCTGTTTGCAAGCTATTCCCTATCCACAGGCTTTGGGATAACTAGATGATGGTGATGGTATGACTACTGGGACCCCCACCAATCCTGAGAATGAGGGTCCTATTCCCTTGTCCTGGAAGAGCAGGAGGCCATACATGTGCACTGCTGCTCCATTCATCCTCTATGGGACCTCCAGAAGTCCTGATGAGCAAGCTCTTCTGCTCCATCATGACTGGTGAATGGGATCCTCATTCTCAGGATCGATGGGGGTTCCCAATGTTAAGACCACCGGATAGGGGATAACGTGCATACTTGGCACAACTCCTTTAACCTCACAACTCCACACCTGAAGACAACTGATATAGATTAGTGACAGTCTGAGTAATTATAGAATTTCATTGAAATTAACCTGAATGGGATGGGTGAGGAAATGATGATCTAGTGCATTATCCGTCATGAACACAAGATTGTAGAAGTTTTTATGTGTTGTATATGGGAATTGCAGTGATGATTAGTTATGTGTATTAATTAAACAGCACATACATACTATATTAGCTTACAGTTTCACTACCAAATCAACAAATTGCAAAAAAGTTACTAATATTTAAGAGCAAGATTTTTTTCAGGAAGCTATCTCATATTTTGCATTGCCCTTTTACTTCTTGGTGCAATTAAAGCTCAAAGCCAAGCATACCCTCTTTCTTATTAAACCACAAAGTTCAAAGGCATCTTTGAAGGCTTTTGCTTAATAGTAAAATTTGCTCTAAGGCAGATGCAAGTTTCCAGTTCTAAAAATTTCATAAAATACATTGTATTATTGTGTGATTAAAAGCTCAGCATTTAGCAGAATTCTGTAAAGCGGAGGACTGCATTACTTATTTTATTGTCGTTGCAAGTAGAAAGGATTTTTATGTGCCCGTATGAAACTGCAGAGGCCTTAGGCAAAGCAGCATATCTGCGTGGGTGGATTTTATTGTTTGCGGCTGGCAGACTGAAGAATCACTCATGTCTGGGAGACATTACTGCTGCTACATCCTCACTCATTCCCTCAGATATTGTGTCTGATTACGAGAAAAGCATTGTACACAGGTGGTGCAGTATTGCATGTCTGACCTACTTGCGTGTTCTCTTCATCAACATACTGGCTTTGGAATAATTACCAAACGCAAATACATGGCCGGGTACAGATTAAACACTGCACACAGAACTGAAGCCATTAAGATTCTGTCAGGCAGTTCACAACATATCATATACTGAATATGTTCCTTACAGATCTTGATGAGATCAGATTACAAGAGAACAGAAATAAAATGTAGCAAAAGCAGGTGGATTTCTTTTAATTGCATGTAGCTGCAGCCTAAATTATTATTGGTAGTAGTATTATGCATAGGAAATAGAAAGTACCAGACCAGATCCTAGGATTTTAAAGGGAACGTCACTAACAAAATATGCATGTATGCAGGGTTTCACCTAGCCTTTCTGCTGCCTAAGGCAAAACCTGAAAGAGCACCCTCCCTCCCCAATGGCAATTTCCTAATCTAACTCCTTTCCTTCAGCCTATGGCCCTTCAGCTGCCCCCCCCTCTTGCCCCTACCTGGTGCTGACTGAGGTAATCGCCTCACCTGGCCTCATTGGTGGTGCACCCCTGCATGTACAGTCATTGAAGGGTTCTATTAGAGTTCAGTCTATTTTGTATATTAGCTTTAAATTCCATCACTATCTATACATCAGTACATCACTAACACAGGAACACATAGGGGTAAAGAGTTCTTGGAAAACTATTTCACAAGACCTAAGTGTTTTGCCCACATATAGCCTTGACTCTGATGAAAGATAAGATAACTGAAATCTGTAGCTGGCTAAGACGTGTGTTACTCTGTGATTGGTTAACTTAAACATAATGTTATTGGATTAGGAATATATATGTCTCACTAGATCATTAAAGTGACATTAAACAACACCTAATTGTGTCATGTGTCAACGTCGCTCTCTCTGGCGCCAGATAAGAATCAAATCAAGCTGAATACCGAAGTCTGGTACCAGGGGTACCAATAAGAGGGAAAGAAATGAATATTCCTAACAATCTGGGGGCTCTGTCCGGGATCGAGAAGGTCATCCTGGCCACGTCTCAATTCAAGTAAGTACATAAGTGACCCTTAGACTTCGGGTGAAGTACTGTGTCAGGGATACAGTAAGGATAACTCAGGGAGTTTTGCCTTAGGACTCAGGGAGTCCAGTAAAAGATCTGTTCAGGGAACAGAAGGTTTTACAGCTTGATTTGATTCTTAACCACTTCACCCCCCCTAGCTTAAACACCCTTAATGACCAGGCCACTTTTTACAACTCTGCACTTCCAGTATTTTCACCGTTTAGTGTTCCGTTATACAACATACCACCCAAATGAATTTTACCTCCTTTTCTTCTCACTAATAGAGCTTTCATTTGGTGGTATTTCATTGTTGCTGACATTTTTACTTTTTTTGCTATTAATAAAAATTTTATTACATTTTTGCAAAAAAATGACATTTTTCACTTTCTGTTGTAAATTTTTTTTTTTTAAAAACTACATTTCTATATAAATTTTCCACAAAATGTATTGTTCTACATGTCTTTGATAAAAAGAAAATCCAATAAGTGTATATTTTTTGGTTTGCGTAAAAGTTATAGCGTTTACAAACTATGGTGCAAAAAAGTGAATTTTCCGCATTTTGAAGCAGCTCTGACTTTCTAAACACCTGTCATGTTTTTTCAGGTGCTAGAATGCCAGGATAGTATAAATACCCCCCAAATGACACCATTTTAGAAAGAAGACACCCCAAAGTATTCGCGGAGGGGCATGGTGAGTTCATGTATCATTTCATTTTTTTTCACAAGTTAGCGGAAAATGACACTTTCTGAGGAAAAAAATAATAATAAAGTTTCCATTTCTGCTAACTTCTGGCAAAAAAAAAATGAAATCTCCCACAGACTCACTATGCCCTTCAGTGAATACCTTGGGGTGTCTACTATTCGAAATGGGGTCATTTGTGGGGTATTTATACTGCCCTGGCATTTTAGGGGCCCTAAAGTGTGAGAATCCAAATGCGTAAAAAATATATCTATATATATCAATTTCTGCTAACTTGTGCCAAAAAATTTTTTTATGTGAACTCGCCATGCCCCTCACGGAATACCTTGGGGTGTCTTCTTTCCAAAATGGGGTCACTTGTGGGGTGTTTGTACTGCCCTGGCATTTTAGGGGTCCTAAAGCGTGAGAATCCAAATGCGTAAAAATTCCCTGTGAAATCCAAAAGGTACTCATTGGTTTTAGGGCCCCTTTGCGCATCTTGGCTGCAAAAAAGTGTCACTCATGTGGTATCGCCGTACTCAGGAAAAGTAGGGCAATGTGTTTTGGGGTGTATTTTTACATATACCTATACTGTGTGTGAGAAATATCGCTGTAAACGACAACTTTTTAAATTTCTTTATACAAAGTTGTCAATTTAGATATTTCTCTCACACAGCATGGGTATATGTAAAAATACACCCCAAAACACATTGCCCTACTTCTCCTGAGTAGGGCGATACCACATGAGTGACACTTTTTTGCAGCCAAGATGCACAAAGGGGCCCAAATTCCAATGCGTACCTTTTAGGAGGGCATTTTTACACATTTTTCTTCTTACGCTTTAGGGCCCCTAAAATGCCAGGGCAGTATAAATACCCCACATGTGACCCCATTTTGGAGAGAAGACACCCCAAGGTATTCCGTGAGGGGCATGGCGAGTTCATAAAAGATTATTTTTTTGGCACAAGTTAGCGCAAATTGATTTTTTATTGTTTTTTCTCACAAAGTCTCCCTTCACGCTAACTTTTGACAAAAATTTCAATTTTTCATGGACTCACTATGCCCCTCAGCAAATACCTTGGGGTGTCTTCTTTCCAAAATGGGGTCATTTGTGGGGTGTTTGTACTGTTCTGGCATTTTGGGTGGGGCTAAATTGTGAGCAGCCGTGTAAAACCTAAAGGTATTCATTGGAATTAGGGCCCCTTTGCGCACCCAGGCTGCAAAAAAGTGGCACACATGTGGTATCGCCGTACTCAGTAGAAGTAGGGCAATGTGTTTTGGGGTGTATTTTTACATATACTCATGTTGGGTGAGAGAAATATCTCTGTAAATTGACAACTTTGTATAAAAAAAATTAAAAAGTTGTCGTTTACAGCAATATTTATCACACACAGTATGGGTATATATAAAAATACACCCCAAAACACATTGCCCTACTTCTCCTGAGTACGGCGATACCACATAAGTGACACTTTTTTGCAGCCAAGATGCGCAAAGGGGCCCAAATTCCCATGAGTACCTTTAGGATTTCACAGGGAATTTTTACGCATTTGGATTCTCACGCTTTAGGACCCCTAAAATGCCAGGGCAGTACAAACACCCCACAAGTGACCCCATTTTGGAAAGAAGACACCTCAAGGTATTCCGTGAGGGGCATGGCGAGTTCACATAAAAAAATTTTTTGGCACAAGTTAGCAGAAATTGATATATATAGATATATTTTTTTTTACAAAGTCTCATATTCAACTAACTTGTGACAAAAAATAAAATTTTACATGAGCTCACCATACCCCTCACGGAATACCTTGGGGTGTGTTCTTCTAAAATGGGGTCACATGTGAGGTGTTTGTACTGCCCTGGCATTTGGGGGTCTCCGCAATCATTACACGTATGGCCAGCATTAGGAGTTTCTGCTATTCTCCTTATATTGAGCAGGCGGGTAATGAGATTTTTTTTTTCCGTTCAGCCTCTGGGCTGAAAAAAAAAAAAATGAACGGCACAGATTTTTTCATTCGCATCGATAAATGTGGATGAAAAAATCTCTGCCAAAATCAGTGACTGCGGTGCGGTGGGCTGGGCGCTAACTACCTAACAAGTAGCTAACTAACTGGCGGTGATAGGGGACCCTTATGCCCCATTCACACGTCCGCAATTCTGTTTGCAGAACGGAATTGCGGACCCATTCATTTCTATGGGGACAGACTTTGTCCCGCTCGGATCCGGAATTACGGATCCGCGCTTATGGGTCTGCACTTCTGTTCCGCAAAAATATAGAACATGTTCTATTCTTGTCCGCAATTGCGGACAAGAAAAAGCATTTTCTATATAGTTCTGGCAATGTGCGAATCTTCAAAACGCGGAAAGCACATTGCCGGTGTCCGTGTTTTGAGGATCTGCGGATCCGTGGATCCGATCCACGGATCCGCGAAACACATATGGACGTCTGAATGGAGCCTTACAGGGGTGTAATCAATGACAGGGGGGTGATCAGGGAATCTAGATGGGGTGATCAAGGGGTTAACAAGGGGTTAATAAGTGAGGGGGGGGGGTTAGTGTAGTGTTTGGTGCAACTTTACATAGCTACCTGGTCCTCTGGTGGTCGATCCCAGCAAATGGGACCACCAGAGGACCAGGTAGTAGGTATATCAGACGCTGTTAACAAAACAGCGTCTGATATACTTGTTTGATGCGAATTATTTCGCATCTACAGCCTGCCAGCGATTGATCATCGCTGGCAGGCTGCAGTTCAAGTTGTGAGAGGGACGGCACTGTGAACGCGCGCGTGCTCACGCGCGCGTTCACAGGAATTCTCGCATCTCGCGAGATGATGCGCCGATGCGTCCAGGAGGAGTAAACCAACTGCCTCCTGGACGCATCGGTGCGTACAGCGGTCGGGAAGCGGTTAATAAGATAATTGTAGAAGTTTTGCATGATAAGTTGTTTGATAATTGTGGAAGTTTTGCATGATAAGTTGTTTTGTCTAAAATAGTTATATAAGGGGAAGTGACAGGCTGGGTTGTAAGTGTACAGCTGTCGTCCCAAGACTAACATTCTGTTTTGTTTTTTGCTATTACTGTTTTGAATTCTTTTTGTAAGAAAATAAGTTTTGATAATGGGTAGTCAAAAATCTAAGACAGAATACCCTAAACCAGAACCAGGAGAAACATGTAAACAATATGTTGCCTGAGTCAGTCCTACAAAATATTACCTTGTTAACCCATGGGTAGATAATTTGGCAGGGTGGACAGAGGCAATGGAAGCGGTAGACCCCTTTCTCAGGGAAGGAGACAATAGCATATATCAAATGGACATGGTCAAGGGTCTATGCTTAGGCGACACTGCCACCTGGCCGTATTTTGAACCTGACCCTTCATGGGATATGGATTATATGCAGAAAGGAGGAGAACAATGGCTAGAGATAGCTCCCCACTGGTATGACCCGAACATGTGCAAGACAAAAGGTTTTAAAAGATCAAAAGATGATAGAAAACTACATGAGATACAGACTAAGAAGGAAAATGATAAAAAACATCAGATGTATCCCCCACCTTCATATCTACATAAAATTAACTGTTCAGCGCCCCTACCACCCCCTCACACACCCCTCCCTCTCTACCTGTACTTACAGCAATATAAAAATGATGAAGAGGATTTAATAGCAGCCAGTCACATAATAGCAGGACACGCAGTTAGTAAACAACCCACACCCCCAACTGTATCGAGATATAATTTAAGGAACAAGGAAAAAGAGGAAAAGGATAGTGAGACCAGGCATCCATGCCTTTTTTGACGGTTGGTAATCAACTTATGAAAAAGGCTTTGGACATAGATGACCTTAAAGAGGACCTTTCACCTAAAAAAAAAATATCCAAAAGTTATATCACCTTATAGGGGTCAAACCCCTGATGTCTTCACCATTTTTCTTTTTTTAAAACGACCCCCCATTCGCCCGCTTTGCTCCCCGATATCTTCTGCGCCTCATATGCAAATGAGGCGTCTTGGTTATAGTAGGCGTTATCTCCAAAGTTATGGTGGGCGTGTCCGGGCGTTCCTCCTCACTCCCTGGCTGCGAGCGCATTCAATAGCAGCGCTCGGCTCTTAGCCAGGGAGAAGGAGCTCAAGTTCTCGTGAGAACTTGAGCTTGCTGAGTCCCGGAACCCGCGCCATCTTGGTACACTCGCTACGCTCCTCTTCTGCGCTGGGGAATCCAAGATGGCGCGGGTTCCGGGACTCGGCAAGCTCAAGTTCTCGCGGTTCTCGCGAGAACTTGAGCTCCTTCTCCCTGGCTAAGAGCCGAGCGCTGCTATTGGATGTGCTCGCAGCCAGGGAGTGAGGAGGAACACCCGGACACGCCCACCATAACTTTGGAGATGACGCCTACTATAACCAAGACGCCTCATTTGCATATGAGGCGCAGAAGATATCGGGGAGCAAGGCGGGTGAATGGGGGGTCGTTTTAAAAAAAGAAAAATGGTGAAGACATCAGGGGTTTGACCCCTATAAGGTGATATAACTTTTGGATATTTTTTTTTTAGGTGAAAGGTCCTCTTTAATAAAATTATTAAACACTGCCCCAAGCCTACTGTGGCTCCGTCTGGCACAGTGGTTTATTTAAAGAAAGCCTGTAAAGGGAGAAATTTCACCCAAGAAGACCTTAGACTCATAATTGACGGAATAGTGGTTTCCCACAGTTCATGGGATTGGAAAAAGGTAACAACAGTATCAGAAATAGACCCCAATACTAACGCAAAGGACTATATTTGTAACACTGAGCACGGACAACAGTTAATAAGGAGATAGAAGAACACATGATAGAGGTATTTAAACAAAAGTCTTCACTCCCAGTAGCCGTAGCATGTAAGCAAAAACCCTCAGAAAGCGTTACTGATTTCTGGAGGAGATTTATGGATTGCTGGAAATTTGGAGGCAGGGCTACCGATTCTCCAGAACGACAGTCTAATTATTTCCACATTTATTAACAATCTATCTGATAGGCTAATGCTTACAGTAAAACAGAACATCTCCACGTGGACTTCAGACAGCATAGATCAATTTGAAAGACACCTTTATGAAAAGGAAGCTGCAGGGTGTTTCGACATTAGCAAATCCACTGCCCCCACACATGCGTATGCAGGGAACAGAGGGAGAGGGAGAAACAAGCGAAAGACAGCAGGAAACTTTCATAGATCAAATGATAGAAACCAAGACTTCCAAACCATGAATAACCGCTGTTATAACTGTGGACAGGAGGGACATTGGGCTAGACAGTGCACAATGCCCAGGAGAGACACGCAGAATTGGGGAGCACACAGCCAACAAAAGCCCATGACACAAAGGGGACAGAATATAGATAGACAGGGTACGCAGACTCAGCCCAGGTTCCCCATTGATTGGATTCATCAACAACCCTACTGACGGGGCCCGGAGGGAGTCACCCCAGCTTTCACACAGGTCACCACCCACTGGAAAGATACACTGATTATTTTGCTTAAAGTTGCGGAAAGGAAGGTCGGATTCATGGTAGACAACGGCGCCAACTTCAGTGTGTTAAAAAAAGACATGTACAAGGGACCTTTAAGAATGTCTGACCCCTCTATGGGAATCAACGGGGTATTAACTACCGTAAAACATGAAAACGAGTGCCCTCCCAATAGAGACAGTGAATGGTGAATACATCGCGGACCATACTTTCAGCATCATACCGGATTGCCCTGTAAGTTTATTAGGAAGGGACCTGTTTGTGAAGTTGGACTTGGGGGTGACAGTAAAAAATGACGGACTAAGTATTCACTCAGCCACCATGCCCATAGTGACCCTGGCTATATGTACTTTTGTTAGTTTACAGGACCACCCTGAGCTAGGAGACATAAACTCTTCACTATGGTCACAGGGCGACTATGACACGGGCCTGATTAATTGCACACCTTATCAAGCCAATCTTAAACCCGGTGCCACACCGGTGTATCAAAAGCAATACCCATTGTCCAAGGAAAAGATTGAGAGGCTATGGCCAATGATAGAAGAATTTCTGAAAAAAGGAATCCTCGAGGAGGTGATTTCACCTTACTCCACCCCTATCAATCCTGTGACAAAGGAAGATGGTACTACCTGCTTTGTCCAGGATTTGAGGGCAATCAACAATCTCATTGTGCCCATAGCCCCGGTGGTTCCTGATGTCACAACTCTCCTTTCCTCCATCCCCGCGGAAGCCGTCTGGTTAATAAGAGTACCCGACTACTTTTTGCTTTTTCCTTTGAAGGACGTCAACTGACCTTGGGTAGAATGCCACAGGGGTATGCTGATTCACAAGTTGTGTACAGCATCGTCCTCCAAGCCACTTTGAAACCCTGGCACCCCCCCAAGGTTCCATCCTGATACAGTATGTTGATGATCTACTGTTGTGCAGCATGTCAGTGGAGGCAAGTGTACATGATGGTATATCCTTGTTGAAATGATTGTCAGAATGTGGTCATAAAGTGTCGTTAAAGAAACTGCAGTGGTGCAAACAGCAGGTTGAATACTTGGGCTTTGTCCTCACACAGGGGGAAAGAAGAATCAGTCGCAGGAGAATCCAGTCTATTGCTGGCTTGGTCACCCCGCGCACCAAGAAGGAAATGCTGTCCTTTCTTGGTATGATAAACTACTGTAGCCAATGGATCCCTGACTGTTCTTATTATGACAATATTTTGAGGCAAGCCACTCTGGAAGAATCCCCAGAGCTAATAAGATGGTCAAAAGAAATGTTGAATGCTTTCGATACCTGAAATGTTCATTGATGTGGAGCCCAGGATTGGGCCTCCCTGATTATAACCTACCATTCCACATGTTTGCATGACAAAACTGTAAAACCATGGCGGGGGTACTCACTCAAGAACATGGGGGAAAGTTGCGTCCTTGTGCCTTTTTCTCAAAGGTAATGCCTGTACAAGGGATGCCGGCATGTCTACGTACTCTTGCGGCCTGTGCGATGATGGTGGAATTGGCCACACCCTTTACATTGGGACACCACACTGTCTTGCATACTACCCATGACGTAGTGGGACTACTCAGAGGTATTCATACGCAGCACATGTCAGCACAAAGATTGTCAGGATATGAAGTCCTTTTACTCAGTGATCCATCATTACAGATTAAATATGCCTCACATACGGCAGGACCAGCACCTATACTAAATGCATCACTAGGACTAAAAGGGACAGAAGACTTTTTACCAGATGAACATGACTGTCTCAATGTACTAGAATGCGAAACCTCCCCCAGACTAGACTTGTCAGCCACCCCATACCAGAAGCACCAGAAGTGTTTGTAGACGGTTCATGTTCACGTCCACTCGACACCGTCTACTGTGCAGCATATGCAGTAGTGATGCTGCCAGATATTATCCGTTATCACGACCCGTTCATGTGCAATCAGCCCAAGCTGCAGAATTAATAGCACTTACAAGGGCATGCCAAATACACAAAAACAAACCTGTCACAATATACACAGACAGCAGATATGCACACCGGGTTGTGTGGGACCATTGGGTAATCTGGCAACGCAGGGGTTTCAACACAGCTGACGGTAAGAAAATATCACATTCCCAGCTTAGAGATGATCTGTTGGCCGCCCTCCAGCTTCCCTCACAAATAGCTGTTACACATTGCAAAGCACATACTCGAGGAAAAGACAAGATTTCCCAGGGCAATGCCCTGGCTGACAAGGTGGCAAAAGAAATGGCCCAAAAACATCCCAATTGGATTCATGAACCAGACCTTGCCTAAAGCCTCCATCCTTAAGCTCCACACACATGCTGACAGAGCTCCAGAGATATGCCACAGAGGAAGAAGAAAATTACTGGGTTTACCCTGTTTTGCAGAAAAATCCACAAACTGGATTGATCTTCAAAGAGGGGAAACCATGTATACCCCAGCACAGCGCTGCACTTTTCATAGCACATTTTCCCGGAGTAGGGCACAACAGCATCAAAACAACATGCACCCTTTTGAGCTAAAATTTCTTGTAGAACGCATGAATCGAACAGTTAAAGACAAACTTAGGAAACCCACAGCAGGTACTTTTGAGAAATGGAAACAAATCCTACCTATTATATTGGCAGAAATAAGAATGACTCCCAATAAGTGGTTAGGACTGTCACCCTTCGAAATCCTTATAGGTAGGCCCTTTCCAACTCTTTGGGCAAGTCACCCCCTAGTGGTACAGGAAGGCGACATAGACCAGATTAGGGAAGAATATGTCACAAACTGATTAAAGTTCTTAGCAAAACTGAAGAGAAAGTTGCTTGTAAGTCTCCCTCACTTCCACAGGAACCAACGCACCACTTCCGTGCTGGGGACACAATGGTGGTCGGGGTACTACGTAAAGGAAAAGATCCCAAGGAGCTGACATTCGGACCCCCTACCACGGTGGTAGCAGTCACTAGAACAGCGATTCTCACAGAGGAGGCTCCGATCTGGATTCATGCTAGCAGAGTGAAAAGGGTCCCGGAGGCTTCTTCTCCGGTGTCCAACAAAGACAAAGAGGGGAGCTCAGAAGAAGCCTTGCCACAGGCTGAAGATGAAGACCCCCACAATATTCTGGGAGATTTGTTTGCTGCTGATTATTAAATGTTGTGTTTTCTTGCCAATCGGACTCATTACCACTTGTATTTATCATCCAGAGGAGATGAGTTTATTATGTGGTGCACCAAATAATTACACAGTCTCTAAAAGAGCTCAGGAGCAAGATCCTTTTGTTCCTGGCCCCTCTTATTCTGAACAGAATAGTATAATCAGGATAGTGAAGGCCCTAAATGTTAGCTCATTGTGCCTTAAAGATTTACAGAGTCCACGAGACCTTATACAAACATGTGTTGTTGCTGTACCCAATGTATACCCTCATTAATTAATACATTTATGAGATGTAGGCGAGTCCCAGATACACCACAAGCTGCATACATTCAGATACCTAAAAAAAAAACTGGGTCTCCAGAGGATTACCAACAATATTTACAGAAATATTTTGAATGAAAAAAACAAGAAAGGAACAAAATGAAAAAAACACATTTTATAGAAATATGTAGATGGTTTTTAAGAGGGGATTGAAGGGTTCTATTAGAGTTCAAAGTCTATTTTGTATATTAGCTTTAAATTCCATCACTATCTATACATCAGTATATCACGCACACACGAACACATAGGAGTAAAGAGTTCTTGGAAAACTATTTCATAAGACCTAAGTGTTTTGCCCGCATATAGCCTTGACTCTGATGAAAGATAACTGAAATCTGTAGCTGGCTAAAACGTGTGTTACTCTGTGATTGGTTAACTTAAACATAATGTTATTAGATTAGGTCTATATATGTCTCATTAGATCATTAAAGACTCAGAGTGACATTGAACAACACCGAATTGTGTCCTGTGTCAACGTCGCTCTCTCTGGCGCCAGATAAGAATCAAATCAAGCTGAATACCGAAGTCTGGTACCTGGGGTACCAAAAAGAGGGAAAGAAATGAATATTCCTAACAGTCATGGGCAAAAGTTTTGAGAATTACATAAATATTGGAAATTGGAAAAGTTGCTGCTTAAGTTTTTATAACAGCAATTTGCATATACTCCAGAATGTGAAGAAGAGTAATGAGATGAATTGCATAGTCCGTCTTTGCCATGAAAATTAACTTAATCCCAAAACAAACCTTTCCACTGCATTTCATTGCTGTCATTAAAGGACCTACTGAGATCATTTCAGTAATCATCTTGTTAACTCAGGTGAGAATGTTGACGAGCACAAGGTTGGAGATCATTATGTCAGGCTGATTGGGTTAAAATGGCACACTTAACATGTTAGAAGGAGGGTGATGCTTGAAATCATTGTTCTACCATTGTTAACCATGGTGACCTGCAAAGAAACGCGTGCAGCCATCATTGCATTGCATAAAAATGGCTTCACAGGCAAGAATATTGTGGCTACTAAGACTGCACTTCAATCAACAATTTATAGGATCATCAAGAATTTCAAGGAAAGAGGTTCAATTCTTGTTAAGAAGGCTTCAGGGCATCCAAAAAAGTCCAGCATGCGCTAGGATCGTCCCCTAAACAGGATTCAGCTGCGGGATCGGAGTGCCACCAGTGCAGAGCTTGCTCAGGAATGGCAGCAGGCAGGTGTGAGCGCATCTGCACGCACAGTGAGGCGAAGACTTTTGGAAGATGGCCTGGTGTCAAGAAGGGCAGCAAAGAAGCCACTTCTCTCCAAAAAAAAAAAAAAAACATCAGGGACAGATTGATCTTCTGCAGAAAGTATGGTAAATGGACTGCTAAGGACTGGGGCAAAGTCATATTCTCCAATGAAGCCTCTTTTCGATTGTTTGGGACATCTGGAAAAAGGCTTGTCCGGAGATGAAAAGGTGAGCGCTACCATCAGTCCTGTGTCATACCATGAGTCCTGTGTCATGCCAACAGTAAAGCATCCTGAGACCATTCATGTGTGGGGTTGCTTCTCATCCAAGGGAGTGGGCTCACTCACAATTTTGCCCAAAAACAGCCATGAATAAAGAATGGTACCAAAACACCCTCCAACAGCAACTTCTTCCAACAATCCAACAACAGTTTGGTTAAGAACAATGCATTTTCCAGCACGATGGAGCACCGTGCCATAAGGCAAAAGTGATAACTAAGTGGCTCAGGGACCAAAACGTTGACATTTTGGGTCCATGGCCTGGAAACTCCCTAGGTCTTAATCCCATTGAGAACATGTGGTCAATCCTCAAGAGGCGGGTGGACAAACAAAAACCCACTAATTCTGACAAACTCCAAGAGGTGATTATGAAAGAATGGGTTGCTGTCAGTCAGGAATTGGCCCAGAAGTTGATTGAGAGCATGCCCAGTCGAATTGCAGAGGTCCTGAAAAAGAAGGGCCAACACTGCAAATACTGACTCTTTGCATAAACGTCATGTAATTGTCGATAAAAGCCTTTGAAATGTATGAAGTGCGTGTAATTATATTTCACTACATCACAGAAACAACTAAAACAAAGATCTAAAAGCAGTTTAGCAGCAAACTTTGTGAAAACTAATATTTGTGTCATTCTCAAAACTTTTGGCCACGAATGTACAGTATGTGTATGTATTAAAGAACGAGATACACATATGTGAAAACACAAGCAATGTGTGGGGCTGTTCAGAGCTGATCAATCTTTTTTTATGTTCCCAGTTGATCGTGACATTTAGGCTGCTTCAGCTAACTGCCTGTCTGTGCCTTTAAAAAAAATTGCCAGTTTGCCACTTGTCTTAAAAGCTGTATGTAAGAAGCTAGCATAGCTTTGATGCACAGACCCTGTTTCCTTCCATTCTAATACAGACTCAATGGACATGATCATGGACATGTTAAGTCACAAACCTTTCCTTTTTACAGTGCGTTGTCATCAAATAAATAAAATGAATGACATTGATTATCTTGGTATAAAGGCATCTGTCAATGAGTGGGATATATGCTGACTCTTGTCCATTAAAAGCACCTACAATAGGCACATCAGTATAAACTTAGATCATGGAGTAACGAAAGAAGCAGAGCTAGACTGATGAATCATGTTTTCTTTTACATCATGTGGATGGCCTAGTGTACTATCAGGGGTGGATTGTCCATAGACCCCACAGGGAAATTTCCTGTGGGCCGATGCCCAGGGGACCACTCAAGCCCTCTTGATTGCCGCAGGCCAGGTACATAATGATCTGTTGCTCAACGGCCACAGGTGCTCTTCGGAACTCAACTATATTACGGTCCTCATTACAGTAAAACAGTTAAATACTTTGGCTGGGCGACGGTATTTTGTGATTTCCTGTAGTATTTGGTTCTGGTGGAGCAGTATTCTGTGCTGCACTATGGTATCGCAGGCCCTATCTACAACTTTTGTCCCTGGCTACTTTTTTTTGCCCATCTTCTGTCAATTTGGACCCACCTACAACATGGGGCCACTTTCAGTTTTTTTTTCCCAGGGCCACTTTAAATCCCCAATCTGCCCCTGTGTACTGTATCTGTACTGTACTGTACCAACTGGTTTGACTTTGGACTAGACCTAAGGGTGTTATCCTGGTATTCACCCTTTGTCCCCATACAGGAATCTGGACTTTGCTGCAGCGGAAATTTCAGGCCGCTACCTCTTGAATTAGTCCTGGTGTCATTTGCACCTTATCCACTGGGGTCATAAACACTGGTGAGAAGTACCAAAGGGTCAGGGCAGGCAGAGTTCCTGCAAATCTGTGAAACTAGTCCAAAGTCAGGGCAGGAGGCAAATGATCAATACTGTAACCAGGCTAGGACAGATCAGGCAGTGGAGAATCGACAGGGGTAAGTACATGGGAAGACAAACAAAAGAGTAAACCTTCACTAAGGGCTATCAAGCAAAATAATATAGAACTCAGTGGAAGGAGCCTTAAGTACTCTAAAATGACTAGTCATTGGCTAGAAAAAAAACTAGGGTGAGTGCACTGGTCCTTTAAGAGCCTGCAAGTGTGCGTGAGCCCTAGAGACAGGCTGGTAGGACCTCACAAAGAAGCACAGGCAAACAAATAACTGGCAAACACATAACTACATGGCACAATAAGGTTCTATGTGCATTGCATTCTGTCTCCCTATTGGAGGTATCTGTTGGAAGGCTTCCAAAAATATGTATATGTATAGGTATACAGTGGCATATGTTGCCCATACAGTCCCATTGTAAAATGAAGTATACCTTACAACATGTGTTTTTTTGCAGTGTTATGAATTGTGCAGTCTGGTTTGTTTTACTATAAAGTTAAAAAGGATATTTCAACCCTTTCAAGACACAGCAAATTATCATCCTCCTGACCAGGCTGATTTCTGCAAATCTGACATTTGAAATGCTTTTACTTATCCAAGCCATTCTGAGATTATTTTCTTGTAACACTTTGTACTTTATGTTAGTGAAAATTTGGGTTGATATGTTTTGCCTTTGTTTATAAAAAAAAAATCCAAAGTTTACAAAAAAATTTAAAAATATTGTGATACCTCTAAAAATAGTTATTAATTAACATTCACCATATATGTTGGCATAATTTTATACATCATATTATTTTTTAGTCTTAGAATTTTAGAAACCCTTTTTCAAGTTTTCAAGAGTCAGTCTTAATTAAGTAATACTTGTGTAATTAGTGTGAGAAAGGTGGTATCAAATAAAAAAATAGGAAGAGCACCAATATGCAGAAAAAAAATATTTTATGTTGAGTGTGGAATCCTGGCTGTGGTGTCACAACCTCATGCCACTGAGTTCAAAAATATGTCGAAAGCGTCATCAGCCATTCAAATTACAGATTTTGATTTACAAAAGTTCGCAGTGACATTTCTTATATTAGTATTAGAGATGAACGAATCGAAGTTGACGAAGTGGAATTAGATCCAAATTTCAGGAAAAATTTGATTTGCATTTCCTAAAATGGCTGCTGCTCGTGTTAGGACATGGAGAAAAGAACTCTGGGAATGAGGGATCACCCACAATGCCATGCATGCAGCCAATCAGCAGCCAGCCCCTGTGATGTCATATACCTATAAATAGCCTCAGCTTTCTGCCATTTTCCAATGTACTTAGTGTAGGGAGAGATGTAACAGGGGCTAGGGACAGTGCTAGGAAAGACTTCATTGTGCTGAAAAAATTATTTACAAGTTCAGGGAAAGAGTATTCAAGGTGTAGGGAAATGAAAGGATTCTATTATACCTTGCTGCATTTACGAGGTGTATTAAAAGGAAAGATAAATAGACGAGGTCCAGCTTCTTTAAAATGCAATTTTCTTAATTTCAAGAAGTAAAATCCATAAGCAAAATACAGTGTAAATCTACGTGTTTCCAACCTCACAATCCTGGTCCTTATTCATGACATTTTACACCAAGCAAACCTTTTTTTATAACCATGTGTTCCCCCAATCACAAAAGGAATCGGTATCACATGATTTAACAAAGAGAGTGACTAACAAAACATGGACTAAATACTTAAAAACATTGAAACATGAATTCATCTGCATAGTAGTATCACATCATATTTTCTGTTCAAGCCTTTGAGGGAACAAGTTCCAAATTCAAATATCCAGAAAGCCTCTCAGCTTAGAAGCTTTCTGCTCCAATCCCCACCCCTAATGGGTGGAGTAACCCTTTCCACTCCCTGAACCGCAAGAGAAGTCGTGTCCCCATTATGAACTGTAGCAAAATGCATGCTGACTGCAGAGACATTGCGGGTTCTATAGTGAGGTGAATCTGATATATGTTTGTGCACCCTGGTTTTGATCTGATTTGTGGTGCATCCGACATATTGTAGTAGGCATTTTTTATATGTAATCAAATAGATAGCAAATTCAATTCAGTATTGCAGTTCAGGTAACACTTAATATCATGATTTCTGCCATTTGCTGTGGACTCAAAAGTAGAACCCACAGACATATGATCGCAACAAATACATCTCGTATGACCACATCTAAAACTCTCCTTTATGTACCTTGGGTAAAGAATGAAAAATAGATATGATAGGATTCTTCACATAAATATACTCCATTTCTTTTTTACTCAATATCCCTAAAGAAAAACCTCTCTGTAGGATATGTGATAATTTTGACTAAAAAATGGGGAGCAGATTGTTACTTAATGGAGCATAAGTAGTTAAATCATGCAAAATTTTTTAGATTTGTATTTTATATATATAGCTATCCTTCAACACAACCGCTCCCCCTTTATCTGCCTTTTTTATCACTAAATCCAACCTTCTTATTAAGTCTTTCAGTGCATTAAATTCCCCTGGGGACATGTTCATTTTTCTTTTCCTTATGGCTGCAGACTCTATACCTTCGTGGCAAGATTTAACTCTCGTGTGTGTAACGCGCACAAATCTTTCTCTATCAACTACTGGAAGCGGTCTAAAGCAGGAGACCTCGATTGTATTAGACAGAAGTCTCTAATAAATGTTTTAAAAGCAGTAGCAGAATTGATATGCAAAAAAGACCCCTGCTCTGATTGCATTTCCTGGAGGAGAGAAATGTGGGCTAATTCCTTAATTCATTGAACACTGTAATACGCAATGTAAATCTATATTATCATGTTAAGAATTACATGGCCCAGAATCTTCAGTAGATAGAGAATGCATTTTTTAAAGTTAGATTGCGTGCCAAACGATTCACATCTACAATTGTTTTCAAAGTGATATGTAGGTGAAATAGGAATAATAGGAAAGATATGTACATCCTATTAGCTGTTCTGCGTTGATTTTATATTGTTTGACATTTTTTTGGGGGGTGTATTAATAGAAAAAAAAAGGAAAAAATATATGTCATAATTGCCGTTCAGCGGTGAAGTTACATTGTACTACAGCCATAGGGGGTGTATTAATAGGAAAGATACATACGTCCTATTAGCTGTACTGCGTGAATTGTGATTGTTATGTTTTTTTTGGTGTATTGAGTGTAATGGGAATAGTGATGAGCAGCATAGGCAATAATTGTTTTCACAATATTTTGTTTATTTTTGGCCTAATATTCGCCATAAATTTGCAAATTCTAGAATTCATGATCTCGTCATTATTTTCTTGATTTCGAAAATCGTCAATGTAATATGTGCGTATTGCGTACGCAATACAGGCGTGGCTCACTTTTGCTACATTTTTCAAGCTGCTAGACACTAATCCCTATCACAGCACAGTATCACAGTATCAGCTACACTATATCACTATCTAACCTACACTGACTATCTCCCACTAACTATCTGCATTAGATATATGAGCTAACTAACTATCTAATGTAATTGAATAAGGATCCAGATTACTAAGCAAAGCACAGAGCACAGCAATGACACTGCTCTTTCTCTCAGAACTGCAAAAAACAGCAGAAAATGGCTGCTGGGGAGCTCAGACAAAGATATTGCAGCCTTCTCATTGGCCCACAAGCAAGAAGCAGTGAGGGTGGTGATGAAAAAAATCTAGAATATTCGCAATTACGAAGATATAGCACTATATTCTAGATCTTCGTAAATTCTGTAAGTGGCGATATTCGCGATAAAAATTTGCGATTGGAATATTTGCGATTAACACTAAATTATAGTCATAATTGCCGTTCAGCAGTGAAGTTACATTGTACTACAGCCATTTGCGGGATGTATTAATAGGAAAGATACGTACGTCCTATTAGCAGTTCTGCGTTGATTTTACACTGTTTTACTTTTTTGGGGCGGTGTATTAATAGGAAAAAATAAATAAATATATGTCATAATTGCCGTTCAGCTATGACGTTACATTGTACTACAGCCATTTAAGGGGTGGATTAATAGGAAAGATACGTACGTCCCATTCTGCGGTGATGTGTGATTGTTATATTTCTTTTTTTGGGGTGAAAAAGAATACATCTTAATTGCCATTCTGCAGTGTAGTTACATTGCACTACAGCCATTTACGCGGTGTATTCATGGGAAAACCTACAGTACTTCCTATTATTCAGAACACTAGTACTCATGTAGTAGACCTTCCAGAATGACCAGGGAGGTACGAAGATAAGTAAACAAGCAGACTCAAAAACAGGAAAAGGAATTCTAGATAAATGCAGTACACAAATGGTTAATCCAGAAGAGAGCCAGATTCTGTTATCAGGAAAGTTGATATACATAAACAGGAACAGCAGGCACAAGAGTAAATCCAAAAACAAGCCAGAAGTCAGATCACCAGAAATGTCAAAATAAAGTTGCGAAGTATAGAGCGTGGAACATTAAACACAATCACAGGCAATGTTGATAGAACATCAGCTGTCTTAAATATCCCACCTAGCTCTGGGATTCGACACCAAGTCAGAAACAAGATTGGCTCAGTTTCCAGTCAGGGTTTGTTCACATGACCACGCTTTGGTTCCTCATCTGAGCCGTATTTTTTTCTGCTCGGGTACAGACCCATTCACTTCAATGGAGCCGCAAAAGGTGCGGACAGCACTCTGTGTGCTGTCCGCATCCGTTGCTCATTTTTATGGCCCTGCAAAAGTTATGAATCATGTCCGATTCTTGTCCGTTTTGCAGACAAGAATAGGCATTTCTATAAAGGGCCGTCCATTCCATTCAGCAAATTGCGGAAGGCACACGGGCAACATCCATGTTTTTCGGATCCGCATTTTGCATATCCCCAATTTGCGGACCGCAAAATACGGCATGGTTGTGTGAACAAGCCCTCACTCTGACAAGTCAAACAGCCAACACTTGTCTGGCAGGCATAGAACCCCTCCCAGTACAGTAATGCATAGTAGTGTGATGGCAGAATTTCCACCCACAGCATTCTGCCAGCTCTTTGTTATGCTGGTAACATGTCCACCATTTTGTTTTTGTACCAGAGGTCTAAGTACGTTGCCACCCAGTACTGGTCCTTGCCCTTTATGATTTTTATCCGGGGGTCCCTCTTCAAACACTGGAGCATGAAGGCCCTGATTTGCACTAAATTGGAAGAGGTGGAGCGCCCTGGCTAATGCTCTTTGTCCAGGAGAATGTTGTCCTCGGTCTCCTCCCTCCAGCCACGGACAACACCAGGGATCCCCAAAAAATCCCCCTCAAATCCTGCTCTTCTTGCTCCTCCTCCTCCCCCCAGCCACCATCCTCCTCCTCCTCCCCCCAGCCACCATCCTCCTCTGACTTCTCATCAGACTCCTGCTGACTTATCTCAGATGGAGTAGCCTTCGCTGGGAATTCATTCAGCATTGCGACTTCCTCATCTTCCAGCTCCTGCTCCTCGATGGCTTGATCAATGACACGACGCACTGCACGCTCCAGAAAGAAGGTGTGAGGTATGATGTCACTGATGGCGCCCTGGATGCAACTAACCAGTTTGGTGATGTCATCGAATGGCCACAGAAGACTGCATGCGTCACGCATGAGCAGCCACTGGTGCGGGGAAAAGAAACCAAGCTCCGCAGAACCTGTCCTGCTGCAGAGTTCGTACAGGTAGTCGTTAACGGCACGTTGCTGCTGGAGCAGCCTATCAAGCATATACAAGGTAGAGTTCCAGCACGTCGGGCTGTCGCAAATCAGACGTCTGACAAGCAGGTGGTGTCGCCGCTGAACATCAGTAAGATGAGCCATGGCCGTGTAAGATCTTCTAAAATGGCCAGAGATTTTCCTGGCCTGCCGCAAGACGCCCTGTACCCCGGGGTATTTGGCAATGAATCGGTGCACAACTAAGTTCAGGACATGTGCCATGCATGGCGCATGTGTGATTTTGCCCTGGTTCAGCGTGCACACCAGATTGGCACTGTTGTCGCACACTACTTTACCAACTGTCAAATTGAGTGCAGAAGCAGGCCTCAATCAGTATTTGGTGGAAGCAGGTATATCGCACCCCTCAATCAGTATTTGGTGGAAACAGGTATATCGAACCCATTAATCAATATTTGGTGGAAGCAGGTATATCGTAACTCTCAATCAGTATTTTGTGGAAGCAGGTGTATCGCAGGCCTCAATCAGTATTTGGTGGAAGCAGGTATATAGAACCCCTTAATAAGTATTTTGTAGAAGCAGGAATATCACACCCTTCACTCAGTATTTTGTGGAAACAGGTATATAGAACCCCTTAATCAATATTTGGTGGAAGCAGGTATATCGCAGCCCTCAATCAGTATTTTGTGGAAGCAGGTATATAGAACCCCTTAATCAGTATTTTGTAGAAGCAGGAATATCGCACCCTTCACTCAGTATTTTGTGGAAACAGGTATATAGAACCCCTTAATCAATATTTGGTGATAGCAGGTATATCGTACCCCTCAATCAGTATTTTTTAGAAGCAGGTGTATAGCAGGGCTCAATTAATATTTGGTGGAAGCAGGTATATCGTACCTCTCAATCATTATTTTGTGGAAGCAGGTGTATCACAGGCCTCAATAAGTATTTGGTGGAAGCAGGTATATAGAACCCCTTAATCAGTATTTTGTAGAAGCAGGTATATCGCACTCTTCACTCAGTATTTTGTGGAAACAGGTATATAGGACCTCTTAATCAACATTTGGTGGAAGCAGGTATATCACACCCCTCAATCAGTATTTGGTGGAAGCAGGTGTGTCACAGGCCTCAATCAATATTTGGTGGAAGCAGGTATATCACACTCCTCATTCAGTATTTTGTGGAAGTAGGTATATAGAACCCCTGAATCAATACTTGGTGGAAGCAGGTATATTGCACCCCTTAATCAATAATTGGTGGAAGCAGGTATATTGCACCCCTCAATTAGTATTTTGTGGAAGCAGGTGTATCGTAGGCCTCGATCAATATTTGGTGGAAGCAGGTATATCGTACCCCTCAATCAGTATTTTGTAGAAGCAGGTATATAGAACGCCTTAATCAATGCTTGGTGAAAGCAGGTATATCGCACCCTTCAACCAGTATTTTGTGGAAGCAGGTATATCGCACCCCTCAATCAGTATTTTGTGGAATCAGGTATATAGAACCCCATAATCAATATTTGGTGGAAGCAGGTATATTCACCCCTCAATCAGTATTTTGTGGAAGCAGGTGTATCGCAGGCCTCAATAAATATTTGGTGGAAGCAGGTATATCGCACCCCTCAATCAGTATTTTGGGTAAGCAGGTATATAGAACCCCTTAATCAGTATTTTGTAGAAGCAGGTATATCGCACTCTTCACTCAGTATTTTGTGGAAACAGGTATATAGAACCTCTTAATCAACATTTGGTGGAAGCAGGTATATCGCACCCCTCAATCAGTATTTTGTGGAAGCAGGTATATGAAACCCCTCAATCAGTATTTTGTGGAAGCAGGTATATCGCACCCCTCAATCAGCAGTATTTTGTGGAATCAGGTATATAGAACCTCTTAATCAACATTTGGTGGAAGCAGGTATATCGCACCCCTCAATCAGTATTTTGTGGAATCAGGTATATAGAACCCCATAATCAATATTTGGTGGAAGCAGATATATCCACCCCTCAATCAGTATTTTGTGGAAGCAGGTGTATCGCAGGCCTCAATAAATATTTGGTGGAAGCAGGTATATCGCACCCCTCAATCAGTATTTTGGGTAAGCAGGTATATAGAGCCCCTTAATCAGTATTTTGTAGAAGCAGGTATATCGCACTCTTCACTCAGTATTTTGTGGAAACAGGTATATAGAACCTCTTAATCAACATTTGGTAGAAGCAGGTATATCGCACCCCTCAATCAGTATTTTGTAGAAGCAGGTATATAGAACCCCTTAATCAATATTTGGTGAAAGCAGGTATATTGCACCCCTCAACCAGTATTTTGTGGAAGCAGGTATATCAAACCCCTCAATGAGTATTTTGTGGAAGCAGGTATATCGCACCCCTCAATCAGTATTTTGTAGAATCAGGTATATAGAACCGCATAATCAATATTTGGTGGAAGCAGGTATATCCACCCCTCAATCAGTATTTTGTGGAAGCAGGTGTATCGCACCCCTCAACCAGTATTTTGTGGAAGCAGGTATATAAAACCCCTCAATCAGTATTTTGTGGAAGCAGGTATATAGAACCCCTTAATCAGTATTTTGTAAAAGCAGGTATATCGCACTCTTCACTCAGTATTTTGTAGAAGCAGGTATATTGCACCCCTTAATCAATAATTGGTGGAAGCAGGTATATCGCACCCCTCAATTAGTTTTTTTTGGAAGCAGGTGTATCGCAGGCCTCGATCAATATTTGGTGGAAGCAGGTACATCGTACCCCTCAATCAGTATTTTGTAGAAGCAGGTATATAGAACGCCTTAATCAATATTTGGTGAAAGCAGGTATATCGCACCCCTCAACCAGTATTTTGTGGAAGCAGGTATATGAAACCCCTCAATCAGTATTTTGTGGAAGCAGGTATATCGCACCCCTCAATCAGTATTTTGTGGAATCAGGTATATAGAACCCCATAATCAATATTTGGTGGAAGCAGGTATATCCACCCCTCAATCAGTATTTTGTGGAAGCAGGTGTATCGCAGGCCTCAATAAATATTTGGTGGAAGCAGGTATATCGCACCCCTCAATCAGTATTTTGGGTAAGCAGGTATATAGAACCCCTTAATCAATATTTGGTGGAAGCAGGTATATCAGATCCCCCAAATAGGTTTTTGGGGAAGCAGGTATATCGCACCCCTCAATCAGTATTTGGTGGAGGCAGGTTTATCGCAGGTCTCAATCAATATTTGGTGGAAGCAGGTATATTGCACCACTCAACAGTATTTTGTGGAAGCAGGTATATAGAGCCCCTTAATCAGTGTGTTGTAGAAGCAGGTATATCGCACTCTTCACTCAGTATTTTGTGGAAGCAGGTATATAGAACCTCCTAATCAACATTTGGTGGAAGCAGGTATATCGCACCCCTCAATCAATATTTTGTGGAAGCAGGTATATGAAACCCCTCAATCAGTATTTTGTGGAAGCAGGTATATCGCACCCCTCAATCAGCAGTATTTTGTGGAATCAGGTATATAGAACCTCTTAATCAACATTTGGTGGAAGCAGGTATATCGCACCCCTCAATCAGTATTTTGTGGAATCAGGTATATAGAACCCCATAATCAATATTTGGTGGAAGCAGATATATCCACCCCTCAATCAGTATTTTGTGGAAGCAGGTGTATCGCAGGCCTCAATAAATATTTGGTGGAAGCAGGTATATTGCACCCCTCAATCAGTATTTTGGGTAAGCAGGTATATAGAGCCCCTTAATCAGTATTTTGTAGAAGCAGGTATATCGCACTCTTCACTCAGTATTTTGTGGAAACAGGTATATAGAACCTCTTAATCAACATTTGGTAGAAGCAGGTATATCGCACCCCTCAATCAGTATTTTGTAGAAGCAGGTATATAGAACCCCTTAATCAATATTTGGTGAAAGCAGGTATATTGCACCCCTCAACCAGTATTTTGTGGAAGCAGGTATATCAAACCCCTCAATGAGTATTTTGTGGAAGCAGGTATATCGCACCCCTCAATCAGTATTTTGTAGAATCAGGTATATAGAACCGCATAATCAATATTTGGTGGAAGCAGGTATATCCACCCCTCAATCAGTATTTTGTGGAAGCAGGTGTATCGCACCCCTCAACCAGTATTTTGTGGAAGCAGGTATATAAAACCCCTCAATCAGTATTTTGTGGAAGCAGGTATATAGAACCCCTTAATCAGTATTTTGTAAAAGCAGGTATATCGCACTCTTCACTCAGTATTTTGTAGAAGCAGGTATATTGCACCCCTTAATCAATAATTGGTGGAAGCAGGTATATCGCACCCCTCAATTAGTTTTTTTTGGAAGCAGGTGTATCGCAGGCCTCGATCAATATTTGGTGGAAGCCGGTACATCGTACCCCTCAATCAGTATTTTGTAGAAGCAGGTATATAGAACGCCTTAATCAATATTTGGTGAAAGCAGGTATATCGCACCCCTCAACCAGTATTTTGTGGAAGCAGGTATATGAAACCCCTCAATCAGTATTTTGTGGAAGCAGGTATATCACACCCCTCAATCAGTATTTTGTGGAATCAGGTATATAGAACCCCATAATCAATATTTGGTGGAAGCAGGTATATCCACCCCTCAATCAGTATTTTGTGGAAGCAGGTGTATCGCAGGCCTCAATAAATATTTGGTGGAAGCAGGTATATCGCACCCCTCAATCAGTATTTTGGGTAAGCAGGTATATAGAACCCCTTAATCAATATTTGGTGGAAGCAGGTATATCAGATCCCCCAAATAGGTTTTTGGGGACGCAGGTATATCGCACCCCTCAATCAGTATTTGGTGGAGGCAGGTTTATCGCAGGTCTCAATCAATATTTGGTGGAAGCAGGTATATTCATAACTCACAGAAAAAAGATGCACCACATGGATAAGCAACTGACAACACTGGCTAATCCCTCACTCTGGTGTTAAAAGCTGAGAGATTCGCCAATATTTCCAATCAGGAACATATCGGAGCCCCTTTAGGCACCACTACACGGTATCTCAGCATGACATGGGGTCCTACCACTAGACTACCTATGGTGTGTGAACAAGGTCTGAACAGGTATTAAGTAGCCTACAGCCCCATCCCACTCACCTGCACTGCAGGACCAACAATGCAATGGGGAACACATGAGGCCGCAAGCTACACCTACAACAGACCATGTGACACCGGCTTCCAGGTGCAACAGAATGTTTACAAGCCATATGCAATGGCACATTCAATACATATAAAACAAGAATCACAAAAATAAACGTGGCCTAAATGGGTGGGACTGCTCCAGACCCCAAACACTGTGGCGTGTTTCTAACTGGGGGCAGTTCCTCCGCATGTGGTTCGCAGCGAACGGCTATCCCCAGCAAAAATTGCATACAATGGAGGATGCCGGCGCGAACCACAAGCACCACACAAACATCCTACACAAAATAAAACATGTGCGGATGAAAATATATAAACACATAACTCACAGAAAAAAGATGCACCACATGGATAAGCAACTGACAACACTGGCTAATCCCTCACTCTGGTGTTAAAAGCTGAGAGATTCGCCAATATTTCCAATCAGGAACATATCGGAGCCCCTTTAGGCACCACTACACGGTATCTCAGCATGACATGGGGTCCTACCACTAGACTACCTATGGTGTGTGAACAAGGTCTGAACAGGTATTAAGTAGCCTACAGCCCCATCCCACTCACCTGCACTGCAGGACCAACAATGCAATGGGGAACACATGAGGCCGCAAGCTACACCTACAACAGACCATGTGACACCGGCTTCCAGGTGCAACAGAATGTTTACAAGCCATATGCAATGGCACATTCAATACATATAAAACAAGAATCACAAAAATAAACGTGGCCTAAATGGGTGGGACTGCTCCAGACCCCAAACACTGTGGCGTGTTTCTAACTGGGGGGGCAGTTCCTCCGCATGTGGTTCGCAGCGAACGGCTATCCCCAGCAAAAATTGCATACAATGGAGGATGCCGGCGCGAACCACAAGCACCACACAAACATCCTACACAAAATAAAACATGTGCGGATGAAAATATATAAACACATAACTCACAGAAAAAAGATGCACCACATGGATAAGCAACTGACAACACTGGCTAATCCCTCACTCTGGTGTTAAAAGCTGAGAGATTCGCCAATATTTCCAATCAGGAACAGGTATATTGCACCACTCAACAGTATTTTGTGGAAGCAGGTATATAGAACCCCTTAATCAGTGTGTTGTAGGAGCAGGTATATCGCAACCCTCAATTTGTATTTTGTGGAAACAAGTACAGTTTGTACAACCCCTGAATCAATATTTGGTGGAATCAGGTATATTGCACCCCTCAATCAGTATTTTGTAGAAGCAGGTGTATCGTAGGCCTCAATTGATATTTAGTGGAAGCAGGTATATCGCACCGCTCAATCAGTATTTTGTGGAAGCAGGTTGATTGAACCCCTTAATCAGTATGTTGGTGAAGCAGGTATATCGCACCCCTCAATCAGTATTTTGTGGAAGCAGGTTGATAGAACCCCTTAATCAGTATGTTGGTGAAGCAGGTATATCGCACCCCTCAATCAGTATTTTGTGGAAACAGGTATATTGAACCCCTGAATCAATATTTGGTGGAAGTAGGTAAATCGCACCCCTCAATCAGTATTTTGTGGAAGCAGGTATATCAAACCCCTTAATCAGTATTTTGTGGAAACAGGTATATCGCACCCCTCAATAAGTTTTTTGGGGGGCAACAGAGATATCACACCTATTGCAAATAGTTGTTCCAATAGCGCTTGTCCCTCTATATACCTGCGGGACGCGGCAGAACCGCACAGAACTGCTGCACAATACAAATGCACTATATACTTTGTATGTTAGAAAGTATATTATAGATATATCATACCTCTCAATCACTTTTTTTGGGGGCAACAGGTATCTTACACCAGTTGCAATTAGTTATTCCAATAGCGTTTGTCCCTCTACATACCTGCGGTATCGCAGCAGAGCCGCACACAACTGCTGCACAATACAAATGCACTATAACATACGTATATTATAAGTATATCACACCCCTCAGTATGTCACACCTATCGATAGCACATCTATACCAGTCCTTAAAAGGACTTTTGTGGCCCTATTAGCTAGCGTTTGGTGTCCATAACAGTCTGTCCCTGCTCCCCAAAGCAACCTGTCCCTACACTGGCAAAACACAGAATATAAAATCGCTGCCAGATCTGGTTCATTTATAAGGTGGGGGTGTGTCCATGTGCTGAAATGCCTCAATTGGCTGTCCTGTCCCACCTCATGGATGGGTCATGGGTCAAAGTTCGGCGTAATGCAAAAGAATATGGCGCAAATCGCCATATGTTCAGATGTTCGGCGAATCGCGAATGCGCAAAGTTCGCCATGAAACGACCGCCGGGCGAACCGCAAGGCCATCTCTAATGACAGCAACAAGTCATATGTTTGCAGACAGCCTATCACACTCTTTATGTACCTACTAAGCAAGCACAAGACACGTGACTTCCTTCATGAGCAAAGCACTGCAGATGTCAAAAGTAGGAACTGGTCATTATAATGTGACTCAATCGTGTGTATATATATATATATATATATATATATATATATATATATAATGTCTATGTCCATTGTCACAAAGGATGATGACAAAGTAATGTTTTTTTCAATACATCTTTTGACCATGGCCCATTCTGTACTCACAAACTCTGCTGTGCTCTATCTGTATAGTGTATATCCAATGTTTTCACTGTTAAATGCCCTGGTTTATTATCATGCAAATGTATATGATGTTTGCATTTGTTACCTATGAATGCTATCATTATTTGTATAACTTTGTATAACTCTATTCTCTCCTTCTATGGCAGTCTAAGAAAATGAATTACAGAGGGAATATTGAATATTTTATGTATTTAATATCTTTGTGTCATCTGAATAATAATGAAATATGTCAAAGTCAATCTTTGTCAATTACCTACAATGATACTGTGCATTATTATTCTATATAAATATAGATTTAAATACAGTATATGCAGCTGCTTTCAGAACAATATTAATGTATGTTCTAAGTCTGACCATTATATGAAGATATTTCATACTGCAGAAATCAGAAGAACTGTGTCTTAAAGAGCCTCTGTCAGCATGATAATGTCAGCTGCCTCTGTCAGCTGCAGATATATCTGCATTTTATTCATTTGCAAATGAGCACAATGGAGCACCAGAGGGAGTGGCTGAAACCTTGGAGCACTGCTTTTGTAACACCCCTGTGCTCTGCATGCTCTCTCTCCTTGATTGACAGGGCTTGATATCAGCGCGCTGAGGGCAGAGCTACGTCCTAGCATGCGCATGTCATATATACAACTTATTATAGCCTTACCATGTTGAGAATAGATGTTTTCTATGCTTAGAAAGCAAATACATTAGCTTTCTAAGTATAGATAACCTGTATTCTTAATATAGTAAGGCTATAGCCTTTTATTACAGGTTACTGAACAAAAATATCTAGAAGTCTCTCCTGGGATATCTACATACAAGGCTGACCGCTTACCTCCAGGCTGTAGTGTCAAAACATATTACTACCAAAATCGGTTGTCCATTGGAGAAAATGTCTAATGAGTTTTCAATTTTAGCCTTTAACAAATACAACACAGTGTGGTATGAACCATAACAAATACTTATATGGATGCAATGCAAAGGGTGAAAGGTCTGGGTTAGGAGTGCCTGTTCTATAACACAATCTGTGATGTCATAATGTAAGATATAAGACCAGCAGATGGCAAGAGTATTAGTTTTGTTGGAGTGGTTCCCCTTTATAACTGTAGATTGACCCTTAGGATACCGGATGTTTTTTCATTTTTCTGTTTTAATTTTTCTTCCCTTCCTTGCCACCATTTAATATGACATACAATGTTCCCACAGCATTCTCTTTGCTGCAAAACTGAAATGCCCTTCATTCTCTGGGTCAGTATGATTACAATAATACCACATATGTATAGGTTTTTTATGACTAAATAGTGAAAAAATAAATTTAAACTTTGAAAAAAAAGTTACATGACCTGCACTGCATCTCCTGTATAACATTTGCGTATCTGAAATATCAGTGACATTCAGTCAAATTTTTTTACTGCTGGTGGCAGCGACATTACTTGTGCTATACCTCCTGTATAACGTGTGCGCATCCTAAATATCAGTGATATTCATTCAGTGTCATTTTTTATAATCCCGGGGTGACAGGGACATTATTTGCGCTATATCTCCTGTATAATGTGTGCGCATCCTCAATATCAATGACATTTATTCAGTGTCATTTTTTACACTAATAGATAATGCTTCCAGTCGGTTAAGCACCACCCTGTCTTCAACAAAGTCCATTCTCAGTAGCCAAGAGTCTGGTCAACAGAATCCTCACCCTGATCCTCCTTCCTCCCACCATGGAGAGTCTTGGCAAACAAGTGATCCCACACTCGGATATTCTGTGGAGCTCTTTTCATCACCATTCCACTTCTGTGTTCCAGCACAGCGTACATATGTCTTTACCCCAGGCCTTTGAACGAAAGCGCAAATACCCAGCCACCCACCCACAGGCTATAGCACTAAATGAGCACCTTTTAAAATTGCTGGCCCTGGAAATGTGTCCATTTAGGCTTGTGGACACTGGTACTTTCCGCAGCCTGATGGTGGTGGCCGTCCCGTGTTACTCTGTCCCCAGCTGCCAATATTTTTCACTGTGTACAGTCCTAGCCTTACACCAGCATATGTCCCGACACATCACCCGTGCCCTGACCAAGGCAGTTATTGGGAAGGTCCACTTAATGACTGACATATGGACAAGTGCTTTTGGCCAGGGACACTGACGGCACACTGGGTGAACGTTGTGGAGGCTGGTAGCGAGTCGTACCCTGGGATGGCACAGGTGCTACCGACGCCAAGGATTCAAGGATTGCGGGCCCTGCTTCCATCAGGGTTTCTGCGCCACCTACGTTAGTGGCTGCAATCCCCCCCCCCCTTCTCCTCCTCCTCCACTTCCACCTCTGAATTATCATCTTGCAGCATCAGTCAGTAGCTGGAAGCAGTGTAGCACTGCAGGTGGTAAGCGGCAACAGGCCGTGCTTAAACTGATCTGCTTAGGTGACAAACAGCACACCGCTGCAGAGCTGTGGCAGGGGATAAGGGACCAGACTGAGCTGTGGCTATCGCCACTCAACCTACAACCAGGCATGGTTGTGTCTGATAATGGCCGTAACTTGGTGGTGGCTTTAGACCTTGGCAAGCTCACACACATACCATGCTTAGCCCACGTGTTCAACCTAGTGGTTCAGCAGTTTCTCAAAACCTACCCCAATTTGCCTGAGCTACTGGTGAAGGTGCGCTGCGTGTGTGCCCATTTCTGCAAGTCATCGACAGCTTCTGCTGTTCTGGCAATGCTGCAGCAGCGCTTGCCACTGCCAGCTCACCGACTGTTGTGCGAAGAGAGCACACGCTGGAACTCGACGTTCCACATGTTGGCCAAGCTTTGTGAGCAGCAGAGAGCTTTAGTGGAATGCCAGCTGCAACATGGTCGTCACCTTTCCAGTCAGCTTCCACTCTTCACAAGTGACAAGTGGGCATTGATGTCTGACCTCTGTGAGGTTTTACGCAACTTTGAGGAACCAACACAGATGGTGAGCGGCGATAATGCTATTATCAGCGTAACTATCCCACTTCTGTGTCTACTCAAACTCTCGCTGCTCACAATTTAGGCGGACGCCTTGCATGGGAAAGAGGTGGAAATGAGGGAAGACAGACCACCCTCAGTTCATCTTCTTAGCGCAAATTGGAAGAAGATGATGATGATGATGAGGAGGAGAACAAGGAGACGGTTGACTCCGCTACAGAGGGTAGTACCCATGGAAGTTTTATTCCATCTGTTCAGTGTGGATAGGTAGAAGAGGAGGAAGAGGATGGGGAGATTGAGAGTCATCCTCCTGATGAGGACAGCGAAGTCTTGTCTGTTGGGACTCTGGCACACATGGCTGACAGTATGTTAGGCTGCATTTTCTGTGACCCTCACATTGTATGCATTTTGGCCAACACTGATTATTGGTTGTTCACCCTTCTTGAGCCCCACTACAGAGAGAACTTCTCATCTCATATTCCTGTGGTGGAGAGGTCGAGCAAAATGGTGCAATACCTGAAGGTCCTTGTGGAAAATTTGCTCCAAAAATTTCCATCTAACAACACTGGCTGCAGAGTACATAGTTCCTTGGCCAACTGAGGAGGGGAGACGCGGGGAGCACATAGCAGTTCCAACAGAGGCAGGGCGACACTCTCCAAGGCTTGGGACAGTTTTATGACACTCGCCAGCACCTTCAACCTGATTCACGGCCTATTGTCACAAGGAGGGAAAGATTTTGGAAGATGGTGAAGCAGTACGTAGCAGACTGTGTCAGCATCCTCAGTGATCCCTCTGTGCCTTACAATGATTGGGACACGTGGCACGAACTACGCCTTGGAGGTGCTGGCCTGCCCCGCCGGCAGCATTTTGTCAGAACGCGTATTTAGTGCTGCTGGGGGTATAATAACTGATAAGCACATCTTCCTGTCAACTGAAAATGCTGACCGGTTGACTCTTATAAAAATGAACAAGGCCTGGATTGCCCCTGACTTCTCTACTCCACCAGATTAAAGTGGGTGAACATTAAGGCACTCTAAATGTGGCTTTTATGGTGTATTGAATACACTATATTCCCATGCACACCTTTCACCGCTATAAAGGGTATATGGATCAATCTCCCTTTTCTCGTCCTCCTCCTCTATTATATCAACATGCTTATTAGGCTGCCCTCCCTCCTAATGTTTTTAGAGGGTCAGCTCAGCAGCGGTCCCTCACCCATAATGTTTTTGAGGGTCACCAGCAGGCCCTCACCCATAAAGTTTTAGACTAGGTTCACCAGCAGGCCCTCAACCATAATGTTTTTGAGGGTCACCAGCAGTCCCTCGCCCCTAATGTTTTAGATAGTCAGATCAGCAGCAGGCACTCGCCCCTAATGTTTTAGACTGTCAGCTCAGCAGCAGACCATCACCCCAAATTTTTTAGATGGTCAGCTCTGCAGCAGGCCCTCGCCCATAATGTTTTAGCTGGTCATCTCTGCAGCAGACCCTCACCCCAAATGTTTTATATGGTCAGCTCAGCAGCAGGCCCTCACCCCTAATGTTTTAGATGGTCAGCTCGGCAGCAGACCCTCACCCCTAATGTTTTAGAGGGTCAGTTCAGCAGCAGACGCTTACCCCTAATTTTTTAGATGATCAGATCAACAGCAGGCCCTCGCCCCTAATGTTTTAGATGGTCAGCTTGGCAGCAGGCCCTCGCCCATAATGTTTTAGATGGTCAACTCAGCAGCAGGACCTCACCCCTAATGTTTTAGATGGTTAGATCAACAGCAGGCACTCACTCCTAATGTTTTAGAGGGTAAGCTCTGCAGCAGGCCCTCGCTCCTAATGTTTTAGAGGGTCATCAGCATGCCATCAATCATAATTTCAAGGGTGTGTATGATGCCCTCTTTTATGTGTAATAAAGGGTGTATTGGAGTGCCGGTTCCTTGTAATTTTTGGCAGCCCTTTCACTTAGTGCGTAGGCTTAGTGAGTGTAGGAGTCCCACTACCTGAACAATTGTACCACAATGTGAATGAGGCCCTCCTTTATGTGATATACAGGTTGTATCGGAGTGCCTCTTCGTTGTAATTTTTGGCAGCACTTGCACTTTATATACAAGTAAATATACAGGAAAAAACTATTTCCTAACAATTTTTCCTCTAAACGCGATTTTATCTTTGGTCTTGTGCGTATTATTGTCAGTCTGTAAAAGTGGCGTACTACTCGGACAACATCGTTTCCAGCAACGGGAGTCCAAGATGCATCCAGAAATCCTCCCCATGCTGTTCCCGAACCATTTCAGTGGTGTTTCCATCAATTTCTGACCTTTTTCTGTGAACCAGACACTCTCTTCAGAGCAGGGGGTGCCTGGTTTAATGCTCAAGTTCTCCCATTGACTTCCATTGTGCTCGGGTGCTCTGCCGAGCACCCGAGCATCCCGAGGTGTTCTACTGGAGCACCCAAGCAATTTGGTGCTCGACCAACACTAATGAGCATATCACGTATACAGACTGGGTCAGAAAGTTAGTCTCCTATTACCAGATGAAAAGAGTGTGCACTAGAATAATAAGACATATATAATTTTCATACCTCTGTCAGTTGAAGTAAATACTTCAAGTACTACTAAAGCGAAGTCTAGTTGATGATAAATATTACATGAAGAATTCTCTAACATTTTTTAATTGGTCTTAGATTGAAGCTACACCTAGATGTTTTTTGTAACATCCTTGATTGATTTTATCTATCAGATGACAGCTGCAGTACATATGATTGCATACAACTTAGTTTGCTGCTTTAGACTACAGCTGTAACTCAACAGTTAAAAGCAATTACATTTTAGGTGTAGCCCCAGCCTTAGGTCTCCTGTACACGACCATATCTTTTTTTGTGGTACGCAAATCGTAGATTCGCAAAACACGGATAATGGCCGTGTGCATCCTGCATTTTCCCTTCCGCAGATCCCACAGCATGTTACAAATGCCTATTCTTGAAATTAATGGGTCCGCATTCGATCAGCAAAAAATGCAGATCGGATGCAGACTGAAACTGTGGAGGTGTGAATGCTAGTTTAAAAAAATTATGCTGATGCATACTGTTTTGTTCTGTTTTGATCAGTTTTTATTTTCGTTTTGTTGTTCTTTTTAATGTTTTTATTATCTGTTTGATTAATGTTACCATTCATCAAGACCAGGGATGGGCAAACTGCGGCTTGAGAGACCTTGGCGTGGTGCTCGGGCTTAAGACATGTCCTCCACTGTAGGACATGTTGACTAACCTCTCAATTTTAACATCAGTTTGAGGGCTTAGTAGGACCGCAGTGTGCACCTGTTTTGTCATATCAGCCAGTCTTGGGTGGGGCTCACAGCCTTCTCCCTCCTCCCATTGCCGGCATGGTTACATGCTGGAGATAACTGAGGAGTCTGCTGCGAGTCGGCCTAATACATTCCTGTAATTTTGCCCACTGGCCCCTGGTATTGCCCATATGACACAGGTAGGTGAGTGTTAGGTCCCGAGCTACTTGAGAGACCTTGGTGTGGTGCTCGGGCTTAAGACATGTTCTCCACTGTAGGACATGTTGACTAACCTCTCAATTTTAACATCAGTTTGAGGGCTTAGTAGGACCGCAGTGTGCACCTGTTTTGTCCTTTGTTACTGCTATATTGTTATATTATTTATCACATCCACACTTTTGCCATTTTGTGTAGGATGTCTATTGTGGTACTTGTGGTCCACTGTGGGCATCCTCCACCGTATGCATTTTTGCTGGGGATTGCCATTAGCAACGGTCCACAAGTGCAGGATCTGCTCCCCTGTATATATATGCACAACTGCATTTTTGGGTTGAGCACATCCTGCTTCATGCCACCTTTCAGTTGGTTTGTGTATATACAAACTGCGGCTCTCCAGCTGTTGTAAAACTACAACTCCCACCATGCCCTGCTGTAGGCTGATAACTATAACCAGACTGGGCATGCTGGGAGTTGTAGTTTTGCAACAGCTGGAGAGCTGCAGTTTGACCATCCCTGATCTAGACTGACTGCTTCAAAAGACATAGGGGAGATTTATTAAAACTGGTAAAAAGGAAAATGGTCTAGTTAGTTGCTCATAGCAATGGAGTTCTGAAAAATGAAAGATGGAGTCTATTTGCTATGGCCAATTAAGACAGTTTTCACTTACACCAGTTGTGATAACTCTCACCTATAGTGCCTCATAAATACTTATTAATGGATCAAACACACAACCAGATAATGGCTCCACAAAACCTCAGAGATATATAAAGCCTTAATAAACCTGAAGACCTCCATATGCCCTAAATTTAATATTAAATCCAACAGAAAAAACACATTGCTTCTATGGGAGAACATCTCCATAATGCCGTACATCACTACATGGCTGCACAATATAGGCTGTGCATAAGACCTAAGGCTAGTTGCAGACTAGCGGTGGGGATAGCCTTCTGGATATCTGCACACACTGGCATTGCTGGTGGTGTGTAATGCTTTGTCTGACCCCATTCACTATCATAGTGACCGGCGTAAATACGCCCGCACTCCAGCAACTATGCCAAGCATCGGCCAGAAGAAAACTGCTGTGTGCAGCATTTTTCTTAGGGCTGATTTTCAGCATGTGTGCTGGAATGCGGCTAGATCTCCGCCCTGTCCCCATTATAGTAAGGGGGGTGAGACGGAGCCTTCCAAACTTCCAACCATGCTGGAATGCAGAGCAATCCAGCAGGACAGCCTTCCGGATCGCTGCCGTTGGTGTGCAACTAGCTTAAGTACGCCTTTTTAGTACCTGATGGAGGTCACACTCGTTGAGGTGTTTTCCAAACTGCAGATAAAATCTATGTAATGTATTTTCTTGTATTATTGTTCTCCGTGCCATATATTGTGCTCCGTGTAAATTCCAGTACACAACATGACATTTTATTCTTCCTCCCATTCCATTTGCCATCGACCTCAACACTTATGTACCAAACCAGTTTATTTTTCTCCAAAGCCTACATTCCTGTAACAGAGATTCTAGGAAAAAGTGTTAAGCTATTTTCTATAAAACAATATAATTTCTTCTCAAGGCCGTTATTATATGTACTGCTTTATTCATCCAAACATTAACCTTCAAACTGTATCAAAGCAGAAATAACTATGCAGCATCTCTGCAAAATGCAGGCACGTAACACTTAGCTTCGAAAGATTAGACTGCAGCCATTATAGGCTGCTATTCAATCAAACTATTTGTTTTCCCATCATACTGCAGGCACTAGGCCTATTATTATATTTATTATCATGAAAGCACAAAGGGACTTTCACAAAAATCTCACAAAGAAAGTGGCTAATTCCCTACAAATTAGATGGATTATTACACAGAAATAGATGTTTAAACATTACCATATGGCAAAAAATAATCTGAACTTTTAATCATTTCACTGCTAATTGTTACTTATCTATTCTTGCACAGCAGGCAGAATAAGTATTAGTCTTTGTAATTGGCTGTGGGAACAAAAAAGTTTTGTAAACTTTTACTATAAATCAGTTCAGAGGAATTTATGAAGCCCTCTATCCTGGTTTAGTGACATTTAACTCTTGCAAATTTTGATGCATGTCATTTTACATCTGAGATCTATAGAGTAATGGATGGATCACTTAGTTAATTTTGTGGCAGATGCTCAGATCAAATACGTCTCACCCAAACATAAAAAATATTAAAATTGAAAATCAAGATGATCGGCACTCAATATCAGGAGGTCACAAACTGTATTTAAAATATTGATGCCTATTTATTGATATTACCAAAAAGATTTTTGATGTAATAAAACACATATATTATATAAAATATAGCAACATTAATCCAACATTTCATAGTACTATATGCTTGGCCATACAGGGTAATATTGTATATCTCCTTATGTGACTAAAGCTCATATCCTCATGTAATATAGAATCAATCCGTCAGTCCATAAAGAGTTAATGTTGTGTCGATACCAGTATCTGTCTCATTATACAGTTCAAACTTGATGGGGCCCGGTGATTAGTTTGTATTCTCATATTATGTCCACTTATATTGCACTAAATCCATAAAGTGATGTCTATTTAATAATAGAGAAAAAGTCCGCAGATCATGATCTTATAAATGCGTGATGTGCAACTGTCCTGTAAACTAACTGCCAGTGGTATAATAAATGACAGCAAGTAGATTGTGGATAATTCAGTGTAGCTCTCCCTGCCATGCGTTCAGAGCAGGAATAGACTATTGTACCTTAGTTTGGCGTTCTCACTGGCAATCCTCTCTTGGTCCCGACCGCGGCGTCCCACGTGTCAGCACGCTGCACGGAGGAGTCTTACCTCTGGTGACGTCCTTGCTCTATGACGCGCATTGGGATGCCTATGTTTCTTTTTCAGAGTACTCCACTGTGTTACATAATACAGAAACACCTTCCAACATTAAAAGATAACTTTTAATAGATAATTTTAAAAGAAGTAACTCCACTATGTTACTTGATATGTCCGGCTGTTCCCTTAACTTGATGTTGATACAAAGAAAGACTTGTATCAGAGCGCTCCGTGCTGGGATGAATAGGTTACTCCGGTTCAAAATAGATCACTCCGGTTCCGAATAGATAATCTAATAGAGATGTCGGGGGTCCTCCAAAACCAGACGTGTTTCGGGGCTCTAACTGTCCCCTTCCTCAGTGGTAGAAATCCTCGTCTCATCAGTGCACGTTTTTAAGTTCTCTGTCCATCTTGCTCCTAGGTTCTATGGAAAAGTTGGACTGGATCCAGATTGGGAGCAAACAAACAGTATGGCCCTGCTGGTAGGAATAGTTGGGGATTTTTACAATCAGATTAATTGTGGATTTTCCCTCATAATCCTTGGTTGCACATTATATAGAGAATACAATAAATAGATGAAAATAAATATAAAACAAAGGCATAATTCTCATATGAGCTTATTTCTGTATGAGCATTACTAAGTGGACCATAATTAAACTGTGCAAGTTAAGTATGTTAGTATTATTCAGTGAGTACTGATATTCTGTACTGTCTATATACATGAGATGTTCATATTCCTATATACATGAAGTATAGGGCAAATTTTGTTGTATCTCGATCTTTCATTCAATTTTACAACAAAATGAAAATTATTATTTTTTTTTTCATATATATAAAAAATATAAAATGAAAAAAATAAAAAAAGAGAAAAAAAAAAGTATTTACTCAATAAAAAAAATACCTTTCAATAGTTTTTTTTATGGGATTAAGATAGGAATATCTGTCAATTTTCATAATTTCTGAGAGTATATGTAGTAGTGTGGTAGTGAAGGAGGGGCAAGCCCACCACCGGCAGGGGGTCAGGAAGACATAAAATTAACCTGGCCTCCCATCAGCGAGTGAGCCTGTTCCCCCCAAATAGACTTCTCTTATAAAAAAAAAAACTAATTTTCATATCTGCATTGAGTCCCCTTGACTCTAGTCTTGACATTCGACTAATGTGATCTCTCCTCCTCCAATGTATATCTCTTTTCAAGTGACGCAAAAAATAGGCCTGTGGGATCCTTATTATGTACTTCCTTAAAATGGTGGTGTGGCGAAACCAAACTCGCCACTGAGTTTTGGAGGGGACAGATTGCCAGCCTCTTGCCCCAGGATTATGGCCCCTCTCATCAGCCCACGCTAAACTTAAACCCCATGGCGATTTGACTGTGTTTGTGGCATCTGAGCGCTGTTTGGATATATTAAGCGCTCAGACCTAAGCCATCTGGGGATATGTTGCATGTATATGTTTTATGTAGTAATTGTAACATTGTGTAATTTTATGTCCTTTTGCAACCATGTGCTCAATGGAGTCTGCCTCTATCCTTGGATATATTGAGCGCTCAGATCCAAGCCATCTGGGGATATGTTAAATGTCTGTGTGTACTGTAAAGGGTGGGACATTGTATATTGAATAGTGATGTCTGTCCTATTGTCCCCACGTGTGTATTGTCGATTTCCCTTTGTCCTGAGAGATAATTGAATGACTCCTCAATTGTCTCCAGGACAGAAGACATTGTGTATTCTCCTGCCTGTGATGATTACATTAACCTGTGTAGGGTAATTGTATCACAGGCAGAGGGGAGGGATATGCTGGGGGTGTCTGTATTGTCCCATTGTGTGTGATTGGCTGCTGTATCCCCTGTGTCGCAGTCTTCCTTCTGGTCCCCTAGGGGAGTGTCCACCAGGTGGGAGACCTGCATAAATACCGGGCAGGTAGCCCTCAATAAACTTTAGAATTCCTGTTTAACCATTAATACGGAGCCTCGTCTCGTACTTGGGGGGAATTGCTACGTCAGAACGTTCTCTTGCCTGTTCCAGGAAAGGAGGACTTCGTATGGTTCCAGTTCGGTGGATTCCAGCGGTTGTGGGTTGCTGTGCTCTTCTCCAGGGGAATCGCCCGAACGGTATTAACCCTCACTATACCGGGTTATACCGTAACAACTGGTGGCAAGCAGCGGGATCGTCCTACAGCCAGAAGGACAGCAACAGAAGGCACCGTGGATTTTACAATTTGAGGGCAAAGCGTGTTCCAGTACAGCACCGGTATGGAACCACTAGTGGAGTATGATGAGGGTGTCATGGATGACCGAGATGCAGTCCGCAAAGGCATCTGGTACCAGGCACTGGGTATTGTGGAGTATCTGCGGGACAAGAGGCTCCCCAAGGACGAGCAGCGACAGCAGAAGCGAGTAGCCCTGCGGATGCCCTTCCTAGGAGAGCAGCCCCTGGAAGAGTGGGTAGAAGACCTGAAGCACCTGGTAAGGCGGGAGATGTGGCTGGAAGATGCCTACCAGGCACTCTGGTGGTATGAAGCTCGGTACCTACCCGGACAGCCGAGCATGACATGCCAGAGGGAGAGGAGTTTGATGGTCCTGGCTTGTTATGGGAGACTTTTTCAGAGCTGGAGTTTGGGAGCCCTACACAAGCCCGGTTCAGGGACCTCTTTGAGTGGCGGGAGAGCAGGTATGACTGGGACGACACTCACAAAATTGAGCAAGACCTGGTCCACCTAGTGACCCGGGAGATGGAGCTGGAACAGGACTACCAGCAGCTGTTCCACTCCAGTGAGAGGGCTCAGCGAGAGAGCAGAGTGTCAGACCCAGGTCCAGAGCCCTTCAGCTGGGAGGATATTGTGGAGGTCTACTGGGAAGAACCCCAGGTGGCCGGTGGAGATGGGACCGAGGTCTCTCCACCGGTCCTGCAGGGAATTGGGAGCTCAGTCTCCATTCCCCAGCGGCAGGCTGAGTCACAGGGGGCAGAGACAGTCGGTCCTGTCCCCCATCGGCAGAGTGTCCAGCAGGGAATAGAGAGCCCAGTCTCCTTTCCCAAGCAGCAGGACACTGTATTGGGAGCGGAGACAGACGGTCTCCCTCCCCAGAGGCTGGAAGTATGTATGGGAGAGGAGCTTGTTACCCCCTCTCCCCAGCGGCAGGCTAAGTTACAGGGGGCAGAGACAGTCGGTCCTGGCCCCCAGCAGCAGAGTGACTTACTGGGAGAGGAGAGCCTTGTCCTCCCTCCCCATCGGCAGACAGTCCGGCAGGGAATAGAGAGCCCAGTCTCCTTTCCCCAGCAGCAGGACACTGTGTTGGGAGCGGAGACAGTCGGTCTCCCTCCCCAGCGGCTGGAAGTATGTCTGGGAGAGAAGCTTGTTACCTGCTCTCCCCAGCGGCAGCCGGATTTTAAGGGAGTAGGGACAGTCGGTCCTGCTCCCCAGCGGCAGTATGTTTTGCAGGGAGAGAAGAGCATCGTCTCCATTCCCCATCGGCCGTGTGATTTACAGGGAATTGGGAGCCCAGTCTCCATCCCCCAGCGGCAGTTTAACGCACCAGGAGGAGACAGTAAGCCCCCCAACAGTGCAGATGGGACCGTGGTCTCTGCACTCACAGCACAGAGGTAGGGACAGTTGGTCCTGTCCCCCAGCAACAGGGCCATTTAGCCAAAGGGGAGACAGTCGGTCTCCCCCCACAGCAGCATGGTGGTCTATCTAAAGGGGAGACAGTCGGTCTCCCCCTACAACAACCAGGCTCCAACCAGGCTACTTCCGTGGTAGCGCTGGCACCAGGGCAGAGTACCGCTGGTCTCTGCCCACTCAGCAACCCACTCAGGCAGTCTGCCAGTCCCCCACACAGCCGTAGTAAGGCACATGGACATGGACAGGTTTATCCCTTGCTCAGGTGTAGTAACCATTTATTGTGGGTGGACTGTACTGCTGTTTCTGTTTGTGGGTGGGCTGCTGGACTAACAAGGGCACTGACCGGCAGAAGGTCAGATACCCTGTTAGTCTGTTTGGAAAAGGGGAGATGTGTGGCGAAACCAAACTCGCCACTGAGTTTTGGAGGGGACAGATTGCCAGCCTCTTGCCCCAGGATTATGGCCCCTCTCATCAGCCCACGCTAAACTTAAACCCCATGGCGATTTGACTGTGTTTGTGGCATCTGAGCGCTGTTTGGATATATTGAGCGCTCAGACCTAAGCCATCTGGGGATATGTTGCATGTATATGTTTTATGTAGTAATCGTAACATTGTGTAATTTTATGTCCTTTTGCAACCATGTGCTCAATGGAGTCTGCCTCTATCCTTGGATATATTGAGCGCTCAGATCCAAGCTATCTGGGGATATGTTAAATGTCTGTGTGTACTGTAAAGGGTGGGACATTGTATATTGAATAGTGATGTCTGTCCTATTGTCCCCACGTGTGTATTGGCGATTTCCCTTTGTCCTGAGAGATAATTGAATGACTCCTCAATTGTCTCCAGGACAGAAGACATTGTGTATTCTCCTGCCTGTGATGATTACATTAACCTGTGTAGGGTAATTGTATCACAGGCAGAGGGGAGGGATATGCTGGGGGTGTCTGTATTGTCCCATTGTGTGTGATTGGCTGCTGTATCCCCTGTGTCGCAGTCTTCCTTCTGGTCCCCTAGGGGAGTGTCCACCAGGTGGGAGACCTGCATAAATACCGGGCAGGTAGCCCTCAATAAACTTTAGAATTCCTGTTTAACCATTAATACGGAGCCTCGTCTCGTACTTGGGGGGAATTGCTACGTCAGAACGTTCTCTTGCCTGTTCTAGGAAAGGAGGACTTCGTATGGTTAATGTCCTCTTAGTCCTCCCCACATATTGCTTATTGCAGGGGCATTGAGCTATGTATATGACATTTGTTGAATTGCAAGTCAGACACTCTTTGATGTTATGTATATATGAACTGGTTGTTGATTTAATACTAATTGTCTTTCTAGGGAAGGTCGTAATGCGACAGTTGGAACACCTTCCACATCTAAAAAATCCGGTAAGTTTTACCAGATTACGAAGCAGATTTTTCTTCCTCTGTATATTTTTGACAGTTGCAGCTATCTGAAGACCAAGATTTGGAGCTCTCGTGAATGTGATACATGGTTTTATTGGTAATGAGGGACCAATAGTCCTGTCATTCTTTATATGATGCCAGTGTTTATTAGTTATTTTACGTATCTCTTTGTGTTTTGCGTTATATGGTAGAATGAGACGTATTTCACTATCTCCCTGTTTAGTTTCTGTTGCATTTTTTTAAAATTCCTGTCTCTCCAGTTTACGTACTTTGTCTAAAGCCTTATCTATAATTGTTGTTGGATACTGTTTGTCAAGAAATTGCTGTTTCATTTTAGTGGCTTCAGTTTCAAAATCCTTCTCTTTTGTACAATTTCTTTTAATTTGTCGAAACTGGCCAAATGGTATGTTAAGAAGTCAGTTCGGCAAGTGGCAACTCTGAAAAGATATGTAACTGTTCTTATTTACTGATTTCTGAAATGTTTTACAGATGAATTTATAGTCTTCCATCATTCATTATCTGAAGATCTAGGAATTTGACAGATGTCTTACTAACGGATGACGTAAACTGTAAGTTTTTATCATTATTAATTTCTTTAAGGAATTCTTCCAATTCTTTCTCTCCTTTTTTCCAAATGAAGAAGACATCGTCTATAAAGCTTTGCCAGAGCACCAGATCTGGCCCCAGAAATGGAGTTATAACATCACGTTCCCAGTCAGCTATGAATAAGTTTGCGTAACTGGGGGCAAATCTGGTGCCCATGGCAGTTCCTCGTATCTGAAGGTAGTACTCATGATCAAAAAAGAAATAATTATGTGAGAGAATATACAACACTGCATCTGCTATAAAGTCAATCTGTTCCTGTGGCATAGGACTGTTGGTCATTAATTGTTTTTTCATGGCTTCTATGCCTTGTTTGTGGTCAATGATAGTGTACAAAGACTGTACATTCAAAGTTCCAATAATCCATTCTGGTTCAACTGTCAAGTTCTCAACTATTTTAATAATTTGGGTTGTGTCTTTTATATAGGATTGTGTTTGTTTGACCGCCGGTTGTAAATGTTTGTCAATATACTCTGAAAGGTTAGTGGTTAGTGAGTTGATACCGGAAATAGTTGGATGACCTGGAGGATTTAGTGGGTTTTTGTGGATTTTTGGCAAACAGTAAAAAACGGGAAGTCTTTGTTGTGTATTAGTAATATATGAAGCTTCTTCCTAAGTCAGGATCCCTACATCTGACCCTTTCTCGCATAATTCCGCGAGTTGTGTATAATATTCCTTTACTGGGTTCATAGTTAATTTAATATAAGTCGAGGTGTCAGATAACTGTCATTTGCACTCTTCTACATAATTTTCAGTGCTTAAAATCACTGTAGCACCTCCTTTGTCAGCCGGACAAATCGTTATTCCTTCATTTGTCTGTAATTGTTTTATGGCCTCTCTTTCAGATTTATTCAAATTGTATGCTCTATGATGTAGAGTATCTTTCATTTTCCTAATATCCTTTTCGACACATTGTCGGAATGTAGCTATTTCCTTGCTGATTTCATTTCTAGGATAGTTCTTTGATTTACATTTCAAATTTGTGTGTTGAAGATTGGATTTTATAGCGGTGTTCTGAATAATGGGATTATTTAAAAAATATTTCTTTAGACACACTTTTCTTATGAATTTCGGTCCCAAAATTTTCCCCGGAGACATTGAGGTCTGCCAACTCAGGTCCCGGTGGCAAGTCCTCCGTGTCTCCCACCATTACACTCAGTGGGGTTGTCTCCCCCACTACCGCTGCAGCAGTGATCACCCCTACCGCTGGCCCTTCAGACTCGGGCTCCCAGGGTTCTGGCCTTCCAGGGGTATCAGGCCACTCTGCTAGGGTTACCCCTGTCTCAGGGCTATTAGTCACTTTCATCTCAGGCCACAGTGACGGAAAACCAGGGAAGTCTCTCCCAATTATCAGTTCATAGGGTAGCTTTGTGGAGATCGCCACTTCACAAGTCCAGGTGCCGGCCGCCGTGGACAGAGACATTACAGCAGTGGGATAGTCCTTTAAGTCTCCGTGTATGCACACCACACCCACTGTCCGGCCCGTATACTGGGTGGGCTGTACCAGGGCAGCACTTACCAGGGTTACCAGGCTCCTGAGTCCAACAGCGCCACTGCCAGGTTATCCCCGACTTGCACCTGGCACAGATGACGATTGTCTATTGTCCCGGGATGCCGGTCGCACACAGTCTCCGGGCATACATGGAAGCCCGGTACCCATAATTAGTCTCCATGGGTTCCCCCACTGTGGACAGTTGGCCCTTATGTGTCCAGGCTCCCGACACTGCCAGCAGACCACTGGGGACGGATCTGCAAGAGGTACATCCCGGGCGGGTTTGGCCGGCCGCCGGGACTGGGGTGGAGATTTCCGGGTTTGACTGGCCCCTCCCAAAAGAACCCCCTGCAGGTTTCTGGTGGCCTCATATCGCTCCACCAGGTCGACCATCTCAAGGGCATTGGTGGGGATACCTGGCCGATCCAGTGTTGAAGGGGGTAAGGCAAGGCCCTCCAAAACATGTCAGCCAGCAGCCGGTCCAGCATAGCAGTCGGACTTAGAACCTCAGGCTGCAGCCATTTTTGCAACCTGTGCAGCAACTCATAGTACTGCGGCCTGGCGGGTTCAGCTACTTTGAAGTCCCACTGGTGGACCCGCTGAGCCCGGACCAACACGTTTACCCCCAGTCTGGCCAGGATCTCCTCCTTCACCGTGGAATAGTCAGCAGCCTGGTCGTCTGCCAAATCAAAAAAAACTTGCTGGGGTCCGGATGCCAGGAACGGAGCAACCACCTCGGCCCACTGGTCACGGGGTAACTTTTCCCTCACGGCGACCTTCTCAAAAACCGCCAGGTACGTCTCAACGTCGTCTGCGGGGGTCATTTTTGGGATCGCCGCACGGACCGCTTTCCGGGCATCATGGACGTGGTGGGACGCTCCTGCCGCCTGTAACGCCATCACATGTTGTAGCAGTAGTTGGTTGGTCTCCCGCTGCTGCACGTTAGCCTCTATGAGAGCCTTCACAGCAGCCTCCATGTTGCCAGAAACTCCTGCTTGCAGCTTTGCTGGCTTAATATATTCCATGCACTTTAGAAAAACAAAACTTCGGCGTTCACGCCAGCCTCACTGCGCATGCCCGCATCTGACACCAAATGTGGGGAGTCGCTCTGGTAGACAGCGGTGCGGGTGCAGTTTAGAGGCAAAACAAGGAGTCCAGATTGTGCAACAAACAGTGTTTTATTCACACTTGCACACCATAAATGAAAAACAGTCTCTTTGGTGACAGTTCACACACAACGGAAATAACGTGGCAAAACAAAAACAGGCCAACACAGGTTCAGTCACCTGGGAGGTGTAGGTGCAGGTTCGCACCACGCTGTCGGCCCAGCCGCAGGAGAATCCAGCTTCAGGTAGCCAGGAACAAAACACCTCCTTGCTGAGTTCTTTCCTCCAGGACAGAGAACTCCTCAGCCCTGTTAGCAGCTCCAGGATAATCACAGCCTCCAGCTGCTGAGCTGGCTGAGCTTTTAAACCCAGCCCAAAACCAGGACTGGGTCGTGGGGAGCAGCCACCCACCCTACACTTTAGCTGCTCCCGGTAAGAGCCGGCCCGGATCGGCTTTGCAGCCATGCTATTTAAACTCTGTCAGTAGCACTAGCTGCTGCTGACATCAACAAAAACGGGCTCTTACCTCACCGAGGCTATGAACCTCGGTGACACATACCTGCCATCCACGACGGCACCCTGCACCTTACCACACTATGTAGGTGTCAAACTTATTAGGCTTATTGTTTAGGGCAAATTTCAAACCTTTATTTATTAGTGTCGTTTGTACTGGTGTAACTACAGTGGAACTTAGGCTACTTTCACACTGGCGTCTTGTGCGGATCCATCATGTATCTGCACAGATGGATCCGCACTGATAATACAACTGCATGCATCCGTTCAGACCGGATCCGTTTGTATTATCATGAACATAGGCAAAACGGATCCGTCTTGAACACCATTGAAAGTCAATGGGGGACGGATCCGTTTTCTGTTGTGTCATATTGTGTCATTGAAAACTGATCCGTCCCCATTGACTTACATTGTATGTCAGGACGGATCCGTTTGGCTCAGTTCCATCAGAAGGAAGCAAGCAGCGTTTTGGTGTCCGCCTCCAGAGCGGAATGGAGACTGAACGGAGCCAAACTGATGCATTTTGAACGGATCCTTATCCATTCAGAATGCATTGGGTCAAAACTGATCTGTTTTGGACCGCTTGTGACAGCCCTGAAACAGGTCTCACAAGCGGACCCAAAAACGCCAGTGTGAAAGTAGCCTTAGGTTTACAATAAGATTATTTTCACCCAGTGTAATTTCTATATGTGTTCCATCCATCTTCTTTCTAGTTCCTCTTCGTGTTCTTTTCTTTTTCCGTATCTGTGAGGGTTCTCCCTTTGTCTGTTCGTGTGGTCCTGATTCCTGTAATGAATTGGTATATATATTTGTGTCCGTTCCTGGTGATGGTGTATCCTGGTATTGTCTTCCTGGTGATTGTTCCTGTGCCTCAAGTTGTATTGGTGTGTAGTTGGTGATTGTTTTTGTTAATCGATTTGTGGTGTCCTCCGTCGAGGTCGTGCTTTGTGGTGAGGCGGGGTCCGATCTAAAAAATTTTCATTATTTAATGTTTCGAATCTGTTTGACACTGGGATTGGAAACAGAACTGATCTTTCCTTCCTTTCAATATGGTTATCCCTATTCTGTTCTTCTACATGGTGATTTGTGTCAGGATTTCCTTCTCTCTCTGTGTGTCTTCTCATATTGTTAATTTTAAATTTTCAAATTTCAAAATCTTCCTTTACTTGTATTCTGTCCAATTTTTCCTTAATCTGACTTATTTGTTCAGTGATTTTTTCTAATAGTTCACTTCTACGCTTCACTATTAGTTCCATTAATTTTAATGATTGGTTATGTAGCAATGCAGCCCATTTAGTCATAAATCTGTCATCTATAAGGTCCTGCGCTGGAGTTTTAGTTAGTTTTAGGCCTTTGGGGACTCTATCTTTGTCAATATACTGTCTAAGTGATCTAATCTCCCATCGCTGTCTCAGTTGCTTTCCCAATAGCGATTCCAATTCTTTAAATAGTTCTGTACTGCTTTCCTTTTCTATATAACCATCAATCTCATCAGTATCAAAATTAAAATGTTTAACTCTCAGTCGCTTGCTTTCTATGTAGCTCCAGATATCCATTTCAATTAACTAGGATCTTAATCCAAATTGGGTAAATATAAAAAAGAAATCTATAGAGAAATGGATGGATCACTTAGTTAATTTTGTGGCAGGTGCTCAGATCAAATACGTCTCACCCAAACATAAAAAATATAAAAATTGAAAATCAAGATGATCGGCACTCAATATCTGGAGGTCACAAACTGTATTTAAAATATCGATGCCTATGCGTGTCATAGAGCAAGGACGTCCTACGTGCAGCGGCCTGACACGTGGGACACCGCGGTCGGGACCGAGAGAGGATTGCTGGTGAGAACGCCAAACTAACGTATAATAGTCTATTCCTGCTCTGAAACCATGACAGGGAGAGCTACACTGAATTATCCATGGTCTACTTGCTGTCATTTATTATACCACTGGATTAATAAATAGACATCACTTTACGGATTCAGTGCTATTTAAGTGGACATAATATGAGAATATAAACGAATCACCAGGCCCCATCAAGTTTGAAAAGTATAATGAGGCAGATACTGGTATCGACACAACATTAACTCTTTATGGACTGACGGATTGATTCTATATTACATGAGGATATGAGCTTTAGTCACATAGGGAGATATACAATATTACCCTGTATGGCCAAGCATATAGTACTATGAAATGTTGGATTAATGTTGGTATATTTTATATAATATATGTGTTTTATTACATCAAAAATCTTTTTGGTGATATCAATAAATAGGCATCAATATTTTAAATACAGTTTGTGACCTCCAGATATTGAGTGCCGATCATCTTGATTTTCAATTTTATCATTTTACATCTGATGTCATTTTACATGGAGCAGATTGATATGTAGCTTTATTGGAAAAGATCCAGTAAAACTTGCAATTTATCCATTTGTATATGTGCTCTTTTTGGCCTTTGAAGTCAGGGAGGTGGTCCTATCAGTGATTGACAGCCTGCCCTCTATGACTGTATACAGAGATAGCTGTCAGTCACTGATAGGACCACCTTCTTGACTTCAAAGCCCAGAATAGGCAGGAATTAAAATAAATGATATAGAAGTTTTACTGAATCTTTTCCCACAAAACTATATAACAATCTGCTCAGCTCCTCCTGCTCTATAACATGCTGCCTGCCGGTTAACTCACATTTTTATAGTGACAGGTTCCCTTTAAAAGTTTGACCTAAAGCTCACTTAGTCTTCCTTAGGCCTCTTTCACACGAACGTGTTTTTTGCGACCGTACGGACCGTTTTTTTGCGTTCCGTATGCGGTCTGTATATGAAACCGTTCATTTCAATGGTTGCATTCGGTTTCCGTATTTCCTTTCCGTGCAAAGATAGAACATGTCCTACTATTGCCCGCAAATCCCGATCTGTGGCTCCATTCAAGTCAATGGGTCCTCAAAAAAATGGAACGCATACGGAAATACATCTGTATGTTTTCCGTATCCATTCCGTTTTTTGAGGAACCATCTATTGAGAATTTTAAGCCCAGACCAATTTTTTCTATGTAATTATTGTATACTTTATATGCCATACGGAAAAACAGAACAGAAAAAACGGAACGGAAAAACGGAAACACATCGGAAACAAAAAAATGAAAATTGGATCCGATAAAAACGGCCTGCAAAACACTGAAAAAGCCATACGGTCGTGTGAAAGAGGCCTTAGAGTGAGAAATAAAATTCTCTTGGTGCACAGACAAACAGGTTGGTCTCCCAGGTATAAAGACAGTAGCAAAAGTGGAAGGCATCCAGCACTTGGGAATAAAATCCCAAATGTTAGGACTCACACAAAAACATTATTTTTGTGTACCCTAAGTAAGTTTTTGGGGATTTTATTCCCAAGTGCTGGATGCCTTCCACTTTTGCTTCTGAGTTTGAATATTTTTGTTCAGATTACAATTGAGATTTAAAAATTCTCTCATGCTACATTTCCTCCAATGTAGTTATCGAAGGAAGAATTGCTGTTTTTTTAATGAGTTAGAATCTACTAAGATCTTAGATCAAAATTTACAGCTTTTCCCCTGCAATTAGACCTGTATTATATGAGTCTGAGTTGTATGAATCTGTAGTATAGTACCCATAGACAGCATTCCTCTCTAAAGGCTATATTACACAGCCCGCTGTTTGGGCAATGCGAGTGCCAAAGGGTGATAACACAGGCCAATGCAAACTGAATATAAGAGGAACTAATGCTACCACAGTGGTTCCTCCCGTTTTTTAGTTCTATTGATTATCGGCATTCCTGATTACATAGGGAGATGTGCTTCTGATAATCAGGCATTTACTGAATAAAAGATGCTCATCAGCCGACAAAGGAGCATTTGCTCTTTCATCAGCTGCTCAATTATATGACTCTATTATCAGGAATGAGCGTTCCTTTGAATGCTTGTTCCCAATAATTGACCTGAAAGTAGTGCAGCCTAACAGGGCCCTACTATTCAATATATCAATGAATATGAAGTACTTAAAGGGGTTCTCCGGGAATTAAAATGAAAATACTTAAATTTTACTTCAGTATAAATATATTCCCAAATACCTTTCATTAGCTATAATCGTTTATTTTGTCTAGGGAGAAATCATTAGGAAAAATAAAATGGCCGCTGTCCTATTAGAACACATAAAACCTGTCCTAATTACACATCAGGACAAGTTACTTCACAATAGAGATGGCCTGAACAATCCGCCGGCGAAAAGTTCCCGGCGAACATAGCTTGTTCGCGTTCGCCGCAGCGGGCGAACACATGCGATGTTCGGTCCGCCCCCTATAAATCATTATTGAGCAAACTTTGACCCTGTACTTCACAGTCAGCAGACACATTCCAGCCAATCAGCAGCATACCCTCCCTCCCAGAGCCTCCCATCTCCTGAACAGCATCCATTTTAGATTCATTCGGAATTTGCAGTCTTAGTGAGAGGAGGGAGAGTGTAGTTGCTGCTGATTTAATAGGGAAATCGATAGCTAGGCTAGTGAATTCAGTGTCCACTCCAGTCCTGAAAGACTCATCTGATCTCTGCTGTAAGGACAGGGTCCTGACAGCACCCCAAAAAGCCCTTTTTAGGGCTAGTACATCAGTCTGCCTCCCAGACCCTCCCACCTCCTATCAAAAAGCAAGGACGGCATCCATCTTAGATTCATTCTGAAGCTGCAGTGTTAGTAGTTGTAATCGCAATGCGATTAATATAACCTGTATTAATCGCATTGATCTGTTCCTAATGGTTGTATTGCTAGAATATAACGAAGATTGAGAATATAGCACTATATTCGCAATCTTCGTTATATTCTAGCAATACAACCATTAGGAACCCAGATCTAAGTTGTAATCCCAATGCGATTAATACAGGTTATATTAATCGCATTGCGAATTGATCTTAGAGCTGGGTTCCTAATGGTTGTATTGCTAGAATTTCTAGTTCTAAGTAGAATTCGCAATGCGATTAATATAACCTGTATTAATCGCATTGCGATTACAACTACCACACTCTGCGTCAACTAGGTATTTTTCCATGGGAGTTTTGCCATGGATCCCCCTCCGGCATGCCACAGTCCAGGTGTTAGTCCCCTTGAAACAACTTCTCCATCACTATTGTGGCCAGAAGGAGTCCGTTTTGTTTTTAAAATTCGCCTGTCTATTAAAGTCTATGGCAGTTCGCACTGTTCGCACGTTCGCGAACATTTGCGGAAGTTTGCGTTCACCGTTCGCGAACGGAAAATTTTATGTTCGCGACATCACTACTGATACCGGGTGGCACAGTAGCTTGCCAATAAATAAGGCATTTAAATTTTAGACAGTAGTCTAAATTCAGTTGCTTGCCTGCTGCCAGTGTGTGTCAGGCCGACTTCCACTGACTGTAGTGTGCCCACTGCCAGTGCCCACCCCTGTCATCCCGTGTGGCACAGGACTTTGCATCAAAAAAAGGCATTTAATTTTTACACTTTAGTGTAATTTCAGTTGCTTGCCTGCTGCTAGTGTGTGTCAGGCCGACTTCCACTGAGTGTAGTGTGCCCACTGCCAGTGCCAACCACTGATACCGGGTGGCACAGTAGCTTGCCGATAAATATGGCATTTCATTTTTAGACAGTAGTCTAAATTCAGTTGCTTGCCTGCTGCCAGTGTGTGTCAGGCCCACTTCCACTGACTGTAGTGTGCCCACTGCCAGTGCCAACCATTGATACCGGGTGGCACAGTAGCTTGCCGATAAATAAGGCATTTAATTTTTAGACAGTAGTCTAAATTCAGTTGCTTGCCTGTTGCCAGTGTGTGTCAGGCCCACTTCCACTGACTGTAGTGTGCCCACTGCCTGTGCCAACCACTGATACCGGGTGGCACAGTAGCTTGCCGATAAATAAGGCATTTAATTTTTAGACAGTAGTCTAAATTCAGTTGCTTGCCTGCTGCCAGTGTGTGTCAGGCCCACTTCCACAGACTGTAGTGTGCCCACTGCCAGTGCCAGCCACTGATACCGGGTGGCACAGTAGCTTGCCGTTAAATGAGGCATTTAATTTTTAGACAGTAGTCTAAATTCAGTTGCTTGCCTGCTGCCAGTGTGTGTCAGGCCCACTTCCACAGACTGTAGTGTGCCCACTGCCAGTGCCAGCCACTGATACCGGGTGGCACAGTAGCTTGCCGATAAATGAGGCATTTAATTTTTAGACAGTAGTCTAAATTCAGTTGCTTGCCTGCTGCCAGTGTGTGTCAGGCCCACTTCCACTGACTGTAGTGTGCCCACTGCCAGTGCCCACCCCTGTCATCCCGCGTGGCACAGGACTTTGCATCAAAAAAAGGCATTTAATTTTTACACTTTAGTGTAATTTCAGTTGCTTGCCTGCTACTAGTGTGTGTCAGGCCAACTTCCACTGACTGTAGTGTGCCCACTGCCTGTGCCAACCACTGATACCGGGTGGCACAGTAGCTTGCCGATAAATAAGGCATTTGATTTTTAGACAGCAGTATAAATTCAGTTGCTTGCCTGCTGCCAGTGTGTGTCAGGCCCACTTCCACAGACTGTAGTGTGCCCACTGCCAGTGCCAACCACTGATACCGGGTGGCACAGTAGCTTGCCGATAAATAAGGCATTTAATTTTTAGACAGTAGTCTAAATTCAGTTGCTTGCCTGCTGCCAGTGTGTGTCAGGCCCACTTCCACTGACTGTAGTGTGCCCACTGCCAGTGCCAACCACTGATACCGGGTGGCACAGTAGCTTGCCAATAAATAAGGCATTTCATTTTTACACATTAGTCTAATTTCAGTTGCTTGCCTGCTGCCAGTGTGTGTCAGGCCCACTTCCACAGACTGTAGTGTGCCCACTGCCAGTGCCAACCACTGATACCGGGTGGCACAGTAGCTTGCCGATAAATAAGGCATTTAATTTTTAGAGAGTAGTCTAAATTCAGTTGCTTGCCTGCTGCCAGTGTGTGTCAGGCCCACTTCCACTGACTGTAGTGTGCCCACTGCCAGTGCCAACCATTGATACCGGATGGCACAGTAGCTTGCCGATAAATAAGGCATTTAATTTTTACACAGTCTAATTTCAGTTGCTTGCCTGCTGCCAGTGTGTGTCAGGCCCACTTCCACAGACTGTAGTGTGCCCACTGCCAGTGCCAACCACTGATACCGGGTGGCACAGTAGCTTGCCGATAAATAAGGCATTTCATTTTTAGACAGTAGTCTAAATTCAGTTGCTTGCCTGCTGCCAGGGTGTGTCAGGCCCACTTCCACTGACTGTAGTGTGCCCACTGCCAGTGCCAACCATTGATACCGGGTGGCACAGTAGCTTGCCGATAAATAAGGCATTTAATTTTTACACATTAGTCTAATTTTAGTTGCTTGCCTGCTGCCAGTGTGTGTCAGGCCCACTTCCACAGACTGTAGTGTGCCCACTGCCAGTGCCAACCACTGATACCGGGTGGCACAGTAGCTTGCCGATAAATAAGGCATTTAATTTTTAGACAGTAGTCTAAATTCAGTTGCTTGCCTGCTGCCAGTGTGTGTCAGGCCCACTTCCACTGACTGTAGTGTGCCCACTGCCAGTGCCCACCACTGATACCGGGTGGCACAGTACCTAGCACGCGTAGTACCACTTATCTAAAAAAAATGACAGGCAGAGGCAGGCCACCCCGCAGGGGCCGTCGTGGTGGTGGTGCTGTGATTTCCACTGTCCCTGGAATAATGCCTAGTGTTCAGAGGCCACGTACCCTGAACCCTAAAAATTCTGAGGACATAGTTGACTGGCTTAGACAGGACACCCATTCTTCAACAGCTTCCGCTAAGAACCTTGACGCACCATTCTCCTCCTGCTCAGCTTCGGTCACCTGCTCTCAAGTTACCACACACCCGCCCGCCGCCACCACCACCACTACCACCACAGCCACCACAGCCGCTTCACTTGATCCGTCAGAGGAGTTATTTACACATCAGTTGGATGCAATTAGTGATGCGCAACCATTGTTGCCAGATGATGTAGATTACAGGGATATGTCTCAGTCAGGCAGGATTACACACATGGACATACAGTGAGATGATGATGATGATGTTGTACCCGCTGCTGCTTCCTTTGCTGAGGTGTCAGATACAAGTGAAGCGGTTGATGATGACGATGTGTCCACGGATGCCATGTGGGTGCCTGCTCGAAGAGAAGAAGAGGGGGAAAGTTCAGAAGGGGAGACAGAGAGAATGAGGAGACGAGTTGGAAGCAGGGGGAGGTCGTCGCAAGGAGTTAGTGGCACAGTCAGACAGCATGTATCGGCATCTGGGGTCAGCCAGACAGCACGCCAGTCAACGCATGCTGTTGCCACCACCAGAATGCCGTCATTGCAAAGCTCAGCAGTGTGGCATTTTTTTTTGTGTGTCTGCCTCTGATAACAGCAATGCCATTTGCAACCTGTGCCAAAAGAAACTTTGTCATGGGAAGTCCAACACCCACCTTGGTACAACTGCTTTGCGAAGGCACATGATCTCACATCACAAACGCCTATGGGATCAACACATGAGTACAAACAGCACACAAACTCAAAGCCACCATGCTCCTCCTGGCCCAACATCTTCAGCCACGTCAACCACTGCTGTCCTCCCTGCCCCCTCTCAACCAACTGCCACTCCATCTCTCATCTTCAGCAGTTCCTGCTCATCTGCCCACAGTCAGGAGTCTGTCAAGGACATGTTTGAGCGTAAAAAGCCAATGTCACAGAATCACCCCCTTGCCCGGCAAGTGGTGTGTGACAATGGAACAAATTTGTTGTCGGCATTGAATTTGGGCAAGTTGTCACATGTGCCGTGCATGGCACATGTGTTGAATCTCATAGTACAACGTTTTGTGTCTAAGTACCCAGGCTTACAGGACGTCCTCAAGCAAGCCAGGAAGGTGTGTGGCCATTTCAGGCGTTCCTACACGGCCATGACGCACTTTTCCGATATTCAGTAGCGAAACAACATGCCAGTGAGGCACTTGATATGCGACAGCCGGACATGTTGGAATTCAACACTCCTAATGTTCGACCGCCTGCTCCAACAAGAAAAAGCCGTCAACGAGTATTTGTATGACCGGGGTGCTAGGACAGCCTCTGAGGAGCTGGGAATTTTTTTGCCACGTTACTGGACACTCATGCGCAATGCCTGTAGGCTCATGCGTCCTTTTGAGGAGGTGACAAACCTAGTCAGTAGCACCGAAGGCACCATCAGCGACCTCATCCCATTTGTTTTTTTCCTGGAGAGTGCTGGATCAGGCTGTAGATGAGCGTGAAGAGGAAGAGGAAGAGTTGTGGTCACCATCACCACCAGAAACAGCCTCAACAACATCATCGCTTGCCGGACCTGCGGCAATGCTGGAAGAGGAGTATGAGGAAGAGAAGTCAGAGGAGGAATGTGGCGGCTTTGAAGAGGAGGAATACCAACCACAGCAGGCACCCCAGGGTGCTTGTTGTTGTCACCTATCTGGGACCCATGGTGTTGTCTGTGGCTGGGGGGAAGAACAGACCGTCAATGACATCAGTGAGGACGAGGAACGGGAAATGAGTAGCTCTGCATCCAACCTTGTTTAAATGGGGTCTTTCATGCTGTCATGTCTGTTGAGGGACCCACGTATAAAAAGGATAAAGGAGAACGACCTGTACTGGGTGGCCACGCTACTAGACCCCCGGTATAAGCAGAAAGTGGCAGAAATGTTACCAAATTACCGAAAGTCGGAAAGGATGCAGCAGTTCAAAACCAAACTAAAAAATATGTTTTACACAGCTTATAAGGGGGATGTCACAGCACAACGGGAATCTAACAGGGGAAGAGGTGAGTGTAATCCTCCTCCTACTACGGTGGCAATAACTGGACGATTTACAGATGTGTTGTTGATGGAGGACATGCGGAGTTTTTTCAGTCCTACTCATCGCCACAGCCCGGGATCCAGCCTTAGAGAACGACTCGACCGACAGGTAGCAGACTACCTCGCCTTAACAGCAAATATCGACACTCTGAGGAGCAATGAACCCCTTCACTACTGGGTGTGCAGGCTTGACCTGTGGCCTGAGCTATCCCAGTTCGCGATAGAACTTCTGGCCTGCCCTGCTTCAAGTGTCCTGTCAGAAAAGACCTTCAGTGCAGCAGGAGGCATTGTCACTGACAAGAGAAGTCGCCTCGGTCAAAAAAGTGTTGATTACCTCACCTTCATAAAGATGAATGAGGCATGGATCCCGAAGGGACTGACAGTGGGGGATACGTTTGATTAACAAAAGGCCTGATTACATGCCTTGGCCTCAAAATGGTCCCCACGCTGCTGTATTTAATGCATACCGGATGACTTTCGTTTAGTCACTTTTCTGCCTGGAAAACATCATTTTTTCCGGCCGCTGCTACAATAGCGGCTGCAACAATGCCATTATTTTTCAGGCATGTGTACATGCCTAATTTTTCTGTCCTATGGTGCAGCATTGTGGCTGCAAAAACAAACCCCAAAAAAAGGCACATACAAGTGTCATTTCCCCTTCGTGATCGTTACCTTGTTGTGGTGAAGGGGCTTGCGTATCACAATGAAGCAATCATCACCTCTATGAGTGTGTTGGCAATGTTGCCACACCCCAGATGATAAGGCCGTTGCTTCATTATGGTCAGACCAAAAGCGATCGGACGGCTGGATAATATTTCATAGAAAAAACATTAATTTACTTTTTTTTTATATGTTGTATGGGTTTTTAATACATAAAATAAAAAATCATAATAAAGTCTCTTAATAGTTTATTAGAAATGATGCAGACAATTTAAAAAATCCCCATCAATTCCAATACAAAGCAAGTACAGAGCTCAGAACTAAATTTTTTCCTGATGTCATAATGGTTCGCTAATTCGACAATGGTTAATCAATTCGACCGGATAGGGTACGTAACAGGGATTAAACTGATAGGAATAGTACTAGTTAAGACACCACTCATATAGGGTGTCACAGCACATTGCTCTGTTCACGCGCAGTGCCCCAATTTGGGAGTAAGAGGACTGACAAAGCTGCTTTTTCCATCTCCCGGTTCCTGAAATCAATTCAGTTTGGTGTATGAGAGTTTGGTCTGTCACTGTGAAGGCAGTCGAAGGTACCCGGCCTAAATTTTTTTTCACAAAAGTCAATCCCTGATATGGGATGTAACAGGGATTAAACTGATGAGAATAGTACTACAGAAAATACCACTCATATCGGGTGTGACAGTAAATTGCATGGCGCAGACGCAGTGACCGTGGATTAAAACAGAGTGGAGGGAGCTGGCGTATTTTTAGCCACCTCCCCTTTTCGAAAAATCTATTTAATAAATGGCCCCCAGATTGGGGTCGTTAGAGGGATTAAACTGATGAGAATAGTACTACAGAAAGTACCACTCATATTGGGTGTGACAGTAAATTGCACGGCGCAGACGCAGTCACCGTGGATTAAAACAGAGTGGAGGAAGCCAGCGTTTTTTTAACCATCTCCCCGTTTAAAAAATCTATTCTATAAATGGCCCCCAGATTGGGGACGTTAGAGGGATTAAACTGATGAGAATAGTACTACAGAAAATACCACTCATATCGGGTGTGACAGTAAATTGCACGGCGCAGACGCAGTCACCATGGATTAAAACAGAGTGGAGGGAGCCAGTGTTTTTTTTAACCATCTCCCCGTTCAAAAAATCTATTCAATAAATGGCCCCCAAATTGGGGACGTTAGAGGGATTAAACTGATGAGAATAGTACTACAAAAAGTACCACTCATATCGGGTGTGACAGTAAATTGCACGGCGCAGACGCAGTCACCGTGGATTAAAACAGAGTGGAGGAAGCCAGCGTTTTTTTAACCATCTCCCCGTTCGAAAAATCTATTCTATAAATGGCCCCCAGATTGGGGACGTTAGAGGGATTAAACTGATGAGAATAGTACTACAGAAAGTACCACTCATATCGGGTGTGACAGTAAATTGCACGGCGCAGACGCAGTCACCATGGATTAAAACAGAGTGGAGGGAGCCAGCATTTTTTTTAACCATTTCCCCGTTCGAAAAATCTATTCAATAAATGGCACACCAGATTGAGGACGTTAGAGGGATTAAACTGATGAGAATAGTACTACAGAAAATACCACTCATTTGGGGTGTGACAGTAACTTGCACGGCGCAGACGCAGTCACCGTGGATAAAAACAAAGGGGAGGGAGCCAGCGTTTTTTTAGCCATCTCCCCGTTCGAAAAATCAATTCAATAAATGGCCCCCAGATTGAGGACGTTAGAGGGATTAAACTGATGAGAATAGTACTACAGAAAATACCACTCATTTGGGGTGTGACAGTAACTTGCACGGCGCAGACGCAGTCACCGTGGATAAAAACAAAGGGGAGGGAGCCAGCGTTTTTTTAGCCATCTCCCCGTTCGAAAAATCAATTCAATAAATGGCCCCCAGATTGGGGACGTTAGAGGGATTAAAATGATGAGAATAGTACTACAGAAAATACCACTCATATCGGGTGTGACAGTAAATTGCACGGCGCAGACGCAGTCACCGTGGATTAAAACAGAGTGGAGGGAGCCAGCATTTTTTTAACCATCTCCCCGTTCGAAAAATCTATTCAATAAATGGCCCCCAGATTGGGGACGTTAGAGGGATTAAACTGATGAGAATAGTACTACAGAAAGTATCACTCATATTGGGTGTGACAGTAAATTGCACGGCGCAGACGCAGTCACCGTGGGTTAAAACAGAGAGGAGGGAGCCAGCGTTTTTTTAACCATCTCCCCGTTCGAAAAATCTATTCTATAAATGGCCCCCAGATTGGGGACGTTAGAGGGATTAAACTGATGAGAATAGTACTACAGAAAATACCACTCATATCGGGTGTGACAGTAAATTGCACGGCGCAGACGCAGTCACCGTGGATTAAAACAGAGTGGAGGGAGCCAGCGTTTTTTTAAACATCTCCCCGTTCGAAAAATCTATTCAATAAATGGCCCCCAGATTGGGGACGTTAGAGGGATTAAACTGATGAGAATAGTACTAAAGAAAATACCACTCATTTGGGGTGTGACAGTAAATTGCACGGCGCAGACGCAGTCACCGTGGATAAAAACAAAGGGGAGGGAGCCAGCTTTTTTTGAACAACTCCCCGTTCAAAAAATCTATTCAATAAATGGCCCCCAGATTGAGGACGTTAGAGGGATTAAACTGATGAGAATAGTACTACAGAAAATAACACTCATATCGGGTGTGACAGTAAATTGCACGGCGCAGACGCAGTCACCGTGGATTAAAACAGAGTGGAGGGAGCCAGCGTTTTTTTTAACCATCTCCCCGTTCGAAAAATCTATTCAATAAATGGCCCCCAGATTGGGGACGTTAGAGGGATTAAACTGATGAGAATAGTACTACAGAAAATACCACTCATATCGGGTGTGACAGTAAATTGCACGGCGCAGACGCAGTCACCGTGGATTAAAACAGAGTGGAGGAAGCCAGCGTTTTTTTTAACCATCTCCCCGTTCGAAAAATCTATTCAATAAATTGCCCCAGATTGGGGACGTTAGAGGGATTAAACTGATGAGAATTGTACTACAGAAAATACCACTCATATCGTGTGTGACAGTAAATTGCACGGCGCAGACGCAGTGACCGTGGATAAAAACAAAGGGGAGGGAGACAGCGTTTTTTTAACCATCTCCCAGTTCGAAAAATCTATTCAATTCACCTTTCGGGGACCCTTGGTGTTGTACGTGGCTGGGTGGAGGAAGAAACCTTCAATTACATCACCGGGACGTGGCTAGCTTGGTATCCAACCTTGTGCAAATGGGGAGTTTGCGGTTGTGCAAATGAACTGTTTGCGGTTGTTTGCGGTGCATTAAAAGTCGAGTTTGGTCTGTCAATGTCTGTAAAGTGGGCGTAACCCTTACACTACCTGATCGATACAACATCATACCTGATCGTATACACACACTGGATGTTTTAAAGCATGTTATTCCAAACAATTTAGGAATGTTAGTTGATTTATGCCCTTTATGGATTAAAACCCGACTCTGCATCCACTACGTAATTTTCCATTGGAGTTTTGCCATAGATCCCCCTCCGGCATGCCACAGTCCAGGTGTTAGACCCCTTGAAACAACTTTCCCATCACTATTGTGGCCAGAAAGAGTCCCTGTGGATTTTAAAATTCGCCTGCCAATTGAAGTTTGCGGAAGTTCGCGAATGGAAAATTTTATGTTCGCGACATCACTACTTCACAACACTGAGCTAAATAGCTGCCTCATCCTCCTCTCTGCTCTGCTCGTCAGGGATTAGGATCCTGAATACAGATGATAAGATCTTCAGCTGAATCTCTGTAGGAATGGAGTTCATGAAGCGACATGAAGTACAGAGAGGACGGACAGGACAGACTGGGGTAATGGAGACTGCAAACAAGAGCTGCTGCTTATTATCTACACCCCCACTATCCTCTCTGTACTTCATGTCTCCTAATGAACTCCATTCCTACAGAGATTCAGCTGAGGATCATATTAAACTGTATTCCGGATCATAATCCCTGACAAATAAGAGAGGAAGATGGTGCAGCTCTTTAACTTGTCCTCATGTGTAATTAGGAAAGGTTTTGTATGGACTAGTAGGATGGCGGCCATTTTATTTTTCCTGATGATTGCTCCCTGGAGAAAACGAGGCATTATAACTAATGAAAGATATTTGGTAATATATTTATAATGAAGTAATATTTAAGTATTTTCATTTTCGTAATTCCCGGAGAACCCCTTTAACAAATATATTTTGATTAAAGTCATTTTTACCCATTCACAGCAAGATGACGTATTTTAAATGGGACTCTACTTTATAATGATTCCTGTCCTTGTGCTTAAAGGCCTCAAATGTATTCTGGAAAAGTATGCTCCAGCTATATACTGCACTAATGAAAAACAGCCTGTGAGAAAGATGGGTTGGTTAGGAGTGCATGGCCAAGATGGAGGCAGCCACATCTCTAAATGCTTACTGCAGGAACAGAACACAAAGTTAGTCAGCACATCCTATAAAATGAAGTAAAGGCGCAGGTGTGCATCGCTGTGACTGAAAATACCATGGTGGATAGGCACAAAGGATTTCGATCAAAATATATTTTCTAAGTACCTCATATTCATCTATATAGTTGTAACACCACCAGAGTGGTGTTACCACTCCTGCACCCTGCTACTGTCTTTATTGGTCTAACCTCATGTCATATTGTGTATTTATTCTAGGTCCTCCACAATGTGCATTCCTATTTTGTTATGCAACTGTTGTGTTCATGTAATGCGCTTGGTTCACCAGCAGGTGGCAGCAAACACAACAGAGCTATATTTAGATTGAATGGAACCTTCCATTCCATTCTAACCCCCCTCTGTAGAGAAGTGGGCGAGACTACTTCCTGAAGGAAGGGTGGGGCAGAAGTTCCAGTTAGTCTTGCTTACCCCCAGCTAGGGGAAGGGTATGCAGGGGTACGTCCCTGCTGGCTGTGCCTACGCCGACCAGAACACCTTAAGCTTTGCTGGCCATGGAGACCAAAGCTTGAAGCCTGAGGAGCCAGGAGGAAAGTTACCTGGCATAACCTAGAGTCAGACTACAAAGTGAAGTGCAGCATACAGAAGAAGCTGAGTTATACAGCCATCCTGTCAGTACAGCAGAGTCAGAGAGAAACCGATACTGTATAGCAGAGTGGAGTTTTCCTGCCAGTTTTATGCTAAAGCCTGCTGGAGACAAAGCCAAGACAAAGCCTGTAAACCGTTTTGGAGAACATTTATGCAAAGTAAAGCTGTCATTGAACTTCATCTCAAGGTCTGGACTCCAGATATTTTTTTATCTCTTAATTATTCGCCCCATTTATTGCTTCAGGGCCAAAGCCTGGGGTCTAGCCATACCCAGGTAGGAGCACCGTGACACACATAAAGAGACTTTTTAGGCTGCACTATACCACTCGGCATTTCTACCAAACCTAGGATGTTATATAGGAGGGCCCTGGGGGGAGGTGTCCGTTGCATAGTGAATATAGCATTAGGGACATTTATAACGCTGTTGCATTGGGTTTTGGCTTTTATGTTTTCAGCCACAGCGACGCGCACCTGAACATTTATTTTTTATTTTACAGTAGGTGCTGACTAACTTTGTGTCTTATTTTTAGCAGTATTTGAGACCGCAAACAACAGATCCACAGAATGAGGATACCTTTTGTACGCATTCTGTACTTTTCTCACTCCTATCATTAAAAAGGGCAATACTTGTCTGCAATGTGGATAAGAATTTGCGGAACAGCCACATGGATCTGCGAAAAACATGTATGTTTGTATGGCCCCATAGAAATGAATGGGTTGTGTGCTATCAGCAAAAAAGTGCCGATAGCACACGGATGAAAAATACAGTCGTGTGCATGAAACCTTACCCATACCAGCCGAAAGATTATAATAAATTCCATGAAATTACGGACAAAAGACTAGCTATTGGCTATAGTGTTATAGAGTGTAGCTCTTAGAATATGGTGTAGAAGATATGAAACGATTCTCTGTGAGGAAATGAAGCACAAAGAAGCAGTAGGTTAGCTGCACTAGGGAAGTCTGGACGTGTGTTTGCTAAGAGCTATATTTGTACACCATGTCATTTCTTAAATCCCTGCCTGCTTGTAAATTTACCGAGAACTTGTTCTGTTCAAATTTGCATTAATTGTGTACTTAGCTAAAATAGCACATTCTAATGCAGTTACGTTATGCAACCTTTAGAACCATATTATCCTTGAAGCATTGATATTCACACTATACATTTTATGAGCTTAAAAAAAAAAATCTAGTCCATAGATGCATATGTATATCCGCCAGTTCCAGCTAACTCTTAAAGGGCTTATGCCATGATTGATGTGAAAAATCAGACATCATATAGTACATGAAAATACCTTTCATTGCTCCGATTGCCCTGCTAGATTACAGTGCCTTGTGAAAGTATTTGGCCCCCTTGAACTTTTCGACCTTTTGCCACATTTCAGGCTTCAAACATAAAGATATAAAACTGTAATTTTTTGTGAAGAATCATCAAGTGGGACACAATTATGAAGTGGAACGAAATTTATTGGATATTTCAAACTTTTGTTAACAAAAAAAAAACTGAAAAATTGGGCGAGCAAAATTATTCAGCCCCTTTACTTTCAGTGCAGCAAACTCTCTCCAGAAGTTCAGTGAGGATCTCTGAATGGTCCAATGTTGACCTAAATGACTAATGATGATAAATAGAATCCACCTGTGTGTAATCAAGTCTCCGTATAAATGCACCTGCCCTGTGATAGTCTCAGAGGTCAGTTTAAAGCGCAGAGAGCATCATGAAGACCAAGAAACACACCAGGCAGGTCTGAGATACTGTTGTGGAGAAGTTTAAAGCCGGATTTGGATACAAAAAGATTACCCAAGCTTTAAACATCCCAAGGAGCACTGTGCAAGCGATAATATTGAAATGGAAGGAGTATCAGACCACTGCAAATCTACCAAGATCTGGCCGTCCCTCTAAACTTTCAGCTCTAACAAGGAGAAGACTGATCAGAGATGCAGCCAAGAGGCCCATGATCACTCTGGATGAACTACAGAGATCTACAGCTGAGGTGGGACACTCTGTCCATAGGACAACATTCAGTCGTATACTGCACAAATCTGGCCTTTATGGAAGAGTGGCAAGAAGAAAGCCATTTCTTAAAGATATCCATAAAAAGTGTCGTTTAAAGTTTGCCACAAGCCTGGGAGACACACCAAACATGGGGAAGAAGGTGCTGTGGTCAGATAATGCTATGTTTGGCGTAAAAGCAACACAGCTCATCACCCTGAACACACCATCCCCACTGTCAAACATGGTGGTGGCAGCATCATGGTTTGGGCCTGCTTTTCTTCAGCAGGGACAGGGAAGATGGTTAAAATTGATGGGAAGATGGATGGAGCCAAATACAGGACCATTCTAGAAGAAAACCTGATGGAGTCTGGAAAAGACCTGGGACTGGGACGGAGATTTGTCTTCCAACAAGACAATGATCCAAAACATAAAGCAAAATCTACAATGGAATGGTTCACAAATAAACATACCCAGGTGTTAGAATGGCCAAGTCAAAGTCCAGACCTGAATCCTAGAATCGAGAATCTGTGGAAAGAACTGAAAACTGCTGTTCACAAACGCTCTCCATCCAACCTCACTGAGCTCGAACTGTTTTGCAAGGAGGAATGGGCAAAAATTTCAGTCTCTCGATGTGCAAAACTGATAGAGACATACCCCAAGCGACTTACAGCTGTAATCGCAGCAAAAGGTATACAAAGTATTAACTTAAGGGGGCTGAATAATTTTGCACACCCAATTTTTAAGTTTTTTATTTGTTAAAAAAGTTTGAAATATCCAATAAATTTCGTTCCACTTCATAATTGTGTCCCACTTGTTGCTGATTCTTCACAAAAAATTACAGTTTTATATCTTTATGTTTGAAGCCTGAAATGTGGCAAAAGGTCGAAAAGTTCAAGGGGGCCAAATACTTTCACAAGGCACTGTATCTTCAGCCTGGCATGTCAGGGAGTGCATCCTTTCTGCTGCAGGTCTCTCCCTGTCACTGCCACAGCTTGTATGAATTAAACTGAACACTTTCGACCAGCTTAGTGAGATGGACAAAAAAATAAGGAAAAGAACAAACAGCAGGTGACACTATACAGATAGTTTTCATTGAATTACTCAATAGCTATACTAAGTTTTCAATTACATGCAATTACAAAAGTATTCAGATCCAGGTGCTGGTTTGAAAACTGTAGAATATGTTTCATGACACAACCCCTTTAAGGCACTTTTACACAGGGATTATCAGGGCTCAGTGTATGTATCCTATAATTGGCTCATGTAAATGTACTGCTGTTTACTCAATGAATGAGCAAATGCTTGTTTATTAGGTTAACTTATCACATCTTTTATGTAGCACATCGCCCAGTACAAACAGCAGACAAACAAGAAAACTGTATAGGAACAAAAATAATGGTCATTAGGGCCCATACAGCTCTAATGATTGCCACTAGTGTTGAGCGAATCGAAGTTAAACAAATTGACTTTGATCCAAATTTTAGGAAAAGTTCAATTCACCACGAAGCCGATTTCCTTGCTCTTCGTGGTAACTAATCTATTTTTCCTAGTGGTAAAAAAACCCAAAACATATTCAGCTCATCCACTAGCTCACAGAGAGGTCGTTGAAAGACCACCACTAATCTAGTGCAGGTTGGTTGTAACCATGGAAACGAGCAGTGTATAATGTGATGGAAAAATGATTCAAGCCAGCAAAGGAAGCAATATGGACAATCACAGTGCATTAGTAACTGCCTTATATTAAAAAATATTAACTTTCTCTACATGATAAATGCCATTTGCTGAAATCACACAACCCCTTTAAGGGTGAGTGTGCTATAAACAAAGAAAATCAACAGGCTTGCCTTTAGATTCCATACAAATAAATCTGGATTAAAAAAGGAAACAAAAACATTTAAAATTGCAAATTTGTACCGAATGATGTAATTAATTAAGTACAGAAAGCGATTAAAAAAATACAAATGTCCATTTTAATGTTCATGGAAACCATGGAAACTTGAATAACTGCCAGTACTGGGAATTTGGATGTAGAAAAACATTTTTTAAAACATTTTTCTTATCAGTTGTGAATGAAAGCTGAATTAATTAGATTACTTGTGGAAATATGCAATCAGATACCAAGACATTAAAAATGCATTTGGCAGCTATAGTGGATGACACTTCATGACTGCCACAATGTAGCTCTAATAAGACTGAATGCTAGCACCAAAATGCTACAAAAAGGACACAAAGACTTGGATAATTATTAGGAAAAAAAGCTCTTAGCTTCTTGCAAACCAAGGCCCAAGCTCTGTTAAAAAGGTGGACCCCTGCATAGATGTAACTATCACTTCACTATTCACCTCATGCCAGCTTTCGAATGAGTTCAGTCAATACTATATTATCTGTCATTACTTTGCATTACATAGTTGATTTTGTCCCTGGATAGAAAGCTGCATTATCTGCAGAAGTCTTTATGACTCACATTGTAGACATTGTACTGCCACAATATTATACCCTAATACAGTATACTTCAGCAGAATAATCCATACAAAACACTTTTTTTTTTACTTTGGTTTGACAAATCCATTATTTTCCAAAAGATTTTTTTTTTGCCCTAACCAACAGAAGAAAACTACTAAAAAAGATCTTGTTTTGGCAAGTATTAAAGTGAATCTGTCACTGTTTTCTTAAAGGGCTTCTGTCACCCCCACTGACGAATTTTCACTAGCTGACATTAGCTACTTGCTAATGTCAGCTGAGTTCAAACATATGTTTCCTAACTTTTTTTCTGTTTTCAATCTTCTAAAAAACTTACTTTTGTGATATGTAAATTAGCTTCGCTACCAGCAAGTTGGGCGGGTACTTGCTGGTAGCCGCCGCATCTTCATGCCCTTGGAACGCCCCCTCTTCTTTTGATAGACAGGGCCAGCGCGCTCTCCTCCTCCCGCTGGCTCTGTCTGCAGCTGCAATCCCGCGCCTGCACCGTATCGGTCTTTAGTCGGCGCAGGCGCTCTGAGTGAAGGGCGCTCGCTTAGGCGCTCCGTCCTCAGTGCGCCTGCGCCGATGGCGTCAGCGCTACACCCGGAAGAAAAGACGCCGGCATCGCCTGCTCCTTACCAGGGATGCCGGCGTCTTCTCTTCCGGGTGTAGCGCTGACGTCATCGGCGCAAGCGCACTGAGGACGGAGATCTTTTTAGAAGATTGAAAACAGAAAAAAAGTTTGGAAACATATGTTTGAACTCAGCTGACATTAGCTACTTGCTAATGTCAGCTGAGTTCAAACATATGTTTCCAAACTTTTTTTCTGTTTTCAATCTTCTAAAAAAATCTCCGTGAAAATTCGTCAGTGGGGGTGACAGAAGCCCTTTAAACACATAGCTGTGAGTGTCTGACCACAGAAAGGAGTGGATCTTGGGTGCAACAAGAGGAATGGCGACACTCTCATTGCACCAAAGGCCTAATTTGCATATTAAGTAAATGTATCATAACTCAGGAACCGAGTCTCGGATCATCAAAAGAAAAACAGCATTTTAATCGGGTGAACCACGGCTATGTGACTATGTAAACCGTTGGATAGAGAGGTCGCTGATGACAAACTTCACTTAAGTCTAGGCCGGGTATAGTGTTTGCCATGTGCATATGCTTTCAGATTCTGTTACTCTGATCTTTTTCTAGTTTAGTGTGGATTCTGTGTATTCTGGTATCTGTAGTGTGTTGCTTTGTTTGGATTTTGTTGCTATGCTATTGCTTAGTTATGATTACTGCTGGGTAGATTTCAGTTAGGGTCAATTCAGTATTGTTTCATTTCTGTTCATTGCCATTCATCCACTATCTACTTGTATGCCATACATCAGCCATTCATATTATTGCTGGAACATCTCCTCCTTCTACGACCCTTAGCATTCAGTTCCTGTCAACCACTGGTGAATTTATTGAAGTGTCTTCACTGCCAGTGTTCTTACGTGCTCCATTTATATGGTTTTTGCTATCGTCCAGTTGTTGTGCAATTCAGCCATAGTGTAAATCCTTGTGGATTTAAGTACCATGAGCCACCGTTAGAATGTGCTAAAGATGATTGCTATAGGTGAAATACAGTTCTGCAGTTAAGTGCACAACCGGCATTGTTACATTATGCATGACGCCCAGCGGAAGCTGTATCTTGTTGGACATTGATCCTATGCAGAATTTGACTGACCAGATTCAGATCTTTCTTTTTGTGATGCAAAATGTTCTTGCTCATTTGGTTTCTAAAAAAACAACTCACTCACTATTTGTAGGATGGTGATGCTACACCTGTGGCTTTTCCGTAACATCACATAAAATTACCATACTTTTTTATGGTGATCAACTGATCATTCTCAATTTAAAAATCTTTGTGAAAGTTGTAAACTATATTTTTCTATAAGGAAAGGATATAAAAGACCTAAATGGTTGGAATTATTAAGACTCAAGAGATTCCTCAGTCATTTAGCCTTAGGTCAGAAGATCCTGTTTTACAAAAAGTGGATGCATTTTTTTCAGCTTTAGGGTCCTCTGTGATTATCCAGATGCAGCTTCATCCACTGTGGCTCATTGTCATGCTTTAAAACATCAACACAGGAAATCTGAAGAATATTTTTGACGGTGGTTTACTACTAGTGATAGCAACGATGTCACCCTCTATAGTGAGTATTGTTTAGGTATCTCTAATAGGATTAAAGTGAACCTGTCGCAATGAACATGGTGTTCCTATGAATGAATTACAGCTATCTCTATATGCACATAAAGGGAAAGCTGTCAATCACTGATAGGACCGCCTCCTTGACGGCAAAGCTCAGAATGAGCAGAACTTAAATGAATAAGTGACAAGTTATAAGAAATCCTTACCCATAAAACTACATATCAATCTGTTGCAAACTGGTCTCCTGATCCGCTCCAAGGTGGAGAAAGAAAGGAAGAGACTGTTGGATCTTTGTTAATGTTGTAGTAGTGTAACACCCCAGAGTGGTGTTACCACTCCTGCACCCAGCGACTATCTCTGATGGGCTTACCTGAATGTCATCTGTGTATTTCTGTCTAGGTCGTCTACATTGTGCAATGCTATTTTTGTTAGGAAACTGTTATACATGTAATATGCCTGGTTCACCAGCTGGTGGCAGTGCAAATGGCAGTGCTATGGTTAAAGAGAATGGAACTTTCCATTCCATTTCGCCCCTTTAGGCAGAAGTGGGCCAGTCCGCCTTCCTGCTGAAAGGGTGGGGCAGCAGTTGCAGTCTTAGAAGGGACACGTCACTGCCTGATTTCAGTTAGGGTCTGGCTACCCACGCCAGCCAGAGCACCCTAAGCTCTGCTGTCCATGGAGGCAGAAGCTTGGAAGCCTCAGGAAACAAGAGAATGGTTCCTTGGCTAAAACTAAGTCAGACTAAAGAGTGGAGTGCAGCATAAAGAAGGAACAAAAGTTACTAAGCTATCCTGTCAGTACAGGAGTTCAGAAGAATTATACAATGGGGTAATGCATATACAGGTAGATGCTTCAATTTTCCTGTTCCAGTCACTGGCAGTACTGCATGGGGAGCCCAAAGAGTAACTTGATTTTTCAGTTTTATGTAAGAACACTGCTACTGTTCTCATTCCTCACTGAGAATATGACTGTTCATTGACTTACTGTAGTTACAATTTCCAAAAATCTAAATGCCAATGCCCCTTCCTTTAGTTTTCTATAACAGCATGTAATTTTTACCATACTTTTTGCTATAATCCACCCTGATAAAATAATATATAAAATTATGCCAGGGTTAACACAGGACATTTCAGATCTTCTCTTGTAGGCTCATACCCCTCCAGAGAAACCCACCCATCTGTTCTTTGTTACTAGAAATCTTAAGTCCATTGATGTTTTGAAGTGTCATGGTACCAAGTTGGCCGGTCATCTGGGTATGATGAAGATATAAGACCTTGTTCCAATCTGATTGCTGGCAACCTAAGAAGAAAAATGTTGATAGGTTTATTTTGGAATTTAACATCTGTTCCTTCAATATAACATCTAGTTCTCTCCCTTTTGGTTACTTGAGAACTTTTCTTAATCCCATTAGAACATCCATATCTTTCCATTTAAATGTAATTTTTATTACATTTTATCAGTTAATACAAACATAAGTAGATCATGAAAATTTGCATTTCTTTTGTTGCGAATAATAGACATGGATATCAGACACAGTTGGCTTTTGTTGTGTTTTATCTTTAGATATGCGTGTAAACATAACATACATACCTTTCATTGTTCACTTTTTATGCCTGTGTCTCCTTTTAGAAGGTCTGTCCATGATGACTCTAAGAATGTGGTTCAGAAAATCCTTGACTTTAAGTGGTATAGCTGACAACTACATTAACTTGTTGAATGGTGGGGCTATGGTCCACAGGCAAAGCCACAGGAACTGGCAAGAGACATACATGCTGATAAGAACCTTTAATGCAGCCAATCCAGATAAACTCAAGATTAAGGTCTCGTCAGCCCTTCTCTTAAAGGGTATTGGTGGTGGGGTAATGTTATGAGCATCAAGGGACAAAAAGTTTTAGAATAATCAAAACTTATCCAAATTGTAAAATATTACAAAAAAACTTAACCTGGCGACCCTGGCAGGAATGAGGCAGACAAAAATACATGATTGCTAAAAGGGTTGTGCAGTGCAAAGATATTGATGGCTAATATCAAATTGGAGGGAGTTTGCAGCGTAGATGTGAACCGAGCCTAACCCTTCAAACAGCAGACAGCGTGGGTTCCTGGAGTAAGACCCCTGCCAATCTGATATTGATTACCTATCTTGAGGATAGATCATGAATATCTTTGCACTGCACAACCCCTTTAAGTAATGCACTTTAAGTAATGCATCTAGGCCACAGTACTAGTATTGCTGCATACACATTAAATGGAATACAACTGGTTACATGTAAACCTAACATCAACAAACTAATAATGTCAAGGATCAGCCGAAACATAGCTACATTATTGCTAGGCACTACATGTGCTGAACCTCTACAAGGACCCATGCACAAAGGACTTTATTTGTTAAAGAGGTTATCCGAGTTATATAAATGTATGTTAAGTAGTAGTTTATTGCCATATTAAACTCTTTTCTAAATCACTTACACTATTTTTATTGCTCCGTTTCTCCTGTTCAGATTGGGGTCATGTGACCCCCGACGTCATCAACCCTGCTGAAGCCATGACGTCTAGTTCACAAGCTTCTCCCTGCTGGAGGGAGTGGCCAAGCTCTGTAAACGAGAAGTCAGAGCCTTTTGTGCCCGCCCCCTCCCTCTCCCTGTATCTCCTCACCACTCCTGTAGTGCCCGTCCCCTCCCTCTACCTGTATCTCCTTACCACTCCTATAGTGCCCGCCCCCTCCCTGTATCTTCTCACCACTGTTGTAGTGCCCACCCCTCCCTCTCCCTGTATCTCCTCACTACTCCTGTAGTGCCCACCCCTCCCTGTATCTCCTCACCACTCCTGTAGTGCCTGCCCCTTCCCTCTCCCTGTATCTCCTCACCACTCCTGTAGTTCCCGCCCCCTCCATCTCCCTGTATCTCCTCACCACTTCTGTAGTACCCGTCCCCTCCCTCTCCCTGTATCTCCTCACCACTCCTGTAGTGCCCGCCCCCTCCCTCTCCCTGTATCTCCTCACCACTCCTATAGTGCCCACCCCCTCCCTCTCCCTGTATCTTTTCACCTCTCATGTAGTGCCCACCCCCTCTCTCTGCACTTCACCGGAGGCTCCTGCTATTTGTGATAGCAGCCTGTGCAGACACCAGAACCCTGACCCCAGACCTTCAAGCCACCTCTCTTGCAAATGTGACAGCATTGGAGGTTTGTTTTCAGAGTAGCAGAGCTGTGTTTAGTTAGATGTAGGACAGATGAAATGTACAGGGATGCAGCAGTGTTAATTTTGTCAAATGTAGTGGCTTTCAGATCTTTATATGTGGTGCAGAGATGTAGTAGAGTGGACTTTGTCAAATGAGTTTGTCAGCTGAGCTTGTCAAATGTAATGTAGGAGAGCTGAGATGTAGTGGAGATGTAGCAGACCTGAGTTAGTCAAATTTAGTGGTATTCAGTTCTTTACACATAGTGCTGAGTTCTACATATGTAGCAGTGCTTGGTTTGTCAGGTGTAGCAGAGATATAACAAGGCAGAGGCCCTTAAATGGGACAATGCTGGAGTTTTATTTCAGAGTAGCAGAGCAAAATTTGTCACTTGTAGTAAAATGAGTTCTTCCAATGTAGGAGATTGATATGCAGTAGAGCTGGGTTTGTCAGATGTAAGAAAGCTCAGATGTATGAGGGCTGTGTTACTTGAATAAGTTTGATAGCTGAATTTATCAAATGATGTGTTGTTGAGTTGAGATATAGCAGTGCTGACTTTGCCAGATGTAGCAGAATTAAGTTTTTCTGATGTAGTATCATCTATATAGCGTACTCCATTAGATGAGATAAACAACAGAAATAAATAGCGCTGGTGTGAATGGGGACTAAAAGGTGGGGATTTATGCAGGGAACCATTACTGGTCTAACAGCAGGCAATCATAGCCAAGTGATAAAGTCCAGTCCAATATGGAGGATCGTCCCTGTACTTTATCACTTGGCTATAATAGCCTGTCTGCATTCACTACATACTGCACCACATACTAGTGTGTGATGTAAATGAGGCAGCGTGTGATGTATATGAGGCAGCGTGTGATGTGTGTGGGGCAGTGTGTGATGTATGTAGTGCAGATCTGCTGCCTGTATAAACTAGGAGATGATCATGTGACTGTATGATAGGTCAGGTTGTGCAGTGCAGGGGGCGTGGAAAGGCAGACTATTCACACCCACAAATATTCATGAGGGAGAACTGAGTCATTGTTACACGCCCCCCAGCTTTACTGCAGCATGTAAACACAGCAAGAGTAACAGAATTATGCAAAGGTGTAAGTATGTTTTTTTTTCAAGAAATCAAGCTTAACATATGTATATGTAAGTCCTGATGAGTTTTATAATGTTTTTTTTTTTTTTCCATAACTCGGATAACCCCTTTAAGTATGGACTTTTTACTACTTTATGTGCTTTTACCTATTAGACATTGATAGATGTACAATAATGAGGATTAACTTTGATAAAGAAATATAAAGAGAAAGCTATTTGCATTTTTGGTGTGTTTTTTCATGTATGGTCTGAATTGGAGTCGAGTTAGGATCTTTGTGGTCCTGTTGTGCTATAAAAGATTGAGTGTGCCACTGTTTATTGAATTTAAAAATAGTGAGGGTAGAATGCTGGTACCTGAACTTTGCACAAAGACCTAGCCCTGGACTTCTCAGACCAATAAAAGAGCATGCAAGGGATTTGCACCCTGCGTCCACCTTAAGGGGAAGCACACTTGGGGCCTTAAGATTTGGAGAGAAAGAACATATGTAGGTTATTTCCTAACTCAGATCTCTTTCACTGTGGGTGGAGTAGCAGAATATGGCTACCTATAAACTTTACCACTCAATTGAAAAACAAACTAAAATCTTTAAGGTGGAAGGAAGAAAAAAATAATAATTCAAAATCATGTTAAATTGGAGTCAGCATACACGTGCCATCATTTAAAGTGCCTCTGATTAACCCCAATGAAAGTCCAGCTGCTCTAGTCGGTCTTTCCTGAAATTTTCTTAATCATATCCCACAGTAAAAGCCATGGTCCACAGAGAGCTTCCAAAGCATCAGAGGAATCTCATTGTTAAACGGTCTGGTATGGAGGTCTAAGAGATGGTTGGGGAACATTCAGAATGGCATCTTGGACCACATGTGGCCACAGGCTACCACATTTACACCCCTGCTTTACAGCAATGTTATCCGTAGATACATTATTTTTGGCATTATATGATACACCATAAGATGGAGGTGTCAATAGAAGGCACTGGTTACAAGTTTTCATTTAAAGCACCAATTTCAACAAAGGACTACCATACAGTTGTTAATCCTTAGTTCTGGTCCATGCAGTAGTACACTTAACAGATGTATGGTTGGACCAACAGTGTCTCTTTAGTTCTATGTATTAATTCAGTAGCTTATTCATTGGGGTTTTATCTTGGTGCAGAGTAGCAATTGCCTTTCAGTGACATTTGTAATAAACTGCATACAAAGTGCATAACCAGTTTTGGGCTTGCATTCTTGGAATGAATTAGATTTGTATTTGATTTCTCTTAAAAAAAAACATGTATCACACATCTACAAGCTCTGCATTGATCTGTTATACATATGTGTGTGGCACAAACACTGCAGATTTGCCACCATAGAATTACAGGCAAAAATGCAGCCATTGCAGTAGCACCGAAATGAATGACATTTAAAAATAAGCTTGCTCATGCCCTGCAGACAATTTCTACCATGCATTTCACCCTTTATAATGCATACACAATTTAGTGCTGATTTTGCAGCTTCAGAATTCCAGTAAATACACTGTGAATATTTTGCTGTACATGTGGCTGTGCTCTATAGTGGCATTTTAAAAAGAGTCATCTCTAAAGCTTAAAGGCTATGTACAGTGCACCTTTAGTGCAAATTTTTATTATCAGATTGTACTCATTTTAAAAATGAATTTTTCAATTGGGCTTTATGAAAAATATGGAGCACTTTTTCTGTACAGGGCTGAGATGCTCTAGAAGCAGGATCTAAATTTTTTCTCTGTTCTGTCAGCCAGCTCACCTGACAGCTCCTTATTTTTGATGTCTGACCTTATAAACACTCATTATAACTCAATCCTTATCTTACTGATAAGAATGTGACTTAAATGAGTGTTTAGGACCTTTTAGTAAATTAGATATAAGGGTTATTAGCTGACCAGCACAAAGTGAAAGTAGGATTCACACAGCTAGAAAAACAGTTAACTCTTTGTGACAGAACGGCTGAATATCTTTAACCCCTTAAGGATATAGGATGTATGGGTACGCCCTAATGTCCGAGTTCTTAAGGACACAGGGCGTACCCATACATCCTAAATTAAATCCTGCATTAAAAAAAAAAATCGCTAGAAACATGGTTCCTGCTGCGATCGTGCAGCAGGAACTATGTTCATATGCCGAGGGGGGGTCCTGTGAGCCCCACGTATCGGCGATCACTGCAAACCGCAGGTCAATTCAGACCTGCGGTTTGCAGCGCTTTGCGATGTATGTAATCCCCGCGGTCATATACTTTGAAATGCCGGGAAATGTTTTTTTTTATTCCTATAACTCCCCCCCCCTGTGCCCTCATTGTGATGGGCAGTGCGGGGAGGTGGGGAGGCTTGTGGGCGGTGCGGGAGGCGGTGCGGCAGGTGGTGCAGGGGGCGGGCGGGAGCGTGATCCTCTGCCCGCCCCTCCGCTCATTTTCAGAATGGCCGAGCGTGACAAGCAGAGTGTCGGCACATTACTGACACTCTGTTTGTAACGGCTGACATCCGTACAGGCACGGATGTCAGCCTATTAACCCCTTCCATGCCGCGGTCCGTAGGGATAGCTGTATGGAAGTGGTTAAGAGGGAGGGAGCTGCTGTGGGGGGCTGCTGTGCCTGGTGCAGCCCCCCTAGCTCCAGTCCCCAGCTTCCCTTTCCATCCTCCGCTGCTCTGTTATAGCAGCGGAGGATGGTAACCATGGCAACAGGACGCCTTCAAAGGCGTCCTGGGTGCCATGGTAACAGAAGTCTGATCAGACTTTTGCTAAAGGCAAAAGTCTGATCAGACTAAGTGTCAAGTAAAAAATACAGTACAGTACATTATATAATGTACTGTACTGTATTATACAGACACCAGATCCACTGGATCTTCAAGAACCAAGTGGGTCTGGGTCCAAAAAAAATGTAAAAAAAAAGTGAAAAAGGTAAAAACAAAAAAACACATTTATCACTAATAAAAAAGAAAAAAAAAATTATACTACACATGTTATATATCACCGCATCCGTAACGACCTGATCTATGAAATGGGTTTGTTACTTTTCCAGTACGTTGAACGTCATAAAAATAAAAAATTGCCCACCTCACTTCCCAAAAAAGTTAATAAAAGTGATCAAAAAAGTTGTATATACACCCAAATGGTACTAATCAAACTTAATAGTCACCTTGTCCCGCAAAAAATGATACCTTACCTATGAAAATCGCCCAAAAAATAAAAAAATTATGGCTCTCAGGCTATGCAGACACTAAAACATGATTTTTTTTTTTGTTTCAAAAATATGATTGTGTAAAACCTAAATAAATAAATAAAAATATTAGGTATAACCGCGTCCGTAAGAACCTGAACTATAAAAATAACACATGACCTAACCCCTCAGGTTAACACCGCAAAAAAAAAAAAAACTGTGTTAAAAGCCATTTTTTGTCACCTTACATCACAAAACGTCTAATTGCAAGTGATCAAAAAGTCATATACACTCCAAAGTAGTGCCTTTAAAACCGTCATCTCATCCCGCAAAAAATGATACCCTACCTAAGAAAATCGCCCAAAAAATAAAAAAATTATGGCTCTTAGGTTATGCAGACACTAAAACATGATTTTTTTTTGTTTCAAAAATTATATGATTGTGTAAAACCTAAATAAATAAATAAAAAGTAGACATATTATATATCGCTGCATCCGTAAGAACCTGAACTATAAAAATAACACATGAACTAACCCCTCAGATGGACACCGCAAAAATAAAAAAAAATACTGTAAAAAGCAGTTTTTTGTCACCTAACATCACAAAAAGTGTGACAGCAAGCGATCAAAAAGTCATATGCACCCCAAAATAGTGCCATTAAAACCGTCATCTCATCCCACAAAAAATGAGCCCCTAGCCCCGACAATTGGACAAAAACTACAAAAAACTGACTCTCAGACTATGGAGATAGTAAAATAGTTTTTTGTTTGTTTAACAAAGGATATTATAGTGTAAAACCTAAATAAATTAAAAAGAGTAGACATATTAGGTATTGCCACGCTCGTAAGAATCTTCTCTATAAAAATAACACATGACCTAACCCCTCAGTTGAACACAGTCACAAAAATAAAATAAATACGGTCCCAAAACATCTATTTTTTCCAAATTTTCCATTTTAATCATTTTTTTCCAGTAACAAAGCAAGGGTTAACGGTCAAAAAAAACTCTATATTTATTGCCCTGATTCTGTAGTTTACAGAAACACCCCATATGTGGTTGTAAACTGCTTTATGGACAAACGGCAGGGCGCAGAAGGAAAGGAACGCCATATGGTTTTTGGAAGGCAGATTTTGGCGGACTGGTTTTTTGACACTATGTCACATTTAAAGCTCCTCTGAGTAGAAACTTCATAAAAGTGACCCCATATAAGAAACTACACCCCTCAAGGTATTCAAAACTTATTTTACAAACTTTAGTAACCCTTTAGGTGTTCCTCAAGAGTTTATGGCAAATGGAGATAAAATTTCAGAATTTCTATTTTTTTGGTCTCACAAAAATGTATTATAGAGCAACCAACAATCATACGTACCCTTAAAATAATACCACCAAAACTGCCACCTTATCCAGTAGTTTCCAAAATGGGGTCACTTTTTTGAAGTTTCTACTCTAGGGGTGCATCAGGGGGGCTTGAAATGGGCCATGGTGTAAATAAACCAGTCCATCAAAATTTGCCTTCCAAAAACCATATGGCGTTCCCTTCCATCTGTGCCCTGCCGTTTGGAGATACAGCAGTTTACAACCACATATGGGGTGTTTCTGCAAACTATAGAATCAGGGCTATGAATATTGGGTTATGTTTGGCTGTTAACCCTTGCTTTGTTCCTGGAAAAAATTGATTCAAATGGAAAATTTGCCCAAAAAAAAACGAAATTCTGAAATTTTATGTCCATTTGCCATGAACTCTTGTGGAACACCTAAAGGGTTAACAACGTTTGTAAAATCAGTTTTGAATACCTTAGGGGTGTAGTTTCTAAAATGGGGTCATTTTTGGGTGGTTTCTTTTATGTAAGCCTCACAAAGTGACTTCAGACCTGAACTGGTCCTTAAAAATTGGGTTTTTGAAATTTTCTGAAAATTTTTAAGATTTGCTTCTAAACTTCAAAGCCTTGTAACGTCCCCAAAAAATAAAATGGCATTCCCAAAATGATCCAAACATGAAGTAGACATTTGGGGAAAGTAAAGTAATAACTATTTTTGGAGGTATTACTATATATTTTAGAAGTGGAGAAATTGAAACTTGAAAATTTGCAAATTTTTGGTAAATTTAGTATTTTGTTATACAAAAAAATGAACTTTTTTGACAAAATGTTACCATTGTCATGAAGTACAATATGTGACGAAAAACAATCTCAGAATAGCCTGGATAAGTAAAAGCGTTTTAAAGTTATCACCACATAAAGTGACACTGATCAGATTTGCAAAAAAATGGCCTGGTCCTTAAGGTGAAATAGGGCCGTGTCCTTAAGGGGTTAATAAACAACAACTGGAAAAAAAATGTAAACCCAAAAAAAGCAAAATGCAATCATAAAAAAAATTCCCCCAAAGGTGTACAAGCCTTTCCTCCAGTCAGTTTTGCCATGAGACTGTGAAGCAACACCAGTTGAAGAAGATCCACTGACTGAAAGGGATCTTCTCCTGGCTGTAAGGTTGGCAAACAGCACCACCAGAACACTTATGTGAGCATCTCATATATGCCCTTATTTATAGCCCTATGGTCTCATGAAAGTGGCATTTTAAATAAAATCTCACAAGACTAATTTAACCCAAAAAACATGAAGAGCAAATATTTCTACATCTTAAACTTTGAAATGTAATAATTACATTAACATTCAAACAGTAATTATCTGTAGGTAGTGAAATATCATTAAAATGCCTTCTTTTTATACTAGAAAAATCTTTTTTTAAGAAGAATTCTTTATACCAAAGTCACTAAGCTGTAATGATAATTTTAAATGTTCTTTATACACATTATTTCTCTTCCAATAGATGTTATCTCTGTCGCCCTTACTCAGGTGTCAGGAGATAATGAGGGCACACAGTGCCCTATCAGTTCTCTCTGATCCAAATGAGAAACAGTAAGAAAATGTCAAAAATAAGAGATATTCTAGACATAAAGTGAATAACATTGAGACTGGATTCAATCAGCCATTAGTTTCTATTGCTACATGTTATGCATTTCTAAGTACATTTAAACTTTCTAATTTTTAATTAGAATTTTCAGTACAATGGAAGTTGATTGTTGGAGACTAAAAATTTACACTGAGATATAAGTAATATTTCGCAGGACAAGTGCCATGGAGTCTGGATATGACAGATACTTTTTGTTACAGACCATAACAAATCAAATCTCATACATTTTTGGTATATGGTCAGCTGCCATCTTTTATATATACCTGGTAGAATAGAGCAGCAGATTATGGCTGTATGATAATATTAGTTGTTTGCACGGCTGCAGAACTTGACTCTACCTATAGCAGTCGCTTTTGTCAAGTCCTAATCAATGGCTCCTGGTACTAAGATAGCCACGTGACCTGTCTACAGTATAATTACATAATGAACAGTCGGGAGGAAAGAAATATAAAGCACCTATCAGACACGTAAAGAATAATAAATTCACCAAAAGATTACATGAAACTGAATGAGGATGTCAATAAATAAGTGAGATGGAATCTGGAAATTGAGCAGACAGCAATGACTCACAGGAGAATAGTGATGAATGTAAGGAAGAGGATTAAAACCTAGCAAAAACTAAACCGAAACTTTTACATCCAACTAGATAGAAAATCACAAAATGCAAACAATAAACAGAAAGCTGAACTTACAACAAACACAACTACAATACATGCAACAATCAGAAACACAGATTCTAAGATGTACTCAATCAAAGCCAATGGACTAAGATGCAAGACTCTGGAAAACCAGAGCTATACCCGGCAAATAAGCACAGAATGTAAAGGGCATTTAAAAGGCATAACAAGCAAAATGCCAATATCCGCAAACATTAGAGTAAACAAGTTGGTAACAGAACCAGATAAATTGTAAAGCAAGAAATCCCAGCTGCTTATAACAGTCAGGGGCAAAAGAAACAGGATGGATTCTAACTATGATATCAGGGCAAACAATAGCCTTAATCTATGTATAATATTGTCTACCTTTGTGAATTTAGTGAACAAAGCAGCCAAACTAGAGACCGAGAAATTAATTGCTAAAGAGAGCAAAACTAACCCTAAAATGTTCCTCAATTATATCAATGGTAAAAAGTATAAATCTAAATCTAAATCTAAGAGACCAGGACCAGATGGCATACACCCCCGTATCCTAAGAGAATTAAGTAATGTCATAGCCAGACCCTTATTTCTGATATTTAAGAACTCTATACTGACAGGGAGTGTTCCACAGGATTGGCGCATAGCAAATGTGGTGACAATATTCTAAAAGGGTCCAAAAACAAAGCCAGGAAACTATAGACTAGAAAGTTTAACATCTGTCGTGGGTAAACTGTTTGAAGGTTTTCTAAGGCCCCTTTCACACGGGTGCAATGCGTGAGGTGGACACATTGCACCCTCACTGAATCCGGACCCATTCATTTCTATGGGGCTATGCACATGAGCTGTGATTTTCACGCATCACTTCTGCGTTGCGTGAAAATCGCAGCATGCTCTATATTCTGCGTTTTTCACGCAACGCAGGACCATAGAAGTGAATGGGGCTGCGGGAAAATCGCAAGCATCCTCAAGCAAGTGCGGATGCAGTGCGATTTTCCCGCATGGTTGCTAGGAGACGGGGACCCAATCTTTATTATTTTCCCTTATAACATGGTTATAAGGGGAAATAATAGCATTCTTAATAAAGAATGCTGTGTAAAATGAAGATTAAGGGGTTAAAAATAAAAAAACTTAACTTACCTTAGCCACTTGATCGCGTAGTTGCCGATCTGTCTTCTCCCTTCAAGCTTCAGCTACCAGCTAAAGGATCTGTGATAATGTCACATCACATGGTCCAATCACATGGTCCATCACCATGGTAAATAAATTCTCCAGAATACTCTACCCGAAACCGGACTTCAGTGATGAAGTCCGGCTTCAGGTCTGGGTACCAAACATGGCGATTTTTCACATGCGCGTGCAAAACGCATTACAAACGTTTGCACACGCGTGGAAAAATCGCGCATATTCCCGCAACGCATCCGCATCCTATCCGGCCGTCAAACGTGACGCCCGTGTGAAAGAGGCCTAAGAGATGCTATCTTGGAGTACCTCAATGAAAATAAGCAAATAACGCCTTATCAGCATGGCTTCATGAGGGATTGGTAATGTCAAAATAATTTAATCAGTTTCTATGAGGAGGTAGGTTATAGACTTGACAGAGGCGAATCAATGGATGTTGTATATCTGGACGTTTCCAAAGCATTTGACACTGTACCGCATGAAAGGTTAGTATATAAAATGAAAATGCTTGGACTGGGAGAAAATTTCTGTATATGGGTAAGTAACTGGCTCAGTAATAAAAAAACAGAGGGTGGTTAATACTGGTACGCACTCAGATTGGGTCACTGTCACTAGTGGAGTACCTCAGGGGTCAGTATTGGGCCCTATTCTCTTCAATATATTTATTCATGATCTTGTAGAAGGCTTGCACAGTAAAATATCAATTTTTGCAGATGATACAAAATTGTGTAAAGTAATTAAAATGGAAGAGGACAGTATACTGTTACAGATGGATCTGGATAGATTGGAGGCTTGGGCAGATATGTGGCAGACACTGACAAATGCAAGGTTATGCACATAAAAAATAATAATGCAAGTCACCAGTACATACTAAATGGTAAAACAGTAGGTAACACTGACATGGAAAGGACCTAGAAATTCTGGTGAACCGCAAACTATGCTGTAGAAACCAGTGATGAGAACATAGTTCTGCCACTTTACAAATCACTAGTCAGACCACACATGGAGTTCTGTGTACACTTCTGGGCTCCTGTGAACAAGGCAGACATAGCAGAGCTGAAGAGGGTTTAGAGGAGGGCAACTAAAGTAATAACTGGAATGGGTGGACTTACTGGACTATAGTACCCTGAAAGATTATCAAAATTAGGGTTATTCACTTCAGAAAAAAGACAACTGAGGGGAGATCTAATAACTATGTATAAATATATCAGGGGTCAGTACAGAGATCTCTCCCATCATCTATTTATCCCCAGAACTGTGACGAGGAGACATCTTATGAGTCTGGAGGAAAGAAGGTTCGTACACAAACATAGAAGAGGATTCTTTACGGTAAGAGCAGGGAGACTATGGAACGCTCTGCCTGAGGAGGTGGTGATGGTGAGTTCACTAAAAGAGTTCAAGAGGGGCCTGGATGTATTTCTGGAGTGTAATAATATTACAGGCTATAGCTACTAGAGATGGGTCGTTGTTCCAGGGAGTTATTCTGATTGCCTGATTGGAGGCAGGAAGGAATTGTTTCCCCTAAAGTGAGGAAAATTGGCTTTTACCTCACAAGCGTTTTTTGCCTTCCTCTGGAACAACTTGCTGGATACCAGGCTGAACTGGATGGACATATGTCTTTTTTCAGCCTTATAAACCATGTTACTATGTAGTGGCAGGGCTCCATAGGAACATTGCGAATCTCCAACAGACTGCAGTGGTAGTTCATTACAGTCTATGGGAGAAGCGGTCAGATGATTGCATGTTGATCAGTCGATTTTCTCTAGTGGACTTTAAAAAAGTGAAAAAAAGGTAACAAAACATTTTAAAAATATTAAAATGATTGGCAATGCCTGAACTATTAAAATATCAATGTATTTATCCCATACAGTGAATGCCGTAAAGGAAAAGAAAATCAAAATGGGCAATTGGTTGTTCTTTCGTCATCTAAGCACCGAAGAAATTTGAATAAAAAGTGATCAAAATGTAATTTTTACACTCTCTTGTGGCAAAACTCAGTGTCTAATCAGACTACACATGTAATCATTTACATATCTGCCTGAGACATTACCTGCATGCTGAGTTTTACAGCAATCTGACATGTCTATCTTGGAGTGTTATTTTCTATCAATAAATGTATATACCTGAAAATTAATCATAAAAAATATTACAAAATAGGTTTTCAGGTTTCCATGTCATTACCTATAATAAAAAAAAGCAGTTTTGCATTTTTCACACTGGCCACTAGGCACTCAAACTGACACTTCCTTTTTTGTATTGGCAGAAGTATTATTAAAGGTAGGCTCTACTCAGCTGGTCCTCCTTTTCCCTATCCTCTTCATAGAGCATACCTATGATATTCAACTAGAGAAGTCAATGTGTCCTTTTCTGATTGAGATTTCTCATGTTCAGGTGCCTACTGTAAAGCAAATATCTGGAACCACTGTTCACAGCTTAGTGTAGCAGCACAGGCAAGATGACTACCCCTTAAAGGCATCTGTCAGAAGATTTGTACCTATAAAACTGGCTAACCTGTTATATGTGCACTTGGCAACTGAAAGGCACCTGTGTTGGTCCCATATTCATATGTGCCTGCATTGCTTAGAAAAATTATGTTAATATATGGAAATGAGCCCCTAGGAGCTATGAGAACATTGCTGTTACACATAGCGGCGCTGCTCTCTCTGCAACTTATGTGCCCTCAGCATTTTGATTGAGAGGGACAGGCAGTGTAAGCATGATCACACTTGTACGGTGTTCATTTTAGGACATGGTCAGATATCATAGTCAACTATCAAAATAATGCTGTTGTAACCCTGATCGATACAACATCATACCTGATCGTATACACACACTAGATGTTTTAAACCACGTTGTTCAAAAAAATTTAGGATTGTTAGGTAATTTATGCCTTTTATGGATTAAAACCCAACTCTGCGTCAACTATGTAATTTTCCATGGAAGTTTTGCCATGGATCCCCCTCCGACATGCCACAGTCCAGGTGTTAGTCCCCTTGAAACAACTTTTCCATCACTATTGTGGCCAGAAAGAGTCCCTGTGGGTTTTAAAATTCGCCTGCCTACTGAAGTCTATGGCGGTTCGCCCGGTTCGCCCGTTCGCGAACATTAGCGGAAGTTCGCGTTCGCTATTCGCGAACGGAAAATTTTATGTTCGCGACATCACTAATTGCTACCCATAAACCCAAGTGGTCAAAATTCTTTAGGCTTTTATTTTGAAGGTAATTACTATTTTGATAAGGCGTTGCCCATGGGATTTTCTTTATCGTGCAGTTACTTTGAGGCTTTCTCAACATTTTTACAGTGGATGGTAGAATCTCACTATGGAGGAGGTTATACCCTCCACTATTTAGATGATTTCCTATTTATCAGATCTTATCAGTCCAACGACTGCTCAAATTTATAAATACTTTTCGTCAAATTGCAAATTATTTGAATATTCCTATAGCAGAAGAAAAAACTGTATATCCCACTGAGCAGATAAGATTCCTAGGTATAGAAATAGACACCATTAACATGGAATTTAGAATTCCAATGGAAAAAATGTATTTAACCAAGGCTTTGCTATCAAATCTTTTAAAATCTAAAAAGAGTACTTTAAAAAGAATTCAATCTGTATTGGGCTCCTTAAATTTTATTCCCCGTGTTATTCCCATGGGAAGAATATTTTCTAAGCGATTATATGCTGCTACGGCGGGTAAGAAAAAAGTGGGGGAGCATATACGCTTAAACAAATTGTTAAGAGATGATATTTCAGTACCGGTACATCATGGGTCCTTAAGGACTCGGAAAAACTTGCAGTACTGGTACGTCCCAAGTCCTTAAGGGGTTAGGAACCAAAACAGAATAAAATATAGACACATTTGATATTAGCATAATCATGCTGACCCACAGAATAAGGACATTATGTTATTTTTAACACACAGTGATTGATATAATATCAAAACTAAAAAAACATTGGTGGAATTGTCAGTTTCACTTTTTTACTATTATCCAAAACAAGATATGGTAAATTAAATGGTGCCATTAAAGGTCTTTAAGGGGTTAATGTCAGTCAGAGGTGACTGGAGATGTCACATTTAAAACTTCTTCACACTGGAGAGGATTGAATTCTTAGACAATTTTAATGTCAGATCTGTTTGGCAGGAAGAATTCATTGCGGCTGATTCCTTACATTTATATACTGATGCGGCCGCATCAATTGGTTATGGAGTAATATTTGGAAAACAATTGTCAGCGGAAAGATGGCCAACGAAGTGGCATAACTCACCATTCATTAAAAATATAAATTTTTTAGAATTATTCCCTATTTTGGTTGCATTAGCAATTTGGCGAGATCAGCTTAAAAACAGACGAATTTTATTCTACACTGACAATAAAGGGGTTGTATTTGCGATAAACTGTTTGTCTGCAAGATCTGAAGCGGTTATTCGCATTTTGAGACAGATTGTCCTTTTGTGCTTGAATAACAACATTTGGATTAAAGCACAATATTTTCCGGGTAGAGCGGCAGGAAGAGGAATTCTTGTCCAAAAGGATTATGGGAATCGATTGGTCAAATATCATCGGCCTAATTAGTACATACCTGGCAAATAATACATGGGCCGCTTATTCGGCCGCATGGGACAAGTGGACCAATTTCTGTTTGAGCAATAGCTACAAACCTAATGACAAGGACATTATACCAGCTATTCAGTTTATAGAGGACTTGATAAGATCCGGAAAAAGGGGTCAATATATTCAAAAACTCTTGACAGTTATTTCCTTTTTTCAAAAATTGCTGGATATACCTTCTTTTTCTACAAATTTTTTTTAAAACAGATAGTGAAAGGTGCAATAAAAAACCAACCGAAATTGCCTAGGACTCGCCCATTATCCATAGAAAATTTAAGAAATTTTATTCTTTTCTTACCTTAAACTTGTATATCTGATTACGAAACGTCTTTATTCAAATTCTGCCTTTCTAATGTCGTTCTTCGGTGCGATGAGAATCTCTGCATTTACTGCAAAAAACAGAAGAGCAGAAGCACCTTTACTCCTAGAAAATTTGATTTTACATTCGAATAAATTCCGAATTTTAATAAAAAAGTCAAAGACAGATCAATCTGGTAAGGGAAATTGGATACATATTAATAGAATTCAGGAACGATATCTGCCCTGTTTTAGCAATGATTGATTGGATAAAATATATACGTACTTCACCTGGCCCGTTGTTTAAACATTTGGATGGATCCCCACTAACAAAATACCAATTTAACTATATTTTTAAGAGATGTACAAAATATTTTAAATTAGATGAGTTAAAATTATCATCACACTCATTTCGCATTGGGGCCGCCACACATGCTTATAAGTTGGGACTACATTCAAAAACAATAAAAAAGTTAGGCAGGTGGAGTTCCGACAGGTTTAAATTGTATATTAGACCTGATCTCATATGTTGATCTTTTTCAGAACCAAAGATCATCTGGATTCTAGGAAATGAATTGATCTCTTCTGCATGTGATCGTTCTATAATGCGTTTAACAGGATTTAACAGGTTAGGATCTAACAGTAAGGTGGTAATTTTCTGGAGAGGTATTCGCAATATTTGCATAAGAAATACTTTTGATAGGTGTTTACAATTTATGAAGATCTGGCCGTCACCGGATCTTTTGATTCTTCACATAGGCAAACACGATTTAGGGAAAGTTAGTACCCATTTTATTATAATCGAATTACAAAACACGTTGTTGAACATTCAGAAACTGTTACCGAACACAACTATAGCTTTTTCTGAAATTGTAGCGAAATGGGTCTGGAAATCGGAAAGTTTGAGTTTTATGGAAAGAATAAGAATAAGGGTTAATAGGAGAATCGGAAAATTTATAACTAAATTAAACGGCCTGTCATGTAGACACGTTGAGCTGGAAGGATTTACGGCCGGGCTTTATGATTTGGGAACCAATTCTCTTTCAGACATAGGATTTGTTATTTTCAACGTAGGTTTGCAGAATTTGGTAGAACTTGGCTGCAGTGTTTTTTAGCCATTTAGCCAGGTTTGGCTATGTGGCGGATGGGGAAATAGTCTCTCATTGAGAGGACTATGTAGTTAAGGTTAGTAAATTAAGGGTAAGCTATTGATAAGTGGAAAGTATTGGTAATTATTAGTTATTTGACCTTAAAATATGGTAACAATAAACACTGTAGACAAATATATGCAAAAATAAAAATAAAATAAATTGAGTTTAAGAACTTATTCTGGACTATGTAATTTTATTAGGCCTTTTGGTATCGGATGGGTAAATATGACACCATGAGCAAATCTTTTTGAGTGTACAAAAAGGGGGGACATGGTGTCATGAACCTATAATGATGGTTAATTTATATGGTGTACACAATTAAACTTACCTGGGTTACAGATGTAAGTTGATCAGTCTGAGTGTGTCCCCGAGGATGGACGAAGATCTTGATTAGAGAATCAAGCAACGGACATCTCGTGGGGTCTATAAAAGAAAGATCAGCAGTTAGGTGCTGCGCAGTTCCAGTGGATCGTTGAAGAAACCCCCGCCCAACCCACCCAAAGAAAAAAGATGTCACAGTGTTTGATTGGGGAAATAGTCGCTCATTGAGCGGACTATGTAGCTAAGGTTAGTAAATGAATGGTAAGCTATTGATAAGTGGAAAGTATTGGTAATTATTAGTAATTTGACCTTAAAATATGGTAACAATAAACATCGTGGCCAAATATATGCAAAAATAAAAATAAAATAAATTGCGTTCAAGAACTTATTCTGGACTATGTAATTTTATTGGGCCTTTTGGTATCGGATGGGTAAATATGACACCATGGATAGAAGTGGTCTTAATGGAAGTATTGTGTTTAAAAAAACAACACTTTCGACATGGAAACAAGGCCAAGAAACAAAACTATGCACAAAAACATAGGAACTGGTGTGCAGCAGGTGCTCTATACTAATGAGTCAAGGTTTGAATATTTGGCTTTGACAGAAGGCATTTTGTTTGCAGGGCTTGAGAGTGGTTTCATAATGAATATCGGCAGGCAACAGTGAAGCATGGTGGAGATTCCTTGCAACTTGGGGCTACATTTGAGTAAAAGGAGTTGGGGATTGTGGCAGGATTAATGGTGTCCTCAGGAAAAAAAGGCAGAAACATATCCATCATGTAATATAAGGAAGGTGCCTGATTGGCTCCAAATTTAGGCTAGGGCTACACTGCAACATGTATCTTGCGACATTCATGTCTCAAAAAAGTTGTGAGAAATTTTTTGTGATGATAGTGAATGATGTTGCACTGTGACATGCTGCGACTGCGATGCAACATTCACACAGAAATCAAACTTTAGATAGATATGTTGTGACAGTTGTGTTGCAGTTGCAGATTATTATAAAAAATGTTGTGCAACTTTTCTGCTACAAGAAGTCACACAACACATGTTGGCCTGGAGGACCCCCATTATAATGTCAAGGAATCTTTGCGGACCTATGCAGGACATCGATAGCTGCAGTGGAGCGCTCCAGGAAACATAAGAATCAACAGCGTAGTTAAAGGGAGCACAGCAAGGAAATAGCAGAATTGAAGTTGCGATACTGAAGACACCAGCATCCTGGTACAGCTTCTGCATAAAAGTTAAGCTGTGAAAGGTAAGATCCCTCTCCAGCGCGGTCTGGCACGTGGGACGCCGTGGCCTGGACCTGGAGGTTGAACAACCTAGCCAGCGCAAAAAAAAAACGTAAATCTGAGAACCCTGCTACCTGTACGCTAAGGATTGGCCATTACATACTGTAATTCACAACTGCAACTCGATATTGCCGACATTCCTCCCATTTGATGGCTATTGGTACTTAGAACTGCAGTGTTACAGCACAGACATCCCGCACAGCACTGACATTCTTTTTCATCCCTGCACCTTTACTGTGCAGACTAATCAATGAATATTGAAATATATTGGAATATATGAGACTGGCAACAATATTTAATACCAATACATTTAATACTTTTCGTTTGGGTCATAATATTATCAAAAACAGAGTGGATTGGATGTAGTGCATTCTTTAATGAACTTTTAATTGAGATGTTATTATTAAGGAGGATGCTATAATCGCATTGGACCAACTTGAACTTAATTTTGCATTATAGAGGGCTCTCTTATCTATCATTTTTGATGTATTATATATGGGTACTATCTCACATAGTAATCTGTGTACTATAGATGTTTGCTTCATGTTTTTATAACAATAAATTTGGTGTTTTCTATATATACCTATTGCGGTATATCTTTTTCTCTAGTGACACAGATACAGTGTGCTAATCAACATACTTACTTTGTATATAAATGTTTTTTGATGCTTGGGGAAAGCATTTGTGATTAGAGCACCTTACCAATCAGTCAACTGGTGACGCCACCCTTTTTCTGAGCCTTCCAAAACTGTCTGCAAGTGTGCCTAGAAGAATTGATGCTCTTTTGGCGGCAAAGAGCAGTGCCACTTATTATTAGATTTGGATTTCTATTTTGTTCATTCACTTTAAAAAATTTTTAATTGATAAAAATAAAGTATTAACTAACTAACTATATATATATATATATATATATATATATTTATAACAGAATAGAACAGGCAGCACTTGTGAAGAAAATGTGGGTTGTCAAGCTTGACAAAGGCTCCATTGAGGCCAGCTGAAACATTGCAGTTGTTTGGGTGTTAATAAAAACCCACATTTTCTTCACAAGTCTGGAGTGCTACCTGTTCTATTCTGTTATTTCCTGCTGATCCCTTGGTCCGGGACCCAACAGTGATTAGCACCTGGCATCCCAAGGAGTGCTGCTATTCATAACTTTTTGTCTTTTTATATATTAATATATATGTTAAAAATTGAAATACGGATGCAATTTAAAATCTGAAGCTACCCTTGGGTAGACATTTTACTTTGTTAAATGTTTACACAGTTCTTTAATTAAAAACAATAAAACCAAAACTAGAAAATGAAATGATTTCTTGTTGAAGCAGGGCCGTATTATATAAAAAGCAAAGCAATTTCAGTCCAATCATATTATGCAAGGAGATACAGCTTTGCTTGACTAGTGCGGTGTTAAAAAGCCTTAAGCCAAGCCATTATAGCCAGCTCTAATTGCTTATTTCTGACATGTCCTAGAACACTGAGTCGCAGCAGACATTTAAGCAGTTTACTGCTAAATGACAAACTTTATATATTTTAACATCAAGTTATATATACAGTGCTTTCAGTATATTTTACATACTTCTAAGCAAATACTTAGTAGGCAGCTACACATGCAGTTCTCTAGGTGTTTTTTTTAGCAGATGTGTTAGCATAGTTACATAGTTGCTATGATTAGAAAAAGACCCAGCTTCATGAAGTACAACCTATATTTCTACTGTGTTGATCTAGAGAAAGGCAAAAACCGCTATCAAGTGAATACCAATTGCCACATATCAGGGGAGAAAAAATTTATTCCCAACTCCAAATATATCAAAATACATTCCTGGACCAACATCCCACGTCAAGGAATCTAGTACTCATAAGTTGCAATATTTTTACTTTCAAGAAAATTATCCAGATCCGACCTGAACCTGTTCAATGAATGAACCATCATAATATCCTGTGGCAGAGAGTTCTAAAGAATACCCATTTTTGAGGATGGTAAAACCTTATTTCTTCTAAATGTAGAGGTTGCCCTCTTGTCATGGTTCAGGCCTACCTTTAAAAATAGCATTAGAAAAGTTAATTTACTGCTTATTCAAATATTTCACATATGTTAAAGAAAACAATGGATTAAAATGGAAAATCTGCAAAAAAATTAAATTTAGAAATTTCATCTCCATTTTCCTTTAATTCTTGTGGAATACCTAAAGGGTTAACAAAGTTTATAAAATCAGTTTTGATTAACTTGAGGGGTCTAGTTTATACAATGGGGTCGTTTTTGGGTGGTTTCTATTATGTAAGCCTCACAAAGTGACTTTAGATTTGAACTGGTTTTGGAAATTTTCTTAAAAATTTTAAGACTTGCTTCTAAAATTCTAAGCCTTCTAACGTCCAAAAAAATAATAAAAAATGATGCCATAAACTAGACATATGGGGAATGTAAAGTAATAAATATTTTATGGGGTATCACTTTCTGTTTTAAAAGCAGAAAATAGAAATTTCATAAATAAAGGTGAAATATATTGACTCAAATTTATAACTATCATGAAGTGTCACAAGAAAATAATCTCAGAATGGCTTGGATAAATAATAGCGTTCTAAAGCTATTACCACATAAAGTGACACATGTCAGATTTTCAAAAAATGGCCTGGGCAGAAGGTCGAAAACTGGCCTGGGGTAGAAGGGGTTAAAAATAGTTTTGGCTATATTTTGTATACACCAAAAAATGTCAAAAGTGTGACTAGGTATACGTCCACTATTGCATATAGAACCAAATATAATGTCTGAGAGGAAGTTAAAAAACAAAACAAAAAAAGTCTTTATTGTTTATCAATTTGCTAAAATCAATCAAGTGGTCTAAATTCAAAAGTGAGCTTATGTGGTGTAAACTGGCACTCAGAACAAGCCAGTGTCCTGTGATTGAATATCTAAACATGCAGGTATGTCATTGTCATTAACACAACTGATGCCAGTGCGCCAATCTGACACAATAATGCAGCAGATTCACACACACCAGGGATTGCTAGTAGCTGCGCTGACCAATTGTCATAGTATGCCCACTCAGGAATGTAGAATCCCAGCATGGAGGTAACCAGGTCAGTGCCGATGTGGTGTAAAACCCTATCAGGTCACCGTGTACCAGATGGTGTATAATGGGATAACCGTAACCTGAGGGAATTGATGAGAGTACCCTGAAGAGTTGGTGTGTATGGCGGTATTGCACGAACAGCCCTGACAGATCTACAGGCAATTGGTGTAGTGCTTTAATAAATTGGTTATCTGTGGGGCTGGTAAGAGAGCATCCTGCAATTGTTCTAGGAGTGCCCTTATAGTATGTAGTCCTAACTCAAGCTCGACGCGTTTCTATGTACTGTATTGTATCATTTCATCAGGAGCTATTGAGATAGTAACACTGCACGCCTCTGGTAGGACAAGTAGAAGATACTGGGTGGGCCGTCTGGGTGAAAGGGGCGTGGACAGTTAGGAAGATGAGCGCTGCCTGGGCACCGGCCGTTATGACACCGCCCCTGGGCAACTTCAGCTTTGATTGACAGCTGCAATAAAAGTGATTTTATGAAGATAGGTAAGCGGTACAGCAGTGGGGTAAGAGGCTTTTTAATGGGGGGCAATTTAGCACAGGGAGATGTGAGTGCTGAAAAATGGGGTTTGGGGGTGAAAGACTCCCTTTAAGCATCTGGGGATGACGCACTTTTATGCATCTGTGGATGACGCACTGTTATGGGGGCATCTGTGGATAACACTGTTATGGGGGGGATCTCTGGATGACACATATATAGCATCTTATGCTATACATGTGTCATCCACAGATTCCCTCCGTGTCTGTGTAAATAGTAATATAAAATTAGTGGGGCTCATCATGGATATTTTAAGCAGGGTTCTCCACCTTGATGGATACACCCAATCCAAAGAGTAAGCAAGAAGTAAAAGTAATAAAACAAGCGTTCACACATTGCAAAAGTAATAAAACAGGCGTGCACACATTGCACTGGCTCTGCAGACAAGTTGAATAAAAGTAAAAAATGATGAAGATGAAATAATAATTAAGATCCAAATAAAAAATGTACTTATAAAATTATGTAAAAACACACTCTAATAATCCTCACTGGTACTGTTGACGCTATAATAATATAAATGCTATATTATTATGGCGTCAACAGTATCAGTGAGTACTATTAGAGTCTGTTTTTACGTACTTTTATATGTACTTTTTAAAATTTGGATCTTGATTATTATTTCATTTTATCTTCATCATTTTTACTTTTATTCAACTTGTCTGCAGAGCCAGTGCAATGTGTGCACGCCTGTTTTATTACTTTTGCTGTTTAAATGCCATGTAAATGATGATGCCAAAATGAGTCACCTGTAGAAGGAGGTAATAAAACTCTTCAGTCTATTGCTGCCTGTACATCACACGCACAGCACAGAAAGCGCCTGCGGGGGTGTTGGTGCTGTTAGATTTCACTGCCCGGGAACTTTCACTACCCCTCGTCACTTCCTCTTCTTATGCAGCACTTTCCGACGTCTGGAAGGAGGTCCGTGGCAAGTGAAGACGCTTACTCCAGCTGTCCAGCAGCTCCCTGTGTGAAGATGAGCGTGCGCTAGTTAGTACTAGTGACACACCCTCTCCGGCTTTGCGGAACACAAATGCGTTCCACAGGCAAGTAGATTGTAGTGCAGGAGGGGTTGGTCTTTCGCCTATGATGTGGGAGCCTGCAGCTAAGAGCCGCATTCAAGGGTCTAAAGAGCCGCTTGTGGCTCGCGAGCCGTGGTTTGCCGACCACTGCTTTAGGGGAACAACATAAAAAAGTCACTTTGAAGGGGCTTGTATCATTTTAACTCTGTACATGATTTTTCTGGCACTACGTGCGTTTGTTTGGCGACACTGCTGTGACCCATTGCTGGTGTGTATATTACTATGTTGTTTATCTTGTGCGACTATCCTCGTGTTTACTGTGGTTAAAACATCTATGGTGACCGGCTACTTAGCCCAAACTAGCAACTGTCTGTTTTGTTGGGTCCCATTATCTATTTGGTGTGTGCACTGACTGAGGATATTTGCGCATAGTTGCTATCAATTTTCACCAGTTATACTCTGATTATGCTATGTGGTGTGTCGCTCTTTGTGTAATTGTTTTTACTTGTTTTTTAACACTTTTTGTACCAATCATGTTTCATAAATTGTTCTAATAAAGACGCATTGTTATTTATATTCCTTCATTTTTTGACTCTGATATCATTCTTTTGGATCTCTATGTTTCAGATATTGGGTCTTGTACCAGTGGGAATCATTGTTGGTTAACTGAATCCATTCTAGCACATCCAGATGCAAGTAGCCTTCTTTAAGTGGGCTAAAGTTACATTCACACACTTGGTTACAGTATATAAAATATTAGCATTTAATTATTAGAAAGCTGAAACTAATTATCAATACACTAGGGAGCTATAATTTGTCCTAGGGAAAAGATGAGCTATTACCAGAGATCAATGGCCCAGTGCTACAACCTTCCTCTTTATTGCCCTATATTCTACTGAATTGCTTATTTGTTTCTTCTACATTTCTAGATTCATCAGAGGAACTTAGTAAGAATTGAGATGGTGGTAGACAGTGTTCTCTCTAAGCCTTGGCAGTTATTGAGCGCGAATAACTTAGAAAAATGGTCCATCAAAGGTTTGAAAACCTAACATAAGATGATTATCACATCTGTTAAAGAGCAAATTTGGCATAATTAATTAGATAAAAAAAATTCTATGCTAACCATATAAAGTAAACCATTATTTTATCGTCATTTCTTTTGATGGGAATGAGAAAATGTGTATTGCACAAGGAAGGTATCCCTATTTTGTGGATATTTGGTTTGCGGACTGAAGCATGGACATGATTGTGTGTTAAGTTCAGGCGGGGCTGTAGTGGTGAGCAGTCCTTCAGTGGGGATACTGAAGAAACTGCGCTGCTGTGCATCTTGAAGAAAACACTAGTTATAGATTCTCCAAAAAGAAAACAATACACGTAAAAAAAAAATATCAAAACCACCCTGCATGGCCTAGAGTATGGCTACGAGAGCTCTTATACTACCATCTCTTACAAAAACAAGACCAATTTGGAGGGATCTGAGATATTGTGCCCTGATTCCCAACCTCTAAAGCCTTTACAGTCTCAAGAAGATGACGATGGTGAACTGCAATCATTCGTTCACGAGGTGGATAATGATGAGACACAGTTGTCAATCACTGAGGTTGTGGCTAGGTCAAATCAGGAGGATGAGCAGAGTGAGGATGTTGAGTAGGTGGTGGACGATGAGGTCACTGACCCAACATGGGAAGGTGAAAAGCCGAGCGAGGACAGCAGTACAGAGGGGAGGGATCCGCAAATGCTCCAAATGTTTTTGAGGGTCAGCAGAGGTCCACCAATCATAATTTTTCAAGGGTGTGTATGATGCCCTCCTTTATGTGTGATAAAGGGTATATTGTAGTGCCGGTTCCTTGTAATTTTTGGCTGCCCTTTCACTTAGTGCATAGGCTTTATGATTGTAGGAGTCCTACTACCTGAACAATTGTACCACAATGTGAATGAGGCCCTCCTTTATGTGATATACAGGCTGTTTCAGAGTGCCTCTTACTTGTAAGTTTTGGCAGCACTTGCACTTTATATACAATTGAATATACAGAAAAGAATGTTTCCTAACAATTTCTCCTGTGAAATAGATTTTTTTGGGGAGGGTTTTGTGCGTATTTTTGTCAGTTTGTAAAAATGGTGTACAACTCGGACAATATGGTTCCCAGCAGCGACCTGGGAGTCCAAGATGCATTCAGACATCGTCCCCATGCTGTTCCCGATCCATTTCGGTGAGGTTTCTGTCACTTTCTGACCTTTTTCAATGGACCAGGCATCCTCCCCTCTTCAGAGCAGGGGGTGCCTGGTTGTCTCCCATTGACTTCCATTATACTCAGGTGCTCAGCAGAGCACACGAATATAATCAATGTGTTCAGGCCAAACACCCGAATACTTTGGTGCTCAATCATCACTATTTATTAGTAGTCACACAGTATGTGCCACCAGAGTAGGAGGCCAGTATACATATCAGAAACCCATGAGTTGAATCTTAAGTGGCTTCATACAAGAGACCAGCTCTGGAAATTCTCTTTCTAGAACTTACTATTTAATCTTATGATTTAAAGTTCCAAAACATAAAAGGAAATTGATTGAATGTACTAAGGATGAAAAGATTTCTAAAGCATTTGATACTACAGCATAGATCTTTATCAGTATTTTAACCCCTTGCATTTTCTAGCTAAAAATACCAGTTACATGCTGACTAGTTTTATCCTGTAATATTAAAGGAGTTTTCCCATTTCTAATGATTTTCAAGCAAGTGCATGCAGCCTGCCTGATGACACATAAGATTTATACTTACCTGCTCCAAGTAGCTCCTGTCCTCTACACTGCCTTTGCTGCCTCATCTTCTGGTCCCCACACTGTTTACATCCAGTGGTGCGTGGACATGGTCACATGCACCGCTCTAGCCAATGACTGGCTTCAGCAGTAAGGTGCTGGTTGTTAACACATTACTGCTGAAGCCAGTCATTGGCTACAGTGGTGCATGTGACCATGCCTATATGCCACCGTGCAGGAACCAGAAGATGGAGATGGCGCAGATGCCCAGAGTGGCATCGAAAAGGTGGGTATGAATCCTTTGTTTCAGCAGGCAAGCTGCGGGCTCTTGCTTAAAATTATTATAACTGGAAAACCTCTTTAAGCTACTATCTTGATTACAAGGTCTTTTCTAATTGGAGGATACACTTAAATAACATATACCAGAAGTCTAATTCCACTATCTATTCAGCCAGACATGTTTGCTGCTACCTTATCCCATGTCATTACAGATGGCTGCATATTTCTCTCTTATCACCATTTTCCATATTACCTGTCTTTGTATATTTATTGCTGCACTGCTTTTTTAAAGCTTTACGGGTACATTGAATATTACAGTCAGTTGGAGCAAGAATTATGTGAGCTCCCTGTGTGCTGCCCTTATCTATTTTTGATGGATTCATTTCACACATGCTTAAGCTAAAGAGGCATTTTTTCCTCTGAACAAGTCACAACTAGTCTGTGCTTATGCATTGAAATGTAGACTTGGGATATAACAAGCTATAATCTAGCTCATAGGTTTATTAGATGATTAATAGTATTGATGTCCAAATTAAAATTCTTACAAAAATGCTGTATTACAGTACTTCAATTACACAGGTTGTATGGATTTCTTAATTATGTCATGAATGTATTGCTTTTTTTGTTGTAAAATTTCTATTTATTTTTACGTGTTTCTTGTAGAAAAATGATATGATACACTATGACAGCTTATTGAGTTGTAAACAGGAAGATGGAATTGAAGGGAATGTGTCACCAAAAATGTTATCTGCCAGTTAAAACATACAATGCCTCCTTTTTTTCTAGTCTGTTTTTATTTTATGATTTCAGATTTATTTATTCAGTTTCCTGAACATGATTATATGGTCGGACATCTTGCCTGAGCTCTTTCTAATAGCATTTAGAAAGCATAAAAAAATTGCTTTACGGAGGCCACAGGGGCCATAGACACAATGGTTTGGAGGGTCATTGTACAAGGAAAGAACAGATAAGCTTTAGGAATGCCCTATTGTGAATGGTGGTTCCTGTCTTATCTACAAATATAGGTGATATTATTACAGGGAGGATTAGAATGACACCTAAACATGAGGACACATAACTACTGAGTCCAGTCATTGGCTGCAGTGGCATATGTGAGACCGTCTATCAGGAAATTTAAGGAATGGGACTGGAAGACCAGTTAAGGGATTCAAATTGCCAAAGAGAGCATTGGCAGGGGGCATATGAGTAGAGATGAGCGAATTTTGCTAAAATTCGATTCGCCGGTTCGCCGATTTTTTAGAACGTTAAAAAATTGCTATTTCCTGGCTGCTGAGAGCCTTTATAGTGGTGCAGGACACTGTGCTTTGCAGTAACACACATGGGAGTCTGCTTTTGTAGTGAAATAATACTGTGAGTATATATGACATGCAGATGACAGGCGTCGCTCTTAGAATCACTGCACACTTCACTTATTTGGGCATTCACGGGGCCAAAACTGACCAAATAACTTAAGTATGAACTCAGCCTTACAGGTCAATGTCAGTGTCAAGAAGAAGCTCACCCCTTTTACACCCTCATCAGCTGATTCCACATAAATGTAAACAGAACCTGTTCTATTAACCTCTTAAGGACACAGGACGTACCCGTACGTTCTGTGTCCTGTCCCTAAAGATGGCGCCCGCTCCTGCTTCATGCGGGCGCCTTTGCCGCAGGTGTCCGCATGGTTCTTGTAGCAGACACCCGCGGCTAATGTCCACGACCCGCAGCAATGCTGATCGAGGACATTTAACCCCTCAGATTCCGTTGTCAATCCTGACCACGGTATCTGAGTGCGCACAAACCGAAAGTTTTACTTTCGGTTTGCGCTCTGGCTCCCCCGTGTGGCGATCGGAGGAGCCGGAGCGCTCCTGTAGAAGCCTGGGTTTCTATGAATGAAACCCAGGCAGCTCTGTAGTATTTCCTATGGAGCCTTGCCTTCATAGGAAATATGTGATTTTTTCATACATTCCAATGCTATTGCATAATTTTCCACAAAAAAATTACATAAAAGGTGATCAAAAAGTCATACACACCCCAGAATGGTATCAATAAAAATATAAGATTACGACACAAAAAATGAGCCCCCAGACAGCTCTGTACATATAATTACACAAAAGTCATAGGGTCAAAACATGGTGACAAAAAGTAAAACAGATTTTTTCCATTTTTTCAAAACGCAAGAAAAACTATACATATAGTGTATCGCCGGATTCGTACTGACCTGTAGAGTAAAATTAACCAGTTAGTTTTATCGCACATCGAACGTCGGAATTTAAAAACCCACAAAACTGTAGTGGAATTGCTTTTTTTTTGCAATTTCACCCCATTTGGAACTTTTTTTCCACTTCCCACTACATCATATGCAATAACAAATGATGTTGTTGGAAAGTACAACTTGTCACTCAAAAAACAAGCCCTCATATGGCTATGTGAACCGAAAAATAAAAAAGTTATGGCTCTGGGAAGACAGGGAGCGCAAAACGAAAACTCAAAAAAGTAAAAAACCTCCAGTCCTTAAGGGGTTAAAATGGAAGATCTACCAAAAAAGTGAAATTTTAAAATTTAATCTCCATTTTCCTTTAATTCTTGTGGAACGCCTAAAGGGTTAACAAAGTTTGTAAAATCAGTTTTTGAGTAACCTGAGTGGTGTCTTTTCTGTGATGGGGTCATTTATGGGGGGTTTCCACTGTGTAAGCCCCACAATGTGACTTCAGACCTGAACTGATCCTTAAAAAGTAGGTTTTGAAAATTTTCTTAAAAATTTTAAGAATTGCTTCTAAACTTCTAAGCCTACTAACGTCTTAGAAAAATTAAATGACGTTTACAAAATGATGCCAACAAGTAGACATATGGGGAATGTTAAGTAATTAATATTTTATGAGGTATCACTTTCTGTTTTAAAAGCAGAGAAATAGAAATTGCAAATTTTAGAATCATTTTGGGAAATTTTGGATTTTTGGAAGTTGAAATATATTGACTCAAATTTATGACTATCATGAAGTACAATATGTCACGAGAAAACAATCTCAGAACGGTTTGGATAAGTAAAAGTGTTCAAAAGTTACCACCACATAAAGTGACACATGTCAGATTGCAAAATTAGGTCTGGTCAGGAAGGGGAAAATGGCCCGGACTGGAAGTGGTTAAACTAATAACACACAAAGAATTAAATGTTACCATGTTTTTATTGAACACACCATGTAAACATTCACAGTGCAGGTGGAAAAAGTATGTGAACCCCTAGACTAATGACATCTCCAAGAACTAATTGGAGTGAGGTGTCAGCCAACTGGAGTCCAATCAATGAGATAAGATTGGAGGTGTTGGTTACAGCTGCCCTGCCCCATAAAAAACACACACCAGTTCTGGGTTTGCTTTTCCCAAGAAGCATTGCCTGATGTGAATGATGCCTCACACAAAAGAGCTCTCAGAAGACCTACGATTAAGAATTGTTGACTTGCATAAAGCAGGAAAGGGTTATAAAAGTATCTCCAAAAGCCTTGCTGTTCATCAGTCCACAGTAAGACAAATTGTCTATAAATAGAAAAAGTTCAGCACTGCTGCTACTCTCCCTAGGAGTGTCAGTCCTGTAAAGATGACTGCAAGAGCACAGCTCAGACTGCTCAATGAGGTGAAGAAGAATCCAGAATGTCAGCTAAAGACTTACAAAAGTCTCTGGCATATGCTAACATCCCTATTAGCGAATCTACGATACGTAAAACACTAAACAAAAATGGATTTCATGGGAGGATACCACAGAGGAAGCCACTTCTGTTAAAAAAAAAACATTGCTGCACATTTACAGTTTGCACAAGAGCACCTGGATGTTCCACAGCAGTACTGGAAAAATATTCTGTGAACAGATAAAACCAAAGTTGAGTTGTTTGGATGAAACACACAACATTATGTGTGAAGAAAAAGAGGCACAGCACACCAACATCAAAACCTCATCCCAACTTTGAAGTATGGTGGTGGGAGCATCATGGTTTGGGGCTGCTTTGCTGCATCAGGGCCTGGACAGATTGCTATCATCAAAGGAAAAATGAATTCCCAAGTTTATCAAGACATTTTGTAGGAGAACTTAAGGCCATCTGTCCACCAGCTGTAGCTCAACAGAAGATGGGTGTTGCAACAGGATAACGACCCAAAGCATAGAAGTAAATCAACAACAGAATGGCTTAAACAGAAGAAAATGCGCTTTCTGGAGTGGCCCAGTCAGAGTCCTGACTTCAACGCGATTGAGATGCTGTGGCATGACCTCAAGAAAGTGATTCACACCAGACATCCCAAGAATATTGCTGAACTGAAACAGTTCTGTAAAGAGGAATGGTCAAGAATTACACCTGACCGTTGTGCACGTCTGATCTGCAACTACAGGAAACAATTGGTTGAAGTTATTGCTGCCAAAGAAGGTTCAACCAGTTATTAAATCCAAGGGTTCACATACTTTTTCCACCTGAATTGTGAATGTTTACATGGTGTGTTCAATAAAAACATGGTAACAGTTAATTCTTTGTGTGTTATTAGTTTAAGCAGACTGTGATTGTCTATTGTTGTGACTTAGATGAAGATCAGATCACATTTTATGACCAATTTGTGCAGAAATCCATATCATTCCAAATGGTTCACATACTTTTTCTTGCAACTGTATCTCTGCACCGCAGAACATCCGTTAGGCCCAAATTTTGTTCTAGTTTTACACAACAGACTTTGCAACAGATATATGAAACAGTGGACGGCGAATATATTTTTATTTCGCCACTAATACACAGCATATAGGGCTTCCGAATATATCACTGCACCACTGAGCGGCAAAGATATTTCTTCTTTTTCCACTGATACATATTAAAAAGGGCTTTAGAACAGATAACTGCATCGCTGAGCGGCAAATATTTTTTTCCTTTATCCACTAATACATGGAAAAAGGGCTTAAAAACAGATAAATGCACCGCTGAGCGGCAAATATTTTTTTGTCTTTTTCCTCTAATACACAGAGAAAATGGCTTTAAAACAGATAACTGCACCGCTGAGCGGCAAATATATTTTACTTTTGCCACTAATACACAACAAAAAGGGCTGTAATTTTCTCACTTCACCACACAACGGCTAATAAGTCCTTTTTCCCACTAATACATGCCAAAAAATGCTTTAGAACATATAACTGCACCGTACAAGGGCAAAGAAAACATAGAAATATTTCCTTGTAATAAACCCTGTTAATGCCTGTATCAAACAGCACTTGCAACCTAATAAGACAGGTTTGCTGGAATTACAGAGCTGTAAAATGGCAACTTGGATCCCCAGTCAGTGCAGCAAGGTGTAATCGGATTGTTCCTATTACCCAGGCTGTAACCTCCCCGACTGAACCCTGTTCAACACAAATGCTGGTGGGATGATTCCTCCCTATCCTTTCCCTACACCTTGAGTAATCTTTCCCTGCACTTGTAAAGTTTTTTTTTCACCACAATCAAGTCTTTCCTATCACTGTTCCTAGTGCCTGCAAACACGTTTCTACGTGCACTAAGCATGCTGGTGAATGACAGAATCTAAGATGGACGCCGTATTTATAGGGCTGTGACATCACAGGGCTGGCTGCTGATTGGCTGCATGCATGTCAGTATGGGTGATCCCGCCTTCCCAGAGTTCCTTGCCCCATGTCCTCACATGTGTAGCAGCCATTTTAGGAAAAAAATTTGATTAGTTGCAAGGAAATTCGCATTCTGTGCGAATCGAATTTCACCAGCTTCGATTCGCTCATCTCTACATATGAGTATGAATAATTACACAGGTACAGAAGGCTGGAGTTGAAATTTTAAGAAGTAAAACATATGGATGCCCTCTTTAAATTTAGCCAGTTTAAAACTAGACCAGGCAGATAGAAGATGTAACAAATTTGTGTACTTGAAGGAGAGATAAGAAGAAACAGCGGCACTCACCAATTCCAAGATAAAACGTCCAGTTTATTGTACTTGTTAAAATAGGGTGCAAGCAGGTCTGTGCACATAGATCACTGAAGGTACAGCCATGTCACCCTAGACGCACTTCATCATGCCTTACATGCTGTGGAGGTGGGTGGCCGACCTTAAAAGGTCAGGTCGAGCCACTCCCCCTACCACGTCACATAGAGGAACAAGGTATTAACTCATTCTATGCTCTATAAAAACAGAGATTCACAATGCATCAAACAAAAACAGATAAATCATTCCTGTCATTAAAACCTAATGGTCCTGTCGCTTCTGTTTTAATTATCCATAATGCCTCTCTTTGCAAGAGAAGCTTTTTTCTATCTCCGCCGCGCGGCGGTAATTTCACTATTTCTAGACTTGCAAACTGTAGAAGGTCCTCACGGTTTTGGTGCGTTTCTTTCATGTGTTGTATTATTCTGGTAGCTCCAATATCTGTCTTGAGGCTATGTTTGTGCTCTCTAAAGTGAACAAAGAGAGGTCTGAAGGTTTTTCCAATATAAAATTGGCCGCAGGGGCAGGAAAGGGCGTAGAATACAAAGGTGGACCTACAATTAATGAAGTCCCTTACTCTATGTTTTACCATGCCAATTCTTAAGTGTGCCCATCTTCGCATCTGTTCACACATAGAGCAATGTCCACACCTGAAGTTGCCCTCAGGAATGCAGCATTCAAGCCAATTTTTATTCACATTAGATTTAAACTGGCTCTGTGTAATCATGTTTCCTATGGTTTTGCTTCTTCTGAAGCCCACCACAGGAACACTGGACACTTTTTCTTGCAGGGTGGAATCCCTTTGTAAAATGTGCCAGTTTTTTAATATGGCATGTTTTATTTGCTGCGCCATGGGTGAAAAGTCAAATGTGAACACTGGTCTACTAGAAACCATGCCGGGAGTGCTATCTTTGCTTAATAGCCCTGCATTTCTGCACCTGCGGGTTGACCTCAGGCCAGAATCGCCTGCAGATCTTCTCTCTGCAGACTTGCAGAAAGCTCGGTCAATGCTAGGCTCTGAGTAACCTCTTTGTACAAACTTCATTTTCATTATTTTGGATTGTTCCAAGAACTCAGTATCATTGGAAATAATCCTATCCAAATGCGAGAATTGGCTGTAGGGGAGTGCAGAGGCTACATGTGGGGGATGAAAACTATTAGAGTGCAATAATGCATTGGTGGAGGTGGGTTTTCTGAATATGGTTGTCTCCAGACAACCTTGTTCCACCTTCACCAAGACATCCAGGTTCTCTAATTCTGAGGGATTGATTTGGCTGGTAAACAACATATTTAAATCGTTTTCACGGTTTAGGTAATCTACAAAGGCCACAAAGCTTTCTTCGTTTCCTGCCCAAACGATGAAGACATCATCGATGTATTTAAAAAATGCTTTGATACATCTGATGAAAGGGTTCTTCACTGAAAAAACTAATTTCCATTCAAAGTATGCTAAAAATAAATTTGCAAAGGTACATGCAATGGGCATACCCATTGCTGTATCGGATTGCTGATGGTACCACAAGTCATCAAAGAAGAAAGCATTATGTGTAAGTATGAAGGAGAGGGAGTCTGTGATAAAGTTCACAAGAATTTCGCTTTTTCCCATATCCCTCAATTGGTCTCCAATCACTTCTACTCCAAGTTTCTGGGGGATTCTGGTATAAAGACTCTCAACATCGATCGATGCTAAAGAGAATTCTTCATGCCATTCTATCTCTTTTATTGCTGTTAAAAAGTCGCTGGTATCCCTCAAGTAAGAGGGAATCCCTTCCAACAGGGGGCGCAATAACCAATCGAGGTATTGGGATAACGGCTCAGTAACTGAGCCGATCCCTGCTACAATTGGGCGTCCGGGGGGTTTTACCAGCGACTTATGAATTTTGGGTAGATGATACCAAACAGGTTTGATTGGGAATTGAGGGTATAGTTTTTCAGCGATTTTATTAGTAAGGGCTCCCTGCTCTACATACTTCCACAGCAATGATCTTAGTTGTTGTTGATATTTAAAGGTGGGATTAACTTTGAGTCGTGCATATCTATAATGGTCATTCAGTTGCAGATGAGCTTCTTCCACATAATGCGATTTGTACATAATGACAATTTTTCCCCCCTTGTCGGCCGGTTTGGTAATTAATTATTTGTTACTAGTAAGCCAATTCATTGCGCGGTATTCACCGCTGTTCAAATTGCTTTTACTTTTAGGATAGTATGTTGCTTTAATATCCTGAATAACCTGTCGCTAGAACAAGTCCAGAGTACTGCCGGCCGGCAAGGGTGGAGTGAATGTCGAACCTATACCTCCCTTGAATACCTCAGGATAAGGTTTTTCTACAGGGGTATAATCTAGACTGCAACCTTGCAATTTCAAAAGTGTGTCAACCACCTGTTTATCTACATGATCTAATTGTTGCCCCACCTGAAAACCTAGATGGCCAATAATGGGAGATTTAAGCTCTTTAGCCTGTTGTGTGGATACATTTTTATCCCGAAACCATTTGAATAGATTCAATTTTCTGATGGATCTGAATAAGTCAACCTCAAAATTAGCTGGGTCAAAGTCATTTACCAGACTATAATTCAAGCCTTTTGACAGAAACGACAGACAATCTGCATCTAGAGTTTCATTAGCCAAATTAACAACATTATACCCAGTCGGTAAGTCCTGTACAGGACCCACATCCAAAATTAATTTCTCCACCCCACTTGCTTCCTCTTGAAGCCCCCTCTGTATGGGCCTCCTCTTTTTCTTTGATCTTCCTCTTCTGATATGTTTTCTACCGTGGGTAGTGGTCGCAATTGTCCATTTGGGGACTCATGATCTATATTCATCTGGGATGTTTTTGTGGCTAGATCCTCTGAGGCACTTAAATCTGAGTCTGTGGTCCAATAGTCTTTGGATCGCCTATTCAATTTGTATTTGCGTTTCTGAATGCGTTTCTGTGTACCCCAAGAGAAGATTTTATTTTGTTCATAATCCGCTTTATCACGTAGAAATTTGTCTTTATTTTTCTCTTTAGTATCCGATTGAATGGGGATTAAGCGTTTTTCTAGTTTATTCATAAAAGTTTTCATTTGAGACTCAGTCCTTCTGGATTTCAGTTCAGATTTCGCTTTGGTGATCTCAGCTGTTAACTCCTTATATACTCTTTCGTACTGAGAGAGCACTAGTTCCATTAGCCTGAATGAATTTTCCAGTCGTATAGCATTCCAGCGATCCAGGAATGTGCTGTCATCATGGAATTGGGAGGGTTCTTTATAAACACGCAGTCCTCTAGGCACTCTCCCGTGAGTGACATAAGATTGCAGTGAGTTAATAGTCCAGAATAGACGAACCTCTTTTTCAGACAGTTTGATGATCTTGGATTCAAGCGATTTAAGACTCATGACTTCTAGACTGTCTTTGTTGTTACATTGTGCAAAAAACAGACCTGCATCAATACGACCCTGATTAATGGCTGAAATGCACGTGTCAATATCTGGGTCCATTTGAGAATCCACATTGGGGTCGGTGATAATTGGTTCTGGCGTGCTCTGGCTGCCTTGAGACATTTTGAAAGCAAACAGGAGAAGAAAGCGCTGCCGGCACTGCTACACCTTACCAGTTCATGCGGGGTTAAGATGAAGACACAGATAGTGCGATTCAGTAAATAGATATGGTGGTGCTCTGTTGAAGAAGATACAATTGTGTACTTGAAGGAGAGATAAGAAGAAACAGCGGCACTCACCAATTCCAAGATAAAACGTCCAGTTTATTGTACTTGTTAAAATAGGGTGCAAGCAGGTCTGTGCACATAAATCACTGAAGGTACAGCCGTTTCACGCTAGATGCGCTTCATCATGCTTTACATGCTGTGGAGGTGGGTGGCCGACCTTAAAAGGTCAGGTCGAGCCACTCCCCCTACCACATCACATAGAGGTACCAAATTTATCACCATGGTTCATGGTATATGGTAGTCTTTCTAGACAATTTTCCGTATGTCAACTTAATACCAATATTTTCTGCCAATATTTTCATGCAATTTGGTGATTTTGGTACATATTAAACTGCACCTCTTTTTCTCTAAACCATGTACTCTTTCCTAGATACTAATGAGGCCCAAAAAGTGTCAAAAGCACAAGCTACACTATATGAAAAAAAGTAGCGGTGCACAACTCTTAATTACTATAACTAACTTCAGGTGTTTCAATCCCATTGCCACAAGTGTATAAAAACAAGCACCTAGCCATGCAGTCTGCCTTTACAAATATTTGTGAAAGAATGGGTCATTTTAAAGGGTGGTGCCCTGGCTGGTAATAATGCCTTGCAGTCAGACCCAGCCAATCAGGAGGAATGATTGATATTGATATGTGTCATATGCACTATATAAAGATACATTAGTGTATTGTCAAACTAGCCAGTTAAGACAGATGGGTTCAGCCAACAGTCTAATGTGTATGAGAAGCTCCCAACTCTTCTGTAGGGGAAGTAAAGAAATCGGGTAAAGTAAATATTTTTACCTGATCCTTTTGTTCTCTCAGAAGATAAGCTGCTGTCAGAAGTACCTGGCAGCATATTTCTCCCCTCTCCCCGTTGAACACACATACATGTTCAGCCAAATCTAACCTGTACTGTATGTGGAAGTCTGGAGAAATAGCTGTCGGTCAAAGTAAACCATCGTTTGGCCAATAGCTGTGGAGTGTGCATGGGTGGCTTAAGATCCCAACCAGGAAATCCATGTGTAGTGTTGGCTTGTAAATCGATGTGATAGGACTACTGGACTGTAACTGCCACTATGGACTAACATGTATGGCCCTGTCAGCTAAAAGATTATCAGATGATTGTTTGTTTAACTGATATTCAACCATCAACCAACATCCATCCAGTTTGTGGCCACATTTAGTGCCAGGGAAGACAATAGCGTAATAGATTTAAAAGGGTTTTCTGAGATTTTTATCCTGATGACCTATCCTTTGTTATTTTTATTATAGGATTCATAATTCATGCTGTAGTCAGCCATAATTTCTTCCGAAGGGAAGTTTTCTATTACTATTATTATAATATATACGTATCTCCAGATTTAGACAGAAAACCAAATTAGTAACTAAGATCATAACTTTTATTGCTCGCTTTTCTCTTTGATTTATTATTAGTTTTACCTCTTTTGACTCTAGATTCTTACAAAGATCATTTTTCTGATACATCATCTTTTCAAATGAAACTTTGGGTGTTTAAACTAGACTTTTCCAAGTTGTTATTTGTACAACATTTTACCAGAGGTTTGCACTTTGCAGACTGCATGCATAATATAAAATATTTGTTGAATACGCTACATACATAGCATAAACTAAGCTAATGTGAGACTGATGAGGCATGCTATTAGAGAAACTAAATGCAAAGTGCAATCTGTGTTTCATTGAAGTGTAAAAAGTCAAATGAATGTTTAAAATTCAATGAACTCACTTGAAGAACTTGCATTTTGTTATTTTCTGTTTGTTATTAACTTCAGTTCGGTCTTTTAAAATAGCAGCTCAGCATGATAACTTGTCAGTTTAAAAATTAATTGTCACACCCACAGATTCTAATTTTCTTTTCCTTCCTGTATTGCACCTGTAATTCATTGACTTTACAATTCTGAATAATCTGTCATAATTGCTCCTCTTCTGTTTTAATCAGACTTGTCTGCAGTTTATGCAGGGCTAAAAGCTGAAGGTTGTGTCACAAGTAAAATCAAAATTAAAGAAGGACAAAGTGCCAAAAATAGTAGTTTTGAACATATTTAAAGGGATTTGTCAAAATGCTTTCATGAAATGTGAATGGCATTTACCTCTTAACTAATTTGGACATACAGTAAGTAATATTAAGATGTGACTTAATAATGTTGGTTGTGAAAATGTAGATGCCAAGGCTATGTCCTATGTCCCTAGTGATAAGAGTGCAACAAAATCTTATGCACTTTCTTTCATTTCGTGGACCTTCTTTTTTATGGCAAATGAAATATTTAAGAGGTTGTGAAGCCAGAACATTAAAAAAAAAACTCCCCAATACCCCATCATTCCTGTTCTGATACTACCCAGCTCCTGCTCCTGTTTCTATACTTCCTTTTCCCACTTGATACAGAAATGGAAGGCTACATGCACACGACAGTGAAAAAAAAAGGTCAATTAAAAATGCCTTTCTGAGAAATGAATGTTAGAAATGGACCCATTCATTGTATGGGGGCAGTCTGTCAGTGAAAAACGATAGAGCAGGTTTTATTTTTTTACATCCGTTTTTCACTGACAGTAAAAAAAACAGCCATGTGATTAACCCCATAGACTAACATTGGTCCTAAACCGGACGTGTGATGGTCGTTAAAAAAATGTACATTACATGTCCGTTTTACACTGTCGTGTGCATGTAGCTTAACTGCTCAGCCTGTCACTACTCATGGTATTTGTCTACTACAGGCAGCTATAGTCATCACATTTTTATGAAACATTAGCAGGGGAGGACTGAGGACTTAAAGTGGCCCAGTGGAAAAAAAAAGCACTTAAAATGGCAGAATGTTGTAAGTATGGAAACACAAATAGATTGGACGAACACAAGTAGGCAGGGTAAGCAATACCATAGTGCTGCACTAACTATTGCCCCAGCAGACCCAATTATCACACTGCAGAACAAAATATGACCCCAGCGGAACCAAATACCACATAGGACAGTGCCTCAGTAGAATTAAATACCACAGTGCAGCATAACAATACTGCATCAGTAGAACCAAGTACCACTGTGCAGCACAACATACTGCCCCAGCAGAACCTTGTACCACAGTGCAGCACAATATACTGCCCCAGCAAAATACCTCCTCAAAAGCAGCCCCTCTGTGGTGGCCAGTGCTAGCTGCCTTGTCCCTCCTCTTTCAGCTGTCACTAATTAAAATATGGAGGAGGGGGCTGAGAAGTTGAGATATGACCCACAGCCTGACCTTCAGCATCCTGCCTGTTCTTTAAGAGCTACCAAACATACAGGAGAGTATAGCACTACTTACAGTACATATTAAATCCAGTGACATCTCCTCTGAGATAGATATTCTCTATCCTCATCTTCTCTATTTGGGCCAGATCACCATGATGACTTATTCCAGCAACATCTTGTCTCTACAGAGTTTGTCACACAGAATAAAGATAAGCTAATCAATTTGGATCAAACCATATTCACTACGAATTTCACAAAAATGTGTCCGCAAAATAATTCCGATGTTTTTCGGATTTGGACAAATTGCATAAAAGGGTGCATAGTACCATTCTACAGTGAGACTTAGAGGGGAAATACCACAAGGGAGGAATAAGAAGGATGCTCAGATGGCACTGGGAGGAAGTGTGGGCTTGCCAGACAGGTTTACAGACAGCCTAGATCATCCAATCAGGGGACAGCAAGCAGGGAGGTGCCTGTGCAGAATGAACAGAACAGAACATCATTCTGCTTCGTACTTGCAAACTGGCAGAAAGCTGTACAGTGTGGCTCTGCCTCTGCAGACTGATATATTGAGCAAGGGACAGTATAAGACGATTACAGTAACCCTGGGTTCACACCCTAGCGTTTCTTCAAAGCGCGTATCACGTATTACAGCGCGTTTTTGCAAATAGGAAACGCGCGTCATATACGCGTTCGTGACTCTGGAGACCAATTGAAAAAGGCATATCTACACTTTAACGCGTGTTAAACGCGCGTTTTACGTGCGTTCCCATTGAAGTCTATGGGTGCAAACGCGCGACAAAACGCTCCAAAGAAGCTCAAGAACTTCTTTGAGCGTAGGGCGTTTTTCAAACGCGCTGTAAAACGCTCAGGTGAGAACCATGCCCATAGGGAAACATGAGTTTTCTCCTGTTGAGCGTTTTACAGCGCGTTCGAACGCGCTGTAAAACGCGCAAGTGTGAACTAAGGGTAAGAGAATATGTGATAGGGAGGGACAGTATTAGAAAATTATTCAGAGAGAATATTTGAGAAATTGGAGAATATTAAGGGGTATAATCAGAGCAAGGAGTGAATTGGTCGCTATCAGGAGTATTTGTTGGTAGGCTAATGTCAACTCATCTTTTGGCAACTAGTTCTACATTACAGTTTATTGAAAAACAGTCTTTTTTTTTAAGTTTCTACTCTTCTATACAAAATACATTCATGCAGGAATTGCCCATTCTTTTTTTTCTAGAAGCCAGTTTGTAATGTGCATCTGTGTTATAGCCATGTTACTGAACCCATTGTACATTGTCATGAGATAAGGGGTGCATACAACAGCAAATGTATTTTACATCAGTAACGGAAATTATAACTGTTAGTGAAGGCAAGGGCATTACAGTGTCTAGTTTAATAGGCATATCATCAATGCAAAAATATTGCACAAGTTTTAGTGAACGTTTTCTATCGCATTTCACATCTGTAATGCAAATGACAACTGTTTTAGTGAAGGCATACTGCTTCACAGCATCTAGCTAAATAAATGTTTATCACCACTGCCCAGAAATTGCATTGTCACACCCGAGCATTAGTGAAGGGCTGGTACTACTGAATCAAATGTCTAGCTCAAAAATGTTTCACTGTAAAAATTACATTATTGCCAATGTAAATTCTCAATACCAGCGTGCAGTGTGTTTGTGGAAGGGGATGGATTTGGAACATTTAATTACACCTCTGTCTTTAAAATACAGAAAAACACTAGCAATTTTATTACTACCATTTACTAGTCTGAAACCCATGACCTTTCATAGACCTCTGGAAAATTGAAGAGTGCAAAATGAAAAGATCCTCCTACAGTCAAAATGTGGGTATTAGCAGCACCAGGCACCCAGCCAGTAGTAGTAGAATTAGTAGTAGTAGCATTAATGGCACTTGTCGCCACAGTGGTGGTGGTAGGGGCACTGGTAGCAACGGTGGCACTCTGGGAAAATACAGAGCTGGGAAATGGGAGGGCAAGAAGCCCACAATTGCATATCACAGGCTGATAAGAGTGTCAGGGAGAACTTTGGGGACTATGATGATGATTGTGTATTGAACATGACCTGCAAGCTGGATTGGGGTCCTTAGGAGTTGGTGACATCAGAAGATGAGGGCAGTGGTAGCAATCAAGAGCAGAGGCAATGTACAGCCAAAAGCTGACAAAAGCTTGGCTGCCTCTAGCTCTGTGTGAGCAACTCCTGTATGGTAGATTTTCTCCACAAGGCAAGCACACAAAACCACAGCCATGAGCAAGATCTGCATCTGTGGGAAAATAGAACTGGCCAGCATTCCAAATCAGAACAAGTCTGCTGTCTTTTTCCTGGTCTTCTTTGTAGCAGCCAGCCCGCATCAAGCAGTACAGTGTTCTTGCCATCATCATTAGCTGCTTCTTCTGCAGCTCAGACTCCTCCTCTATATCATGAGACATCCACAATAGAATGTTAGTGATGAACAGCATAGGCAATATTCGTTTTCGCGATTTTCCAGTAATTCCTATCACACTACCTAACACTCTGCACTGGAACCTATCAGCTACACCATATCACTATCTAACCTACACTGACTATCTCCCACTAACTATCTGTATTATATATAAAAAAAAGCAGAAAATGGCTGCTGGGGAGTTTCTTATATAGTAAAGGGGTAGGCAACTTTCATATTGGTTGCTAAAGATGTTTCTAAGCTCTGACAAAGATATTGCAGCCTTCTCATTGGCCCAGAAGCAAGAAGCAGTTGTACTGATGAAAAAAAATAATAACTAGATTACGAATATATAGCACTGTATTCTAGATGTGCCAATATTCTTAACAAATTCTCGAAGTGCCGATATTCGCTATAAAAATTTGCGGTTAAAATATTCGCAATCAACACTATAGAATGTCCCATAAGAAAACTGTTCTCGACCAGCAATTAGCTTGTGGGCAAGCTAAACTCCCACCTGGCCATATTGCTGGTAATGAAGTTTCTGCTGTAAAACTTCCCCAAGCTCTCAAACGTAATGACAGTAATAGTAATTGATGTCTGAATGACACTGACATACATAGCTGTGGGTAAACGCATGTTTAAAAACACACCACGTCGGCACATGCTTTTTCATATTCCAAAGCTTCCATAAAGTGTCACTTATCGGGGGCAGATGATGTTTGAACATCCATGGTGTTATGGGATCAAACAACAAAACAAAAAAATAAAGTGGCTTGCCTGCCTACCATCATGTTCTGTGCTGTATAGCTGCTGCTGCCTCCATCATGCCACTGTGTTATCTGCCTACCTACCATCATGTATTGCACTTGTTGGGGGGGTTTGGGTGGACCTCTGGCTGGGTACTATTTCTATTTTGGAGACCACTTAGTATATGTGATGACTATTATTTTAGGGTAGACAATGCTACTCTTGGATTCCGAGAAAAATATGTGCAAATATGCATATCTTCTTAGTTAGGAAAGCTAATTTGCATAGTTTTAGGTTTTTGGGAATCTTATTTAAATTAGCTTTCCAAACAAAAAGAATAAGAAAGGTAATTATTTCTGATACCAGCTAGTTAGATATGCTAATTTGCATGCATTTTTTCCATAAACCAAGAAGAAGATTTTCTAGCCTACAATAGTTATCATGTATATTCATTAGTACTATTTCTATTTTGGAAACCACTTAGTATTTTTGATGACTATTTTAGGCTAAGCAATGCTCCTCTTGGTTTCCGAGAAAATTACATATCTTCTTTGTGAGAAAAGCTAACTTGCATAGTTTTTGGTTTTCGGGAATCCTATTTAAATTAGCTTTCCAAACAAAAAGGATAAGAAAGGTAATTCTTTCTGATATCAGCTGGTTAGATATGCTAATTTGCATGCATATTTTTTCCAGAAACCAAGAGGAGCATTGTATAGCCTGCAATAATTGTCATGTATATTATTTGGTCTCCATAATAGAAATAGTACCCACTCAAAGACCCCCCCTTCCTCCAAACTGGTTTTATTTGCTTTGATGTGAACACTTTTGCCCTGAAATTGCTACTTGCAGGTGTGAAGCTGGCTTAGGTAGTTTTGCTGCATAATTAGGTTTTAAAGAAGCTTTGTTGCTAGGATCAATCCTATACAAACAGGCATTTAGGTTGGTAGGGTTGATGAAGCTCATTAAAACAATGTCTTCCGGGTTCAGTGATGTGAATGGTGCATTCATAGTATAAATATTTGCTGCTTACATGCTATTCTAGAGAGTGAGTGCAAAGGCACGAAATCTCAGCGCTAGACCTGAAGTCTAGAACTGTAAATCTAAGGGGAGGGGAGCATGTTTTTGAGGAAAGAAGAAGAAAAACAGAAACAACATTAGTGTTCCTAGAGAAATGTCTCACATAACCAGCAGAATCTACTCGAGGAGTAGGTCCCAACTCTTTTCTTCAAACTCCAAAAAATGCTCTTGTATCCGCGCTAATGTAGCAGACAAACTGTATGGTTCAACACATATAACGTCTGATTGAAATTTAGCAGTTCCTCTGTGTCTCTCCTCCCTTCACCACACGTGCTGCCTCTATATTTCTCAACCCATTGGCAACTAGCAGTCATGTCTCTCACACATTAGGAGAAAACATTAACATAGCATCAGTGGTGACTCTAGGAACAATATATAGGGGGGGGCACATAAGATACCACAGTCAAAAATGGGGGGGGGGGCACTCATAATTTCCGCCACTTAATCATACTACTGAAAAAAATGAAACAAGTATATATAAATTAGATTACAAAATATGACAGTATTGCGGTATGCAGGGATACCTTTTTTTATTGTACTAACCTACTAATAAAAGACAAATACAGACATTAAGCTACATTTATAATAAAACAATTTACTTTCAAAAGAAGCTGTTCAGTCGTCTGCTGTGCAGTCCTCTGCTTGCTTCCACGGATTCTTTCCCCTCCTTTCTGTCCCCCCTCAGTGTTCAGGCGCACTGTTATAGGGGATCTTTGGATGACCCAATGTTATAGGGGATCTGTGGATGACACACTGTTATGGGGGCATCTGTGGATGACATACTGTTATGGGGGCATCTGTGGATGACAAACTGTTATGGGCATCTGTGGGAATGACACTGTTATGGGCATCTGTGGGGATGACACTGTTATGGGAATCTGTGGGGATGACACTGTTATGGGCATCTGTGGGGATGACACTGTTATGGGCATCTGTAGGGATGACACTGGTATGGGCATCCCTGGGGATGACACTGTTATGGGCATCTGTGGGGATGACACCGTTATGGGCATGTGTGGATGACGCACTGTTATGGGCATGTGTGGATGACACACTGTTATGGGCATCTGTGGATGACACACTGTTATGGGCATCTGTCGGGATGACACTGTTATGGGCATCTGTGGATGACACACTGTTATGGGCATCTGTGGGGATGACACTATTATGGGCATCTGTTGGGATGACACTGTTATGGGCATATGTGGATGACAATGTTATGGGCATGTGTGGATGACACACTGTTATGGGCATCTGTGGGGATGACACTGTTATGGGCATCTGTGGATGACACACTGTTATGAGCATTTGTGGGGATGACACTGTTATGGGCATCTGTGGATGACCCTGTTATGGACATCTATGGATGACACATTGTTATGGGCATCTGTGGGGATGACACTGTTATGAGCATCTCTGCATGACACACTGTTATGGGCATCTGTGGTGATTAAACTGTTATGGGCATCTGTGGTTGACACACTTTTATTGGGGCATCAGTGGGGATGACACTGTTATGGGCATCTGTGGGGATGACACTGTTATGGGCATCTGTGGATGACACTGTTATGGGCATCTGTGGGGATGAGACTTATGGGAAATCAGTGGATGACACTGTTATGGGCATCTGTGGATGACACTGTAATCGGGGGAGAGGGGATGGAGGGAGGAAAGAGAAGGACTTTCACCCAGCCAGTCACCCCTTCACACAGTGTTTATTAACCCCTTTCAGCAGTCCCCCAAGGGGTTAATAAATACTGTGAATGGGGGACTGCTAAAAGGGGTTAATAACTATTGTGAAGGGCCTTTCACAATAGTCATTAACCCCTCTCAGCAGTCCCCGATTCACAGTATTTGTTAACCCCTTTCAGCAATCCCCGGCAGCACAGACCAGTTAGAAGTACCTAATTTCCCCCCTACCCTAGTTATTACAGTCAGTCCCCCACTCCCCCCCATGAACAAACTTCCCCCCGGCCCTTTCAGTTTCATTAATCCCCATTCCCTGGCCACAGCAAAGTCTTCAGTCTCAGACCAAGTTGACACTACCTCAGAGCAGCTGCGCTTCTGAGACTGTCTGCTCCTCCTGCTTGGAGCTGTTCCTTCTTTCCACTTCCTGCCGGGCCGCTGCGTCTGCAAACCAGAATTGACTGGTTTGGCGTGAATCTGCAGGCAGAGCGTGACGTCTGTGCACTCTGCGAAGTGAATTGATTCGATTCGGATCATGTGAGTATACTTAAAGAGGACCTTTCATGGTTCTGAACATTGTAAGATAACTATCTGGACATATAGAGCGGCGCCCAGTGATCTCACTGCACTTACTATTATCCCTGGGTGCCACTTCATTTGCCCGCATCAGCTTCTCTCCCTGGGCGTTCCTTCTCCCTGGCTGTAGCGCTGTCCAATCGCAGCGCAGCGCTCACAGCCTGGGAGTTTTTTTTCTGAGCTCAGCGCTGCAATTGTCCTATGCCAATTAGTGGCCCGGAGGGAAGTGGAAGGAAGGAGCAGCTCCAAGCAGGAGGAGCAGACTTAGTCTCAGGAGTGCAGCTGCACTGAGGTAGTGTCAACTTGGTCTGAGACTGAAGACTTTGCTGTGGCCGGGGAATAGTTATCTTACAATGTTTAGACCGATGAAAGGTCCTCTTTAAAGTGCCCCTTACAGTAGTCTCACCAAGAGTCGCTTTGACTACTGTACTAGTAGTACTACAACGGGGGAAGCAAGACCCCCCCCCCCTTGCCACCATGTAGCGACGCCTATGCATAGAATAGACCTTCTGGGCAGATTTTAAGGAAATAAGAGTTAGCATTGAGCACCAGGGGTCTTGCTGGAGCAGTGATTATACTGTATAAGACTGCCTCCTGATGCTAGAATAGCTAATTGCAATAGGACTAAAAGTCCAAATTTCGCCTGAACGCTGGCACCTACAGTGAAAATAAAGGATTTTTTTAAATCAGCTTCATCAAGTCTAACAGGCTATATGCTTGGTTGTATCGGGTTGATTCTGGTGACAGAGCATCTTTAAAAGACTGAGAAATGACTGAAGTATATGTTTTGAAACACTCAGCTTGTTTTATACTTTGGAAAGAAAGTTGAATTGTACAAATTTTGTTTCTTTATTTGCCCAAAATGACTGGCAAAATATTTTTTAGTTAAGAAAGAGCAAATCTACTTTACCATTTCAAAATTCAACCAAAGTTCCCCCCAAAATTTGGATTCAAACAAACCCACATTTTTTGGGATTCATTTCAGACAAACTAAAGAGAGTTCACCAGTGTAGCAGCCAACTGAAAGGCAAGAGAAATAGAATATCCCACTGTAACATCGGCTGCTGTGCGCCGCTGTTCCCCTGCCATGGTCCCGGGTGCCATGTTAAGCGGTGATCTGCGGCCTGTGCATTCCATTGATCGCTGCAGTCCTGGGATCTGTCTTTGTGGGTGCTGTTGTTCTGGGATCCGCTCCAAAGTTTTCTCTCAGCCCTGGCCAAATGATGCTTGCTGCTTGTTCCTGCAGCACTTCCTGGGCTTTATGGTTTTGGTCATGCGACCTCGTTGATCTATCCTAGCCCTCCTGCGCATATATACGTGGCTCAGCCCCCATCCCAGATGCCTCAGTGTCAAGGTCCTTGTGTCCTGCTACTGTTCCTGACTCATATTTGTATTCATGGACTCTGCTGCCTGACCTTTTGCCTGTCTGACTACGCCTCTGCCTCATCCTTCGGCCCTGCACCTCTGGTACCTTCCTCAGGTACTTCCTGGACCAGGTGCCTCGTGTGTCTATCCTCCTCAAGAGGTAGAAATCTGGTGTTGTCCTTGGGAAAGTCTATCCCCACCATCAGGGGTACTGTGAAGATCCAGGGCTTCACTTAGACAATGCCCTTAGAGGAGGTAGGACACTTGACAACCGCCCAGGCTTAATCTTCTCTCAATAACACATACTTTGTTCAAGAATAGAGTTGAGCGAACACCTGGATGTTCGGGTTCGACGAGTTCGGCCGAACTTTCGAAAAATGTTCGGGTTCGGGATCCGAACTCGACCCGAACTTCATCCCGAACCCGAACCCCATAGAAGTCAATGGGGACCCGAACTTTTGGGCACTAAAAAGGCTGTAAAACACACCCGGAAAGGGCTAGAGGGCTGCAAAAGGCAGCAAAATGTAGTTAAATCCCCTGCAAACAAATGTAGATAGGGAAATGATGAGTTAACATAAAATAAATAAAAATTAAACAATATTAATTGGAGTGAGGTCCCATAGCACAGAATCAGGCTTCAAGTCACCCACCAATGGAGAAGGTCACTTACTATTATTTTGACCACAGCACCCAGACAAAGGAGAGAGGTCCCACAGCAGAGAACCAGGCATCATATCACCCACCACAGGAGTAGGCCACCATTTAGTTACATTGACCCCTACACCCAGACGGAGGAGAGAGGTTACACAGCAGAGAATCAGGCATCATATCAACCACCACAGGAGAAGCCACCATTTAGTTACTTTGACCCCTGCACCCAGGAAGAGGAGAGAGGCCCCACAGCACATATTCTGGCATCATATCAGCCACCACAGTAGAAGCCACCATTGAGTTACTTTGACCCCTGCACCCAGGAAGAGGAGAGAGGCCCCACAGCACATATTCTGGCATCATATCAGCCACCACAGGAGAAGCCACCATTGAGTTACTTTGACCCCTGCACCCAGGAAGAGGAGAGAGGCCCCACAGCACATATTCTGGCATCATATCAGCCACCACAGGAGAAGCCACCATTGAGTTACTTTGACCCCGCACCCAGGAAGAGGAGAGAGGCACCACAGCACATATTCTGGCATCATATCACACACCACAGGAGAAGGCCTCTTTCAGTGATTTAGGCCTTTGGACCCAGACAGAGGAGAGAGGCACCACAGCACATATTCTGGCATCATATCAGCCACCACAGGAGAAGCCACCATTGAGTTACTTTGACCCCTGCACCCAGGAAGAGGAGAGAGGCCCCACAGCACATATTCTGGCATCATATCACCCACCACAGGAGTAGGCCACCATTTAGTTACTTTGACCCCTACACCCAGACGGAGGAGAGAGGTTACACAGCAGAGAATCAGGCATTTAGATCACCCACCACAGGAGTAGGCCACCATTGAATCAGACCCCGGCAACCATGTCAGATGGCACAAGCATAAGCTTTATATCAATCAGCACAGGAGAAGGCGACTTTGACAGACTTTGACCCCTACACCCGTACGGAGGAGAGAGGTTTCAAAGCAGAGAATCAGGCATTTAGATCACCCACCACAGGAGTAGGCCCCAATTTAATGGGACCTACTCAGATGGCACAACCATCAGCTTCATATCAATCAGCACAGGAGAAGGCGACTTTGAAAGACTTTGACCCCTACACCCAGACGGAGGAGAGAGGTTTCACAGCAGAGAATCAGGCATTTAGATCACCCACCACAGGAGTAGGCCCCCATTGAATCAGACCCTGGCAACCATGTCAGAAGGCGACTTTGACAGACTTTGACCCCTACACCCGGACGGAGGAGAGAGGTTTCAAAGCAGAGAATCAGGCATTTAGATCACCCACCACAGGAGTAGGCCCCAATTTAATGGGACCTACTCAGATGGCACAACCATCAGCTTCATATCAATCAGCACAGGAGAAGGCGACTTTGACAGACTTTGACCCCTACACCCGGACGGAGGAGAGAGGTTTCAAAGCAGAGAATCAGGCATTTAGATCACCCACCACAGGAGTAGGCCCCAATTTAATGGGACCTACTCAGATGGCACAACCATCAGCTTCATATCAATCAGCACAGGAGAAGGCGACTTTGAAAGACTTTGACCCCTACACCCAGATGGAGGAGAGAGGTTTCACAGCAGAGAATCAGGCATCATATCAACCACCACAGGAGAAGCCACCATTTAGTTACTTTGACCCCTGCACCCAGGAAGAGGAGAGAGGCCCCACAGCACATATTCTGGCATCATATCAGCCACCACAGGAGAAGCCACCATTGAGTTACTTTGACCCCGCACCCAGGAAGAGGAGAGAGGCACCACAGCACATATTCTGGCATCATATCAGCCACCACAGGAGAAGCCACCATTGAGTTACTTTGACCCCTTCACCCAAACAGAGGAGAGAGGTTCCACATAAGAGAATTAGGCATCATATCAACCACCACAGGAGTAGGCCACAATTTAGTTTATTTGACCCCTGCACCCAGGAAGAGGAGAGAGGCCCCACAGCACATATTCTGGCATCATATCACACACCACAGGAGAAGGCCTCTTTCAGTGATTTAGGCCTTTGGACCCAGACAGAGGAGAGAGGTCAGAGATTAGCTTCATATCCCCCAGCACAGCAGAAGACCGCTTTATTTGACTTAGGCCTCAGCACCCAGACAGAAGACAGAGGTAGCATGGCAGAGGTTATGGCTTCATGTCACCCGTTAGTTTAACCGGCCACTTACATCTGGTTAGGCCCCGGCGCCCAGACAGAGAAGAGTTTCATTCAACTGTGGGTTTCATAAAATTTGTATCAAATAAAGAAGTGGCCCGTAGCACAACAAGACATGTTTTAGGCAGTTAATAAGGACTACTCTGCACAAGGGAGGGACAGGTCCTGTGGGATCCATGCCTGGTTCATCTTTATGAAGGTCAGCTTGTCCACGTTGGCTGTGGACAGGCGGCTGCGCTTGTCAGTAATGACGCCCCTGCCGTGCTGAATACGCGTTCAGATAAAACGCTGGCCGCCGGGCAGGAAAGCACCTCCAAGGCATAACATGCTAACTCTGGCCACGTGGACAATTTCGAAACCCAGTAGTTGAATGGGGCCGAACCATCCGTCAGGATGTGGAGGGTGTGCAGACATACTGTTCAACCATGTTAGTGAAATGCTGCCTCCTGCTAACACGTTCCGTATCAGGTGTCGGTGCAGATAGCTGTGGCGTGGAGACAAAACTTTTCCACATTTCTGCCATGCTAACCCTGCCCTCAGATGAGCTGGCCGTGACACAGCTGCGTTGGCGACCTCTTGCCACTCCTCTGCCTTCACCTTCCACCTGTTCCCCTGTGACATGTGGGAATGCTCTCAAGAGCGCCTCTATCAGCGTGCGCTTGTACTCGCGCATCTTACGGTCGCGCTCCAGTTCAGGAATTAAAGTGGGCACATTGTCTTTATACCGGGGATCCAGCAGGGTGGCCACCCAGTAGTCTGCACACGTTAAAACGTGGGCAACTCTGCTGTCGTTGCGCAGGCATTGGAGCATATATTCGCTCATGTGGGCCAGGCTACCCATGGGTAAGGACAAGCTGTCCTCTGTGGGAGGCGTATCGTCATCGTCCACCGTATCCCCCAGCCACGCACCAGTGATGGGCCTGGGCTGCCACCCCGCTGTGAACTTGCGTCATCCTCGTCCCCCTCCACCTCCTCCTCATCCTCCTCGTCCTCCAGTACAGTGCCTTGGCTGGCGACTTGTGAACCTGTCCTCTGCTGCTTAAACAAACCTCCCTCTGAGCCAATTCGAACAGACTGGCCCGAAAGTGTTAGAAACGAGCCCTCATCCTCCTCCTCCTCCTCCACCTGGGCCACCTCCTCTAACATCATTGCCCTAAGTGTTTTCTCAAGGAGACATAGAAGTGGTATTGTAACGCTGATAACAGTGTCATCGCCACTGGCCATGTTGGTGGAGTACTCGAAACAGCGCAGCAGGGCACACAGGTCTCGCATGGAGGCCCAATCATTGGTGGTGAAGTGGTGCTGTTCGGCAGTACGACTGACGCGAGCGTGCTGCAGCTGAAACTCCACTATGGCCTGCTGCTGCTCGCACAGTCTCTCCAGCATGTGCAAGGTGGAGTTCCACCGGGTGGGCACGTCGCATATGAGGCGGTGAGCGGGAAGGCCGAAGTTCCGCTGTAGCGCAGACAGGCGAGCAGCGGCAGGATGTGAACGGCGGAGCGCGCACAGATGGCCCGCACTTTATGCAGCAGCTCTGACATGTTGGGGTAGTGGTGAATGAACCTCTGCACCACCAAGTTCAGCACATGCGCCAGGCAAGGGATGTGCGTCAAACCGGCTAGTCCCAGAGCTGCCACGAGATTTCGCCCATTATCGCATACCACCAGGCCTGGCTTGAGGCCCACCGGCAGAAACCACTCGTCGGTCTGTTGTTCAATACCCCGCCACAACTCCTGCGCGGTGTGGGGCCTGTCCCCCAAACATATGAGTTTCAGAATGGCCTGCTGACGTTTACCCCGGGCTGTGCTGAAGTTGGTGGTGAAGGTGTGTGGCTGACCGGATGAGCTGGTGGAAGCAGTGGAGGAGGAAGCCGAGTAGGAGGAGGAGGCTACAGGAGGCAGAGAATGATGCCCTGCGATCCTAGGGGGCGGAAGGACGTGCGCCAAGGAACTGTCCGCCGGGGCCCAGCCGCCACTACATTCATCCAGTGTGCAGTTAGTGAGATATAGCGTCCCTGGCCGTGCTTACTGGTCCACGTATCTGTGGTTAGGTGGACCTTGCCACAAATGGCGTTGCGCAGTGCACACTTGATTTTATCGGACACTTGCATGTGCAGGGAAGGCACGGCTGTCTTGGAGAAGTAGTGGCGGCTGGGAACCACATACTGCGGGACAGCCATGGCCATCAGCTGTTTGAAGCTGTCTGTGTCCACCAGCCGGAATGACAGCATTTCAAAGGCCAGCAGTTTAGAAATGCTGGCGTTCAGGCCAAGGGCTCGAAGGTGACTCGGGGGGAATTTGCGCTTCCTATCTAAGGTTTGAGATATTGAGAGCTGAACGCTGCTGTGTGATATAGTGGATACGCTAGTTGACGGTGGCGGTGGTGGTGGTGTCGGTGGCACATCCTCTGTTTGCTGCTCGGCAGGTGGCAACATTCCTCTCGAGGCGGAAGCCGAGGCAGCAGCGGTAGAGGGAGCAGGGGGAGCCTCAGCGAGTGCCTGGTTTTTAAGGTGTGTACCCCACTGCAGTTCATGCTTTGCATGTAGATGCCTGGTCATGCAGGTTGTGCTGAGGTTCAGAACGTTAATGCCTCGCCTCAGGCTCTGATGGCAGAGCGTGCAAGTCACTCGGGTCTTGTCGGTAGGACATTGTTTAAAGAAGTGCCATGCCAGGGAACTCTTTGAAGCTGCCTTTGTGGGGCTGGGTCCCTGTTGGCGATGTCCAGTAGCAGGCGAACTCTGGGGCGGCGGCTCGTCTGCTTTGGCCCCCTGCTCCCTCTTTGGCTTCGCTGTTGTCTCGGTCTCACCACTACCTCTTCCTCTGAACTGTGAAAGTCATCGCCACGACCTTCAGTCCATGTGGAGTCTAAGACCTCATCGTCCTCTGCATCGTCTTCCACCCAGTCTCCCTCCCTGACCTCCTCCTGTTCAGTCTGCACACTGCAAAAAGACGCGGCAGTGGGCACCTGTGTTTCGTCATCATCAGAGAGTCGGTTACTCTGCTGTGGTGGTATTCCCATGTCCTCTTCATCTGGAGACATAAGTGGTTGTGCGTCAGTGCATGGTATGTCTTCCTCCACTGGGGAAGGGCTAGGTGGACGCCCTGGGAAACCCTGGAAGCAGAGTCTTCAAACAGAAGAAGAGACTGCTGCATAACTTGTGGCTCAGACCGTTTCCCTGATATGCTTGGGGGTGATGTGACAGACTGATGGGCTTGGTTTTCAGGTGCCACCTGTGCGCTTTCCGCAGAAGACTGGGTGGAAGACCATGTGGTGAACGTGCTGGAAGCACTGTCGGCCACCCAATCGATTAATGCCTGTACCTGCTCAGGCCTTACCATCCTAAGAGCGGCATTGGGCCCCACGAGATATTGCGGTACATTCTGCCGGCTAGTTGAGGGAGTTCGTTCCCTACTGTGTGCGCCTGGGGCCGAACGGCCACGTCCTCTACCAGCAACAGAGGCTCCACGGACACCACCACGACCGCGTCCTCGTCCCTTAATAGTATTTTTCTTCATTGTTGCGATTCAACTCGCACCACAATGAAATATATTATTTTTATAAGCAAAATCCCCTCACTGGAATACTTTCAGTCTTTTGACTGTATGGATTACAGATGGAATGACTGTTATATGTGAGTACCGCTTTCTTTGACAGATTCTAGTATGGGTACATATATGTTTTCCCAACCCCAGCACATTAGTTTGCTAATTCCAGATGTATGAAACGCAGGCCTAACTGTATCTAGTATATTGAACGCCAGATAAACTAACTTGGCCTTTTTTAAATAAAAATAAATTCCCTCACTGGAATACTTTCAGTCTTTTGACTGTATGGATTACAGATGGAATGACTGTTATATGTGAGTACCGCTTTCTTTGACAGATTCTAGTATGGGTACATATATGTTTTCCCAACCCCAGCACATTAATTTGCTAATTCCAGATGTATGAAACGCAGGCCTAACTGTATCTAGTATATTGAACGCCAGATAAACTAACTTGGCCTTTTTAAATAAAAAAAATTCCCTCACTGGAATACTTTCAGTCTTTTGACTGTATGGATTACAGATGGAATGACTGTTATATGTGAGTACCGCTTTCTTTGACAGATTCTAGTATGGGTACATATATGTTTTCCCAACCCCAGCACATTAATTTGCTAATTCCAGATGTATGAAACGCAGGCCTAACTGTATCTAGTATATTGAACGCCAGATAAACTAACTTGGCCTTTTTAAATAAAAAAAATTCCCTCACTGGAATACTTTCAGTCTTTTGACTGTATGGATTACAGGTGGACTGGTATTAGTAGGGGTGACACAAGCACACCCAAGTCCCTGATGTAGGATTTCTATGGCACAGACCACTATTACAAGTGATTAATGGACGTTGGGAGAGATTGTGCTGCAGCACTAGTCCCAAGATGGCCGCCGCCTATCAGCCCAGTAACATGTGCCACAAAATGGTCTGCACAACCTTTAAAAAAATAGCCTTGGACTGTGCTGCTAAATCGCTATTGGTCTGAATCCCAGGTGTAGATGTCTGACTTGTTTGGAGCTTTGGAATGCACACTGTGGCAGCTTCTGCTGCAGCACTACAAGTCGCAAAATGGCGGCCGGCGGTCAGCCCAGGTACATGTGGATGGAAAAATCACTCTGGCCACTCTAAAAATAGCCAATCCCTATCAAAAAAGCAGCTCAGCTGCAGTTGTTCAGATGAATCACAGGTGGAGGAGAGAAATTTGCTTCCAGTTATTCAATTATCCCTGCCTATTCTCGCCCTAGCATCAGCTGCGTCTATCCCTGTTCTATTCACATCGGGAGTGAGCACGTCCCGACGTGCGCACAAGCTTATAAAGAGGCTGAGTCACATGCTGCACTCGGCCAATCACAGCCTTGCCAATAGTAGGCATGGCTGCGATGGCATCTTAGGGCAAGTAGTATGATGCATGTTGATTGGCTGCTTTGCAGCCTTTCAAAATGCGCCTAAATACATGCCGAACGACGAACCCGAACTTTTTTGAAAATGTCCGGGTTCGGGTCCGGGTCCCGGACACCCCAAAATTCGGTACGAACCCGAACGATGCTCGAACTGTTCGCTCAACACTATTCAAGAAGGACAAGAGAAGTAGAACCTATCAAGAGAAAGCTTCTTTGCTTCGTTAACTGGCCTTGGGGGGTACTCTTTATCAGTTGGGAGACCAAAAATATGCATGTTGATTATTGTAAGACAGGTGATACTACTCGTGGTTTCTAGGAAGAATATATGCAAATTTTGTATATCATAATCATTCTGGCATGAGATAATATTTAGCATTATTCTTTTTTTTTATAATAAAAGCTCATTTTGAATATTTTCCCCAGAAGCCGAAAGGTATGCAAATTAGCTTGCATGACAAAACAGAAAAGAGGGGATATCCTATCTAATGCCAGTATTAATATACGAGAATTTACATCTATTCTTTCCAGAAAGTGAGAGCAGTGTTGCCTGACATACAATATTCATCATAAATATTTTTTGGTCGCCCTAATGATAAAAAGTAAGAGTACTCGCCCATGAAGTTAAGTAAGCAATCTTTTCATCTGATATTCAGGTTTTTTTTTCCTTCTGGAAGGAGAGTTAGTTTCCATGTCACATTGAGAGAAGTATAATCCTGGGGGGCTATTCTACTTTTATTGTTGTTTTGGATGGAGGGTTGGGTTGCACATCTCACTTTCAGTTGAATATTATGTGGGGGTGGCTCTCTTTTCTAGACTCATGTTTATTTGCTAAGGCTTTTAAAAAAAATTAGTATTAGGAGGTGTTATATGGCAAGTTTTAGGCTAATGTGAGCATATTTGATTAGTACAGAATTTATTTAGGTCTGAACTGAACTTTTCAAAAAGTTTGACAAATAAATTTGAAGACGTTTGATCAATATTGTTCATTAGTTAAAATCCCAATTTTTTGAAAAATTCCAAATTAATATAATTGATTTGCTCAATATATATATATATATATATATATATATATAATATATATACCCGTATATACTCGAGTATAAGCTGATCCGAGTATAAGCCGACCCCCCTAATTCTACCCTAAAAAACTGGGAAAACTTAGTGACTCGAGTATAAGCCGAGGTGGAAAATGCAGCAGTCACTGGTAAATTGTATGTATACCACTAAACATACCACATTAACCCATAGTATTCAATGGCAACTTTAATAAAGTGAATAAACCATTTAAGACAGTAAAGCATTGTAAATAAATGGTTAAAAATCTTCAATCCTTATACTCCAAAACCCATGATTATAAGGATTCAGGATTTATTAACATTCATTTACAAGACTTTACTGCCTTAAATGGGTTTTTCACTGTAATTAAATGTGCCATTAAATATTGTGGGTTAAATAGTTTAGTGGCATACAGTTCAGATAGACCGACAGCATTTAAATGTAAAAGCTTGCTTTTTTTTTCCCCTCTGTAAAGTCAATGCTTTACCTCAGTGAACACTGCATACAAAAGCACTGTTCTCCTATTGCCGCCTACCTCTTCAGCTCAGCTGAGCCGCGACTTGTGGACTGAGCTGAAGCACCCCCCCCCTCCAGCAGACAGCAGAAGACATCGTGCGCGCATCGCAGGTGCACCCGTGCGCGCGCACCGAATCAAATAACCTGTATTACTCGAGTATAAGTCGAGTTCGGGTTTTTCGGGAAAAATTTTGTGCTGAAAAACTCGAGTATATACGGTATATATATATACACACACTTGTGCTTCATAGATCAATTTTCTCCTAATATTTTTTTCCACTTAGTTTTTGGTGACCCTCAAACTGGTCAGTCAATGCATTTTCATAAGATTTTTTTTTTTTATCTTTTGTTGTGCTTGCATACCCACATAATGCTGCTTCCTTGGAAAAGAAAAAGAGACATGCAAGCTAAACTCTATTTTTTGAATGATTTATACCAGGAACCCAGATCTTTCTGGTAAGCTACCTTTTAAAATATTTAGATGGAGAGGATCGCTAAAACGAAAAAAAAACAATATTTATTTATTTTACTTTATTGCTATAATGCTCAAGTAAAAAAGGGGGTATGTACCCAACAACCAGCTACAACCTGTGTAATTGGTAAGTGTCACTGATTTGGGGGACCACAAATGGTGAGAGTATAGTATAACACCACAAAATAATGTACAGGGTGGGTCCCTCAAACTAGAGCCACCAGCACAAAACAGTTACACACATCTGGTCATGATGTAGACCAACTGTGAGACTAGATGAAGCAGGATATCCCTGCACAAAAAAGAGGCAGTGCCATGACTAGCGACATTTGCAGGGGGTGGCAGCGCGCATTGCCGCCCCTGCACTAAACTCCAAAGAATAATAAGGTGCTGGGCTGAGGCACACAAAGAGATAAAGTTGTGGCTTTTATGCCAACAGACAAGGGCTCAATGGCCACTGTCATTTAAAGTGCTTGCTCGATGCGTCTTGCACCGTAAACCTGCTGTCTACCAACAGTCTTAACAACTGAGACCTGGCATTAATATACATACTGTGGGGAGTCGCTCTGGTAGATAGTGGTGCGGGTGCAGTACCGAGGCAAAACAGGAGTCCCGAAGGTGCAATAAACAGTGTTTTATTCACACTTGCACAAGATAAACAATAAACAGTCTCTTGGTGTTACTTCACACACATAAGAAATCATGAGAAAAACAAGACAGTCCTATACAGGCTCCAGTCACCTGGGAGGTTTTAGGTGCAGGTTCGCACCTGGCTGTCAGTCCAGCCGCAAGACAAGCGACGTCAGGTTTCCAGGCCGTCTGCACTCCTCCTTGCTGGGCTCTTGCTTCCAGCCCAGAGAACTCCCAAACTCAAATGATTCCACAGCCTTACAGCAGCTCCAGGACAATCACACCTCACCTGCTGGTGCTGGCTGTCTTATAAAGGCCCGGGAAAAACCGGCCTGGACCGTGGGGAATAGGCACCCACCCAACTCTTTGCCTACTCCCAGTAAGAGCCGGCCCGGATTGGCTTTGCAGCCAAACTAAATAGAAATGTGTCAAAACAGCACTAGCTGCTGCTGACACGCAAGAAAACCCGGCTCTTACCTCACCGAGGCCAGGAACCTCGGTGACACATACCTGCCATCGACCACGGTACCTTGCACCTTACCACATACCCCCCCCCCCCTTTGTTCAACCCTGAGGGGGTGAACACAAGTGAGGCAGTGGACGCGGGACAGGGCATCTGCGTTACCCTGCAAGCGGCCTGCCCTGTGTTCTACCGAAAATTTGAAATTTTGCAAGGACAGGAACCACCTGGTGACCCGAGCATTCCTCTCCTTGGCCTGGCTCATCCACTTGAGAGGGGAATGGTCGGTCACCAGACGGAACCTCCTCCCTAACAGGTAATAGCGGAGAGATTCGAGTGCCCACTTGATAGCCAGGCAGTCCCTCTCCACTATACTATACCTGGTCTCGGCGGGGTGAGTTTCCGGCTCAGGAAGACAACGGGATGTTCTTCCCCATTGACTTCCTGAGACAGCACTGCACCGAGACCTACCTCCGAGGCATCCGTCTGAACGACGAACTCCCTGTTGAAGTCGGGTGTCACCAAAACCGGGGACCCACACAGGGCCGACTTCAACGCGGAGAAAGCCTCCTCCGCCTTCTCACTCCAGCTAACCTTCCCAGACTTTCGCCCTTTCAACAGGTCGGTCAACGGCGCTGCTATTGTGGCAAAGTGGGGCACAAACCGCATGTAGTACCCCACAATTCCTAGGAAGGACTTTACCTGCCTGGTGGTGACCGGTCGGGACCAGTTACGTATGGCTTCTACTTTAGTTACCTGCGGCTTGATGACTCCCGCCCAATAACATATCCCAGGTATTTGGTCTCTTCCAACCCAATCGCACACTTCTTTGGATTGGCGGTCAGTCCAGCTTTCCTCAGGGCATCCACTACCGCCTGCACTTTGGGCAAATGGCTTTCCCAGTCGGTGCAACCTGTGTAATTGGTAAGTGTCACTGATTTGGGGGACCACAAATGGTGAGAGTATAGTATAACACCACAAAATAATGTACAGGGTGGGTCCCTCAAACTAGAGCCACCAGCACAAAACAGTTACACACATCTGGTCATGATGTAGACCAACTGTGAGACTAGATGAAGCAGGATATCCCTGCACAAAAGAGAGGCAGTGCCATGACTAGCGACATTTGCAGGGGTGGCAGCGCGCATTGCCGCCCCTGCACTAAACTCCAAAGAATAATAAGGTGCTGGGCTGAGGCACACAAAGAGATAAAGTTGTGGCTTTTATGCCAGCAGACAAGGGCTCAATGGCCACTGTCATTTAAAGTGCTTGCTCGATCGTCTTGCACCGTAAACCTGCTGTCTACCAACAGTCTTAACAACTGAGACCTGGCATTAATATACATACTGTGGGGAGTCGCTCTGGTAGATAGCGGTGCGGGTGCAGTACCGAGGCAAAACAGGAGTCCCGAAGGTGCAATAAACAGTGTTTTATTCACACTTGCACAAGATAAACAATAAACAGTCTCTTGGTGTTACTTCACACACATAAGAAATCATGAGAAAAACAAGACAGTCCTATACAGGCTCCAGTCACCTGGGAGGTTTTAGGTGCAGGTTCGCACCTGGCTGTCAGTCCAGCCGCAAGACAAGCGACGTCAGGTTTCCAGGCCGTCTGCACTCCTCCTTGCTGGGCTCTTGCTTCCAGCCCAGAGAACTCCCAAACTCAAATGATTCCACAGCCTTACAGCAGCTCCAGGACAATCACACCTCACCTGCTGGTGCTGGCTGTCTTATAAAGGCCCGGGAAAAACCGGCCTGGACCGTGGGGAATAGGCACCCACCCAACTCTTTGCCTACTCCCAGTAAGAGCCGGCCCGGATTGGCTTTGCAGCCAAACTAAATAGAAATGTGTCAAAACAGCACTAGCTGCTGCTGACACGCAAGAAAACCCGGCTCTTACCTCACCGAGGCCAGGAACCTCGGTGACACGTACCTGCCATCGACCACGGTACCTTGCACCTTACCACATACCCCCTTTGTTCAGCCCTGAGGGGTGAACACAAGTGAGGCAGTGGACGCGGGACAGGGCATCTGCGTTACCCTGCAAGCGGCCTGCCCTGTGTTCTACCGAAAATTTGAAATTTTGCAAGGACAGGAACCACCTGGTGACCCGAGCATTCCTCTCCTTGGCCTGGCTCATCCACTTGAGAGGGGAATGGTCGGTCACCAGACGGAACCTCCTCCCTAACAGGTAATAGCGGAGAGATTCGAGTGCCCACTTGATAGCCAGGCACTCCCTCTCCACTATACTATACCTGGTCTCGGCGGGGGTGAGTTTCCGGCTCAGGAAGACAACGGGATGTTCTTCCCCATTGACTTCCTGAGACAGCACTGCACCGAGACCTACCTCCGAGGCATCCGTCTGAGCGACGAACTCCCTGTTGAAGTCGGGTGTCACCAAAACCGGGGACCCACACAGGGCCGACTTCAACGCGGAGAAAGCCTCCTCCGCCTTCTCACTCCAGCTAACCTTCCCAGACTTTCGCCCTTTCAACAGGTCGGTCAACGGCGCTGCTATTGTGGCAAAGTGGGGCACAAACCGCATGTAGTACCCTACAATTCCTAGGAAGGACTTTACCTGCCTGGTGGTGACCGGTCGGGGCCAGTTACGTATGGCTTCTACTTTAGTTACCTGCGGCTTGATGACTCCCGCCCAATAACATATCCCAGGTATTTGGTCTCTTCCAACCCAATCGCACACTTCTTTGGATTGGCGGTCAGTCCAGCTTTCCTCAGGGCATCCACTACCGCCTGCACTTTGGGCAAATGGCTTTCCCAGTCGGTGCTGTGGATGATTACATCATCTAAGTAGGTCGAGCGTACCGACGATGAGGTCGCAGTACTATATCCATTAACCTTTGGAAGGTGGCGGGGCGCCATGCAGGCCAAAGGGTAACACCTTGTAATGATACAGGCCCTGCGAGGTAACAAAGCGGTTTTTCCTTGGCCGCCTCCGTTAAGGGTACTTGCCAGTATCCTTTAGTGAGGTCTAGCACAGAAAAATAACGGGCTTGCCCTAAATTCTCAACAAGCTCGTCTACCCGGGGCATGGGATACGCATCGAACTTGGACACTTCATTTAACTTGTGAAAATCGTTGCAGAACCGCAGCGTCCCATCCGGCTTGGGTATTAGAACTATGGGACTGGCCCACTCACTTTTCGATTCCTCAATGACATCAAGCTTCAACATTAACTGCACTTCCTCCGCGATGGCCCGTCGCCGAGCCTCGGGTACCGGTATGGTTTTAACCGGATCTTGGCCTGAGGCTCAGTGATGATGTCATGTTGGATGAGAGACGTGCGGCCAGGGAGGTCCGAGAACACATCCGTGTTCCGACTGACGAACTCCTGACTTCCTGAACTTGTTTGGAAGACAGGCTGTCTGCAATTTTACCGTGGTTACTGCTTCACAGGCCACGAACTGTGGGGCTGGACCCTTTTCACCTAGAAGCCCTGGCCGGGGGCTGTGGTCGTCGGCCGTGTCCCTATCTTTCCACGGCTTTAGTAAATTCACGTGGTACACCTGCTTCGGCTTGCGCCGCCCTGGCTGGTGTACTTTGTAATTTACTTCCCCTACCTTCTCGATCACCTCATAGGGGCCCTGCCACCTAGCTAGGAACTTGCTGTCCAGGGTGGGTACCAGAACCAAAACCCGATCTCCCGGATTGAAGCCCCGTACCCGAGCCTGACGATTGTACACCCTACTCTGGGCTTGTTGCGCTGCCTCCATATGCTCGTGGACCAGCGGCAACACCCTTTCCATCCGTTCTTGCATCTGGGTGACATACTCAATGACACTTTTGTGGGGGACAGGCTGTTGTTCCCACGCTTCCTTAGCGATATCCAAAAGGCCCCGAGGGTGTCTGCCATAAAGCAGTTCGAAGGGCGAGAACCCAGTAGAGGCCTGGGGCACCTCTCGCACTGCGAACATGAGATAGGGCAGAAGCAGATTCCAGTCCTTTCCATCTCTAGACACCACCCTTTTTAACATATTTTTTAAAGTTTGGTTAAACCTCTCGACAAGACCGTCTGTTTGCGGATGGTAAACGGACGTCCGTAACTGCTTTATACGCAACAATTTACACAGTTCCCTCATAACTTTGGACATAAAAGGGGTCCCTTGGTCTGTCAGAACCTCTTTTGGCAGGCCCACACGGGAAAACATTTCCATTAACTCTTTGGCGATGAGCTTAGCTGAGGTATGTTGCAGAGGCACCGCCTCCGGATACCGAGTGGCATAGTCAAGAACTACCAGAATGTGTTGGTGGCCCCTGGCAGACTTTGGTACAGGCCCAATTAGATCCATAGCAATTCGCTCAAACGGGACCTCAATAATTGGAAGAGGTACCAGAGGACTACGGAAATGTGGCTGGGGGCTATTTATCTGACAGGTAGGACAGGACTTACAATAATTTTCTACCTCCTTGAACACACTGGGCCAATAAAACCGCTGCAGTATGCGATCCTGGGTTTTCTGCCACCCCAAGTGTCCCCCAAGAACATGTTGGTGGGCAAGCTCCATGACCAGCTTGCGGTACGCTGTGGGCACCACCAACTGTTCAACAGGTTCACCCCGGATTTTGTTCACCCGATATAACATTTCTTGGTGAACAACAAAGCGGGGAAATATTAACTCAGCCCCTGGTTTCTGGGGTTTACCATCAATTTCCAGCACATTCTCCCAGGCCCTGGTTATGGTTTGGTCCCGGTGTTGGGCGGTCCCAAAATTATCTCCGGAGACGTGGAGGTCTGCCAACTCAGGTCCGGGTGGCAAGTCCTCCATGTCTCCCACCATTACACTCAGTGGGGGTGTCTCCCCCTCTATCACAGAAGTGGTGGTCACCCCTACCGCAGGCCCTTTGGACTCGGGCTCCCAAGGTTCTGGCCTCCCACTGGAACCAGGCCACTCTGCTAGGGTTACCCCTGTCTCAGGGCTATTAGTCACTTTCATCTCAGGCCATAGTGACGGAAAACCAGGGAAGTCTCTCCCAATTATTAGTTCATAAGGTAGCTTTGTGGAGATGGCCACTTCACAAGTCCATGTGCCGGCCGCCATGGACAGAGACATTACAGCAGTGATATAGTCCTTTAAGTCTCCGTGTATGCACACCACACCAACTTTCCGGCCCGTATACTGGGTGGGCTGTACCAGGGCAGCACTTACCAGGGTTACTAGGCTCCTTGAGTCCAGCAGCGCCACTGCCAGGTTATCACCCACTTGCACCTGGCATAGGTGACGATTGTCTATTGTCTCGGGGGTGCCGGTTGCACACAGTCTCCTGGCATACATTGAAGCCCGGTACCCATAATTAATCTCCATGGGTTCTCCCCACTGTGGACAGTCGGCCCTTACGTGGCCAGGCTCGTGACACCGCCAGCAGACTATCGGGGCCGGGTCTACAGGGGGTACACCCCGAGCAGGTCTCTCAGGTATCGGACGTCGGGACTGGATGGGAGACCTCCGGGTTTGACCGGCCCCTCCCAACAACACCCCTTGCAAGTTTTTTGTGGCCTCATAGCGCTCCACCAGATCAACCATTTCAAGGGCATTAGTGGGGGATAACTGACCAATCCAGTGCTGAAGGGGGTAAGGCAGGGCCCTCCAGAACATGTCGGCCAGCAGACGGTCCAGCATAGCAGTCGGACTTAGAACATCAGGCTGCAGCCACTTTTGCAACCTGTGCAGCAACTCATAGTACTGTGGCCAGGCGGGTTCAGCCACTGGTGGACCCGCTGGGCCCGGACTAACACGTTTACCCCCAGTCTGGCCAGGATCTCCCCCTTCACCGTGGGATAATCAGCAGCCTGGTCATCTGCTAAGTCAAAAAAAACTTGCTGGGGTCCGGATGCCAGGAACGGAGCAACCACCTCGGCCCACTGGTCACGGGGTAACTTTTCCCTCACGGCGACCTTCTCAAAGACCGCCAGATATGTCTCCACGTCGTCTGAGGGGGTCATTTTTGGGATCGCCGCACGGACCGCTTTCCGGGCATCATGGTCGTGGTGGGACGCTCCTGCAGCTTGTAACGCCATCACGTGCTGTAATAGTAGCTGGTTGGTCTCCCGCTGCTGCACGTTAGCCTCTATGAGAGCTTTCACAGCCGCCTCCATTTTGTCAGGGAACACAGGCTGCAACTTTGCTGGCCTAATATAGGACATCCAGTCGTGCCCAGCAAAAACAAAAATTTTTGGCGTTCACGCCAGCCTCACTGCGCATGCACGCATCCTCCACCAAATGTGGGGAGTCGCTCTGGTAGATAGCGGTGCGGGTGCAGTACCGAGGCAAAACAGGAGTCCCGAAGGTGCAATAAACAGTGTTTTATTCACACTTGCACAAGATAAACAATAAACAGTCTCTTGGTGTTACTTCACACACATAAGAAATCATGAGAAAAACAAGACAGTCCTATACAGGCTCCAGTCACCTGGGAGGTTTTAGGTGCAGGTTCGCACCTGGCTGTCAGTCCAGCCGCAAGACAAGCGACGTCAGGTTTCCAGGCCGTCTGCACTCCTCCTTGCTGGGCTCTTGCTTCCAGCCCAGAGAACTCCCAAACTCAAATGATTCCACAGCCTTACAGCAGCTCCAGGACAATCACACCTCACCTGCTGGTGCTGGCTGTCTTATAAAGGCCCGGGAAAAACCGGCCTGGACCGTGGGGAATAGGCACCCACCCAACTATTTGCCTACTCCCAGTAAGAGCCGGCCCGGATTGGCTTTGCAGCCAAACTAAATAGAAATGTGTCAAAACAGCACTAGCTGCTGCTGACACGCAAGAAAACCCGGCTCTTACCTCACCGAGGCCAGGAACCTCGGTGACACGTACCTGCCATCGACCACGGTACCTTGCACCTTACCACAATACACACGCGAGATGTCAGTATTTTATATACTGTAATGTCGTACTACAAGGGAGCTGTAGACCTGCCTGAGCCAGTAACCTCTAGTGTGAGGTATGGCCTGAAGCTGGAACCTAATGCAATTATCAGGTAAAGTAAAACTGCCGATGGCGGGACCCTCTAGTGTAAGGAATGGCACTTCATCTGGAACCTACAGCCCTGCCTAAGCCGTCTACCTCTAAACTGAGGGGCGGCGTGCTAGTGTGCAAACACGATCGGCGCTGTGATGGCCGCGAAGCGGCTCGCAGAACGCCGGGAATTAAAAGGGCAATAACCGTGCCCCGCAGGACAAACCCCCGCCATGCCAGTCAGTCCGCCCGGAGGCACGGCAAAGCAACATCAATCAGCTGACAGGCGGGCGGAGCAACATGGGTCCCGGGAAAAGCGCACTGCGCTGTAAGATGGAGAGCATTGAGGCGGCTACAACAAAGACAATATCAAAATATACACATCAAATGGAAATAATTAGAAAGGAGGAGGCCCCCTACGATATAAGCACAGCACAAAACCGCACATCAAGTTAATTTACTAAATGGAGACATTTAATGCTATTTAAATAACTCATAGTGGAAATAAAGCTGATGTCACAAACAGCTGATAATATGCACATAACTATATACGCACCATCAACAGAACGGATGTCAATTGCGGCTGGTAGCATGCACATGATAATAGGCATCCTGTCACTGACGCCATCAGTGCCCATATATCATGACAACATGTAAGGATGAGGGACTAGGAAGGGTGATAATAAAAGGTGTTAGAACTCAGCTAGCAGCTATCAAAAAGCAAGGGAACTATATGCGGGCAATGTATACAGTGTGGAGACATACATATAATAATACCAATGATCTATCCGGGGAAGGGCGCCAGCTTAAATGATCGGCACAAAAGAGATGGCGTCATTTAAGCTAAAAGGTTTGACGGTGTTCAATTTGAAAATCCATCGTGCCTCTTTTTGCAAAAGAATGTGGTCGCAATCACCACCCCTCAGTGTCATTTTTATAAGGTCAATCCCTTCAAATTTAACCAAGGTCACTCTGCCAGTGTGACATTCTGACACATGTCTTGCAATTGGTGTGTCATTCGTCTTGGTGATATCGGTGATATGTTTACCAATGCGCCGTCTAAGTTCCCTTTTAGTCTGACCGGCATATTTGATGCTGCAGATGCACGTCATCAGATAAATCACACCTACTTACTTACAGTTGATAAAAGACCTAATAAAATAGGTTTTGTCAGAGGTGCTGTCGGTAAAACTCTTGGTTTTGTCAATATAGCCGCAAAACTTACAGGATCCACACGAGAAGGTTCCTGTAAGAGAGCCGTGTAGCCAAGTTTGTTGCTTAAGGCTTTGGTACAAGCTGTGTACCAACATATCTCATAAATTCTGGTTATGTTGATAGGTGATCGCTGGTCTAGGCGGTATTATATTGCCAATGTCTGGGTCAGATTTCAATATGTCCCAGTTTTCAATAAGTACTTGGCGCACAATATCATGTGCATGGTCTTAAGTTCCAATAATTCTGACCATATTGTCACCAACGTCCCTATTCTTTGGAGGCAGCAAAAGATCCTAAGTGGCGCTTAGCGAATGTTGGTATGCCTGCCTCAATATTTTCTGTGGATAACCACGCCGTTGGAATCTATGCTGCAATTCCTTTGCAGCCACCTTAAAATCACCCAACTGGGAACAATTCCTCCTCCTCCTCAAATACTGTCCCGTCGGGATCCCTCTTTTCAAGGCCAACGGATGCCCACTTTCACATTTTAACAAGTTATTAGTAGCAGTGGGTTTTCTAAAAATATTAGTAATAATTTGGCCAGACTCACTCAGCGTAATAGTGAGGTCCAGAAAGGGAATATGATGTGGGTTGATCTCAGACGTGAAAAACAACCCTAGTTGTTTTTATTGAGGATTGCTACAAACTTATGAAATGATTCAGTACTCCCTCCCCAGAGGACGAACACATCATTGATGTATCTTAACCAGAGGGGGATGATGGAGGTAAATCGCTCCATGTTCTCAGAGAAGATTACTTCTCTCTGCCACCAACCTAGGTAGAGATTCGCAAAAGTCGGGGCACAAGGACTGCCCATTGCGACTCCCCTGAGCTGGTAGAAGGTCAGCCCATCAAACAGGAACACATTGTGCTTGAGGATAAATTCTAAAAGTTCCATCACAAAGGCATTATGACCTCTACAGTGCTCGCCCCTTTGTTGAAGGTATGTGTGGATCGCCCTACAGCCCAAATCGGGAGGAATGGAGCTGTAGAGCACCTCCACATCCAAACTCGCCAATTGTACACCCTTATCACAGTGTATACTGTTCAGACGTCCCAATACCTCCATGGTATCCCTAACATAGGAGGGCAAGCTGGTAACGAACGGATGTAAAATGGTATCGACATATGTAATAATATTGGCATTGAGAGAATTAGTCCAGGACACTATCGGCCTGCCTTTAAGGGGATCACAACCCTTATGGATTTTCTGAAGACAATAAAAGGCAGCCGTAACCGTAAACTACTTTTTAGAAGAGTCTAGCAGAGAACAATTGTTTGGCTGCCTTGGTAGGGATACTATTCTCCTCATGGAGGGTGCTGAGTATGCATGAGGCATATTGTCATAAGACAGTCAACGATCCTCTGGGTTTCTGTGAAAAATATATTAAAATTAGCATGTCTCAAGTCCGCTGGCATGAGATAGGCATAGGAACGCTAATTTGAATGTCTTTCCCAGAAACCCGAAGGGAATTGCCTGGCCTAAAATACTCTGCACTTATACTATTCATACTAGGCTTTTCTGTAATTAGAAACACTACCTTCCAGACAACGCTGATATATATTGCCCAGAAACTCAGAGCAGCATACTACTCTTGCTCTATCTTATGTAATTTTAAAAATTTATTGTTGAATAATTTTAAATTTTTCATGTTGCTATCTATATTTTTTAAAATGTCTATATGGCCTTATGCACATGGCTGTTGTTTCGGTCCGCGTCGGAGCTTCATATTTTGCGAAACGGAACGCAGGGCAGCTTTCGTGTTTTGTGGATGCGGGCTTTGCAGATTGCAAAACACATACGGTTGTGTGCATGAGGTCTAATCCTGCCATTTTTGCTGTGGCCACTAGGCCTAATAATAGGTCATAATTTCCTGTTTTGTACTGGTAACTTTTCAGTAGCTCTCATTATCACTGCAGGCAGCATTACAATGACAAGTAACACCTCTATATAGATAACTCAGAATCAGCACAGATCATGAAGCACGTGTAGAAAACTTTCCCACATAAGTCTTTTCCTCTAACTGGGCTTGGTTCACTAAGTGGCTAGTGAAAAGTGGAGTTAAAGAACCGGCGTTGGTGCTCAGTGTAATTCTGTGGTTTGTTTGAGTGATTGAAAATATTGCATATAGTCTATTGCAAAGGTCTTTGTGAGTTAAGTGCTTGAATTTTGGTACTGGTATAGCTTAAAACCCTTTTTTTTCTGCTGTGTATCAGGTTAGGCCTCATTCACACATACGTGGACCACGGTCCATAATAACCTGTCCTGCTGAGTTCACGGCGTCATCGGTTGATATGATGCCGTGCGCTTTGTGCCACCGCTGTATAGTAAAACACTCGTTTAGATCACACAAGTGTATGACTGTACAGAGCACAAAGCGCAGGGCTTTATAGCAACCAATGACGCCATGCACTCGTGCACTCAGCAGGACAGATTTACACGGACCGTGGTCCACGTATGTGTGAATGAGGCCTTAATGGGAGTGGTTTGTGCTCCCAGGTGCTATTAATTGCACTGGTAGACTCATCCTGAGCTTGCTCTTAGGGTACGTTCACACGACGACAATTGTCGCGCGACAAAAAGTCGCACTATTGTCGCGCGACAATTTTTATAATGGGAGTCTATGGTGTCGCAGTGCGACATGCGACATGCTGCGACTGCGACACGACAGTCGGCAAAAATCCATCCGGGATGGATTTTTTGCGACTGTTGTGTCGCAGTCGCAACATGTTGCATGTTGCACGTGCGACACCACCATAGACTCCCATTATAAAAATTGTCGCGCGACATTAATGTGACATCAATGTCGCGCTACAAATGTTGCAGTGTAGTGGTTCCCAAATTGTCGCGCGACTTTTTGTCGCGCGACAATTGTCGTCGTGTGAACGTAGCCTTACTGGGCTTGCTGCACTAAGTGGGCTTGTGAATAAGTGGAGTTAAAGAACTGGAGTTTAAAGCCCCTTTCAGGTGAACAAGTACCTTGCATCGGGCTCGCAGCGTGAGTATGCGGCAGTACCGATGGCATTATGTCAGTGTATAGCATCATAAATAGAGTTGAGCGAACACCTGGATGTTCGGGTTCGAGAAGTTTGGCCGAACTTCCCAAAAATGTTCGGGTTCGGGATCCGAACTCGACCCGAACTTCCCCCCCGAACCCCATTGAAGTCAATGGGGACCCGAACTTTTGGGCACTAAAAAGGCTGTAAAATAGCCCAGAAAAGGGGCTAGAGGGCTGCAAAAGGCAGACCAATCTAGGTAAATCCCCTGCAAACAAATGTGGATAGGGAAATGACTAAAAATAAAATAAAATAAGTAAAAATTAACCAATATCAATTGGAAACTTGGAGGAAGAGGAGGTGGAGTAGGAGGTTGGGGTGGCATCAGGTGGGAATGCTATGGGAGTTGAAGTTCTCATCACAGTCAAAAAAAATTTAAGGCTGCCTGCAGTGCCACAGGCCTCATTCACAGATTCAGGGCCATGGCACCCGCAAAGAGGAGAGCGGTCCCGTAAGAGCAACACAGGCCTCAGGTCAAACTGCAATAGAACAGGCCATTATCATTTATGTAGGCCACTGACACCCAGACAGAGGAGAGGTTTTTTGACAGTAAAAAGATTTTAATGTCTCTCACCCAGACAGCAAACAATTAAACGAAATATAGGCCCCTAACATCCAGACAGAGGAGAGGTTTTTTGACAGTAAAAAGATTTTAATGTCTCTCACCCAGACAGAAAGCAATTAAACGAAATATAGGCCCCTGACACCCAGACAATGGGGCGGTCATTAGACAGTAAAAAGTGTTAAATGTCTGCCAGCAAGCAAGTACATGAAATTTAGGCCCCTGACACCCAGACAATGGGGCTGTCATGACAGTAAAAAGAGTTTAATGTCTGCCACCAAGACAGCAAGCAAGTACGTAAAAGTTAGGACCCTGACACCCAAAAGAGGCATCATGTCACCCACCAATGGAGAAGGCCACTTTTAGTTATTTAGGCCCCAGCACCCAGACAGAGGAGAGAGGTCCCAAAGAAGAGAATCAGGCTTCATGTCACCCACCAATGGAGAAGGCCACTTTCAGATATTTAGGCTCCTGGCACCCAGACAGAGGAGAGGTTCATTCACCTTTGGGTTGCCCCGCAAAATAATGGCAAAATTAAAAAAAGAGGATTCAATAAAGAAGTGCCCTGGAGTACAAGAATATATGGTTAAGGGGAGGTAGTTATAAATGTCTATTCTGCACAAGGGATGGACAGGTCCTGTGGGATCCATGTCTGGTTCATTTTTATGAACGTCAGCTTCTCCACGTTGGCTGTGTACAGGCGGCTGCATTTGTCAGTAATGACGCCACCTGCCGCGCTGAATACACGTTCAGACAAAACGCTGGCCGCCGGGCAGGCCAGCACCTCCAAGGCATAAATGGCTAGCTATGGCCATGTGGACAATTTGGAGACACAAAAGTTGAATGGGGCCGAACCATCAGTCAGTACGTGGATGGGTGTGCAGACGTACTGTTTAACCATGTTAGTGAAATGCTGCCTCCTGCTAACACGTTCCGTATCAGGTGCTGGTGCAGTTAGCTGTGGCGTGGTTACAAAACTTTTCCACATCTCTGCCATGGTAACCCTGCCCCCAGAGGAGCTGGCTGTAACACAGCTACGTTGGAGATTTCTCGCTCCTCCTCTGCCTTCGCCTTGGGCTTCCACCTGTTCCCCTGTGACATTTGGGAATGTTCTCAGTAGCGCGTCTACCAACGTGCGCTTGTACCAGCGCACCTTCTTATCACGCTCCAGTGCAGGAAGTTAGGAGGGCAAATTGTCTTTGTACTGGGGATCCAGCAGGGTGGCAACCCAGTAGTCTGCACACGTTAAAATGTGGGTAACTCTGCTGTCGTTGCGCAGGCACTGCAGCATGTAGTCGCTCTTGTGTGCCAGGCTGCCCAGAGGTAAGGACAAGCTGTCCTCTGTGGGAGGCATATCGTCATCATCCTCCGTTTCCCCCCAGCCACGCACCAGTGATGGGCCCGAGCTGCTTTGGATGCTATCCCGCTGTAAACATGCGTCATCCTCATCCTTCTCCACCTCCTCCTCATCCTCCTCGTCCTCCAGTAGTGGGCCCTGGCTGGCCACATTTGTACCTGGCCTCTGCTCTTGCAAAAAACCTCCCTCTGAGCCACTTCTAAGATACTGACCTGAAAGTGCTAAAAATTACCCCTCTTACTCCTCCTCCTCCTCCTGGGCCACTTCCTCTTCCATCATCGCCCTAAGTGTTTTCTCAAGGAGACATAAAAGTGGTATTGTAATGCTGATAACGGCGTCATCGCCACTGGCCATGTTGGTGGAGTACTCGAAACAGTGCAACAGGGCACACAGGTCTCGCATGGAGGCCCAGTCATTGGTGGTGAAGTGGTGCTGTTCCGCAGTGCGACTGACCCGTGGGTGCTGCAGCTGAAACTCCACTATGGCCTGCTGCTGCTCGCACAGTTTCTCCAGCATGTGCAAGGTGGAGTTCCACCTGGTGGGCACGTCGCATATGAGGCGGTGAGCGGGAAGGCTGAAGTTACACTGTAGCGCAGACAGTCAAGCAGCGGCAGGATGTGAACGCCGGAAGCGCGCACAGACGGCCCGCACTTTATGCAGCAGCTCTGACATGTCGGGGTAGTTGTGAATGAACTTCTGCACCACCAAATTCAGCACATGCGCCAGGCAAGGGATGTGTGTCAAACTGGCTAGTCCCAGAGCTGCAACGAGATTTCGCCCATTATCGCACAACACCAGGCTGGGCTTGAGGCCCACCGGCAGCAACCACTCATCGGTCTGTTGTTCAATACCCCGCCACTCCTGCGCGGTGTGGGGCCTGTCCCCCAAACATATGAGTTTCAGAACGGCCTGCTGACGTTTACCCCGGACTGTGCTGAAGTTGATGGTGAAGGTGTGTGGCTGACTGCATGAGCAGGTGGAAGAAGAGGAGGAGGAAGCCGAGAAGGAGGAGGAGGCTACAGGAGGCAAAGAATGATGCCCTGCGATCCTTTGCGGCGGAAGGATGTGCGCCAAAGAACTCTCCGTCTGGGGCACAGCCACCACTACATTTACAAAGTGTGCAGTCAGGGAGATATAGTGTCTAGAGATGGCCCGAACTATCCGCCGGCGAACAGTTCCCGGCGAACATAGCTTGTTCGCGTTCGCCTCTGCCGGGCGAACATATGCGATGTTCGGTCCGCCCCCTATACATCATCATTGAGCAAACTTTGACCCTGTAACTCACAGTCAGCAGACACATTCCAGCCAATCAGCAGCATACCCTCCCTCCCAGACCCTCCCACCTCCTGAACAGCATCCATTTTAGATTCATTCTGAAGCTGCAGTCTTAGTGAGAGGAGGGAGAGTGAAATTGCTGCTGATTTAATTGGGAAATTGATAGCTAGGCTAGTGAATTCAGTGTCCACTCCAGTCCTGAAAGACTCATCTGATCTCTGCTGTAAGGACAGCGTCCTGACAGCACCCCAAAAAGCCCTTTTTAGGGCTGCAACATTAGTCTGCTTTTTTTTTCCTTTATATACATATTGCAGTTGCCTGGCCTGCCTGTGTGTGAGGAGCTGCAGGCCCACAGACTGTAGTGTGCCCACTGCCAGTGCCCACCCCTGTCATTCCGTGTGGTACAGGACTTTGCATCAAAAAAGGCATTTAATTTTTACACTTTAATCTAAGGTTAGTTGCCTGCCAGTGTGTGTCAGGCTGACTTCCACTGACTGTAGTGTGCCCACTGCCAGTGTCCACCACTCATACCGGCTGGCACAGGACTTTGCATAAAAAGGCATTTAATTTTTACACTTTAGTGTAATTTCAGCTGCTTGCCTGCTGCTAGTGTGTGTCAGGCCGACTTCAACTGACTGTAGTGTGCCCACTGCCAGTGCTCCACCCCTGTCATCCCGTGTGGCACAGGACTTTGCTTAAAAAAAGGCACTTAATTTTTACACTTTAATCTAAGGTTAGTTGCCTGCCAGTGTGTGTCAGGCTGACTTCCACTGACTGTAGTGTGCCCACTGCCAGTGTCCACCACTCATACCGGCTGGCACAGGACTTTGCATAAAAAAGGCATTTAATTTTTACACTTTAGTGTAATTTCAGCTGCTCACCTGCTGCTAGTGTGTGTCAGGCCGACTTCAACTGACTGTAGTGTTCCCACTGCCAGTGCCCACCCCTGTCATCCCGTGTGGCACAGTACTTTGCATCAAAAAAAGGCATTTAATTTTTACACTTTAGTGTAATTTCAGTTGCTTGCCTACTGCTAGTGTGTGTCAGGCTGACTTCCACTGACTGTAGTGTGCCCACTGCCAGTGCCAACCACTGATACCGGGCGGCACAGTAGCTTGCCGATAAATAAGGCATTTAATTTTTAGACAGTAGTCTAAATTCAGTTGCTTGCCTGCTGCCAGTGTGTGTCAGGCCCTCTTCCACTGACTGTAGTGTGCCCACTGCCAGTGCCAACCACTGATACCGGGTGGCACAGTAGCTTGCCGATAAATAAGGCATTTAATTTTTAGACAGTAGTCTAAATTCAGTTGCTTGCCTGCTGCCAGTGTGTGTCAGGCCCTCTTCCACTGACTGTAGTGTGCCCACTGCCAGTGCCAACCACTGATACCGGGTGGCACAGTAGCTTGCCGATAAATAAGGCATTTAATTTTTAGACAGTAGTCTAAATTCAGTTGCTTGCCTGCTGCCAGTGTGTGTCAGGCCCTCTTCCACTGACTGTAGTGTGCCCACTGCAAGTGCCAACCACTGATACCGGGTGGCACAGTAGCTTGCCGATAAATTAGGCATTTAATTTTTAGACAGTAGTCTAAATTCAGTTGCTTGCCTGCTGCCAGTGTGTGTCAGGCCCTCTTCCACTGACTGTAGTGTGCCCACTGCCAGTGCCAACCACTGATACCGGGTGGCACAGTAGCTTGCCGATAAATAAGGCATTTAATTTTTAGACAGTAGTCTAAATTCAGTTGCTTGCCTGCTGCCAGTGTGTGTCAGGCCCACCTCCACAGACTGTAGTGTGCCCACTGCCAGTGCCAACCACTGATACCGGGTGGCACAGTAGCTTGCCGATAAATAAGGCATTTAATTTTTAGACAGTAGTCTAAATTCAGTTGCTTGCCTGCTGCCAGTGTGTGTCAGGCCCGCTTCCACTGACTGTAGTGTGCCCACTGCCAGTGCCAACCACTGATACCGGGTGGCACAGTAGCTTGCCGATAAATTAGGCATTTAATTTTTAGACAGTAGTCTAAATTCAGTTGCTTGCCTGCTGCCAGTGTGTGTCAGGCCCTCTTCCACTGACTGTAGTGTGCCCACTGCCAGTGCCAGCCACTGATACCGGGTGGCACAGTAGCTTGCCGATAAATAAGGCATTTAATTTTTAGACAGTAGTCTAAATTCAGTTGCTTGCCTGCTGCCAGTGTGTGTCAGGCCCACTTCCACAGACTGTAGTGTGCCCACTGCCAGTGCCAACCACTCATACCGGGTGGCACAGTACCTAGCACGCGTAGTACCACTTATCTAAAAAAAATGACAGGCAGAGGCAGGCCACCCCGCAGGGGCCGTCGTGGTCGTGGTGCTGTGATTTCCACTGTCCCTGGAATAATGCCCAGTTTTCAGAGGCCACGTAACCTGAACCCGAAAAATTCAGAGGGCGTAGTTGACTGGCTTAGACAGGACACCCAATCTTCAACAGCTTCCGCTAAGAACCTTGACGCACCATCCTCCTCCAGCTCAGCTTCGGTCACCTGCTCTCAAGTTACCACGCACCCGCCCGTCGCCACCACCACCACTACCACCACAGCCACCACAGCCGCTTCACTTGATCCGTCAGAGGAGTTATTTACACATCAGTTGGATGCAATTAGTGATGCGCAACCATTATTGCCAGATGATGTAGATTACGGGGATATGTCTCAGTCAGGCAGGATTACACACATGGACGTACAGTGTGATGATGATGATGATGATGTTGTACCCGCTGCTGCTTCCTTTGCTGAGGTGTCAGATACAAGTGAAGCGGTTGATGATGACGATGTGTCCACGGATGCCACGTGGGTGCCTGCTCGAAGAGAAGAAGAGGGAAAGTTCTGAAGGGGAGACAGAGAGAATGAGGAGACGAGTTGGAAGCAGGGGAGGTCGTCGCAAGGAGTTAGTGGCACAGTCAGACAGCATGTATCGGCACCTGGGGTCAGCCAGACAGCACGCCAGTCAACGCATGCTGTTGCCACCACTAGAATGCCGTCATTGCAAAGCTCAGCAGTGTGGCATTTTTTTGTGTGTCTGCCTCTGATAAAAGCAATGCCATTTGCAACCTGTGCCAAAAGAAACTGAGTCGTGGGAAGTCCAACACTCACCTTGGTACAACTGCTTTGCGAAGGCACATGATCTCACATCACAAGCGCCTATGGGATCAACACATGAGTACAAGCAGCACACAAACTCAAAGCCACCATGCTCCTCCTGGTCCAGCATCTTCAGCCACGTCAACCACTGCTGTCCTCCCTGCCCCCTCTCAACCACCCGCCACTCCATCTCTCACCTTCAGCAGTTCCTGCTCATCTGCCCACAGTCAGGTGTCTGTCAAGGACATGTTTGAGCATAAGAAGCCAATGTCACAAAGTCACCCCCTTGCCCGGCGACTGACAGCTGGCTTGACGGAACTCTTAGCCCGCCAGCTTTTACCATACCAGCTGGTAGAGTCTGAGGCCTTCAAAAAATTTGTCGCTATTGGGACACCACAGTGGAAGGTACCCGGACGAAATTTTTTTCAAAAAGGCAATCCCAAACCTCTACCATGTCATTGAAAAGGAAGTCATGGCATCTCTGGCATACAGTGTTGGGGCAAGGGTCCATCTGACCACTGATACCTGGTCTGCAAAGCACGGTCAGGGCAGGTATATCACGTATACTGCGCATTGGGTCAACCTGCTGACGGCTGACAAGCATGGAATGCGTGGCTCCGCAGCGGAGTTGGTGACACCACCACGACTTGCAGGCAGACCTACTGCCACCTCCTCTACTCCTACTCCATCCTCTTCAATATCCTCCTCGGCTGAGTCCTCTTCTGCTGCGGCGTCTGGCTGCACATCAACTGATTCCCCCAGCTCCCCAGGGGCTATTCCACATCCCGGATACGACAGTGTCACGCTATCTTGGGGTTGACTTGCCTGAAAGCAGAGAGCCACACAGGACCAGCACTCCTGTCCGCCCTGAGCGCACAGGTGGATCAGTGGCTGACCCGCACCAACTGGAGATCGGCAAAGTGGTGTGTGACAATGGAAGCAATCTGTTGGCGGCATTAAATTTGGGCAAGTTGTCACATGTGCCGTGCATGGCACATGTGTTGAATCTCATCGTACAACGTTTTGTGTCTAAGTACCCAGGCTTACAGGACGTCCTCAAGCAGGCCAGGAAGGTGTGTGGCCATTTCAGGCGTTCCTACACGGCCATGGCGCACTTTTCCGATATTCAGCGGCGAAACAACATGCCAGTGAGGCGCTTGATATGCGACAGCCCGACACGTTGGAATTCAACACTCCTAATGTTCGACCGCCTGCTCCAACAAGAAAAAGCCGTCAACAGTATTTGTATGACCGGGGTGCTAGGACAGCCTCTGCGGAGCTGGGAATCTTTTGCCACGTTACTGGACACTCATGCGCAATGCCTGTAGGCTTATGCGTCCTTTTGAGGAGGTGACAAACCTAGTCAGTCGCACCGAAGGCACCATCAGCGACCTCATCCCATTTGTTTTCTTCCTGGAGCGTGCCCTGCGAAGAGTTCTGGATCAGGCTGTAGATGAGCGTGAAGAGGAAGAGGAAGAGTTGTGGTCACCATCACCACCAGAAACAGCCTTGTCATCATCGCTTGCCGGACCTGCAGCAACGCTGGAAGAGGAGTATGAGGAAGAGGAGTCAGAGGAGGAATGTGGCGGCTTTGAGGAGGAGGAAGACCAACCACAGCAGGCACCCCAGGGTGCTCGTTGTTGTCACCTATCTGGGACCCATGGTGTTGTACGTGGCTGGGGGAAGAACAGACCGTCAATGACATCAGTGAGGACGAGGAACGGGAAATGAGTAGCTCTGCATCCAACCTTGTTCAAATGGGGTCTTTCATGCTGTCATGTCTGTTGAGGGACCCACGTATAAAAAGGATAAAGGAGAACGATCTGTACTGGGTGGCCACGCTACTAGACCCCGGATATAAGCAGAAAGTGGCAGAAATGTTGCCAAATTACCGAAAGTCGGAAAGGATGCAGCAGTTCAAAACCAAACTAAAAAATATGCTTTACACAGCTTATAAGGGGATGTCACAGCACAACGGGAATCTAACAGGGGAAGAGGTGAGTGTAATCCTCCTCCTACCACGGCGGCAAGGACTGGACGATTTACAGATGTGTTGTTGATGGAGGACATGCGGAGCTTTTCAGTCCTACTCATCGCCACAGCCCTTCGGGATCCAGCCTTAGAGAACGACTCGACCGACAGGTAGCAGACTACCTCGCCTTAACAGCAGATATCGACACTCTGAGGAGCAATGAACCCCTTCACTACTGGGTGTGCAGGCTTGACCTGTGGCCTGAGCTATCCCAGTTTGCGATAGAACTTCTGGCCTGCCCTGCTTCAAGTGTCCTGTCAGAAAGGACCTTCAGTGCAGCAGGAGGCATTGTCACTGACAAGAGAAGTCGCCTCGGTCAAAAAGTGTTGATTACCTCACCTTCATAAAGATGAATGAGGCATGGATCCCGAAGGGACTGACAGTGGGGATACGTTTGACTAACAAAAGGCCTGATTACATGCCATGGCCTCAAAATGGTCCCCACGCTGCTGTATTTAATGTCTGCATACCGGATGACTTTCGTGAATTCTCCACCACCAACTAGGGTTCAAGCCGCAATGTTTTAGTCACTTTTCTGCCTGGAAAACATAAATTTTTCCGGCCGCTGCTACAATAGCGGCTGCAACAGTGCCATTATTTTTCAGGCATGTGTACATGCCTAATTTTTCTGTCCTATGGTGCAGCACTGTGGCTGCAAAAACAAACCAAAAAAAAGGCACATACAAGTGTCAATTCCCCTTCGTGATCGTTACCTTGTTGTGGTGAAGGGGCTTGCGTATCACAATGAAGCAATCATCATCACCTCTATAAGTGTGTTGGCAATGTTGCCACACCCCAGATGATAAGGCCGTTGCTTCATTATGGTCAGACCAAAAGCGATCGGGTGGCCACGCTACTAGACCCCGGTATAAGCAGAAAGTGGCAGAAATGTTACCAAATTACCGAAAGTCGGAAAGGATGCAGCAGTTCAAAACCAAACTAAAAAATATGCTTTACACAGCTTATAAGGGGGATGTCAATGGGGATTCGACAATGGTTAATCAATTCGACCGGATAGGGTCCGTAACAGGGATTAAACTGATAGCAATAGTACTAGTTAAGACAACCACTATATAGGGTGTCACAGCACATTGCTCTGTGCACGCGCAGTGCCCCAATTTGGGAGTAAGAGGACCGACCAAGCTGCTTTTTCCATCTCCCGGTTCCTGAAATCAATTCAGTTTAGTGTATGAGAGTTTGGTCTGTCACTGTGAAGGCAGTCGAAGGTACCCGGCCTAAATTTTTTTCACAAAAGGCAATCCCTGATATGGGACGTAACAGGGATTAAACTGATGAGAATAATACTACAGAAAATACCACTCATATCAGTGGAGGGAGCCAGCGTTTTTTTAACCATCTCCCCGTTCAAAAAATCTATTTAATAAATGGCCCCCAGATTGGGGAGTCGGGGACGTTAGAGGGATTAAACTGATGAGAATAGTACTACAGAAAATACCACTCATATCGGGTGTGACATTAAATTGCACGGCGCAGACGCAGTCATCGTGGTTTAAAACAGAGTGGAGGGAGCCAGCGTTTTTTTAACCATCTCCCCGTTCGAAAAATCAATTCAATTCATCTTTTGGGGAGCCTTGGTGTTGTACGTGGCTTGGTGGAGGAAGAAACCTTCAATGACATCACCGGGACGTGGCTAGCTTGGTATCCAACCTTGTGCAAATGGGGAGTTTGCGGTTGTGCAAATTAACTGTTTGCGGTGCATTAAAAGGGGAGTTTGGTCTGTCAATGTCAGTGAAGCGGGCGTAACCCTTACACTACCTGATCGATACAACATCATACCTGATCGTATACACACACTGGATGTTTTAAAGCACGTTATTCCAAACAATTTAGGAATGTTAGTTGATTTATGCCCTTTATGGATTAAAACCCGACTCTGCGTCCACTACGTAATTTTCCATGGGAGTTTTGCCATAGATCCCCCTCCGGCATGCCACAGTCCAGGTGTTAGACCCCTTGAAACAACTTTCTCATCACTATTGTGGCCAGAAAGAGTCCCTGTGGGTTTTAAAATTCGCCTGCCAATTGAAGTCTATGGTGGTTCGCCCGGTTCGCCCGTTCGCGAACATTTGCGGAAGATCGCGTTCGTTGTTCGCGAACTGAAAATTTTATGTTTGCGACATCACTAATAGTGTCCCTGGCCATGCTTACTGGTCCACTTATCTGTGGTTATGTGCACCTTGCCACAGATGGTGTTGTGCAGTGCACACTTGATTTTATCGGATACTTGGTTGTACAGGGAAGGCACGGCTCTTTTGGAGAAGTAGTGGCAGCTGGGAACAACATACTGTGGGACAGCCATCACCATCAGCTGTTTGAAGCTGTCTGTATCAACCAGCCTGAATGACAGCATTTCAAAGGCCAGTAGTTTAGAAATGCTGGCATTCAGGCCCAGGGCTCGAGGGTGGGTAGGTGGGAATTTACGCTTTTTCTCCAATGTTTGTGAGATGGAGAGCTGAACGCTGCCGTGTGACATGGTGGAGATGCTTGGTGACAGAGGTGGTGGTGTTGGTGGCACATCCTCTGGTGGGTGGCAGGTGCCAACATTCCTCCCGAGGCGGAGGAACAGGCCGAGGCAGCAGCAGAAGAGGAAGAAGGGGGAGCCTGAGTGAGATCCTTGTTTTTAAGATGTTTACTCTACTGCAGTTCATGCTTTGCTAAGGTTGGTCATGCAGGTTGTGCTAAGGTTCAGAACGTTAATGCCTCGATTCAGGCTCTGATGGCACAGCATGCAAACCACTCGGGTCTTGTCATCAGCACATTGTTTGAAGAAGTGCCATGCCAGGGAACTACTTGAAGCTGCCTTTGGGGTGCTTGGTCCCTGGTGGCGGTGGCCAGTAGCAGGCGAACTATTTTGGCAGCGGCTGTTCTGCTTTTGCCCCCTGCTCCCTTTTTTGCTACGCTGTTGGCTCGGTATCACCACTGCCTCTTCCTCTGAACTATGAAAGTCAGTGGCACGACCTTCATTCCATGTGGGGTCTAGGACCTTATCGTCCCCTGCATCGTCTTCCACACAGTTTTCTTCCCTGACCTCCTGTTCGGTCTGCACACTGCAGAAAGACGCAGCAGTTGGCACCTGTGTTTCGTCATCATCAGAGACGTGCGGACTCCGATGAGGTGGTATTCCCATGTCCTCATCATCAGGAAACATCAGTGGTTGTGCATCAGTGCATTCTATGTCTTCCACCACTGGGGAAGGGCTAGGTGGATTCCCTTGGGAAACCCTGCCAGCAGAGTCTTCAAACAGCATAAGAGACTGCTGCATAACTTAAGGCTCAGACAGTTTCCCTGATATGCATGGAGGTGATGTGACAGACTGATGGGCTTGGTTTTCAGGTGCCACCTGTGCGCTTTCTGCAGAAGACTGGGTGGGAGATAATGTTGTGAACATGCTGGATCCACTGTCGGCCACCCAATTGACTAGCGCCTGTACCTGCTCAGGCCTTACCATCCTTAGAACGGCATTGGGCCCCACCAAATATCGCTGTAAATTCTGGCGGGTATTGGAACCTGAGGTAGTTGGTTCACTAGGACGTGTGGCTGCGGCAGAATGGCCACATCCTCTCCCAGCACAAGAGAGTACTCTAACACCACCACGACCGCGTCCGCGTCCCTTACTAGATGTTTTCCTCATTGTTACCATTCACCAAGCACCACAATAAGAAAAAAAATATTTGGCCCAATGTATTGATTTCAAATTCAGGCCTTTTTTTACAGGCATCTAACACTATCTGCCTATTTATTTATGTAGCGTATTACACTAATCCAGGCACAGTAGTAACCACTGATTTAGGGGAATATCTCTTTTAGGGCTAGTATTTAGGCCCTGGATGAAAGGTATCCTTTTATGGACAGATTTACAATTGGCCTGCAACAGTTCGAACACCAGATTCAGGGTATTGCTATTTTGGCAATTGAATTTAACCCCAGAACAAAATATATGTTTTGGCAGACACTATAAATCTTGGCCAGCCACAGCTGAAACCACTGATTTATGGTATTGCTATCTTAGCAATTGAATTTCACCCCAGAACAAAATCTATGTTTTTGCGGACACTATGAATCTTGGCCAGCCACAGCTGAAACCACTGATTTATGGTATTGCTATTTTGGCAATTGAATGTCACCCCAGAACAAAATATATGTTTTTGCGGACACTATGAAACTTGGCCTGCAACAGCTGGGACATCAGATTCAGGGTATTGCTATTTTGGCAATTGAATTTCACCCCACAACAAAATATATGTTTTTGCGGACACTATGAATCTTGGCCAGCCACAGCTTAAACCACTGATTTATGGTATTGCTATTTTGACAATTGAATTTCACCCCAGAACAAAGTATTCGTTTTTGCGGACACTATGAAACTTGGCCTGCAACAGCTGGGACACCAGATTCAGGGTATTGCTATTTTGGCAATTGAATTTCACCCCACAACAAAATATATGTTTTTGCGGACACTATGAATCTTGGCCAGCCACAGCTGAAACCACTGATTTATGGTATTGCTATTTTAGCAATTGAATTTCACCCCAGAACAAAATATATAATTTGCAGGACACTATGAAACTTGGCCAGCCACAGCTGAAACCACTGATTTATGGTATTGCTATTTTGGCAATTGAATTTCACCCCAGAACAAAATATATATTTTTGCGGACACTATGAATCTTGGCCAGCCACAGCTGAAACCACTGATTTATGGTATTGCTATTTTGGCAATTGAATTTACCCCCAGAACAAAATATATGTTTTTGCGGACACTATGAAACTTGGCCTGCAACAGCTGGGACACTAGATTCAGGGTATTGCTATTTTGGCAATTGAATTTCCCCCCAGAACAAAATATATGTTTTTTCGGACACTATGAATCTTGGCCAGCCACAGCTGAAACCACTGATTTATGGTATTGCTATTTTGGCAAATGAATTTCACCCCACAACAAAATATATGTTTTTGCGGACACTATGAAACTTGGCCTGCAACAGCTGGTACACCAGATTCAGGGTATTGCTATCTTGGCAATTGAATTTCACCCCACAACAAAATATATGTTTTTGCGGACACTATGAAACTTGGCCTGCAACAGCTGGGACACCAGATTCAGGGTATTGCTATTTTGGCAATTGAATTTCACCCCACAACAAAATATATGTTTTGGCGGACACTATTTTACTTTGCGAGCCACATCTGAAACCACTGATTTATGGTATTGCTATTTTGGCAATTGAATTTCACCACAGAAAATAATCTATCCTTTGCCAGACTGCAGACAGTATTATACTTGGCTAGCCAAAGCTGGAACACCAGATTTAGGGGATTGGTATTTGGGCAATTGTATTTAACCCCTTAATAAAATATAGAAATTGCTATCCTGAGTTTCTAGGGGTGACAATTAGCACATATAAACCATCAAAAAGTGTGGTGATAAGAAAGCAGGATGTGCTCATACCCATATGCAGTTGTGCATTTCTGTAGGGGAGCACATCCTGCACTTGTAGTCTGTTGCTAATGGCAATCACCAGCAAAAAATGCATACAATGGATGATGCCAGCAACGGACTACAAGTACCACAATGGACATCCTACATAAGATGAAATTTATGTGGATGTGGCAAGAATTCAAAACAAACACAGAACCAGAGATAGGTGCACACTGCCGTGACACTAAACCCTCACACTGATGTTAAAAATTGAGAGTTAGTTCGACATATCCTACTAGGAGGACGTGTCTTAAGCCTCGGGCACCAGCGTCAAGGTCTCTCAAGTAGCCCGTGGGCCCTAACACTCACCTACCTGCGCCATATGGGCGATATCAGGAGCCAGTGGGCAATTACAGGAGCATTAGGACGACTCACAAACATCTCCTCTGTTACCTCCAGCATGTGGCCATGCTTGCAATGGGAGGTGGGAGGTGTCTATGAGCCCTACCCAAGACTGACTGATATAGCCCAAGGCCAAACAGGTGCACCCAAATGTGACCTGAAGATGAAAAACAGGCACATTTAAATTGGAGTTTTATACACCTCCATACATATATATATAAACCATCAAAAAGTGTGGTGATAAGAAAGCAGGATGTGCTCATACCCATATGCAGTTGTGCATTTCTGTAGGGGAGCACATCCTGCACTTGTAGTCTGTTGCTAATGGCAATCACCAGCAAAAATGCATACAATGGATGATGCCAGCAACGGACTACAAGTACCACAATGGACATCCTACATAAGATGAAATTTATGTGGATGTGGCAAGAATTCAAAACAAACACAGAACCAGAGATAGGTGCACACTGCCGTGACACTAAACCCTCACACTGATGTTAAAAATTGAGAGTTAGTTCGACATATCCTACTAGGAGGACGTGTCTTAAGCCTCGGGCACCAGCGTCAAGGTCTCTCAAGTAGCCCGTGGGCCCTAACACTCACCTACCTGCGCCATATGGGCGATATCAGGGGCCAGTGGGCAATTACAGGAGCATTAGGACGACTCACAAACATCTCTCTGTTACCTCCAGCATGTGGCCATGCTTGCAATGGGAGGTGGGAGGTGTCTATGAGCCCTACCCAAGACTGACTGATATAGCCCAAGGCCAAACAGGTGCACCCAAATGTGACCTGAAGATGAAAAACAGGCACATTTAAATTGGAGTTTTATACACCTCCATACATATATATATAAACCATCAAAAAGTGTGGTGATAAGAAAGCAGGATGTGCTCATACCCATATGCAGTTGTGCATTTCTGTAGGGGAGCACATCCTGCACTTGTAGTCTGTTGCTAATGGCAATCACCAGCAAAAAATGCATACAATGGATGATGCCAGCAACGGACTACAAGTACCACAATGGACATCCTACATAAGATGAAATTTATGTGGATGTGGCAAGAATTCAAAACAAACACAGAACCAGAGATAGGTGCACACTGCCGTGACACTAAACCCTCACACTGATGTTAAAAATTGAGAGTTAGTTCGACATATCCTACTAGGAGGACGTGCGTCACCACCAGCGTCAAGGTCTCTCAAGTAGCCCGTGGGCCCTAACACTCACCTACCTGCGCCATATGGGCGATATCAGGGGCCAGTGGGCAATTACAGGACAATTACAATTAGCACAGCCAAGCCCTTGATGTAGGATATAGCAAAAAAAAACTAGATTGCCACAAAGAATGAATGAGGGCACTGCCCTGTACCTGTATACTACGTGTGGGAGCCCCACTACGGCCTCATCCGACAGTCATAGGATCAGGGTGCTAGCCTCCAAAGAATAAATGCAGCACATCAAGTAGAGTAGATAGGCGCACTCACCATCCCTTTGTAATCTTCTTTATTGCAGAGAGACATATAGGTAAACAGGGGGACTCACATGGACAGCAAATTCACAAAAAACAGCGACGGCCGTTTCGCGGACTCACCGCTTCATCCGGCTGTTCAGTCAATCAAAAGATCGCGTCCGCGCTGGTTATATGCGTCACTGCCGGTGGGACACAACCTGCCCATCACCTAGCAGTATGTGACGCTCAACAAGCAGCGCCTGCGCTAAATAGTGATTCAAAGAAAACATATTAAAAACAAACAAACAAGCAGCACATTAGATGTATAGAGCGCAGTAGACCGCAGTAAATCGCGATCAAATCAGTTTCTACCACGCCCACCCTGGACATTTTAGAGAGGGTATCAGGTTACCATACATAAGCAGAGACGCGAAAATTCCGGGTGCGAAAAATCGCACCCGTTTAGAATCGCGGCTCCTACAATAACCGCAACCAAAAACAATCGTATCATGTGAACATCGACAGGTCGTTGCGTTCATTCAAACCCAAATGGCCTGTGGCATCAGCTTTTATGATAAATATTGCTTCCTTCTGTAGCAGTGAGCGATGTCTGTCCCCTCCATAAATTGGTGGGGGTACATGCTCTAAACCTGCAAACCTCAGCAGATTCACATCTCCTCCATGCCGATGTCTCACATGTTCGATTAAGCGAGTGCATCCTTTTCCTCTGCGTATAGAATTACGGTGTTTGCGACCTCTTGGTTTTCCCTATATAGAAGGCACCGCAAACACAGATCAATACATAGACCACAAAGGTTGTCCTGCACGTGATGAACTATCTAACATGATGTTCAATACCTCCAAAAAACAAATGGCGCCCTTGCAACATGTAACTACTATGTCCTGCACGTGATGAACTGTCTAACATGATGTTCAATACCTCCAAAAAACAAATGGCGCCCTTGCAACATGTAACTACTATGTCCTGCACGTGATGAACTGTCTAACATGATGTTCAATACCTCCAAAAAACAAATGGCGCCCTTGAAACATGTAACTACTATGTCCTGCACGTGATGAACTGTCTAACATGATGTTCAATACCTCCAAAAAACAAATGGCGCCCTTGCAACATGTAACTACTATGTCCTGCACGTGATGAACTGTCTAACATGATGTTCAATACCTCCCAAAAACAAATGGCGCCCTTGCAACATGTAACTACTATGTCCTGCATCGTGATGAACTGTCTAACATGATGTTCAATACCTCCAAAAACAAATGGCGCCCTTGCAACATGTAACTACTATGTAGTTACATGTTGCAAGGGCGCCATTTGTTTTTTGGAGGTATTGAACATCATGTTAGACAGTTCATCACGTGCAGGACAACCTTTGTGGTCTATGTATTGATCTGTGTTTGCGGTGCCTTCTATATAGGGAAAACCAAGAGGTCCCTATTGGAACGCATACGCGAACACCGTAATTCTATCCGCACAGGAAAAGGATGCACTCGCTTAATCGAACATGTGAGACATCGGCATGGAGGAGATGTGAATCTGCTGAGGTTTGCAGGTTTGGAGCATGTACCCCCACCAATTCATGGAGGGGATTGACATCGCTCACTGCTACAGAAGGAAGCAATATTTATCATAAAAGCTGATGCCACAGGCCATTTGGGTTTGAATGAAAGCAACGACCTGTCGATGTTCACATGATACGATTGTTTTTGGTTGCAGTTATTGCAGGAGCCGCAATTCTAACCAGGTGTGATTTTTCGCACCCGGAATTTTCGCGTCTCTGCTTATGTATGGTAACCTGATACCCTCTCTAAAATATCCAGGGTGGGCGCGGTAGAAACTGATTTGATCACGATTTACTGCGGTCTACTGCGCTCTATACATCTAATGTGCTGCTTGTTTGTTTGTTTTTAATATGTTTTCCTTGAATCACTATTTAGCGCAGGCGCTGCTTGTTGAGCGTCACATACTGCTAGGTGATGGGCAGGTTGTGTCCCACCGGCAGTGACGCATATAACCAGCGCGGGCACGATCTTTTGATTGACTGAACAGCCGGATGAAGCGGTGAGTCCGCGAAACGGCCGTCGCTGTTTTTTGTGAATTTGCTGTTCATGTGAGTCCCCCTGTTTACCTATATGTCTCTCTGCAATAAAGAAGATTACAAAGGGATGGTGAGTGCGCCTATCTACTCTACTTGATGTGCTCCAAACAAAAAAACTAGTATTGATGGATTGATGGACTTGGTGGCAGCTTGTTCTGGTGCACCACAAGTCACAAAATGGCAGCCGATCACCCCAGAAAATAAGTGACAGAAAAACACTCTGTGCAGCCTAAAAACCAGTGAGCAAGTAACTAGCAGAAGTTCAATCATTCACAGCTCGATCGATCCGTTCATTAGGTGCTGTTGCTGACTTTTCCCTGCCTAATCTCGCCCTCACAGCAGCTGCATCCTATCCCTACACTAATCAGAGCAGAGTGACATGGGTCACATGCTGCACTTGGCCAATCACAGCCATGCCATTAGTAGGCATGGCTGTGATGGCTTCTTAGGGCAAGAAGTAAAATGCTAGCTGATTGGCTGCTGTGCAGCCCTTCAGAAAGCGGGAAGAAATCGCTGAACAACGGACCCAAACCCGAACTTTTTTGAAAATGTTCGGGTCCGGGTCCGGGTCCCGAACACCCAAAAATTCGGTACGAATCCGAACTGGATAGTTCGGTTCGCTCAACTCTAATTATAAATCAATATAATGCTATGCAACCAGTCAGTGCTGGGAGGTCAGGATGGGTGCTTTCGCTGACACACCCTGCGACTCCAATGTGTGAAATTTGCTCGTCTGAAAGGGCCCTAAGAAAAGGAGCAAGGAACTAAGGTTTGATAGATTTTCTCTGTGCATTGATTGCTTGATTCTGGCAAGTTATTCAATTACAGTCAGGGGTCTAAATCTAAATTCATATTTACTGTTTCATTCTTTACTGTTTATGCCCATTTAAACATGGACAATGCTACTGAGTGTGTGTCCTGTGCAATGTATGCATGACTTGAATAGCCATTTGAGGGTGAATACATTTGCACTAGATGCAAGCATGTTGCCTATTTGGAAGCCCAGATCTTGGATCTAAGGCCCCTTTCACACGGGCGAGTTTTCCGCGCGGGTGCAATGCGTGAGGAGGACGCATTGCACCCGCACTGAATCCTGACCCATTCATTTCAATGGGTCTGTGTACATGAGCGTTTTTTTTCACGCATCACTTGTGCGTTGCGTGAAAATCGCAGCATGTTCTATATTCTGCGTTTTTCACGCAGCCCTAGCCCCATAGAAGTGAATGGGGCTGCGTGAAAAACGCATTGCATCCGCAAGCAGGTGCGAATGCGTTGCGTTTTTCACTGATGGTTGCTAGGAGATGTTGTTTGTAAACCTTCAGTTTTTTATCACGCGCGTGAAAAACGCATCAAAACGCATTGCACCCGCGCGGAAAAAACTGAACAACTGAACGCAATCGCAGGCAAAACTGAATGGCTTTGCCTGTGAAATCGCACAGTTTTCCCTGAACGCATCCGCAACGCATCCGGACCTAATCCGGACACGCTCATGTGAAAGAGGCCTAAATGCGCAGCTTGCAGCACGCAGGAGCATTGTAAACATGGAGAGAGGCTTAGACCTCACTGTGCAGGCACTGGCTGGGGTTAGTAAAAGGAAGGTGGATGGAGTAGGGCAAGACCAGGACTACGGGGTCAGTAGTTGGGTTAATGTTAGAAGAAGGAGTTGAGGGAAAAGTGCCAGGGAGGATAGTCCTGAGCTGGAACGCCCTAGTAAATATGCTTGTTTGGCAGATATTAGGGAATAAAGCCCAGGGCCAGCAACACTGCAGCAGGGCATTGCTTTTAGCAACCAGTAGAATGACTGCTGTAGGAAGGATGGGAAAAGGAGTGTAGCAAAGGTCAGGCAGATGCTGGTGGTAGGGGACTCTATTATTAGGATGACAGACAGGGTCATATGTCGCCGAGACTGTGAATGCCAAACAGTGTGTTGTCTTCTGGGTGCTCAGGTTTGGCATATTGTGGATCAGATAGACCAGGGTTTCTGAACTCGTCCTCAGGATTCAGCTACAAGTCATGTTTTCAGAATTTCCTTAGTATCTAGCAGGTAATATAATTAGTGCCCATGCATCAGGACTTACCACGGGTATTCATTCTGTGGGATATTCTCAAATCCTGACCTATAGGTGGGTCCCGAGGACCGGAGTTGAGAAACCCTGAGATAGACAGATTGCTGGGTGGGGCTGGGGAAGATCTGGTGGTCATTGTCCATATTGGTACTAATAAAAAAGTCAGGGGGAGATGGAAGAGCCTTAAAAATGATTTTAGGGAACCAGGAGAGAATCTTAAGTGCAGGACCTCCAAGGTAGTGCCATGAGTGTCACTAGAGATACAGCTAGAGCTTAGGGAGTTAAGTGACTCAGAAGCTGGTGCAGGAAGGAAGGGTTTTGGGTTCATGGAGAACTGGGACGTTCGGGAAAAGGTTTTTAACAGTAGAAATTAATTTTTGAAGTTATTACCTGAAAACTTGCGAGCCAATACATTCTAAGGCTCCATTCAGACGTCCGTATATGTTTTGCGGATCCACGGATCTGCAAAACACAGACACCGGCAATGTGCGTTCCGCATTTTGCAGACCGCACATCACCGGCACTCTCATAGAAAATACCTTTTCTTGTCCGCAATTGCGGACAAGAATAGGACATATTCTATTTTTTTTGTGGAACAGAAGTGAGGACCCGGAAGTGCGGATCCGCAATTCCGGTTCCGTGCCGGACATAGTGTGTCCCCATAGAAATGAATGGGTCCGCAATTCCGTTCCGTAAAATGCGGAAAAGAATTGCGGACTTGTGAATGGAGCCTAATACTGTATGGAGTGCTCGCATTCAAACAAAGTGTTATGCGAATTCGCTTATCCCTAGTAACAAGTATAAATGGCTAAAATTAAACCCCCTATGGCTTATAGCTACTGAAAAAGAGGAATAAATGACAAAAAAGGGCAATTAAAAAATGCAAATCTCAGGGGTCAGCTGTAGTCTTTAAAGTTTACAAAGGGCTTAAATCTGTAAAAAAGAGATGATATATGCAAAAATGCAAAACGAACAGCAGGTGGTAAAAAAGAGCAAAACAAAAAATTATTTAAATATATAAATGCTAAAAAACAAAGGTCAGAGCAAGTAGGTCCCCAAAATAAAGGTAAATGGGGGATAGTCACTAAAGATAAGGAAAAGGCAGAGTTACTAAATGTTTTTTTTTAGCTCTGTATATACAAAGGAAGAGAAAGGAGCTGATATCGGTGGTGCCAGGGCTGTTAATACATCCAGTAATATACTCAATTGGCTAACTGTAGATATGGTCCAACTTCTGTTGTGCTAAAATGTTTGAAGGACTTTTAACCACTTCAGCCCCCCTAGCTTAAACACCCTTAATGACCAGGCCACTTTTTACAATTCTGCACTACGCTACTTTCACCGTTTATTGCTCGGCCATACAACTTACTACCCAAATGAATTTTACCTCCTTTTCTTCTCACTAATAGAGCTTTCATTTGGTGCTATTTCATTGCTGCTGACATTTTTACTTTTTTTGCTATTAATCAAAAATTACCGAAATTTTTGCAAAAAAATGACATTTTTCACTTTCTGTTTGAAAATTTGTCAAATAAAACTACATTTCTCTACAAATTTTTCTCAAAATTTATTGTTCTACATGTCTTTGATAAAAAAATAATGCAATAAGTGTATATTTATTGGTTTGGGTAAAAGTTATAGCTTTTACAAACTATGGTGCAAAAAAGTGAATTTCCGCACTTTGACTTTCCGAGCACCTGTCCTGTTTCCTGACGTACTACAATGCCCAGACAGTAGAAACACCCCATAAATGACCCCATTTCGGAAAGTAGACACCCTAAGGTATTCACTGAGGGGCATAGTAAGTTCATGGAAGTTTTTATTTTTTGTCACAAGTTAGCGGAAATGTTTTTTTTTTTTTTTTTTTTTTTTCATTTTCCGCAAACTTGTGACAAAAAAATAAAAACTTCCATGAACTCACTATGCCCATCAGCGAAGACCTTAGGGTGTCTACTTTCCGAAATGGGGTCACTTGTGAGGTATTTTTACTGCCCTGGCATTTTAGGGGCCCCTAAAGCGTGAGAATCCAAATGCGTAAAAATGCCCTGTGAAATCCTAAAGGTACTCATTGGAATTAGGGCCCCTTTGCACATCTTGGCTGCAAAAAAGTGGCACACATGTGGTATCATTGTACTCAGGAGAAGTAGGGCAATGTGTTTTGAGTTGTATTTTTACATATACCCATGCTGGGTGAGAGAAATATCACTGTAAATTGACAACTTTGTATAAATTTTTTTAAAAAGTTGTCGTTTACAGCGGTATTTATCACACAAAGTATGGGTATATATTAAAATACACCCCAAAAGTCATTGCCCTACTTCTCCTGAGTACGGCGATACCACATGAGTGACACTTTTTTGCAGCCAAGATGCGCAAAGGGGCCCTAAAACCAATGAGCAATTTTACGCATTTGGATTCCAAACTCCTTCTCACGCTTTAGGGGCCCCTAAAATGCCGGGACAATAAAAATACCCCACAAGTGACCCCATTCTGGAAAGTAGACACCCTAAGGTATTCGCTGATGGGCATAGTGAATTCATGGAAGTTTTTATTTTTTGTCACAAGTTAGCGGAAATGTTTTTTTTTTCTTTTTTCTTACAAAGTCTCATATTCCACTAACTTGTGACAAAAAATAAAATTTTACATGAACTCACTATGCCCCTCACAGAACACCTTGGGGTGTCTACTTTCTAAAATGGGGTCACTTGTGGGGTATTTTTACTGCCCTGGCATTTTAGGGGCCCCTAAAGCGTGAGAAGCGGTTTGGAATCCAAATGAGTAGAAATGTCCTATGAAATCTTAAAGGTACTCATTGGATTTAGGGCCTTTGCGATCTTGGCTGCAAAAGTGCCACACATGTGGTATCGCCGTACTGGGCAGAAGTAAGGCAATGTGTTTGGGGTGTATTTTACATATACCCATACTGGGTGTGAAAAATATCTCTGTAAATGACAACTTTTTCCATTTTTTTATACAAAGTTGTCATTTACAGAGATATTTCTCTCACCCAGCATGGGTATATGTAAAAATACACCCCAAAACACATTGCCCTACTTCTCCTGAGAATGGCGATACCACATGTGTGGCACTTTTTTGCAGCCAAGATGCACAAAGGGGCCCCAATTCCAATGAGTACCTTTTAGGATGGCATTTTTACGCATTTTTCTTCTCACGCTTTAGGGCCCCTAAAATGCCAGGGCAGTATAAATACCCCACATGTGACCCCATTTTAGAAAGAAGACACCCCAAGGTATTCTGTGAGGGGCATAGTGAGTTCATACAAGATTTTATTTTTTGGCACAAGTTAGCGGAATTTGATTTTTTTTGTTTTTTCACACAAAGTCTCCTTTTCCGCTAACTTGTGACAAAAAATTCAATCTTTCATGGACTCAATATGCCCCTCAGCGAATACCTTGGGGTGTCTTCTTTCCGAAATGGGGTCACATGTGAGGTTTTTGTACTGCTCTGGCATTTGAGGGTCTCCGCAATCATTACATGTACAGTATGGGCAGCATTAGGAGTTTCTGCTATTCTCCTTATATTGAGCATACGGGTAATGAGATTTTTTTTCCGTTCAGCTTCTGGGCTGGAAGAAAAAATGAACGGCACAGATTTCCTCATTCGCATTGATCGATGTGGATGAAAAAATCTCTGCCAAAAAATATGCAAAAAAAATAGTGGGGCCTGGCGATTGCCAGGACATAGGGGCTCCGCCCAAACATCCATACCCACTTCAGCTCCTATATCCTGGCAAACGTGATTTCTCCATTCACATCGATCAAACGATCGGTGTGGAGGAAGACATCTTTGCCAGATTTTTGATACAAAGTGTTTGCCAAAGCATATGAACTCCAACACCTCTCCTCAGCTCATATGCCTGGGCAAACGTACCTGTCCTGCAGAGGAGAAATCTCGTCTTGCAGCGACGCATACACCGACTTCACGTGTCTTCTGACAGCAGCGCAATGCTTCTCTCAGAATTCACATCAGTGCTGCGGCGTTTTCATCGGTTGGTCTGTTGATCTACCTGGAAAATAAAGGGTGGTTAGGGGAAAAAAAAAATATAAATAAAAAACAGGCAGCAGGCACATAACTTGAACGTTACAAACTTTATAAAACATGAATAAAACCTGAACATGAAAAAAAAACTGAACTTTTAAAACCTGAACTAACTCAAGATATTTTTTTTCTTGCTACCTGTTTAATTTTTTTTTCTTTTTTTTAATCATTTCACTCTTTATTTTCCTAGCAGAAACCTCTCCTTTCCCATGGGACAATGTGTAAAGTGTAAATCACACAGAGATGGTGAGAAGTACACTATACACGTTATCCCAAGTGAAAGGAGAGGTTTCTACCGTTTCACACTTCTGCAGTAGCACAGCAGCACCGTCCCCTATGTGTTAGGGTCTCTCAAAACCTAGTATCCTGAGAGACCCTTGAGCCTGATTGTAAAAACTACCTGTGATGTGCTGTCCCTAGGTCCCTAAGTTTTCCTGAGTGTGGTACTTCCGGAAAAAATCCCCTAGGCATAGGGCAGGGTGGTCAGGACAGTCAGGACAGAAATAACGGGTGTCGCGCCTTATTCCACTCCTGCTACAGACACGACATCTTTTTCGGGGTGGCGGTTGGGTTGAGGTACCAGGCACAACGCTGGGGAAGTGCCGCTCGTGTAGACGGCTAACTAGACTGGTGGATGGGGCCACGGAACCTCCTGGATACAGGAGTTCCGAAATGATCTCTTCCTGAAATTTGAGGAAGGATCCTGTTCTCCCAGCCTTACTGTAGAGAACATAACTATTATAGGCAGCCAATTGAAATAAATATACAGACACCTTTTTATACCAGCGTCTGGTGCGTCGGGAAATCAAATACGGGGCCAACATCTGGTCGTTGAAGTCCACCCCTCCCATGTGGAGGTTATAGTTGTGGACTGAGAGGGGCTTTTCAACGACACTGGTTGCCCGTTCAATTTGGACTGTCGTGTCTGCGTGAATGGAGGAGAGCATGTAAACGTCACGCTTGTCTCTCCATTTCACTGCGAGCAGTTCTTCGTTACACAATGCAGCCCTCTGCCCCCTTGCAAGTCTGGTGGTAATGAGCCGTTGGGGGAAGGCCCGGCTACTAGGTCGCGCGGTGCCACAGCAGCCAATCTCTTCTAGGAACAAATGCTTGAAGAGGGCCACACTTGTGTAAAAGTTGTCCACATAAAGATGGTACCCCTTGCCGAATAAGGGTGACACCAAGTCCCAGACTATCTTCCCACTGCTCCCCAGGTAGTCAGGGCAACCGACCGGCTCCAGGGTCTGATCTTTTCCCTCATAGATCCGAAATTTGTGCGTATAGCCTGTGGCCCTTTCACAGAGCTTATACAATTTGACCCAATACCGGGCGCGCTTGCTTGGGATGTACTGCTTGAAGCCAAGGCACCCGGTAAAATGTATTAGGGACTCGTCTACGCAGATGTTTTGTGCAGGGGTATACAAATCTGCAAATTTCAGGTTGAAATGGTCTATGAGGGGCCGAATTTTGTGGAGTTGGTCAAAAGCTGGGTGGCCTCTGGGACGGGAGGTGGTGTTGTCACTAAAGTGCAGGAAACGCAGGATGGTCTCAAAACGTGTCCTGGACATGGCAGCAGAGTACATGGGCATGTGATGAATTGGGTTCGTGGACCAATATGACCGCAATTCATGTTTTTTTGTAATGCCCATGTTGAGGAGAAGGCCCAGAAAAGTTCTAAGTTCGGAAACTTGGACTGGTTTCCACCGGAAAGGCTGGGAATAGAAGCTTCCCGGGTTGGCATTTATAAATTGAGTGGCATACCGATTTGTTTCTGCCACGACTAAGTCATAGAGCTCCGCAGTGAAGAACAGCTCTAAAAACCCCAGCGCCAATCCTATCTGAGCTGTCTCCACCCGAACTCCTGACTGGGCGGTGAAAGGGGGAACTACTGGTGCGGCTGAAGTTGGGGGCTGCCAATCAGGATTTGCCAGCACCTCAGGGACTCTAGGGGCTCTACGGGCCTGTCTTTGTGGTGGCTGTGATGGGGAAACTACTGCACGTGCCACCGTACCAGCTTCTACTGCCCTTCTGGTGATCGCCACTTCACCATGTTGTACGGCAGTGCTGGTACTAGGTCCAGGACGGGCTGCGCTGCTGGTGTATGCCTCACCACGTAATCCGGCAGCGCCAGCCCCACTCTGCTGCCCTTGAAGCGGATCCTGCGCTACCTGCGCTCTAGCAACACGGGGCCGGGTACGCCTGGTGGTATCAGGGACCTCAACCTCCTCGTCCGAACTTTGGGTCAGACTGCCACTGCTCTCTACAGGTTCGTATTCTGACCCGCTAGATTCGTCAGATGAGGGTTCCCATTCCTCATCCGACTGGGTCAGAATCCTGTAGGCCTCTTCAGAGGAATACCCCTTGTTTGACATTTGGGCGTCTAAATTTAGGGGTATTCCCTGAGACTACCCAAGAAAAAAGCAAGCCTGTCTTACAAATGGGAGTGTAGCGAAGTACAGAAGCCGCTGCGATTGATAAAAAGATCAAAACTGATTTTTTATCGCCGCAGCGCTTGTGAAGTGATTGTGCAGTGATACAAAAAAAATTTTTTGTCACTGCGGCGGGGCGGGCGTGGGTGAACGCAGGTGTGGGCGACCGATCAGGTCTGATCGGGCAAACACTGCATTTGGGGTGGAGGGCGAACTAAAGTGACACCAGTACTATTATATATCTGACCGTGATCAGTTCTGATCACTTACAGATACTATAAAAGTACAAACACTGATTAGCGCTACGCTAATCAGCGAATCAGTGACTGCGGTGCGGTGGGCTGGGCGCTAACGCTAACTACCTACCAAAGGGACCTAAACTAACCTAAACCTAGCATTCAATACTGGTTAAAAAAAAAAGTGACAGTTCACAAAAGTGACACTGATCACTTTTTTCCCTTTCACTATGTATTGACAGGTGATCAAGGGGTTAATTAGGGTAATGGGGGGTGATCAGGGCCTGATGTGTAGTGATTGGTGCACTTACTTGGGATCTGTGCTCTGTGCTGGGTCCAACCGATGAAAAGGACCCAGCACATGGCACAGATCCCTTATAAAACCCATATATTTGTAAATAAAACTTATATCACCTTTTTCCATAGGTGATTTTGAAAATCACCAGCCTGCCAGCGCTGATCATTGGCTGGCAGGCTGGTGACTCACTTCTCCTGAGCCCGGCGGTGCGTTCCATTTGCGTTCCACCAGGCTCAGGAGCGCGTCATCTCGCGTCTCGCGAGATGACGCGCCCGCGCATCAAGGAGGAATGAACCGACCGCCCGCAGGACGCAATCCTGCGTGAGGCGGTCGGAAAGAAGTTAAGGGACTTTATACAGGACTTTATACAGTGACTGTAAATATTGTCATTACTAAGTGATAACCAGCATGGGTTTACCAAGGACAGAAATTTCAGACTACCCTGATTTGTTTTTATGAAGAGGTGAGTATAAGCCTGGACAGAGGGGTGGCTGTGGATGTAGTGTTTCTGGATTTTGCAATGGCTTTGGATACTGTTAGTGTTGATCGAGCACCAAGGTGCTTGTGTACTCTGGTACTCGAGTAGAACACTTTGGGGTGCTCTACAGAGCACCCAAGCACAATGGAAGTCAATGGGAGAACCTGAGCATTAAACCAGGCACACCCTGCTCTGAAGAGGGGAGGGTGCCTGATCCCACTGAGGTCTATGCAGAAGATCGCTGTACAGTGAGCAAATCCCCCAGTGTGAGTCTGTGGCTTAGGAGTCCCTGCTCTGACTCCATATATAGCTATGTCAATATATGGAGTCAGTGCTTGCGGACACCCAGTGTATTTAAATCTACATTAATCTAAATCTAATTTAGCCTCGATTTCTGAAAAGTTTCTACCAGGATTTAAACTCACAACATTCTACATTAGAGGCCAGGACCTTAATCACTCAGCTATAAAGCTGAATGATAAACTGTGTCAGAAAAACACGTAGTTTGTCATGTAGTAAGTATTCATATACAGCAGAAGTATCATTTTATATTTCACTGCAGGTAAACATGTAGCTGTAGAGCGTAGTGGTTAAGGTTCTTGGATCTAATGTAGAAGGTTTTGAGTTCAAATCCCGGCAGAAACGTTTCAGAAATAGAGGCTAAATTATATATGACTTCAATAAAATGAGAATCGCTCACTCTCACCCTCTCAGGGCAGGTGCTCTAATCCTGATTTGATCCCTCAAAATACAAGCTTCTAAAATATTTCTAAAGAAAGATTGGCACTCATATATGGAAAAATAATCGTTTATAATAACAATATAACCCTTTGGGTAAGATGCAAAATATTAAATAAAACCTTTAAAAAAATTTGATAAAATAACGGCGGAAAATTTTAAAATACCAATAGAAGTAGAGATAGATGACAATATATACCAAATGTGCTATATGATCGCTATTCGTATTTGTCCAGAATATTCTCATCAGACTGATAATATTGGATCCATTATATCTCATACGGTCTAAGTCTTAATTCATCTGGCAATTTCCACACTTTGAAATAGCTGTATTATTGAACATTTGTTTGCAGCCAGTCCTTTAAGAAAGGGAGATCTCAATACTAATTTTGATATAAGATCACTATATACACCCAGAAACACTGGTTTTTGATAAATGTCAGTTCTGAATCCACTACAAGTATTTGTAATGGTCTGTTGTTCAAGTATTAATTCAGACCCAACATTAGTGGTTGCTTGCCACTTTAGTCTTCCGACTGGACTTAAATGCCAATATTCACACCAGTTTGATATCCAATAGAGCGAAATAGAGTTATTTATAATTCTCCATTTTATCTATCTATGTTGGTGCGCAGATATACTTCAATATCTTTGATTAGCTGCAGGTAGTCGCTGTGGAACAATTGCTGATAATTGCGATACTTTTATTATAGTCCACCTTTGTGTATCAACACCTTTACCGCAATGTTTTCACTGGCATAAGAGTATTTTTCCCCACATTTGTGAGCTTACCTCAGCACCTCTTACTGCCCCGTACCGCTGGTGGTGTAAGTCTCCTTACCGCTCTCAAGCCGGCGTCACAGATGTAATGATATCGGCATTCCCCGTGCAGTCCGTGGCTGTGTCGTCATGTGATGTGTTTGCACTGGAGTTGGAAGTCTTGCCCTGAGAGGGAGAGAGTGTGCGATTCTCATTTTATTGAAGTCTAAAATAATCTTTTAATCACCCATTTGAAAATCAGCTCCTCCCTCCCAAATCATGGATATATGGAATTATATGGAAAATAAAAAACAAAAGGCAGAAAATTTTATATTTGACGTTATGGAAGGAGTATGTAGTACCCAAGTGGCAGATGAATCACTTATAGAGGTATTTAGAGAATTGGAGGGACTAATGCAAAAAAAATTAAGACAGATCTGGGAAATCCGTTCTTTGCAATAATATTTGGCTCACAATAAAATTCCAAAAGGTTTGCAATTAATTAAAACTCCTGCACAGGATCTAGTGGGGGTAGAGTTTGACAGAGAATGTGAGGAATTATTACATATACAATCACGGGCCCTCGTTGAACTTATAATTAGAAGAAGAACTGAAATTTTGGATAATTTGTCTGAAAAAATTGTTAAACTTAAGACAAAGTTAGACAAATTTCTAAAAAGACTTGACATATGAGATTTGGCAAGAAAGATTATGTCTGGACAGAACTGAGCAAGAAATCATTGCCAAAAATACGAGGAAACATAGGAATACTACCAAAAATAAGAAAAGTGATATAAATCTAAATAATGAGGAACAAAGAAAAGACAATACCGATCAAACACCAAGTGAAAGGAACGAATTAAATAGATATAATATACCCACTCAAAACAGATTTGAAACCCTGGCCCACCATTCTTTTTTAGATCAGACTTCTCCTCACCACTCGTCACAGATACGATACAGACAATCACAATCACCGGATCAAAGAAGGATCACACCGAACACATACAGACCACTATACAATCTGAGACACAGGATTCCACTGGAACAAAGGAATCAAACACATCAGAAAATGCATTCAAGGAAATACGACTCACGATCACAGGACACCCAGATAAATCACAAACAAGGGAACACTCAGGAAATTCATCACAGAGAACACTTCACAAAAAGAGAAAAGTACGAAGAGGAAAGAGAAAATGTAGAACACAGGAGGCAATATTGAATTTTAATCAAAACAACATTATTAATTTAAGCAGAATTGAGCTCACTACAGCACAGGTCACTTTATTAAATAAGGGACTGAAATTTGCACAGTAAATATCACTTAATAAATTCAATACTTACATAGGTATTCAAAAATTTATCAAGAAAATTTGTTTAAAAAAATATTTTATGAAAAATCCAATGACTATGGAACAACAAAAAAAGGATCGGCATATCCACACACATTTGAGATTGAGATCAGCACTGAGGTGGCTACTTTTCAAAAGTGTGTGGAGGTGGACTTGGGGAAATTGAAGATAAAAAAAGGATATAAAAATAACTTAACAAATGGAGAAATTAGAGCCATAAAAGAATTGCAGAAGAACCAAAATGTAATCATACATCCCGCAGATAAAGGGGGAGCAATTGTGATTTGGGGAGAGGATCAATATAATAAGGCATGTCTTAGACAGCTGTCAGATCGATTAACATATAGACCTATAAAAAAATATCCTACAGAAAACTTTAGAAGTGTCCTATCACAATATTGCGACAGGGGCCTTCAACAGGGAATTCTAACACAGTAAGAACGGGACTTTATTATGGGTACACTGGTAGATTACCAGTTTTTTATTGTTTACCCAAGGTCCATAAGAATCTTACAGATCCCCCGGGCTGCCCGATTATTTCGTGTATAGGCTCTTTGACGGCCAATCTGTCACAATATATTGATATATTACTCCAACCACAAGTAAAGACAATAAAATCATACATAAAGGACACCACACAAATTATTGCGACATTGGAGGGATTGGACGCCCATGCTGACTGGATTATGGGTACGCTGGACATCCAGTCCATCTATACCATTTTTGATCACATACATGGCATCTCGGCTTTGAGGGAAAAACTATCTAAGAATAAGGCTTGGAATCCAGAACAGATTGATTTTGTGTTGGAGGGAGTCAACCATATACTCCACCATAATTATTTTTTAATTCTATGTACAAATAAAAGGGACTGCCATGGGCACCAGGTTCGCCCCTAGTTATGCTAATTTATTTTTGGCGCAGTGGGAACATGACATCATAGATCCCAAACTGTGGGCGAAACTGGTCCTATGGCGGCAGTACATAGATGACATTATTTTTATTTGGAGTGGGGAACAAGAAGACTTAGACAAATTTATAACAGAGATTAACAACAATCCGTATAATCTAAAGTTTTCCTCTAATTTAAATGGGGAGACTGTCGAGTTTTTGTTCATACAAATCACTCAAAAAAATAACAAGTATGTTTGTAATACATTCCAAAAACCCACAGCAAAGAATGGATATATTCCCTTTTCCAGTTGCCACCTGCCGAGATGGCTTATTAACATCCCTTTCGGACAGTTTCGCCGGCTCAGACGAAACTGTACCAAAGATTTTAAGTTTGAGGAAGAGGCAGGGGCAATAAGCAATCAATTTAAAGAAAAGGAATATCCAGAGGAAACTATTAATGAAGCTTTGATAAAACTTAGAGGTTTAGATAGAAAAATATTCTTTGAACCCAAACAGAAATGTGAACATAAAGAAAACTCAGAATTGATGTTAATTCTCCCTTACAACACCCAATCCAAACAAATAGAATTGATTATTAAACGCCATTGGCATTATTTGTTAAAAGATAAGTTTATTGGTACATCACTGCCCACGATTCCAAGCATTATATATTTGAATTCTCCAAACTTGGGAATCCAAATAGCTCCATCAGTAAAACATAAACACAACAATAAAGGTTTTTCACAAAATTGGTTGCAACCACATGGTTTCTTTAGGTGTGGAAAGTGTTTAAGATGCCGGAAAACGAAATTTGCTAGAAAAACAGTATCAATAGCTTCTACCCAAAATTCATATTCCATGAATATTAATCACTTTCTCACATGTAATTCCGCCAATGTTGTCTACCTAATCCAGTGTCCATGTTCGGGACAATATATAGGTAGAACAAAGACCTTTGAAGGTCAGAATTTCTGAACATCTGAGTAATATCAATAAAGGTTATGAGAAGCACCCTTTATCTAAGCATTTGAAGGAGGCTCCTAATCAGGACCCTACGGGTCTCTCGTACATGGCACTGGAGAGCGTTGATAAACATTGGCGAAGTGGAAACCACATTGAGAGACTTTCAAGAGCAGAATCCAGAAAGATATACAAATTTGGTAGTCTTTTACCGAGAGGCCTAAACGCTGAATTAAAAATCTTTGGATCATATAGAATAACAGGATGTATGTGTGGGTGCCGATGCAGAGTTGCATGTCAGGCTGTTTTCCAGCACTGCAACCCTTCCTCGGCTCCACGCATGCACCCTCCCTTCCAAACTGGATACAATAAAGTGTTACTCCTGGATCAAGAGACAGAATGATTGAAGTTGCAAAGATGAATTCCCAAAGATGATTAGATCCAAATATATTACCGGTTATATAGGGAAGATCAATATTTTACTCAGGATATGAAATTACTTTTACATACCTCTGTAGGTTATATATTTAGTATATATCTTGTTTATAATAATTTTTATTACATTTACATTATTATATTAATATCCGATTTGAATTATATGCAACCTGAAATCATATAATAATAATTGAAGATATAGATAGTTATAACAATATGTGGGAATGCACAAGATATAAACTGTTTATCGGTCATATTCCAATTACAATGATGCAAATTCTGGGAAAAAAATGGATCATTACATGAAAAGATGCATCACAATCGCATATAAACCGCAATGTTGGAAACATAAGTAAATATGTATGACATCAGCTCCAGTCTGAACTTTTGCGATGACTTTGATCTGGACCGAATTTTGGACACCAAAAATAAGTATAAAATCCAGCAACATACTGAATTGGGGTGATGCCGCTGAGGAAGGGGAAAGTGGTCCCCGAAACGCGTTTGGCGTATAACCTGTGTTGCCACCCCATTTTCTTATGCCGGTAGACAGTGCACTATTACAAGAAAGAAGTTCAAACAAATTTACCTACTCAGATTCATCCTGCTAATTATCTATCCCCGCAAACCCCTGCCTGCAATAAGGACTTCCAACTCCAGTGCAAACACATCATGTGACGACACAGCCATGGACTGCACGGGGAACGTCGATATCATTACAGCCGGGACGCTGGCTTGAGAGCGGTAAGGAGACTTACACCATCAGTGCTATGGGGCAGTAAGAGGTGCAGAGGTAAGCCCACAAATGTGGGAAAAAAGACTCTTATGCCGGTGAAAACATTGCAGTAGAGGTGTTGATACACAAAGGTGGACTATAATAAAAGTATTGCAATTATCAGCAATTGTTTCACAGCGACTACCTGCAGCTGATCAAAGATATTGAAGTACATCTGCGCACCAACATAGATAGATCAAATGGAGAATTATAAATAACTCTATATCGCTCTATTGGATATCAAACTAGTGTGAATATTGGCATTTAAGTCCAGTCGGAAGACTAAAGTGGCCAACAGTTTTTCATTAAATGTCTGATCTGAGTAGTATGACAAGCAATCACTAATGTTGGGCCTGAATTAATACTTGAACAACAGACCATTACAAATACTTGTAGTGGATTTAGAACTGACATTTATCAAAAACCAGTGTTTCTGGGTGTATATAGAGATCTTATATGAAAATTTGTATTGAGATCTCCCTTTCCTAAAGGACTGGTCCTAGGAGAGTGGCTGCAAACAAATGTGCTATAATACAGCTATTTGAAAGTGTGGACATTACCTGATGAATTAAGACTTAGACCTTATAAAATATAATGGATCCAATATTATCAGTCTGATGAGAATATTCTGGACAAATACGAATAGCGATCATATAGCACATTTGGTATATATTGTCATCTATCTCTACTTCTATTGGTATTTTCCGCCGTTATTTTATAAAAATTTTTAGGTTTTATTGAATATTTTGCATCTTACACAAAGGGTTATATTGTTATAATAAACGATTATTTTTCCATATATGAGTGTCAATCCTACTGTAGAAATAAATTATATGTATTTTATATTTATTTTAGTAATTGTAAAAATTGTATGGCACCAAAATAAATGTGTAATTACTAAAACATTTATAAAAATATATATACACTCACCTAAAGAATTATTAGGAACACCATACTAATACGGTGTTGGACCCCCTTTTGCCTTCAGAACTGCCTTAATTCTACATGGCATTGATTCAACAAGGTGCTGATAGCATTCTTTAGAAACGTTGGCCCATATTGATAGGATAGCATCTTGCAGTTGATGGAGATTTGAGGGATGCACATCCAGGGCACGAAGCACTCGTTCCACCACATCCCAAAGATGCTCTATTGGGTTGAGATCTGGTGACTGTGGGGGCCATTTTAGTACAGTGAACTCATTGTCATGTTCAAGAAATTAATTTGAAATGATTCGAGCTTTGTGACATGGTGCATTATCCTGCTGGAATTAGCCATCAGAGGATGGGTACATGGTGGTCATGAAGGGATGGACATGGTCAGAAACAATGCTCAGGTAGTCTGTGGCATTTAAAAGATGCCAAATTAGCACTAAGGGGCCTAAAGTGTGCCCAGAAAACATCCCACACACCATTACACCACCACCAGCCTGCACAGTGGTAACAAGGCATGATGGATACATGTTCTCATTCTGTTTACGCCAAATTCGGACTCTACCATTTGAATGTCTCAACAGAAATCGAGACTCATCAGACCAGGCAATATTTTTCCAGTCTTCAACAGTCCAATTCTGGTGAGCTCGTGCAAATTGTAGCCTCTTTTTCCTATTTGTAGTGGAGATGAGTGGTACCCGGTGGGGTTCTCATGCTGTTGTAGCCCATCCGCCTCAAGGTTGTGCGTGTTGTGGCTTCACAAATGCTTTGCTGCATACCTCGGTTGTAACGAGTGGTTATTTCAGTCAACGTTGCTCTTCTATCAGCTTGAATCAGTCGGCCCATTCTCCTCTGACCTCCAGCATCCACAAGGCATTTTCGCCCACAGGACTGCTGCATACTGGATGTTTTTCCCTTTTCACACCATTCTTTGTAAATCCTAGAAATGGTTGTGCGTGAAAATCCCAGTAACTGAGCAGATTGTGAAATACTCAGAACGGCCCATCTGGCACCAACAACCATGCCACACTCAAAATTGCTTAAATCACCTTTCTTTCCCATTCTGACATTCAGTTTGGAGTTCAGGAGATTGTTTTGACTAGGACCACACCCCTAAATGCATTGAAGCAACTGCCATGTGATTGGTTGATTAGATAATTGCATTAATAAGAAAAAGAACAGGTGTTCCTAATAATTCTTTAGGTGGGTCTATATATATATATATACATATATATATATATATATATATATATATATGTATATCCAAGGTGGCCAGCCATCTGCTGCAGGGTGAGAGAGGATTAGCCAGCAAGCAGGCCACAGATTCTCCAGTGGCCGGCCTGCCGAAAACTAAAAGAGACCGGGATGTAGATGTGTGTCACTGGGAACTGGAGTGCCAGAGCAAGTGAGCAAAGTAAAAGTACTTATCTGTCTGCATTATATAATATTTTTCATTGTCCCGAGGAAGATATTGATACTGTTCCTTAACACATTGATGTTGTAGCACATAATTAGTGTATTATGCCATGATAGTTGAAGATAGTATGTGACACGAGGGGAGCAGGTGGTTGTAGAGGTCACATGTCCCTCCATCGATGGATAGTCGTAGAGAAGATCGGAAGTGCCTGTCCCAGAGCCATATAGACTGACTCCAGCAGCAGGGACCGGGTGAATACCTTCACCACTGCGGGTCAGCCATGTCTGGCGGTCTGATTTAGTCTTGGATAACCGCTTTAAAGTCAGAACTCTGGCTGGGCCACTTAAGGACATTTATACAGTTGTCCCAAAGCCACTCCTGCATTGTCTTGGCTATGTGCTTAGGGTGATTCTTGTTTAAAGGTAAACCTTTGGCCCAATCTGAGGTCCAGAGCACTCTTGATCAGATTTTTATTAAAGGGGTTGTCTCACCTCACTATTTCAGGATGAGGCTGTTGGCTAGCTATGCACTTTCTGCTCTGCAGGTGGGTGGTGACTGTAAGGTTGATTGATGGCACAAGCAAGGAGCGTGCACGCTTCTGAAGCTGGTAATGAATCATATTCACTAGCAGCTTAAGCGCTGAGGTCCTTCTTCAGATCGTGACAACCAGCTAGTTATAGTAATCCTGGTTGTCACATTCTGTCCCCTGTTTTGCCATTTTGTCCCCCCACCCTTTATACCAGGGATCAGCAACCTTTGGCACTTCAGCTGCTGTGAAACTATCACTCCCAGCATGCAAACTTTATTGCCTATTCTTGTAACTCCCATGGAAGTGAAAGGAGGATTCTGGGATTTGTGGTTTCAGAACATCTAGAGTGCCAGAGGTTGCTGATCCCTGCTTTATACCATAGTAGAAAAGGTTCTTGCATCCAATCCTTTGTCTGCAAAAGCACTGTGTGCATCAACCAGGATTTTCTACCTATAGATCTCAACTCATATATCCTCTCCCTTCCACCTGCCCCCTATTCACAGCCAGGGCCAACGCGTCCTATAGGCGGACTAATTCGCCACCTAGGGCACCCCTTGGGAAGGGACGTCGCCAGGAGCGCCGGCCCTCCTCATGCTGTAGCCGCCCGAGTGCTCTATAGAGAGCCTCAGGTGGCTGCAGCACTTAGTGTGCACTTCCTTTCAGTCCAGCCGGGTAGAGGAAACAAATGCTCCTGTACCGTGGACCGGACAGAGCTTGGCCATGCTACACTAGAGGTAGGGAAGTGTGTGTGTGTGGGGGTGGCGGAGAAGAGAGTGACAAGGGAGAGAGGGGGTGAGAAAGAGAGTGACAAGGGAAGGAGGGGGGCGAGAAAGAGTGACAAGGGAGGGGGGGATGAGAGTGACAAAGGAGGGAGGGGGAATGAGAGTAACAAGGGAGGGAGAGGGGAATGAGAGTGACAAAAAGGGGGAGAGAGTGACAAGGGAGGGGAGTGAGAAAGAGTGACAAGGGACTAAGGGGGGGAATGAGAGTGACAAGGGAGGGAGGGGGGAGAAGAGAGTGACAAGGGGGGGAGAGAGTGACAAGGGAGGGAGGGGGTAGAAGAGAGTGACAAGGGAGGGGGGAGAGATTGACATCCATCACACACACACAATGCAACCCTTACACACAAAGACAATGCACTCCTTGCACACATACACAGAAACACACAATGCATCCCTTACTTACAATGCATCCCTTACACACACAGAAACACAATGCATCCCTTACACATGCTGAAACACAATGCATCTCTTACACACACTCAATGCACCCCTTACACACACTCAATAAATCCCTTACAGACACACACACTGCATCCCTTACATACACAGAAACACACCTTGCAGCCCTTACACGTAGAGACAGAGATTTACACAATGCTTTCCGTACACACATTCAGAAACACACAATACATACCTTATACACAAACACAAACTTTTTTCTATCCCTTACACGAAAATACACTGCAATCCACTACACACACACACTGCATCACCCACACAAACTGTTTTTTTTTCTCTACAGCAACACATAACACATCCCCTACACACTTCACCCACTGTGAACAAATTCATGGGTGGAACATGTAGGTGGACTTATGGGTGGGCCTTATGGGTATACTCACTGTCAGGCCCTGGGACCCAGACCTTGAGCTGTGTAAAGGGCCTAAAACATGGCGCTGCTTCCTGTTCTCCCAGAACATTGATTTTTGTGACCACAGTTACAAACTGCCTCCAGAGAGCCTGTCTACACAAGACCACATGGAGCCAGACTGCAGCTAGAGCCCATCATAGTAAGTAGGCAATCTAGTATATAATTTGTGGCACTAGTCTCCAATTTACCTCACATTAAAGGGACACTATAGTCCCCAGAACCACTGCAGCTTAATGTAGTGGCTCTGGTCTTTATAGCCTGTCCCTGCAGACTTTTTAATGTAAACACGGCGGCACTGCAGCACTGGCATTAGTTAACATGGCAGATCATATGGGTGGGGCATTGTGATGTCATATGTGGGGGGGGCAAGCTATTTTTTTTGCCTAGGGCAGCAAAAATCCTTGCACCGGCCCTGTTCACAGCCTAACTTACATTCAGCCCTTTCCAGGAACGGTTTGCTCTGGAGTGCACTGTTATCTCTGTATTTGCATAGAGATAACAGTGGCTTCCAGCAGCATTGCTCATCCTCTGATGTTATGAGCTATGATCGATCGCTCCGTTACCTATTTAGCAGTGCTTCAAATCTCAAGCAGCAGCCTTCCTAATTTTCATCAGAAGATGACATCTAGCAGGGTTTGGAGCTGCAGTAGCTATGTACAACAGCTTCAAGGCTATACCTGCCTGGGAGCTGTTTTATTGAAGACTATAAGCAGATATGAGGTGGCCGTGGAAAGGTAGCTAAAATGCATGTGAGCCTATGCGCCCTCCTGTGATCCCTGCCAACAGATCACAGGCCGTATCTGTTTTTTACTGTGCGCAAAGGAGGCCACCGCTGCTGGATAGCAGTGGTGGCTGTAACCCATAACAACCAGTGAAATCTAAAATGGCTTGAATAAGCTAAAGAAGGCAATTTGGACCAATTGGATACATTAAGAAGTGGCTTATAATAGTGTTTTATTATAATAAATAACACTTAGTGAGGTGAGACAGCCACTTTAAGAGTATCTCTGTACTTTGCTCCATTCATCTTTCCCTCAACTTTGACTAGTCTCCCTGTCCCAGATGCTGAAAAAACAACCCCACAGCATGATGCTGCCACCACCATGCTTCACTGTAAGTACTTCCTGTTTCTTCCTGACATGACACTTAGAATTAAGGCCAGCATGTTTAATCTTGGTTTCATTAGACCAGAGAATCATGTATATCACAGTCTTGGACTCCAGGTGGACTTTCATGTGTCTTTTACAGAGGGGAGGCTTCTTTCTGGCCATTCTGCTATAAAGCCCAGATTCATGGAGTGCTGCAATGATGGTTGACCTTCTAGATTTTTCTCCCAAGCTTTTTGCAGCTGAGCCAAAGTGACCATTAGGTTCTTGGCCACCTCTGTTACCAGAGGTAACCCTCTGTTACCCTTCTCCCTTGAGTTGAGTCTTTCCAAATCATGGGATGAATCCAGGGGCGTAGCTAACGGCTCATAAGCCCTGTTGCAAGAGTTTAGCTTGGGCCCCCCTTCCCTCAGTGCTTTGTGTGTTTTCCTATGCAGCACAAGGGTCTTTGGGCCCCCTTAGGCTCCTGGGCCCAGTAGCGACTGCTACCTCCGCACCCCCTATAGCTACGCTCATGGATGAATCTATCTAGATCACAGTGTCTCTACCAACCTAAAATTATGGTTTTGGTGAACTCTCCACGACACTCCCACTGTCAGTTAAACAGTAAATATATATATTGGCACTCAGTTATCTGGTGTTGCATAGAATAATCAAAAGCATTATGTATGTAAAAATATGTTTTTATTATCAAAAATACATGTAAAAAATTAAATTAAATTCAAAATAATAAAAATGGAATGTTATTAGAAATAAAAAACAGCACCCAAGTTCTCGGGCCGAACACATCGGGATGCTCAGGTGCTCTGTAGAGCACCCGAGCACTAGTGATGAGCGGCAGGGGCAATATTCAAATTTGCAATATTTCACGAATATTTGGCCTCTGCCAGTGGGGGAGGGGGACAAAAATGTTGTTTTCACTTTCTCATTAAGGGAGATTGATAGCAGATTGATGGGAAATCGTGATTTTTATTTTTTTTATTTTAGCAGAAGGTCACAACATCACAAATTCTGAAGAATTCATTTTATACAATTGTTCAAAAAATGTACTAATTTAACTCAGTGGGGGACATTGATGAAGCCCTATACACCACAATTCTGGCGTTAAAAAGTCACACATTAAGGCGCACAGAATCAGAAGTTATAGCTGAAGTGTACGCCAGCCTGTAGTTGGAGTAGACTTCACTTTTAGGCGCAAAGCAGGACAGAGGTGCCCTGCTGATTTATTAAAAGGCCTCTGATTTATTAAAAGGCCTCTTAATGGGCTGAGCATACCAGTCTTCTATAATATTTATGGCACATTGTGAGGAAATTTTATTGATATCTCCCTTATATCCGCTGGTATGGTCATAATTACCATGCTGGATAATGTACTTGGGGATTTGGTGATAAGGATCTGCCGGTGCTTCCACTGTCTCCAATGGTGATTCTATCACTGTACTCTGTATATTGCACATTATACTGTATCGAAATGATATGCTAGATTTGCTGCACATCTCCTACAATGCTCGGGGTTATTGGGGATTTTGTCGTTGTATTTATTGAAAATATTTGTCTGTTATACTTTTATTTCAATAAAAATTATCTGATTTAAAAAAAAAGGCCTCTTAATAAATCAAGCGCATCTCACGCCCATGCAGGGAGATCAAGAATGGCAGATGGATCCGCCAGTCTTGATATAACTCCCCCAGTATATTATACATAATGAGCAAAGCTTTGTCCTTCTCTGTAATTGTGTTTCTGCTTTTTAAATTCTCATAACATTCTTACCATACTTTTTTATTGACATAAAAAAAAACTCTATATTCTTTGACATTTTGATTAGATGTATTGACAATCACATTAGATGGTGGATGAGTGACATTTGAAGTTCACAGTTTTATGTTTCATGTGTTTCCTGAACTTAATTGTTTTTATTATCATCCTTAGCAGTTTAGAAATGTAATCAGTGATAGCGGTAACAGGATAATTATAGACAGTCACACAATTTCCATTACAAATGAGTAGGTGGCAGTTTAAAGATGTAAATCTGTAGGTGGAAAAATAGTATATTTCAGTCACATTGGAGCATAATGATACATATACCAACAAAAACATCATAGCATCGTGACTGAGACAATAATGTTGGTAAGGTTTATTAATAAATAAATTAAAGTAGCAGGCATGTCCAAAAAATGGTTGCTTTACTGCACATTTCTTTAAAATAAACCGTGTGTCCTAAAAGGTGTTTGAAATTTCTGTAAAGGCCCCCATACGCATCTGCTAAACTTGTCATTTTCAGAATGGCTGGCCAACAATCTAATGTGTATCGGGAGTTCCTGTACCTCCCCTGACTAGGAGAGAATAAGAATTGGATACAGTGAATTTTAATGGCCAATACTTTTGTTTCCTTGGGAAATATGCTGCTCCCAGAGATGTAGACAGCTTCTAAGGGTGTATGGGCAGCTTTAGACTGAATAGGTTATTATACGCAATTTTTCTTTAGTAGGAAGAAGCTATCATTTCCAAGGAGACATTAAAGTTGCACAGGTTATCTATGTCTACGTTATCTATGTAAAGAACAGGTGCTATAAGATATTTCTAACCACAATTCAATACGCTTGTCAAAGAGGTTAACTTTTGCAGAGTAAAGACAGTCAGCCTACTTGACAGGCTATTGGATGAATGCGCTTAACGTTTCAACTTCTGGCACATCATATTCTGTTCTGAGAAATTATAGGAGTGGTATTCAGTGTGAAAGAATAAAAGAACTGAATTACTGGACCATTAATTAAAATATCAATCATGGAATCCTCAGCAATCATTGCACAAATAAGCGATTTTACCCGTAAGAGTAATTCACCAGAAATATGTAGTCATTATAACCCACTGTCCTAATAATTAATGAGCTAATATATTATTGAGAAATAGCCTCTAGGTAATTTGATTCCAGCTCACCCGCCTTTTCTTGCTAGGTGCACGGATGTAAAGGATGAAGCCTTGTTGTAATGGGTTGAAAGGAAGGAAATCTGGCACTCACAATTGATGAAGACGTAGGTTCCTTCATTTGGTCATGCAATATATCAGGTACAGAGGTACAGAATAATTCATAACCAGTGATGCCCTTGTCAGTCTACGCGTTTTAAACGACAACGTTCTTATTCACGAGTCATAAATAAGAACGATGTCGTTTGAAACGCGTGGACTGACAAGGGCATCACTGGTTATGAATAGAGATGAGCGAACTTTAAAAAAAAGTTCGGCGTTCGGGTTGTGGTAATCGCCGCATCCCGTTATGGATTCCACTTCCGCGGACTATCGCGGCATATGGAATCCATAAGGGGCGGCTTCCACGAACCCGAACTGTTGAACAGCCGAAGGACCTGGGGTGACGTCACCATCATGTGATCAGTGCAGGGGGCGTGACTCAGCACTGGATTTGATATAAAGGAACCTACGACTTCATCAATTTTAAGTGCCGGATTTCCTTCCTTTCAACCCATTATTGAGAAATAGTAGCCTGCATGAATAACTGAATCAGGTTCAAAGGAAACTACTCGTATTAATGAACTCTGAACTCACATACAAAATAATAAAAGATATGAGCAAATAGTAAACAGTGGCTCCACCCACTTCACAAATATGAGTTGGTGCACACCTGCCGGTTCACCCTTAACCGTTAGAAAAGACTAAAAATATAAAGTAGATGCAGGGGCACACAAATATCTGGTCAATGGACTATACACATATGCATGGAAATATATTTAATAAAAGCGATAACATATAAAATGAATTAAAAGATGCTAATCCAATAGAGATCTTATGTGATACACAGAATATAAAAATAATATAAATAAAATCAAACATCGACCATACGGTCTAATGGTGAATCTTCTGCTGGTTAAATACCATGTAGGAGCTTTAAACCTCTAAAGTGTCTGTATAGATCCTTCTAATATAGACCATCAGGTATAGCGTCTCACTTGTGGGATGGAGTTACGGTCTATGATGCAAGTCTCTTTTAGAGTGAGGGTGGTCTATTGGTGATCCAAACGTAATGTCCTTAAGACCGTAAATAGATTTAAAAGTCACACGGGAGACCCGTACCTTATCAGATCCACAATGGGTAGTGACTGACAAACATAGAGGCTTACTTTACCATCCTCCGTCTCACATCAGTAGCCTTCCTTTATTCCCTTGTGCCGCGGGGATACAGTCAAGTACCTTCTCCCTGCCAGGACCTGGCGCGGCGTCCCACGTGGTCACTGTCGTCACTAGGTGGCGTCCCACGTGACGATGGCGGGTGCGTCCGATTGGCTGAATGTGTCTTGGACGCAAGAGGTGAACGGAACAGTTATTCTGATTTTGCGATCCTCTATATTGCGGTTTATGAGAGGAAGGGTAGTGATGGTTTGTCCTCCTTTTAATGTATATCCTTCGAATTGCTTGCCTTTTACCCAAACATATCCATATTAATCATATATTTAACTGTCTATTATTGCTTTAAAGAGGACCTGTCACCTCTCTGATACATCTGTTTTAGAAACTACTTGTATTCCCCATGTAATAAAAATTCGGTAGCATCTACTCTTTTAACTCTATGATGTGCCATCCTCTTAATATTCTTGCTAGAAGTTAATAATGATTTGCCAGCAGTCTGCAATAAAGGTCAAACTAGGTGTTACCAGTTAGGGGTGTGACCCTGCACAATCTGACACTATTCAAAAAGTGTTGACAGTGGCAGAGAAAGGGCACAACATAAAGATATAGGAATAGATGCTCCAGAATTGCTATTGCATGTGGAATGCAAGTAGTTACTAAAACAGACATGTCTGGAGAGGACCAGGTCTTCTTTAAAAGTGTGCACTGCCACCATAGCTTTGCTTTTATCTATTAACCCCTTCCCAACTGCTGCTGTACATGTATGGGAGAAGTCGGGTCTTTAAAGATGGTGCCCGCACACAAGGCCATGGGCACTACAGCCACCGGGTTTTTTCTGTTTTAACCCTTAGTATAGTGGAGGATCTTTTATTTTTGCGTTTTCATTTTTCTTCCCTATCTTCCTTGAGCCATGACTTTTTTATATTTCCATACACATAGCTGTATGACTGTAGAACTTATTTTTTGAGGGATAAGTTGTAGTTTCTATTGCCACCATTTAATATGGCATACAATGTAGTGGGAAATGATAAAAAAATTCCAAATGGGGTGGAATTGAAAAAAAAATGCAATTCTATTTGTGGTTTTTGTTTCCACAGCGTTTTGTTTGCAGCAAAACTGGCCCATAGCCTTAATTCTCTGGGTCATTACGATTACAATGATACCCCAGATATATAGATTTTTTAAATGTCTAAGTAGTGTGAAATAAATTGAAACTTTGAAAATTTTTTTTTTTTTATATCACAATATTCGGACCCCCATAACTTTATATATATTTATATCTACTGAGCAGAGTAGGGGTTCATTTTTAGCTGAACAATCTGTAGTTTTTGTTGATACCATTTAAGTGTGTGACTTTTTGATAACATTTTATTACATTTTTTTGGATAAGAGATGCAATGAAAAAATGGCAAATTAATCATTTCGACCCTTTTTTCCACTGTGCCATTTGCTGTATTGGAAAAATATTACGGGGATTTTCAGACACAGTGATACCCATGATGTTTACATTTTTTGTTACTTATGTATTTATTTTTTTATTATACGGAAAGGGGGATGTTTTAAACTTTAATTTTTTACATTTTTATATATACTTTTAACAGTATTTTTTAACCTTTTTTGTAATGATTTTGAAGCTCGTATTTGAGAGTTCAAAATCCAATTTAAGAATAAGAATGGCCAAAATGTGGCCAAAAAAAGAAATGCAGCTTCAATGCCCTTAGCCTCTTCAGCAAGGCTGAGTGTATTGAAATCAATTACAGGCATCCTCACTGGCCACAGGCCACAGAGGATGTCGGTAAGAAGGTATTTTCACCCCTTAGATGTCATAATTCCAAGTGAGATCACGGCATCTAAAGGCTTTAATTACAGCAACAATAAGCCGTAGGTCTCTGCTGTTTGAAACAGCAGAGACCAACTGGCCATGACACCTGCTGCATGTGCGAGCGGGCGCAATGCTTGCCTATCGCTCCAGCACCGTACATGTGTAGCGAAAGGGACAACAGACACCCAGGTCTAATGTATGCGATCAGCAATAATGCTGATTGGAAACATTTCACCCCTCAGATACCGTGGTCAAATGTGAAATTTTTTTTTTTTACTTTTCTGTTCTTATGATGGATCAGAAGAATGTGAAATTAAACTGTGATGTGAACCTAGCCTAACTCTGAATTTTTTCACACTATATGACCAAAAGTATGTAGACACCTGACTAGTGTGGAGCAAATCGAAGCATTCGAAGTGGAATTAATTCTGAAGTTTAGGAAAAATTCAATTAACCATGAACCTGAATTTCCTCTCACTAAAATGGTGGCTGCACATGGTACAAAGTCAAAGTAAGAAGCCTGGGAATGCGAACCAGCCCTGCAGCCAGCCAATCCATGGATAAACATCCCCTGTGATGTCATAGCTCTATAAAAGCCTCATCTCACGTGGCCATTTCACTGTAAGCTGATCATAGGGAGCGACCTGACAACCGTTCATGCGCTAGGGCAAATGTTGCTGAAAACTGTTTAAAAAATAATATTAGATAGGCAGAGTGCAGGTACACTGCAGGAAGATCATAGGGAGAGTTTTTTGAGACATTAGGGAGAGCATAGAGAGACAGCAGGGAGATAACAGGTTGAGTGTCATCGCTGCTTGCATCTTGTTCAACTGCTGCCACATTCATAGTTAATCTGTTATTTTATACATAGATTTAATGTGCCTAAGTATTAAAGGGTGGACTAATATACTGCTGTGTGTATCTTCTTCAACTCCTGCAACATTCATAGTTAATCTGTTATTTTATACACAGACTTACTGTGCGTCAGACTAAGTATTAAAGGGCGATCTAATATATCACCCCATGCATCTTGTTCAACTGCTGCCACATTCATAGTTAATCTATTATTTCATATATACACTCCTCTAGGCGTGCATCTACTAATCATGACAGTCGGTTGGAAGCACATGTTGCAAAAGGTCAGGAATGTGCGCAAGAGACAATTGAGGGTGCCTTAAGTGAATACCAAACAAATGTAGATGATGATGTAGCTGATCGCACATGGGAACCGGGTGAAGTGGGGGCATCAACATCATCAGTGGGTAAGGGTTGCAGCATGCCCAAGAGACAAAAGGGTGAAAACGTGCCCATGAAACAGCAGTGTAGAAGTGTGCCCGTGAGACACCAGGGTGGAAGCACTGGGAGATCTGCAGCCAAACACAGGAGGGGTACACCATCTGCTACTAGGTAGACTACCTATGAGGAACACACTAGCAGTTCACGGGTTAATAAAAGCAGTGACAGGCAGTCATCATGCAGTGGTGGAGGGAAAACGCCATACTCACTAGTGTGGGAATTTTTCACAAAATCGCTGGGGACATTAATTTGGGAGTATGCAGGATGTGTGGGCAGAAGATGAGGCATGGGTGCTAATGTTGGCACAATGGCTATTCCCCAACATCGCCTGATATGTGATATTTCCACCCATTGGAACTCCACATTCCATATGTTATACCACCTGTACGAGCAAAGGAAGAGGTAAACTATTTCTAATGCAGCAGACGGACAGGTCTATTCCGCAGTGTAATTTTCACATTTGCCAATGGCAGCTCCTGAGTGACAAATATAGTTTGCTCAGGCCCTTTGAGGAGGCCACTTTTTTTTACTATTTGTCAGTCAGTAGAACTATGTGATGAATTATGTAATTCCGCTCCTTCGCGTCTCTTGGAGGGGGTGCTGACAAATCAGATTGGTGAAAGGACAGAACATGTGGAACATAGCCCCCTGAGCCCTGAAGTGGTTAAACTGGAGGAGGAGCATGAGGACATAAACGCCCAGTAATTTTATATACAACTAGATGGTTTATCTTCCCAAGCGAGAGGAGCAGGAGGAGCATGAGGAGCTGGAGGGCAATGATGAAGATGGCACAGATGACCCCGACAGACAGCGGCAGTATGCAGTGGAGATAGAGGTAGGGAGGCCCTCTGAGCCCCTTGTGCAAATGTTCAAACGCATGCTTTCTTGTTTGTGTGGTAGCTGCCACATTGCCAGGAATCTTCAGAGGGATAACTTTTGGCTATCCACATTGTTAGACCCTCACTACCAGTCAAAAATGGGTGCATTTTTAGACTCTCTAAGAGGGATGCAAAAATAGCCTACTATTGAGATATTCTTTGTAGTCAGTTAGTTGCTGCCTACGATCACTATTGCCCATCCTCACAAAGGTCTTACCAGGGAGATCCTCTGCGCTCACGTTCCACTGCCATGACTGGTGGTGTGGGGGGGAGGTGTTTACAGGAGCAGCACCAGCTCCATATGGAGCAACTTCAGTCTGGAGTCTATGATGAGCAGTTTTCTTCAGCCACCTACTGAAGAAACTGCCCAGCAGAAGCAGGACATGCAGCAGAACCTCAACCAGCAGGTGGTGGCATACTTGGACTGCACCATCACCCATGAGCCAAGATCTCTGAACTACTGGGCATGCATACTTGAATTGTGGCTGCAACTGTTCGAGTTTGCCCTGGGCATGCTTTCCTGCCCTGCCAGCAGCTTGACATCAGAGTGGGTGTTCAGTGTGGCGAGGGCATGGTTAATAGAACTAGTCTGTTGAGAGACTAACCTTCATAAAGAGGGATCAGGCGTGGATCAACCAGGATTTCCAGAGACTGGTGCCTGATTCATCTGAATAGATCCATTCTGCCACTAATGATCATACTGTAGTGTGCTGCTACATCTGAATATTCTGCAAAATGGGCCGTTACTCCTGGCCAAGTGCTGCTGCCACCTGCCTGCTGCTTCTACTGCCATTCCTACAATGGGGCTTCTTGGCCTACTGATATGTACATGTTACATTTTTAAAAGGATATACATGCCACTAGGCAGTGGGTTTTGCTGCTATTGTGATCTGCCACCATCTTGTGCTGTATGCTACTGCTGTTGCCCTCCCCCCTCCCCACTCTGTCATGGGGCCACCACTGCCACTGCTGTTGCGCCCATACCCACTCTGCTATGCAGCCACTATTGTCCTTGTTTGTCCACATTAACATAATTGCTTATTTTCCCATTCTTCTCATCTGTCAGAAGAACAAAAAATAAAGATCCTGTATTTCGAGCATCCGTAAAGGCCTCTATCACATGGTCAGTATTTGGTCAGTGCCTTGCATCAAAATTTTAACAGTATTTGTAAGTCAAAAGCAGGAGTTCGTCCAAAATACAGAAGAGTTGCAAATATTACTTCTGTTTTGGACCCATTTCTGTCACTATTGACCCTGTTACTGCCACTAGTGTTGGCTTCCATCCCCACTCTTTCATGGGGCCACTACTGTCAATGCTACTGCCACTGCTGCCACCCTCCACACTTTGTCATGGGGCTTCTGCTGTCACCTGTACTGCCACCCTCCCCACTCTGTCATGGGGGCACTATTGTTACTGTTACTACCACTGCTGCTGCTGCTGCCACCCTCTCCACTTTGTCATTGGGCAAATACAGTCTACAGTGATAAGTTAGACCTGGCACTAACATTGACATATAAGGTATACTTGATTTATTGTGATTGATGACTAATTAATTCATAACAAAACAAATTTCTTGTTGAAGTTCAGTGAATCGGCCAAATTTTTCAAAATGTCGATCATCTCTAAACCTTAACATCACTACTATATGCATTTGTTGGATATTCTAATCCAAAACCATGGTTATTTAAAATGTATTTGTATGTCTAGAATTAAAATTACTCTTTACTAACCAAAACTCCAGAAAACAGCACCATACCTTTATCTCTCCTCCTCCATATTTTATGGTAGGCACTATGCTTTCCATTGTCTGGGCATCATTAAAACTCAGAGTCATTCATCAGACTTATATAATGAATTTATGATTAAAGTGTAACTGCCGTTTCATTTTTTATACCCTATTGGTATAGTACACCCTGCTGTAAAAATGGTTTTGTGCTTTCACCTCATAATAACTAGTGAAGAGCGGCAGGGGCAATATTCGAATTCGTGATATTTTGCGAATATTTGGGCAAATATTCGTCATATATTCGCGAATTCGCGAATCCTAATCTTCAGGCATTATTTTCTTGATTGCGAAAATTTGCATAAAAATTCGCATAGACTGGTATTTAAAAAAATCAAATTAATAATAACACCAAGAAATGTGTGTCATTTTCACATTGATTAGGCATCTTCTCAAAGCGTTCTCTGATATAAACAAGAGATGGGGAGAGCACTGGGAGAAGGAGCACAACCCTAAGTGCCTAGGCTTGGGCAGAAAGTATGTGTGTGTGTGTGTGTGTGTGGGGGGGGGGAGGGGGGGGCTGCCTTATATGCTGCTTTCTCCTGAATGGTAGCAGGCTCGGACTGGCCCACAGGGGTACAGGGGAATCCCCCCGTGGGCCCCTGAGCAATGTGGGCCTCTAGCCTCCCACCCCCTGCACAAGTGGCACATAACACAGTAAAATTACTGCACTACATACATATATTCAATTTACAGCACCTCCACCAGCCTATCTTTATATAAAAAGCTTGTTAGATTATTAATTATATTTGAATGTATCCATACGGTGGGCACCCAAAATAAATTTTACTGGTGGGCCCTAGGCAGCCCAGTCCGACACTGAATGGTAGCATCTAGAAACTTGAAAGCTGACATTCCAGGCTTTCATACAAGACCAGAATGACAGCTAAAGTCCAAACAACAGAGACAAAATTACTGTTAGAATTCGAGTCGGGAATAATCGTGGGTAAAACCTGCTTTTACTTTCACTTTCAGCTGCATTCACTGTATCCCGATTTCTTTGCAAATAGTTTTTATTTGGTTTTCAAAAATTTTATAACACACATTGCACTCAAATGTATACAATGATTTCTATCAGTGATATCTTCCCCTGTTCTTAAAATATTGCTGTCATTCTGGTATTGTCTGAAAGCTTGAAGTGGTTATAAACAATACAAAGCCTATATCTCTGGCTAGTACCAAACCAGAAATATGAGCAGCTGCCCCCCCCAAAAAAAAATTCCGTACGAACCCGTATGAGCCCTGTGGAGGCTAAACTGGAAGAGGATGAGGGGGAGGAGGACATTGGAGCACAGGCAATGTGTAGCGAAATGGGTGGTTTTTCTACTCAGCTGACAGGAGAGGAGGAGAAGGAACAGCCAGAGGATCTTTAGAGCAATCAGGAAGATGAGACAGAAGACCCAGACACACCGTGGCAGTATGCAGTGGAGATGGAGGCAGGGAGTCCCTTCGAGTCACTTGCACAAATATCCCTCTGCATGCTCACTTGCTTGCGTAGTGACAGCCGAATTGTCACCATTCAGCAGAGGGATGACTTCTGGATCTCCACCTTGTTGGACCCTCACTACCGGTCCAGAATGGGAGCCTTTTTTACACCCACTGAGAGGGAGGACAAACTGAACTACTACATAGACATCCTATGTAGTAAGTTGGCCACTGCCTATTTGCGCCATCGTCCATCCTTTCACAGGTCTGACCGGGGGGCCCTCTGCGCTCGAGTTCCACTGCCATGGCTGCTGGGGAGGGGTGGGGTGGCAGGAGCAGTACCAGCTCCATCAGCAGCAGCCTGAGTCTACAGTCGCTGATGAGTAGCTTTCTTCATCTGCATAGTGAAGAAACTACTCATCAGCAGCAGGTAGACCTGGAGCAGGTCCTGAACCAACAGGTGGTGGCATACATGGACAGCACCCTGCCAACCCACATTAAAGATGCTCTGGACTACTGGGCAGCCATACTGGATTTGTGGCCGCAACTGACAGAGTATACCCTGGAAAAGCTGTCCTGCCTGGCCAGTAGTGTGGCATCAGAGTTGGTGATTAGTGCAGTGGGGGCCATAGTGACCCCAAGGAGAACTCGACTGTCACCCAAAATGTGGAGAGACTGGTCTTTGTCAAGATGAATCAGGATCAGCCAGGATTTCCACCCACCAATTCCTGATGCATCTGATTATATCATCCATGCCGCCTCACCCAATCCTTGAAAAAAAAAGACCGGTTTCTTCTGGCTACCTGCCTTAGCTACTACTCTGATGCTGCCACCCGTCTGATGCCACACATCTGATGCTAAGTGCTCCTTTTTTCACCCACCTTCGTCAGCGGGTACTGGAATTGCCACCCACCGCCCCACTCTGCCACCGGGTCACTTTGTGGTATCCTGTTGCTGCTGCCGCCATCTCCACACTATTTCGACTTTCCACTCTGTGGTATCGTGACGCTACTGCTGCTGCCATCTCCACACTATGTTACCTTGCCTTTTTGTGGTCTCCTGATGCTGCTGCTCCAATCTCCATACCATGTCACCTTGCCACTCTGTGGTATCCTGCTGCTGCTGCCACCTCCAGACTCAGTCATTGTGCCACTCTATGGCCTAATCATGCTGCTGCCACCTCCACACTCTGTCATTGTGCCACTATGTGGCCTACTCATGCTGCTGCCACTTCTACACTCTGTCATTATGCCAATCTGTGGCCTTCTCCTGATGCTGCTGCTGCCGTAACTTCCAGACTAAGTCATGGTGCCAGTCTGTGGCCTACTCATGCTGCTGCCACTTCCAGACTCTGTTATTGTGCCATTCTGTGGTCTCCTCATGCTGCTGACACCTCCAAACTTGGTCATTGTGCCACTCTGTGGCCTCCTGATTCTGCTGCCACCTCCAGACCCTGTCATTGTGCCATTCTGTGGCTTCCTCATGCTGCTGCCACCTCCACACTCTGTCATTGTGCCACTATGTGGCCTATTCATGCTGCTGCCTCCTCCACACTCTGTCATTGTGCCGTTCTGTGGCTTCCTCATGCTGCTGCCACCTCCACACTCTGTCATTGTGCCACTATGTGGCCTACTCATGCTGCTTTCACTTCCACACTCTGTCATTGTGCCACTCTGTGGACTACTCATGCTGCTGCCACCTTCACACTCTGTCATTGTGCCACTCTGTGGCCTACTCATGCTGCTGCCACTTCCAGACTCTGTCATTGTGCCGTTCAGTGGTCTCCTCATGCTGCTGCCACCTCCACACTTGGTCATTATGCCACTCTGTGGCCTCATGACCATCCTTATTCTGTCACTGTGCCAGTATGTGGGCTACTCATGCTGCTGCCACCTCCAAACTCTGTCATTGTGCCGTTCTGTGGTCTCCTCATGCTGCTGACACCTCCACACTTGGTCATTGTGCCACTCTGTGGCCTCATGATTCTGCTGCCACCTCCAGACTCTGTCATTGTGCCATTCTGTTGCTTCCTCATGCTGCTGCCACCTCCACACTCTGTCATTGTGCCACTCTGTGGACTACTCATGCTGCTGCCACCTCCAGACTCGGTCATTGTACTGCTCTGTGGTCTCCTCATGCTGCTTCCACCTCCACACTTGGTCATTGTGCCACTCTAGGGCCTCCTGATTCTGCTGCCAACTCCAGACTCTGTCATTGTGCCGTTCTGTGGCTTCCTCATGCTGCAGCCACCTCCACACTCTGTCATTGTGCCACCATGTGGCCTACTCATGCTGCTTCCACTTCCACACTCTGTCATTGTGCCACTCTGTGGACTACTCATGCTGCTTCCACCTCCACACTCTGTCATTGTGCCACTCTGTGGACTACTCATGCTGCTGCCAGCTCCAGACTCAGTCATTGTGCTGCTCTGTGGTTTCCTCATGCTGCTGCCACCTCCACACTTGGACATTGTGCCACTCTGTGGACTACTCATGCTGCTGGCACCTCCAGACTCAGTCATTGTGCTACTCTGTGGTCTCCACCTGCTTCTGCCACCTCCACACTTGGACATTGTGCCACTCTGTGGCCTCCTCCTGATGCTGCTGCTACCTCCACACTCTGTCATTGTGCAACTCTGTGGCATCCTGATTCTGCTGCCACCTCCACACTCTGTCATTGTGCCACTATGTGGCCTACTCATGCTGCTGCCACCACCACACTCTGTCATTATGCCAATCTGTGGCCTCCTCCTGATGCTGCTGCCGTGACCTCCAGACTCAGTCATTGTGCCAGTCTGTGGCCTACTCATGCTGCTGCCACTTCCAGACTCTGTCATTGTGCCGCTCTGTGGTCTCCTCATGCTGCTGACACCTCCACACTTGGTCATTGTGCCCCTCTGTGGCCTACTCATGCTGCTGCCACCTCCACGCTCTGCAATTGTGCCACTATGTGGCCTACTCATGCTGCTGCCACCTCCTTACTCTGTCATTGTGCCACTATGTGGCCTACTTATGCTGCTGCCACCTCCAGACTCTGTCATTGTGCCGTTCAGTGGTTTCCTCATGCTGCTGACACCTCCACACTTGGTCATTATGCCACTCTGTGGCCTCCTGATTCTGTTACTGTGCCAGTATGTGGCATACTCATGCTGCTGACACCTCCACACTTGGTCATTGTGCCACTCTGTGGCCTCCTGATTCTGCTACCACCTCCAGACTCTGTCATTGTGCCATTCTGTGGCTTCCTCATGCTGCTGCCACCTCCACACTCTGTCATTGTGCCACTATGTGGCCTACTCATGCTGCTGCCTCCTCCACTCTCTGTCATTGTGCCACTCTGTGGACTACTCATGCTGCTGCCACCTCCACACTCTGTCATTGTGCCATTCTGTGGCTTCCTCATGCTGCTGCCACCTCCACACTCTGTAATTGTGCCACTATGTGGCCTACTTATGCTGCTGCCACCTCCACACTCTGTCATTGTGCCACTCTGTGGACTACTCATGCTGCTGCCACCTCCACACTCTGCAATTATGCCACTCTCTAGCCTCGTGATTCTGCTGCCACCTCCGCACCCTGTCATTGTGCCACTCCGTGGACTACTCATGCTGCTGCCAGCTCCAGACTCAGTCATTGTGCTGCTCTGTGGTCACCTCATGCTGCTGCCACCTCCACACTTGGACATTGTGCCACTCTGTGGACTACTCATGCTGCTGGCACCTCCAGACTCAGTCATTGTGCTGCTCTGTGGTCTCCACCTGCTTCTGCCACCTCCACACTTGGACATTGTGCCACTCTGTGGCCTCCTCCTGATGCTGCTGCTACCTCCACACTCTGTCATTGTGCCACTCTGTAGAATACTGATTCTGCTGCCACCTCCACACTCTGTCATTGTGCCACTATGTGGCCTACTCATGATGCTGCAAGCACAATAAAGAGAACTGCCAATGATTGCTGTTCTCAATAGTCCCAATAACGTCATATAAACTAACTCAGATAACCACGGACTAAACCGAGGCAATGGGAAACAATAAAACGCAACTTTTACTAGATAAAGGTAAAATAGCGCATCAACATAGACAAAACAAACAAACAAATAATTACAGTGAAGCTTCCATTAAACCGTGCACAGTAATAAATGGAACGAGCTCACCATAACGTGGATCTCAACACAGGTTCCCCGGTACACACATAATTTGCAGGATGGCATTTGCCGTCCTCTGGTACAGATGAGGGGTCCTATGCGGATAGTAGGGAAGGCTGATGGCACGGAAGGGGTCACGGTAGGGAGATGGTAAACCTTAGGAAGCCCTGGTAGAAAGGGGGAAGGGGCTAGTTGCTCCCGGCCTATCTACACAGAGCAACCGCCCCGAAAGGGGCGACCCCGTCCGGATACCTGACCCTAAATAGGGGGCCTGTCCCTTTAATAACCCTCAAGTAAAAAGATCTTGCTCCCGACGTGACACGTTTCTCCTGGGTAGTTCATCAGGGGACCAAGAAGTATAAAAATAGATGGCCAATAATGCAATGGCTCAAAAAGTTTGTGTCAGATAGCCAAAAAGGCTGGGTCCTTTAGCGAGGGTAAAAGGAAAAATAGTCCATAATAGGTTGCAATACCATATGGGACAGCGGTACAACACTGCAGTATCCAAGGGGTAGCATACACGCTCACCCCTATAACAACAATGCCCAGGGTATCAAATAGAAAAAATACTGGCTGTAGGCTGCCACACCAGTGGGTGAGGAAAACCAAATTACTATGGCCAGAGTTGCTGTGTGTCAGTGCGCTTTAAATAGGCTACTTACTCATCATAGAACGGCTCCACTTCCTGGACGCTACACATGGGGCCGGCTCCATTCTCCGGAACAAACAGGAGTCACGTGAGCCGCGCTCCAGTCACGTGTGCGGAAGTGCGGGGCCGGAGCCTCGTTGCTAGGTTACCGGGACGCCCACAGGTCGTTAGCGCCGAGGAAGCCCGCAAGTACAAAAGTCAGGCTCAATGCGGAGTCCTGAATGATAGTAAAATAGTGACAATGCACCCAAACAATGGAGTATGTAAATGCAGGTTCTTTACACTACTGGACCATAGAAATACATTATCCAATCAAAGAAATGAATATGGATATAGACAATATGGTGACACATGGATGGTATAAGAAGTCAAAACAAATATAAATATAAAAGGAGGGGGGGTATGCAACGGTAAAGTGCAATAATTGCCCAACCCATAAATGTAAGTATAATAAGTTCAAAGAAAACTACTGAAGCTGAGCTGTTCATTGAGTCCCCCAGGGGAGACCGTCCTTAGATAGTAAATCCAGCGGGTCACACTCTGTCATTATGCCAATCTGTGGTCTCCTCCTGATGCTGCTGCCGTGACCTCCAGACTCTGTCATTGTGCCGCTCTGTGGTCTCCTCATGCTGCTGACACCTCCACACTTGGTCATTGTGCCACTCTGTGGCCTCCTGATTCTGCTGCCACCTTCACACTTTGTCATTGTGCCACTATGTGGCCTACTCATGCTGCTGCCACCTCCACACTCTGTCATTGTGCCACTATGTGGCCTACTTATGCTGCTGCCACCTCCAGACTGTCATTGTGCCATTCAGTGGTCTCCTCATGCTGCTGACACCTCCACACTTGGTCATGATGCCACACTGTGGCCTCCTGATTCTGTCACTGTGCCAGTATGTGGCCTACTCATGCTGCTGCCACCTCCAGACTCTGTCTTTGTGCCGTTCTGTGGTCTCCTCATGCTGCTTACACCTCCACACTTGGTCATTGTGCCACTCTGTGGCCTCCTGATTCTGCTGCCACCTCCAGACTCTGTCATTGTGCCATTCTGTGGCTTCCTCATGCTGCGGCCACCTCCACACTCTGTCATTGTGCCACTCTGTGGACTATTCATGCTGCTGCCACCTCCACACTCTGTCATTGTGCCATTCTGTGGCTTCCGCATGCTGCTGCCACCTCCACACTCTGTCATTGTGCCACTATGTGGCCTACTCATGCTGCTGCCACCTCCACACTCTGTCATTGTGCTACTCTGTGGACTACTCATGCTGCTGCCACTTCCACACTCTGCAATTGTGCCACTCTCTAGCCTCGTGATTCTGCTGCCACCTCCAGACTCTGTCATTGTGCCATTCTGTGGCTTCCTCATGCTGCTGCCACCTCCACACTCTGTCATTGTGCCACTATGTGGCCTACTCATGCTGCTGTCACCTCCACACTCTGTCATTGTGCTACTCTGTGGACTACTCATGCTGCTTACACCTCCACACTCTGCAATTGTGCCACTCTCTAGCCTCGTGATTCTGCTGCCACCTCCAGACTCTGTCATTGTGCCATTCTGTGGCTTCCTCATGCTGCTGCCACCTCCACACTTTGTCATTGTGCCACTCTGTGACATCCTGATTCTGCTGCCACCTCCACACTCTTTCATTGTGCCACTATGTGGCCTACTCAGGCTGCGGCCACCTCCACACTCTGTCATTATGCCAATCTGTGGCCTCCCCCTGATACTGCTGCCGTGATCTCCAGACTCAGTCATCGTGTCAGTATGTGTCCTACTAATGCTGCTGCCACCTCCACACTCTGTCATTGTGCCACTCTGTGGCCTACTCATGCTGCTGCCACCTCGACACTCTGCCATTGTGCCACTTTCTAGCTTCGTGATTATGCTGACACCTCCACACTAGGTCATTGTGCCACTCTATGGCCTCCTGATTCTGCTGCCACCTCCAGACTCTGTCATTGTGCCATTCTGTTGCTTCCTCATGCTGCTGCCACCTCCACACTCTGTCATTGTGCCACTATCTGGCCTACTCATGCTGCTGCCACCTCCACACTCTGTCATTATGCCAATCTGTGGCCTACTCCTGATGCTTCTGCGGCTGCCGTGACCTCCAGACTCAGCCATTGTGCCAGTCTGTGGCCTACTCATGCTGCTGCCATTTCTAGACTCTGCCATTGTGCCGCTCTGTGGTATCCTCATGCTGCTGCCACCTCCACACTTGGTCGTTGTGCCACTTTGTGGCTTTCTGATTCTGCTGCCATTTCCAGACTGTGTTATTGTGCCATTCTGTGGCTTCCTCATGCTGCTGCCATCTCCACATTCTGTCATTGTGCCACTATGTGGCCTACACATGCTTCTGCAACCTCCACTCTCTGTCATTGTGCCACTCCTTGGCCTACTCATGCTGCTGCCACCTCCACATTTGGTCGTTGTGCCACTCTCTAGCCTCATGATTTTGCTGCCACCTCCAGACTCTGTCATTCTGCCATTCTGTGGCTTCCTCATGCTGCTGCCTCCTCCAGACTCTGGATTTGTGCTGCTCTGTGGTCACCTCATGCTACTGCCACCTCCACACTTGGACATTGTGCCACTCTGTGGCCACCTCCTGATGCTGCTGCCACCTCCACACTCTGTCATTGTGCCACTCTGTGGCCTCCTGATTCTGCTGCCACCTCCACACTGTCATTGTGCCACTCTGTGGCCTCCTGCTTCTGTTGCCACCTCCAGACTCTGTCATTGTGCTGAAATTTGATCTCCTCATGCTGCTGCCACTTACAGACTTTTTCATTGTGCTTTTCTGTTGTCTCCGCATGCTGCTGCCACCTCCACACTTGGCCATTGTGCCACTCTGTGGCCTCCTCCTGATGATGCTGCTGCCACCTCCAGACTCTGTCATTTTGCCAGTCTGTGGCCTCCGGATTCTGCTGCCAGCTCCACACTCTGTGATTGTGCCACTCTGTGGTCTCCTCTTTATACTGCTGCTGACTCCACCTCCAGAATCTGTCATTGTGCCACCCTGTGGCCTACTCATGCTGCTGCCACCTCCACACTTTGTCATTGTGCCACTCTGTGACCTACTTATGCTTCTTCCACCTCCAGAATCTGTCATTGTGCCGCTCTGTGGTTTCCTCATGCTGTTGCCATCCCCACACTTGGTCATTGTGCCACTCTCTGCCCTCCTGATTCCGCTGCCACCTCCAGACTCTGCCATTGTGACATTCTGTGGCTTCCTCATGCTGCTGCCACCTTCACACTCTGTCATTGTGCCATTCTGTGGCCTTCTCGTGCTGCTGCCACCTCCACACTCTGTCATTGTGCCACTCTGTGGCCTACTCATGCTGCTGCTAATTCCACACTCTGTCATTGTGCCATTCTGTGGCCTTCTCGGGTTGCTGCAACCTCCACACTCTTTCATTGTGCCACTCTGTGGCCTCCTGATTCTGTTGCCACCTCCAGACTCTTTCATTGTGCCATTCTGTGGTTTCCTCATGCTGTTGCCACCTCCACACTCTGTTATTGTGCCACTCTCTGGCCTGCTCATGCTGCTGCCACCTCCAGACTCTGTAAGTGTGTCATTCTGTGGCTTCATCATGCTGCTGCCACCCCCACACTCAGTCATTGTGCCACTCTGTGGCCTCCTCCTGATGCTGCTGCCACCACCTCTAGACATTGTGCCACTCTGTGGTCTCCTCATACTGCTTCCACCTCCAGACCCTGTCATTGGTCCACTATGTGGTCTCCTCCTACTGCTTGCTCCTAACCACTATGTCATAGGTCCACTCTGTGGACTTCTCATACTTTTCTAACCCTCCCCATTTCATGACTGGCCCCCTATTTTGGCTTTCGGCCTGGCTGACACAATCATTAATTTGACCTTTCTTCTTAACTGTCAGAAGCAAGGAAAAATGAGACGCACAACATATCCTGTCTGTGTAGCAGCTATAAGGCCTGTATGGTCCCATCAGAATTGGCTTATGATTTGGTAGCCAAAAGCAAGAGTGGGCACAAAACACAGGAGACATGCAAATATTCCATTCATGTGTCATGTCTGTTTTGAATCCACTCCTGTTTTTTTGGGCATTAGCAATACTAATGGATGATTGAGCAAATGCTGACATAGTGAAGGGGTATGCTCCACAGACAGGATCTGTATTTTGAGTGTTATTGTTGTGACGGATCAGAGGAAGGGTAAAATAATCAGTGATGTCAACACAAACATTCTGCTGACGCCCTCTCCACTCTGTCAGGGGGCTCTACTTGTATAAGCGTTTAATAGAACAGGTTCTGTAGACATCTATGTGGAATCAGCTGATGAGCGTGTAAGAGGACAGCGCTTCTTCTTGATGCTAACACCGACCTGTAAGGATGAGTTGATACTTGAGTTATTTGGTCAGTTTTGGCCCCTGACTGCCCAAATAAGTGAAGTATGCAGTGATTCTAAGAGCGACCCCTGTCATCTGCATATCATACAGTATTATTTCATTACCATAGCAGACTTCCTATGCATGTTACTGCAAGGCAGTGTTCTGCACCACTTTAAAGGCTCTCAGCAGCCAGGAAATAGCTGTTCGTTAACACGATTTGCCGTAAATAAATCCGGATCAAAGCAAATTTTTCCTGAAAATTTGGCCCACTGGCTGAATTGAATTTTTTTTAAATTTGCTCATCTCTAATTATGAGATTTCCTTTGTGTGATGCATTGCATCGTGAATTTAGAGGCCTTGTCTCCATGAGTGTAATATTTGAATTGGGAGTGAAGGTAAAGCTTAACTGAAGCATTATTCAGGATTTATTTAAAATCCTCACGTAGGTTGGTAAGTTCTGTGAGGTGGGCATCTAGTAGAGACGGCTTGTGTAAGGTCTCTAACCGTTGGATCTGGGTAAGAAGTGTATCTATGTGGGCTCTCCTTTTCTTTTTAAGCTTGGTCCCCCTACAGATAAACTAACCTCTCATATATGCTTTATGGGCATCCCATAGCACTTGGGGCGGGGTCTCTGGTCGAGAGTTAATAGAAATGTATTCCTCCAGTAGCTTTTGGGTGCGAGTTAACTGTTCACCTGGAGAAATAAGTTGCTCATTCAGACACCATCTGAAGGAGCGTGGTTCTAAATTAGGCGCAGACAATGTCAAGAACATTGGAGAATGGTCTGATAAATGCATGGTGCCTATACTGGTTTGCCTAAAAATCTGAAGGTGTTCTTTTGATACAAACAGGTAATAAAGTCTTTGGTAAGACCCATGGACCTTTGAAAAGAAGATGTAGTCAATAGAGATGGCCCGAACTATCCGCTGGCGAACAGTTCCCGGCGAACATAGCTTGTTCGCGTTCGCCTCAACGGGCGAACACATGCGATGTTCGGTCCGCCCCCTATACATCATCATTGAGAAAACTTTGACACTGTACCTCACAGTCAGCAGACACATTCCAGCCAATCAGCAGCATACCCTTGCTCCCAGACCCTCCCATCTCCTGCATCCATTTTAGATTCATTCGGAATTTGCAGTCTTAGTGAGTGAAGAGAGAGTGTAGTTGCTGCTGATTTAATAGGGAAATCGATAGCTAGGCTAGTGAATTCAGTGTCCACTCCAGTCCTGAAAGACTCATCTGATCTCTGCTGTAAGGACAGCGTCCTGACAGCACCCCACAAAGCCCTTTTTAGGGCTGCAACATTAGTCTGCTTTTTTTCCCTTTATATACATATTGCAGTTGCCTGGCCTGCCTGTGTGTGAGGAGCTGCAGGCCCACAGACTGTAGTGTGCCCACTGCCAGTGCCCACCCCTTCATCCCGTGTGGCACCGGACTTTGCATAAAAAAAAGGCATTTAATTTTTACACTTTAATCTAAGGTTAGTTGCCTGCCAGTGTGTGTCAGGCTGACTTCCACTGACTGTAGTGTGCCCACTGCCAGTGCCCACCACTCATACCAGCTGGCACAGGACTTTGCATAAAAAAGGCATTTAATTTTTACACTTTAGTGTAATTTCAGCTGCTTGCCTGCTGCTAGTGTGTGTCAGGCCGACTTCAACTGACTGTAGTGTGCCCACTGCCAGTGCCCACCCCTGTCATTCCGTGTGGCACAGGACTTTGCATAAAAAAAGGCACTTAATTTTTACACTTTAATCTAAGGTTAGTTGCCTTCCAGTGTGTGTCAGGCTGACTTCCACTGACTGTAGTGTGCTCACTGCCAGTGCCCACCACTCATAACGGCTGGCACAGGACTTTGCATAAAAAAGGCATTCAATTTTTACACTTTAGTGTAATTTCAGCTGCTTGCCTGCTGCTAGTGTGTGTCAGGCCGACTTCAACTGACTGTAGTGTGCCCACTGCCAGTGCCCACCCCTGTCATCCCGTGTGACACAGGACTTTGCATAAAAAAAAGGCACTTAATTTTTACACTTTAATCTAAGGTTAGTTGCCTGCCAGTGTGTGTCAGGCTGACTTCCACTGACTGTAGTGTGCCCACTGCCAGTGCCCACCACTCATAACGGCTGGCACAGGACTTTGCATAAAAAAGGCATTCAATTTTTACACTTTAGTGTAATTTCAGCTGCTTGCCTGCTGCTAGTGTGTGTCAGGTCGACTTCAACTGACTGTAGTTTGCCCACTGCCAGTGCCCACCCCTGTCATCCCGTGTGGCACAGGACTTTGCAAAAAAAAAAAACGGCACTTCATTTTTACACTTTAATCTAAGGTTAGTTGCCTGCCAGTGTGTGTCAGGCTGACTTCCACTGACTGTAGTGTGCCCACTGCCATTGCCCACCACTCATAACGGCTGGCACAGGACTTTGCATAAAAAAGGCATTTAATTTTTACACTTTAGTGTAATTTCAGTTGCTTGCCTGCTGCCAGTGTGTGTCAGGCCGACTTCCACTGACTGTAGTGTGCCCACTGCCAGTGCCCACCACTGTCATCCCGTGTGGCACAGTACTTTGCATCAAAAAAAGGCATTTAATTTTTACACTTTAGTGTAATTTCAGTTGCTTGCCTGCTGCTAGTGTGTGTCATGCCGACTTCCACTAACTGTAGTGTGCCCACTGCCAGTGCCAACCACTGATACCGGGTGGCACAGTAGCTTGCCGATAAATATGGCATTTAATTTTTAGACAGTAGTCTAAATTCAGTTGCTTGCCTGCTGCCAGTGTGTGTCAGGCCCACTTCCACTGACTGTAGTGTGCCCACTGCCAGTGCCAACCACTGATACCGGGTGGCACAGTAGCTTGCCGATAAATAAGGCATTTAATTTTTAGACAGTAGTCTAATTTCAGTTGCTTGCCTGCTGCCAGTGTGTGTCAGGCCTGCTTCCACTGACTGTAGTGTGCCCACTGCCAGTGCCAACCACTGATACCGGGTGGCACAGTAGCTTGCCGATAAATAAGGCATTTAATTTTTAGACAGTAGTCTAAGTTCAGTTGCTTGCCTGCTGCCAGTGTGTGTCAGGCCGACTTCCACTGACTGTAGTGTGCCCACTGCCAGTGCCAACCACTGATACCGGGTGGCACAGTAGCTTGCCGATAAATAAGGCATTTAATTTTTAGACAGTAGTCTAAATTCAGTTGCTTGCCTGCTGCCAGTGTGTGTCAGGCCGACTTCCACTGACTGTAGTGTGCCCACTGCCAGTGCCAACCACTGATACCGGGTGGCACAGTAGCTTTGCCGATAAATAAGGCATTTGATTTTTACACAGTAGTCTAATTTCAGTTGCTTGCCTGCTGCCAGTGTGTGTCAGGCCCACTTCCACTGACTGTAGTGTGCCACTGCCAGTGCCAACCACTGATACCGGGTGGCACAGTAGCTTGCCGATAAATAAGGCATTTAATTTTTAGACAGTAGTCTAAATTCAGTTGCTTGCCTGCTGCCAGTGTGTGTCAGGCCCACTTCCACTGACTGTAGTGTGCCCACTGCCAGTGCCAGCCACTGATACCGGGTGGCACAGTAGCTTGCCGATAAATAAGGCATTTAATTTTTAGACAGTAGTCTAAATTCAGTTGCTTGCCTGCTGCCAGTGTGTGTCAGGCCCGCTTCCACTGACTGTAGTGTGCCCACTGCCAGTGCCAACCACTGATACCGGGTGGCACAGTAGCTTGCCGATAAATAAGGCATTTAATTTTTAGACAGTAGTCTAAATTCAGTTGCTTGCCTGCTGCCAGTGTGTGTCAGGCCCACTTCCACTGACTGTAGTGTGCCCACTGCCAGTGCCAACCACTGATACCGGGTGGCACAGTAGCTTGCCGATAAATAAGGCATTTAATTTTTAGACAGTAGTCTAATTTCAGTTGCTTGCCTGCTGCCAGTGTGTGTCAGGCCCACTTCCACAGACTGTAGTGTGCCCACTACCAGTGCCAACCACTGATACCGGGTGGCACAGTAGCTTGCCGATAAATAAGGCATTTAATTTTTATACAGTAGTCTAATTTCAGTTGCTTGCCTGCTGCCAGTGTGTGTCAGGCCCGCTTCCACTGACTGTAGTGTGCCCACTGCCAGTGCCCACCACTCATACCTGGTGTCACAGTAGCTTGCCGATAAATAAGGCATTTAATTTTTAGACAGTAGTCTAAATTCAGTTGCTTGCCTGCTGCCAGTGTGCATCAGGCCCACTTCCACTGACTGTAGTGTGCCCACTGCCAGTGCCAACCAGTGATACCGGGTGGCACAGTAGCTTGCCGATAAATAAGGCATTTAATTTTTAGACAGTAGTCTAATTTCAGTTGCTTGCCTGCTGCCAGTGTGTGTCAGGCCCACTTCCACTGACTGTAGTGTGCCCACTGCCAGTGCCAACCAGTGATACCGGGTGGCACAGTAGCTTGCCGATAAATAAGGCATTTAATTTTTAGACAGTAGTCTAATTTCAGTTGCTTGCCTGCTGCCAGTGTGTGTCAGGCCCACTTCCACAGACTGTAGTGTGCCCACTGCCAGTGCCAACCACTGATACCGGGTGGCACAGTAGCTTGCCGATAAATAAGGCATTTAATTTTTAGACAGTAGTCTAATTTCATTTGCTTGCCTGCTGCCAGTGTGTGTCAGGCCTGCTTCCACTGACTGTAGTGTGCCCACTGCCAGTGCCAACCACTGATACCGGGTGGCACAGTAGCTTGCCAATAAATAAGGCATTTAATTTTTAGACAGTAGTCTAATTTCAGTTGCTTGCCTGCTGCCAGTGTGTGTCAGGCCCGCTTCCACTGACTGTAGTGTGCCCACTGCCAGTGCCCACCACTCATACCGGGTGGCACAGTAGCTTGCCGATAAATAAGGCATTTAATTTTTAGACAGTAGTCTAAATTCAGTTGCTTTCCTGCTGCCAGTGTGTGTCAGGCCTGCTTCCACTGACTGTAGTGTGCCCACTGCCAGTGCCCACCACTCATACCGGGTGGCACAGTAGCTTGCCGATAAATAAGGCATTTAATTTTTAGACAGTAGTCTAATTTCAGTTGCTTGCCTGCTACCAGTGTGTGTCAGGCCCGCTTCCACTGACTGTAGTGTGCCCACTGCCAGTGCCCACCACTCATACCGGGTGGCACAGTAGCTTGCCGATAAATAAGGCATTTAATTTTTAGACAGTAGTCTAAATTCAGTTGCTTGCCTGCTGCCAGTGTGTGTCAGGCCTGCTTCCACTGACTGTAGTGTGCCCACTGCCAGTGCCCACCACTCATACCGGGTGGCACAGTAGCTTGCCGATAAATAAGGCATTTAATTTTTAGACAGTAGTCTAAATTCAGTTGCTTGCCTGCTGCCAGTGTGTGTCAGGCCTGCTTCCACTGACTGTAGTGTGCCCACTGCCAGTGCCCACCACTCATACCGGGTGGCACAGTAGCTTGCCGATAAATAAGGCATTTAATTTTTAGACAGTAGTCTAAATTCAGTTGCTTGCCTGCTGCCAGTGTGTGTCAGGCCTGCTTCCACTGACTGTAGTGTGCCCACTGCCAGTGCCCACCACTCATACCGGGTGGCACAGTAGCTTGCCGATAAATAAGGCATTTAATTTTTAGACAGTAGTCTAATTTCAGTTGCTTGCCTGCTACCAGTGTGTGTCAGGCCCGCTTACACTGACTGTAGTGTGCCCACTGCCAGTGCCCACCACTCATACCGGGTGGCACAGTACCTAGCACGCGTAGTACCACTTATCTATAAAAAAATGACAGGCAGAGGCAGGCCACCCCGCAGGGGCCGTCGTGGTCGTGGTACTGTGATTTCCACTGTCCCTGGAATAATGCCCAGTGTTCAGAGGCCACGTACCCTGAACCCGAAAAATTCTGAGGACATAGTTGACTGGCTTAGACAGGACACCCAATCTTCAACTGCTTCCGCTAAGAACCTTGACGCACCATCCTCCTCCAGCTCAGCTTCGGTCACCTGCTCTCAAGTTACCACACTCCCGCCCGCCGCCATCACCACCACTACCACCACAGCCACCACAGCCGCTTCACTTGATGCGTCAGAGGAGTAATTTACACATCAGTTGGATGCAATTAGTAATGCGCAACCATTATTGCCAGATGATGTAGATTACGGGGATATGTTTCAGTCAGGCAGGATTACACACATGGACGTACAGTGTGATGATGATGATGATGATGTTGTACCCGCTGCTGCTTCCTTTGCTGAGGTGTCAGATACAAGTGAAGCGGTTGATGATGACGATGTTTCCACGGATGCCACGTGGGTGCCTGCTCGAAGAGAAGAAGAGGGGGAAAGTTCTGAAGGGGAGACAGAAAGAATGAGGAGACGAGTTGGAAGCAGGGGGAGGTCGTCGCAAGGAGTTAGTGGCACAGTCAGACAGCATGTATTGGCACCTGGGGTCATCCAGACAGCACGCCAGTCAACGCATGCTGTTGCCACCACCAGAATGCCGTCATTGCAAAGCTCAGCAGTGTGGCATTTTTTTTGTGTGTCTGCCTCTGATAAAAGCAATGCCATTTGCAACCTGTGCCAAAAGAAACTGAGTCGTGGGAAGTCCAACACCCACCTTGGTACAACTGCTTTGCGAAGGCACATGATCTCACATCACAAACGCCTATGGGATCAACACATGAGTACAAGCAGCACACAAACTCAAAGCCACCATGCTCCTCCTGGTCCAGCATCTTCAGCCACGTCAACCACTGCTGTCCTCCCTGCCCCCTCTCAACCACCTGCCACTCCATCTCTCACCTTCAGCAGTTCCTGCTCATCTGCCGACAGTCAGGTGTCTGTCAAGGACATGTTTGAGCATAAGAAGCCAATGTCACAAAGTCACCCCTTGCCCGGCGACTGACAGCTGGCTTGACGGAACTCTTAGCCCGCCAGCTTTTACCATACCAGCTGGTAGAGTCTGAGGCCTTCAAAAAATTTGTCGCTATTGGGACACCACAGTGGAAGGTACCCGGACGAATTTTTTTTTCAAAAAAGGCAATCCCAAACCTCTACCATGTCATTGAAAAGGAAGTCATGGCATCTCTGGCATACAGTGTTGGGGCAAGGGTCCATCTGACCACTGATACCTGGTCTGCAAAGCACGGTCAGGGCAGGTATATCACGTATACTGCGCATTGGTTCAACCTGCTGACGGCTGACAAGCATGGAATGCGTGGCTCCGCAGCGGAGTTGGTGACACCACCACGACTTGCGTGCAGACCTACTGCCACCTCCTCTACTCCTACTCCATCCTCTTCGATATCCTCCTCGGCTGAGTCCTCTTCTGCTGCGGCGTCTGGCTGCACATCAACTGAATCCCCTCAGCTCCCCAGGTGTTATTCCACATCCCGGATACGACAGTGTCACGCTGTCTTGGGGTTGACTTGACTGAAAGCAGAGAGCCACACAGGACCAGCACTCCTGTCAGCCCTTAACGCACAGGTGGATCAGTGGCTGACCCCGCACCAACTGGAGATCGGCAAAGTGGTGTGTGACAATGGAAGCAATCTGTTGGCGGCATTAAATTTGGGCAAGTTGTCACATGGCACATGTGTTGAATCTCATCGTACAACGTTTTGTGTCTAAGTACCAAGGCTTACAGGACGTCCTCAAGCAGGCCAGGAAGGTTCGTGGCCATTTCAGGCGTTCCTACACGGCCATGGCGCACTTTTCCGATATTCAGCGGTGAAACAACATGAAAATGAGGCGCTTGATTTGCGACAGCCCGACACGTTAGAGTTCAACACTCCTAATGTTCGACCACCTGCTCCAACAAGAAAAAGCCGTCAATGAGTATTTTATGACCAGGGTGCTAGGACAGCCACTGCGGAGCCGGGTATTTTCTATCCACGTTACTGGACACTCATGCGCAATGCCTGTAGGCTCTTGCGTCCTTTTGAGGAGGTGACAAACCTAGTCAGTCACACCGAAGGCACCATCAGCGACCTCATCTCATTTGTTTTCTTCCTGGAGCGTGCCCTGCGAAGAGTTCTGGATCAGGCTGTAGATGAGCGTGAAGAGGAAGAGGAAGAGTTGTGGTCACCATCACCACCAGAAACATCCTTATCATCGCTTGCCGGACCTGCAGCAACGCTGGAAGAGGAGTATGAGGAAGAGGAGTCAGAGGAGGAATGTGGCGGCTTTGAGGAGGAGTAAGACGAACCACAGCAGGCACCCCAGGGTGCTCGTTGTTGTCAGCTATCTGGGACCCATGGTGTTGTACGTGGCTGGGGGGAAGAACAGACCGTCAATGACATCAGTGAGGATGAGGAACGGGAAATGAGTAGCTCTGCATCCAACCTTGTTCAAATGGGGTCTTTCATGCTGTCATGTCTGTTGAGGGACCCACGTAAAAAAAGGATGAAGGAGAACGACCTGTACTGGATGGCCACGCTACTAGACCCCCGGTATAAGCAGAAAGTGGCAGAAATGTTACCAAATTGCCGAAAGTCGGAAAGGATGCTGCAGTTCAAAACCAAACTAAAAAATATGCTTTACACAGCTTATAAGGGGGATGTCACAGCACAACGGGAATCTAACAGGGGAAGAGGTGAGTGTAATCCTCCTCCTACCACGGCGGCAAGGACTGGACGATTTACAGATGTGTTGTTGATGGAGGACATGCGGAGATTTTTCAGTCCTACTCATCGCCACAGCCCTTCGGGATCCAGCCTTAGAGAACGACTCGACCGACAGGTAGCAGACTACCTCGCCTTAACATCAGATATCGACACTCTGAGGAGCAATGAACCCCTTCACTACTGGGTGTGCAGGCTTGACCTGTGGCCTGAGCTACAGCATCCCAGTTTGCGATAGAACTTCTGGCCTGGACCTTCAGTGCAGCAGGAGGCATTGTCACTGACAAGAGAAGTCGCCTCGGTCAAAAAAGTGTTGATTACCTCACCTTCATAAAGATGAATGAGGCATGGATCCCGAAGGGACTGACAGTGGGGGATACGTTTGACTAACAAAAGGCCTGATTACATGCCTTGGCCTCAAAATGGTCCCCACGCTGCTGTATTTAATGTCTGCATACCGGATGCCTTTCGTGAATTCTCCACCACCAACTAGGGTTCAAGCCGCAATGTTTTAGTCACTTTTCTGCCTGGAAAACATCAATTTTTCCGGCCGCTGCTACAATAGCGGCTGCAACAATGCCATTATTTTTCAGGTATGTGTACATGCCTAATTTTTCTGTCCTATGGTGCAGCACTGTGGCTGCAAAAACAAACCAAAAAAAAAAGGCACATACAAGTGTCAATTCCCCTTCGTGATCGTTACCTTGTTGTGGTGAAGGGGCTTGCGGTTCGCCCGGTTCGCCCGTTCGCGAACATTTGCAGAAGTTCGCGTTCGCTGTTCGCGAACGGAAAATTTTATGTTCGCGACATCACTAGTAGTCAAGCCGAGCAGGATTAAAAAGTCTCCAAATATCACAAACAGACCATTTCTGTAGTTTTTTCTTGAGATGTTTAAGATCTTTGGTGGAAATTGCTTTTAGACATTGAGTCAATGTTGTGTTAAAATCTCCTCCTAGCACCACTACACCTTCCTGGAGTACTTCCAACAAGGACAGATGTCCATCCAGGGAACCTGATTAACATTAGGGGCATACAATTTAATAAAGGTGTATATTTGATTGGAAATGGTACCCTCTCTATCTTGGACATGGGAGATGTATATAAATGGGAGACCTTTCCGAATCCCGATGCTCACTCCCCTGGAGGCCGAGGAGCCCGATCCATAGTGATACCATTGCAAAAATAGGGAGTGAGATAGATTTGGGTATTTGTCAAACCAAAAGTGTGTCTCTTGAAGCAAAATGACAGAACAATTCTCCTTCCTCAGATATGATAATATCTGACTACGCTTAGAAGGAGATTGGAATCCCTTAACATTAAATTATGCTATATATATGTCAGCTATGTCTCAAGGGAAAATTGAGCAGGAGGGGTGCATTCCAAATGTGTGGCCAGTTATCCAAGGTGGGTAATATACTTAAATACTTAGCCTCCCAGGGTGGAGCAGCGGGATATCTCAATGGGCCTATCCTCTCTTGCATACAGGTCAAAAGACTATAACAGTACCTGTCATAAAAAAAAAGAAAATGACGAAGAAAACCAACCAAACAAAATTGTATGTATATAAACAATTAGTCGGAGCTTTAGTAGAGCGTTTAAGCTCCAGTAACATATTGGGGGTAGGGTAAGTACCGTAAAGTAGTTCCCTCCATTAAGCATTAGGTCCTGAACCTCCTTTTGACTTGGTATTCTCAGGGTTCCCCATCCCCCAGGACACCCCGACGGGACAGCAGGAAACCTCAATAGGTATATTCCAAACGCTTCCAACAGAAACATAAAAGGAGTTAAAAGCAAACCTGGGGTCTGGGGGCCCTGGGCTTGAGCTCTGAATCATGGACCATTGATTAAAACTGGAGTAAAGAAGTTGAACACTCATGTATGGTGATCACAATTATAGTAGGTATAATCTTGATAATTTGAGAGGTATATAGAAGAGTTCCACTTCACGCTCATGAGCACTACTATACATTGAATGTCCCAACGCAGAAGTAAATCCTCGGTGTTGAAGATATATTTTCTCTTCTGGCCCCTTGGGGCTTCGGAGTGTGGGTCAATTCCCATGGAGTAACTCTGGGTAGCTCTGGTAACATGAACTTAACAATAGCAAAGACAGGTGTACTCTGCGGTAATACTAAACCCTGACACTGATGTTAAAATTGAGAGGTTAGTTCGACATATCCTACTAGGAGGACATGTCTTAAGCTCGGGCACCGCGCCAAGGTATTTCAAGTAGCCTGAGGCTCTACCACTCACCTACCTGTGCTGTATGGGCGATACCAGGGGCCAGTGGGCGAATTAAGGGAGCATAAGGCCTGACTCACAAACAGATTACCAGTAACTTCCAGCATGTAGCCATCCTTGCAATGGGAGGTGGGAAGTGCCTGTGAGCCCCACCCGAGACTAGCTGATATGGCCCAGGGCCTAACAGGTGCACCTAATTGTAGCCTGTAGATGAAAAGCAGGCACATTTAAATTGGAGTTTATACACCTCCAAACAGAAGAATATACAAACCATTAGAAAACGTGATGTGGTGTTAAACAGTCAGGATATGCTCAAACCCATATGCAGTTTTGCATGTATATAGGGTTGCATGTCCTGCTCTTGTAGTCCGTTGCTGATGGCAATCAACAGCAAAAAAATGCATACAATGGAAGATGCCAGCAACGGACTACAAGTACCACAATAACCATCCTATATAAGGTAACGATTATGTGGATGTGGAGAACAATCAAAAATGTAACAATAGCAAAGACAGGTGCACTCTGCGGTAATACTAAACCCCTCACACTGATGTTAAAATTGAGAGGTTAGTTCGACATATCCTACTAGAAGGACATGTCTTAAGGTCGGGCACCGCACCAAGGTCTCTCAAGTAGCCCGAGGCCGTACCACTCACCTACCTGTGCCGTATGGGAGATACCAGGGGCCAGTGGGCGAATTACGGGAGCATAAGGCCTGACTCACACACAGCTTACCAGTGACCTCCAGCATGTAGCCATGCTTGCAATGGGAGGTGGGAAGTGCCTGTGAGCCCCAATTGAGACTGGCTGATAGTCTCTCTGCTCTTACCCTAAAGAATCCTCTTCTGTGTTTGTGTCAAGCCTCAATTGTCCATTCTCCATTTACATATTACACACAGTCACAATAAAAAAAAAATTTGGGCGGTGCTTTCATTGTAATTAAGTAGCATATATGCGTTATTACTGCAGTAATACCCACAGTGTGGCAGCAATCTACCTGTGTGTTAAGTTGAAATTGGGTGTCTCACCTCAATCGTCCATTTACATATTTTTAGTTTCCACACGGTCGCATTGTTAAATGTAATTAAACCAACATATATACTGTATGTGATTACTAATTTTTTACAGGGTGATCTGAACTTTTCATCGATATAATTCTGAGGTGTGTAAAATTTTTGTGATGAAAAAGATATACACACCCCAGAATTATATTGATGAAAAATTCAGATCACCCCACAAAAAATGAGCCTCCATACAGTTCCGTACACATAATTACAAAAAAGTTCTAGGGGTCAAAATATGGCGATGAAAAAATAAAACTGATTTTTTCCAACTTTTTTATGATTTTATCACTATCAAAACGCAAGAAAAACCATACATATAAGGTATTGCCGGATTCATACTAACCTGTAGAATGAAAGTTACTGGTCATTTTTATCGCATATCAAACGTCGTAGATAAAAAACCCGTAAAACTGTGGCAGAATTGCTTTTTTTCTTGCAATTTCACAGCATTTGGAATTTTTTTTCCCACTTACCACTAATCATATGAAATATTAAATGGTGGAGTTGGAAAGTACAACTTGTCTTGCAAAGAACAGGCCCTCATACAGCTATGTGAAAAGAAAAATAAAGAAGTTATGGCTCTGGAAAGGCAGGGAGCCCAAAACGAAAATGCAAAAGCAAAAAAACTTCCGGGATAGAATGGGTGAAAAAATTTGATTGAAATGATATTATGCAGAACTAAAAGGAAACTGATTTAGGCCTAAATTCGTTATCCCTAAGGGATACTTTTGTGTGCTGGCCTGTGTATTGGTGTTGATCACCTATTTTCTAGTTCAATTAAATTTTACAAGTCCCAAAAAACATTTAAATTTCAACCGTGTGGAAATAGAATTCACAGAAATGACAATTGAAGCCTGACGCTCACTTTCTCCTTAATACACACTGCTACACCTGGTGTCTTGTACATACAGTATATTTATTAGTTTAATTCCATTTAACAATGCGACCGTGTGGAAACTAAAAATATGTAAATGGACGATTGAGGTGTGACACTCAATTTCAACTTAACACACTCAGGTAGGTTGCTGAATAGAAAGAAAGGGGTTAAGACCGCGTGTCCAACAATCTAGTGTATACTTCTTCTGGGAAAAAAAGGATCCAAGGTGGAGTTCAATCCCAGATGCCTTCACCTCGTAAAGGGCTCTGCGGATATCCAGAAATACATATAATCGTGAAATACCGTTGAGACACTTTTCCCACTTAATTTCACCAGTCTACTTACTAGATGCTGGTGAAATTAAGTGGGAAAAGTGTCTCAACGGTATTTCACGATTATATGTATTTCTGGATATCCGCAGAGCCCTTTACGAGGTGAAGGCATCTGGGATTGAACTCCACCTTGGATCCTTTTTTTCCCAGAAGAAGTATACACTAGATTGTTGGACGCGCGGTCTTAACCCCTTTCTTTCTAAACCGCAAAGTGTGAACTGATCCCCACACACATACAAGACCTGCAGCGTAGTACCACTGGATCTTCACTGGTGACTATTAATTGTTTGTGACCCTAATCAGGTAGGTTGCTGCCAGTAATCATGCATATATGCTATTTAATTACATTGAAAGCACCACCCCAAAATTTTTTTTATTGTGACCGTGTATAATATGTAAATGGAGAATGGACAATTAAGGCTTGACACAAACACAGAAGAGGATTCTTTATGATAAGAGCAGTGAGACTATGGAAGTCTCTGCCTCAGAAGGTGGTGATGGTGAATTCACTAAAAGAGTTCAAGAGGGGCCTGGATGTATTTCTGGAGTGTAATAATATTACATGTTATAGTTTCTAGAGAGGGGTAGTTGATCCAGGGAGTTATTCTGACTGCCTTATTGGAGACGGGAAGGAATTTCCTTCTCTAAAGTGAGGAAAATTGGATTCTACCTCATAGTTTTTTTTTCCTTCCTCTGGATCAACTTGCAGGATAACAGGCTGAACTGGAATGACAGATGTCTTTTTTTAGCCTTATAAACGATGTTACTATGTTACATTGTAATTTCAACTTTACACGCACAGGTAGATTGCTGCCACACTGTGGGTATTGCTGCAGTAACGATATATGCTGCTTAATTAAATTGAAAGCACCCCCCCAAAAAAAAATTTAATTGCGACCATGTGGAAAGTGAAACTACGTAAATGAATGAGAGGCATGAAAATCAATTTTAACTTAACACACTGGTAGGTTGCTGCTACACCATGAGTATTGCTGCAGTAATCATGTATGCTGCTTAGGGTAACTTCACACTTCAGTTACTCAGTTATTTCCATCAGTTATTGTAAGCCAAAACTAGGTGCGTGTCAAAAACACAAAACAGGGGGGGCGGAGCCTGCGCTGGAAGAAGATGGCTGCTTGAAGCACTGCTTAGCTGTCAGTATATCCCTCATAGCCTAAATCCTCAGGCTTTCTGGACCAAATATGGTCAAAATCGGTGGCCCCAAGTCCGCAGACCCTCCTGGCTCCACTAAAAGGGCGACCCAGCCCGGGGATATGGAGAAGTTTATTAAAAAAGCAGCTGCTGCATATGTGGTTAGAGACTCCAAGATGGCGCACAGAACACCGCGGACCTCCGGACATAAACAATGAGCCCCCCAGGATATAATTTGAAAATTTCTGCACTTTCCGGTCAAAGAGGCAATCATTGCAAGTGCCAGGAATACACCATCTTTAATGTGGGAGAACAACATCACCATCTTCCAGGACTTGGCTTAGTCCACCTTAATAAAGCGCAGAGCATTGAAACCGCTCACTAACTGGCTGCACTCTTAGAAGATTCTATACAGATAGTCATTCCCTCTATTTCTTCCTATAATGATCTTGACAAGGTATATGATCACCTCAAGATATCCCCACTGCAAATCGAAAATTAGGAAGTGGCTCCGGATCTGGCTACGTTGCCAGAGCTACCCACAGTCACTCCATGGGAATTGCCCCACACTCTGAAACCCCAAAGGGCCAGAAGAGGAAATTTATCTTCAACACCGAGAAGACTGCCACTCATGGAAGAGTGAGGAGGTTTGCTTTTAACTCCTTTTATGTTTCTGTTGGAAGCGTTTGGAATATACCTATTGAGGTTTCCTGCTGTCCCGTCGGGGTGTCCTGGGGGATGGGGAACCCTGAGAATACCAAGTCAAAAGGAGGTTCAGGACCTAATGCTTAATGGAGGGAACTACTTTACGGTACTTACCCTACCCCCAATATGTTACTGGAGCTTACACGCTCTACTAAAGCTCCGACTAATTGTTTATATACATACAATTTTGTTTGGTTGGTTTTCTTCGTCATTTTCCTTTTTTTTATGACAGGTACTGCTATAGTCTTGTATGTGAGAGAGGATAGGCCCATTGAGATATCCCGCTGCTCCACCCTGGGAGGCTAAGTATTTAAGTATATTACCCACCTTGGATAACTGGCCACACATTTGGAATGCACCCCTCCTGCTCAATTTTCACTGGAGACATAGCTGACATATGTATAGCATAATTTAACCCTGGGAGGCTAAGTATTTAAGTATATTACCCACCTTGGATAACTGGCCACACATTTGGAATGCACCCCTCCTGCTCAATTTTCACTGGAGACATAGCTGACATATGTATAGCATCATTTAATGTTAAGGGATTCCACTCTCCTTCTAAGCATAGTCAGATATTATCATATCTGATGAAGGAGAGAGAATTGTTCTGTCATTTTGCTTCAAGAGACACACTTTTGGTTTGACAAATACCCAAATCTATCTCACTCCCTATTTTCGCAATGGTATCACTATGGATCGGGCTCCTCGGCCTCCAGGGGAGTGAGCATCGGGATTCGGAAAGGTCTCCCATCTCCCATGTCTAAGACAGAGAGGGGACCATTTCCCATCAAATATACACCTTTATTAATTTGTATGCCCGTAATGTTAATCAGGTTCCCTGGATGGACAAAGTTCTGTCCTTGTTGGAAGTGCACAAGGAAGGTGTAGTAATGCTAGGAGGAGATTTTAACACAACATTAGAGCCCACTCTTGACTCAAAGTCTAAAAGGTCAGCGATTTTTCACCAAAGCTCTTAAACATCTCAAGAAAAAAACTACAGAAATGGTCTGTTTGTGATATTTAGAGACTTTTTAATCCTGCCTTCTTTTCAAAGGTTTATGGGTCTTACCAAAGACTTGATTACCTGTTTGTATCAAAAGAAGACCTCCAGATTTGTAGGCAAACCAATATAGGCACCATGCATTTATCAGACCATTCTCCTGTGTTCTTGACATTGTCTGTGCCTAATTTAGAACCACACTCCTTCAGGTGTCGTCTGAATGAGCAACTTATTTCTCCAGGTGAACAGTTAACTCGCACCCAAAAGCTACTGGAGGAATACTTTTCTATTAACTCTCGACCAGAGACCCCGCCCCAATGGGTATGGTATGCCCATAAAGCATATATGAGAGGTTAGTTTATCTGTAGGTGGACCAAGCTTAAAAAGGAAAGGAGAGCCCATACAGATATACTTCTTACCCAGATCCAACGGTTAGAAACCTTACACAAGCAGTCTCTACTAGATGCCCTCCTCAGAGAACTTACTGACCTACTTGAGGAATTTAAAAATATCCTGAGTAATGCTTCAGTTAAGCTTTACCTTCACGCCCAATTCAAATATTATGCTAATGGAGACAAGGCCTCCAAATTCATTATGCAACGCATCACACAAAGAAAATCTCATAATTAAATTTGAATCAGTTGGTTTGTCGAATTTTCAGGAAAAATTTCCTTCGATCCAAATTTATTTGCGGCGAATCGCGTTAACAAATGCCTATTTCCTGGTTGCTGAGAGCCTATATGGTGGTTTAGAACACTGTGCCTTGCAGTAACACGCATAGGGAGTATGCTGAGGTAGTGAAATAATACTGTGAGTCAGTATGGCATGCAGATGACAGGGGTCGCTCTTAGAATCACTACATACTTCACTTATTTGGGCAGTCACGGGGCCAAAACTGACCAAATGACTCAAGCATCAACTCAGCCTTACAGGTCGATGTTAGCATCAGGAAGAAGAGCACTCCTTTTACACTCTCGTCAGCTAATTTCATATAGGTGTCTACAGAACCTGTTCTATTAAATGCTTATACAAGTAGAGCCCCACTGACGGAGTGGAGAGCAGTAAGTTTGTGTTGACGTCACTGATTATTTTGCCCTTCCTCTGATCCGTTTCAACAATAACCCACAAAAAACAGATCCTGTCTGTGGTGCATACGCCTTTACTCAGAATCAGAATTTTGCTCAATAATCCATTAGTATTGCTAATGCAAAAAAAAACAGGAGTGGATTCAAAACAGAGATGACACGTGAATGGAATATTTGCATGTCTTCTGTGTTTTGTACCCACTCCTGCTTTTGGCTACCAAATCATAAGCCAATTCTGATGGGACCATACAGGCCTTATAGCTGCTACACAGACAGGATCTGTTGTGCGTCGAATCGGCCATTTTGAAAAAAATTCAGTTTCGCTGTTTGCCGTATGGGGAAGATATTTTGATATTTTTATACAATGGACATTTTCGCATATGACAAAATTCTTATTATTAAGATTATTATTATTATTATTATTATTAATATTTTTATAGTTCTTTTATTTTTATTTTAGGGAAAGGGGGTTGTTTGAATTTTTATGTTTTTATTTTATTTTTAAAAACCTTTTTATTTTTTTACACTTTTTAATAGTTCCCATAAGGAACTATAACAAGCAATCATTAGATTGCTATTCTCATAGACCCCAATGCATTAGCGTTGGTGTCTATGAGAAAATTAAAGGCAAAGGCTCCATAGGAAATACTATGCAGCAGCATCCTGTCATTCCCAAAGACAGGGGCTGCTAAACACAATCAGCTCCTCCGATCGCCTCACAGGGGACCCGGTGTTTCGCACGCTCAGGAAAAGACCCATAATAATGAGGAATATATTTGTAGTAAATATTATCACAATATTGTCTGGGCAATACATTTATAAAGGGGGGTTACCTACAAGCATACAATGTATTTATTACCTTGATACTATACATCTCATATGTACTGTCCCTATATATGTCAAATTCTCCCATGTTCTATAATATTCAAAATTAGCTATAGAGGTACACCATAAACGCACCATTAATGCTAGTGCGTTATCTTACAAGTATTCTTAGTATTCTTTTCAGCTTTACCTCGATCTATGTATAGGACATACACCTGTGCGCTAAGATGACAATTTACATCCAGACACTCAGAAGTAGTTTTCTATGTTTATTTGAAAATATATATTCATTTAAAAGCATATGTGTATTTAATAATAAATGTATAGTTTGATATTATACATGGTGGCAATTTGGCAAAATCTAGTCCACTCTTTCGCTGCAACATCTTTTTGGAGGTTACCTCCTCCAGATGATGTAACTCCTCTTTAAAAGTATCACTGAAACACTCACTGTAGGCCACTGAGGAAGGAGCATTACGCTCCGAAACGCGTATGGTAACCTGCAGTGAAAAGTATAATGAATATATTCAAGCATCCCCTTTAATTTTATAAAGTGCCAATCATCTAATTCAACCTAATAAAGTACGCTGGCACATCAGGACATCCGACATCCACGTACCCATTCCGAGAAAAAACAGTGCTGCAGCTCCCAATCATGTGGGACGCCACACTACAAGCAGATGAGCGCAGCAGAAGAAACAGTGCTTATCTGGCTACATCACTGACAACCTGGGTACACAGTTGGCGCAGCTTAGGATTGGTAATGTACATGCTACTAGCCTCCAATCAGCGATTGTTTTATTCACCAATTACTGTATGAAACATTACATACAAGATACCAACAACCTTTTACAAGAAGGGGGACATATTGTTTGAGTTAAAAATCAAAAGGAATATCAGTAGTGATAAGCGAACACCAAAGTGTTCGGGTGTTCGGGTACTCGGTCCGAACACATAGCGATATTCGTGCACTTGGCCGAGCAGCCAAATATAATGGAAGTCAATGGAAGACAACCTGGCACCTCCTGCTCGGAAGAGGGGAGGGTGCCTGGTCCATTGGAAAAGGTCAGAAAGTGACAGAAACACCACCAAAATGGATCTGGAACAGCATGGGGACCATCTAGGACTCCAATGTCGCTGCTGGGAAACATATTGTCCCAGTTTTCCGCTTTTACACAGCTACAAAATCGTGCCCAAAATCCCACCCAATCAAAAAAAAAAAAAAAAAAGAAATTTTTAGAGGTAAAATTGTTAGGAAACATTCTTTAATGTATATTCAATAGTATACACAGTGCAAATGCTGCCAAAAATTACAAGGAAGAAGCACTTCGATACAGCCTGTATATCACATAAAGAAGGGCCTCATTCACATGGTGCTACAATTGTTCAGGTACACTGCTGCACTCATAAAGCCTATGCACAAAATGAAAGGGCTGCCAAAAATTACAAGGAACCGGCACTCCAATACACCCTTTATTAAACATAAAGTAGGGCATCATACACACCCTTATCACACCACAAAATATCATTGATGGCCTACTGGTGACCCTCAAAAACATTTGGAGCAAGGGCACGCTGGTTACCCTCTAAACATAATAGTTGAGGGCCTGAAGGTGAGCGGACCCAATAAAAGATTGTAGTGAGTGCCTGAAGGTAAGCGAACCCCATAAAAAATTGCAGTGATGGCCTACATATGAGCAGACCATATAAAATATTAGAGATGAGGGCCTGAAGCCGAGCGAACCCCATAAAACATTGCAGGGATGGCCTACAGATGAGCAGACCATATAAAGCATTGGAGGTGAGGGCCTGAAGCCTAGCGATCCCCATAAAACATTGCAGTGATAGCCTACAGATGAGTAGACCATATAAAGCATTAAAGGTGGGGGACTGAAAGTGAGCTAACCCTAAAAAATTAGCAGTGATGGCCTACAGGTGAGCAGACCTTATAAAGCATTGGAGGAAAGGGCCTGAAGCCTAGCAAACCCCATAAAACATTGCAGTGATGGCCTACAGGGGAGCAGACTATATAAATCATTAAAGGTGAGGGCCTGAAGCCTAGTGAACCCCATAAAACTTTGCAGTGATGGCCTACAGGTGAGCAGATCGTATAAAGCATTTTAGGTGAGGGCCTAAAGCCTAGCAAACCCCATAAAATATTGCAATGATGGCCTACAGGTGAGCAGATGGTATAAAGCATTGAAGGTGAGGGCCTGAAGCCTAGTGAACCCCATAAGACATTGCAGTGATGGCCTACAGGTGAGCAGATGGTATAAAGCATTGGAGGTGAGGGCCTGAAGCCTAGCGAATCCCATAAAACATTGCTGTGATGGAATACAGGTGAGCAGACCGTATAAAGCATTGGAGGTGAGTGACTGAAGCCTTGCGAACCCCATAAAACATTGCAGTAATGGCCTACAGGCGAGCAGACCATAAAAAAGCATTGGAGGTGAGGGACTGAAGGTGACCGAACCCCACAAAACATTGCAGTGATGGCCTACAGGTGAGCAGACCGTATAAAGCATTGGAGGTGAGGGCCTGAAGCCTAGCGACGCCCATAAAACATTGCTGTGATGGCATACAGGTGAGCAGACCATATAAGGCATTGGAGGTGAGTGACTGAAGCCTAGCAAACCACATAAAACATTGCAGTAATCGCCTACAGGCGAGCAGACCATATAAAGCATTGGAGGTGAGGGACTGAAGCCTAGCGAACCCCATAAAACATTGCAGTAATGGCCTACAGGCGAGCAGACCATATAAAGCAATGGAAGTGAGGGACTGAAGGTGACCGAACCCCACAAAACATTGCAGGGATGGCCTACAGATGAGCAGACCATATAAAGCATTGGAGGTGAGGGCCTGAAGCCTAGCAATCCCCATAAAACGTTGCAGTGATAGCCTACAGATTAGCAGACCATATAAAGCATTAAAGGTGGGGGACTGAAAGTGAGCTAACCCTAAAAAAATAGCAGTGATGGCCTACAGGTGAGCAGACCTTATAAAGCATTGGAGGAAAGGGCCTGAAGCCTAGCAAACCCCATAAAACATTGCAGTGATGGCCTACAGGGGAGCAGACTATATAAATCATTAAAGGTGAGGGCCTGAAGCCTAGTGAACCCCATAAAACTTTGCAGTGATGGCCTACAGGTGAGCAGATCGTATAAAGCATTTTAGGTGAGGGCCTAAAGCCTAGCAAACCCCATAAAATATTGCAATGATGGCCTACAGGTGAGCAGATGGTATAAAGCATTGAAGGTGAGGGCCTGGAGCCTAGTGAACCCCATAAAACATTGCAGTGATGGCCTACAGGTGAGCAGATGGTATAAAGCATTGGAGGTGAGGGCCTGAAGCCTAGCGAATCCCATAAAACATTGCTGTGATGGAATACAGGTGAGCAGACCGTATAAAGCATTGGAGGTGAGTGACTGAAGCCTTGCGAACCCCATAAAACATTGCAGTGATGGCCTACAGGCGAGCAGACCATAAAAAAGCATTGAAGGTGAGGGACTGAAGGTGACCGAACCCCACAAAACATTGCAGTGATGGCCTACAGGTGAGCAGACCGTATAAGGCATTGGAGGTGAGTGACTGAAGCCTAGCAAACCCCATAAAACATTGCAGTAATCGCCTACAGGCGAGCAGACCATATAAAGCATTGGAGGTGAGGGACTGAAGCCTAGCGAACCCCATAAAACATTGCAGTAATGGCCTACAGGCGAGCAGACCATATAAAGCAATGGAAGTGAGGGACTGAAGGTGACCGAACCCCACAAAACATTGCAGTGATGGCCTACAGGTGAGAAGACCTTATAAAGCATTGTAGGTGAGGGCCTGAAGCCTAGCGAACCCCATAAAACATTAAAGTGATGGCCTACAGGTGAACAGAACTTATAAAGCATTGGGGGTGATGGCCTGAAGCCTAGTGAACCCCATAAAACATTGCATTGATGGCCTAAAGGTGAGCAGACCATATAAAACATTAGAGGTGAGGGCCTGAAGCCGAACGACCCCATAAAACATTGCTGTGATGGCCTACAGATTAGCAGACCATATAAAGCATTGGAGGTGAGGGCCTGAAGCCTAGCGAACCCCATAAAACATTGCAGTGATGGCCTACAGGTGAGCAGACCGTATAAAACATTAGAGGTGAGGGCGTGAACCCGAGAGAACCCCATAAAACAGTGCAGTGATGGCATACAGGTGAGCTGACCGTATAAAGCATTGGAAGTGAGGGACTGAAGGTGAGCGAACCCCATAAAATATTGCATTGATGGCCTAAAGGTGAGCAGACCATATAAAACATTAGAGGTGAGGGCCTGAAGCCGAGAGAACCCCATAAAACATTGCTGTGATGGCATACAGGTGAGCTGACCATATAAAGCATTGGAAGTGAGGGCCTGAAGCCTAGCGAACCCCATAAAAATTGCAGTGATGGCCTACAGGTGAGCAGACGGTATAAAGCATTGGAGATGAGGGCATGAAGCCGAGCAAACCCTACAAAACATTGTAGTGAGGGCATATATATTCTGAATTGAAGAGGAGGCGGAGGAGGAAGCGGATGAGAAAACAAGATTCAAACATATACCCTTTTTTTGCGGTGAGGGCACATCTGAATCTTGTGGATTGAGTACATTATAAAGCATACATTTAAATTGCGTTTTTGTTCCTCATTAGCTCAGCTTTCCTCTGGTGGAGTGGAGAAGTCAGGGGCAATTCTGGCCTTGTTCATTTTTATCTGAGTCAACCTGTCAGCATTTTTAGTGGACAAGCGGATACACTTATCTGTTATAAGGCCAACAGCAGCACAAAATACACGCTCAGCAAATACGCTGGTGGCAGGGCAGGCCAAAACCTCCAAGGTGTAGAGCGCAAGTTCATGCCATGTGTTCAGCTTGGACACCCCGTAGTTGTAAGGCTCTGAGGGATCATTTAGGACACTGGCACGGTCTGCAATGTATTCCTTCACCATCTTCCAAAACTTTAACTTCCTTGTAGCACTAGGCCGGGCTTTAGGGTGAGGTTGCTGGCGGAGTGTCATGAAAGTGTCCCATGCCTTGGAAAGTGTTGCCCTGCCTCTGTTAGAACTACTGAGTGTTTCCCTTGTTTCTCTTCCTGGGTTGTCTAAGGAAGTACGGACTTTGGCGGCCGCATTGTCAGATGGAAAATTTTGGAGCAATCTGTCAACAAGTACCTTCTGGTATTGCACGGTTTTACTCGTCCTCTCCACCACAAGAATGAGAGATGAGAAGTTCTCTTTGTAGCGGTGGTCGAGAAGCGTGAACACCCAGTAATCTGTGTTACCTAAAAAGCGTATAATGCGAGGGTCGCGGAAAAGGCAGCCTAACATGAAGTCAGCCATGTGTGCCAGAGTACCAACGGGCAAGACGTCGATGTCAACTTCAGGATGACTCTCCATACCCTCATCCTCCTCTTCTGCCCATGCACGCTGAACAGATGGAATTAAAGTTCCATGGGTACTAGCCTCTGTAACAGAGGCAAGTGTCTCCAGCTCCTCATCCTCCTCCTCTTCATGGCCCAATTCGCGCTGAGAAGACGGGTATTCAACAACTGTTGCTCTCAAAGCCTGGCCAACATGTAGAACGTAGAGCTCCACCGCGTGCTCACGTTGCACAACAGTCGGTGAGCTGGAAGCCGCTAGCGCTGCCGCTGCGTTGACAGACCAGCTGAAGCTGTGGATGACTTGCGGAAATGAGCACAGAAGCGGCGCGTCTTCACTAGTAGCTCCTGCAAATTGGGGTAGGTTTTGATAAACCGCTAAACCATTAAGTTAAAGACGTGGGCAAGGCATGGAATGTGTGTCAGGTTGCCGAGCTCCAAAGCCGCCACCAAGTTATGGCCATTGTCGGACACAACTATGCCTGTTTCTAGGTTGAGTGGCAAGATCCACAGCTCGGTCTGGTCCCTTATACCCTGCCACAACTCTGCGGCGGTGTGCTGTTTGTCTCCTAAAATGATCATTTTCACCGGTATGAGTGGTGGGTACTGGCAGTGGGCACACTACAGTCTGTGGAAGTCAGCTTGACACACACTGGCAGGAAACTAACCTTAGATTAAAGGGTAAAAATTAAATGCCTTTTTTTGATGGAAAGTCCTGTTGCACATGGTATGAGTGGTGGGCACTGGCAGTGGGCACACTACAGTCTGTGGAAGTCGGCCTGACACACACTGGCAGCAGGCAAGCAACTAAAATTAGACTAAAGTATAAAAATGGAATGCCTTATTTATCGGCAAGCTACTGTGCCACCCGGTATGAGTAGTGGGCACTGGCAGTGGGCCCACTACAGTCAGTGGAAGTTGGCCTGACACACACTGGGAGCAGGCAAGCAACTGAAATTAGACTAAAGTGTAAAAATTAAATGCCTTAATTATTGGCAAGCTACTGTACCACCCGGTATGAGTGGTGGGCACTGGCAGTGGGTACACTACAGTCAGTGGAAGTCGGCTTGACACACACTGGCAGCAGGCAAGCAACTGAAATTAGACTAAAGTGTAAAAATGAAATGCCTTTTTAATCGGCAAGCTACTGTGTCACCCGGTATGAGTGGTGGGCACTGGCAGTGGGCACACTACAGTCTGTGGAAGTCGGCCTGACACACACTGGCAGGAAACTAACCTTAGATTAAAGGGTAAAAATTAAATGCCTTTTTTTGATGCAAAGTCCTGTTGCACATGGTATGAGTGGTGGGCACTGGCAGTGGGCACACTACAGTCAGTGGAAGTCAGCCTGACACACACTAGCAGGCAACTAACCTTAGATTAAAGGGTAAAAATTAAATGCCTTTTTTTATGCAAAGTCCTGTGCCACCCAGTATGAGTGGTGGGCACTGGCAGTGGGCACACTACAGTCAGTAGAAGTCGGCCTGAAACACACTGGCAGGCAACTAACCTTAGATTAAAGGGTAAAAATTAAATGCCTTTTTTTATGCAAAGTCCTGTGCCACACGGTATGAGTGGTGGGCACTGGCAGTGGGCACACTACAGTCTGTGGGCCTGCAGCTCCTCACACACGGGCAGGCCAGGCAACTGCAATATATATATGGATAAAAAAAAAGAAGACTAATGTACCAGCCCTAAAAAGGGCTTTTTGGTGTGCTGTCAGGACGCTGTCCTTACAGCAGAGATCAGATGAGTCTTTCAGGACTGGAGTGGACACTGAATACACTAGCCTAGCTATCGATTTCCCGATCAAATCAGCAGCAGCTACACTGTCCCTCCTCTCACTAAGACTGCAGCTTCCGAATGAATCTAAAATGAATGCTGTCCAGGACATGGGAGGGTCTGGTAGGGGGGTATGCTGCTGATTGGCTGGAATGTGTCTGCTGACTGTGAGGTACAGGGTCAAAGTTTGCTCAATGATGATGTATAGGGGGCGGACTGAACATCACATATGTTCGCCCGCCATGGCGAGCGCGAACAAGCTATGTTCGCCGGGAACTGTTCGTCGGCGAATAGTTCGGGCCATCTCTATTGGTGATTATACCTAAACTATAATATAACAGTGTACCATACTATTCATTTATTACCATGTTAAATTTCAACACCATTTAAATGTTTATATATTATTGAAAATATTATCCTAATACAAAATCACCTTTATGTAAGTTTAACCTTTTCAATAAAGTAATATTCTGTTTAAGATATGAGATATTACTCTATTAAATATTATTGTGATCTTCTTCTTTAAAATATAACTGTAAATATAAACATTTGTTTACAAAAACAACAAATATATATTAACATAATCCCCATGGCTGGATATGCATCCAATGCAGGTGACCCTTATATTTAATCATGACCATTAATTGAGTTTTAATTCATATCACTGATCCAGGATTAACGCCTTCCATATTTGGAAACTCTCTGGAATACAATATCTCAGATAACACTTATAGTAACTCCATGATTACCATGTAGTTCATGTATGTCATACTCACATATCCTGATAAGATGATTGGTTCATACAATTGTGTAATAGATAACTATATAATATTTCATTCTTTCATATACGAATACTTATTTACTCAAGTAAACGAAGTTTGCCTGTTATTCTTAGACTTTAATTCTTGGGAAACATGAGTTTGCTTTGACCACCTGTGGCCATCACTCCTGTATAAACAAACACGAGTTGTCCTAAGAATCTTGAACCCTTACAAACGTTCAGTTAGGATATATATATATATATATATATATATATATATTGTTCATTCATATAAAGACCAATATATTAATAGCACATATAAAATATATAGAACATCTTCCTATATATTAATATATAGTGCATATGAGAATATATTTGAGTATGTGTGTGTGTAGCATCAATAAGAAATCATCACTATAAATAAAGAAAAACACTTTTGAAAATCATAATAAAATAATCATAAAGAAAGTAAATCTATAAAAATATTACTATTAAGCATTTGTAAATTACACTTAAACATTTACCTGTGGATCTTTATGATTCTATATGCTAGATCATCAAATATTCAACTTAATATAACTTATGATGTTATAGAACCTTTAACACTAAGATCAAATGTCTTTGTGGACATATATGTGTCACATTACTGTTATAAGGCCTCAATATTATCCTTATTCTTAACACAATTTAAACAAATTGATTTTATCTAATTTTCAGTATAAATGTTAGATATATAATTGTTATCACAAATAATAAAATATGTTGTATAATCAAATAATATATCTAATATGCTATTATAAATAATATGACCTCTTAAACTATTAAGGGTTTCTTCATTTTCTAACCCAAATATACTCGGTCTTAGAATAGTATTCATACATGCTCATATGACATAGCACACATAAGCTGCTCACATCACTCTTACATCGTAACACGCTCATATGGCCAATTAACTTAAATTAGTAAAATGATTTAATAAACCCATACTTATGTCTTATTTTGTAATGCGCATTATAAAAGGAATTTCAGTTATAAACCTGAAATACTTCATTTGTGGACCACACATAAAAAACAATTTTGTATTTTGCTTAAACTTAAGATCTTAGAATTTTCTAGAATTGGTCTCTCCATAGTCTTTGCATACCATTAACCTATTCTTAGCCAAAAGATCTCATATGTCATTATGCTCTTGCCAATCACTTGACCACATGCTTCTCATCAATGTCTGCAAACAAGAACCCATGCTTCATGCATCACAATGTAAGTAAGTTTTACATGCTCTTATTTTCTTACATTTAATATTATTCTGTTAGTCAAACATGGTTACATGGATTAACAGTTTCATTACTAGACATTCCATACAATTATGAAAGTTATTTAGTAATGTGGAGAAAATTGCTATGGAAGGAAAATTTTGATTTCGGTCTAATGCTGCTCCTTAAGAGAATTTCTACTGGAGAAAATATAAAAATAGAGATATTAGATACAACAGAAACATATTTTCTACAATGTTATCTGTATAAAGAATATACAAAAATCTTTTTCTTCTATTCTCTGACCTCCTGCAATATAAAGAGAGGAATGTCTTGACTCAGGACATATGAGAATAGGATCCTGTTACTTTATAATTAGCTTCTGTCTTCTTCCGTAGAACTACAGCTACTACAATGTGCTGATCTTACAATAACTATCACATTCTTCTGTATATACTTATGTATACAATTGAACATCTTTCAAATACTCTTGAATTATACCAAAGTGTAATATTATGGATAGGGAATACACTTATTCTCTTCTCTCCAGGCATGTCTGCATTGAATCTAAATAATGCACCCAACTTTCCTAGAGTCTGATATAATTCACACGGAATCTCCAATCCTCTAGATTTCTCCTGTGCATTGTTTTATAATTTATCAGAACTTTTATTCAGCTAAACTTTTATTCAGCTAATTTTAATGGAAAACTTAAAATCTTATCCTTATCCAAGCAAAAATCATTACCAATATGTCTGTCCTCACTAGATCTATTTCTAGCCAATATTTAAACCTCTTTTCATAACTTCTCTGTTTATGAGATCCTGGAATATCCTGCTCAATGTGATTGATTTGGAAATGTCAAACTCTTTTAATTCATTTAAGAAATCCATTGACTGCATTTTCTTAAGTTTTTTCTCAATTACAGCATAATTACATTTAGAACTCATCTGATTCTGAATGTCTTTACTTTTGACCTCTAGATTGGTATCTACCTCAGAAATTTGAAATTTTTCCCCCTGTAGATCCTTTTTTGAAGTTGGTCTATTTGTAGATTGCTGAAGCTGAGATTTATCTTCAGTTACATTTTCTATCTGTGGATTTGTGTGTGCGACTGATTTTATTATATGATAGGGTCTATCTAAACATTACATGTAATTCTCTTCTTTGTTCATCCTAAAGAGAATCTTTGATCCTTTTATATGTATCTGATATTTGAGTCTTCTTAGGCCTGGGTCTGTCTATTTTTAAATCTGCACATGTTCTCTCTTTTCTTATATGTGATGGAGACATGTTCTGCTTTATATTTTTTCTCATAATATCCAAAAACATTGTAGTCTGAAATAATGATGATTTCTCTGACGCCAACACTAATATAGATGGCTCTAGAAATTTGAACTTTGTGACAAACATGTGAATGATATGTGAAGGTTTGGCATTCTCAATAACCGCTTTGTATGTCCGCTCAAACATAGACATAAATCCAAATGTGGATTCCTTTCTGCCAATTTTTAATTCCTTTAGAATTTCATATGTGGGCATGCTGTCACTTCTAGTGCACCAAATCAGCTCTTTTAATCTTTGTACATCATTATGACAAATCCATTTTGAATCCTTATCATCAACCTGTTTCATTGCTAGACTCCTAGAAAAATTCACCGAAAGCCATAATCTAAATAATCGATTCATTTGTTCATTTGATAATTCAAATCTATCTGCATGACTCTCAAAAATCTCAGAATTACTGCACACATGGATGTTCGCATCATATGTGGGGATTTCTTTGCACATTTTCATTAATTGCTTCTGCCATTTTAATTGTAAGTTTGCCTCTTTCATGCGCAATGTCTGCTGGTGTATAGACTTGTCATTGTCTACTGACACAATGTCACCTTCAGCAGAGATCTGTAATGTCTTCTCTTGTTGTATTGACCTTTCCTCATCTATAAGGTTATGGTCACTTTCAGCAGAGATCATACATATGTGTTTCATCTCATTCTGCTGAGTTCTCAAATCCTCATTTCTTACTTTCCTCTACTTTATTACCATTTCCACCCTCAGTTGATGCATCTTCACAGATCACAGCATCTGTGGTTGGAACTTCACTGGTATAATTATTCATGGATCTATCGGACACTAGGCTATGAAAGATCGTCACCATATGGACAATATTCCTTATTTTCTCTTTCTCTTTACTAACTAAAATACTCTTTCCGTCTATCTTCTTATTCTCCTGTTCCCATTTTGCATATAAATCAAACCATATTGTTTGCAAATCTGACTGTTCGCTAGGCATAAAAGTAAATTGTAATCTACTCTTATCAGCAATAGAATTTATTATTTCCATACTCACAACCTCAGTAGATTCACTGCTGGCCTTCCGTCATCAGCACGTCTTGGTATGTCTGGCACTTGTTGTCCTCCTTCAGAAGATTCTTCTTAATTCTCCGACTTATTAAAGCTTGATAATTCTTTTCTTGAGAGACACTTTCCCCCTTCTCAAGCTTTAATATATATTGCGGTATCGCGCTAGCTCGCCAATGTAAAATATCATTTTAAATATGATATTTTATGTATCAAAAATATAATAACTTGATTGGTATTCCTCTCCAAATGTAATGTATGCTTATTTGGAGTAAAGAACACCCGGAGGACTCATTCACCAGGTTTCAACAGGAGTTATATAAAAAAAATGAATAATGCGATTTATTTTCAGTCTTCATAAAAGTTGATTACTTACAAAAATAGTTTCAGGAAAGTCTTAGTCTAATTGTCCATGTGTGAATATGAAAGTCCTTGAAGTATCATTGTTGAAGGGTAGGTCCTCCTACTTCAAGATCCATGTGTGTTTTCCATCTCCTTCAGTAGCAAACACCCCAAACAGAGAGAGTGTAAGAAGAAGAATACCTTCTTGTCTGTCTCTGTCAATCATTAATACCATAGAAAACAGGCGTATATGCACTTTACACTGTCATATATGGTAGACTTCAAATATAGGTTTTGACGTTCTCATACAGACCTCCCATTGCCAAGTACAATACTATACATGGTGTCAATGTGTAGTGTAATACATACTTAATATTAAATATCAATTAATTTAGATCACATATTATTTAACAGTTCTGTGTTGACTCATTGGTTAATAATATTTTGTTTTTGTTCCTACCCCCTCTCCGTATTTTCTTTCCCTTATTTCATATAATGGTGTCTTTTATAATGGTACTCTTTTAGCTCCCACCGGCGTCATGCACATTATTGTGGAAAATGGACATCTGGAGCCACGTGGAGAATAAACAATTGAAAGTAGAATCATATAACTTTGAGGAACCTGATAATGAAATGAAAAACAACGTACAGTCCATGACACACATTTTTAGGGAGGTAGAAACACTATTACTTAAACAGTTACGCCAAAGATGGGAGATAAAATCCCTACAACAGTACATACAACAGGGCAAAATACCAAAAGGTCTGTGTTTGTCAAAAGTTTCAGCTCAAGATATCTGTAACCCAGAATTCAATGCAGAATGGGATTTATTACTGAAAAATCATTCTAAATCATTGATCCAATTAAAATTAAAAAGAAGGACACAAATGCTGGAACAGTTGACAAACCAAATACAACAGATAAAAGAAAAAATAGATAGACTCCCTAGAAATCAAGAATACGAAATGTAAAAGCCTTGATAGGATGGAACAAGAGATTATAAGTAAAAAAAAGCAAATAAATTTATAACAAATGCAGGACGACCAGAGAGGAGGCAATCACTCAAAACACGAACAAAGAGGGAATAACCATCAGAAAATACGTCAAAGAGATGGTCTCCTCCAGAATAGAAGTAAACACAAAGATGATTTAACTAAATTTGATCAGAAAGATAAGTCGCATATGGACACATATTCTAACTAAACAGTGCCAGTAAATAATAGATTTGAAACACTTTCAGAGCACCATATTTTAGACAGGACACCCCCCACCACAGATCACGAAGGGAGACACAGAAACATTACTCCAACTCACCGATAACACACTCTTACAATCTCAGACAGAGAGATATAGAACACAGACCCAATCACAGGACAGAATTTCAAACCAGGATGTCACAATCAACAAACAATTCCCGTCACAAAACTCACAGGACACAATACAAGACACCATTATACGAAAGAAGGGAAAGAAAATACGGAGAGGGGGTAGGAACAAAAACAAAATATTATTAACCAATGACTCATAGAAATGGCCCGAACTATCCGCCGGCGAACAGTTCCCGGCGAACATAGCTTGTTCGCGTTCGCCTCAACGGGTCCGCCCCCTATACATCATCATTGAGAAAACTTTGACCCTGTACCTCACAGTCAGCAGACACATTCCAGCCAATCTGTAGCATACCCTCCCTCCCAGACCCTCCCATCTCCTGAACAGCATCCATTTTAGATTCATTCGGAATTTGCAGTCTTAGTGAGAGGAGGGAGAGTGTAGTTGCTGCTGATTTAATAGGGAAATCGATAGCTAGGCTAGTGAATTCAGTGTCCACTCCAGTCCTGAAAGAATCATCTGATCTCTGCTGTAAGGACAGCGTCCTGACAGCACCCCACAAAGCCCTTTTTAGGGCTGCAACATTAGTCTGCTTTTTTTCCCTTTATATACATATTGCAGTTGCCTGTCCTGCCTGTGTGTGAGGAGCAGCAGGCCCACAGACTGTAGTGTGCCCACTGCCAGTGCCCACCCCTGTCATCCCGTATGACACAGGACTTTGCATCAAAAAAAGGCATTTAATTTTTACAATTTAATCTAAGGTTAGTTGCATGCCAGTGTGTGTCAGGCTGACTTCCACTGACTGTAGTGTGCCCACTGCCAGTGCCCACCACTCATACCGGCTGTCACAGGACTTTGCATAAAAAAAGGCATTTCATTTTTACACTTTAGTGTAATTTCAGTTGCTTGCCTGCTGCTAGTGTGTGTCAGGCCGACTTCCACTGACTGTAGTGTGCCCACTGCCAGTGCCCACCCCTGTCATCCCGTGTGGCACAGGACTTTGCATCAAAAACAGGCATTTAATTTTTACACTTTAGTGTAATTTCAGTTGCTTGCCTGCTGCCAGTGTGTGTCAGGCCGACTTCCACTGACTGTAGTGTGCCCACTGCCAGTGCCCACCCCTGTCATCCCGTGTGGCACAGTACTTTGCATCAAAAAAGGGCATTTAATTTTTACACTTTAGTGTAATTTCAGTTGCTTGCCTGCTGTTAGTGTGTGTCAGGCCGACTTCCACTGACTGTAGTGTGCCCACTGCCAGTGCCAACCATTGATATCGGGTGGCACAGTAGCTTGCCGATAAATAAGGCATTTAATTTTTAGACAGTAGTCTAAATTCAGTTGCTTGCCTGCTGCCAGTGTGTGTCAGGCCCGCTTTCACTGACTGTAGTGTGCCCACTGCCAGTGCCAACCATTGATACCGGGTGGCACAGTAGTTTGCTGATAAATAAGGCATTTAATTTTTGGACAGTAGTCTAAATTCAGTTGCTTGCCTGCTGCCAGTGTGTGTCAGGCCCACTTCCACTGACTGTAGTGTGCCCACTGCCAGTGCCAACCACTGATACCAGGTGGCACAGTAGCTTGCCGATAAATAAGGCATTTAATTTTTTTACACAGTCTAATTTCAGTTGCTTGTCTGCTGCCAGTGTGTGTCAGGCCCACTTCCACAGACTGTAGTGTGCCCACTGCCAATGCCAACCACTGATACCGGGTGGCACAGTAGCTTGCCGATAAATAAGGCATTTAATTTTTAGACAGTAGTCTAATTTCAGTTGCTTGCCTGCTGCCAGTGTGTGTCAGACCCACTTCCACAGACTGTAGTGTGCCCACTGCCAGTGCCAACCACTGATACCGGGTGGCACAGTAGCTTGCCGATAAATAAGGCATTTAATTTTTACACAGACTAATTTCAGTTGCTTATCTGCTGCCAGTGTGTGTCAGGCCCACTTCCACAGACTGTAGTGTGCCCACTGCCAGTGCCAACCACTGATACTGGGTGGCACAGTAGCTTGCCGATAAATAAGGCATTTAATTTTTAGACAGTAGTCTAAATTCAGTTGCTTGCCTGCTGCCAGTGTGTGTCAGGCCCACTTCCACTGACTGTAGTGTGCCCACTGACAGTGCCCACCACTGATACTGGGTGGCACAGTACCTATCACGCGTAGTACCTCTTATCTAAAAAAAAAATGACAGGCAGAGGCAGGCCTCCCCGCAGGGGCCGTAGTAGTCGTGGTGCTGTGATTTCCACTGTCCCTGGAATAATGCCCAGTGTTCAGAGGCCACGTACCCTGAACCCGAAAAATTCTGAGGACATAGTTGACTGGCTTAGACAGTAGTGTTGAGCGCGAATATTCGAATCGCAAATTTTTTTAGCGAATATCGGCACTTCGCTAATTCGCGAATATTTCGAATATAGCGATTTATATTCGCTATTTCGAATATTCGTTAAATTTTTTTCCCCCCCCAATTTTTTTTCTACACCATTACTACTTACATGTCCAGACTGAGCGTCCTTGCTCCCTGCGATCTGCAGTCATTGTCCGTTGCTGTCATTATTTACTCCCATGCTAGAATGTACTGTCGGATTTGAGACTATCATTAAAATCGAATAATTCGAATATTTTCACATGCTTTAATCGTATGACGATTCTTCGTACTGAGTGACGAGCGATTTCGAAGAATCGTTATAAATATGAATATGATATTATATGAAAGACGAATATATTCGTTATGTTCGCTAATTCTAGCTGGCTAACTTTAGGAAATCGCAATGCGAATACTTCAAGTTGTCTAA